>OX465281.1:43290271-44582900 GCA_949987705.1 Thereva unica | reverse complement strand
TGTAATATAGGGTCTTTTGATAGCTCCCACCATCTCGTGCAGAGTTGTCTCGGTGGATCTCGGTGGAGAGATAAGCATGTTGAGCTGGCAGATGTGGAAGTCGATGACCCTTTCTAGTGTCTAACCCTACTAGCAGAAGCCGCAACAACTAGAAGATCCTGGTCGGAGCTGAGAGCTATCGCGCAAAACAGAGTCCGCTGGAGGGCAACTGTTTCCGCCCTATGTTCCATGAGCGATTAAAGGAGCTTAAAGAAGAAGAAGAAGTGTCTAAGCATGAAGGATGTCAGACTAATCGGTCTATATTCCTCTCCGGATTCGTGACCTCTTATCCCTACCTTTGGGATGAACACGACCCTCGCCCATCTCCAACTCATAGAGACATTGTTGAGCACCGCACAACTCTTGAACATGACCACCAAATCAGCCATAGGGCTACTACCTCAGGTAGTTTCTGTAGCATGACCAGTAGTATGCCATCCGGATCGGATGCTTTGAAGGGGGAGAAGCTATTAATCGCCCAGAGAGCCATTTCTTTCGTAAAAATATCGGAAATCTCCTAGCAGGAATGTCTCTGTTCGTTCCCTGATGCTTCGACCTCGTTTTCGTCCGGACAACCGGGAAAGTGTGGGGACATTGAAAGCTCTATAGACTCGGCCAGCGATTCTGTCAAGCACCGCTCGCATTTTTTATAAAGGACCGACTGGAGTGTTCTTTGGACAGGATGTTGCATAATCTGGCAGAGTATCATAGACTCTATATGAATTGGCAATACCCGTGCCGAGTATCTCCTTTGGCTTAGGAAATGGCTTTCTTGTACAGTTTCAGGTCGTCTTTGTAGGGTTGCCAAAGATTTTGTCTGTAGCGGCTATTGAAGATCTCTCTTGTTAATTTCCTCAGTTTTGAGAGATCTTCATTCCACCCCGGGGAAAGATTATTTTGCTCCACCTGCAGGTTTTCCTTGAAGGTGATATGGCTTGCACTCACCGAATTGGTAGTCTTCGCAGTTACCATCTCAAAGCCATCGAGTAACTTTTCCTCTGACTAGGTTGAGGGTGGTATTTGTGGAGGTGAATATGGCTGGTAATAGCTGCAAAACTGGCGATTACCTCCACAGTTTTTTTGGTCTTCCATAAAGATTCCATGAGTAATGCTTAAGTGAGTCCATCCTGCCAGAGCCGCTTACCAGGATAAAGCACTTATACACTCCGACCTTGCCGAGCATCGGAGTGTATAATCCATCCATTTGCAACCAGCACTGCTTAACCACTGGCTGGCCACGCAGCCCTCGGCATGGTTAACACCTTGGCCTAGAAATAGGGACATTGGGAAGAGGGAAGATGGGGAGAGAATGTCCCTAGCTTTGTCTGACCTCTTCGCAATCAGCCCGTCTGGCATGGGAGTCTCTACCGGTGGCTCGCTGGTTCTCCAGCTTTCCACCGCCGACATACCCTAAATACTACCTCGAGGTACGCACGTCCCTCCATCAAGGCAAGGTGCAGATATCCGGTGAGGGCTTGGTGCCAAACAAAATATCAAAACCAGCAAAAAAAAATTTGAGCACCTTACTCTCGTTCGAGAATCGAGATGCTCTCATTAGACATTGTTCCATATATCTACTAATGTTTTGATAATGCAATCACCTTTTTGAGGTCGAGCACCCGGTGCGGTGCGTTCGTTGGAATTCGGCCTTTATGCATGCACCGGACTTTGCTTAACTGTCGAACTTAACATTCTACCAGATATTGAACGACATGACGACAGATACTATAAAGGGTGGCTCCATAGCTTAGACTTGCACAAAAATAAGAGATTGCAGAAGGGACCTTCACTCTGCACCTAACATATGATTGTAGAAAGCCATACTAAAACAATATTTGTAAAAAACATATTAACTGCATGAAAAGACAAAGTTTAAACTCTAGAACCCCAGAACAGGGGTAGGAAAAGGCCGGATAATGCGTTCAGGATCTTCTCCAGCAATATGCAAATGAGCAGGATTTCGACTTCTAATTTCAGTTCCATTACTGCCAAAGTTACATTAATTTTTTCCCCGAAATTAATGGTTGGGAAGCATTAAAGGAGCAAAAACTGTCTTTAATCAAAGTAATTACAGACTGGGGTATAAAAACGGAGAGCTGACGTGCTCCTACCCAGAACAGGAGCAGCAATCTTCCAGCACAATGCCAGCCCGGAGAAGGTGAAGTCATAAAAACCAAAAATTTCCTTGTCACGAACACTATTTCACCGGGCTTTGATCTCCTGACAGCCACCTGCTTGTTTATCTGCAGTCATTCCAGACGTCATTCACCTGGTTTTTATTCCAATTGGCGCTGCTGGGCCATGATCTACTTTTTCAATCAGAAACGTTTCATTGGAGCCCCACGCCGCTGCCTCACCTCGGCAACCGGGGGTTGATGGGTCATGGCTCATCAATCTGTGGAATTTTAAGCTAATCGTTCGGCATCATCCCCTGCACAGCCAGCACCACCACCACCACCAGCACCACTACCGCCACCAGTCATCACGGGAAAGCGGCTTCTGCATGTGGAAGTTGGTATTTGAATTCAATTAAAAGTTGAAAGTTGGGGCTTTGTTGGTGGCTTGCCAAAAATTTTGGGGCTTGGAGTTTTGTTGTGGCTTAGATAATGTGTCTTAGGGCGATTACGTTTTAAGTCGGGGCTTTAATACCGCTTTTTTGCTGGATGAATTTTATAGAAGGTTTCGGCTTTAATGACAGCCCGAGCAATTTCAAATTAAGGTTCAAGATTTCCGTTGAGATTACTGGTGACGGATAATCGTGGTATTTAATATTTTTTTAGTGGTAAGGATTCCATTCGTTTCAAGGATTTTCAAAAAAAAAAAAAAAAATACAACTAAACTTATTTCTTGGTGCAGTCTACTTCCAGTCTCCTCCTCCAGTGAGGTCGGATCAGCTTTAATATTTGTTTATATGACTTTAGCCCGAACCAAATATGACATGCCGAACCGTAGCCGTACGTTCCCTAACTTACGAATATGAGTGTTCATATGGCACCGAACTAAATGGTCTTAATGAAATTGCATATGTTCGTTCGTTAGAGTACTTATGGTTACGGTACGTCATATTTGGTTCAGGCTTTTCTCTCATCTTTTCACAGCTTTAGGCTACGGTATGGGACAATTATGTCTCGATGTTTCTTTATACAACTCCAGATCTCCCGCATATTGAGGTGCTCTTTGGGATGTACTTTGTTATTAATTGTGCCTTGATGACTACTTTCAGCTCGACCTTTTGTTCGGCGAATCTTGGACATCGATATGCTCTGCGTCCTCTCAAATATTTGGACATACCGAGCACAAGAGTGAGTAATCATTCCCGGTGTTGTTTATATCCTACATGCCCACTCAGGATCTGCGTCAAATGGTAGTTTACTTGCCCAAGTAATCTCGTTAGCGGTATCTGTATATTTGGAATAAGTCTGTGGGACCATCAACTTTTGACAGCCTCGTCACATGTGTTCTGCCAGCCAGCTATGACTCATAGCGGGATATCTGCCGGCGTAAAGGGATCGAGTCGCCGCTGGTGTTTCTTATACATCAAATGCTTACCGGCAGGATCGTGAGCTCGAACCTTGGCGACTGCTCGGTCCGAAGGACCGTCAACAGAGGTACCCCGCAATTAGGAGTACTTTCTCCACTTTTATGGGTCCTGACTGTGAACCAGCTGCTGCGACGCATGGAGGCAGTGGGACACCATGTACTGGCGTACGCGGATGACATTGTTATCATCATAAAAGGAAAATTTCCACAAGTCCTCTGTGATCTCATGGAGACAGCGTTAGTAAATTTTCCAAACCGCGGACTCAGCGCTAACCCTGAAAAAACAGAATTAGTCCTCTTCACGAGAAAATAAACGAAAGCTATAGTGTAAACCAAAAGAAGTGGAAATTTAAACGCAGGCGGGGAAATGACAATTCCACACACAATAACATTTCGTGTATGGATAAAATACAGCATTGTAATTTCTCCTTCAAAATTCGTTTACGGGCAACATACTCCCCCATACTATCTGTTGAATTTTGATTGGGGATATAAATGAGAGGGAGATTTGGGTTTTTAAACGAACGGAGTGACGCTTTTCCTTTTGAATGCATTTACGTTGTAGGATTTGAAATTCTCACTGTCCATGAAAAATGCGGTTTTGAAATTCCCAATTGTTTTGGCGCACGCCGTATTATTGGCTTATGGGTACATCGAGGCGTTCCACCTAGTATACTATAAAGTTTTATATGTTCAAGCATGTCCATATCCCAGCATACAGGATAGGCTATCCTGGACTTTTCCTAAAGTATTGCCGGATGGACTTGTATGGTAAACGGATGGCTCTACAACAAAGACAGGCGTGGGTGCGGAGTCTAAAAGCCCCAGATTCAGCAGGGCGATAAGCCTAGGCACTCTAGCAACTGTCTTTCAAGTAGAGGTGTACGCTATTCTGGCATGCAGTCTAAATTAGTTTGGGACTGCTAACGTGCTCTTGATGAGTTGGGCATTCTCAATCAAGTTACTCTTGTCTGGGTCCCGGGTTACCAGGGCTTCAAAGGCAACGAAAATGCGGATGCCCTGGCTAAACAGAGCTCTGATATTGCATTCATCGGTCCAGAGCCGGATATTGTGGCAGCGTCCAGCATACTGCAAAGGGTCCTGACCGAGCGGACTATGATGAAACAAACTGAACGCTGGAGGTGCGCGCCTGGACTGACTAGCTCTCCTAAGACGGCCAAGGATTTGTTAGGGCGCAGTAGGAATAATATCAGGACACTTGTTGGCGGATACTGTGCTCTAAATTACCACTTATGGAGAATAGGAAGGGTGGAGGACCCCATATGGAGGCTTTGCCTGGAAGAGGATGAGTCTGCCCCCCACGTTCTCTGTAATTGCCCTGCAATAGCCAGGAGCACATCATCGAGCGCATCATTACCGAATCCAAACTTTATAGAGGCTTGGCTGTCTATGAAAATTCCAATACTACATCCTTGTGAGCAGGGTTTCTTTGTTCGAGGAGTCCCTGCACGAACACTCAAGTCTAAGCGACAAGCCACTAGGCAGACTGCTGAACCTGTTCAAGCGGCCTCGCTTACAAATATGAGGTATAGGGATTGTAGTACAATAGGCCAAATAAATGGCCGCAGAACCTTTGGACCCAATACCTCACATCCAAAAAAACCTGTATTTGCATAAAACTATCATATCAAATTTGTTTCCATTCCACAGATTTTTTTAAATAATGTTGATAATTGCTCAAAATTTTATACAGATTCAAGATTTCCAAAAGCTGGGGCTGAAACAACTCTAGGCCTAACTTCCATTCGCCTCAGTTTCGTTCTTCTTAAGAATTCTGAAACATGTTTTACAAAAGGCATTGACTTAGCCGCACTAGACAAAAAATCCGTAGTGCCCAGAGTGATCTGCATTAAAACTTAATAGGATTTAACCACCTCTTATAAATTGTGAACATTAATCAGTCTACTTCCCAAAAAAACTGTCTATCGTCTCTCGAACTCCAAAAGTAAAAGTTTTAGCGTCAAACAACTCCAACGAAAAAAGAATCCAAGACAAGAGTTCAGTCTTGCACCATAGAGTTCCAAGTTTGAAGGTTTAATTTTTTAAGGCCTTGGGTTAACTCGATTGGCCATCGTGCCATGACCAGACATCTTACCCAGCTCACCTGGCCAAGCTATCGGCACCGCAATAAATCTCTGACCTCCTGCCCCTAGTAGGGATTTGTAAATCATCTGTTGCCGACATTTGTTTTAACGAGGATTTCCTGGTTCAGGGTGCGAGCAGCGTGCCTCTGCGCTGGGATCGATTCCCAACGACGGCGACGTGCCTCGGTAGTTGGAGTCATCACAAGGTCATCGCGGCTGGAATTTCTTCATTTTCAGCAACGTTGTGGATGTTATCAATGTCAAGACTCGGATGTGGATCCTTCGGTGAATAATGAAATATACTCGTTATTCGGAGGTGATTCGTTTGCTGAACTATCAGGAGATACGCTAGCTAGCCGGGCTAGGATAGGCTAGTTACGTGCCTTGGAGACACCAGCCAGCGCCGGAATATCCGGAATTGGCCTATGTGTGTAGACATAACAAACTAGCTGGCATGGCAGTTCTCGTTATCAATTCCTTGGCCATTTGACGGGAATATTTATGAGGTCTACTTTGTTACGGCTGTGGCCCTCCGCCCTCCTTGCACTTATGAATACTAAGAGAGTGCCAGCCGCCTTCTAAGGCGCTCTCGACAAATTGTTTCAAATGGCAGCACTAATAGGCCCATGGCGTGCTTTCGGTCTTTGCCTAGTTAAACAAATTGTTTTGAAATGGATTTTTTCACTTATTGCATTTTTTCCCCGGCCAAGACGTTGGAGTGGCGGCATGGAGAATGGCGGATTTTATGGAGTTTCTTTGAGAAACTGCCATGGGAGATAGCAGACAGTCGAGTTATTGCCGCTTTTTATGCGGGGTAATTTGCGATTACTTTGTGATAAGATCCTGACTGCAAGATTTATGGCTGCTTGAGATAAGTTAAAATATTTGCAACTATTTATGCAGTTCGCGGCTCTCCATATCCTTGCTGCAGTGTTGTGGACCAATTTGTGAATATTACAGATCAAAGAGATACTAATTTCAATTTAAGAGCTGTATTTACTTAGATTTGGAAAATGTACAATTGCTAATGGCAAAAGTATGAAAATTGATGTCTCGGGAGTGTCTAACTACTCGATTTCCTAATCTATTCGTTCTCTGGTCCCAAGATGTGTTGTTTCAGGATTAGTGACGTCTCGAATATTGTTAATAATATATCGTCTTTAATAGTTACGGGGTCACAGGAACATCGAGTGCAACGAGAAGACGACCCCTGTGCTGAAAGTCGAGTAGTCACGACACAACAAGTCGCTCGAATTGAAAAAAGTGACTTCAGTCGAAGTACAGGGGCCTAAACTCAACTTAGAATTTCTACTGTAGGCCCCTGTGCTGAAAGTTGTCATTCGACTGAAATGTCACTTTCTTCAACTTGAGCGACTTGTTGTGTCGTGATGACTAGACTTTCGCACAGGGGCCGACATTATATGAATTGACAAGACTTGGAACAAATCTTGTAGAGACACCAATGGAAGCTACATACGTAAGCAGCTGTGTGTGACGAAAAGAGATATCATTATCGACTTAAAAGCTCCAAAGGAAAAAATTTAACATCATCCCCCAGGGCTAGAAAAATTTGGCTTCACCACGATCTGCAGACATCCCCGTCCTCCTGATGGAGCCGAGGAAGGGCATTGTCAGAATCGTGTCGATAATAACAGAATGATTGGGAAACCCGAGGTCAGATTGAGAATACCATACGACAATCACTTCCACAAGCTGCTGGAAGGAACAAGCTAAAGAGGCCATCGAACATTTTCTTTGCAGTTGACAGTCTTTGGTTAGAATCGGATACTGCGTATTCGCTAACAAATTAAGAGATCTGATTCGGTATCTTATACACCTACCCTTAACCTCTGGGCTGCTTTTGGTATCGTCAAATGGCCGTCAATCAACTACATCGGTTGCAAAATTGACTGACACAGTTGCAAAAGTTCTACAAAAGCAAGCGATGCAGAATTGATTATTCCGACCACCTGACACATTTAAATTAAATTGATTGCAGTGCGAATGTGTCATTGCCGAACGTTTGACAATATCAAGATTATCATCAACTGCAATACCAAAGGAATGACTAGCGTCTACTGCTCTGCAAATGACGTTTCCGAACGCAGCTCTAGCTTCCAAGTAAGTTTTCACATATCCTTCCTACTTTTACACCGTGGCACTGGTTGTGTTGTTAATGTTGACCACAAAATATCTGCGCAATCATTTGATTACACAAACATTTCCACCCCTCTGAGAATTAGTACCAAAATATATTTCCGTAAGTAAATAACGATGCGTTCGTCTAGGATTCTAGGTTTTTTATATGAAAGATTAACGCTAATATATCCATATCTGACAACGCATTCGAACGTGATGAATTTTTTCTTCCATTATCTAAAGGAATGCGAATATTAGATCAATACATAATCGGTGTTGGCTAAATCCAGCTTCTTCTTTCCGGCTCGTTTGCTCTCTCTCTCTCATGTTTCTGGTGATTCGATTGCATGATTTTCGTAAATACTTTGCCTCGAAAGGAGGCTAATACCGCGAGAATTCTTGCATTCCCAACTGTCGCCTTTTTTCAAAATTGGGACAGTGATCGCTTTCTTAGACACCGATGGGACACGATCCGAATGCCGTATGTGTGTTACAGGAACATGAATTAGTTGTGATAAGACATCACCTCTGCTTTTGATCATATCGAAGGTTACTTGGTCTATTGCCAGCATCTCTCCATTTTTCTGCGATTTTATTGCCGTCTTCACCTCGATAATTGTTAGATCGGAATGGAGAATTTGATTCGACGTTTGTTCGATAATCGGCGGTTCTGGTGATGGACCTTGTGGCGGATCGTGGTTGTACAGCTACAATTCTGCCCACCGCTGCAGGCGTTCATGGGGAGAAGTCATAAAAGTTCCATCCGATTTTATTAAGTCGTTATTAGTTGATGTTGTTTTGCCGCCTAACGGGTGGATTGTCTGGTACAGTGTCCGTTACTCGTGCCTCGACGCCGCTTCTTCCATGTCGGCTGTAACGTTATTCCAGTACGCTTGTCGTTCCAATTTAATTTTCTGTCGAACTTCTTTGTTAAATCGTCGGTATTGCTCAAAGTCGACGTGTTTCATTCGTTTCCGCTGACTGACGAAATCCAGACAGCTGCCCGAGATCCATCCATTACGGATAGGTAGACACAACTCCGATAATTGCCTTTCTTCTTCATTGATATCGTCCGGTAATGCGAGCGCCGCGATTTTGTTGGATAACGCCACTTGAATCTCTCGCCCAATTGCCGGGTCCGGAAGGCACGCCCAATTCTTCTTGGCTGGTGATGGCGCCGTTTTCTTCGCTCTTTGTAATCGCCATATGTAATTTCGCTCGAACAAGATAATAGCCCGATCCGCAATCGGGCCCACGCATTGCACGTACGTCTTTAATCGTCGATCGGAATCTTGCGTTGATCAAAACGTAGTCTAACATCGCCGAGTCTTTACCGGATGGATTTCGCCAGGTTAGTTGGTGTTTAAGTGGATGGCGGAAAATGCTGTTGCCAACGATCAAGTTGTTTGACGCTGCGAATGGATGCCCATTGTTCCTTTCCAGCCGGTTCGATCTGCTCCTGAATGTGCATTAAAGTCCCCCGCGAGTATTATTAATTCGGTTCGAGGTATCATATCTAGCGTCTGTTAAAGCTGATCGTAAAATTCGTCCTTGTTCGCGCCCGTGCTGGTCTCGGTTGGCGCATAAACAGATGGTTATAACCACCATACGCTCGGATATTGGTTGGAATGCGATAACCCTGCTGGCAGCCCGCCGATCGACTATAAAGCCGACGCCGTCTCTCGTCTGGTTTCGGGGCGATCGCAAAGTCTCGTATCTGTTCCGAAAGTGCAGCAACTGATATTTTGCATTTCAACAATTCCATTTCTATGATTTCCTTTTGACGGACCTGATGTCCTGTTCGTACATTCCATTCGGCGAATAGAATTTCCATTATCGGTGTGACTAACTTGGGTGGCCCGGATGCAGCAGCATTATTTCGGCCAGTAACCCACTTTACAAGATAATGATCTGTATCACAAATAGTTCCTCGCATACCTCTGATAGTACCTACTCGTCTCTCGGTACGTGGTCTTAGTCACGCGATGCTTTGATCAAGCATAAGACATTCAGAAGAGCTACTTTAAAATAATCGACAAAAACAAAAAGCCATATTATTGCGCAACTGATCCACCTATCTGACCTAAACTACTCTTTATTGGGTTAAATATTGTTTGTGATTTGAAATAATATCGCATAAAATTACAATTCTGAACCATACCTATTGAGATTATGGCATTATTAAGCATTGCCTTATTCTGATTTAGAAATTGACGTTATAAATGTTTTTTATAGGTCCAAGTTCGTGGAATAAATCTAAAAGAGAAATCAATGCGATTCAACTTAAGCCTGGACCTAATATTCCGTACCGTACCGTAACAAAATTGAACGAATCTGAGCTCAGTTACGGCATTTGACAGATGCCCTAAATGAAAACGTAAAGTGGCAAGTGACAAGTGCAAAATGGATAGCATAAACAAAGATTTAAGAGATTTATTTGCATTATTTAAGCTGTGGAAGCATTACAAACAGATTAGAAGTGATCAGAGGAAAAGAAGGAATAAAAATCGCGCAATAAATAAAATGAGAAACATCCACGGATATTACCGTAAAAATCAACACTAACCTACTTAATATGATTATTTCTAGAAAAAAAGGAAATGGAAATTTGAAAGATTGTTGTGTAGGGTAATAATTATAATATTTCAAGTCATTTACTGCTCCAATTTTTAAAAAAATTGTTAAAATGTGAACAAGTTTTTTAAATACCTAACGGATGCTAAGGTTTCGTGCCATTCTTACGGCACCATTACGGACCATTCGAGAATTTAACGAACATTCGGCAAGTTTATTAAGTCAATTTAGGTCGGTGCCATATGAAAACTTATGTTCGTAGGTTACGGTACTTACGGTTACGGTACGGTACGGAATATTAGGTCAGGGCTTTAACTTTCCCACTCGTGTCTACAGCAGATGCGTCTGCTTTTGCGCATCAATAACTTATCGATTAATAATAATCAGGCATGAAAATATCAAAATTATATAAAGTCGCTGCCCCCATGTTATTGCCGCGATCTCTCTTAAGTCCCCTGAATGCTGATCTTCGGCTTCCTACTGTTCACCAATTTCCGAAGCCAATAGTCGAACCTCCACTCCTCTAAGGCGATTATTAAATTGCGGCGTTATATCGGATCACTAAGACCCAGTCCGGTTTCAGGACCTCTTCGGCCTTTGTAACCAAATTATAAACCGGAAAACCAGTTGTGCGATTGTGTCTGCCTCGTCCATTAATAGAGGATTAAGTGCGATATCAACGCAGCAAAAAATTACTTAGCCCCGTGCACGTTTACAAGCAACAAAAATGGAACAAACAAAGTGCGCCTGCGTGCATTCATTAAGTGGATTGGACAAGATGCAGAAAGCCTTAAGCGCTTGCGACTGCGCGAAGGGAGGATCAAGCTGCGGCTCATATTTCTGAGTTTGGAATCATACACAAAAAAAAAACAATCTCCATCATCTCGATTAACAAAACAAAGCAAAAACAAAATGAAGAAAAAAAACGTTGAATTCAGGAATTCTTGGGTGATTTGCGGCAGGGATGCTGCTGATTTGTATAAAAGCCGCTTTGATTCCCGGATGATGTTCCGCGATTTATTTTGTCTCCTGTCGTCATTGTGGGGAACACGTTCTCTGTCACGGCTGCACTGGGAAGGGAGCGGATGATAAATTGCCGGGAATATGACTGGCGGATGCATTCTGGATCTTATGAATGGAATGCAGAAGGGATGTTTGAGGAAGGAAGAAGAATTTTGAACGATGTTTGAGCATGTCCGAGGAGGGCAGTTATTGCGGCGGTCATTCTTGGCAATTAGATGCTCTAATACATTTATCGTATTTATTACACTTACACGAAACAGTGCCAATAGGGGAGATTCGAAATTTTTGGATTTGAAGTTGGTTTTTCCAGTGAGGTTTGCACTTATGGCAGAGATGACACCGACGCGACGCTTAGGTAGCCTTATAAGTATGAAGAGTCTAGTCGTTTAGCTATTAGACTCAAGTATGCTATGGATCAATTAGTTGGTGAAAGTCTGGAGTTTTTTATTTAGTTATTACTAGTAGACCTAGTTTAAAGGATAGAACAGGTGAGGATAGCTTAGTGCAGGTTGAGGGGTTGCTATGGGAGATAGCGATGAACCGCACACTTGAGCTCTAGCACTTTATACCAGATTTGAAATACAGATAATGAAAGATTGTTCCACAGTCGAGTTGTTCTATTTATAAATGAATTTGTAGACCGTAGCGTCCGGAAAAAGTTCGACTGCAAGATGTCGGCCTGCGCCTATCGAGCTAGTTGATATTAACGGTCGTAATCGTTTGGTTACTTCATAGGGAGGTCCGTAAGGTTATCAAACTTTGTCGACTCGTATGAAGACGTAGGCGGTGTTCTCAAGGGCTACTGGCACGTATTGATCCTTTTGGACGGGTTCTCCAGGATGTATTGCCTTAATGTTCTGCAGACGAGAACGAAGGCGGGAGACGAATTCTGATTATTCAATTGTATTTTCATCGGTTGAGACAGAAATCGAATTGGGAAGTCTCAGATTTTGACCGCATACGAGTTCGGCAGGTGAGCATTGTAAATTCGACAAAGGGCAAGTCTTCACTCCCTTGAGTAGTGTTGTCTCGGGCCACTGAGGCGGCTTTCAGTTGCCTGTGGAACCGCTCAACCATCTCGTTTGCCTGCGGATGGTATGGGGTTGTTCGGAGTCAGTGAGTGCCGAGTAATTTGGAGACTTCGTTGAACAGTTTCGATTCGAACGGCATAACCTGATCGGTTGTTATCTCGAGTGGTACGCCGAATCGTGGGACGAATTCAGTGACGAATATCTTTGCCACTGATGAAGCTGAGATATCACGAATTGGGTATGCTTCAGGCCATCGCGTGAATCTATCGACTATCGTCAAAATATAAGAGTATCCACGAGATGGGGGTAGTCCAATATATCCAAATATATATGGTCAAATATAATATTATTTAGAGCCTTGAAAGCTTCAAATGGAGATTTGTCGTGAAACTTTGGACTTTCGCCAAACTGCGCATGATCGAGACCACTCATCGCAGTCTTTATTGATCGATGGCCAGAAGTATTTCTTTGAAAGGGGTCGTCCATTAATTACGTGAGGCGTTTAGGAGAGAGAGGGTCGAGCCGAATCTCACATGCCGAGCAAATATCACGTAATTTTTTTTTTTAAGTTATACTTCTTTAGGCGCGTTTTGAAAAATATTATGAGAGTGAATTTTGACGAATTCGCAACGCAACGCAACGAAGGATATGGGCGAAGAGGTGGAGGCAATGGAGGGCAAGCATTTCAACTTCCATTCTTCATGCGCACTGGGATTATCATTATTATGGGCATATGAAAATTCGTAGCCGATGTCGGTTCACGATGTCGTTGGGTAAGGGGGTTTTTATGCCGAGGCTATGGAGGGAAATAAATTTCATGTTCGATTCATCAGCTGGGATTTTCGTGGGCATAGGAAGATTCGTAGTGTTTTAGGCACAAACAGATTGGTTGCGCCAAACTGGCTGTGGTTTTATTTTTGTATCGCTGACTTACATTTGTCAGAGCTATTTTACTGGTATACTTAATTTCTAGTTCGCCCGTGGGCTGATGTTTTTGGGTGTTTCAAGTTTACTATTTATTCATTTATATTTCGTTTGGCGTGTATTTGCTTGGTAACTCTGCTGCTTTGATACTGCCTTCACTAGCTATTGTTCTTACCAATTCATTCGGGGGCATGATTGCGAAGTCTATTTTGCATTAGCTGGAACATGTATATCAGGATTGGTATAATTTTCGCCCATTTTCCGCTGAAATATAGAGGAAGGTACAGTTCCTAAGTATTTTCCTTTCCAAAAAAAAATTAATGGTCTTGGATGTGAAGTATCACGTCCGTATTTTAACGTGACAACGTCTATTAATTTGAACGTGACAACGTCTGTTATTACGTTTTGTATTATTTTCTCAATTAATAATTATATATTTCGAAGCAAATTTTTTTTTTGTGTGCGGAACATTTTCACACGCGCGTCCTATCTTAAACCGATTTAATAGACGTTGTCGCGTCAATAAGGTGAATGAATGTATTTTTCCCGTGTAGAGGATAAATTAACGAAAATTTTGAGCCATTAACCACCCCCTAACATGTATGGGGGCGGAGATATGATTTTTTTTTGTGTGCGGGACATTGTCCGGGACATTTTCACACGCGCGTCCTATCTTAAACCGATTTAATAGACGTTGTCACGTCAAAACTGCAACTTATTTGGCACCTTTGTGGATATTGTACTGGTCGTACTATTGATTTATAGCGCAAGTTTTTAGTTTCTGTTGCTGCGTCTTAGATTTCATTAACGGCCTTAGGCGAGTTACTATTATACGGGCGTTTATCAGTTTGAGTCTTACGTGTGGGTTCCACATGATTCTGTGATGCATCTGCACTACCAGGCACTTCATCAAATAATTGTGTGACCATTAATGATTATTCTCCATTGAGAGATTCCTGAAGCAGGTTATTAAACTTTTCCCTGATTAATTTCTACGTTCCATTTATCTAGGTTATCTATTATTTTGTTGACGTGTCTTCTGTGGTTTTAATAGGTGAGACTTGTATTCCAAACAAGTGCATCATCAGCGTATTATATGCAAGTTGTGTTAAGAAGGGGAATTAATGTTGGGGAAGTCGTGTATAAATATATTGAAAAGCTTGGGGCCTAAAATGGAGCCTCGGGGAACTCCAGATTCAATTTTGAACGGTTGAGAGATTAGTTCTGTGAAGCAGTCTGAATTTACAAGTTGTGATAGCAGTATCTGCTCCAAAGTATTAGTAGGCAGTATTTGCTCCAAATCAAAAATGTAATTATTGAAACAAGTATTATGGCCATACAAAAAAGACTGAGAAGAAGTGCTTGGCAGAGGCGAAGATTCCCGTCCACCTATTAACTTTCTCCAAGATCATGTAAATCTAGCCCTGAATAATGATCGATTGGTTTCAAATACACGGCACGGTACCATAAATGATGGTGTATTTGCCCGAAACTCTTTGTATGATATTTCAGTTACCCTAACGCGCTCAATTTAATTGAGTAACCACAAGTAGAAGAAGCTAGAGAAGTAAACACAATTTAGAAGTGACGTTGATTTCAGTAGTGGCAAAGGAAGTAAAATTAGTCTACCCAAGGTCGATGAACTCACAGGCTCCTAACAAACGTGGAAGGATGGGTCTCGAGAGAGCATGGAGAGGTGAGTTATGAAGGCATACCTCCATGGGCTCGGACAATATGAGTCCACGCAATGCCCGGCATTCCTAAATGTGAAAGAAGACACAGACCATGCCCTTTTGGAGCGTCGAAGATTAGCCGAGGAACCGACAGCTAAAGGCACGGCTAAGAGCAAAGAAAACTATAATGGTACCATTGTGTGATCTATGGAATAAAGTGGAGGAGAAGTTAAATATCCTCTATTGGTAGCTAAGGCGAAAACCAAAAGGAAGAGAGTATGGCTTAGAAATAGCAGCAGTATTATCAGGTAGATAAGAGCTGAACCAGCTGGCGACGCATATGAAGGTTAACATTCTTTGCGTGTTGACAGGAAATCAGCCAGTCTTAAGAAAATTTGATGAGGCATCTTAAAACCATTGTAGTTAGGCCTGATAAGTCAACTAGTAGGTGATTTCAGTTAGGATTTGAGTCCGGTATAATCTGCAGGCTAGAGCGTGTCGGCATCATGATGCTTCCAACTTCCAACGCATGAAAATAATAAGACTCCAATTAGTTATTTGTATGCCAAAGAAGTTTAACTTCTAATGCGCGTACATAAGTACACACACCCACTGTTTTTTTTTTCAAGAACAGTGTAAAATTGCGAGAAAACTAGGTTAAATTAAGGTAGGCAGTGGCCTTTCAGACCAGGTCGGCCGGCACGGCCCGATGAAGGCACAGATTACGTAGTCTGACTAAGGCGGGCCGCACACTTGTGCGGGCCGCAATGCGGTAATTATTGCAACGCAACAAATATCGCATGATCCCATTTGAAAAGCACGCAGAGTGCTGTTGCTGCCGTACATCAATGCGACCAATCGAAATATTGCATTGCAACATGAAGGAGATATCGCAAAGAGATAGAAACGTCTTCCTTCATTGCAATATTTACAGCATGTTGCATTGCGGTTTTGAGGTTTGACTTGATCGGAAGCGTTTATTGAAAAATTCAAAAATGAATTAAAAAAAAGTAAAAGGTTTCTTTAAAAAATACCAAATTACAGGTATTTTATCTTAACTAGAACTCATTTTGTTAAACTTGCTTATATTTACACCATCATACCTTGCGGTAAATGTCGCATAAATATACGGTTTCAAATCTCAGTGCAGTAATTACCGCACTGCGGAATTTATCTTAATGCAATAAATGTCGCACAAGTGTGCGGCCCGCCTAAGGGATGAAATTTCAGGTATCCTTTTCACAGGCCGTGGCATTCAGGTGAAGTCATGATTCCCTACAGACACAGTCGAAGACGACAGCTTAGCCTAGCAGGTTGTTAATTCAAGTGCAAAAAAGTTCATGGCCACAATGAAAACTTCAAGGCGGCTCCAGATTCCCGCCGTGAACACCCGCGAACGGGAGTGTAGATGGTTTTTGCGCCTTGATTTCCGTTCTTTGCTGTAAATTCACGAGTTGAGAGTGAATAGAAGTTCAGATCTGCAGGCACAAACTGACGATAAATGAACAAACACATAAAGATTTTTTTCAGTTTCTTGGAATGCAGGCCTCATACAGTTGACGACCGGTGAGTGTGTGGTGATGCTTGGCCTTAAGGCGTAAACTCTCAGGATATGGCCTGCCGGCGACCTGTGTGTGAACGGGAGCCATAAGATATGGCTAAACTCTATACAAAAAATTTTACACGGTTATGCTGACTCCAGAAAGTAGCTTAGTAGCCCCTCGATTGTTTAGCCGCCCCCGGCCAGCCAAACGCCCTACTTGGCGAATTCTGCAGTGTACAAGCCAAGTAATACTGACCCGCGAAAAGGCCCTAAGAATATAAAACTATGAGATTGGGGTTGAAAGAGCCAAATCTCACGACATCTCACCAAAGGGGAGGGTGTCGAAAAATCGCAAAAGTCGCCTCACATAATTTATGGACGATCCCTAACGGCTCGTCTTGTAGCACGAGTACCAGGATGAAAGAGACTATTTACGTAGGAAAGTGGATATGTAAGCCCTAGGAATACCTTTACTAGTTTCACAATACCAATGATAGGCAGTAAGTGGTATCGGTGCGAGAACTAGCTTTGAGTGTGAGCCGTTGCTGGGGTGCTCTTATAGAGTCTTCAGCTCTGTGTCACCTTGTTAAGCCTGAGCTAGTGTAGGCAGGTCGAAGGCAACATAGTTGTTAAATCCATTACATTTATCTTTAAGAATCTCATGTATTTTTAAGAATTACATTTAAATCTTCCCACAAAATTTTTCTATAAATAATTCTTATCTCAAGTAATTTTTTCTTTAAATTATTTTCACACGTTTGACAAGTATCAGGTGTCATCTACCGGCATGCACATTTATTGGTGACCCCGACGTGATCGCCTAAGATCACGTAGCAGAAACATTATTGAAAAAAAAACCAAGAAAGATTTTTTCTGAATATCATGGAAGGTCTAACTGCACAACAAAGCAGTATAGGGAAGGAGATTGACAAGCTGTATGTGAATTTTAAGAAGGATTCATCTATCAGGAAGACAGCGCCATATTTAGAGAAACGACTGCAAAATTTAGAGGAGTTGTGGGTTCAATTTGAATCTAACCATCGGCAGCTTATGCCGCTTGCCTCCACCGACATCGACCATCCCTATTTCGTAAACCAATTCTTCGAAGAGACCGCCAAGGTCTATCAGAAATTGTAGGCCACAATGCTTCAATTACACCAATCAATCCAGCCAAGCACCATGGACGCACAACCGGGTCCCATCGCAGCTGAGCCAAGAGATGATCCTACCAAGACAGGGTCGCCACAAGCCTGTGACTTCCAGCTTCCGTCCAAGGAAGAAGACAACATTTCATTGAAACTCGTCAAACGACAGAGAGCTTTATTCAAAACGATCACTCACGTTCTACAAGAGGTGGAGAAAAAACTGGAAGACACCAGCTCAAGCACCTTTTACCAGGTCAAATTAGACTTGGTTCGTCAATACGAGAGAGAATGCAGACAGAATAACCAACTCATATGGGAAATTGCAGACGATGAAATTCCACATGGGTATGAGCTGAGTTATTACCACACCATACTAGACTGGATGCAGGATACAATAATAACCCTACAAGCCGGATTGGATGAGTGCGGGTCCGAATCTCACCAAAAACCGACTTCCACACAATTTAAACTACCAAAAATAGTTCTGCCAACTTTTGATGGAAACCATTTACGGTGGATCCAGTTTCATCCTGACGGTTCAAAGTCAACCACGAGACCGAAAATACCAGCAACCCCAGTCACCGCCAGACAACAACCACAATCATCGAAGGCCCCGAACTTCCCGTCGGAGTCAACCAGCTTAGCAGTACAAACAGTGAAACCACGAAAAGGTTACGTCATCTTGAGCACTGTCAATCTAATAGTCAAAGGCAGGGATGGCACCGAAGTCAGCTGCAGAGCAATTTTAGATTCAGGTTCCCAACTTAGTTTCATCACTGAAACACTTTTAAGGAAGCTCCAATTAGACGAAAGTTCGAATCCAGTTAGCATTCTAGGAATACTACCTGGAGTAGGCCAGTCAGAACGTAGTGTCGCCTGTGAAATCAAAACCAGAGTTAATGGGTTCTCAGCATTCGTGGAGGCACAAATATTGCCACTGATAACGTCAATGCAACCTGCTATACCAATTAATTCAACCAACTGGCCGATTCCGAAGAACATCAAATTGGCAGATCCAGAATTTTACAAACCAAACCAAGTTGACCTGCTGTTAGGAGCGGAATTACACTATCAACTCTTGACAGTCGGTCAAATCACCATGAGCGAGGAGTTGCCCATACTGCAGAATACTGTTTTTGGATGGATTGTCGCTGGAAGACTTCGCAACATGAACTCATCAGGAGATCTTACCTGCGGCATCTGTACCGAAGATGATGAAAAGCTTAAGGAACAAGTAGAAAAATTCTGGAGTTTAGAGGACACTCAGCCCACTAGTAGTGTTGTACCCCTAAGCGCAGCAGAGAAACGATGTGAACTATACTTCAATCAAACCACCAAAAGAAATGACACAGGCCGCTTCGTGATCAGTTTGCCATTTTCGGATCATTCTTCCGCTTTAGGAGAATCAAAAGAAATGGCGCTCGCCAGGTTACACGCCATAGAACGAAAATTTCGAAGCCAACCCGAACTCAAAAAACAGTACGTCGATTTCATGAGAGAATATCAGGATCAGGGACACATGGAAGAGGTCATCATGCCAGAAGGGCAACCACATTATTTTTTGCCCCACCATTGCGTCTTGAAACCGGAAAGCACCACTACAAAATTACGAGTGGTCTTTGACGCCTCTGCACGGACAACGTCTGGGAAATCGTTAAATCAAGTGTTACATACTGGACCCAGTGATGTAAAATACCCAGGTATTTATGAATCAGGGTAAATGTCCAGGGTAAATACCCGGGTAAATACCCAATGTTCATAAATACCCAGGTATTTTAGAATTTAAAAAAAAAAAATCCGTTCGGAGTAAGTTAAACCTTGGGAAATCTTCGCAAGCTATTTTTTCTGAGTGGTCACAACTTTAGAAAGTTATTAAAATTAACAGAAATTGGATCTTAGCACTTCGGTGAAATAAAATCAAACAGGTCTAACCTGAAAAATTAAAAAGAGAAGTTCTTGAGAAATGGACATACCTAGTGAAATTCTCTTTATTGATCGTGCACAATATTAATTGAGCAATGATAACCTGGGTAAAAATTAATTGAACCTAATTGAAAAAGGCAAAAAGGGGTGTAGGTTAAATGCAATTTTTTTTATGAAAAAACCAAGCTTAGGAATCACCCTTTATACTACCGGTCCGTCATGTCGTTCAGTTCATGCTGCAATGTCTAGTAGTAAGCTTGGTTTGAAGAATAGGAAATTTCATAGTCGAGTTGTTCTATTCATAAACGAACTTCGTAGGGTATGGGGGTGAGCCGTGTGGGCTAGTCTTGTGCTGCGGGAAAATTATTGCCGTGCGGGCAGGTCTTGAATTTCGAACAGTCGCTATAGTAATAGCGATAAAGTATATGAGAGCGCTGCTACATTCCTACGGCGGCTTAAGGTGTCTATGGAGACGCGAAAGGGGCCATCACCAATGAGTTTGAGGGCACGATTTTGGGCCTTGTCGAGACAAGCCAAGGTGGTTTTTGGAGCCCTGCCCAAATATAAGGCGACTGTCTGGAAGAGGAATCCAAGGCATTGGCAGGCTTGCTTGGCGATTTGGAATATGTGATCATTCCATCGCAGAATTACAATATAGCACCTATTACCACATCTTTTGATGTTCAAAATAAAATAAAACGATATCATAAATTAAATACAAAGACGTTCTAATCTGCGCATGGAGGGAAAAGCAGTGTCAGTTTGACTTCGGGGAAGGAGGAGCTCAGCAGTTTTGTCAATCCACATGCTTGCTGGCAGCTGGCATACATCTTTATTATACTGAAACTACCCTCGATTTGGGTATTTAAACGACCATCGGGTAAATACCCGGGTAAATACCCAATTTATATTTACCTTCCCACTGGGTATTTACCCTGCCCACATCACTGACTGGACCCAAAATTCAAAACGAGCTCTTCTCCGTTCTACTACGTTTTCGGCTACCACGGTTCGTTTTCACTGCCGATATTGAGAAAATGTATCGACAGATACTAGTTGAACCTACTGACAGGAAATACCAACTTATCTTGTGGCGAGAGAACGAGAATGAGCGTATCCGATGCTATCAACTCGCAACGGTCACATATGGAGTAACAACTGCGCCATACCTAGCGATAAAGTGTTTACATCGTTTAGCACTTCAAGACAGAGAGCAATTTCCACTTGGGACAGAAAGTCTTAATGAAGACTTTTACGTAGATGATGCAATGGTAGGAGCAGATAGCCTAGCGGAAGCTTTGGAAAAACAGAAGCAGTTGGACAACCTATTGAGATCAGCAGGGTTCAAATTACGAAAGTGGTGCTCCAATCATCCCCAATTACTGGCCGGTATCCCAGTCGAAGACAGAGTTTCTCATCTTGAGTTTCACGACGAAAACGAGTGTCAAGTCAAAACCCTCGGCATGACATGGTTACCCAAGACAGACGAGTTCCAGATTATCACTAGGCAATCCACCGATGATAAGGCTGTCACCAAAAGACGAGTCCTCTCAGACATCGCCCACTTGTTCGACCCGTTGGGATTAATGAGTCCCGTCGTGGTTACTGCAAAAATATTCATGCAAACGCTGTGGTCATTAAAACTTGATTGGGATGCAGCAGTCCCGATGAATCTTCATACAGAATGGAATCACTTCCGAAGAAATCTACAGGAATTAAATAGAATCAAAGTTCCAAGACATGTGTTGTCCAAATCTTACATAGTGAACAAGCAGCTTCACGCTTTCGCGGATGCTTCCGAGAAGGCCTACGGCAGTGCAATATATCTTCGATCCACATTTCGAGATGGAACTATCATAGTGCGATTGCTGTGTGCAAAGTCCCGAGTAGCGCCAACTAAAACCGTCACCCTACCACGCCTGGAATTATGTGCTGCCAAAACGGCTGCACAGCTCCTTCATCGAGTTCGCCAGGACCTAAATTGGCAAGACCCATGCTATTGTTGGACTGATTCACAGATTGTCTTGTCATGGATAAACTCTCAATCCGCCAATTACCACACTTTCGTCGCGAACCGTATCGCAACCATTCATGAACTCACCACTGCCCAGCAATGGCGACATGTTCCGTCCAAGGACAATCCGGCTGATCTAGTCTCTCGGGGTGTATCGCCTGAACGATTACAGGAATGTAATTTATGGTTTTATGGACCCATTTTCTTACACGCTCCTGAATCAGCGTGGCCATCAAGGTCCGTAGTCGATGAAACAGATTTGGAGAAGAGAGCCAGCAAAAGTACTTCGTTGACAGCTACAGTCACCACAGACATCATCAATACATTTGATCATCGTAACTCATTTCTCCACATGCAACGCACCATCGCTTATGTACTTAGATTCATAAGGAATTGTCGAACCCAAGTCACGACAAGGCGCCTTAATGGTCCTTTAACAGTGGAAGAATTAGAAGAAGCATTAATCATAATTATACGAGATTCGCAGCACCAAGGGTTCCCAGAAGAGTTAGTGCAACTTAAGAAATCAGGATATGTGAGCACCAGCAGCTCACTCGTAAGCCTAAACCCATTCTTGGATACCAAAGGACTGATTAGAGTCGGAGGACGACTAGAAGAAGCTAGCATCTCGTATGACGCCAAACATCCGATGTTGCTACCCTATCCACATGAGGTTACCAAGTTAATGATCAATCACCTGCACCACCTCAATCGTCATGCAGGACCTCAAGCACTGCTTGCCATCGCTCGACAACGTTTTTGGCCTATTAAAGGAAAAACAATTACACGATCTGTCGTTAAGAATTGTGTTAAGTGTTGCCGAACCAAGCCTCAATTACTCTCTCAGCTTATGGGCAATCTACCGCCCGACAGAATTCAACCAGCACGACCATTTCTACATTCTGGTGTCGACTTTTGTGGTCCCTTCCGCATACATTACAAGATTCGTGGAAAGGGCCCTACCAAGGCATACGTCGCTATCTTTTGTTGCTTTGCAACTAAAGCTGTGCATATAGAAGTCGTAAGCGACCTCACCACAGAAGCATTTATTGGATCTCTCAAAAGATTCACCAGCAGGAGAGGCAATTGCAAGAAACTTTACTGCGACAACGCTACAAATTTTATTGGAGCCAAGAACCAGATGAAGGAATTGGAAGAGTGTATCTACACTAAAAAGGCCGAAGATCGCATCTCAAAATTCTGTGCAACCAAAGGGACAGATTTTAAGTTTATTCCACCGAGATCACCACATTTCGGCGGATTATGGGAGGCGGCAGTCAAATCCGCGAAACAGCTTTTCTATAAAAGCGTGTCAGCAGCCTCTCTTACATATGAAGAGCTAGAGACAATCATGGTCGAGATAGAGGCTATTCTTAACTCTAGACCTCTAACACCAATGTCGAACGACCCACTGGACCTTACGGCCCTTACACCTGGCCATTTCTTGATTGGCGAACCTCTGACCAATAGTGTCGATCCTCACGCAGAACCTCGGAAAGGAAACCTCCTCTACAGATGGAAGGTGGTAGCACACTTGAAAAGTGAATTCTGGCAACGTTGGACGAAAGAATACTTGTGCGAATTACAACATCGGTATAAATGGAGCAAATGTAGCGAGAACATTCAACCCGGAACGATGGTGATCTTGAAGGAAGACAATGTACCAGTCTTGTCATGGCCATTAGGACGTATAATTAGAACTATCAAGGGTCGAGATAATCTCGTCAGAGTGGCCGATGTCAAAACCACAAATGGGATCCTGCGTCGTCCAATCCACAAAATGGCACCACTACCTGTAATGTCTCAAGAAACACCTTCGGACAGTACCACAACCCACGAAGAGGATGTATCTCCACCAGAGGAATCATCAACCATACAACCTCTAACTGGGACAGAAGAGCCAAGGTCATCTGGTAATAAACGTCGTCGCACGCAGTCACCTCTCAGTCTTTTCTTAATGACTTGCCTGCTCCTACCATTATTTGGAACAGCAGAGATCATCATGAAACCATTTAATAATCAACCAGGATTATACTTTGAGGATTTAGGACCCACTTACCTAGCGGTAGACGACTGGGACTTAGTAGTATTCTTCGATCTCGCTACTTATCGCCAAGAGCTCAGCCTAATAACGAGAGGAGTGGAGCGACTGAGACAGTTGTGTGAAACCATGACATGCTGTCAATCATGCAACCAAACAGTAGCACATTTTGCAGCAGCAACCAGCGAAATCCATAACTCCAACGATCTTCTAACACCACACTTTACTAGAAGGAAGAAGAGAGCACCACTCAATATCGTTGGAAACATGGCAAGCGCTTTATTCGGAGTGTTGGACTCAGAATACGCTGACAAGATGTCACAAACCATCAAAGACTTAAACAGCAATCAAGAGCACTTACTATCACTCCTAAAAAATCAAACCTCGATTATCGCCTCCACGGTGAACATCCTAAATTCAACTATTGCGATGACACAACGTCAGATCTACGAATTCGAGAGGTATGCCAATCAAACCAACTCGGTCATTGATTCCATAAACCAAGACCTGAAAGAGCAGCGAACAATTGAGTTCTTCAACGCCGTATCAATACAGCTTCTTCTCATCAGCACCAAGTACCAACGGATACAATCCGCGTTGCTGAACATAATTATAGACACCCATCAGGGGAGAATTAACCCAATGATTTTAACCCCTACTCAACTACAGACCCAGATCAACATCATAAAGGAAAACATACCACCGACACTCAGAATACATGCTGCCAACAACAATCTACTGGAATTGTACAACCTAGTCAATATCGAATGGAGGTTGACCGCCACAGAAATGATCTTCAGGTTGAAGATCCCACTAGTATCGACAGAGAATTATCAGCTTCTACATGTCATTCCCATCCCTATGTGGATTAATAATACGTATTATACCATCGAACCCCTCTCACAATTTCTCATGGTAAACCTGCACCGTGATACCTACGCACCACTGTCACAACAGGAATTTTCAAGGTGCTCTACAACTCAATCGGCTCATATTTGCAGACCACGGCATGCTTTGTACAAAAGGAGCAACCAGCCTGGAGCGTGCGAACTTCACATTCTCATACATCAGCCAATCTTGGACTTATGCAAGGTCGCCATGACTCCCACAATACAACGATGGAACCCGTTGCAGACTCCCAACCAATGGATTTATGTGATGAACCAGGAGACAATTATCACGGTCCTCTGTGGTAACGCTATCTCGCAACGGACACTAGGTGGCTCGGGACTCATCACTATTTCTAATGGCTGCATTTTGAAGGACGATTCTACCACCATCCGAGGACGCAATCGATATTCAACCACCCTCAACACCGCCCTCATCCCATCAAGGAATTTTACCGATCTGTTGTCACCAATTACGCGTTTAAACATGTCGTATCAACCTATACTACATCCAGCGATCGCAGACGACCTATCCAACCTGAAGGGGCAAATTCGTGAGTTGCAGCAGAAGGAATCAACCCCTTTATTGAATGCATCAACCATAACACACCATCATATAATGAGCTATGGTACAAGTATCGCGGCCATTGCCATGATCGGGTATTTATTGTGGAAGGGCTACCAGACATGGAAAACATCTCGACGACCAACACCAGCACCGCGAAACAGAAATGGCGACTTCCGACTTTCCTCTTCAGCTAACTTAAACAGCGAGGCTGTTTAAAGTGGGGGAGAATGTTAAATCCATTACATTTATCTTTAAGAATCTCATGTATTTTTAAGAATTACATTTAAATCTTCCCACAAAATTTTTCTATAAATAATTCTTATCTCAAGTAATTTTTTCTTTAAATTATTTTCACACGTTTGACAAGTATCAGGTGTCATCTACCGGCATGCACCTGTTTCTCGGCACAAAACGCTGAATTAGCGTCTAGGCTTTTGTACCAAGAAACCAAGGTCAAGGTGCATGTGCACTTGATTTATTTTATGCACATGTTAGCAATTTAAGATGTTATTTAATTATAGTCATAGCCGTAAGTTTTTTTAAATTTTATCATTTAATTTTTAATAAAGTCAGTCTAAGTTCAGACATCAAAGACAACAGTCCTGTTTTCTTTTGTATTATTAACCCGTTCCTTTTCAGAACAGCCATTTGTTGCACAGGTACTGAACCTGGGCAACACACCAATTTAATTCAACTAACTATCTTAATTATAGAGCCAATTATTACACAGGTATTGGACCTGCGTAATACGG
The DNA here is from genome assembly GCA_949987705.1 of Thereva unica. Classification (NCBI taxonomy): domain Eukaryota; kingdom Metazoa; phylum Arthropoda; class Insecta; order Diptera; family Therevidae; genus Thereva; species Thereva unica. Next base: position 44,556,979 of record OX465281.1, on the reverse strand, counting down.
CACGTTAATTATCAACAGATTATTGTACAGGTACTGTACCTGGACAATACGGACAAATCAGATTGTACAGGTATTGAACCTGGGCAATCATCATCCAGCATTTGAGGAATTTCCGTCAAATAAAAGAATTTGGCGCAGACAATAGTCAACGTTGTCAGTTGTTAGTGAGTGCGACAAGTCGTCTGTGACAATGTTTTATTTACCCGACAAATGTCTGGTATTTGTGGTAAACTGAGAGACTAGACTAAAATGTTTGGTCTGTCGAGGGGATCGTTCGGTCTTCTTGTGCAACTCGCGAGCTAGTGGTTTGTGGTCCGTATAGGGCACGAAATGGCGTCCTTCAACGAAATAACGGAAGTGTTTGATCGCTGCGTAGATTGCGAGAAGTTCGCGATCGAATGCAGAGCACTTCCGTTCTGCTGGTGACAACTTCTTGGAATAAAAATTGCATAAGACGTCTGTCGTTAGACTGTATTTTGTATCCTAGATTGGATGGTTCAGCAGAGTTGCGTCAGCCATCGAGGTTTTCATCTTCATATTCAAGTTTTCATCTGGATTTAGACGCGAATTACGTTTATTTTTATTATTATTAAACGAACTTGTAATTATCAAAAGAAATAAAACAAATAATTATATTAATTTTAATTAATATACTTTTATTTAACTTGGAAAACGATCTTAAGATCGCGACGGTTACTTTTACAATCCTATGCTTACAGTAAGCTTTTTAATTTCGAACTTAAAATAAATGCACTTCAAGCATCTTCATAATCACAGCGAAGTTCTGTAGCAGCGTCATGTTACATTTTGCTTCTGAGAATTATTAAATGTTGTAACTAAAGAGCTGTGTAGACGCTGATGCTACGGAACGTCGCTGGGAATCATTTTCATGTTGGAATGTTGACGTAACTTCCCCCTCCTTAACTTTAGGACTCTCCTGAGTTTTAATAATGTTATTTATTTTAATTTTTTCCTTTTTGGTTTTGTACATATATATTGCTATTATTATTACAATTAATACCAAGGTTACAGTTAACATTCCACTATAGATAAAATGCGAATGTTTTTGGAATTTCAGTTCATCTATTTTTTTTGTGTTTTCTATTTGTTGTAAAATAATGTCATCAAATGTTAATTTTTGGTTTAAATTTTCTAAGTTGTCTAAAGGATTCGGTATGATAAAACTTTGTTTAAATTCTTTCTCTTTATTATATATAACATGATTATCTATTTTAATCGAGCAATTGTGAAGCGATAACAAATAATTTCCCTTTAATGTAATTTTGCGTTCATCACAATCGCTACTTAAATTTGCAAGATTTTGATTTTTAGCAATTGCAATGCCTCTGTCTAATTCTATTATTTGCGACACATTGTTGAAGGTTTTCACACAATTTTTCATTAATAAGCAGCTATTATAAATTTTTTGATTTTTTAGATCTTTATTTTCAGTATAACTATAAGTTTTGTTATTATATCTTATTATTTCCGTACTATCTAGTATTATTTCTTCGTGTTTATCATTGGTCATTGATACAATAATTGACTTATCTGCTAAAATTATGTCTTTGGGAACCATAATAACAAATATTAAGTTATCAAGATTATCTATAACTGTACCCAATTTAATATTCCTAAATTTTTGTAAATCTATCTTATATTCTTCTATTTCTTCGCTAGTTAATATGTTGCTGTGCAATATACCTAACCTAGATGACGCAATATTTTCTTGGATGTGTTCTATGTTGTCAGAAAGAATTTTCAATTTAAGTACATAGTCAATGTAAGTCACTTGAGTATATATTTTTCTATTGTCTGAAGCAATTTGATTAAGGTTTGCTGCTATAGCTTCTCTATCTTTTTCGATAATATTTTTCAGTTTAATGAAAGTTTGATTAAAGTTAGTATTTATTTTTATTTGTTGATTGACATTGCTAATTATATTGTGGTTATTTGTGTCGATTATATTTAAATGACTTTCTATTTCTTCTCTATCTTGATTATCCATTGTGCCGTATAGCCATTTGTGAATCGTACCTATAAAATTTAATAATCCTCTTTCATGGCGGTGTGGAACCAGTAGTTTTAGCTTAGTTTTGAGGGCTTTAATTTCATGTTGAAGTATAGATTTCTTAATCGGATGTAATCCTATTTGTAGTAAATTAGTTTCTAATTGATCTATTATATTTTTAATTTCGGAAGGTTTTACTATATGTAAGATTATATTGTAATTTACAACGACTTCAGCTTTTCCCAATTTTATTTCAGTGTATCCCGCATTAGTTTCTATTTTCTGCACTATAAGATGGGCCTGGGTTGTTATCATCAGTATGCTCATCAGGAATATTTTGAGGATCGAGTTCACCTGAAAATTTATTTTTACGTTTAATGTTTTTTGAATGGATATTTTCTAGTTTATGTTTGATAAATTTTGGTTGTTCCTTATGTCTAACGCTTTTATAGTTTTTTATATATCCTTGGGACCGATTCTCAGTGTAAGTTTCCCGTTTTAAATTTCTTTTGTTTATATATCTTTCTTTTTCTTTACTTAAATTATGTAGTATAACATTTTTATCACATTTGCCTTCTAGAACATTTATTGGCCTTTCCTTAATAGTGGAATGAAGATTGTTATTATACCACTCAATAGCTTTGGCTATCTTTTCTTTAATATTTAATTCTTTCTGTTCCATTCCCAAAATCCTGATTTTTTCACTCAAGGTATTATGCAATCTCTCGATATCTGCATTATACCCTTGACACACTGCAGCATCGAATGAACATTGAAGTATCATTCGGCTATGAATGATCATTTGTGCTCAGTGTGTCATGTCCAATGTTCATTCAACAACTTCATTCGTCATTCAATCGAATGAAGTCAAAATAACTTCATTCAGTTAAGATGGAAGTGAAATTGGGAAATTATCGAACAACTTTCCATGAACTTTCCAGTAAAATTTCCATCTAAAATACATAACTGTCAAACTGTCATTCATATTTTAGAATTTTTTTAAAAAAAAGTAGGCTTTATTGTAAATCACTGTTGCTCTGCCTCAATTAATATTTTTTATTAAATTTAAAAGTATAAATCACACTTTCCGTTCATATATTTGGCAGCTTATTTATAATTTGTATTTTGACAGTTCTAATGAACTTTGAAAAATGCTCGAAAAATGCAGTGTGTCACTAATAAAACGAATGAACATTGAAAGCAAATGAAATTGGAAGAATGTTCATTCGTTTTTGCAGTGTGTCAAGGGTATTACCTGTATGATTATTTGGTTTGACCAAATGCAGCTCAATTCGTTCATTTCTTAAAAAGTCTTTTATGTTAATACTTTTGAATTCATTATCTGTTATAAGTTTTAAAAAGTGTCCTCTTTGCGATTAATAGTGTCTAATTTTTTCTATAATCGTTTGATTATTTCTGTCCTCAAGGTAATAAGCGGTGGCGAATTTTGAAAACCGATCAATAAATGTTAAAAAATTACTTTTCGAGTTTGTGTATATATCCATGTGGATAATCTGCTTTATGTCCGTTGGTGTTTCCGTTAATTTAAATTTTTCTTTAATAGGATTTCGATCATATTTGGTTTTGTTGCAAATGTCACAATTATTTATATATTTATGTACTAAGATTTTTAATTTCGGAAAATATATTAATTTTTTAAGGCTTTCATAATTATTATTGATCCCTGAATGCCCAGATTCATTTTTATGATATCGGTGTATTTCTTTATAAGTTTCATTTTCGTCTTTCATGTCTTTTGCATGATGTGAACATCGAACAAATTTTATTGGGGAATTTCCATCAAATAATTCAATAATTTTGTTCTGCACTAGGTTATACTTATGATCATCTAATTCTGTAAATATTCCAATTTTTCCTGGCTTGATATATCTTCTTAAGATGTCCGTCAAATTATTGTTTATATCTTCTGTATTAATGTAGATTTTTCTATTTCCATTCTTTATTTCGTCGTCCTTTTCCTTGTTGTCTGTAAGTATTAATTGTGTTTTAAAGCGATTGACTACCGTATCCAAGATAGGGATATGATTATTGAGATCCTCTTCTTGAGAATGGATCGTTTGTTGCTCGGACGAATCTGCATGGTTTTGCATAGAAATATTTGAGTTGTTCGTTGAATTATCCCTTTCTTCTTCATTATGGTTGATTTCGTTCCTGTCCGTATTAATCCGACTGAGAAAATCAGCGACTTTATTTTCTCTTCCTTTGATGTAATCTATATTAATGTTGTATTCACCGAGTTTAAGCATCCATCTATATAATCGGGGGTTTGAATCTTTTCCGCTGGTTTTTGTATGTAGCCATTTTAAAGGCTGGTGATCTGTGAGAAGGTCAAATTTTTTTCCATAGAGATAAGGTCGGAAATAGTTTGTTGCCCAAACCATTGCGACTAACTCTTTTTCTGTTGTTGAATAGTTAATTTCATGTTGGTTTAATGTTCGGCTAGCATAGCACACTGGGTGGCTGTCTTGCTGCAAGACAGCTCCAATTGCATAGGCGCTAGCATCAGTGATTAACTTAAATTTTTTGGAAAAATCGGGATATTTCAGGACCGGAGATTGAGTGATTAAGTTTTTCAATTTTTCGAATGCATTTATATAGTTGGGATCTTCGATGTTCACTTTCATATTTTTTTTTAAATATTTGGTTAAAGGCTGGGCTACTTTTGCATAGTCTTTCACAAATTTTCTATAAAAGCCGGTTATTCCCAGGAACGATTTGATTTGCTTCTGTGTTTTTGGTACTAGTTGTAATTTTGTTATGGTTTCAATCTTTTTTGGGTTGGGTCTTACTCCTTCGGGGGTAAGGATATGTCCTAAATATTCGGTTTCCTTTGATAAAAAACTGCACTTCTCTATCTGTATTTTTAAGTTTGCTGCCTCCAATCTATTGAAAATCTTTTTAATGTTATCTATGTGCTCTTCAAGGGATGTCGAAAAAATAAGTATATCGTCCATATACACCACGCAGATTTTATTTATAAAATCTCTCAAGATTGAGTTCATTAAGCGTTGAAAAGTTGCCGGGGCATTTTTAAGCCCAAATGGCATTCTCACGAATTCATAATGACCATTTGGCGTGGAGAAGGCTGTCTTTTTCGTGTCATTTTCGTTGACCAGTATCTGATGGAAGCCTTTCGCCAGGTCGACGGTTGTAAAGTATTGGGCTCTCCCAAGTTTGTCCAGAATATTTTCAATATTGGGGATCGGGTATTTATCGTCGATTGTCACTTCGTTTAATTTTCTATAATCCACCACTATTCTCCATTTTTTCTTACCCGAATTGTCCATTTTCTTCGGGACAATCCAAAGAGGGCTGTTATATGGAGAATTACTTTCTTTTATTATTCCATTTTTGAGCATTTCATTAATCTGTTTCGTAATCTCCTGTTCATGTATCTGTGGATAGCGATAGATTTTCGAATAAATAGGTCTGTCTGTAGTTGTGATTATGTCATGTTTGACTTCGTTGGTATGTGTTAGTACTTCGCCTTCTCTAAAAAACAACCTTTTGTATGTTTTCAGCAAATTTTCTAACTCTATACTTTCTTGTGTGTTTAAATTTTTAAAAAGACTTGTATTTATGTTCTCGTCTAACTCTGAATGTTCGAGCTGGTGGATTACTTCTTCATCATATGGACATTTATAAAGAAATTTCATTTTGTTTTTGTTTATTGTTAATGTGTCTTTACCCATGTCGATAATTGCGCCTAAAGGTTTTAACAAATTTTGGCCAATAATACCGTCGAAATTTTTCTTATGAAATCTAGTTAATTTCCATGCCATATCGGCGTCTTCATTGAATTCAACAGGGAGGCTAGTTACGATTTCTTTATTAACAGATGTAGTTGAGTTTAAGGTTTTAAATCTAAGAGGGGTTCGCAGAAGTATTCTTTTATATTTTAATAATTTCTTTTCGTTGAGTAGAGTGGTAGAGGATCCGGTATCAATAAGACATTTTATTTTATTATCATCGATTGTTAATTCTACTACCGGTAGATTGGTTTTGTGGGCATTGCCCGAAAATTTACTTCATTATCAAAATGGTCGACATCCATAGGTTGAGACTGAGTTCGTCTCGTTTGTTCTGAATTATTCCGATAATTATGTGGGCTTTGCCTTATTTGATTTGAGTGAGCTTGGTAATTAGGGTTTCTGAATCGGTTTGAATTCCAAGAATTATGTTGTCGGAAATTTTGAGAGCTACTTTGCCTGAATGTAGGCTGTTGGTTAGTATGGTAATTTTTATTTTTATTAAGTGAATATTGACTTGGTTTCGAATATGATATATTTCTATCTTTTATTAATCCCGAACTATCTAAAATATTGAATGCGTCACGTAGGGTAGTTATATTTCTACTTAAAATCACTGAACTTAAATGTGGATCTAAATTATCTAAAAAAGTTCTTAATATAATTGATTCGTTTGATTTTGGGGAAAATTCCATTGGTTTATTAGAGTCATATTCGAACTTTTCGTTAAGCCTAGCTAATATAGATCTCAAACTAATAAAATAATTTCTTACATTAAAATTCCTTAAGGATATGGCCTGATGGTAGAGTTGGTGGTAAGTTTCCCTGACTCCAAAATTGTTGATCAGTTCGGCTTTGATTTCATCCCATGTTACTTCCGTTCCCAAGGTTCTTATAACATCCAGCGCTGGTCCTTGTATTTTATTGATGATGGTTCTCGAGAAAACGTATTGTTTGACCAGTGGTTGATTGTCAAATAATGGGAGGATGATGTCAACTTCTCTCAGAAATGAACTTAAGGCATAAGTTCCATCTCCATTAAATTCCCTAATTCGTTGGGCTTCCTTAATGAGCTCGGTCGTGGAAAATGCAAATGGTGGAGCTTCTGTTGCCATGTTTTGTTGTTTTTTACAGTAAGCTTTTTAATTTCGAACTTAAAATAAATGCACTTCAAGCATCTTCATAATCACAGCGAAGTTCTGTAGCAGCGTCATGTTACATTTTGCTTCTGAGAATTATTAAATGTTGTAACTAAAGAGCTGTGTAGACGCTGATGCTACGGAACGTCGCTGGGAATCATTTTCATGTTGGAATGTTGACGTAACTCGCGTGAGGGACGTTCTAGCCGGCCGGAAATCTTGCTCAATCACTGAACTGTGAGTTCGGTGATCGATGGAGTGTTCCGATTGATCGTTTTGATCGTGCTGGAAGTTGTTGTGTGACATTGCGTAAAACATAGTAATTTAGTTTATGCGGTCACCACAATGTTCAGTCCCCGCTTGCTTATCGAAAAAGCTTTTCTGCTCTCGACGTCTTCTGTTTAAGAAAGAGCCAACAGTACTATTGATAGCATTTTCGAAAGGTATCGAACTCTCGTTGATGGGCTGATTCTCATCTCTAATTATTTACTTTTCTTTTACTGAAGGGTGAGCATAGTTGCATTTGCGATTAACCGGCACTTCGTTGCGTATGGCAGCTTTGTGGATTCGAAAGTAGTACGAGGACACATAACTGCAAAGTGTGCATTCTTGGTAAACCATAACAACAAGATAGGGTGTTGTCAATAATGCACGTTGCGTTGACTTCTTTCCAATTCCAATTGCTGAATATTGCAGAGTGCATGCAATCATACGTTTTTGACTAAGCCCATAATTATCCGCGTCAAAGTCTTCTTCTTCTTCTTTATACTCCTTTAATCCCTCATGGGACATAGGGCGGAAACAGTTGCCCTCCAGCGGACTCTGTTTTGCGCGACAGCTCCGCGTCAAAGTCAGTACGTTCATATTATAGTCAGGCCCAAAAGTTGACGACGATCTATCAACACGTGATCTATGCATATGGTAGCGAGTGTATTCCTCAGCCTTACCTGTCTGGTGAACGCCTAACTCTTATTAGTTGCTTCCACTAATTAAATAAAACTATACGCGAAATCCCTTTTAGCCCGAACACATCAATTCGCTGTACGCCTGCGTGTACTCAATCAACTTTAATAAAATAATTCAAATCCCATGCTTCAAGCGAGTTGCCCGCATTAACATCAGCACACCTCCTCCATATGACATATGAAAGTTTCAGCGAAAGGAAGTATCATAAAATGGATCTTTGCCATCCCGGCAGGAAGCACTTTCCTTGGTCATTTATCCTCACTGGAGGAGACGACAATTACAAATTGCCTTCAGCTAAGCTAATGTTCGCCGTGGCTGCCACATATACCGCCGCCATCCTCCGCTCCAGCACTCACTAACTATACAGCACACACCTAATACATACATACGAACATACATATGTGGATAGGAGATTACTGCATTCCCAGGATTCCTCGTTAGATTCTGATTAGGCATGGGGCAAATTTTCGCCATTTATATTCCCTGGTGGAGATATTAGTTTCTTTCTCGTTACATTATGGGATACAATATCTGGGAGAGCCGGCGAGGATTACGCTGGCAAATCTTGAGCCGAGGTAATTTAGTTATCAACATCTGAAACTTCAAAGGTGATTTGTCTCAAGTAGAGTTAATTGCATTTCAGGTTGACTTATTAAATTTCCTTGTATGGCAAAATTATGGCAAATATCTGCGGATGTCGACTGAGATTTTGTTAAAGTTTGGCACAGTTATTGAGTTTTGGGAATATCCATCTTGTGTAAAAATGTTCACTATTTTATCATTCGCACAAAGTTAAGGTTAATGGTTTATGGAAGTTTTTTTTTTTCGAAAATATTCAGTTTCATTTAAAGTAGCTAAAATGTAAAAAAGAATAGATGAAAATAGAACTATTTTTATTTACTAAAATAATAATTTATTGTGAAAAAAAAATAATAAAATAGTATAAATATTTGGCTGGTCCATCCTCTGATTTGAAAAATAGCAGCAATTATTTTGGGCATGCTACGAATAACTTTGACACATTCGGCAATATTAATGGCATCCCATTCTTGTACCCACGCTTTTTTTAATGCGGTTTTTGACCTTATGCTATGCTCGCGTTCCCTACGTTTCAGAATGGCCCAAAGCTGTTCAATAGGGTTCTGGGTTCCATCAGTGTTCCATTATTGCTGTTTGTTCAAATTATGATGGCTCAAACCAACTTTTGTTAATGTGCCTAAAACTTTTGGCCAAAGCTATAAATTCTGCGTATATCATCCTGCGTATAGGTTTTGGATAGACGAACAATCGTATCGATTTAGCTGCTAGGGCGGATTTTTTTGTTCTACATATCACCCTGTACTATACAGAATACTCCCACCTATCTAAAACTGTCAGAGTCAAGGTTGCAACCCAAATTTTGATTAAAACCACCTTTTTCACCAAAAAAATGCGTAGTTATTTCTTTTTCCAAAATTGGATAGCTTGTACAATTTCCTATGAATAATGTCTGGCTACGACCTGCGAAGCAATAATAATGCTAAACATCTGATCTCTTTTAACCCTTAACCTGGTAAGCTATTTTAGTAACTTAACCTGGCCGAGTGCGTCCAATGGATACATATGGAAAAATATTATCCATTGCAATAGTTAAACACAAATTAGGTAATAACATAAATTATATATTATTTCTCTTATCAACTAAGAATACTAATTAAACAAAAAAAACGTATATTCAATTTTTACTGGACACATGTAACATCGTTTTTTCGCTTAACTCCACTGGAGGCACCCGATACTTGTTCATTTCCATCTATTTCAGCCAAAATTTTTCTATCCCATATAATATGTACCGCCTAATATGTGGAAAAAATAATCCTTGTGCAATTTACTCCAGAAAAGAAAGCCGAGAAGTATGGCGGATGATATTTTATTTTTCCAAACAATGCAATGCCAGCTGTATCCAAGTATTACAAAAATATATTATAAGAGCCATCGACAGTTTTCCTCTTTGTGGTATAAACATGAATCGTTTGATCGAAGGTATCCACTCTGCCTGTGGTGGAATTGTAATATTTCAGGCTTATTTTGATTTGCAGCATCATCTTGGCTATTATGATTCATAGAAGATAGCAGAATTACTGCTGTAGAGTTTTGAGGCACATAAGACACCAGAGTATACGTTTTAGTGAACCCAAACAAACTAGAGTCCTTTTTCTAATCATTGAAAGTCTAAGCTGCTGTGGCATGCACGTTTCATTCTTGCCCATTGTACCAACCATCGTAAGGCCTTTGACTAAAAAATTTTGTGTCAGGTGCATGCTTGTAAAAAAGTTGTCGAAAAGTTACATTTCTATTTGTTCTTTCATAGGGTTGGCACAACTTTTCCACAACTTGCATGTCAAGATTGACAGCTCGACAGCTTTCCATGCCATACTTATTAGCTTTTGATGGAATATATTGTTTGAAGGGACTAGCTGTTCATCAACCGTTATATTTTCACGTGGGACGTAATTTTTTTTTAAATTTATAACTAGTTTCTGCCAAACATCTCTAATGGGAGGCAATTTTTTTGGAGATCGACGATAGTTTCTTGTAGCTCTGTCATCAAAACGTAAATTTTTTATATATTTTGAAATCGCCACATGCCACATGGTTTCTTTGTATATAACTGAACCATAAAATGTATGCCACATTCTGTCAACTGCTACGTGGCCATGATCCTTTTCATATCCCCTAATTATATTCGGAGAAATGCTCTAAGCTCCAAAATATCGGTCGGTTTCCAAGCTTTGTTTTGTGCATTTAGAACTCGATACACTTCCAATAAATTTTGCAATAATTCCATAATATTTTTTTAAGACCCCCCTTAGGTCCTTTTCAATGCAGTGTTTGCTAAACGTCAAATTTTCTTCAGAAAAAGCAATAAAATCCCAACCAAAACGTATAATTTTGCCTAAGGGCTCTTATGTGTCCAATGGACACATTCTATCAGTTTCTGTTGCATTTTTAGAAAATTTAAAAAAAAACGTTCACAAATACTTTTTATTTTACAAAAACTAACAAATTTACGTAAGCAATACTATGATAATAAAATACAAAAAAGGCCATAAGTATTCTTTGTTCCAAAAAGTAAGTTTAACGAATTTATATTTTGGAATGTGTCCAATGGACACACCTTACAGGGTAAGGGTTAAAGGGTCATGCTAATGACGCCAGGTTGAAGTAATGCCATTACGGGTCATGCCGGTCTGGAGTTGAACTTCATGTAAAAAGAGTTGGTGAGTTTAGTCAGTAGGAGTCTGACACTACCTTCTGGGTGGTACCCCTAGCGGTGTCTCCTGGATTGGCTAGCGAGCGAAAATATAATACCGCGGCCCTCAAAGAAGAGCAAATTGGGAAAGATATGTAGCAGAACTAAATAGAAGGTTCGGTGCATCGGATAACGAAGCTGCAAGTATCAATCCCAATATTGACAAGGCCGGGGCTAAGCTAAGGGCCATAATAAAGGAAGCCGCAGCAACCAAACTAGGTTATGAAATACGAGCAAGACGTCAAAACTGGTTCGATGAAGAGAGCACTAGAGTGACGGAAGATAAGAATGAAGCATATGCTAATATGCTGCAAAGATTTTGAACTAGAAATTCCGTAGCGGCCTATAAGGAAAAACGATGAATTGAAAAATTTACGCTCAAAAGAAAGAAAGAAAGAAAGACCAGCCCGGGAATAATAACGAACTCAGAAAGCTATATGGGAAAGTGACCAAGCAACGTAAGGAGTTTAAACCCCGAGTATCGATGTGTAAGAACGAGCTATGGAATAGAGACGACGAAAATGAGAGTGAAAGTGATGGGAACCAGCTTAATAGAAACGCACCAACCGATAGTAATAGTGATACCGGTGCTGCCAATGAAAGTCAATGCCAATGGATGCGTAGAAGATACTATGACAAACTTAAAACACCAGGAAAAGATAGCGCAGCAATTGAGATGTGGAAATATTGGGGCCAAGAATTAATCAACGATTACACAAGCTTATAGAATCGATTTGGCGTCAAAAAAGATCCTGGTTGAATGTACGGAAGGCTTGATATGTCGCTGCATAAAAAAGTATAGTATGTGAGAACTATAGGTGTATAACCATTGTACACTTTCGTGGTTGATTTCTAGCCTTGAATTTCTAAAAGACTAGAATAATTACTTAATAGTTCATTAAATTAATATTTATAATTTATTGTAATAAATCTCTTTTACAAAAGGTTACCCTTGTTAGCCCCTCTTTTTTTTCTTTTTTTTTTTTATTTACGTTAAGATGATGCTCCTATGTTTCAAGACATCCTATTAATATATATTTTTTATTCAAAAGTAAATTTTAATTTATAAAGACGTAGCCCTCTAGATTAGACTAAAAACTAAGAATCCCCGCCGCTCTTTTTTTCAATTTCGACCAATAGGAAACAATCTCTGCGACATCTTACCGTCACGGCGGAGAGCTGAGCGAACTTCAACTTTTTCTGTGACAGGGTAATAGAAACAGCTGATTATAAGAAGAAGTTGAGGTTATGTGTAACTGAAATGTTTGTTTACTTGAATTTGTTTGGTTTTGCGTGGACGTAAAGGGTGGTATTATTAAAAATTGTTTGTTTGCTAATTTATATTTTTTAGTTACTTTAATTTTTGAATGTTTATTTGTGTTTGGTAAATTGTTGATTTATGTTTGGTTGGTAAAATTTTTTTAATTTAGTTGTTACTATTAAATTTGAAAATGGACGAAAAACTTATAAATGAAATTGAGAAACGCCCGGTCTTGTGCAACATTAGGCATAAAAACTACAAAAATAATGCGCTTCGAAAGCAACAATGGGGTGAAGTCGCAAATGCGACAGGAATTCCAAGTAAGTTTATATTTTTTATTTTATATATCATTTCATAAGTAACATTTTGTTAAACTTTCAGGTGCTGTTTGCCAAACACGGTGGAAAAGACTGCGGGAACAATTTGTAAAATGGAAAGTCCATAAGCCTAAAAGCGGGAGCGCAGGATTAAAAAAAGAAGCCCACCCTATATTAAAAATAATGGAATTTCTTTCACCATTTATAATAGACGATAGCAGGTAAAATTAAAATTAATTGTGAATTCATTTAATTGTTTAATAACAATTAAAACACCTACTAAGTAGTGCATTCATGTTTTTTTTGTAACATTTCAGTCTCCTTGCCAGTAGCTTCAACTTTCAACCTGTTCAAAATGACGATGCCTCTGATTTGTCGTTTGTTTTCGATTACACGGCAGAATTGGAATCTCCAATATATGAGACGGAAGACGAGCAAAGTTCCTGCGGACAATCTGTGAATGCACCAAGGAATGCCCAAGCAGTGCCACAAAGACGCCGCAATAGAGAAGCGATTTCTTCAGATGTGGAGAAAATAATCTCCGCAATAAATACCCCAGTTGAAGAATATGGGCCTATAGAGCATTACTGCCTTTCTCTTGCGGAGGATTTTAAAAATATGGAGCCAGCGGAGCAACGCAGAGTAAAAATGGAGTTTGCGATTATACTGGCTAATGCTAAATATAAAAATTAAGTAATTTGAATTGAAACAAGACTGAATATGAATTAGTTTATTTTGTTATTTTTGTATACAAATTTGGAGTTATTTATTTATGTAGTTTTAAGAATGTTTTTAAATGAATTGCTTTATTTATTGTTACTTACACTCACTGAAAGAGTTTTATTTATATGAAAAATAAATATTTTTTAATAGAATTTCCTTTTTCTTTTATGTACGATAAGTTATGTGGTAATTACCATTTGAGCTGTGTGCACTTGAATAATTACGTGTGCACGCATGAGTCGCAAAAAGAGCACACTCTGGCTTTAACTATCCCAATGACAGTTCTTTTGGCAATAATTTGGCCCCGATATATCCTCCAGCCAAAACTATTATACAGGGTGTCCCAGCTAAAGTGTCCAACCGCTTGGCTGTAGATAGGTCTTGTATAGACGAACAAAAAATCGTAGGGGTGGGGGGGGGGGGGATCGCAATGGTTTCGCCGCTAGGGCGTTTTGAAGTTTTTTTGGTAGAGGTTTACATATCACCCTGTATTTCTGTAACCGTATAACCCATTTTCATGATTATAGTACTAGTGCACGGAGAATTCCTCCACCTATTTAAGACTGTAAAAACGATGGTCCTATCTTACCAACTTTTAGAGTTATGAGTCGCCAAAGTCAAAATTTTCAACTAAAACCACCTTTTTCTCCAAAAAATACGTAGTTAATCAATATTTTTTTTTACAAAATTGGAAAGCTTGGACAATTTTCTATGAACTTTTATGCTACGGCCTTTACTTTTGAAGTTATAAGCAATTTTGTTGTTAAAATTTGCCCGAATTGGTGCTCATTCGGACCTTTTCGACAAAGCTAAGGTGGAAAAGTACTAAAAAAAGGCAGAAAAAAGGCAATTTTAACAATAAAATTGCTTATAATTTCAAAATGAAGGCCGTAGCATAAAAGTTGTTCCGACCTTGTTCATAGGAAGTTGTCCAAGCTTTCCAATTTTGTAAAAAAAATATTGATTAACTACGTATTTTTTGGAGAAAAAGGTGGTTGAACTTGAAATTTTAGTGAAAAAAAAAACAAAACTTTGATTTTGAAGACTCATAACTCTGGAAGTTGGTGGGTTCGAACCTTGACTTTTACAGTTTTAGATAGCTGGGAGTATTCTGCGTAGATTACCACCTTACTCATGAAAATATCTCGCAAGGTTACAAAAATAGAGGGTGATATAAAAACCTCTATTAAAAAATTTCAAAATGCCCTAGCGGCTACACCGTTACGATTACCCTCCCCCGTACGATTTTTTGTTCGTCTACCCAAAACTTATCCACCCCTGAAGTATGAACATTTTGAACCCTCACACCCTGTACTACTCTATGAGCACGCGATAGGCTGGTCGTCCACTGGAAGCGTATTCGAGCGGCTACGCGCTTCGGCGACATGAGCGGCTACGCGCGGCTATGCGCGACAGATCCAACATAAAGAAGTTCATACAAACATCGTCCACTGCAAGCGGCTTCGAGCGGGCGGCTATAGGCGTATACGAGCGTGCCGCGCGAATCCAAATTATTTTGGATCGGTCGTGCGTAGCCGCTCGAATCAGGAAATAATTTTCTCCAAAGCTTTCTATATTTAAAATAAAATAAATCTACCCTGCGATTTCTTGACGCTATAATTAAGAGAAAAATCGTAGGAATTCAATGAATGTGTTTTGAATAAATTGGTCGAGGCGAAAAGATGGAAAAAAGTTAATAATAGTAGCGAAAACAAGTTTTTTCACTTTTTAGGTACGAAAAATTGTTGTTTTGGAAAACAAAAAATACTACATAATAGTACTTAAAAAGACGAAAAATATGAGTTTTGCACTATTGAAATCGGTCAACAACTTTTTGCAGAAAAATTCAAAACCCGTTAAAAATGACCATTTTTTGGACATTTAATTATAGTGAGTGTAATTATCGTAGAACCTAGTGTCAAGGATTAAATTGTATCTGCCTACAATAAAAATTTCATGAAAAAATAATGGTAACTTTTCGAGTTTTGGTTTTCAAACGAGTTTTTAAGTTGTTAAATCAAATCTATCATACATTTCATGAAAATGGAGTTGTGGAGCAACTCCTTGCGAATAAATTAGGCCTATAAAAAAAATTCTAGGACCACTGTGGACCTTGTTCAACCTTTTTTTGTGAAACAGGTGTTTTTCATTTTTGAGATTTACTCGAAAAGTTACCATTATTTTTTCATGAAATTTTTACTGTAGGTAGGCACCATCAGAAGCCACAATTTAATCCTTGACACAAGGTTCTACGATAATTACATTCCCTATAATTATCAAATATCTCTCCTGGAATAAAAATTATTATGTCAAATTCACTTCAAACTGAGCAGCATGAAAAGCTTGCAGTGGACGACCCCTGTAGCGTGTAGCCGCGTATCTCAAAGCCGCTTGTAGCCGCTCATATAGCCGAAGCGCGTAGCCGCTCGAATACGCTTCCAGTGGACGACCAGCCATAAGCGGTAATTGAATCCAGACTCGCTGTTTCGACCAGGGAAAAGGTTCATCAGATACAACCACGAAAGAAGCATTAAAAAATTGTAATAAGACTGAAATATGTCAACTATAGGAGAGTAGGACGACCAAGGAATAGGTGAATGGATGACGTGCTAGAAGATATACGAAAACTTCGTATATCAAACTGGAGAGAGCTAGCAAGACGTAGAGAAGACTGGAAGAGGAGACTTCAAGAGGCCCGAGTCCTACAAGGACTGTAGCGCCATTTAAGAAGAAGAAGATGTCAACTACATAATACTTGTCTAATGTTTAGTGTTTTCGTTCAATGAATTTGTTTTAGTAAGAATGAAGTTCTATAATTAACATGAATTGTTAATTATATTTTATTTTCTATAGAACATTTATAAAGAAATTTATAAGAATAATTTTATTTTCTTACAAGAATTTTTATTTAATAAAACATATTTTCCTGCCATGGCATTTTGTTAATTTCAGAAAAATACCACTTAAATTTATTTCTAATATTTATAGGGTCCTGTGCAGAATTGTTAGCTCCAACTCTTCTTATATTTTGTAGTGCTCCTTCTACACCAAGCTCTTTCCGCCATTGCCCTTGAATGATATCTCCATTGTGGTCATCGCGGTCCACATATGTTGATGGGCAGTATGTCGGATTTCTTAATTTTAGCCAGTTATGCAAGCACACCGTGGCTTTAATTATACTAACTACAGTTGATCTTTTGGCAAGTATGGGCCGCCGGTATATTCGCCAGCGTGCTGAAAGGATTCCAAAAGTGTTTTCTATAACTCTGCGTGCGCGAGATAAACGATAATTAAATATCCTTTCTTCCTTTGGTAGTCCAGAATCCCTATTTCGTCCAGGGAATGGCCGCAATAAATGTTTTAATAGTGGGAAAGCTTCATCGGCTACAACCACAAAAGGAGCACTTACATCGGTCCCCGGTAAACATTTTTCTTCAGGAATATTTAATACTGGATCACCCTCTTTTAGGGCCTTTCCAAAGCTGGTTGTATTGAAAATACCACCATCTGAACGTTTTCCGCTGGCACCAATGTCCACTACTAAAAAATTGTATTCAGCATCACATAGAGCCATGAGGACTATGCTATGAGATGACTTATAATTGTAGCACAGACTTCCACTATTCGCAAATGCCTACAATTGGTAGATTAGGTAAAAAATAATATTTGAATGGAAGGTATTTTACCTGAACAACGCAGTGCTTTCCATCAAGTGCTCCAATACAATTAGGAAAATTCCAGAGTTTTCTGAAACCTATCTCCACTTGATTCCATTTGGACTCTGTTAATTTAGGCAAGGCTATGGGTAATAAGCACTTCCACAACGCCTCGCATGTCTCTCTAATAATATTTGAAGTAGAAGCCTCTGATATCCGGTACTCATAGCTTAAAGATATCATGGAATCACCGCTAGCAAGGTATCTGTAAATAAGGCATTTAATAACTTCATTTTTACATGTTCTTATATGATTACCGTAATGTTAAAGATAATCTCGTACCGGGACAAATTGGTTCTCTAGCAAGATGCTGCTTTTCTATGCTAGGTTTAATTTTTTCTATCAGTTCATCGAACAAGTCCATACTCATTCGATGATAATTATAAAATCTCTGTGTCTCGAAAAGTCGCATTTCTCTAACTAAATTGTTATAATGTCCTTGCCGATTTCTTTTTTAAGGAGATTGTTCACCCAACATCTTCTCTTATTGGCACTTATTTTTTTAAAATATGCCCACAATAATAAAAATTTTAGATTTTTTAATCTTTTTAATTTATATTTTTTAGTTACTTTCATTTTGTTCACTTCTCACCTTTTCAGCCTATTTATTTTAAATTTTGTAGTTATATTTCCAAGCAAACAATTGTATGTCAGTTGTGAAATGTCAAAAGTGCTTTTGCCTGCGACAGAAATCGTCGGAAATGTAAAATGGGTATTGAAAATCTGCGACAGAAATAATCAGCTGTTACGCGGCGCGACGGAAAAATGTCAGATATGTAAATTCACCTTAAGAGTTGAGACCTGGAAAGCGTTATTCAGGTCGGCCAAAGAAGCGATACATGGACCCCGTTGAGGAAGATTTAGTAAAGTTTGGCGTACGTAATTGGAAGACGTTAGCCAGGAATGGAACGGCATGGAGAGAAACGCTGGAGGACACCAAGGCCAATAATAGGTTGTAGTGCTACAGATGATGAGGATGATGACAAGTAAATCGTAAATTTTGTGCTGGTCATTTACCGGGAATCATAAAAATGAAACAATATTGTTCTAGATTATTAATTTATGATCACATTTCAATTGGCAAGTGCTGGTTGATATCATTGTGGAACAGTCCTGTGTCGGAGACAGTGTAAACTGTGTCCCGTTGTGTATAAATGGAAGCAAACCACAAAGCCATTAAAGTTGGGCTACCCATAACACCATATTAGCGTGTTCGGCTCATTCCCTTTGCTTACAGTTCCACTTTTTCCGCACGATGTAGCCAAAGAATTCGTTCATATTCGTTCGTTCACTGTGGAACAACCTGACATAATCTGTATTTCCGAGCACCTACAAATCCAAGAGATCAAACGCAGGCTTCATTGCCATATCCTTAAACACCTTCCGAACACCTTTA
The DNA here is from genome assembly GCA_949987705.1 of Thereva unica. Lineage (NCBI taxonomy): Eukaryota > Metazoa > Arthropoda > Insecta > Diptera > Therevidae > Thereva > Thereva unica. The sequence goes on along the minus strand of OX465281.1, from coordinate 44,538,388 downwards.
GAACGACGAAACAGCTTATAGGGTTTTTCTGAATTCACTATATAAAAGCTAACAAACGTTTTTGACAAACCAAAGAAAACGAGCTTCTCACACAACTTCAACAGTAACTTCATATTTAGGTATGACCAGTATTAGCAAAAGACTAGGGAAAGCTAAGGAATCTAAAATCTACATCCAGAAAAATTGTCCTCGGAAAGTATTTCAAGGACGAAAGAGAGATTACGTAGAAAGCATCACCTCACAATCTACTTAAAAATGATGTCGTGCTTGATGGTTATGTTCCCTCCAGTAGCACTAAAGCCATTGAGATGTACATTAAAAAATACCATCAACCGGAACAAAGCCTACAGACGACATCTTTGCTGCTGGTCCATTCCGAGTAGGAAGAAATCGTTCCCGACAAATGCGAAATTTGAATGTGGAACCCGAGCAAAGTCAAAAGTTTATTAAATTTCTCATTTTAAAAAAAACGACCCCATTAGCAAGTGTGTCATGGAACTGGAAGCCATCTCGGAAAGTCTATCCGCTCTCAAAGTGCTCCTTTCCTTCAAAGGCACCATCACAGTCGGAACGGGTCTATCCAAAGTCCCAGAGGAATTCAAATTAACTTGACAGGAGCCTCGGCATGTCTGTCCTTTCTCCAGCAAAAGAGTCATTTAGATAAAATCAGTGAAGTGAAAACTTTACAGCAATGTACATGACCAAAGGGCAACCAACCCGTCATTCCGATATATTGCCTCGGAATCTCCTTGATAATGCATCGGAGACCAATTTAAAGGATGCCGCAAAGGAAAAGGAAATCGTAAGTATGTGACATTCCACATAATCATAAAACTAGGGTCCGTGCACGCTCCTCGATGATTTTACTTCATCCACTTGCCGTTTGGAGCGGCGAATCAATGTACCGTGACTTAATGTCTCCTGACGTGCACCCACACTCCGTGCTGCAGCAGCAGCCAACTTCGGGCGTCCTGACGGTCCATAAGTTCCGAGCGAGTCCCTTCGGATCTTTTGATATTTTTCACAAAATATCGATATTTTTTTGTGGGCGAAGGGCTTGGCATGGGGTGATTCCCTGGAAGATTGCACGGGAATTTCTGGCGCTGGGGCTGGGGCTGGCGTGTTGGGCACCATGATGTCCTGGAGCCAAGATCATCGTAAGAATCATCCTAGTGAACGGGGTTTGCACGCTGCTGTTGCGACGGGGAGAAGCTGAAAAGACTTGCTTTTCACTGCAGAGAATAAAAGTGAATTAATGTCGCTGGCGCTTCTTTAGATTCCATCAAAGACGACTTCATTCGGAGTGAATTTTTTGAGGAATGCTTTTGAGGAGAGCGCATTGGAAATAATTGGCAAAAGTATGGTGTTGTCCGTTTAGAAAGTCGTGACCTATCAAAAGATTGTTCACGTTCTTAGGATAGTATTTAAAGAGTTGTTATTTGTGTTTTAGAAAGATCGTGCCAATGTTGCGACTCTTTTGAAGCTTGTTTGTGTCGATAAACTTGTATAGTTGATAAAGAAATGGTCTACGGGCTTTGACTTAGGGAAAATAAACCCTTTAAAATGAAAAGGATTGTTTCCAGTTGGTATGGTAAGTGTTGAATGTTTGTATGAGTATCCTATATTTTTTTAATAACGAACAACTTTATAAAAAAAATCCCTACATTCGTTGCCAATAACAGCCGTACAACAGTTGCCAATAACAGGAAGAAGAATGTCAAAGTGTCTGCTAAACCAATCTCAACCACAGTCATTAATCTGCAAGTCTTTTTCCTTGTACTGAGTTCTAGGAAAAGTGGCTTAGATCATCGACGGACGCTCAGGTTTCTCCCAAACAAACAATACAAAATATTGTTTACAACTGTATTGTCACTGTCTTTTATAGTGATAAGTCTAGACCCTGTTAATCGTAATGGACGAACTTCTTGTCGACCTGAATAACCAGGGCTTCAAAGCACAGGCCTATGCAGATGATATCGTCATAAGGATCAGCGGTGGTCATGATGGCATCTTTTTAGACCTGATACAAGTTGTTCTATCTTATATGCATAGCTGGTGTCGGAGGTAAAACTTTTGTATTTATCCACAAATAACTATCATCGTACCCTTTACTAAAAGAGGGAAGCTAAATGGCCAAGGTACAAAGGCTGCCCTGTCTCAGGTCACGGAAGCTATGAGCACCTGTCCGACTGCGGCTGAGGAAGGAGGCTCTGGCTATTCTGGAGCCAATGCTATGATTGCCCTATACTAATCCTGCCTGTTTATGACGATTATCAGAAGTCGGCCAGTATGTCAGCATGGCATAGTATACCGTCGATTCCAAAACCGATAATGGAATGGCGTAGTATTTGGCTTTTACGGGCCAGTGTGCAAAATATCCATGGCTCTTGGCACCAACCCCTTTCTTTTTCAAGCTAAGCTACTCGCCGTCCAGCATCCAGTCTTGTATTAATAGAACTCCAAATAGCCCTAACGTTATTTCGGGCAAGGAAGGCATGCGGAGCATGCTCATGCTCCGCCAACCATGGTCCTTCGTGGATGCAGCGAGAAAGAGATAGAGTCTCCTGCATCACGGTTTCCCGATTCCCAAGGAGATTTGCCCAGTTGGCACGATAGACCAAATAAAATAGGTCTTAAAGAATATACATAAGACTGAAGCCTGGATCCTGTGTACTTGTCAAGAAATATTTGCTCTGGGAATGGTTCACGTCATTTTTCCGATAGATGTCGTTGTAGATAAGTTTCGAACCAGTGACCAGCGCGATACTACTAAATGCTGGTTTAAAAGGATACGTTCCGAGTGTTACTTTGAGTGTATACACATTGGTACAGTCGTATGGATTTCCCCGCCCAAAGCGAAAGTGCGTATACACACTTTTCCTTTCAACCCCACGTTGTCCGCCGCACAGTGGGCCAAAACGATACTTGGGTGACCAAAAATCGATTTTCGTCATGTCATAGATTTTAAAAATTTTAATGCCATTCGATAGTAAACTAAATATATTATCATATGACAATAATTTTTTTTTAATTTTTACCCCCCTCTTTGTGTTTGGAATGGCTAAAGTCAGAGAACAATTTGAACAGCTCATTTTTTCTATGATTTCAAAGTCCTATTGTGAAAATGTTTGTATGAGGAGGTTGAATTGTTATTAATGAAACCACTTACTATACAGGAGGAGGTATTATTAGGCTAAGAAGTAATGATAGAAGTCAAATAGTTTTTTTAATAATAGCATTTTAATTAAGAAGGGCGATTTTTCGTTCAAATTTGTATTTATTTTTAACTTTACTAAAAAACTCCAGCGAATTCCACGTTCTAATTAGCATCAAATTAAACTAGAAACCCTCCTGCATCGATAACAAAAGAGTGTGGCTGCGACCACCTGCGACCTTCGGAGAAAATCGCATTTGAAGTAAAGTCTACCTTGTTGTCGCTGTCGACTAAAAAACCGGTTTTCAGGACAGAGAGTCGTTATAACTTTTTGAGCAGAAATTTTTGGCGTGAAAACTAACACATGCACAAATGTATCATCTTATCTTCTTCTTGTATGGGTCTGATGTTGAAAATATGTTTGTTATTCGCATTGGAGGAGTGTGCACACATTGATATCCCGTGTACGGATAATAAAGTTACTCTCGGTTATAGAAATACCCATGTACGCCGAGAGCATCGTAAAAAACCGGTTTTTTAGTGTTGACGTTATGATCCGTGTATGCCAGCCCAATACCAGAAAAAAGTGATAGATGAGCAACTAGTAGCCGACAGACACCATAAAACCAAATGTACTTTACAGGCGAAACCTACAAAACAAAACAACAAAAGTACGGTTAGTAATTCCGCGAATACGTTTCCGAACAGATATTTAGACAATAAGTGGTAGATGCAGGAGTAATTATTTGAAACAAAAAACCCAATTTTGGGAAAGGATACCTATCTAGGAACCTGATAGTTCAGTTCGCAATCGAGCATCGCGCCGTGAGTTGACTGATTATAGTTGTCGAAATACGTGTGAGAGTTTGTTTAAAAAAAATATATCGCTTACATTTATTTGGTATATAAATACTACGAAGAAATCATTATGCAGATTTTGTATAGTGAACTTTATAAAATAATCCGTGATAATAATGTTATGGAATCTCAAGAGTTTGTGCGTGTTTTTTCAAATTCGTACAATGTTAAAATTCTGGACGAAAAAAGAGTTCGGCGATTCTTTTGGATTTTTAAGAAAAAGTGGCAACTCAGTACTAGGAACGCAAGAAAGTTCGAACAACAGAATGAGTCGTGGTTGAATACAGTAATGGAAATCAGTGCTGAAGAGCTAAAATCTACCGTGTCATCTCAACCATCAACTTCAACATTTGCGACGCCTACATCTTTACCTTCTACATCAACATCGGAATTTTTTTCATCGACTGCGGAATCTTCTGCGTCAACATTGCAACCTTCTGCATCAACATTGCAACCTTCTGCATCAACATTGCAACCTTCTGCATCAACATTGCAACCTTCTGCATCAACATTACAACCTTCTGCATCAACATTACAACCTTCTGCATCAACATTGCAACCTTCTACGTCATCCGGCAGAGGCAGACCAGCTAAATCCCTCGATCAGTGCTCGGAAAGAACCAAGAAGCGAAAACTAAAAGAGCATAATCAACAATTATCAACGGAATTAATAAGCCAATCACTTTGCCAACGATATACGTCCGAGAAACAAGTTAACAAAGCCTTTATTGTAAAAGCTGTTGATGAAGCCAGTCCAAACCGTGTGAGTCGAATTAAGGATAGTATCCCCACCCCAAAAGATCTGTCTCAGAAATTCACTCCAGAGGAAGCTTTGTCCTTGTTTTTAGACTTGGGACTTTCTAAAGACAAGTACAGTTTTCTGAGAAATGAGTTGAAAAAGAGAAACCACGATGCTTTACCAAGCTATAACAAAATTGTCGCAGCAAAAAAGGAATGTTTGCCTGAAATGTTCCAAACTACCGAAACTTCCGCTTCAGTGCCTCTTCAAAATTTGCTTGATTCAACCGCGAACAGAATTCTAAAGATAAAATCACAGGAGGAAATCGAGGCCTTAGATGACACCACTTTAGTGTTAGTGAGTAAATGGGGATGTGATGGATCTTCGGGGCAAAGCGAATACAAGCAAAAAATTTCTGGAAATAATGACGAAAATATAACAGACGCCAATTTATTCGTAATGTCATTGGTTCCTCTTCGTTTAAAATGCGGTACTTCGGAAGACTTAGTGTGGAGAAATCCTCGTCCATCATCTGCACACTTTTGTAGACCTATTAAATTTAAATATGAAAAGGAAACAAAAGAATTGGTTCAAAGTGAAGTTGACCTCTTGAAACAAGAAATAAATGCTTTACTGCCGACGAAATGCTTAGTTAACGGCAAAGAAATAGAAGTAATTCATAGGCTTCACTTAACAATGTGTGATGGCAGAGTAACTCAATTTGTAACAGACACCAAATCATCGGCAACTTGTACTATTTGCCAAAAAAAATCCAAAAGATTTTCGAAATACGGAAGAAGAATGCGATGTTGAAGAAAACTATCAATACGGGCTTTCGCCCCTTCATGCAAGGATTCGATTTATGGAATTTACATTGCACATGAGTTACGACTTGAGTTTCACTGATGAGGGTGTACGAAACAACCCTGATAATAAGCAAAAGAGACAGCAGGAGAAATACAGCGAGGAGATTTTTTGAATACCCGGACATAACAGCGGATATTACCAAAATAGACGTGGAAATTATAAAGAGATTTAAGACTATATTAAATGTTCTTTCTTGTGGTCTTCCTATAAATGCCGAAAAATTGGGAATATATGCAGAACAAACAGAAATATTGCTAAATGAGAAATATGCATGGAAAAAATTATCAGCAAAAGTCCACAAAGTTTTAAGGCATGGGAAAAATATAATACTTCACTGTCTTTTGCCAATTGGCGAACTGTCGGAAGAAGCCCAGGAAGCCAAAAATAAAGAATACAAGCGCTACAGATACCACAACACCAGAAAAATTTCAAGGACGGAGCAAAACGTTGATCTCATGAATATGCTGCTTATCTCATCAGATCCATACATCTCATCATTTCGGAGAATACGAAACAAACGTTTAAGAAGCAGGGAATATCCAGAGGAAATGGCCTATTTACTAGACACAGATGAAAATATAGATAATATGTTTGAAAGTGTTCCAGCAAACTGACTGCTATTTGAGTATATATGTATAATTTTTATTTTTGTAAAATTTTTGTTTTAATTAAATATTTTTATGGAGATAATAAAATTTAAAGATTAAGTTAAAAATGTCGTTAAAACTTTTTAAATAACATTAATAAATTCATTTTTTAACAACTTCAAATTTTGTTGATTTATTTTGAGGCACCCTGTCAACCAATTGAACTTTTTTTTTATCAATTAAGGGGTAATAATGTCAATATTTATTTCCCAAAGTTTCATTATGATATCTCTAACACAACAAAAGTTACAGATTTTTGACACCCAACAAGTCGTTTTGGCCCACTGTGCGCCGCCCATGGTTGGCAATGAGTGACGGGCGCCGATAAATTAATGTGAGAAAGTGAGTGACGCTTCGTTACGTAATAAATATTTAGAATTCGTTGCTGTAGTGTTATATCTATATGTATAAAAGTTAAAGTTTGTCTGTTTGTCTATGTGAAAATGTTTTAAAGACTCCAAAACCGCTTATCCGACTGGCAAGAAAGGAGGTGGGTCAAAATTGCCCCCGGCGCAAGAGAAAAGTATCTCAGATTATCGGCTATAATAAGTATTGAATTTCTGTATAGTTGTTATATCCCGTCACTGTGGCTAAGGTGTTAATAATGCTATTTCTTTTTATTCGGGCAAAATGACTAATTAACCCTGTATTTTTGTAACGCCATCACATATGTATCTTCATGAATAAGGTATCAGTATACGCAGAATACTCCCACCTATCTAAAATTGTAAAAACGACGGTACCACAGGACCAACTTCCACAGTTATGAGTTGTCAAAGTCAAAATATTGATTTTTTTTAACAAAAATTTCACTTTCAACCACCTTTTTCTCCAAAATATTCATAGTCAACTAATGTTTTTTTTTCCCAGAATCAGAAAGCTTGGAGTGTTTCCTATGAATAATGTTCAGACAATTTTTATGCTACGGCCCTTACTTTCGAAGTTATAAGCAATTTAAATGCTAAAATTGGCGCTATTTCGTACTTTTTTAGCACTCTTTTCTCCTAAGCTTATATACAATTATATATGTATGTATGTATAAAAGAAACTATACTTCATTTTACATACTTTTTATCCACGTCATCAACATATCTGTTGACAAACGAAAACAAATTTATCCACGTCGCTGCCGCCGCACCACCGTCGTATGCCCTTAATAGCAACCATACGGCCGCCGTTCCACCGTCGTATGGCCGTTATTGGTACTGCAAGGTCGTCATTCCACCGTCAGTCGTCCCCTGTATGCCCCCTGTTGTCCTGCAACGGGTCTTCTGATACCCGCCATATGGCCGAAGGCTATAAAAATTATTTATTTATTATTTATTCTGTACAATGTTAGGAGTCTCGCTCCGTTACAAAGAGAGTTTGCTTATACATTAATCTAATCTATTTAATCTTCAATCAGTCTTTTTACATTTACATATCCAATAAAAAAATAATATAAACAGTTTAATTTTTGCGCAGAAATATTTGATAACATGGCGGTCAACGATTGGTTGTCAGTAATTAATTTGGACAAATAGTTGGAACGTGGAGTAGAAAAGATCGGACATTTAAATATTATAACATGATTTAGATCGTTCGGCTCGTTCAAGTTACAGAACGAGCATGGTACGTTTCTGTCGAGAGTTATTTTTTCTGCATTAATGTATAAATTGGTCGTAATGACAGAGTTCAGTCGTAATTGTGCCACAGTTCTGATCTTCTTGATATTTGAAATGAAATTAAGGTAGTTTACATTCGAATCCGCATCAATTATACATTTATAAATAGGTGAGTAGGAAGAGTGGTATATTCTATCGTCATCGCAGGACTTAAGAATAGCAGCTGAGATTGCGAGAAACGTCTCCCTCTTCCTTCGCGCTAGCTGTCCGTTTTGTGAAGACCATAATTCTAATTCATCGCATGAATACAAAATACTCTTTATTTGTGAAACCCAGTTGTTAGGGATTAAGTTCGAATCTATGTGTGTTTTAAGAGCTTCGTAACATCTTTTTGGTAATCTTTCGCAAGGCATCGAAAGCAGTTTGCACCACCAGTCATACATGTTCTTAATTACATAATATTTCATCGGTAATCTATCAAATTCATTTCTCAACATGTAGTTTGGAGTAGTGATAGGCAGGTGCAAAAGGCGTTTAAAAAACTTTGATTGAACCATTTCCAACAGATCGGTGTACGGGAATGCCCATACTTCACTACCATATAATAAAACAGATTTTGCCGAAGAATCAAATAAAACACATTTTGTCTCCCAGGAATCAGATTTGCTAGCATACAAAATTGATAAAACATTGCAGACTGCCAATTGCGATTTCTTTACAGTTTCTCTTGTATGTGACAAAAATTTTCCAGAACATGAAAAGTTGACGCCTAGATATTTAGTTGACTTTACATATTCCAAAATTGAACCTTTGTAATACAACGGACGTACTTTTCTCGGTCTACCTTTAAAGAAATGCATGATATTTGTCTTGCTCGCATTTACGATAAGATCGTTTTGCTCACAATAGGAATCAAGTTCTTTCAACTTATCCTGACAATCTATAGTTGAATTTGCAAAAATAAGCGTATTGTCAGCAAAAGTTATCATCAAAATGTCCGTCTCACTATCGATCTTGATGCCTTTAAGACCTTTATTGCGAAAAAAGGAGGGCATATCACTAGTATAAAGGGCATAAAGTAATGGGCTTAAAACGTCTCCTTGGAGGACACCTTTCGTGATTGAAATTTTTTCCGATAATTGATTATTCAAATCCAAAGAGATGTTTGCTTTATCGTACATTTTTGCAATCGTTCTAATGAATTTTCCGTTTATACCTAGGGAGTTAAGTTTCTGAAAAAGTTTGTTATGCGGAACAGTATCGAATGCTTTTTTATAATCTACTACTATTGCGAAAAGGTTTTTTTATTCACATTCAATTGAATATCAACTACGGAACTACGGACAGTTATAATGATTGTAAGATCGTACGATCACAGATTGAAAAAATCAAAATCCGAGGCTATGTTTGCGCCAACAAATAATATTGAAGGTTGAAAGGCTATAAAAATTACGCCCGTTGTAAGGCCATAATTTAGTTTTACTAGGGCATGGTCAAGTATTTGTAAGTAAATTTTATTAAGTCTAGGATGCTGAATTTTAAGTTCATTCCAAATTTCCAATGGGTTCTCATTGAGGCTGAGTGCAAGCAAATAGACAGTTCGTCAGACATAGTTAGACTTCGCCGCAAAGCTCTTGTTGGCTAATTTTTGATGGTCTTCGTACGAAGAAGAGTTTTCTTCTGTTTTGTCAAAATAATTTGAAGAGTAAGACTCTCCGATCTTATTTTGTGCTGCAGTTCGGCGACAGCCGAAAAGAAAGCGATTGGGTTGGTAAAATGCATTTTTTTAACCTGCAATATGGTGGGTATAGCGAAGGGAGCTGATCTCTCTTGGTGGATAGGAGAATCTTCGCGTTTAAGGGGTTTAGCCTTTGAAACAAGGGATTAGAGGAATTACATTGCTGCTAGTTGCAATACTTATCACCTGACACTCGATTGACGTTCTAACCGAGACAGAAAGAACCAACTAATGTGTTTTTTAATTCTTTCTCGCGCTGGTAGTGTCAATTTATAGATTCGCGGCTTAATGATGCGTCCATACGGTACAGGCTTTTGTCCGTCGTGCTTTCTGTGCCGGCTTCTGTGAAGAAGACTGTGAAGTTTGACTGAAATGGACAACGGAATGTATTGGCGGATGATGTCGACGGAATGTTGTTTCGCACTTTCTCCGTCTTCGGCTTATGGTCCGCCCACACGACGCATCCAAAATTGCGCAAAACCCCTTTGTTATAGCTTTTTTTATGTTTGTTTGTTATCGCTTTAGTTTAACGACTGCTTTGGTGACGTCATTATGCTCGTGCCTCTGAAAAATTTCATAACTGGGAACTAATTTTGCGCAATTTGGGATGCGTCGTGTGGACAGACCATTAGAAGTAGCTTTCCTTTGTTTTACAAATAAAATTCTATGGGAAAAATGTTGAAACCTTCACCTGTTTTTTTAATTAAACACGTAACGAAATTTTTGTTGTTGGCACAGAGGTGAGTGCTCTGATGGCTGACAACAACGCACTAGCTTTCTCGTTACACCAAACGATCGAGTCGATATTATCCATTCAATCGAGAGAGTATCAGATACCGATCTTTTCAGAGAGATGGACATTATGGTTGGCTGGTTGATATATTATCGCGAAGGGAGCTCTCGATTCCAGTGGCACCGATCTTTATGTGTTTTTTGTTTCAAACTGCGTGCTTTGAAATGACGACATAGTAATCCGAGCTCGGGCAAGTTTGCAGCTGGCGTAAAAAAGACCTAATAAATGTGAACCATGCTGTTCAATAGAGGCTACTAAATTTCCATCAAAATAATTTGTTTGGACAGAACTTTTATATCTCATCATCATCATCATCATCGTCTTATGCCAAGTTCATAAAAATTACCGAAAATTATACGCTGTTCAACAATAGGCAATGAGATGCTATAATAAATTCCACAAGGACCCCTTCCTTAAATGCATTTGAAAAGCATATAAATCCAGGGCATTTACATACCGGCTACAGTCTGTTTGTAAACTGTAAATTTATTGCCACATGGAAAACTACCGAGGACGAATATATAACCTCCTGCCGGGGCGGCCTATGGCCGAGGCCATTCTTAAAGGATGATTTTTCGTAAATAATACAAAAGCCGCCCATAAAAATACAAACATTATTATCAGAGATCAGTTAAAAAATATGCTCAAACTCCATGCCGAGAAAAGGCTCCGCTGGTCAACCCCATTAATTGTCCTGGACATTTATTATCCTGGAATGGTGGCGGCTTCCATTTCGACGTGTCACTCTGATTTTGATTTGTTGCTCATTTTCACGTCTCTGTTGGGGATGTGCCAGTTCGTTTTTTGGGGGGGAAAGACCCTCAATCCATTATGGAATTATGATTTATGCTGCTTTTTAATAAGTAAAGGAGACTGGAAATGTGCATGCATGTGCAGAGTGTGAGGCTCGTACACCTACATAATGTTGGTATTGCAGTACAGTGATTGAGTTAAAAACGGAGGATGAAAGATGTCGCTTCGTGGTAACCGTAATAAATTGTTGGTAATCATTTGTGGCATAAACAGTGTGTATTAACAGCACAATATACTAACTTCATAAATATGGTAATGTGCTAGAGGGCTAGACGATGGATTCAGAACTAAAATAATTTTACTGGACATTCTGAAAAAGTATTTTATTCTACCTTAGCTAATCGTACTCGTACGTTATGGCAACTAAAACAAGACTTTAGCTCTAGAAAGAATTCGTTTGATCCGATAATGATTGAAAGCAAATCCGATTGAAGCAAAAAACTTTTGGTGATTTCATTATATTATTATTAGGTGAATCTGAGAGCAGCCATATGGTGAACAGTACGGATTGTGAATATACCACGCTAGCGGAGAAAACGTCAGCCCTGCGGACCAGAGCAAGAAGGTCTTTAGTTGGAGAGACCTTCGAGTTCAGTCCTACGACACCAGACCATGTTCTATCTTTGACATGTTTTGGTGAACCAGTAGAGATTTCTTGGACTTCCGAGATAAGTTGCCACTCGGAGCGATATGAAGTAATCGCCGTGTATGTCCTTTGGAGCCGCAGCTCACCAACCATATGGTCGGGTACGCCACAATCTAAAAAGTTTGGGTTACTGTTGAAGATATCCATAGTTCAATGGAGTCTCAAGGCACTTATGGCGGAAGAGCTAGACTCTACTAGAAATAGAATCAGCCTGTGCTGATTTAGCCACGTACTGCACAGTATGCGTACTAACCTGAGAGAAGAGGCCAACAAGCCTTTTATTTATTTTAAAAATGGAAAAACTCAGGATCATCAATTTACATTAAAACTGCTTTTTCAAAGCGCCAAGTTGGATGACGTTCAAGAAGCGCAGATTTTACTATAGTCCAGAAAATACTCTTCAGAAACGTTAACTGTTAATCGCACGACTTCCTTGTAAAAGATTGGTCCAAATCCCGCCGACAATCTAAGTGAAATGAAGGAACAAACTTAGACTCTTTTTAGGCCTCCGCACACGAGTCGACTGATTTGTAATTCCAGTTGCATACGCACCTTAATTGCATAATTGACGTGCAAGGGAGTTTTCTGGAGGCGACAGCCCAGTTGACACGGAGCTCAGAACAGGGGTTCGTAGGTGCTGCTGCGGGCCCGCGGTTATTCCGCCACGGCCATGTGACTGAGAAGTTTGATAATCGGCCTTAAGTGGCACGAATCTACCTTTTCTAATGTGACTAAACATGCGGTGATTGACTTGACTCTTGCTTGCACATTCGTCAAATCCAGAATACTGAACTGGCACGTCTCAAGGCTGTCTCTGCAATACAGCAATGTCTGATCAAAGACATATATTGTTTAACTGGAGAGCTTCCGCAATATCTTCGGAAACATTTAGGACGTAGCCGAAAGGAGGCATTGCGTGGAGGCCGAATCTTTTAGAAAGCTTAAACCCCGTATCGTGTCCACTGGCTGTATACAGCCGTAATCAGACCTATACTTATGCATGGCATATCGGTATGGTGGACTGCATTGCAGAAGATTACATCTCGTAAGATACTGGAAAGGGTCCAAAGAACAGTAGAGCTGTGTATCAGTGGTGCAATGAGAAGTACCCCAACAGCTGCGCTGAATGTATTGTTGCATCTTACTCCTTTGGACATAGACGCCAAGCAAATGGCAGCCTGGACGGCCGCCAGGACAACGGCTTCTCTTGGGTTGACTCCATATTCATATGGTCACTCTTCCATCTTTAAGAGGTTCTCCATCGCTGCAATCTAGACTACACTGCACCTACGCGAACCTTGGAGAAAGGTTTCAACACCATCATTCCGGCCACAGATTACTGGACAGATAGTGCTATCCCAACTGGGTCATAATGTATCTACGCAGATGGCTCAAAAATTGGGAATAGCGTAGGCTCTAGTATTTTCTCCGAGGTATTGAATATACATATCTCTCTTCGTCTATCCGACCACTGCAGCGTCTTCCAAGCGGAAGTTACTGCGATCTGGGAAGCTTTCGAATGGCTGGAGATAAATAATATATCTCATAAGAATATATGTATGTATTCTATCGGATAGCCAAGCGGACCTCAAGGCTCTTAATTCTGTTGTCGCTCCACGACTCTTCTGAACTGTCGCAGGTCTCTGTGTGAGACTGCCACTCAGTTGGATATAAATCTGTGTTGGGTTCCTGGACGTAGGGGGACTAAGGGAAACTGTAGGGCAGTTGAGCTTGCTAGACAGGGAACCGAAGTGGAGAGAACATCCCACTCAACCCGGATGGGTATACCCTTAGCCACCTACAAACTTGCTGTGAGGAAAATCACCTTAGCTCGAGCTGGGTTGAGATGGACCACAGCAACGGTGTGTCGTACTCTTCATGCAATGTGGCCAACTTTGGACGCAAAGCGTTCATAATCTCTGGTTCAGTAGCACAAAAAGGAGATAGTCATGTAGTAAAGGTGCTTACCGGTCACTGTCCCTTTGGCCTGCACGCCGCAAGATTAGGACTTCCCCACAACGACTTATGCAGAAGTTGTAGTAATGAAGAACATATGTTACAGCCTTCGAAAGTAGCTGCCCTGCGAAACCTCGATGTACTAACCGGAAGGCTTCTGTTTCATTGTTCAATGGCAAAAGAGAGCAATCAAAAAAGTAGGAGGACCTCTACAAGTAAGCCCAACAAAGATTTGGGTCGATGGCAGCCCAGCTTGAAAGTTTTCGCCTTGAAGCCAAGTATTACATCTTACCGGCTGTCAACTGGATGAGGCCTGCAGTCCAAGAAAACAGCTAAAAATCTTTTTATGTGTGAGTAGTTTATGTCAGTTTGTGCCTGAAGATCTGGGATGGTTGCATGTAACCCAGCAGGGAATGGAAGTACTTTTAAAAGTACTTCTAGAAGTAGTTCTGCAGAAGCAATCCAGTACTTCCACCCAGTACAAAAAAGACATTACATTACTTCCATTTTCCCTTCCATAGAAAGTGTATTATTGAACACATACAAAGTGATTATAATAGCTGCGTTCCTTTTCTGCTAATTTTTACTATTTTTTACACTTGCGTACTAGCAGCTACACTTGCTCTTATAAACGAGTAGATAGCACTTGCAATTACACAACTGAAATCCGCTAGGGGGAAAGCGGCCATTTCGAGTCTATTGTGAATTATTTTCACTTACGCCATTACCCGCTAATTGGCTTTTATTTGTGTCGAGCTGATTTGCTCATATAAAAACGTCCATAAATAAAACTTCAGTCGTATAATTATCAAAAATTATTATCTTTCGTTTTACTTTAGAAATTATCGCATTAATTTCTCCATTGTGTCACAAATTCTTCTTTTAAGATTTGTTTATTTGTAAAGTTTAAATTAATGTCAAAAATTTCAAGTGAGATTTTACTCAAATCAGAAAATTTTGCGTTCCTTTTCTGTTCTGTTCACAAGTACTAAATAGTAGAAAAGGAACGCAGCTAATGTAAATTTTTGAAATGTAATTAAGTCAGGGGAGGGGTGAAGGAGTGGGGTTGGTGGTGGTAAAATTAAGCGTATTATGATTTTTTTTTAAATTTTAATAAAACATGAATTTAAATATATGTATGTATGCACATTAAAGTTAAAAAACGTAATGACTGAGATGAAAAGAAAACGAACAGCTACAAAGTTTTTAAACATCCTTTTTGCGCGAAATCAAACGCATGGTCACCAAACTCATTCTTCTCTGCATTACTAAGAAGTACTTCCAGAAGTGCTTCTTTAGTATTTAAGGAAACACTAAATAAAGAAGTACTTCCAAATCTACTTCCCAGAGTAAGTATTTGCGCTTTCCCTACTGGGTAAGTTGTTTCAATCGACCTTGCACATTCACATTTTTGTAACACTTGAATTTTTGTATAAGAGGTCGACTGAAACAACTTACCCAGAACTTTTATTTAGTCTCAAGCCGTGTATTTTCGGTACGAATTCACGCCGTATCCAGTCTGACCTGAACGCAGGACCCGAACTTGGTTCGAAAACCATCCACACTGGCATTCGCCCTTGTTCGCAGGTGTTATGCAGGTGTATGAAGCCGCCTGTACTCTAGTAGCAAATACTATCATTCGGTGTGCAAGTAGTCAAGTCAAGTCAACAAGCAGCTTTTTTATCTCCAGATTGTACTTCATGCAACACTTTGTTCCTATAAAATCAAGCCATGTTTAGATATCACACATTTTTCGGGCATATTCCTCCTACCTCAAGCCTCCAAAAAAGCGTCTGCTTCTATTTTTATTCTGAAAAGACTAAAAGAGACCAAGAGACTATTAAAGTTTGCATCCGACTAATTGCAGACGAAATGGGAAAAAAGAAGGTAAAAAGTGCAGAGTAATCTCTTCCATCGCAATCATGTTACATATCCTTAAAATACGATGGCACTTTGCATAAATCCGCCGCAGATACTTAGTGGCCACGGGGCACATGCACATGGCACCAATTATGCATGACAAATTGCGTTCTCTTGCTTATCACGTGTCCATCCCTCTGGGGCAGATGTTTACACTTAATTCCCAACAAGGCCAGAACCAGCGGAGAGGACTTTGCTATCTCCGGCCAGCAAAAACAGTCAAAGTGGCACAGACCTAGTAATGGCGTTTCTATTGAACCAAATACGATCGAAGCATCTTCAATTGAGCGATCGAATGGGGTCGTGATCGGTAGATTGAAGAGACTCAAGCTGCGAGATTGCTGTCAATCAAGCATTTTAAGAAAGTTACAAATTATCGTTTAATTGAAACGCTTTCATTGGATTGGAGCAAATGTACGACTAGACACAGTGGCGAGGATGTACTTGGTGCAAACATATGAAGAACGCCCTTAGTTTAAGACCCTTATCATGGCCCAACTGCGCCGCATGAAATAGTGTGGATACGAACTCTTCTCCCTTCGGGGATTGTGATTCAATTTGAAAAGCCAACAATGGACCAAATTAAAAAATCACTCATCAAGTCTCATTCGGGAATTTTCTCACGTCTTGAATGCGTCCATATAATCCGGGGCATTGTGTATGGGTACAAAAAAAGTCACCCTTGGCAAATTGACGTGACTTAATCCCCTTAAAGCTGCTTAAACACTTCCTGTGCACGAGGATACAAAATAGGTGAGGTGCGAGTTTTTATGACACTCTAATTCCGGACGTCACGAGCATACAAAAGAGCAAAAGGCCTGAATGAAGGCGTCAGTAAAGGCGTATTCAAATCATCATCAACTCCCATAAGCCGGCAAGTCTCGGTGCTCCAAGTATTGCTCCCGCACAGCCGACGCCGCTTATAAATTGGAGAACGGGTTAAGCCCTTAGGTGGCAGCTCGCAGATGATTTAGTGGGGAAAATGCTCAGGTTAATTACAGAAATCTCCAAGCGAACAATAAATTTTCCAGAAATAATAACAAGAACAAATCTTCGGGTCCTCGGGGAGGCGGCCAGCGCTTTTTCTCTGCCATTAATTTCAATTTGGTGTACTCGGAGCGCGCGAAGTGCTCCTTTGTATACAGGCAAAAATTTAATTAGAGCCAGTACACAGGTCGTCAGCACTATTCACTTATGGAAACGGGGTAGCTCTAGACAAAGCGCGGGAAAATGGCAAAGGAAAACTTTGACCTTTGAAAACTGCGAACAAAGATGATTTTTCTACTTTAAAGATGCTCAGCACAAAGGTGGGTATCCTTTGGCGCCCGCAGAATGAATATTGTTGGCTTTACTGTGGTTCTTCAATAATTAATTTGACGATGGTAAGGTAGACGTTAATGTTTCTCTACTTTATTTAAAGATTCCCTGAGACATCGAGCCTTTATAATACTCAATTAAATTGGAGCGAACGGCATTGTAATCATGCAACCCCTATAACTGCCGCCCAATAGAAGTCACTCCTACTCTCTTCATAATTATGGAGAAAATCAATAAAACACTTGTAGAACATTTTTAATGGGCAACACTTATAGAACATATTAGAGGGCAACCAGTATAATTCAAGACCATAGTCCGGCCTCATTAGCCTAAGGGTTAAGGCTGCTAACTACTATTCCAGAGGTTCATACTCGAACCCACTCCGTGCCTTGTACGCCTTTCTACTTGTCCCACTAGCATTATATTCCTTTTATTTTGTGTTCCCTTATTAAGCAAATCCCTACCCTTTCTCGACTGTAAAAGACCCCATGCACGATAAAATTGGATGTACATCCAGATTTTCATCAAACCTATGCAAGCAAAGAATTTTAATCCGCCGACCTGCTCACAATCGATAGTTACATCCGATTTTATCGTGTATGGAGGCCTAAGTATAATTAGCGCGGAAGCTAGAGTCCGCGCCATAAAAGAAGGGAATCTCAAAATCAAGTCCACCCCAACAAACAACCAATCTCCAAGCTTCCACAGCCGCGGTCATTGCCCTTTGCTCCAGTTTGACGCCCAAAGTCAGCGTTCTGTGGCTTTAGAATTGAATAGAAGGAGGTAGAATAAAAAATGTTAGTTGGGGTTGACAGTTCTTTCACTTTTCTTTTAACTTTTTCCGATTCAACTATTTCACGCCCATGACAAAAGACCAAAAGATCTACTGGCAACACTCTTGCATTTCTGACAGAGCACCTCAACCAAAGCATCCATCACCTTGGTCAGTCTAGTTTCTTCACGCTCTAGATATATCCAAAGCTTTTGTTACCACATGCCAAAATCATATTAACTAAACTCCGAGGTTGGTGTAGTATTAGGTTCAAAAGTTCACACTCTTATCTCATTTTTGTGGGCCAGACCACTTGAACAGGTTAAGCAGTTTGCATGGTGGCTTATCGATTTAGAAAGAACATGAGAGGCAGACTCAGCCTACTGATAGGATCCTCGGCTCTTCCTATTCTCCTTAAGTGTTAGTTCAGGGCATAGTGTGCGCTAATTAAGACAACACTTGTCCTGACATCCTGCCTACCGACCCTCAACAATGCCTAAACCTCGTTAGATGGCGCACGAAGCAATCGCTTATAGCAGTGATTCTCAACCAATGTGCCGCGGCACTTTTGTGTGCCGCCAAATTCCTGAAGTGTGCCGCCAAATTTTAGAAATGCAAACAACACAAATTATTTTATATGTATAAATTATTGGAAAAAGAACGTGACGGGAAAAATATTGTTGCCGCTATCATTACAGCGTGTCCTCGGCATTATTGTTATGCCGACTCAATTATTCTGCTGAGCCGAATCTAACATACCGCTATACCGGCGATAATTTTTCTTAGATTTACTACACAAAAAAGGGGATCAACTTGTTTGTTCCAACTGCAGAGGAATTCTTGAAAGTTTGAGAGGCTCGGCGTGGATATGTGAATAATAACTGCGCCTGTGTCGAAAACTTTATATTTTTAAACGCAAGTATCGTTTTACCAATACGGTCTCCCAATTGAGTACTAATTACGTCCAATGCTCCTGTAATCGAACCAGAACCGATTGAATATTGAGTAACCCTTCACGGTCACCAACATAATTGCCTGAAACATGAAGCAATACATAAACAAAAACCAAAGCTTTGTACGAGTTAAACTAAAGCTTAATAACCCGGCTTCACCGACCTCAGTTCAATAAAGTTCAGTTTAATCCACGTAAGTGGCTTCACCGGCTAAAGTCCAGTTTATGTTCAGTTGGTGCAAATTGTTGCATTTTCGCCAGAACTCAGAAATGCGAAAGCCCACTGGAATGGCATTCCACTATTCTAGTTGATTACTATCTTTTGAGCGAGCTTGTACATTTAACTTCAGTTCGGGACCCGTTGTGCGAACTGAGGTTTATTTATATTTGCATATGTTTAAAGTATATGCGAACTGAACTGAGGTTAGAAGTTCAGTTCGCCAATTTGCTTGTTCAGCCGGTGAAGCCGGGTTATATTTTTGAAGGTTTTCAAAACGTTTTCTGAATATGTAAGGCAGATATCGCCCCACTTAATTTGAAATAAGGTTTCCCTACTTGGGCCATTATAAAAAAACTAATAATGCATACCTCACTTCAGTATCGTTTTTTGAGTGGTATTTTTGAGGAAACTCTTTCGGAATATCACTCATTTGCTAGCGCGCTAGCGAAGTTTACCACATGTTCTGGCATGAAGACTGGCTCCCCAAAAAGTGAAGGCGTGAGCGTATGATGGCTAAGGGATGGAAACAAGGGCATCATAATAAATCCAGAATTTAACTGATTTTCTAACACAAGCCGATCAAAAGTGTGAACACGTTCATCGTTACAATTCCTATAAAGATATTAGCGTGAAAATATGGGTGAAATACGCCTCTTACGTTACGTTACGTTATCGCCAGGAGCGGCACATTAATTTAACTTTTTCCAACTCAACATCGATCCACTTTTCAACCCTCTTCGAGCCTAGCATGACAAAATGGGGCATCTAAATCTGTCACTAGCTGACAGTCTATAAATAAAATTGTTTTAAATTTATTGAATTGTTAGTGTGCCGCCAAATTTGCAAATTGTTAACACTGTGCCGCAACAAAAAAAGGTTGAGAATCACTGGCTTATAGATAGCCAATCCAGGCACGGATCTCCAGCGTTCGGTGTGTTTCATCCAAGACCGACTGACAAGGGCCCTGCTCTCAACTGGTGGGTGCCCCAAAACCCGGCTCCAATGCATACATTGTATTGCCCCATAAAATTACGTACTCATGGACCTTTCTGACCTAGCCTCCATATCCGGTTTAAGCATTATACAACGAAAGTGCAAAAACTACCCAATGATATACAGCCCTCGACACCATAACTTTCGATCTTGCCTTGGTGTGCTGTGATGAGTGTGCCTCTTCAAACTCCTTTCCTCTAGGGTTTGCCCAGCATTCATTCAGAGTAAACAGCGTCACCACTTGAAGAAGAGGAGTACTAAGAGATTGGAATGAGAGACGTTATATCCGAGAATCTGCCAACAGGTTGCTGATCATTCTCTAGCAGCGTACATACGACAAACTTAGATGCTGACAAGTTGGTAACAATCGGTGTTGGTGTCAGAATTGAAAGTGTGTGGGCTGGTTAACAACTTAAAAATTAATTTTAGAGACGCGACGGAAATGACCAATGGCAAAGTAGCTGGAAAAGATGGTATCCTGCCAGAAAGCCGACTGAAGCCTCATAGCAGATGTGCTACAGCTGATTCTGGAAAAACCATGGAACCCCTGTACCTTTCCGGAGGATTGGACGAAAGGTATCATAGTCAAAATACCCAAAAAGGGGGACGTAAAAGTATGTGATAATTGGAGGACCCAAGAGGACCTCAATACATTTTAAACAATTTGCCAACAGAAAGTAGTCCAGCAGGCTTAAGGCTAAATCCGGCTACAAATAAATAAATGCGGATAAATGCAAACATCATTGAACGGACAGCGCTGAATAACCGTAACGTGGAACTGGTCGATAAATTCTGCTACCTCGGTAGTATTATTACCGAAAATGGCGGTGCAGAAGAAGATGTCAGTTCCAGAATAAATAAAGCACGAGGAGCATATGCATGCTTGTTCCGCATATGGAGATCAACGGACATCTCAACTAACATCAATTGCGGTGTTCAACGCCAACGTTAATGCAGTTCTTTTGTATGGTTGCGACACATGGAAAGTCACCCAATTAATCACAGGGCGCCTACAAGTCTTCATCAACAGAGGCCTGCGTCGTATCCTAAAAGTCCGCTGACAAGATAGAATTTCAAACGCAGAACTATGGCGCCGTGCCGGCCAAGAAAGGATAGACGACCAAATCAGGCGAAGGAAATGGAATTGGGTTGGCCACACCTTGCGGCGCGAAAACGAAAATCTAGCCAAACAGGCCCTTGACTGGAATCCGCAAGGTTCCCGTCGAGTAGGAAGACCTAGAACAACGTGGAGGAGAACCCTAGTAACGGAGGCCGCAATAACTGGGAGATTCTGGTCGGAGCTGAGAGGGTAACTGTCCTGCCCTATGTCGCGGGATTAAAGGAGCGCAAAGAAAGTGTGTATGTGTGTGTGCACGCGTGTGTATGTGGATGTGTGGTGTATGGCCCTGTTCTGGCGGGGGCGCTGTGTCCACGGGAAATATTTTTTGCTTTAAGCCGGGAGACATGCTGGATCATTTATCGGTCCTCAAGAAGCTGAACCTGGAGCCAGTGATATCTTTGTCCGATAACATTCCTGCCACTCGTGCCTTTGACAAACCGTTTACGTAGATTTTTCGAGGTAGGTCAGAGTGGCAACATGGCAGGTCTCTCTTCAGAGGATGCACGGCCTTTTGGTATACTGACGGTTCCAAACCCGGTAAAGTGGTAGGGATGGGAGTTTATGGCCTTAGGAGCAAAATATCCATGGCTCTGGGCACTACCCCCACTTTTTTTCAGGCCGAGGTACTTGCCATCCAGGTGTGTGCTCAGACTTGTATTAATAGAGCTCCAAATAGCTGTAACATTGTTATTTTCTCGGACGGTCAAGCTGCATTGCTGGCCATTAAACCGCACAGGGGGTAATCAAAGACTGTCCTGGATTGTCTCCAATCTTTGAAATTCCTAAGCAGGAACAACAGTGTCACGCTGATGTGGATTCCGGGCCACAAAGGTCATATTGGTGATGAAATTGCTGACAGCCTGGGTAGAGTAGGGGCAAATTCATCACCTATTGGTCCGGATCCTTTCTGTAGCTTAGCAAGCCGTCATGTAAAAACAGTTAAAGGAAAATGGGTCGACTAGCTGTTTCTTCATAGCTGGATAAGGATCCAAGGTGCTCGTCAAGCTAAAAGATTCATCCAAATCGATAAAGCTAAAGCGGGCAAACTTTTAAATCCCCAAAAGGTGGGAGCTAAAAATAATAACAGAGCTCTTGACGGGCCACTGTTCACGGGTACTACCATCTAAACAAAATAGGCCTGGTGGCCGATTGTAGCTGCCGGCTCTGCGGAGAAGCTCCCGAAACTGCACAGCACTTGCTGTGCGACTGTGAGGATACAGCGAGGAAGAGATTGAGCCTACTCCATCGTGCTTCCCTAATCCCAGGGAGATTTGGGACAGAAATCCTAAATCAGTTTTAGGCTATATTAGAAACCTTAACCTTGATGGTTTTTAAAGACTGGGATAGCACAATAGACAAAACAAAATAGCTCGCTGTGCCGACAAAGGCGCTCCTCAACAAGAAATAGAAATGGTCCTGCAAAAAAGTGCAGTCATGCAAGGACCCTTCTGATGCCTGGGACATGGCCGAGGACTATGTATCAATCACGGCCGGTGTTCGCCCGTTGTAAGGCCATTTTTTATTTTTACTATCATGGTATTTTCGTTTAGCATTGTGTGACATTTTTCCATGAAGAAACTTAGCCCGGCACAGACTCTACAAACTATTCAGTTGGATTATGAAACTCAGGCTCTTGAAAAGCTTGAAGAAGATTAACTGTCGAGCAAAATTTAGTTAACACTTCTATTTTTCTGTGAAAAAAAATCATACCTAAGTCACTATCAATTACCATAGAATTTGGGTAAATACACCACCTAATCACAAGTATATTGACAATTCACTTTTGAAGCACTTCCAATCCAACTGAGTCAATATTTAACACAAGAAGAATAACCGATGACACAATAAAACTACCCCTAATCAGTCATCTTCACTCTCCACGGAGAAAAGGATTATCTCCACCACCCAAGCCACCCAAGGACAAGAATCGGAACCAACGAATTTCGGGGGGAGTCTTTATTATGGAAATGCAGCCACCCTATCTAATGCGGGACAACCCCAGATAGCAGGGTACATATTCCTGCAGGTTGCCCCGATGGAATGGAATGAATTATGTCATGCAGACATATTTGCATCGAGTTATCGGGCGGCTCCTGGATATCGATTGCTGTGTGTGAGTGTGTGCTGGAAAATTTCAAAAGTTATTTTGGCATATTTACACACTCGAGATACTATTGCACAGATGATGTCATTCCATGATTAACGATTCGATAAATAAAATTTATATCCTTGGCAGCCGCACGGATATCGGAACTGACAGTCAAATGGACACCAGAGGGCTAGGAAAGAGCCTGTGCATGCCAAAGGCTCTGGATATTGGGGAAAAGATAAGGTTTTTGTTTTTGTGATTTTTTGATTGGCGAAATTTGAATTTTTTTTTTGGTTGGTTTTGGATTAACAAATTTTGAATATTAATGAAATGGGAATGGGGTATGTTAACTGGGTGGTGGGGATGACCCTAGAAATTCCATTTATGTTTACCCAGATAGAAATAATGAAACATGAATCATAGCTACGCGAAATTTTACTATTGGCAGCCCAATAAGGCATGTCCCTAGAAACCACGAATGAATGAATGGTCAACAGATCGATATGATATGAACACCCATTGTGGTGATTGGGCCAGTAGAAGGGTAAGTGCCTTTTTGATTATATTGAGTACATTGCTAAATAGGTGAGTGCCCGGCAAATCTCAGAAGAGCCTTAGTACTGTGGTGTTTGTTTTTGATGAATGGAGCTTGGTGGCCAAACTTTCTTGCAGATGATCTTGTCATTGAGGTAACCAATGCAAAATTATACATCACGTCAATTGCGGCAAGTATTTTAATTCAGAGACATCTAATGAGGCCACTTTTCTGATGCTCTAGACGACGTGTTGTTGCAAAACAGTTAATTATCTAAATATTAACAGTCTAAATATTAACAGTAGACAATGCTACTTGATTTCGGCAATCGAAAGAGACCCACCCAGCAGGAAATGTAGTGGTTACCGGACCGATTCTGTAAGATGTTACTGGTAAGGTTGATTACTTTTCTTATTACAGAACCGATTACTTTTACATGGACATGTCCTAGGCTGGTAAGTGTTTACTGTCTCCATTACAGGCAAGGACTTACTTCAGACAGGAAATGTAACTGCTGAAAACAGCAATTACTACGTTGTGATGGTGTAAGTACTTACTGCCCACCAATTAAAAGGTGGGTTTAGCAGTACAAGGAGACTAAAGGAATTATAAGATAAAGTGTCCAAAAATAGAAAACACATATTATTGGACTTCGAGTAAGAAAATACATAGTTGAGGCATTACCTTAAGTAATGAGCAGTAAATGAAAGGGTAATGATACCGATGTTGTAAAATTTAAATCAAACTTAAATACCTACAACGAGAGCATCCACGTTATTACATTTTCGATTACTCAACATTACTTTAGGTAAGACCTTACAATTTTAGGCTTTTTAGACAAGAAACAATCAATTACCATGTAAGGGCTGACAAATTTTCCTACTGGGTAGTCTTATGTACTCTATGTATGCTAATAGTACCCTAGCTTAGGACTAATATCCTTATTATAAACGTAGTCACAACGCAATCCTAAGGATGGGGTGAGCCTCAATTTAGAACGATTTTTCTTAGCTATCTCACAGATTCGATAGACAGACAGTCAAACAGACAGACAACATGAGAGGTGCTCGGACGTTCACATTACTCTGCCTCCCCGCAACAATATTTCAAATTTTGCACACAGCTTCAGCTCCGATGACAATGCACTATGGTATACTCATTTTACCGTTAGATCCTTGGGGCCGTCTCAAGAGGAAGGATTACTGTTTTCTTCACGGAACAAATTTAATGTTGAATCAGGTTGATCATATCGTAGATCTAGGAGTCGTCCTAAACAAAAAACTCAATTTCAACCTGCACTACGATAATGCCAGAGCCAACAAACTTCTTGGCTTCATTAAGAGGAGAGCCAAAGAATTCGGTAATGTATGGGTCACAAAAACACTCTTCTGTTCTTTAGTCCGCCCTATCCTGGAATATGCGTGTCCTATCTGGGAACCTACATTCCCAGTGAGCAGCAGGAGGATCGAATCCATTCAAAAGAGATTTATACTTTTTGCCCTGAAACATCTACACAACCCCCATGACTACCAAACCCTGCCGCACTACTTGGACAGGCTCAAAGTACTTGATCTCATGCCGTTGTCTAGCAGGAGGAAGCTGCTCATATCTTGCGTTGCCTTTGACGTCCTAAGTGGAAAGCTTAAAGTGCAGTTTCTGTAAGGTGTAATCCAGAATCAGAATCAAATTCAATGATGTAGTCCGACACACACGACACACTAAACTACTTAGGGAATATTCACACCGCACCGATCACGCAAGGAACGAGCCCGTCAACAGATGCTGTATGGTTTTTAATAGCCATAGCTGCTCTTTGTCCCCTTCACTCAACAAGGCATCCTATAAAAAAATACTCGGATCCCTACTAACAGAACCCCCTCTCTGACAATAGTAGGTTTTTAGTTGCTATCAGTAGTTATAGTAATATATTATATTATATTATAATAGACTGAACACTATGTTTTTTAATCTAAGTATATGTATACCTAGTTTAAGTGTGCCTTGTTTGGCGAATTAAATAAATAAATAAATACAACACCCGAGACATGGGTATCAAATGAAAAGGTATGATAAGTAGAACACCATAAGCAATATAGTATACCTACTCAATATATCGTTTGCTCCATGACGGCCATCTCAGGAGGGCGGATTACCATTTTCTTCACATGGGTATCAAATGAAAGGGCATCCCCTCGACATGGGTATCAAATGAGAGGGCAGCATAAGTCGAATGCAATAAGCTATGTCGTTAGATCCATGGCGGCCTCCTTAAGAGGGCGGGTTACCATTCTCTTCAGAGCCCTTTCGACATGGGTATCAAATGAAAGCGTATTATAAGTGGAAGACCATAAGCAATATAGTATACTCAATATATCGCTAGATCCAGGGAGGCCACCACAAGAGGGCGGATTACCATTTACTTTACAACCCCTTCGACATGGGTATCAATTGAAAGAGTATGACAAGTAGAACAACAAAGCAATATGGCATACTCAATATCTCGTTTGGTCAATGGCGGCAATCTCAAGAGGGCGGAGTACCATTTTCTTCTCAACACCCGAGACATGGGTATCAAATGACACAGTATGATAAGTAGAACACCATAAAAAATATAGTATACTCAATATATCGGTTGGTCCATGGCGGCCATCTCAAGTGGGTAGATTACTATATTCTTCACAACCCCCCTCGACATGGGGATCAAATGAAAGGGCATCATAAGTCTAATACAATAAGCTATGTCGTTAAGGGCCCCGGAGACGATCAATAATATTGTCAATACGTATTGACAATAATATTGAAGCTCCTGTCAATACGCTTCAAAAATCTCGTCAATCTAACTATCAATACGGCGACTTCGCAGTGGTGTTTTGAAAATCGGTTGCGACGAGGTTGCGATTTTCATGTGTTTATTTTTGGAATTAGTTGAAATACTAACGAAATATTGACCAATAAACCTTGTAAACCTCAATGTGTGCATCAATATGCCTCGCTTCAATGCGCTTCAATCAAAATTTCTATCAATATGCTTCAATAAATTGACAATACGTTTGAACCCCTGGTAAACGGTCAATATGCTCTTTCAATGCGCCTCGTCAATATTATTGAGAGCCGTATTGACAATATTATTGATCGCCTCCGGGCCCTTTTAGATCTATTCTCGCCACCTCAAGAGAGCGGGTTACCATTTTCTTCAGAACGCTTCGACATGAGTATCAAATGAAAGGGCATGAAAAGTAGAATACAATAGGCTATGTCGTTAGGACATGCCATGTGGAATTAAATAAGCTATGTGACGTAATTCAAAATTTAATATGGACACCAGTTACATAATGGAAATTAATAAGGTAAATTTTTCAAAGTAAAATGAAAGATAAAAGGTTTAGATAATTACGATTGAAATTTAATTTATACATGTTTTTACAAGAAGAAATCAGTTAAATACATTCAATACGATTTCACTTCCGGCCCTGACGGTATCCCTCCTGCTGTCCTTAAATCCCGTGTGGAGGTTCTCCCGTCTCTACTGAAAACCCTTTTTAAAAAATCCTTAGATAAAGGGTATTTCCCTACTCTTTGGAAGAATTCGTTCCTATTATTACCCAGAAAAGTGGTAGCAAGAACGAAATATCGAATTACAGACCAACTGCCAAGCTGTCTGTCTATCATACCAAGCTTTTTGAGTCAATCATTTATTCTGCAATCGTACCCATCTGCAAGAAACTTATTTCTATGTACGAACCAACATGGTTTTCTTCCAGCTCGTTCCACTACCACCAATCTCCTTGAATTCACTTCCCATGCTGTTGAAGGCTTCGTTTCCAGTTTCCAAACTGATTGTGTTTACACTGATTTCAGTAAGGCATTTGACAAGCTTTCCCACTCCATTATACTTTTCAAACTAAAAAAGTTAGGTTTCCCTGAAGCCCTTCTATTATGGTTCCAGTCCTACTAAGCTGACAGGACCTACCAAGTCCTTTTCCGTGGATCCAAATCCGCGACCATTGAGGCGTCATCCGGTGTCCCTCAAGGCAGTCATCTTGGCCCTATCCTCTCTATTCTTTCTATTGATGACATTGTTACTTTGCTAAGATACTACAGAATCCTGATTTATGCTGATGACATCAAATTGTACTGTCACGTAAAGAGTATGGAGGACTGCAAACTTTTGCAAGTCGACCTCGACACCTTTTACTCCTGGTGTGCTAACAACAACCTGGTTCTTAATATTAGTTAATGCGAAGTCATGACTTTTTGTAGGCGACGTGATCCTATAATTTATAACTACTCATTTTTTAGTGAGGGTGTCCCCGTGTTAATTTTGTCAAAGATCTCGGGATTAGATTTGACACCAAGCTGGACTTTTATACTCATATCAACTATATTTCTTCCAAGAGCAGCTTAGTCTTGGGTTTTATAAAAAGGTGGTCCAAAGAATTTAACAGCACCCTGATCACTAAACACCTCTACATTTCGCTTGTCAGACCTTTACTTGAATATGCGTCCCAGGTTTGGTCTCCTCACTATTCTGCGAATATTGGAAAAATTGAATCGGTTCAACGTAGGTTCGTTCGATTCGCATTGAATCACCTTCCTTGGGAAGACCCTTTAATTCTTCCACCATATGAATACCGACTTAAGTTACTCAACTTAAACACTCTCCACAAGCGTCGTGAGGTGGCCGATGTTGTTTTCGTCCACCAGCTCCTTAATGGACGTGTCGACTCAGGTTTTCTAAGTCGCCGTGCGTCGTTTAGAGAGAGCAGATACAATTTGAGAGGACCACCGCTCTTACACATCAACTCCTCTAACACCAATTATGGCCGATTTGAGCCTGTTAATCGCATGTTCATTAATGTAAATAAAAATATTAATGTTTTTAGCGTGAGCACTAACAAAGGTATCCTTAAAAGGAGTCTCTATAATCTCTCACGACTGTTTATGTGTTTCGCATGTAATTTTTATTGACGTTTTTCCTTTTTAATTTGGGTACTTAATTTTTTATGTTTGAATGTCTCTGCCGAGCGCACGTGTTAGTGGTAAATGTTTCTCAGCCCAGCTGAGAAGTGCGCCTTCTTCATAAGAAGGGAAACTCTATTATTAAAAAAAAGCCATCTAAATGCTTTTCAGTAAATAAGTAGTGAGTAGAGTACTCATGAGTGGAAATAGTAAAAATGGTCAGAAAAGAGACGCAGCTATTATTGAAATAAAAATCATATAAAATAAATTTAGCTTACTTCTTCATTTTAATTTTCGGGAATTTCAAAGTTAAACGGATTGGTATATTATGAGTAGATTTAGGTAACAATTTTCCGCATATATCCGTCATAATATCATCAAGATGTTAAAAATTGATTGCCAAATGTCACACAGAATACTAAAAAGCAGAAAATAATTAATTAGATAAAAAAAACTTTTTAATATAGCACGTTTTTTTAACGAACTAAAAAGTATAAAATAATTTCTCCTAACGACGGCCATCTTATGTCCCTTAAAAAGCCAAGCGGGGGGAGTTCGACGGCTGTAAAGCCATTTTTTATATTTACTTGGGGTGTCGAGGTGTATGATCCGCTCGTAGATGGACAACATACTGAATATCATAAGGATCATAGCCGGCAGATAATGTAGATATGGAGGGTAGTACTCACCTGGAAAATTGAGAGTACCCAAGCGTTTGACCCGTCGAATTAAGTTCGCACGTTGGCTCTAGTTCCGTCCTATATTTGCAGAGCCTCAGACAATAAACGAAGACGTGCTCTACTTTATCCCAGAGACCTGAGCATGCCGGGCACAGCGGAGAGTCCTCGTGCTGGAAACGATGGAGGTATTTGCTATATTCTTCCATGTCCAGTCAAGAACTACGTGAGATCGTAATTCTCTTTCCGACACTCCCTCGTACCCTACCTCTCCACGTGCTTGGGATAAGTCTGTGGATCCACCGACCCTTAACAGACTCGTCCTACTTGTTATTCCGTCACAGACTCGCCCTGGGTCTTCTACCTCCGCACTATATTTGGCTTCTCTCTAAAATACCATGGACTATAGATAGGCATGCCTTATCTCGCCAATATATTTATTGGGCTCATCCTCGCTATCTGTTATCAGTATCTGCTTAGTCTGTATGTTCCCTCCGTTGTTAGCCGTCCTATTTAACGCTGCAATACTGGCGCTGCGTATAGCAGGACTGAGGTAATCACATTTGCCATCAGAAGGCAATGATACAGTCTGGAGCCCCGTTGCGCTGCAATCTTCGGAGTGATGTAAAAATAGCAGAGGCTTCAGCCGCGTAGCCCTTCAAGTGTGCTTTCAAAATTAGAACTGCAAAGTACCTTAGGGCGGCCTGTGACTGAATAAACTGATCTCATACCTTGATCCTTACGGATACTACTTTTCTCCGTTTGCAGAGCTTGAGTTTTGTGGTCAGGGCCAGGGCACACTCTAGGCCCGCTCCACACTATCGTGCCGTACCTGATCGAGTCTCATGCGTCTTGGTGTAGTAAAATTCCATCATATTCACACCATCGTGCCGTTCTCGGTCCAGTCATATGCCAGTCTCGGTACTGAGCTGATAATGCAGTGTGATTGGAACGTGGGTGAATGTGAATACCCCGGGAGGCGTAGCTTCATCACGTCATTATACATTGTGATCCCCAGGAGAGGGTCTAGGACAGATCCCTGCGGAACTCGGTGTGTCGGTCCATCTTATGATTCACATTGAAGGCATCCTACTTCCCTTATCATGGAGGGGAACTGTGTTTGTTTGACTACCCACACGGACCCAATCCACCGGCACTGATAAGGATATTGTCCAGGTGTATGACCCGACAATAACCCGAAACCATACGGACCGACCAAACCATGACAAAAAAGACCTGGTATGCGCCACAATAGACCTAAGGAACCATACCCGTAAGAACCATGTAAAGAGAGGTTATAAGTAGGTAGATGCTTAGAATTAAGGGAATAAAATTATTAGTGAGTAAGCAATTAAATGAATAAAAGAAATATTATTGTTGCAAGAGGGTGTGTGTTCTCAAAAGCCTAGAGAACTCCAGGGCCGAGAACAACCGCATGAAATGCCATTACACCTTCAAGCCAAAACCTTAGCCTTTGAATCGAAAGAAGTGTGCTGATTGTGTGTTTAATAATTGTTATTAAAATCTAAACCATAAAAGTAACTATCCTATTTCGACTGCTTCAAGCTTCAGGCCCATAACACAAGGACTCTCTTGATAACAAAGCAACAATCCCTCAACACCCTGCCTGATTTTAAGACTCAAATAACTTCACCAGAATTGGTTTACGTTCTCTTCACCTTCTTTTCATCAATAGTTCCATTTTTACTTTTTTGAAAAAGACGTGACAAATACGGATCATATACCTTTAAAAGGACACCACCAAATGTGAATGTCATTATGGCTTGACGAAATAATTCCAATGACCCGTTGCACTGACCTCTCAAGTCTTACCTGGACAAAAAACTGAGTAATGATAATTTTTTTTTTTGATAATCCATCCTCGCATTCACTACATACTTGGCGAGATTATGAAGTCTACGCAGCAAACATCGGCTTAAAATACCTGAAAGGATCTGACGACAGGTTAAAGGTGCACCTAATGCTGGCCGTATGACTAATGATTCCCGACGTCTCTTCTAGCGCTTTCCTAGCTTAGTGTTCATTCATTGTGGCATTATTGAAACGTCAGAAGATTTGTCCCGAGATTACTTTAATTAATTTCTGTCCCTTCTCCCTTATTTGTTGATTATTAGAGCAGGCGTTCTAAGTCCCCGGGAAAAAGGAAGACCAAGCCAAGGAATGCCAGTGTAAGTTTTATGTGGACATTAAGATACCGCACCACATATGTAGGGTGGATGTTGATAACATTTTCTTACTTCACTCCCCCTCCGGGGGGTTGGGGTTTATGTAAGAGTTTCTCTTTGGAAGTTTAAGACGTTGCAATCCGATTAACGCAGTTATGGTGCTCGTTGATAAGGTTTCACTACACGTGAAGGTGTCATCTAACAAAAAGAACGTATTTATTGGACATAAAGCTCAGCTCCTGGTGTTTACAACTTTGTCTTTTTTATATATGTTGCTTGGCTTTGTTCGTTAATTGTATGGGACAGATGGACGAGCAGCAAAATTGGAATGCATTGTTGAGCAGTCTCCGGCTCTCCCCCAGGAGGAAATGTGGTTACGACGTTTTTATTATCCAATCACTTCTACTTTCAACACCTAGATTTTATCTTTTTTGATTAGATTGAGTTTATTCACATTTTTTTTGGGGGCTGTCTATTGCTGACTAGAGATTTTGGAGTTAGTTTGGATTTCCATATAAAAGTGAACATTGTTAAGATTCAGTTTTGAGAGTGATCTAAATGGGGTAAATATGCACTACTATCGTCGTTTCAAACCGAAAATGCAAAAATGAAATTTTACAGTATGAGCAAAAAACACTTTTCATTGTACATTAAAAATCAGGATTTATTGCAATTTAGGTTACACCAACACAAGATTAAAGATCTTTTCGACCTTTTCATAATGATATCACTTCCAGTAAGCAATTTTCGGAGCTTACGCCCCAAAAAGCAGATTCGCAACTTGACTATACGTTGATTGTAAGTTTTCTATTTATCATGGAATTTCGTACTGAATCATAAGAAGTAAGATTAATTCGATCGCCGTGCTCGGCGGCGTTGCCGTCGCAATGGTTTGCAGATTGTGCACCTTCATACAAAACCAGTGTATTCTATTCGTTTTAGGCAGTCGCTACGGAAAGCGATTTGTCGGTCGCCATAAGAATGTTCACAGCACAATGGGTGGTTCTACACGAGCGTACAGCGGACGAATAATTCGAACGAACAAAGTTTATGGGGAAGAGGGTGAGGGAGGGGACATTTCCTTATCCTCTCACCATCTTCGTCCACGGTACGCTCGTGCAGAACCACTAAAAGATATTTCCAAATGTTTGTCTTTATTGTAGTTATTTGCTACTGAAAAACGACGAATCAATCTAAGGACTCTAACTCATTAGGACGCCATGGCTACGTCACCCGTAACGTATGTATGGCTACCTCAGGTGACCGAGGGTCGCCAAGTAGAATATCTAGTAGCTACTTATTACTTTTCTCTATATGTGTGCTATGGTTAGCTACTATTGCGGTCTAGGGGGATATGGGTATAATGGGGTGTTCGGTATATTGTCGATATTTGGTCGGATCATAGCTCGACACTATAGACCAGTCATTAGAGATTTTTTCGTGTTATAAAATTGTACAGCAAACTGCTTGCGCTACTACTTCAGGGGTATCTCAGAGATTACTAAAACCAAAAAACCAGCCAAAATTTACTCATGTGGAATTGTTTAAACAATAATTAGCAACAAAAATGGGTACTATTTCTGTTCTTGGCGTATACAATAAAAAGTACTGGATGAATCACGTTACTACTCCCAACAGGATATTTGTAGAGAATTGAAAACCCTACAAAATGGGGTTTTCTAGACCTCGATCGGATAATTTTTCGCCGAGAAAAGCTAGAAAACCCCTTAAAAAGGCAATTTTTTTCAAAAACTCATACCTCTGTTACTTTGCAATATTAGGGTATGATTTTTTGGGACATAATACCCTGGTACATATACTTTAAACTGCCAAAAGATGAAATTTATCGCTTGTATAGTTTCTGCATAATTGCAGTATAAACAAAATAGACCCTAATCTTGCACATTGCGCCAATATTAGCAGAGTGCCCCGATTGAAATTTCTGAAACGGTTTCTGAAAGTATAGGCTAGGGGCTACAATTTGTCTATCTCACATTTTAATATAAGTTTGGAGAACAATGCTAAAAACGCTTTTGAAAATGGTACATAGGGCGAAATGCCTTTTTAAGGGGTTTTCTAGCTTTTCTCGGCGAAAAATTATCCGATCGAGGTCTAGAAAACCCCATTTTGTAGGGTTTTCAATTCTCTACAAATATCCTGTTGAGAGTAACGTGATCCATCCAGTACTTTTTATTGTATACGCCAAAAACGGAAAAAGTACCCATTTTTGTTGCTAATTATTGTTTAAACAATTCCACATGAGTAAATTTTGGCTGGTTTTTTGGTTTTAGTAATCTCTGAGATACCCCTGAAGTAGTAGTGCAAGCAGTTTGCTGTACAATTTTATAACAAAATCTGCCGTTTTTTTCGCTCTAATGACTGGCCTACTAGTCTAGAACAAGAGTGGGCAATCTTTTCATAACATGGGCCAGAATTCATTTTATGATTTTTCAGCGGGCCGTAGTTTGACACTACTTTTCTGACCGAAAGAGTTGAGCCGGTCTTACACAATGCGGTACATTTATGTCTTACAATATGGTAGATCGTACTGAGGCCTCTTGAAATTAGGTGAGGCCAGGTCGTAAAATATATAAACATTCTTTTGGTTACATAGGTTCCTTACTTATTCTGACGCAGTTTAATGCATATTAGGATGAAATTCGTAAGAAAATCTCTTCATTGGTATTTATTTTCGTTCTTTCTTTAATTTGCTTCTTTTTGTCATTACAATGGCACCTCGCCTCGTTTGAAGTATGACATTGTACTGGCTCAAAAACAAAGAAGCACTTCTTATAGGCTCATTTTATAATCGTGTTCTACCCAACACTAACTAAATCTTTAGTCTTATTTATTTACTTTTATTTATGTGGAAGAGTCTGAGATGTGTAAATATTGTGATTGTTTTTCGTGTAACAATTGTTATGCCTATGTAGTTGTACAATAAACATGAGAATGGAAAGGAGTATTTTTAATAATTCTCGCAGCTCCCAGGAACGATGTTACAATAATTAGGTTAGTGTCATGGATGAATGAGTCTGGCACATTTTTTTGAGGCAAAGTATAAAAACCGGTTTGTGTATGGGGATAATAAAATATATAATGTACAGTGTAAGTTAGCCCAATGTACACTGCGCGACACTTGATTATCCCTCACTTGAAATTTTAACCTGCAATGATAAAATTTCCCGAAAACGTATATGGGTGATTGTCATGAAATGGGGGTAGTGGCTGGCTGGCCGTTGTTCTTTAGCTACAACGCCTCAAACAAATTTTTTCTGGGGTGAAAATCTCCATCCAGTAATAAAACATTCTCTCCTTCATCGCCTCCCGCGGCAAGCACTCTTGAACAAAATGGCGGCCCTTCGACCACCGAAAATGTCGCCTCCGTAACCTGTCCATTTTCCGCTTTTACGTCACGGCACTACGTTTACGGAAAAACAGTGCATTATTGCCGCGCGCCTAGGGTCTCAAACGATAGCAGCAGTGTTCCGAAACTGATCACCGGTATGTATTACGCGGGCGGATACCTGCTTAGTTAGATGTCAGTGTTTACATTCTGACTGTTGTTTGTTGCAAATTTCAATAAAAACTATAAGAATAGCGCACACGCAACGACAAATTGGTTGTCAAGTGGCACTAAGTAGTGAAAACGAATCGTCACAAGTTTCTTTATGAATGTTTATCCTCGCCGGACGTTTAGACTGTGAACAATTTATAAACAAGAGAGCAACCCTCAAGAAAATTATCGAAGAAAAAAAAACTGTCGCCTCCGTAATGTGTGTTTTCGTTGTGATATGTGTTGCAAATCTCTTTTAACTCGGTTCGGTGAATTTGTTTGCATTTGTAGAGCAAGCAAATTTTCGGAAAAATTGTTTGCTCTCATTGGTCATGAAAGCGACGGATTTTTCGATGAAATGTCGCTACCGTAATTGTCGCCTCCGAAGCCATATAATTTCGGCTTTTCGATATAAACTTCTCACTGTCTATACCTCGTGTGTATTTATGTGGAAATATACAGAAAGTACTTCAAAATAATGTTGAAAACACATGAGAAAATTTTTTTTCAGCACTTTTTTTTTTGTTCACAAATTTTTGTTCAAATCTCAAAAACTCCCATTTCATGACAATCACCCATATCGTTCCTAACTACCAAAAAAAAAACTGGAAACGAGAATGATTAGAAATTCCGTTATTCGATTTTAGAATTATTTACAATACGACACTTGATTAATGTAAAAATGCAAGCTTTTTCGCATTTGAAAAAAATATAAAAAAACTAAAAAACACCGCACTACGTTATAACACGTCTTTATTATTACTCAGTTCGAATCGAAGAGAGGAAGTTCTTCGATTTTACAAACGGTATATTGAAAAGAAACAATGTTCAGTGACTCGGAAGCCACTGAACTTGTTTTACAAATTAAAGTAGGTACATTGCGATACAAATTTTTTGATAAGAAGGAACCTTTAAAAACATGCAGGGTGTCCCGTCCCGGCTTGTAAAGTGGTTAATGTTAGATAGTAAACAAAAAAATGTTCGACAAAAACACAAAATGGTTTAGGGCCATCTCTGCGCGTTTACGAAATAAGGCGTTTTGAATTTTGATTTTGGGGAAAAAAAATTAGTTTAAATGATTTAGAATAAAAACGTAATGAAACATCGCTTGATTTCTACTAGTAGGGTATTCTAGTAAACGTAAGGAATGAGGCTTTCATTTCAATAATAAAAGCAATAGGGTATGATGGGAAAAACAGAAATAAAGGGCCTTATTTGTAAAAAAAAAATATGAAT
Organism: Thereva unica; assembly: GCA_949987705.1. Taxonomy (NCBI): domain Eukaryota; kingdom Metazoa; phylum Arthropoda; class Insecta; order Diptera; family Therevidae; genus Thereva; species Thereva unica. The sequence continues at coordinate 44,502,041 of OX465281.1, read as the reverse complement.
AGAAGGAAAATTTTCCCACTTTTTTCTCTCTAATTCAAAAAGTAGGTCCTCAAGATGCTTTTTTTTAATATATTTAACATCTTCAAAAGTTTCTTAAAAAATTCGTGGAACACCACAAGACTACAACGGGATTGGTTTTTTTGCTATTTACCATTCAAAAGGAAGTGTCGTTTTTAGTGTTTTTTTAAAAATATTTCCATAATATTCCCTCCATTTCAGTGGGTGAGCATAATATAACAGCTGACCCATTTCTTAACATCCTCGGCGTGACTTTATCCAACGATCTGCGATGGAAAAATCACATACTCCAAGTCACCAAACAAGCGTATCAATGCCTCGGCTTCCTTAAGGGATGCAAGTTTTTCCTTCATCCAGCTGTCTTGGCTACAATTTACTAGTCCTATATTCGGGCCCGCCTTGAATAAACCTCGTATATCTGGGCGGGCGCCCCTAAAACCCCCTTGGCTTAGATAGACAAGGTGCAACACCGCGCCATCAAACTCATTGGCGATAGCAACCTTTACTATTATCATAGCGACTGCTCCACTGAAATCAAAAACCTCCTGCCTACACGGCAATTTTTTCCCCGCAACACAAGACTAGCCAACTCGGCTCACCCCTTCACCCTGCAGCCCTCCCCTTCACATACATTACGGTTCAGCAGTTCGTTCATAAATAGAACAACTCGATTGAGGATTTGTCTTCCGGTGTTTCCGAGTTCATATTGTCGATCCAAATGCAAACTATCGAAAATGAAAGATACCTTCTTTTTGCTTTATTGCAATTGCATTCTAGACACCTTTGTGGTGGCAAAGTATCGAAGCAGTATCTCTTCTCCAATATTTTCAAACTTCGGTTGCAATGTATCAAAATTTAACTTCTTCAAAAAACGTAAAATTTCGTTGTTTTTTGAAATTCCTGAAAATTCATTCGATAGTTTGCATTTGGATCGACGATATAACAACTCAGAGTGCAAACGTAAGGTTCATCGCTATCTACTCATGCACCATCCAGACTCCTAACCTATCCTATGATATCTATCCTTCAGATCAAGCTTACTACTATACATTGCACCATACCTTGAAAGACGTGACGGACTAGTAGTACAAAGGCTGCTCCTAAGCTTCATCTTACCGCATGAAGAAACGAAAAAAAAAACTCGGTCAGGCCAGGTACAAAGAATTCATGTTCAATCAGTTGAATGAGTGACATTTTTCTGCTGCCCAGTACAGCTATCAGACAACATTCTAACCTAACCCTACCCATTTACCTTTGCAGCTCTGATTGAGCGGAACACGGCTGATAAAATTGCGCCAAAACGTAGTTTACCGTAGCCGCGTTTATGTGCAGGACCGAACCAGTCCGAAATACGGTCTTTTTGATGCTGATCTTGGGGTGAACCATAGCGGAGCAAACCATTTCGGTACAGACACATATGTAAACTGTTTAGGACCTCAACAAAGACCAAAACATAACCTTTAGGGCAGTAATTTTTAGTAACTGCCGAAGAAAGTAAAATCTGATTAATCGCATATTTACCATGGTTGAAGGGACTTGACCTCACAGTTTCGTTAGACTGCTTTTGGTGATTCCAGGCTATGTTATTTTTCTACAATTACGTTAGTTTACCAAAGTGTGCCTCTATTAATAATCACAATCGCAATCATGCAACCCCAAAAATGAAATTTCGCAATTTTACTATTGGAACGACGATATGAACATTGTTTTGGAAAGCTCAATGTAGTCTCTACAAAGTTGTCCTATATTCACCTTGGCGCGGTGGTCCCGGTTTCAATTCCTTGCCAAGGTTAGACCATCAGTTGGTAATAGTAATGGCACCTCTATATTTCCATATACCGCCCCTGTGCCGCTTTTGGCTGGCTCCAAATTATCTTATCCAGAAGTAAGCGTTCAAGCTCAAGTCAGTGCGTTCACTGGGGCAGGCAGTAAAATATGTTGTGCCATTTCATAGCATTATTAATGTCCAAAGCGATAACACCAACATTTAACAACTCTATTATTTTCTTAATAAAGTTCTCCAAGACTTTAATTTCTCTTGTAGCCCTCTACATCTTGATCCCGACATGCGATGCTTCCTTACTGAACCCTCTAGCAGCACAGCTTTGAGCGAAAATCATGTTGGCGTACTTGGACTTTATGAGTCCTGGAGCCTCATATGTTTCTGATATTAAAATGTTTTTGAAAAATGAACATTTTTAAGGTGAAAACCCAAAATGAACGATATGAGTCGAAAGCAATGAAGAGAACGAATATTGCTAATGGTTAGCCCGACCATAAATTAATTAGTCTCTAAAAAAAAACTTTCCACCACACCAGAGCCGTTTCTAGGATACTTTTCCTTTATATCGTTCGTCCCCAGCTCTCCAGCCCCATTCAAAAGTGTGGGGGATGTAAACCTCTTTATTAGAGCCTCCCCTGCCAATCTCTGTTGATACCAGAAAGGAAATGCGGTGGGGCTCCTTTCCTGCACTTAGTTCTCATTACCACCTTAGCGGAGCAGCAGAGATCCTCTATGGGCTCCGGCATGACTTGCGGGGGAGTCACTACTGTAGGACCTCGTCTCTATGCTTGATATTGCCGTTTTCCACGAGATGAAACATTCCATGTACAAAGGGATGTCTGCCGGTGAGGTATTCCCTACTTTTTATTGCCTTGGTAAGTGCGTGATAGTCTGGCTAAAGTGGCTTTTGTGGATATGAAGGCATTTATACGAACCATGCTGCCGCAAAATTGAATTTTCTCTCAACTTTAAGGTTGAAGTTTAGTATATAATTAACTCGATTAAAAATTATGGATGGAGCAGATGAAAAGTTGGCGGTCTCGGTTATTACCTCTGCTCTAGGTTACATAATGTTGTTAACTAATCATAAGAGTATCATTTGCCAAAGACGTTCCAGCAGTATCACGTGTGCACGGTGTCAGGTGAATGATGTTTATGGCCATGAATGCTGGCTGCTCCACTAAAAGCTTCTACCTCACGGTAGTCTAACGTTTGCATGCTTCGAGGATTCAATTAGTAGAAGTGTAGTTAGAAGATTTGTTTTATACACTTTGTAGGACGGTAAAGGTGGAAGCTAGTGGCACAATAAGAAATTTTTTAATTGTTTCAAGGCCAGCATTGTTTGAAGTCATAGAGTTTAGATGAGAATAGCGATATTAAGACACCTCTGAGTATCTGCATCAATCGTGCACGTATGTATATGTAGAACTAATTGGTCCGTTTCGTATCTGGTTTTCTGATGATTTTATTTTTAAATTTTAGACACAAAGAATCCATAACTACATATATTTTCAGATGCCAAAGAGACCTTGTTTAGCTATAATGTTTCAGGATTATACATATATCAAGTTCAATCATAGAATAGAGACGATTTGCTTCACTTGTTGAGAATCTGTTTAATAACCTTTTTCTACATTTTTGTAATATTTGTATTTGGTGTAACAAACCAGTGGGAAAAATTGGGAGCGTCGTTTTGATCAACGCAAGATTCCGATCGACGCTGAAAGACGTACGTGTGTCGATTGGTAGACGATTGCGGGTGGGACCAAATTACAGATGCGATTACAAAGAACGAAAAAAACATCGTCACCACTAGCAAAGATGAATTGGGCGTGCCCATGGGACCCCGCCAACGGGCGAGAGTTTCAAATGGCGTTATCCAACATATTCGCGTCGCTCGCGATACCGCAGGATATTGATGTAGAAGAAAGGCAATTGTCGGAGTCCATTGTGGGGAGTGCAATGCAGTTGTATCCACCTATCCGTAAACGGACGATGCCATGGATCTCGGGCAGCTGTCTGGACCTCGTCGATCAGCGGAGCGAATGCAACACGTCGATTTTGAGCAATACCGACAATTGAACAAAGAAGTTTGACAGTCGGGAGTGCAACCAATTTTTCGCGGTATTAGCCTCATTTCGATCGTCGGCAAAATATTTACGAGAATCATACAATCGAGGCTGCAGAAACATCGAGAGTAAACGAGCCGGAAAGAACAAGCGGGATTTAGACCACATCGAGTATGCAGTAATCAAGTATTCGCTCTCCGTCAGCTAATGGAAGAAAGAATTCAATGCGGCAAATGAACTGTCGTCGTTTTCATCGATTTCAAACCCCTACATCGATTGTAACAGCTTGTGGAGAGGTTAGGAAACCGAACACGAGCCATTGAAAATCATTTTACTTCTCCAAGCTACGTACGACGATGGCTCAAACAGCAGCGTTCTTATCCGCAGGCTTCGCCACTCTCTTCATCGTTGTGATCGATGTGATTTTGCGTGAAACATTCGATGGAAGACGCAGGGTTCGATACAACAACAACAACTTTGTAACCGACTTGATGTTCGCCGACCATAACGCCTTCTTAGCCGACACGGATGCCGAAGTAACGGACATCTTATACGACATTTTCCGCATCGCCCGGTTATACGGGTTAAAGATCAATGCGTCGAAGACCATAGTGCTCACAACGGATGGATTCGATGATCAACTATTTGGGATTATTGGTTGAGGAAATGAAAGTGGTATCGACGGCCAACGTTCAAAGCCGCATCGGCCACTCAACAGCAACATTCACCTCGCTCAAGTGGTGCATATGGAAACGAACAAATTTAACCTTCAGAACGAAAGTACGCTTTAACCGAACGTTGATCCTTCCGATTTTTATTTATGGATCGGAAACGTGGCCACTCCTCAATCCGACCGTCAACAAGCTCAAGGTCTTTCAAACGTGATGCTTCAGGCAGATTCGGCGGTGTCTCACACCGGATCGCCTTCGAAACAAGACAGTTAGGCAAAGATGAGATCAACAGACACTGATTGTAGAAGAAATACAAAAAGTCGATTACAGTAGTTTGGACATGTTTGCCGAATGGATGATAACCGTTTGCCACTTCTCTGGCGAGTCTGGGCTAAGCTAGCACGGTGTGCGGACGTGCGGGGTGCGCTGTCGCCGGTCACCCAGGCAATTCGATTTTAAAAAAATTGTCTCGTGCCGTACCGTTTAGTATAATCAAACTGAGTGAAATTTGTCTCTTTGTTCTGTGCCGAAACTGTAACTTTCTGTTTTTGCTGTATCAAGTGAAGTTATAATAATTAAACAATCAATTAACTCCGAATTATCATCAACATTAAATAAACCATTCATAACTAACTGAAAAAAAAATCAATAAATTTGTGACGTGTTTTGGCATGCGAGTGAAGGTGTCATCAACTCCCGCACCGACAGTGATCGAACTGACTGACTGCACAAGTAAGTAAGTTCTTTCCTTCTTCCCACATCCCGATCTCGGCACCGCCGGCGTCAGTGCCAGTCATCATCGGTCAGCTGACGGGATTCCCCTTGCGTTAGGAGGCATAACACTCCAGCAAGGAGTATCCCGATAGCCCCGATGGTCATGACAATGGCAGTGCCGGTTACGACGGAGGTTGACCTTGTGCATTCTAAGCCTCGATACCAAAATTTTTGTATTGACTGCACTAACATCCGTGGGCTGCAACCGAATTTCTATTCGGTGATGTGCCATCTCTGTGTTTTTTCTCCCCCAATCTTCGCACTAAGTGAAACCCAAATATTACCTAACGATGATTTAGATCGTTTCCAGGTGTCTGGGTACACATTAGTGCACAACCTCTCCCCTCATATGGGAATCGCCATTTATATTAAGAAAGACGTAGCCTTCCACAGGAGTCCTAATATCAGTAATAAAGCTTCCTCTTTAGCATTTGACGCTATCTCTGAACGACGTATCTCCTTTTTTATCCTCCCATCCGGACTGTGAGATCATTGTTGCAGGTGATTTCAACGTTCACAACGTAAATTGGCTGAATTACTCAAATGGCACCAGTGTTTCTAGCAGGGATGCTGAGCTCTTTGCTGAGACAAATAACCTATACCAAATTGTCAACGGTCCTACGCGTATTCCTGACACTGCAGGTCAAGGACGCCACCTCCTTGATCTTTTTCTTACCTCGCACCCAACTAAATACTCCGTCGAAATTGACTCTCCTCTGGGTAACTCAGATCACTGTCTAATCAGCGCCCACTTCCCATATCGATCTCCTACCCCAACTACGTCAGCTCCTAGGAGAACCGTTTAGCATTATGGGAAGGCCAACTGGTGGGGGCTGATTCGCTTTTTTCAATCTACTGACTGGGATCTATGTTTCCAGAATCGCGATGTCAACTTTGCCGCTCTCTGTATTACCAACATTATATTGGCTGGTATGCACCTATTCATTCCTCCAAATCCTTAAAGCCTAGGCAGCATGGATGGTTTAATCGGGAATGCATGAATGCAATTAAAACTAAAGAAGCCGCCTACAGAGAGTACACACATTCTCCGAGCGAACTATCTAGACGTGAGTACATCAGGTTGGGAAATTCCTGTAAATCCACCATCAGGAAAGTCAAGGAATTATACGATGACAGGCTGAGAAATAAACTCATTAACTCCACTGCTGGCAGTAAAAATTTTTGGTCCTTGGTAACCTCCATCAGGAAGAATTTTACCTCACACACAACGCCTCCATTCATCTACAATAGGCAGGTGATAACAGAAAGCAAACCCAAGGCCGACTTACTTGCATCTCTGTTCGCCGCAAACTCTTCCTTACCCTATGCTGACATGCAACCACCAGCCATCGAGTGTTCCACCCACTCAATGGACGGAGTTTTCTTCAGAACACGTGAAGTGTATAGGTGTCTCAAAGAGCTTGACTCCAATAAATCCACTGGCCCAGACAATATTCCCCCTATGGTTCTTAAAAAATGTGCCTCACCTTTGGCTAAACCTCTGCGCAAACTTTTCGCCCTATCCTACTTCTCCGGAGTCTATCCCGACTCCTGGAAACTGGCCCATGTTCAGCCCATACCAAAAAAGGTGACGCTAGTGACCCCGCTAACTACCGCCCAATAGCAATTACTTCTATTCTCTCCAAAGTGATGGAGACAATAATAAACAAGAGGCTTTTGAGATATCTTGAACACCACAAAATATTAAATGACAAACAGTACGGCTTTAGACCGAAAAGATCTACTGGCGACCTCCTTGTTTGCCTAACTGAACACCTCAACCAAAGTATACACCGATTTGGTGAATCTGGCCTGGTTGCTTTAGATATCTCCAAGGCTTTTGACAGAGTGTGGCACCCCGCTCTGTTAACCAAACTCCAGGCTATTGGTATTGACTTCGTTCTAATGAACTGGATTAAGAGCTTCCTTTCTGGCCGTTCAATCAAGGTAAAATTGGATGGCGTCGAATCCGACCCCCACACCATCTTCGCAGGTGTTCCCCAGGGCTCAATTCTATCACCAGCTCTCTTCCTAATTTTTATAAACGACCTGCTCTCAATCCCTTCCAACCCACTCCACTGCTTTGCCGACGACAGTACACTACGGTACTCCTATGGCTTCGATATTGTAGGACAAGCACGCGCCAGACCTTGTCTGCATTATCGCAATCTCATGTCCATTTCACTCAACAGGGACATTGAACGAATTCTTGAATGGGGCCGCAAGAACCGTGTCGAATTCAATGCATTAAAAACGAAGTACTGTCTCATCTCCAATAAAACCTGCACCGACCTTCCTTCTATTTCAGTGGACAATAAAAACCTAACGGCAGAACCGTCTTTAAACATCCTAGGCACAACACTATCCGAAGATCTGCGATGGGATATCCTCATATTCCAAATCGCTAAACAAGCATCGCAATGCCTGGGATTCCTGAAAAGATGCAAATTCCTCCTTCAGCCGTTGGCCAGGGCTACAATCTACAAGTCCTACATTCGACCCCGCCTCGAATACAACTCGTATATTTGGGCTGGGGCCCCGAGAACCACCTTAGCCTGGCTGGACAAGGTGCAAAGTCGCGCTCTCAAACTTATTGGCGGTAGCGCCATTTGCTCCTCAATTGACTCATTAAGCCACCGTAGGAATGTAGCAGCCCTTGCAAAATTTTACCGATTTTACCACAACGATTGCTCTACTGAAATAAGTATCCTCATGCTTCCACGGCAACTTTTCTCCCGCAACACTAGACTTCACACTTCAACCCCAAGCCGAATCTAGCTCTAAACTTCCTGACAGCTATTGATATCCTAACAATAGGGTCTGTTATTTAAGTGAGTATTTGGATGGATGAGTGTCCTCTCCATTGCTATACATTAGTACAGCATTGTACAGTAAAGAAAATATAAGCCCCCTTGGTCCTTTTGGAGCTTTGGTTTTGGATTTGGGATTTTGGATTGTTATGAACAGTGTTCCCATTACCTTTATTTGGGTTCAGACGTGTCATGATCAAATAGCATAATCCCGTCAGTTCATTGAAGGCGCCTAATTCTCTCTTCGGTTTTAGGAATCCTACCCTGGCTTTGCTAGCATAGATTGATTCTAAGTCCATAAACAGGGATAGGTTTGAGTTTTCAAACTTTACATATTTTACTTCTGGCTCATTGTGCCAACCCCTTTGTTGAACTCTGTGACATTTTCTCGTTAATGAACGGAGCACCGGGTATCTTTGAAATCGCTTCATATTTCTAAACGCCTATAAGGAATTTTCGTCATAATTATCTCCGCTTGTCTAGGCTATTATTCTTTCTAAGTCCTGCTAGGTAATCTGCTAGTTTTTCTACCGTATACGCTTTCAGTCTATTTAACAAATTATGTGAAAGTAGTTTGTAAAATATGTTCAACAATCTGATTGGGTTGTAGTTTTTGTAATTCCTTAATTTTTTTTGCGGACTGGGTTGAAACTTGGAAAGAGGTTGGATCGAAACTTTCGTGTGTTCAAGACCTGGACGCCTTGTATGTTTTAATTTTTCCCGCTTAGTTATCATTCTTTGGAAATTCCCTTATATTTTTACGGAAATGTGACTGATTTGCTCCACCTAATTCGATTAATGAAATCAATCGGCAATTATGTACCTTTTAGTTAATGATTCGATTTTCTAGCCAAAGACGGGCTTTACACATGTGGCCCGTGTTCTTTTTTAGCTTTTTTTGTGATAACTGATTTTACTAAGTCATGCCGCGAAGATTTGCTAACTTATAGAGCAATACTATAGTTCTAGGGTAATGGAGTCAGTTGGTTCTTATATAGTCACATATGTGATGGATCCGAATTTAAATTTAATTTATTCTGCGCTAAAATGCTTCTGTTGCTGATCATTGTATACATTACAAAGTTAATCCTTTAAACAACAAAACACTTGGCATTATATCAAAAATAACAAACATAGCATCCATCCCGAAACTCAATGTATCGCCCTTTTTTGTTTTGAGACTAAACATGCTTGATTAAATTTTACGCCTTCAAATATACACGCACCCCCTACCTCCCACCCCAACGTCACATCTTATTGCCGAATAGAACGGCATCAACAATTGAAATTTTAAAGTCACCCTTGATGAGCATAAACAATACACGAACATCATCCACCATTCCGCCCCGCCAGACTTCATTCGAAAGGCATTTGCTACTTGGAACAGTGTCATGAATTTAAATGAAAATATTTGTCAGACCACCTCCCCCACCTAGACGACACAAATCACATTTGACAGCCATACCAGCAACGGTACAGCTTATCTAAAATATTCCACGTGCGTACCTATAGCATCCATTCGCATGGAATGGGGTTGAAACGTGAAATCACTATCAGGTGGTAATTTCGGCGGTTATATTGCTGCTGTTGATAGTGTATGGGTATGGTTGTGCAATTGATGCCGCACAACAGAATATCAAATTCCTTAATTAGAATGCCATTGTGATGGGCAAAGATTACAGTACATCGATATGCAAATCAATTGGCGGGGCATGCACTCTACTAATGTGCTGAGCATAAGCTGCACTGGTACCCGCAGATTCCGTATTTTGATTACACTTCATAGTTTTGTAGTTACACGAAGCCTGTCTATTCGTGTAAGCTATCTCAAAAGAATGAGATAACATTCCAGGACAGATGACAAACTACATGTTCTCACATAATATAGATTTCAGTCATTGAAAATAAGCATGTGACAGTGTCACATTGTGACACATATAAAATGACAAGGCCCTGAAAATATTAGCATTGGAATGAACTGGAAAGCCTTGAAATTAGTATTTAGGATAATGCATGAGACGGTATCCAGGATGCTTAAACTCGTTGTTCTGCTGTCATCTCATATCCCGGCACCAAGACTTACCGTTGACATGAAGTCATCCGTATACCATCCTAACTTATTCTCTATACTTCCACGAAAAGTTATGATTCGCTTAGAGCTCATGATCTTCGCAGACATCCAATCACATAGCGCTCCCACATCTGGAATATTTTCCATAAAACTACCGTGTATTGAATGACCTGGCCGAAGAGCGTGACAATCATTCTCAGCCGCTGTGCAGTGCTTATGACGGATCTCCCCATATATAGATTGAGCTGTACGAGGTTAAGTAAAGGTTCCAGCGCGCCATTATATGCTTTCACACCAGAAGCCTTATGAATTGGCTGGTTTATGAAACTATATTTCTACCTAAAATACATATTTCTCTCTTTGCAAAACTATATTTCTCCCACAACGCCCTATAATTGGTAGTAAATAAGCGCCTCTCCAGTGATAGCTCTTGCTGGTTCCGCTTCTCTCCGGTATAATGAAGGCCGTGGTAGCAAACACCACCATTTTTTTAAATTGAATTCGACCTATGATGAAGATTAGGAAGATTCACTGCCGTTTCAACTAAATTTACAACCAGTTTGACCGTTTTGGTATAATTTTCTTCATATCACCAGACTGACTGGTTTTAACCAGTTCTGGAGCGGGTTCAAAAACCTTACTAATATGGCTAACCATGGTTAACTATGGTTAACTTATGTCGTTCAAAAACTCAGTGGTTAACTACAGCAAAACCACGAGCATAACTTTCGTACAAAAATTCCCATGGTTAACTATTGTGTAGTTCAATTTTAACCCAGCTCGGGAGCATAGTTAGCGATTGTTAAGAAGAAGAAGAAAAACAACTCTCTGACAGTCAATCAAAGTGAAATTAGTGAGATTCATAAATAAATGGACACATATGAAATAATTGAAGCAAGTAGCGGAGACTATTTTATGGAATGAAAATGTTTCATTTACTTAAACTCTTAGTTAACCACGGTGAGTTCAAAAACCTCCATGGTTAAACATAAACTGATGCAGCATAACCACAATTTACCTCGTGGTTTATCATAGTAAGGTTTTTGAACACGCTCCTTAAGCCAAGTTCGTTAAGCCAGAAACTCAGAAACGAACTTTCTTAAGGTCTCTGCCCTCAATTACCCTAGTGTTGAGGCCCTGCCTCCGAAGGGAGTGTCTTGTAAAGTTGTCTTCTTTCGCTAGTTGACACGCTTTCCAAATTTCCGGTATTTCTGCTGGGAAAACCCTGGACAGTAACGGAGCCGGAATTTTTTTGCTATATTAGGGTTGACTCGGAAATATAACCCAGAATACAGGGCAGTGCTAATGATAGCCGTGTTCCTTTTCTACTCTTAAGTACTCCGGAGTAAAACTTAAAAGGAACACAATTTTTTTTTGGTTTTGGGTAACGTTCTGAACTTTCCTTTAAATAAAAGCGCGTTCAATTATTGTAAATATAATATGGGTACTTAATACTTACCATTACAAAAATAAAAATTAAAAAACCGCACATTAAAATTCTTGATTCTTTTTATAACACCGAAAACTGTCAGTTCGTCACAATTCAATGAAAATCCATCTATCGGCTGTTTAGTAAGTGAAAAATAATTCACAATAGACTGCAAATGGCGATATTCCCTTAGTGGATGTTAGATGCGTATTTACTCTAGTTATCTACACCTCTGTAAGGGCAGGTATAGTTGGGAGTAAATACAAGGAAAAAAAAGCAGAAAAGGAACACGGCTGATATTACTGTACACGGCCTAAATAATTCAGAAAGACCCCACCCCAGCACCTACTTTGATGACCATGCGAACGCTCGTTAGACGAACGCTTGTATGCTCTATAGTCGGCTTCTTTAGCTTTGATTACGTTCATACAATCCCCATTGAATCATCTCTTCGGCTTAGGCTTCACAGCTTTGGTTGAGTGAAGGAAGACAAGCGCGTACCAGCTCATAGTTCGCATTGGCATTCCGGAAACCCTAATCCCAATCAGTGGAAGAAGCAAATTAGACCCAACCAGTTGGCTTTCCTATGGTGCCAGATAGTTCATTTAGGACCTGTGATGGTTGAGATGCCACAGAAGCGTTCTGAGCTCTGGTCCATCGTCTCCGATCCCTTCACTACAAGCTTTCGGCAACTTCATTGCCTTCGTTATCGCAGTGACCGAAGACCCTGCAGAAAGAGAGATTGTTTTCAATCACCCCTGCAACTGCTTTAGAAGAAAACTTCAACGATGAGAATGCCTTGATGGCAGCCTCTGACTGTCCGAAAAGATGGCAATGTTGGCGCCTTTCAAACCTCTCTAAATGTTGAGCCTAGCACAGGTCTCAATGGCATTTATTTCGGTCTGGAAAATAGAGATCAGCCATTGCAATCGAGACGTCAGTCATTAATGAGCTTACATCTTAACACGTAATTCGAATTACGACTATTATAGAATTATAGACTATTTGTTCGATAGGTGGCCTGGTGTAGCGGTATAAAAAATGCACGACAATTTATATTTGTTCCGTGATTCAAAGACAAGATTCGAATGTACACTGAGTTTCAGTAAAAAGACAATATTCCTCACTCCACTGAATATTTATTTATAAAAAAATGTCTCCACAATAAATACACTTTTATAATTTATTATTTCAATTTTAATTTAAACAAGTCTCCACAATAAATGTACTTTTATAATTTATTATTTTAATTTCAATTTCACAAGTCTCCACAATAAATGTACGTTTATAATTTATTATTTCAATTTCAATTTACACAAGTCTCCACAATAATGCACATTTAAAATTTATTGTTCCAATTTCATCTTTTTTTATTTTTACATAATAACCTTAAATATTAAATTCCTTAAAATTACAATACACCTTCACTTGAAATTTGCACCTTGAAATTTTCTTCCCTTTTTCTATTGCTCAATGTACCGGCGTTGATGGCTGAAAACAATATTAACGTGCTTGATGCGATGCAATGATTTGCATGCTTACACCTCCCACGTTAATGGTTAATTTATATCGGGCTTGATGCCAATTAATAGCATGTATGCCACAAATAAAAAACAACAAATTGTTACCTTTTATAATCTTGGATACCTTTCTATAATTTTCTTATTTCCTCACGTGGATCCTGCCTTGATTTTGGTCACTCACTTCACTAGATCTTCCAACTCACTATGATTTCTCAAACAAACTAAGAGGTCCAATCGCTGGGTGCTGCCGCTTTTTATAAGCAAAAAGGCGTCCATTAGAGAAATTCCAATTTCCCTGGAAAAACTGGGATGAATTTCCAAAATTTGCTCTAAAATTGACAAAATTGTTGTCATCCCTTTTCAACATAATGTCCTTTTTTTTCTTATTGTCATTAAGGTAAAAATATCTTTTTGGCAATATCTTTTAATTTCGAAAAAATACTACCTTTCTGGCATCACCATTGTTTTCGCCGGAAAATTTGGTATTGTTTTGACACCTCAAACGTCGCGAGATGTCAAAGTTAGCCCGAGTTGAAGTTCCGTGTCGCGAGTGTTTTGTCTACCTGTGCCGGTTAATTAACGCAATTTTGTTGCGTTTCAGGTGAGTGTCGCATAAGCTACAGTGTTTAATTGTGTTTCTGCATGGTTGTTTTCAGTTTTAATGTAGCCTTTTATATTTTTTATTTTGGGGTTATGTTTTATCAAAACCCTTGTAATTCATTCAATTTTCCCCTTTTTTACTAATCTAATAAGACTAATTCGCGATTAATTCATGTTATATGTTATATTTAATTCATTTATGTATGTTTTATGTGGAATTCATGTTTATTTGTTTTAATTATGTCATTGTTATTGTTGTGGTCTTTGTTGACATTTTGCCCCTTCGAGTGTATTAATTTCATTTTCATTTCAGATATTAATTGTTGGATTGTGCCTGTGTAACACCCAGGCACCAGGTATTACTTAAATATTCAAAAATTCATGTTACTAATTTCTTTTTTCATTTTAGGATTCAGGTTGAACATCCTCCCCCCGTTGATCGTTCTCGATCAACAAGTTTCGTAATTTTGAAATTCCTCTTTTCCGATAGTGGTGAAAGAGGATGTTTCCGTCGGCCTTTACCTTAACCTTCGCTTGATAACGGCCGGGGAGGTTAATCGTCTGCTCCCTTCCCCTTCGTCGTTGGATTTTTTCGAAATCTATTTTGCATAATACCTGTTTGGACAGAAAAATGTCGACACCTTCTCTCGTGGTAAAACGTTGAAAATCGTTGTTTTCTCTGTCCTTATATTCCTTTAGCGTACGTGTTGGTCGCAGTATTCGTAACGAAGAGACGGGTCTCCCATTAATGTTTGCCGGTTCTTCGACAGCTGAGACAGTATACCTGGTTTGCTCCGGTAGCGCGGGTGGATATTCCTGGGTAGTTGTAGAACCTTGTAATTCTTGATTAAGAGGGCTCGTCGAACCATCCGGTGTAGGAGGCGATAACGAGACCTCTTCGTCGATGTAGAGGTAACTGTCCCAGTTGTCCCAGTAGCCTTGTTCTTCGCATTCATAACGATTACCCATCTCAAATATTTTGATTTTAATTGTTTGCTTTTAACTACATGACATTAAGAGACGACACTTTGGACGAACATGACAATTAAAGTTTCTTATGCCTGCATGGGCAAGAGACATAGTTTGGTGACTGGACGTTTAAAAAGCCCTAACTGAGTGCGAACTTGCACCACCCGTACTAAACCATCATTCCCTGGGTAGACTTCTTCAACTATTCCAAGTGGCCAAGCTGTAGGTGGAGTGGTGTCGCCTTTCAACAGAACAACTTGTCCGGGCTGGATGTTACCTTGTTGCTGTTGCCACTTCGGACGTTGTTGGAGTTGGTTTAAATAATCCTTCGACCACTTGTCCCAAAAATGTTTCGTCTGGTTTCGCGTATGTTGCCATCGTTGTTTCAATGAAGCGGTGCCTGCATCTGACTCTGGTAGAATTGTTAGTGACTGACCGACTAGGAAGTGACCAGGAGTTAAGATGAGTGGATCCTCAGTGGTATTTGGTACATAACACATTGGTCTGGAGTTGAGGCAGGCTTCAATTTGTGTAAGGATGGTCGTAAATTCTTCGAAGGTGTTGACTGCGTTTCCCATTGTTCTTTTGATGTGGTACTTAATTGACTTGACACCTGCCTCCCAGAGACCTCCAAAGTGCGGGGCTGCTGGTGGATTAAAGTGCCAGTTTATTGCCAAATTAGATAAATATTGACCAACTGCTGGACTGGATTCCTTAATTGCTTGTTGTAGTTCTTTCTCCAATAGCTTTCGCCCTCCAACGAAGTTGGTGCCACAATCGGAATAAACGTCGGTACATTTGCCCCGTCTGGCAATAAATCGCTTGAATGCCGCAACAAAGGCTTCTGATGTTAGGTCTGATGCCAGCTCAATGTGAATCGCCTTCGTTGTCATGCATACAAAAATGCAGATGTATCCCTTTGATACCTTGGCATTGCGGAGCTTCGATGTCTTGATGTTAAACGGACCGGCGTAGTCAACTCCTGTATTCGTGAAGGGTTTGGACACATTGGTTCTGCATGATGGTAAGCTGCCCATCAGTTGGTGGGTTGTAGTCTGACGATGTCTGGCGCAGATGATGCATTTGTGGAGTCTCGTGGTGATACATCTCCTACCATCCAATATCCAATATTTATTCCTGGTTGTGGCTAAAACCAATGATACGCCACCATGCAGTGTCTCAAGGTGTGTTTTATCGATGATTAGCCTTGTAACATGATGATCTCGTGGTAACATGATTGGATGTTTCTGCGTGTAAGGGATCATAGCATTTGTTAATCGTCCTCCAACTCGAATTAGGCCATCTTGATCAAGAAACGGATTCAATTTCAGTAAGCTGCTTTTTGACGAGAGTGGTTTATTATGTTGTAAGTTGTCGTAGTCACCTCTGAATGCGAGTTGCTGAACCTGTCGAAGAATTATTGTTTCCGCTGCCTTCAATTCATCTGTTGTTAATAATTGTGTTTTTTTGGCTGTAGGATTCCGTACGTTGTATATAAAACGAGATATCGTGGCTATTATGCGAACTAAACGTGTGTACGACGAGTAATGAAGTGTTACATCATCTTCAAGTTTATTTAGCAGGACTGTTGTAGCTTCCTTCGACTCCAAAGTTGTTTCCTCCTTTATAATAGCACCGATTGGCCAGTCGTCTGGATTCTTGATCAACCATGGTGGACCATTTAACCAAAGTTTGTTGTTTATTAAATTGCTCGCAGTGGTCCCTCTACTTGCTAGGTCCGCGGGATTCCATTGTGTGGCGATGTGTCTCCATTGATCATATTTAATAAGTTCCTGAATCTCAACGACTCGGTTTGCTACGTAGGTCTTCCATCGAGCCGCATGCTGTCGAATCCATTGAAAGACAATCGTAGAATCCGTCCAAGCGAAGACTGGAATATCTTGAAAATGCATAGTCGATACAATTTCCTTCATTAAGCGAGCTAAAAGCAGTGCACCGTTTAGCTCAAGTCGAGGTATGGTAACTGGTTTTGTAGGCGCGACCCTCGTTCGTGATGTTATTAATGTTGATGTAACATTGCCCTTGTCATCCATAACTCGAAGATATATGACCGCTGCAAAGGCGCGTACAGACGCATCGCAAAACCCATGTAGCTGCATGTTGCATTGTGGTGAGTAGTGAATCCATCGAGGAATGGAAAACTTGTTTAGGCTTTGTAAATCCGTTTTGTATTTTATCCAGTGTCCTTTGATGTGTTCTGAAACGGGTTGATCCCACGAGCATCCGGTTACCCACAAATCTTGTATAATCATTTTAGCTAAGATAATCACAGGCTGAATTAATCCTAGGGGGTCGTATAGGGAAGCTACATCTGATAGTATCGTTCGTTTGGTTATGGTGCTGTGCTCCTTGAAGGCCTTGTAGTTGAATGAAAATTGATCAGAATATGGTTGCCAGCGTACACCTAGTGTCTTAATGGAATCTGCTTCGGAAAATGATACGATGTCCTTGTGTTCCCTGTACTCGGTTGGCAGATGTTCCAAAATTTTCGGATTGTTGCTGCTCCATTTCCTGAGATTGAAACCACCCGATTTCAACATAGCAATTAATTGGGATTGCAAGTTTAGTGTTGTGTCCACGTTGTCTGCACCCGTCAACAAATCGTCAACATAAAAATCACATTCGGTTGCCTTCGCTGCGAGTGGAAAGGTTTGACTCTCATCCATTGCGAGTTGTTTAAGTGCACGTATTGCCAAGTATGGAGCTGCTGTAGTTCCGAAGGTGGCTGTAGTTAGCTGGTAATCTTGTACATTATGTGAGGATGAGTTCCGCCAAAGAATTCTCTGGTATGTCTGATGTTCAGGTGCCACTTGAACCACCCTATACATTTTTTCTATGTCCGCGTGTACAGCAATTTGATGTTTTCTCCACTTCAATAGAGTACAAAATAATTTTGGTTGTATCGTTGGACCAGGTAACAACCAGTCGTTTAATGATTGACCATTTGTTGTCTTGGCCGACGCATCAAATACCACCCTCAATTTAGTTGTACTGCTGTCTTTTATTACCGCATGGTGAGGAATGTAGTAGTTTGGTTCATTGTTGTTCGGAGGTCGTGTTTCGATCATATGTCCTAATTGGATGTATTCGTTGAGACAAGCTGTGTATTCTTCCTTTAGTATTGGGTTATTGTTAAATCGCCTTTCTAAGCAGTAGAGCCTTTTTAGAGCTAATTCACGTGAATCGCCCAGGATGGGTTCCTTGCGTTGTCTGAAAGGTAGCTTGACTTCGTACTGCCCAGTTTTTAACCGCTTGTGTGTTTCTGTGAAATGGTCAGAACATTCTTGCTCGTCCTGAGTTAAGGTTGGCCTTGTGGGAAGTTCCTCTTCCTCCCAAAATTTTTTAAGTTGATTCCCGAGGTCTTGATTTGTTACTTGTATACTAAAGTTGTATGAATCGAACTGTGTCGTTTGGGTTACATCTCCTCCAACGATCCATCCAAGGCTGGTGTTGATTGCCACAGGGCTGAGTTCTGATCCTCGACGTATACCTTCTTGAACAATTTTTGCGTAGGCGCTGATGCCAAGTAAAATATCCACGTTGCCAGGTTTCCAAAATTCTGGATCCGCTAGTTCGAGATCCTGAAGATGGCTGCATTCCTGTAGTGATATCGTAAACCTAGGTAAGGCGTCTGTGATTTTGTTGACTACCAAAAGTGTTTCTGTTATTAGGAAGTCCTTAACAATGCGTGATTGTAGGGTGAGCCTCGTTTGTTTTGTAGACCTTCCCGTTGCAATTGCTCCCATGACTATTATGTTGCAGTCAGCAGGACTATAATGTACTCCTAGTAGTTTGCAGGCGCTCTTGGTTATAAAAGATGACTCTGATCCTGGATCCACTAGACATCTGATTGTGCGTTGTTTTCCGTTTGTTCCCTTTATCAGTACTAAGGCTGTTGACAGCAATGCACGTGAATCCTCCCTAGTGCAGAAGGCTTGGACATCATTTGGTTCGGTACCACTACAGGCTGGCTGGTCAAATTGCTGATTTGTTGTTGTGTTCGCATCATTTGTTGTATGCCTCACAAGATGTGCTTGTATGTTTGAGGTGTGTGTGATTGCGTTCTTGGATTGTTGAAGGGTCGAATTTGCGTTGGAAGAACCAGGTTGAATCTCATTGTGGAGAGTGGTATGGTGTTTCTCCTTGCACTTTAGACACCTAAATTTGCTTTTGCAGTTTTGTGATCCATGTTCCTTGGACAGGCAATTGTAGCAGTGACCAGTGGTTGTGACCAATTTTCGTCTGGCGGTTGGGTCCATGCGTAAGTATTTGGAGCATCTCTGAAGCCAGTGTCGTTCGTTGCATGCTGAACATCTGTTGTCCTTAACTGTGTGATGAACCCTTGTATTAAGTTTTGAGTGACTTGTGTGTGGCTGTTGATTCGTTGAGATGATATCTGAAATTGATTCCAACACCTTGTGTCGCTTACACAAAAATGTATGAAATTGTTTGTATGAAGGAAGATCTTGCGAAGCTCCTTGTTCTTCTTCCCACATCTTCAGTGTAATGAGTGGTAGCCTTTGAATGAGCATGTGTACAAGCAGGAGATCCCACGATTCTGTGTCTATTTTCAAGTTGTTTAGTTGTTGCAAGCAGTCATCGGTTGTGGAGATAAACGTTCTAAGGCCGCTAGCAGTTTCTGTAGTAAGTTTGGGTTGGTTTAACAGCGTTTTTAAATGATGGTTTGCTAAGATACGTTTGTTTTCGTAACGTTGTTTCACCTTGGCCCATGATGCATCGTAATTGTCGTTGGTAACAGGTATATGCCGTATTAATTTCTCAGCATCTCCAATTAAACATGATTTAAGATGATGGAATTTTTGTACCGGACTCAAATGCGTGTTGTTGTGCACCAATGATACAAACAGGTCATGGAATGAATACCATGAGTCGTAATTTCCGTCAAATTTTGGTAGATCGATCCTAGGCAGAATTGTGTCATGCCTAATTGGCGTTGTTTGAGTCGATTGCACTTCCATTGATGTAAACTTCCTAAGTCCTTCAATCACTTCACTCAAGTAGTCAGAATATTTACACTCTAAATTAACGTAGGCATCATCAGGGATTGCGGTGTCCGGTTGCTCGATTATGAGTGCTTCCGACAGCGTTTGATCTGCTTCCTTGTATTCCATCCATAATTCCTTGAGTTCTTCTAACTTTACTTCATAAAACGATCTTGTCCGTTTAGCCGTAGCTGTTTTCCTTGCATTGCCAATAAGCTGTAACAGCATAATGGCGCGATATAAATAGTGGGCGCCACTTATGCGAGGTGTTACCCCCTTAGCCACAAGCCCGGAAGAGCATGGCCAAGGAGCCAACACCATACATAAGAAATAAAAAGAAAATCCGGAACTCCTACGCCGGCCACACGGAGTTATCTAGCTCGCCGGAGGGGTCGTGGGATGTGTGGCCGGGGCTTACCGTGGCTGGTTCACCACTTACCTGTGACTAGTTAAAATCTTAAATACCACCTCCATCCTTCGCTCGTCGCCCGAGCCGCGTCAACCCTGAAAAGAAAGGATCCCCCCCCTCAACCATTCCACCAAAGAAAGTTAATTACATGGCCATATTTTATTTATTACACACGAGACAAGTGGATTCTCACATACATATAATCAACAAAAAAAATGTATAAAAAGGTGTATGTATACGTAGGTTGTGTGAAAAAAAGAACAGGACTGAATCAATTGTCTGCACGGGTCATTATTAACAAAAAACCAAAACGACGCCCTGGGCCCAGTACGTTGTCTTTTACAACGATATCTGAAGTTATATTGATATGTCTCTAAATCCCAAGTAAAAATGTCAAACGCTAAAAAAATTAACCTGTGGTAGGTAAGTGTGTAAATAAGGTATTGAAGTAATTGAATTAAAATTGTTCCGACAAAAAAACTGTAATGGTGCCAGATAAAAACAATAATTAACAGTGTTAAATACAAAGAAAGGTGTACATAAGTTGAATCTAATTAATAATTAATGTAATAATAAAAAATTTTAAAAATATGTTAATAATTTGAAACTGTCTGTTTTCTTTATTCTTCCAAGTTGCCGTAATTGTACTGCCTTAAGGCAAACGTCTTCAAACTAATACTCCGGGGGTCAAGGTATATTAAGCATTGAACGAAAACTATCATTTAAAACTTAAAACGTAGGGCTAGTAACGCCGGCTCTTCTTGACGGACTGCTGAACAAGAAAATACTTGAGTTTTAAGCTAATTTATTTTTCCCAATTGATAGGAATGTACTGCCTCTGGCTCCCCCCAGGGAAACCCTTTTTTTTACGTAATTGGTTCTTGATGGTACTGTGTTTCCAGCTACGCCTAAAGGACTACCAAAGGGTACTTACTTAATTGCCTTCTAACGACTCTCACTTTTAGTGCCACATGGCCGGGATGTTGGGGAAATGTCCCGTCGCCTCTGCAGGTAAGGACGAACGCCTCGTATTACTTCTTCAGTATAACACCTATCGGTCCTTCGTCCCTCAGAAAAAAACCGGTTCGGCTCACTCCAGCACACAAAAAAAGACTGCTTTGCCACAACCACACGGTTGTATGTCCAGAAATAGTTGTTCCCTGTACCAGCGAGCTGACCTGGGCTATCCACAGATTGTTCGTTTCTCCACGAAACTGGCTTTTCTTTGGTCTTGTTTTTTGTTTTCTTGTGGGGAAATTATTTATTTTTCCCGACGCGAAACCAAACATGCATCAAAATGATTTCCCAGCAACTTCCTCCGAACATAAATAATTTAAAAATACTCGAAACCAACTTTCTTTTCTGTTTTTTTCCAAAAGTTATCCTTTCCTCCCAACCGTTTTCAAAAAAAAACTTTTTCAACCAATCCTCGAACAATACAGTTTTTTTTCTCCCGACTTTTTTTTTTTTCGCCTTTTTGTCTGACTCCCCGTGATAATCTGTTTTTTTCATTTTTTTCCCCCGCCTACCTTTTTGTTCCCAATCAGCTACTCGATTTTCTGCTCCACAGTAATTTTTAGTCAGGTAGATATTTAGGCAAAACTGACCGTTACATACCCTCGGGTCCACGAGGCCGACTCGCGAGGCAGTGAGGAGCCGAAAAAAACGGACAGTTTTTTATGCCATAAGGCCTAATATTTTTGGCGCCAATGTGGGTCTCGACTCACGACCTGAGACTAGGAGTCTCATGCTCTAGTGAGCTAGCCGGGTATATCAGGTAAAAGGATTAACTCGAAACGAGGTTAGAAGAGTGATTACGCCAATTTTTAAAAAAAACGTGGGGCCGTCAGTCGATTCGCTCGGACGAATATCTGGAAGCCCCAGGATCAGGCTGAAGGCAATTCCATATTGTCCCCCTCCGGCTCCTGTAAACTTCCAGACATTCTCGCCAGAACTGGTTTCCCCTCGTACCATGAAGTTAATCTCACGCAATCCCACATTGCATGGGACTCCCCCCCGTAGAACGACAGGCAACTAGCTCGCCGAGGTGCACCCACAGCCTGACCAAAAATCAAATAGATGAAAAGGAAACCTTGAGGAAATCACCTCCGTATGTCTTAATGCTGGCTCGACACCAGGAAATTCATGATGGTCATACTGAGTGAAATTGTGCCGTAGATAGTGTTACGGCGCAAGCCGTAATAATAAGAAAAATTCTTTTATTATAAACTTTAAGTTCTTCCAAATTGAAGAACCCACAATATTTACCTTTCTTTTACTTTAGCTTTCTGTAATGGTTAAAGGTTGCGGAATCAAAGATAAAAATGGTTTAAAATACTTATATTATCTCCTACAAATTACACTTCTAATTAATTCTAAATTCCTCTAAACTCTACTTTACTTTAATATTCAATTTTTAAGTTTTAAATTTCAAATTGCTTATAACTACTTATATTATTACTGCTGCCTTTATTTATCTGAAAATGTAATTATTAGTAAATCATTCAATCTATATTTCAAATTCAATATTCTTTACTTTTGTTCCTTATTTCTCTATTCAGAGTATAATTAGGTCACCACAGTGTCCCGGTTGTATCCCAGCTGCTGTAGCTGACCAATAATTGTTTTTGTAAATTGCTTGTGCTTTCACTGTAACCCGACTTAGATCTATATGACCTTGCGGGATTCAGTGCACACAGGAGAAATGGCGATTTATTCGCAGTCTTCTCCCCTTTTTGCTGTCCTTTTTTAATTTACAGCCTATAATGTTTTTCACCTGCCATTGGTTTGGACTTCTTAAACCAGGGTCAAAGCCTTTCATACGCTATGGATCTATGTATACGCAACTTTGTTACGATTCAATATTGGAAATTTAGGTAATTAATATAGAGCGAATTTCGCTCAACCTGGTTAGCTAAGTTTTGTTTTTAACAAAAATTTTGTTTTTAGTCGAGATTCGACTTGAAAGTTCTTACGGTTTAGAACTTGACTAAATAGGAAGCTTATGATTTCTGCTAATCACTAGCTGTGAGTTATCAAAAATCATTTAAAATCCCGATCATACGATTTATAAGGGATTTGTTTGAATTTAATTCCTTAACAGAGATTCCTAAACAGAAAATCTCTGATAGAGGATAAAATGGTTATAGTCACTATGGACAACCCGAACACACGAATTTGTGCTGATTTATTTAATTTAAATTCCTCAACAGAGATTCCTAAACAGCAAATCTCTGATAGAGGATAAAATATTATAGTCGATATTCGACTTATAGCAAAAAAAACCTCCACCAACTTTGGCGTCCAGACAACTACGTTGTTAGTACTTTTTATATGTTAAACCTAACAAAGTGATTGTCGGTGAAAACCCGACAATTATCTACGCCCTAATCAATGTTTTATGTTAGTTTTATAAACCGTGATATCCGCCACCAGTGGTTATGACGTATCAGTATATTTTTTTTCTAAACCTGACACAGGAATTGTCGGTAAAAACCCGACAATTATTTACGCCCTAATATTTACTTGTGCAAAATTTGTCAGGATACGACATCCATCACCAAAAGTGAATTTAAAAAATTGAATAAAAGTTTTTTTTTGTTACGCCTGTCTAACCTTTTCAAATTGCCGGTAAAAACCCAGACAATATCTAAATCCCTAATATAAGTATACGCTTTGATAGCCTCTCTGACGACTTCGTCTGATCGACTGACTAGTTTCCTTCGGTGCAAGAACTTTTATTTCTCTTCCTCTGTCGAAATGAAAGATGGCGCTTGGTGGAGCTTTTTCACCACGGCACGATCATTTTACAGTGGCTGGAGTTTCGACCAATTTTATGATTAAAGCTTTCTCTAAAGCTTTTTTTTTATTATTAACTGGGTGACATTAAGTTTAGGTAAGTGTTTACTATTTTTGTTTTAAAATATTATTTTTGAATTTTTTATTTATTTTTAGGAAGGAAGCGAACTGGGTTTCAGGACTAGGTGCAGGTAATTTTTTTATAATCATTTTTTATTTATTATTTTTTCTTTTTAGCTTGAAATCTATTAGTTTATATCGGGTCGGCGTCTGACGGTTTGTTTACGTCTGTTTTGGAGTATTGTTTTATTTTCATGTTTTTCTATTTTCAGGCCAAAACATTCTCCCCCCCGTTGATGCGTCTCATCAAAACACTTCATTTCTTTTTATTTATTTTATGTAAATTTTTTTCTTTATATGTATATTTCGCTGTATACCAAATATAACACTAATTCTATTTATAAAATTTAATTTGTATGCTTAATTTAAGTAATCTATATATAAAATTCATGTATTATTAATAGATATATAAATGGACTACACGATGGTGGATTAAAGTGCCATTGTATGTTCAAATTGGCAAGTTCATCAGCGGCCTGCGCGGTGGCATCATTTAGGACCTGCTTCATCTGAGACTGTAATTGTTTATTAGCTCCTACGAAGTTTGTTCCGTTGTCTGAATAAATATTCCGACATAATCCTCGCCGTCCGATAAACCTCCTCAATGCTGCTATGAAAGCTTCAGTAGTCATGTCTGATGCTACCTCTATATGAATTGCTTTCGTACACATGCATATAAAGATACAGAAGTATCCTTTATATACTTTTGATCCCTTATGTTTGGACATTTTTAGTTCTATGGGCCCGGCGTAGTCTACCCCTACGTTTTCGAATGGGTTGGCTGGCGTGATCCTTGCGCTTGGTAATCTTCCCATTACTTGAGATGGTGCTGTAGCTCTATATCGAATGCATGTCACACATTTAGAAATTCTTTCCTTGACGGCTAACATCCCGTTCGTAATCCAATATTGGTTCCTAATCGTATTCAATACTAATTGTGCTCCCCCATGAAGCGTTGTTTTATGGAAATGATCAATAATAAGATTAGTGACGTGATGTTGCCGTTGCAAGATGATAGGGTGCTTAGTGTCATAGCTTAGATTTGCATTTTTTAGTCTGCCTCCTACTCTTATTGTACCATCTTCTGCCCTAAATGGGCATAATTTGGTCAATTGACTAGACTTGTTGATTGCTTTGATGCTACTTAATTGCTCGCATTCCTTGGGAAACATCTGTTTCTGGGCTAGTTGAACTAGTTTCGTCCTTGCCCATTCGATTTCTTTCGCTAATAGCTGCGAGTTGCGCCGCTCTTTCTTACTTCGACTATTATGAATAAACCGATGGCAGTACGCCATGACTCGCAGTGTTTTTGTTAGCGAGGAAAACTTCATCCACCATTCAGTGATGATTGGTTGGTTTGTCATCAGGGTTTTGGTGGTTGTCTTGGCTTCAAGTTCTGTTTTAAGATCTACCAGAATTTCTTTTGGCCATTTGTCCTCTGGTTTCCGCAACCACGTAGGACCCTGCCACCAAATTGATGCTTCTTGAAGTTTTGCTGGCATTACTCCTCTTGACGGTAAGTCCGCTGGATTTTCCTTGGTGGAGACATAATGCCAGGATGTTCTATCAGCATTTTCACTGATCTCCACTATTCGATTGGCTACAAATGTCTTCCACTTATTTGGCATGCCTTTTAACCACGCTAGAACTACTTTGGAATCAGTCCAGCATTTGCTTTGGATGTCTTGGAGATGCATGTCTATCTTGATTTGCCGGATTAATTTGCTGAAAAGCACTGCTCCACATAATTCTAATCGCGGTAAAGACATTGGTTTGATGGGAGCAACTCTCGTTCTTGCCATCAGCAATGTCGTTTCAATACTTTCATCCTCTAAAACGGTTCTGATGTACACCACAGCTGCGTACGCTCGTACGGATGCGTCGCAAAATCTGATTAGTTGACACCTCTTGTTTCCGGTGCTTGTTTTCAACCATCTCGGTATTCGGAGATTTTGAATGTAGGGAAGTTGTTCCTTGAACTGGGTCCATTCTTGTTGGATTTCTTGATCCACTGGATCATCCCATTGGTACCCGTTCATCCATAATTTCTGCATGATTAACTTGGCAATAACTATACATGGGGCGATCCAGCCTAGCGGATCGTATAGTTTAGCCACCTCAGACAAAATTCTTCTTTTTGTCTGGGCTAGTTGCGCGAACTCAGAATCCCTTATCGCGTATGAGAAGTAATCTTTGACTGGGTGCCAATAAATACCCAGTGCTTTGATTTGATTATCTTCTTTTACTTGGAGCGGCAGTTGAAATTCGCGATCTGCCGCTGGGATTGTCTCTAGTAGCGATTCGTGGTTAGCCACCCATTTTCTTAGATGAAACCCCCCAGATCTCAATAGATCAATTAATTCCCTTTGAATTTCTAATGCCTCTGGCAATGTGTCTGCCCCAGTAAGTAGGTCATCCACATAAAAGTCCGTAAAAACCTTTCTGGCTGCCTTTGGCCATTGTTTTATTTCGTCAGTGGCTAGCCTTTGTAAGGTTTTTATGGCTGAGTATGGTGCCGCTGTCGTGCCGAAGGTGACGGTTTGTAACTCATATTCTTGTACTGGTTCTTTAGGATTTTCTCTCCATAAAATCGTTTGATATTTTCTGTCTGAATGACTTACAGATATCATTCTGTACATTTTTTCGATATCAGCTGTTACCGCGTATTTGTACTGTCTCCAATTTAATAACGTAGCAAATAATTTAGGTTGTAATGTTGGTCCGTTCAACATCTGCTCATTTAAGCTTTTTTTATTCGAGGTTTTAGCTGAAGCATCAAATACCACCCTCACCTTTGTCGTAGTGCTCTCCTTGACTACGGCATGATGCGGCATGTAATACCTGTGGGGTGTTTGCCCTGTGGTTACTTTCATATGCCCTAAATCAATGTACTCCCTCAAACATTGTGTGTAGGCTTCGCGTAGCTCTACATTCTGAGACAATTTTCTTTCCATTTGGACTAGCCTAGACATTGCTTGTCCTCTAGATTCACCTAGATCGGGTGGGCTACCGCCCACGAATGGTATGCTAACTTCATAGTGACCATTTGGATGGCGTTTTGTGTGGTCCTCATAGTGCTTCTCACACATTTCTTCCTCAACTGTTAGACGTCGTCCGGTGTCCAACTCTTCCCACTCCCAAAACTTCTTCATTTGACTATTTAACTCTTGCAAAGTATCCGTCTGCTGAAGGGTAAATGCGGATAAGTTCGATTGACTTCGCTTATGTACACTTGTAGCTGCTTTGCCAAATATTATCCAACCTAAGCTGGTGTTCTGGGCGACGGGCGATTGGTTAACTCCCTTGCGTAGACCATTTTGTATGATATCTGCGTACACGTCGACACCTAATAATACATCGATTCGACCTGGTTCGGTGTAATTTGGGTCAGCCAACTCTAGGCCGTCAATGTGTGACCAGTTTTGCCATGCAATTCTTTTCGGTGGGAATACATTAGTGATGTTTTTGATGACATAGGCCTGCAACGTGCGCTCAAACTTAGGGTCTATGGTGGACAGCAATGAAACGCACGCTATCTTAGTTGATGTTGCCACTGGAACGGATGCTATACCGGTCACCTCTAACGCAGCTGGTATGGTATCCGCTTGTAAGGATTGATATGCCGTTTCGGTTATGAACGAGCTCTGCGATCCAGGATCGATTAGCGCTCGCAGAGTCAGATGAGTTCCTTTATCATCCTTAATTTTTACCAATGCTGTCGCTAGCATTGATTGCGTGTTATTCCTGCTATAATTGCAGTTGGTAACAGTTTGATTCTTGGGATTCTCCTCTTTCTTATCTACTTTTCCCTGACAACTTCCCTCTTGTGTGGATCCATCATGCAACAACACATGATGCTTTTTTCCACATTGGGGACACCTATTGCTGCTGGTGCATGTTGCATTTGGATGTGACCTCAGGCAGTTATCACACACCCTATTTTCTGTCAGCCATCTCCGTCTCGCGTTCATGTCCAAACTCTTGAATGTTTGGCATTGAGATAGGAAATGTTGTTGTCTGCACATTAGACAGTGAACGTTCCTGGCTTTCAACTTTCTATAATCCCCCTTGTTATTATTTACAAACCCTCTTTGTTGATACCTTTCTTTATTTTCTCGCCAACAATTATCTCTGCCTTGTTTGTCAACATTGTGTTGGCTTATATGATAACTCGCAGTTCGATTCCGATCCTTGCCACCCTTTCTAACTTCTCGATTTGATATATTTTGATTAATATCTTTGGTGGCTTCTAAACTGCGATACCTTTCTTCCATAAATTTGCTTAAATCTGCTAACGACGGCAAATCGTCCGATTTAGCAATCAACTGTTCCCAAAGATTTCGTGTTTTATCCGGCAATCTTTGTGCCGTTGCATAAACAAATATGGGATCCCAGTTGGTAATATCGACCTTAAGGACTTGTAAGCCATGCTTAACGCGATGCAGTTCATCTAACACTGCTCTTATGTCTTTATAAGACTCATTTTTAATCTTCGATTGATTAAATAATAATTTAAATTGGGCGTATATTAATAGCCTCCGCTTGTTGTAGCGTTTGCATAATAATTCCCATGCTGGCGCATAATTTTCTGACGTCATATCAAACGCGTCTAAGTCTCGTCGAGCTTCCCCTGTGAGACTGTTTTTTAAATAATGAAGTTTATCGACTGCTGTCAGTCGTTCTTCACTGTGTATCAATGATACGAAACGATCGTGGAAAGTCCTCCATGAAGTATATTGGCCATCGAACTTTGGAATTTCAATGGTCGGAAGTTTTATAATGGCCTTGGGTGCGCTTGTTTGCTCACTAACTTGAACCTTTTGTTTCGATTCTTCAGCTTTCTGAGCAATGCATGCCTCTAGCGCATCTTGCAAGTCACCCATGAATTCTGAGTATGACTCCTCAAAATCCTGAAACTGAGTGCCTTGTACGTACCGAACTACTTCGTCCCGGACACTTTCGTCTTTGATGCTAGTAACATCGGCTGCACCTAATTCTAGGTAATTACTCTCAAACCTCTCCCATATTATTTTAATAGTTTCGATCTTCCCTTTTATATAACCTGCCGTTCTTCTATGCTTGGAAGTCTTATTATAGTTGGAGATTGTCTGCCTTAGCTGTGTCTCCAACGTGCCTTGCATTTTTAATGTAGTTTTCATTTTGTCGTTAATTGAACTACAACTACTAAACCAAAATAATCCCGAAAATACTTAAACGTTTGAATGATTTACTAATTTTTATCTAATTGTGAATTTATAGGATATAACTATTTGACCATTTTTATCCGGCTCGAAGGACCAATGTTACGGCGCAAGCCGTAATAATAAGAAAAATTCTTTTATTATAAACTTTAAGTTCTTCCAAATTGAAGAACCCACAATATTTACCTTTCTTTTACTTTAGCTTTCTGTAATGGTTAAAGGTTGCGGAATCAAAGATAAAAATGGTTTAAAATACTTATATTATCTCCTACAAATTACACTTCTAATTAATTCTAAATTCCTCTAAACTCTACTTTACTTTAATATTCAATTTTTAAGTTTTAAATTTCAAATTGCTTATAACTACTTATATTATTACTGCTGCCTTTATTTATCTGAAAATGTAATTATTAGTAAATCATTCAATCTATATTTCAAATTCAATATTCTTTACTTTTGTTCCTTATTTCTCTATTCAGAGTATAATTAGGTCACCACAGTGTCCCGGTTGTATCCCAGCTGCTGTAGCTGACCAATAATTGTTTTTGTAAATTGCTTGTGCTTTCACTGTAACCCGACTTAGATCTATATGACCTTGCGGGATTCAGTGCACACAGGAGAAATGGCGATTTATTCGCAGTCTTCTCCCCTTTTTGCTGTCCTTTTTTAATTTACAGCCTATAATGTTTTTCACCTGCCATTGGTTTGGACTTCTTAAACCAGGGTCAAAGCCTTTCATACGCTATGGATCTATGTATACGCAACTTTGTTACGATTCAATATTGGAAATTTAGGTAATTAATATAGAGCGAATTTCGCTCAACCTGGTTAGCTAAGTTTTGTTTTTAACAAAAATTTTGTTTTTAGTCGAGATTCGACTTGAAAGTTCTTACGGTTTAGAACTTGACTAAATAGGAAGCTTATGATTTCTGCTAATCACTAGCTGTGAGTTATCAAAAATCATTTAAAATCCCGATCATACGATTTATAAGGGATTTGTTTGAATTTAATTCCTTAACAGAGATTCCTAAACAGAAAATCTCTGATAGAGGATAAAATGGTTATAGTCACTATGGACAACCCGAACACACGAATTTGTGCTGATTTATTTAATTTAAATTCCTCAACAGAGATTCCTAAACAGCAAATCTCTGATAGAGGATAAAATATTATAGTCGATATTCGACTTATAGCAAAAAAAACCTCCACCAACTTTGGCGTCCAGACAACTACGTTGTTAGTACTTTTTATATGTTAAACCTAACAAAGTGATTGTCGGTGAAAACCCGACAATTATCTACGCCCTAATCAATGTTTTATGTTAGTTTTATAAACCGTGATATCCGCCACCAGTGGTTATGACGTATCAGTATATTTTTTTTCTAAACCTGACACAGGAATTGTCGGTAAAAACCCGACAATTATTTACGCCCTAATATTTACTTGTGCAAAATTTGTCAGGATACGACATCCATCACCAAAAGTGAATTTAAAAAATTGAATAAAAGTTTTTTTTTGTTACGCCTGTCTAACCTTTTCAAATTGCCGGTAAAAACCCAGACAATATCTAAATCCCTAATATAAGTATACGCTTTGATAGCCTCTCTGACGACTTCGTCTGATCGACTGACTAGTTTCCTTCGGTGCAAGAACTTTTATTTCTCTTCCTCTGTCGAAATGAAAGATGGCGCTTGGTGGAGCTTTTTCACCACGGCACGATCATTTTACAGTGGCTGGAGTTTCGACCAATTTTATGATTAAAGCTTTCTCTAAAGCTTTTTTTTTATTATTAACTGGGTGACATTAAGTTTAGGTAAGTGTTTACTATTTTTGTTTTAAAATATTATTTTTGAATTTTTTATTTATTTTTAGGAAGGAAGCGAACTGGGTTTCAGGACTAGGTGCAGGTAATTTTTTTATAATCATTTTTTATTTATTATTTTTTCTTTTTAGCTTGAAATCTATTAGTTTATATCGGGTCGGCGTCTGACGGTTTGTTTACGTCTGTTTTGGAGTATTGTTTTATTTTCATGTTTTTCTATTTTCAGGCCAAAACAGATAGAGTATATCATGCATTGCCTGCATATTAAAGCTCTCCTCCACGTTTGGGAAGGGTGCATCTAATAGATGAGCCAGAGCTCCCAAGAACAGTATGAGCCGCGTTACCGAATATCAGTCACGCAAACACTTTCAATAATTTCGTATTTCGGATACGTTAAATATATTTCAATTGCGGGAAATACGAGAAGATCAGGAATCCAGAGGAAATTGACATCAAGATGAAGAAAAGTTGGCGGCTGCTGCGGCCAGCTTTAGTGGGCTTATTGTTAAATACGTCATCCATATCTGGATACTGTCCACTTTATTTGTGTACAATTTTTTTCTTCGCAAGTTCCGAGTTGAGATGAAAATACGTTTTCCGCCTTTAAAAATAACCTTACAAACAAAAAAAATTCCTCGACGACCACTGATATCCTGATGATAAAATCGTTAATACTACACCTTCGTTGCATTTTAATTTGTAAAATTATGTTTCCTGATTAACTTTGACCAAATAACTGTCTTAAAACCACATACATGTGTAGATCTGTTGTATTTAATTTTTCTCTAAAATAACGTATTAAAAAAAAAGGTGACGCCAACAAAACGATAATGAGAAATGCATTAGTTGACTTTTTCCCCGGGCGCCTTTTCTGGTCGTCGAAGGGTATGGGTACTTATGGCCGTCAAGAACAACTCGACCCCTCGTAACCTACGACCATTCAGGCCGTCCTGCCTAATTAGCCTCTGCAGCTCGGCCAACAGTAATCTAACTAGAATTCTAAAAGCACTACCCGTTACGGGATTCATTGAATCCAGCAGCCCGTATAATTTTGCTCCCATAACGCACAACGCCGGTTCCGCCACGCAACGATAGAAGATACCCTCTATTGCCTGACTTAACACCCATGGATTATTCTTAAAATCGAAAAATATCGTTAGGATTCTCGACGCAATGGTATCGAACGATCCCGGAATCTCGCCTAACCTATTCATCACCTCGAATAGATAACTCAAGGCGGTGCCCTCGTCCAGTGAGTGTGACATGACAACCCGTTTAGAATTAGGAACGAATTCCTTCGCAAACGGAGATAGAGTCGAAAATAAATGTGGCCTTCTTAGCAACTTATGCCGGATGGGCAGGCCATAAAAGGTGCGACGGCCCGAGTCGGCCATGGTTATCTACTATAGTAGCAACACCCGCACAAAGAAAGTTCGAAGAAGGAAAAGGAAAACAAATTTGTGTGAAAATAAATTCAAATAGAACCGCCAATCAAATCAACCGCACTTAGTATATAAATCAATCGAAGTGTATTAATGTCTATATGTATAGATTAGTGTATAAGAGTGAGTAATATGCTTTAATTCAATATGCGTGGAATGGCTGAGGCAGACACCAATCCCCCCAGGGATCCCGCATGTCGATGGCCTCGATGGCAGTTGGTGAAAACCATGAAGCATAGTCATCACCAAGCGTCATCCAGGTCGCCGACCCAGCTTCAGGTAAACCCGGAACGAAGGACGGAAACGAAAATTCAAAATCCCATAGTCACGAAAGGGAAACTTCTTCAAAAATAAAAAAAAATTTGGGAATCCGCTGTTCAACCACAACCGAGCTACCTTTCGGAAAATCAATCAGTTGGGATGAACCAGACGGAAAAAACTCAGGACGTAAACAAAAAATTAAAATTTAAAAAACTGGATGGACCTGCAGAAGGAACAAGGGGCGCAGTGGCAGGCGTTAACACGCCTGTTACCAAAGACGGTTAAGCCCTTGTACCAACTTCGAGACCATCAGGAAAATTAAAAGATGATCCTGTTCCAAGACCGACGCAGTGGCAGGCGGTATCACGCCTGATACCAGAGTCGCCGACCCCAAAAACAGGACAGGGATGAACCCCTACTACACCTGCACGCATAGCCAAGCGAACACCGCTTGTTAGCAAGCCGTGCAGGTCAGCATGGCTCGAAGCTACTCCAAAACGAAGAAGTTACCGCGTAAGTGAACGGACAGGCCTAAAAGCGAAAACAACTAAAAATTCACATAGAATTTGGACAAGGATGCTGAAAAAAAATCGACAAGACAGACAGGGACTAAGGCTTCGCGGTACTACCTTAGCCCACAGCGAGCGCTGGGTAACAGTGGTGAACCATAGACGAAAAAAAATCAAACATTGTCCGTGAAGGCACAAGTGGTATTAAACCAAAAAAAATTAAACTTCAGGGTCCGTGTAGGACAGTCAACGGGCTTTAAAAGCTTCGTTGGGCGCCATTTATGTAACAGCATAATGGCGCGACCATTTATTGGGCGCCACTTATGCGAGGTGTTACCCCCTTAGCCACAAGCCCGGAAGAGCATGGCCAAGGAGCCAACACCATACATAAGAAATAAAAAGAAAATCCGGAACTCCTACGCCGGCCACACGGAGTTATCTAGCTCGCCGGAGGGGTCGTGGGATGTGTGGCCGGGGCTTACCGTGGCTGGTTCACCACTTACCTGTGACTAGTTAAAATCTTAAATACCACCTCCATCCTTCGCTCGTCGCCCGAGCCGCGTCAACCCTGAAAAGAAAGGATCCCCCCCCTCAACCATTCCACCAAAGAAAGTTAATTACATGGCCATATTTTATTTATTACACACGAGACAAGTGGATTCTCACATACATATAATCAACAAAAAAAATGTATAAAAAGGTGTATGTATACGTAGGTTGTGTGAAAAAAAGAACAGGACTGAATCAATTGTCTGCACGGGTTATTATTAACAAAAAACCAAAACGACGCCCTGGGCCCAGTACGTTGTCTTTTACAACGATATCTGAAGTTATATTGATATGTCTCTAAATCCCAAGTAAAAATGTCAAACGCTAAAAAAATTAACCTGTGGTAGGTAAGTGTGTAAATAAGGTATTGAAGTAATTGAATTAAAATTGTTCCGACAAAAAAACTGTAATGGTGCCAGATAAAAACAATAATTAACAGTGTTAAATACAAAGAAAGGTGTACATAAGTTGAATCTAATTAATAATTAATGTAATAATAAAAAATTTTAAAAATATGTTAATAATTTGAAACTGTCTGTTTTCTTTATTCTTCCAAGTTGCCGTAATTGTACTGCCTTAAGGCAAACGTCTTCAAACTAATACTCCGGGGGTCAAGGTATATTAAGCATTGAACGAAAACTATCATTTAAAACTTAAAACGTAGGGCTAGTAACGCCGGCTCTTCTTGACGGACTGCTGAACAAGAAAATACTTGAGTTTTAAGCTAATTTATTTTTCCCAATTGATAGGAATGTACTGCCTCTTGCTCCCCCCAGGGAAACCCTTTTTTTTACGTAATTGGTTCTTGATGGTACTGTGTTTCCAGCTACGCCTAAAGGACTACCAAAGGGTACTTACTTAATTGCCTTCTAACGACTCTCACTTTTAGTGCCACATGGCCGGGATGTTGGGGAAATGTCCCGTCGCCTCTGCAGGTAAGGACGAACGCCTCGTATTACTTCTTCAGTATAACACCTATCGGTCCTTCGTCCCTCAGAAAAAAACCGGTTCGGCTCACTCCAGCACACAAAAAAAGACTGCTTTGCCACAACCACACGGTTGTATGTCCAGAAATAGTTGTTCCCTGTACCAGCGAGCTGACCTGGGCTATCCACAGATTGTTCGTTTCTCCACGAAACTGGCTTTTCTTTGGTCTTGTTTTTTGTTTTCTTGTGGGGAAATTATTTATTTTTCCCGACGCGAAACCAAACATGCATCAAAATGATTTCCCAGCAACTTCCTCCGAACATAAATAATTTAAAAATACTCGAAACCAACTTTCTTTTCTGTTTTTTTCCAAAAGTTATCCTTTCCTCCCAACCGTTTTCAAAAAAAAACTTTTTCAACCAATCCTCGAACAATACAGTTTTTTTTCTCCCGACTTTTTTTTTTCGCCTTTTTGTCTGACTCCCCGTGATAATCTGTTTTTTTCATTTTTTTCCCCCGCCTACCTTTTTGTTCCCAATCAGCTACTCGATTTTCTGCTCCACAGTAATTTTTAGTCAGGTAGATATTTAGGCAAAACTGACCGTTACAAAGCCTTTCGATGCGACCTCTTAATGACTGCTCCCGCAGCATAGCCTTCTTTGATGCACTCATTATCGAAAAAATTTTTTATTTGAAATTCACTAAACAAATAGATTGCCGATTCCTGGATGGAACCACCAAAATGTTCGATAGGAGGCCTGGTGTAGCGGTATAAAAAATGCACGACAATTTATATTTGTTCCGTGATTCAAAGACAAGATTCGAATGTACACTGAGTTTCAGTAAAAAGACAATATTCCTCACTCCACTGAATATTTATTTATAAAAAAATGTCTCCACAATAAATACACTTTTATAATTTATTATTTCAATTTTAATTTAAACAAGTCTCCACAATAAATGTACTTTTATAATTTATTATTTCAATTTCAATTTCACAAGTCTCCACAATAAATGTACGTTTATAATTTATTATTTCAATTTCAATTTACACAAGTCTCCACAATAATGCACATTTAAAATTTATTGTTCCAATTTCATCTTTTTTTATTTTTACATAATAACCTTAAATATTAAATTCCTTAAAATTACAATACACCTTCGCTTGAAATTTGCACCTTGAAATTTTCTTCCCTTTTTCTATTGCTCAATGTACCGGCGTTGATGGCTGAAAACAATATTAACGTGCTTGATGCGATGCAATGATTTGCATGCTTACACCTCCCACGTTAATGGTTAATTTATATCGGGCTTGATGCCAATTAATAGCATGTATGCCACAAATAAAAAACAACAAATTGTTACCTTTTATAATCTTGGATACCTTTCTATAATTTTCTTATTTCCTCACGTGGATCCTGCCTTGATTTTGGTCACTCACTTCACTAGATCTTCCAACTCACTATGATTTCTCAAACAAACTAAGAGGTCCAATCGCTGGGTGCTGCCGCTTTTTATAAGCAAAAAGGCGTCCATTAGAGAAATTCCAATTTCCCTGGAAAAACTGGGATGAATTTCCAAAATTTGCTCTAAAATTGACAAAATTGTTGTCATCCCTTTTCAACATAATGTCCTTTTTTTTCTTATTGTCATTAAGGTAAAAATATCTTTTTGGCAATATCTTTTAATTTCGAAAAAATACTACCTTTCTGGCATCACCATTGTTTTCGCCGGAAAATTTGGTATTGTTTTGACACCTCAAACGTCGCGAGATGTCAAAGTTAGCCCGAGTTGAAGTTCCGTGTCGCGAGTGTTTTGTCTACCTGTGCCGGTTAATTAACGCAATTTTGTTGCGTTTCAGGTGAGTGTCGCATAAGCTACAGTGTTTAATTGTGTTTCTGCATGGTTGTTTTCAGTTTTAATGTAGCCTTTTATATTTTTTATTTTGGGGTTATGTTTTATCAAAACCCTTGTAATTCATTCAATTTTCCCCTTTTTTACTAATCTAATAAGACTAATTCGCGATTAATTCATGTTATATGTTATATTTAATTCATTTATGTATGTTTTATGTGGAATTCATGTTTATTTGTTTTAATTATGTCATTGTTATTGTTGTGGTCTTTGTTGACATTTTGCCCCTTCGAGTGTATTAATTTCATTTTCATTTCAGATATTAATTGTTGGATTGTGCCTGTGTAACACCCAGGCAGCAGGTATTACTTAAATATTCAAAAATTCATGTTACTAATTTCTTTTTTCATTTTAGGATTCAGGTTGAACACTATTAGATCAGTCCAAAATTAAAACCCGCACCTTGCCCTTTGGAGAAGTTACATGTGAATGTCACACGCCCAGTCATAATAAGAAAGATCATGTGCACATTTCGGAAAGCTTGATTCAATTGCAAACGAAGAGCCTCCTTTTCTCCATCTAGATTTGCTTAGTGGGATGATACACGAGTCAACGTGTTTATGCAACACACTGTCAGTTTGTTGAACGGAGGTGATACACGACTCAACACGCTACACTCAACACTCTGTATAATAACAATGCGATTTTATAAGTGTGAGTGTGTATTTCAAATTATTTCCACCCACAATCGCTTGACAGTTACGCATACATTAGCATTTTTCATGCAACTGGAGGAAAAATAGAAATCGTTTCTAGTTGCAGTCAACACCGCACACTTCGCCCTTACCCTCCCCTTGACCCGCGAACTGCGTAGAAAAAGCTCGTGTTGATCAACATGTTGACCCGTGTATCATCCCCCTTAGACTTGTCAGCTGACATTAGTAGCTGGTCTGGAAACCTAGACCTGAGACTGCACTTCGCGAGCTGCACACTATTCTGTTTCGGTTGTAACCAAAAGTTGATCAATGTAAACGGATCTTAAAAAGTCGAAAGTTAGTTTATGTTTACGACTTAATCCAAATTGAAAACCAACAACCCAGAAAGCATGAATTACGACGTTCGTAAAGGGATGATCGGGTACATCTACGGTTGCTCGATTACCATTTGCATTGTCCACTGTACTGGATGTCAACTCTTTTAATTGTGCTCCCAACATTCACTCTTTCACAAAGCGCCAATTTAAATAAATTTGTCAGCTACCAAGCCCTGGGCCCAGGAATGTCGACAATTGTTCCTTAATGCAAATAATTACTTCTCCCGGTTGAGACCTGAGACGATAATAACCAGAAAATCTCCTTTTCCTCTGCTAATTAAGACTCCTCTACTTTGTAACGGCTCGCCTAGACCGGGGCCCACATAAATTCCCGAAGACAAAACCGACCCGTCCAGGAGGCCGAACCAGGTGATTTCTCTCTTTTTAGACAAAAGCTGAGATGTGTCGATAGTTATCTGCATGCGAGTGCCTCGAATCTCGTGGTTCCGCTAATGAGTGTGGGCTGCGCTACCAAGACGGATTCCGCTGATGCCCTTCGAGACGTCCAAACTGCCGTGATGGGACCACCCAAAAAGAATCGCCGGCAAAGGAAGAGTCACCTCGGATCCCGGGCTCTTATCTCGTCTTCGGATCTGACCTCAGATATTGTCTCCTTCCACCGTTCTCCCGTTGTCGTCTGTTTGTTCGGTTAAAATAATTCGCTTGTTGTCATACCGATAAAGAATCTTATCGGGGAAGGCAACTCCCCCAGACAAATATTTATGAATCTGATTAGGACAGGTGTCTTGAGAATTACGGTTTGAGGCAACAGCCACACATTGTACTCAAGGATAACCGTGTTCGACATGGCTGCTATTAGCTTGTACCGAGATAAGATATCCAGGGGGGCATGGAAGGAACTCTAGGAATTCCTCTTCCTTCAGGTATTGATCGATCAGACCTTCTTGGCATTTGTTGGGGCAGGAAAGGGTTCTTCTATCTGTTTGCTGCGGCAGAGCAGGAATGTCTGCATGCCATGCTATGTGAATAGGTATTTAGGACAGGGCTTCATGACATTATAAAACAGAAATTGATATCTGAATGAGGCTTTGGTTAACGTGCTCTAATCAGAGATTATTATCCTTTGGGGAAATAACATACAATTTATCAGTTTAATGAAATTTAACGAACAAAGAGGATTTTTTGTGATCTTAGGATAAGGCGAAATTTATTAAATGTGGGGTATTACGGCGCGCTTAACTGGCAGTAGTCATTCGGCAAAATTTGTGATCGTAATTTGGGAGTTTCGATAAAATGTTATGGATTTGTTGTTGGAGGAGTTATGTTGCGTGTCGAAGTTGGGAGAATGTGTTTCAAATATAAATAGGCCGAAATCAATAAATTCTGTGGGAACAAGAATGATGATAGGTTAATGTGGAACAATAATATTAGGATACATTCGGCTTCCAGAACTAATTGAATTTTAGTATGAATGATGGTATACACAGGGTAATCTATAAAGTTGAAACAAAAGGTGGATTGGATGTAATAGAGAGGATATGAATTATTCTCGCTAGTGAACGGTTCATAAGCACAACAAGGTGGGCACTGGAAACTGTTTTGCAAAGGACAAGCTAATATAGAGACACATGTTGCATTCTTTGCTTACCTTTGTATAAGTATAGATATTTAGAGAGTACATTTTTGAAAGCCTATCAAAACAAAGTGGATATGGCTTAGGGTTGAAGGCAGCCAGACAGTATTAAGCGAATTGAAATCTCGATCTACATGGAGAAAAGAACTAATTATTCTTTAGAGCTGGTGAAACTATTTAACAGCAGCCTTCTGCATGGACACATTTCACAGATATGTATGAAAATAAAGGTGGTCTTGTAAGGAACCACAATTAGTTACTAATAATCCCTCTCCTAGCAAAGCTTGAGGAAAATAAATATTCACCCAGCAGCCCAGTAGGACCGCTAAGCTTACAGAAGTACTGAAATCAGCACTTACTGGTAAGGGGTAGGCCTTACCACACCCCTTTCATAAGTGCTTATTTTTACACACGATGTCATAGGAGGTAAGGCCTTACTTTAGTACTTACCTTAGAGTACTTATATAACTGCTCATTTGTAAGGGGTATAGTAAGGCAGCAAATGGAACATTGCAAAAAGAAATATTCATGGGCGCCTGGGAATATGTGATCCGGTATCGAAATGCTTTTATTTTGTTCATCTTTTGCAAATGCCTTTTGTTTCCAAGCCCGAGAGTGGCTTTTCCTAAGCAGTCCCCCAACTAAATTCCAACCACTTCTAAAGCTGCTTGTCCTCCGTATCTAATGAGAGCCGGGCTATTGAGTATGCTAATGTCGCATTTTATGTCGACGAATATAATTGCCCGTTTTCTTTTTTCTATAAAATTTATGAAAACTCCAGGAAAGCTCCCTTGAGTCATCGGGCAGATTCTCACTTGTTTGGGTATAATTCTGGACTACACCTTACCATCTGCCTTCTATTATAATGTTGTTTGTAAGGGCTCATCTAGCACCAAGAAAATAAGGGGCACCCCTTACCAGATGAGTACTTATTTCAGTGCTCCATCGGTAAGGCCTTCCTAGAATTCCTACTGGGAGGCTCCTTTGAAAGCTCACTTCGAAGCTTTAAAGCTTCCTACGCCGACGAACTTACTAGCTATAAAATAAACCGCTTCACTAGGCCAAAATTTAGTCTTTAACCAGGCTCGTTCCGGAGAGGTCACCTTCTCCGGTCCTATACCATGTCGTGGTGTACGATCCGGCACGTTAGACCGCAGACATAACACCTACTGACCGCATACCGGCCGACTACCGAATAACTGAGGAGGGTTTCCTGGACCAGAGCCGTGGTGTACGATCCGACGCTGCTCCCGGCAGCATTTCCTATACCAGTTTCGCGGTATGAGCAGATACAAGACCAACCACATAACCACATTATTTTAAGTGCGGACGTGGCGAGATGCTACAAGGTTATTAATTATAAACACGATTGCCTTAATTGTGGTGGAAAGATTCATTGGTTTCATTAATCTCTCCACATGTGCAGCCGCCTAAGGACTGGCAACAATCATTTTGGAAATACTGAATAAAATGCATTAGGTTATTTTTCGATTCTTGCATAATCTTTTGACGGTGATAAAAATAGAGGCCTGCAGGCGGTGGGAACTCCTATAAAATTCCGGAGTTCAATCGGCAGATCTATTGCTTTCTTCTTTAGCACACTCCACACTCCTATTAACCTATTCTGTCCTTTATTCCTTGCTTCGAACCAAGCTAATGGACATCGCACAAAAACTAGTACGACATGACGGACTGGCAGTACAAGGGGTGATTCCTCATGACATACATAATGTTCAGCGCAAAAACTAAATTTGATGGTTATCGATTCCTGGGTAAAAGATCCGTTAGCAAAGACATTTTTAATGGAATCGAATTATAAGTTTGACTATATCCATATGGATGTAGTGGATACCCTTATGGGTTAATGGAAATGGCCGGATTTCGAGACATCTTCGTTTCAACAGTGCCAAAGAGATTCGTCACTGAATTCGTCCCACAGTTCGGCGTACCTCTTGAGATCGTTGAGATACTTGTATTATGTTATCTCTGATATTTCATTCCTTATACAACAGTATTAGGTTGCCTGAGCAAAAGTTGGTTACAACCGGGCTTGCCTAGTTCTTCTGAAAGAAGATTTTTTTGTTCTTTGTTTTTGTCCGTTCCATATGTTTTTTTGGAACAAGCGGTACATGATGAACTAGTGGCACCAAGGATGATCCCTTTCATGGTGTTACAGGTTTTCACATATGCATCCGAAACGTGGGTGCTAAGCAAGGCGAAGTCTTAGCCGTGTTCGAAAGGAAAATACTTCGGAGGATTGTTGGCTCCGTATGTGACGAAGTAAGATTCCGGACACTCTCAGTATCGGGACCGGTGGAGAGAACAGTTGCGAGAGGCCACGACCTGATCCCGGTTGTAGAGCCGTTAAAGAAGAAGACTAAGGCTTCCTCAAATGGGCCACCAAAATTGCAATGTTAATGAAAAACTCTAAATCTTTGTGCAATCGGTAGCCTTAGTCGAACAAAAAATAATTGCTAAATTTCAGATTTTTTAATTTAACAATTTTAAAGTTATAAACAATTAAACTTTTATGACAATTTTTTTTGAAAATTCATAACTCTAGTTGATCGATTTACTTCGAATTAGTCTTGATTAAAAGAGGAAATGATGAACTTTAAGATGAGCTATTGCTTTTTTAAAAAATTATTAACTTTTACCATTTTTTTGCAAATGTAAGTTGTAAAATGAAAAAAAAAATCATATTCTATAGCACGAAAAAATTTCAAACAAAATCCAAAATGAAGCTTATTTAATAATCTTTCATATTCCGTTTATAAAATACAAGGCCCGCAATTTGTTCAAACGTTATTAATCATTATGTAGCGTGGCGCACGGCGCTCGATGCGCTAGGTATCTGACACCGGACTGGCGCGCGCCGAATCAGGAAAAAACATGTTATGTTTTGTTTACACATTACATTTTATTGGTTTTAAAATAAATACATGAGCGGTTGACAGATTTTACTTACAAAAAATTGATTTTCTTGCTAACATTTGCGGAAGAAAAAAATTTGCAAGCGATTGTTTTAGAATTTTGTGGACTGTAGTAGTGATATTGACGAGTGTTTACAGTGGATTTTGCTGTGTCGAATCTATCTGTGAGTTTTGTTTTTTCTGATTCGTGTTCTGAAGTTGTACTAAAAGAAAATTCGATCTTCTTAAAGTGTTTTTCGGCCCATTCAAAAAAAAGTTGTGGTGTTGTGATCATCTCGCCCTGCAAAATAGCTTTGCGCGCACACCTCTTGACTGTGCCGCCAATACCGTCACAGGCACCTTTGCCATGTGATGTTGCGAAAAAGTGCCATTCTGCTGAAACACGAAAATCTCTTTATGATACATCAAATTCGCAAAATTACTTTTATTTTTGTACTGAGTTGGGGCGCCGTCAGAAAAATAAATAACTTTTTTGACGTTGTTTGCACCAAACTTCATTTTCAAAAACGAAATCATTTTTCTGTTGAACAAATGAACTGCTACAGCATCATGTTTTTCATGTTCAGAAACTACAACGAAATTTTTGTGTTTCAGCTTGCCATTTTTTCGATAGTAAATGACGTATACGGGTGAAGTGTCACTTGATTATTGACCCAATGAAACGACTGAATGGCATCTTGAATTTGACAAGTATAATTTTCAGCGAAGTCGAGAGACACTAGGAATTCTTTATCTTCTAATTTTTCCTTCAAATTTTTTAATTGAGCACTTTGCGCCGACGCAATGAAATCGTGTTTTAAATAGCAGGGTAAATCTTCTTTAAGTTTTTTTAAAAAAAACGTTGATGGAGTCTTTCGATTCTACGTAGTCGCACCTATAAAAGCAATCCAAAATATTGTTGTAAAAGTGAGAAAGTAAAGTAGGTACTATAAATACCGATCAGTGTTTGTCCATTCTCTATAACTAACTGCTGTGACAGAGTGTTCTTGACATAACTCTTTTAATTTCTGGCAAAAGGTGTTGGACTGAAGACATTGACTGCACTGTCTTAAATAGCAGGATGATGAAGGATTTTCGCAAACCGTGAACACTACCGCATCTATTGGTGTGAGAGTGAAGTTGAACTTTTTTTGGCGAAATTCCGTTCGCAATCCTTGAAATTTTAGT
Organism: Thereva unica; assembly: GCA_949987705.1. Taxonomy (NCBI): domain Eukaryota; kingdom Metazoa; phylum Arthropoda; class Insecta; order Diptera; family Therevidae; genus Thereva; species Thereva unica. Next base: position 44,458,621 of record OX465281.1, on the reverse strand, counting down.
TTGAAGTTCTCATGTGTTTTGCAAACACAAACATTATGGCAACCCTTTTTGTCCATTGGTATACACTGCTTCGGTCGCAATTTTTTGAATTTGGAAAAGCTAATGACCATCCCGGGATGTTTCTCAAGGAACAGCGAATGAAATTTATCGAGATTGTGTAATAAGAGGTGTTTTTGTCTATGTTCCTTTCCTGCATCTGTTTTGACCGACACATAATCGCTCGATCCGGGCATCGTACGGCTGGCATCCTCAGAAGTGTAAAAATCACGAACCGCTTCGACAATCTCCGCTGACAATTTGCGACCAAGTTTTTTTGGAGGGCACGCGTGGTATCCATCGTTTTTCCTCAACTTTTTTGCTTGGGTACCCATCCTGCGCGACACATCGAAGATACGTGCTATGGCGCGAATGCTAAATTCTTCCGGAAGTGTCGTCAAAATTTGGACCTTTTCGCGTCTGTTTTCTGTTTTGAACAAGGCTTGTTTGACGTCACGGATAAGATTCTCATCATACTTTTGTGCTTTCCTGGCGGAGACAGGCTTATGAATTTCCACGGGGAGATTAAAAGGCCGTTCAGAAACTGTCGACGAATTTACTCTCATTGAACAACGTTCTGGTTTGTTTTTTTCCTCTAAAACCTTCTGTAATTTTTCCTCTTTAATTTGTTCCTCAAGCTTAGCAAAATTGCATGACGGATCTTTTACTTCATCGTCAATCATCTTAAAAGGACAAATTAAAATGTCAATTTTGCACAATTATGTATATTTGAAACGAAAAAGAAATTAAAAATGTCATATATTCACCGATTCATCTGATGAAAACAACTCCGCATCCTTTTTAGATTGAATATCAACTTCTTTCCCTGTTAATTTTGCTTTCCAATTGTTCAAAACTTCTTCTAAATTAATGCCAGGCTTTGTCATGGCTCGCAGGCAGGTAGGACACATAAAATTTCCAACAAATGGCCGAAAAACATTGGAATCCCGTTTCTCGGTCACTTTTTTCACATCTTTAGAAACATTTCCGTGATTTGTTTTGTTTAATGGATTGCAGCATAATGGCGGAGGTACCATTGTTAACTAACTTTTTAATTATCAACCAACAAAACTTGTAACTCACCACTGAGGTAAAGAACAATAAGCGATGAAGGAAAAGCTAAATTGTGTAAACAAAACATAACATGTTTTTTCCTGATTCGGCGCGCGCCAGTCCGGTGTCAGATACCTAGCGCGCCGAGCTGACGTTTGTCAACGCATGCGAACTCTGATGACCGTTTAATGTGTTCACACCCGACGTTATGAACGTCTTTTGACATTTTACAGCGCTGATGAACGCTTATGAACGTTCAATCTGTTTCCAGCTTAAATAAGCTTCATTTTGGATTTTGTTTGAAATTTTTTCGTGCTATATAGAACATATTTTTTTTTCATTTTACAACTTACATTTGGAAAAAAAAGCGATATTATTTTGTCAAGGCTGCTCCATTTGTATGGTGGCTCTATGAGGAGCAAGTTTAGTGGAACAGCCAATAAAAATTTGTTTAAGCTGCTACATTACTGTGGTGGCCGAAGCAGTCTGTGGAGGAGCAGTAGATAATGTTATGCATAGTACATTAGATATTGAATAAGCCGATAGTCAGAAAACAACTTTCCAGCCCATAGGCCAAACCACAACTTTTATCCTGGAAAATTCATCTTCATCAACGACATATTTCAAATATCGTAATATATCATATTATGTCATTTGAAAGTGAGTTCATAAAATAGAAAACGATAAAACTAATAATTTATGCTAATAACTCAAAACGCCGATAAATTTAGAAAAGATATTTTTTTCATTTTTCGTTAATCAAACATCAAGAAACGTAAAACCCATCAATTTCAGACACCGTCCATTTGGAATAAAAATAAATTGAAAATGAAAAAACACTTCCATTTCTGTTTCACGTCACCAACTAATAAATTAGATTTCATATTTATATAATTTTAATAAACCCTTTAAAGTTAATCGCTTTACAATGCACATATGTTGCGGGATTAACCACTTTAACCGAATGTTAATCAATAGCCGTATTCTCGTCCAGTAGCACAGCCACCAATTGAATACCAAAGTCAAGACCAAGAGGGTCCATCTTTCATCATTCCATAGGCATCATTTCCAATATGTTGAAGCCATCTGGACACCCCGGACAACGGTTCGTGCAGACTCATAAATAAGAAATCAGCCACTTAGCAAAATTGAGATACACCCAACAGACCAAAAGCCATCATAAAATTTCATTATTAATCAATGGCGGAGTCCAGTAATAGCCCCCATAAGACACTCGGCCAGTAGTCAACAAACCATTCAGGAAATTGGCAGAGGGACTATCGGCAATTGACGGGCACACAATTTACATGTGTAGGAGGAAGGATATCGGTGAACTCTTGTCGGTGTCATCGTCCTCCATAATTTCCCAAGTGCAAAATTGTTTAATTAAGGTGAGCTTATGATAACTGTAGAGCTTTCCACCTAAATACCTGTCATGTTCACCTATACACACTATACAACGTGCAGGCTTCGGGGAGCAGAACACTTACCTTGTTATAGTTTTACCTTTGTGTGAAATGCTGATGAAAGGTGCCTCTTAAGTGATATAAGCTTGGAGGATGGAGTCCTTCGAAACGGAGTTCTGGTGTCTATCGTTTAACAATTTATAAGGGGAAGATCCATTTATAGATTTTAATACACTGCGAAGCGAATCTAGTGCGTGAGACTAGGAGGAGGAGAGCCTGAATTTTTTGAAAAGTATTTTTCAATGTTGAGTAGTAAAGCAAAAATACTTACTTAGCTCGTAGAAAAAATTATCGTTCATGTGCAGCAGCTTCTCGCAAAAACTTGAGCGTTTGAGCATCGTCTCGTCGACAATGGGCCCTGCTTTTCGCTATCGCGGGGCATTCACAGAGAGCATCAAAGGCACACTCATTCTCCTCAAGAAAAAACCTCCAGGTGGGGTCCTCCGCCCTTCCCACTTCCCATGCTCCATAAGTAGTAATTTAGAGTGCAACTTCTGGTCATCTAGCCAACAAGTATCCTGACATCACTTCTGCTGCGCCCAAAAATTGCTTGGTCGCGTTAAGAAAAGCCTACAGGCCTGCATGCTTGGCAAATCTAGGCAGTGGTCGCCTTCTGGTGTACGGAACGAGAATCGTTTTGTCTGGATCGACATTTATGCTCCTTGACATGGTAAGTTTTGTTATCTGTTACCACGATAACAACATCGTCTACGTAATCTTGGGCGAAAAAGTTGAGTAGATCTAGGAGCTCATCTATAACTAAGCATTACAGAAGTGGAGATAGAACTCCTCTCTGTGGACATCCTTTTGCTGTAATGCCCTCCAAAGATCCCTCAAGATGAGAAACCATTATGTTCCGAGTTCTCTCCACAGAGTTGTTCCAGTCGCAGAAACTCCTTCAACTTAGAGCTTTAGATATATGTAGTGTCAAAGGATGTATTGTCGATATTGAGGAAGGCCACCAGCGCAACTCCTGTGCTTAAAGCACGATAGCCAATCACTCACATAATTAGCAAAGGTGTTGAGTGGCCAACGTGATGACCTCTATAAACTCACGTCTCCCTTGTCGAAGTTACGATCCGGGTCGCAGTTTAATCTGTCCAGATTAGTAGGTAAAAGCTATTTAAGAAAGTATTCACCCCTATGATGATCTGCACACTGCTTTTGTTAGAGTTACCCACGCTATCTGTTGAGAACAATGTAGCAGCCACTACTTGTATATACGTTTTTCGTTGTAGTAAGTTTTATTCATAGCCACACAAATATTGTTATATTAAAATAATTTTGAATAATTGTAAGAGTATTGGTTAGCAGTTCAATCAAATAGGAAGTCGCCTATTTGAGTTGTTTTAAATAACGGTTATATAATGTAACGTATAATAAAAATATATGTTTAAAAAATATAATTTTTCTTATTGGCAATATATTACAATTTATATTGCAATGAAATGAGGAAAGACCGTTAAAGTAAGTCTGACCCATTTCAAACAACATAAAAGTATTTGGAACTTAAAATAAAAATAACCTGAAAACAACCTAACTAAGGTAGAAAAAGTTTAGCCAAAATCCAGCAGCCGGCGACATTTGCTACTGTGCATATGTATTATTAAAAAGGTCAAGAAGGCGGCGCCCACGTTTTTCAGCGTAGGTCAGCCGGGTACATTGAATTTTAATTTTATTACTTAATTGTCAACCAGCAAACTGCCTAGTGCCATATGTTCTAGGTAATGCTCCTTGAGTCATTTTTGAACAAAATGCACTAGAGTGGTACTTGGTTGGGTTTACGTCGGTTTCAAGTCGTAGTTAAAACAATTCTATTACATTATCTTGATTAAATTGTATTTGGTTTTATAGTTAAAAAGGTTGTGTCAGTGAACAGAATAAGACAAACATAACGGTACAGTTTATAAAAAACTAGCTGAAACCGGCATAACTCCATTTTTCCGGTTATTATGTCGTGCACGTTGACGTTTAGTTTTTTACAGTGTTTGTGACATTTCACACGATGATTTCTAAATTTATTTGGTAAAAGAAAGCTATTCAATATATTCAAATTTTATTCACCTGATTCATTATGTTTTATTTAGTTTTGCAAATGTAGTTGAATTCAATGAAAAGTATCTCACCAGTGTTGTCCACCGATTGCATCAATGCTTCGCAAGCTCACTTTGTTGATCATTCCGCAATGGTACATTAGATTGAACCGCTTCTTGCAGCGCATCACGGTCGTATTGATGCTCAGGGTTCAGTTCTTGATCGAACGCCTCGTGCATGGGTCGGTTCGCCGCAATCATGCCGACCTGAATTAGTAGCTTATTCGCTATCGTCATGCACGAATCCTCAATGTCAATCAGTCCTTCGTTGTATATTGGTCACACAGTGCGATTTCCGGATTGTGCAATGTATTTCGTACGCGATGCAATATCTCTTCGCACATATCGTCCTTGTATTGGTTCGACAACACTATAGGTGGAGACGGATAATATGTTGTTACAATGATGGTGAATAGCGTTCTGATTTGTTGAGGATTCAATGTGGCCAGGCAATCAGCGCTTGTTTAGCTCCATTGGAATCGTCCTCCAATAAGCTAAAATGCTGACACGTCTCACGATTACCGTTCGTAAATGCGTGAATGATTTTGGACCGCGTACGTTAATGAACAGCAAGCGAAAGCTCGCAGCAAGCTCGTTGCGCAGCAGTTGCTTCGGTGAAATACCCGCGTAGATCTTTTTCCAATGTACCGCTAAGTGGACAACTACGGGATGTCTTTCGTGTATTACGAAAGAGAATAAACGGCACAGCGCCTCGTTGGTGTTCACATGTCGGCCCATTTGTTATTGGTAGACTTTATCAATGGCATTTTAAGAGCAAACTCCAAACACTGCCGTGTTATTTTGCCCTTCGTTACATATTTTCACAAATGTTTAACTGATTTCGCAGAATAACAACTCTCAACGTTTACGTCTGCATTAAAAATCCGGGACAACAATGGACAATGGACAAAAAACTCATTTCCAATCTCAATCTCTCGACTCTGACGAAGAACTGTCACTTTCACAATGATTATCCGGCCATTAATGTCCTTTGAGAGCCGTCGAAAAACTCGATATCCTTCTGATCTGGTTATTGGTTCAGCTACTAATGGCCGTGGACATCGTTTCGTACATTTTCTATCAACCATGCAAGGTGATTTTGGATTCGAAGCGACACACGGTCCATGCAACATCTGTGTTCTGACAATCTTGTGCAGTTCTGGATCGGCGATTGGGTCGGGGAGACCGCAATTTATTCATCAGCCAAATCAGAATATGTGCTTCGGGTTGATCACGTTTCTACCACTCGATCGAATATATCCAATATTTTGTAGTGCTGACCACTCCATGCTTCACGATCACATTCATAAGAACCTTCTACAAAGTATTAGAAAACTTAAAAAAAAGATGTCATTGACCAAGGTTTTATTTGTTTACCCAGATGCCAGCCTGATCCCATAGTGCAGAGTCTTAGACTAATACCTAAAATTTCAGATTCTTTCAAATGAATATAAATCCCACATTTCGGCTTCTACTTACCATCTTTCCAAAAAAAAAAAAACCTTGTTGATCAATTCTTAACTGATTGCTTGGAGAGCTTCAGGATTCAATGGTTTTCCAAATGTTGGTAGGATATCAAGATTTCCCATTATCGAACTCTTGAACAACCTACATACATTGGGGAATTTCACTTATTTGGCAAATGTCGTCAGCCATATTGGTCCCGCAATTTCGCATTTATAAGCTTTGATAAAAAAATCCTTAGAAAACCCCAGATATCCAATTTCATTGGAACGGAACAAAATTGACAAATTCAACCATATTTTCGCTGCCATTTTTAATTTCGGTCATATTTCGACAGCCATTTTGAATTTTTTAAAATTAGCTTCGAGGTGCATCATGGGAGATCCCCACGGAGTGTCATGCAAAATTTCGAAGCTCTGCAATGATTTTCAACGAAGCTCTCCATGATAGCGCCATCTTAGAGTGGCTTTAGAAAATTATATAATAGCGTATTCTTTCTGTTAATGTAAATAGCATATGTTTAAAATTTCATTCAGTCGCTTGCGAGCTCGTGATCGGAGCAGTGATTATTTCAAATCAGTGAGCAGTGATAACGGGTTACAAACCAGTTTTTTTGTGTTTTTGTTCTCTCTACTTGACTGTGCGTCAGTGCGTATATTTAATTGCGGTTTTCTGTTTTATTTTCCCAGCTAAGTAACTTTTTTATTTAATTTAGCTTTAATTGTTTTTCTACACATATTAGTTTTACCTTCATATTTTGTGGTATAATCTCCAATATGGGCCCCGACCCTGGAGGGTCTAACCGTTTTGCCCCTTTGGCTGACCTGCATTAGCCTACCCCTAAAAAAAGACGATCGAAACGCGATCTTACGACCTTTGCTTCACCCTCCACGCTTTTTGATTTTCCACCTCTGCACTCTCAACAGCTCATGAGCCCGGCAAAATTCATTTGCAATCGTGTAAGCCCAATAAAACTCTAAGAGAGGAAAACGCTTTTCTTTTGAAGTTGGCTGTCGATGGTATTAGCAAACAGTATTCTAAGTACTCATGGGTGCATGACGGTTCTCTGCTATTATTATGCGATAACCAACAGATTGCTGAGAAATTCACTGCGACAAAGGTTCTTCCAGGTTCCATTCCAGTGAACATAACGTTCCATGAAAAACTGAATCAAACCAGAGGTACTATCTATTGCCGCTCTATCGCTCACCTCTCCCCCAAAGAAATAAATGAAGGCCTTGCTAAATACGACGTCGCAGATATTAGGATTCATACCAGGAAAGATGGTGATAAAGATATCCTTTCCGGCCTAATATTCCTTACTTTCAACCGCTTCACACTTCCTGAAAAGATCGAAATTGGGTTCGAGCTGGTAAAAATTAGGGAATTTTTCCCGAATCCCATGCTTTGTCGCAAGTGCCAACGAATTGGGCACACCACTGTTCGCTGCTCTGGCAATGAAGTATGCCCCTCATGTGGCTACCCTCCTCATCAAGGCGATTGCACCAGAATCTTTTGTATTAATGGTGAAGTTGACTAACACACATCCGGTGCAAATGACTGCCCAAAATATATGGAAGCCAAGGAAGTCCTCAAAATTCAAAAAAAAGCAAGTGCTCCAGGTATCAAGCTAGAAAGCGTTACTTCGAGCATTTAAAGCTTACCTTCAAGCTACCACTGCCAAACCCCCTTCCCTTGTTTTACCTCAAGCCTCTACGAAGCCTGCCGCATCCTCGCATAACACCTTTCAACCCTCCGTTACTCACTCTAAAAACTCATCGACCACAATTCAACCTGCCAACATTTCACCCATCTTACTCAATAACCACTCTCACTCGCTTACAACTCTCCACACCCATAACTCTAACTTTACTCCTAACGCATTTTCTAATTTCGTCGAACCTACCTCTCCCATCTCTCCTACAAACTCAACAACTCAAAAAGGTATAGACTCACTTAAAATGGGAACTGCCTCTTCTCTATCCGAATCTGATTGCGCTGCCTCCTCCGCACCTTCTAAAGCCGTACCACGCCAAAAGAAAAAGCAACAAACAAAGCGCAAGATCAACCCCAAAGTCCCACTAGAAAATCTACTTGAAAGTATCACCTAAGTCCTTCCGTGCTTCCCTCTTACCTCTTCACCTTTAGTTTTTTTTCTTAATTTATTCCTTTTGAATATGATCTCGATAAAAAATCTTATATGCGTCCAATGGAATATTCGCGGCTTTTACAATAATCTTCCCTATCTTCAAAACTTATTATATCTTTACAAACCGCAAATAGTCCTGCTACAAGAAACTAAGTTGTTACTTGGTGAAGGGCCAACTAACGTTGCACAGTGGTCGGATTTTCAAAAAAGCTGGCCAAAAGTCTAAATTTAGGATGTGTGATTTAGAAAGAAAGTACCAGTGAAATAACATCAGGGGGCGCCACTGAACCACAAAAAAATACGAAGAAACGGACATCTTCACACTATGGAATGTGACAGAGCAGACAAAGTGACACTTTTTTTGTTTATCATTTTTAACGCATTTTAACGGTTTAACAAATTGGGTTTGTTGTGACATCGTTGAGTGACATCGAGCGACCGAATATGGATTACGATTCTGGAGGTTAGTAGAAACTGTTTTATGCGTTGTTAGTTGATTCCCAATAACTAACGTTTGTACAGTGGCATTTTGAACCTAACCTTAATTTCAACGTAGACAAAAATTTCAATTATTGAGACCTTTTTTATCCCACGATATCCCACTTCGAATTTTTCGCAAAATGTTTGTCAATGTATCTTCTTTAAAGGCATACAAGTTTCAGCTGTCACCGTCTGCCCCTATCGTTGTAATCTCATTTTGAAAATTCGTGATTAGCGACCCAAAAAATGCTTTAATACACTAATTTTTATTATTGGCAGTAACTTCGATTGATTATTTCAATGATGACAGCGTTTTTGACAGCTGTCTTCTTCTTTCTTCTTTGATCCGTTAGCTGGCGGTCCGAGCGGGACGTCCCCGCAACGGATACGCTGCTGTCGGTGCCGCTGGGTCCCGAACTCTATTCACGATTCGCTTCCATTCTTCTCGGGTTTTGGCGGTGTCTCGAGCCTCGGTAACTGATAATCGTTGATTCTTTAAGTCACCCTCGATATTCTTCAACCAGGTTTTCTTCGGTGCCGATCGCTGGATTCTCCAGTCTGCAGGACGGTCTCGCCAGAGAAGTTTACGTGGCAAGCGGTTATCATCCATTCGGCAAACATGTCCAAACCACCGTAGTCGACGTTTTTGCATTTCTTCTTCGATCAGTGTTTGCTGATCGCATCTTTGTCTGACAACCTCGTTTCGAAGGCGATCACGGAGTGAGACACGGAGGATCTGCCTCAAACATCGCATTTGGAAGACCTCGAGCTTCTTAACGTCCGGTTTGAGCAGTGTCCACGTTTCAGATCCATAAAGAAGAATCGGAAGAATCAACGTTCGGTAAAGACGTAGTTTTGTTTTGATGGAGATATTTGCTCGTTTCCATATGCACCACTTGAGCGAGGCGAATGTTGCTGTTGCCTGGCCGATACGGCTGTGAACGTCGGCCGTCGATGCTACTTTCGTTTCCTCAACCAATGATCCCAAATATTTGAACCTTGGAACCTGTTCGATTTGGGTTCCATCGAGGTGAACACTGGCTCTTGATCCATCCGTTGTGAGCACTTTGGTCTTTTCCGCATTGATTTTTAACCCGTATGATTGGGCGATGCGGGAAATATCGTATAAGATGTCCGTTGCTTCGGCATCCGTGTCGGCGAAAACAGCGCTATCGTCGGCGAACATTAAGTCTGTTACGAAGTTGTTGTCGTCGTATTGAACTCCGAGTCGTCCATCGAATGCTTCACGCATAATCGCGTCGATCACAATGTTGAAGAGAAGTGGCAAAGCGACGTTTCCCTGTCGGACACCCGTCTGAATCGGGAACTCCTCGGATAAGTCGTTTCGAATACGAACGCTGCTGGTTGAGCCATCGTACGACGCTTGGAGAAGTTGGATGATTCTCAATGGCACGTGTTCGGTTACCAAGACTCTCCAAAGCTGTTCCAATCGATGCAATCGAAAGCGGATTTGAAATCGATGAAAACGACGACAATTCGTTTGTCGCAACGAATTCTTTCTTCCATTAACTGACGGAGGGCGAATATTTGATCAATGCATCCTCGATGTGGTCTAAATCCCGCTTGTTCCTCCCGGCTCGTTTGCTCTCGATGTGTCTGTAGCTTCGATTGTATTATTTTCGTAAATACTTTACCGACGATCGAAAGAAGGCTAATACCGCGATAATTCTTGCATTCCCGACTGTCGCCTTTCTTCAAAATTGGGACAACGATCGCTTTCTTCCATACCGAAGGGACACGATCCGAATGCCATATGTGTGTTATGAGGACATGAAGTCGTTGTGATAAGACATCGCCTCCAGCTTTGATCATCTCGGCGGTTACTTGGTCTATTCCCGGCGCTTTTCCATTTTTCAGCGATTTTATTGCTGTCTTCACCTCGATAATTGTTGGTTCGGTATCGAGAAACTGATTCATCGGCTGTTCGATAATCGGTGGTTCGGGTGCTGGACCTTGCGGCGGATCGTGGTTATACAGCTGGTGGAAGAATGCTCTCCACCGCTCCAGGCGTTCATGGGCAGAAGTCACAAAAGTTCCATCCGATTTTTTGATGTTGTCGTTTGTTGATGTTGTTTTGCCGCCTAACCGGCGGATTGTCTGGTACAGCGTCCGGTACTCGTGCCTCGACGCCGCTTTTTCCATGTCGGCCGCAACGACAGCTGTCAATTGTCAAAACTAATTTTCAACATCAAATTCGTGATCAGCGACCCAAAAAACATAAGTAAGCACAATTTCATTTTTTTTTTTTCGACTTTTGGCCAGCTTTTTTCGATTTCCGACCACTGTGCGTTGGCCAGTATAACTGCTATCACTACAATAAGAGCTATCCTAATAGAAAAAGTGGCGTCACCATGCTCGTCCACAAAACCATATCCCACACTCCCCTGTCCCTACGAACAAATCTTGAGACTAACTCTGTCCTTATCCACTCTTGCCCCCCTACGGATTTTGCCAATGTCTATTTGGAAACTGATTAAAGCATCTAGCTAACTGACCTCCAAGATCTTTACGATCAACTGCCAAGCACTCTTATTATGGGTGGTGATTTCAACGCCCACAGCCCTTGCTGGGGTAGCCCTTCCTACGACACTAGAGTTAAAGTAATCGAAGATTTTCTTTTTAATAATCGAGACCTAGTCCTCCTCAACAATGGCTCTGTTACCCATCTATCCACCCACAACACCCTAACATCCATTGATCTTACTTTTTGCTCTTCCAACATAGCCCAGTGTCTTAACTGGGATACTCACTCCAGCCTCGAGGGCAGCGACCACTTTCCCATCGTTATCCGCTCGAACATTTCCCTTGCCCGTACAAAGCACGTTTCTTTCTTTCTCTTGAAAAAGGCCAAATGGAAAATTTTCTCGGCAACTGTTACAGAACTGTCGGCAGCCTGTCCATGCTCTGAGAATATCAACCAGGAAGCAGCTAAGCTTAGAAAAATTCTCCGTGGTGCTGCGTCTGTTTCCATCCCTGCTAGCCATCCCAAATCCACATCCGAACCTAACTGGATGACGCGTGAAATTCTCTCCTTGATAAAGACCAAAAACAAATCCTGGCAACTTTGTCGTCGTCGTCCCTCCCAGTCCAATTTCCTGAGATTTCGTAGGGATTCAGCCATCCTTAAAAGAACAATTAAAATAGCAAAAGCGGACTCATGGGTCTCCTTTGTGAAGTTCATAGAAGTCCAGACTAATCTCAAAGATGCCTGGGCAAAGGTGCGTGCTGTTTCCGTAGGTCCATTAGTCAGGCTCATATCGAACATCAGGAACTCAGGCGGTGTAAATCTTACCAACTCTCTCGACATTGCTGAGGAATTCGCCAGAGTTTGGACGAGTTACTCAGCAGACAGCAACTTCACCCCAAGCATAATATATACTGAAAATATAACTTATGATATGCAGCAATCTCCTGGGGACCAATACGTTACGCTGAGTCATCCCATCACCTTCAGTGAATTTAAATATACGTTAAATTCCTTCAAGGGTACAACTCCCGGGCTCGATAAGATAACCTACGAAATAATCAGGAAATCTCCCATTTCATTCCAACTTCGTCTCCTCAACCTGTATAACGAAATCCTTGCGAAAAAATCATTTCCTTGCGCCTGGAAACACGCCATTCTCGTTCATATTCCCAAAGAAGTTTCTACTTCTCTATGCGTGAATAACTTCCGACCCATATCCTTGATTTCTTGTTTTTCAAAAATATTAGAAAAAATACTCTCAACTAGAATAAATGCTGTGCTGTCCAAGTTTTTTTCTAAATCACAGCATGCATACATTCCTCAAAAAGGCACGCACACCCTTCTACACCTTCTAGACGCGGACGCCTCCGATAGTTTGGCCCGACGCAAGCACGCCTCGGTCCTTTCACTTGACCTGGAAAAGGCTTACGACAGATTGAGTGCCCCTTTCCTCACTAATCAACTCACCAAGTTAGGAGTTGATAGAAGTTTCATTCTTCTCATCGTCGACTTTCTGAGCCACAAAACCATTCAAGTTCGAGTTAACGGTTTCCTTTCACCTATAATGCCAATACAGACTGGAACTCCACAAGGTTCTCCGCTTTCATGTGCTCTTTTTAACCTGTACACCATTTCCCTTTGTTCCAACTTAAACAAAATTAATAATATCACATCATACCTTTATGATGACAACCTTCTGGTCTTCAGCTCTGGTAAACCCAAGTCAGTTTCGAGGAACTTAACCATTGCACTGAAAACAGCGTTAAACTGGGCTTCTTCTGCCGAAGGAATTTTTTCAAAGAGCAAAGCTGAATTACTCCACATCTGCAGAAAAAAGAACTGCAAACCACCCAATCTCCGTCAAAGATTACTCTATTACCTCCACAAATGAATTAAAAATTTTAGGCCTCCTTATCACGAAGAATCTTAAATGGAATAAGCACATTAAAACAGTGACCAACAAAATGAATAAAATCAATAACCTCGTGAAATGTTTAGCTTCTCGTAAAAACGGCCTGACAATTTCCCCCTCTTACACATTTGTAAATCCCTAATTTTGGGCACTGCTGGTTACTGCCTCTCAATATATGGTAACGCTCCAGCTACTGTTCTTCGCCCTCTTCAAATCTCCATCAACAATGTCCTTATATCTGCTACTGGTGCTCTTCGTTCTACCCCAATCGATTCCCTACTCATTGAAACTGGGTTCACCCACATCTCTGTGAGAATCCGTAAACTTCAAGTCAAACTCCTTTCACAACACATCATAGACCCTTCCGCGCCCTTGTATCGCCGACTTCGTGCTTATATCAATACCAATTCTAAAAGCAATTCAGCTCTCAGTCGTTGCACTCTGCTTATGGCAGAGCTCAACATACCCATTCCCGATTATCTGCCTAACTTTAGTCACATCGTGGCTCCTTGGTACCCTCTTTTAGACCATTTCGTGACAGATGCCGAGCCTTATAGCCAGAAAGATACTCCTTCCATTTTCTACCGCCAACTCCACAAAGAAATAATAGAACGATTTCCCAATCACACACCCTTATACATTGACGCCAGTAAATCAGATGAAAAGGTTTCTTTCGCTGTTGCAAAGGTAACAGATGAAGAGGTGTCCCTTTTACAATCAGGTCTTTTGTTCCAGCAGACTTCCCCAAGTCACCTCTCTTAACCACCTCATTTTTACCGACTCCTTGCCTTCTATACCAGCCATCAGAAACAGGAACAATAAAACCTACCTTCCCTCCAGTATCCGCAGTCTAATTATAAAAAACAGCCACATTAAAATTTGCTGGATCCCAGGACATGTTGGCATAAAGGGCAACGAAGCGGCTGATACTTTTGCAAAAAGCGTCCCTGTATCCGATAATCACTTCACTATTCCTCCTTCAGAATCCTGTTTTCGCCCAATACGCGCAAAGGAGTTTTCACACCGAAGCTTCTCTAACGTGGAACAACTCCTCGTCCTTCCTACGCCTTCATACGCCTCTTCCCTTTCCTCCAAATTACAACCCAAATCTTCACAGATCTAGAGCAGTAATTATCTGCAGGATCAGGCTCGGTCATACTCTATTCTCCCACGGACATCTTTTTACCAAAACCGCAGACCGCGCATGTAGTTACTGTCCCAACGAGCCAACTCTCACAGTCAGACATGTGCTAACAGAATGCCTTAAAACTGCAGACATCCTTGGTCAATTCCCTGCCGTCTCATCCTTTCTGGACCCTAGTAAGAATAACGACAATCCTCTATTTGAACTACTAAGATCGCTAGACCTAATGATTATTTAAAAATATAAGCTTCTCAGCGCCTTTTGGACTACTAGTCTGTGTGCGCTTATTTTGGTCGGTTTGCGCCAGTAGGCCTTCCTGCCTTTTCTAAAATAAAATAAAATAAATAAATAAAATTTCATTATGATCGGTTGTACGGTGTAGGAACCTATTACGAACATACGGACATACACACATTAGTCGTTAAGTTTTCTGAAATTACTCAATGTTTTTATAGTTGCAGTTTATTAGTAGAGCACCAATCTTGTAACGTATATTCCTAAGTTTTTCTGATATGTCTGAGATGAATATATTAAATAAAAGTGGGTCAAGATGACTGCCCTGAGGGACTCCGGAAGTTACTTCGATTTCTTTTGAGAGAAATTCTTCAAATCGAACGACCTGTGTTCTTTCGCTGAGATATGATTCTATCCATCTAAGCACAGGACTAGATATTCCAAATTTTCTTAGTTTTGTTATAAAAATATGGTGGTCCACACGGTAAAACACCTTACTGAAGTCGGCATAGAAAGTATCGATTTGATTGCCGTAGTAGTTCGGAGGTTAGTGTCATAAGGTTAGTAGTGTTTCAAAATTGCCATAATTAGGCTAAGGAGCAACGCGAAGAAGTTAAACAACTGTAATTACATTCACTTGCATACTGGCTTGTGCAACAATAGTATTATTTGGATCTTTTATCCAAATTTGAATGGCACCTCAAGTGTCTCGTTGGAATGTTATTATTAATTATTTTTTATCGAATACTAAACAAACTCTCCACATTTAATTCAAAACAGTTACTAAGGAAGACCCTGGTTATTGTGGTTATATTTTATGCACAATAAAGGAGGTCGAGGTCACCTATAAAATATTCTCATAGTTTTCTTTCCTATATAATGCAACTGTTGCAAGTTCCTGAAGTTATTCTTTATTACACAGCCGTACAAATTTCATTAAAGTAACACAATGTTTCAGTTCGTAATATTACTTGCAGTACTAGTTTCATTTACGGAAGCCACGACAGTGTCCTCGTGTAAAAATATTTCAATAATTTCAATTTGAGATTGATCAATTCGTGAAATTGAATTTATTTTTAAAATAAAATTTACAAAATTACAGGTGCATTCCCCCAGCCTTTACCTGATGCAGTTCGGATATCCGGCTGCAGTGCTCAGCCATGTCAGTTTATCAAGGGAGACACCGTGAATGTAGAGGTTGACTTCACAGCTCGTAAGTTCAACAAATTTTGTTAATCTTTCAACATATTTCCTAAATCTTTCTACATTCTAGCATCGCAAGTAACAAGCTCAACAGCGTCCATTAATTATACTATGTTTGGACTAACATTACCATTCAACCTACCACCAAACAAGAGCAACGTTTGCGCCAACCTTCTGAATGGAGCAACATGTCCATTGAATGCTCTACAATCTGCCACATATACAACATCATTTGACACTACTGGCTACCCCACAATTTCTACCAAATTTGAAGTATCACTGAAAAATCAAAACAGTGCTGTTCTTGCTTGCTTTACTGTTCAAGTGTCGCTTGTTAATCCCTAGTAAATATTGACCATGGAATAATAAAAAAGTCTTGCCTCGAATTAGTACGCTTTATCCGAAAAAATGAATTTCATGCACACGCTCTGTTTGTTGACACAACTGTTCAAAGTGCTTCACTACATATTGTGTCTGCTGAAATGTGAGTTGATGGAAATTGATTATAATTTTGCACTTTATCACTTAAAATTAAATTTTCTGAGGCGTTTTATAATGTGATGTTGCAACTGCTTATTGTTTTTTTATGTCACATCGTCTAAAGAAAACATCTTTTCTTTTTGTCGCGGAGGCGAAATCCAGCAGCCAGACAAAGAAAACATCTTTTCTTTCCGCGGAGTCAACGCCCAGTAGTCTAAGCTCCCACCGCAAAAAAGGTACCCCATCGAACACCTCAAAACAATAAAGTGAGATTGGCTGAAAAACATGTAAAAAACATGTAAAGCCCGCCAGACTAGTAAAAATTTGTTAATTGCTATTTTTTAAGAATTTTTGAATTTTGTTAAAAAACAATGATTTTATTTTCCAAAACACCTGTCGGAAGTTTATACAATTTGTAGTAAATAATGAATCATTTTTGAAAAAATTTGTCTGTCTGACAATTTTTGTTAATTAGCTTCTGACAGACCTTATGTTATAAATTCTTTTTCTTTATAAAAATGCACTTCATAACACCTCCTTGAATTTTGTTTTACATAAAGCTCAAGATTTCTTCTGTCTATTAAAGCTTGTCTGGCTGGCAATTTTTGTTAATAAATTTGTCAGACTGAATTTTGAATGCGCAGCATCAATGCATCAAGATCAATCACTGGCTTTTCAGAACACCTTGTTCAAAAAGAAAACAACTTAAGTTTAAGATGTCCTCTATGCATAAAAATAAGCCTGTCATTGAAAAAATGTTTTTTACCATGTCAGATATAATTTTTAAGCGCCATGACAGGGGGGTTTTCTTTAAAAAAACAGCTTTTACAAGGGCTTTTTTGCTGACGTACCAAGTTTTATTCATAAAATAGATGACAAGTCTTCTTCCAGAAAAAAATTAAGGTGGTGTTTTGGCTAGGCCCTTATAAAAGCTCTTTTTTAAAGAAAACCCCCCTGTCACGGCGCTTAAGCCGTTGTAGTTACTTACTCCATGCCCAAATTTTTTTATCATTCCTTCCCAGCCGGTTCGATCTGCTCCTGAATGTGCATTGAAGTCCCCCACGAGTATGATTAATTCGGTTCGAGGTATCGTATCGTATCATCTGTTGAAGCTGATCGTATAATTCGTCCTTGTTCTCATCCGTGCTGGTCTCGGTTGGCACATGAACGGATACGATAGTGTGCGAGGCGGTCGTCAAAGCCACAAATCCATTAAGTCGAAGTTCCGGTAGCGCAGCAACTGATATTTTGCATTTAGATAGTTCCATTGTTATGATTTCCTTTTGAAAGACGTGAATTGAATTTCCATTTTTGGTGTAACTAATTTGGGTGGTCCGCCAGTAGCCCACTTCTCACCAGCATCCCTGGTCCCCAGTGCTGGCGCAGTAGCATTATTTCGTGAATAGTTAGTTCGTGCATCCATACGGTTTCTTGCCTAGTTTCTCCAGTTTCCCGATTCTGGTCAATTTGGCAGGTCGAACACCCTTCTCTTTTCACACCTTGGGCTTGGGACCAAACGACTGCGGAGTTAGATCTAGATTACGTTGTAGAACTGGCTTGGTAACAGTTGAAGGAATACCAGTATCGATATACTCATTGACAGTTGATCATGGTTTGGACGATCTGTGTACACTTGCATATACAAATATTGGAATTTAAAGTTTCTTGATTACAACCAAGGCCTAAGCCAAGTTACCAATAACAATGGAGAGCTTTTCGTTGACTTTTGTAGTTCACACCAACTCATGGTAGGTGGAACTTAATTTTGTCACAAGAAGATACACAAAGAGACCTGGGTATCGCCCGATGGTAGAACGAGAAATCAGATAGATCACGTGGCCGTCAGCCGCAGATGGAGAACTATTCTTGAGGATATCAGGAGTTTCAGGGGAGCGGATACTGGAAGCGACCACCATTTTGTTGTAGCAACTATTCGCCTTAAAATCGCCGCAATCAGAAACGTGCAACATGATGCTAGAACCCGTAGACGGTTTAACGTAGACCGCGTTAAAAAGCGGGAATTTGCTGGAAACCTACAAGAATTATTAAACCAGCAAACCGTTTCTGACGGCACAAATATTGAAGAATTGTGGAGTACGACAAACGGCGCGATATTGACGACTGCGGAGACGAGCATCGGTTATGTCCAAAGAAACCAGCAACACTGGATCTCGGACACAACCTGGCAAAAAATAGAATGCAGAAGGGCCCTCAAAAATAACGCAAACTCTACAAACGACCCGGAAAGACGTCACCAACTAGAACGGGAATACTCCCAATTACATCGGGAGGTTAAGAGAAGTGTCCGGCGTGATAAAAGGCAGCAGATAAATGAGCTCGCAGAAAAAGCGGAAAACGCGGCAAACACAGGCAACAGTAAGGTGCTGTACCAAATCACTAAACAGCTCTCGGGAAAGCTCTCTACTAAAAAGCATGCCGTTAAGAGTGCAGATGGAAGGCTGCTGTGCAGCGACGAGGAGCAGCTCCAAAGATGGAGAGATTACTTCTTCGCTGCCCTGAATGGTACACTTACACAGGAACCTCAGGAAAACAGCAACAATGCTCAGCCAATAAGGATCACCACCCGGGCCCCATCCAAGACGGAAATAGTAACCGCAATTCATGCGATGGCCAATGGTAAAGCAGCTGGGAAAGATGGCATCCCGCCAGAATTGTTGAAAGCCGACTCAAGCCTCATAGCAGATGCGCTTCAGCCAATCCTAGATATAGCATGGAACACCTGTACCTTTCCGGAGGATTGGACGGAAGGTATCATAGGCAAAATACCAAAAAAGGGGGACCTAACAATATGCGACAACTGGAGAGGCATCTGTTTACTATCTATAGTGGGCAAAATTTTATCCCATATATTATTATATAGGATAAGTGAGGCAGTTGACCGAACGCTTAGGAGGCAGCAGGCCGGATTCAGGAAGGGCCGCTCCTGTATTGATCATATTAACACCTTGAGAATAATAGTGGAGCAGTCTACTGAATTCCGAACCCCCTTTACCTTGCTTTCGTAGATTATGAGAAAGCGTTCGACTCGGTCAATAGGAGCTTTATATGGCAGGCACTACGGCGACGTGGATTGCCTGATAAAATAATAGAATTGATAAAAGCCCTATATAACAATTCCAAATGCAGAGTTCTCCATAATGGAAAATTATCCGACAGCTTTGCGGTGAGCTCAGGAGTACGACAAGGATGCCTACTTTCGCCATTACTATTTCTTATAGTAATAAATGACATCCTTGTCGGCGCTCTAGAAAATAGAACAGGCGGCATACAATGGGGTTTGGTAGACCGCCTTAAGGATCTCGACTACGCCGATGATATCTGTTTGCTGGCCCACAGACACCAGGACCTCAAAAACATGATTAACAATTTGGCAACAGAAAGTAGTCCAGCAGGCTTAAGGCTAAATCCGACTAAAACTAAAGAAATGCGGATAAATGCAAACACCATTGAACGGACAGCGCTGAATAACCGTGACGTGGAACTGGTAAATAAATTCTGCTACCTCGGTAGCATTATTACCGAAAATGGTGGGGCAGAAGAAGACGTAAGTTCCAGAATAAATAAAGCACGAGGCGCATATGCATGCCTGTCCCGCATATGGAGATCAACGGAGATCTCAACTAACACCAAATTGCGGCTGTTCAACTCCAACGTTAAGGCAGTTCTTTTGTACGGTTGCGAAACATGGAAAGTCACCCAATTCATCACAGGGCGCCTACAAGTCTTCATCAACAGATGCCTTCGTCGTATCCTAAAAATCCGCTGGCAAGATAGAATTTCAAACGAAGAACTTTGGCGCCGTGCCGGCCAAGAAAGGATAGACGACCAAATCAGGCGAAGGAAATGGAATTGGGTTGGCCACACCTTGCGACGCGAAAACGAAAACCTAGCCAAACAGGCCCTTGACTGGAATCCGCAAGGTTCCCGTCGAGTAGGAAGACCTAGAACAACGTGGAGGAGAACCCTACTAGAAGAAGCCGCAACAACTGGGAGATCCTGGTCGGAGCTAAGAGCTGTCGCGCAAAACAGAGTCCGCCGGGCAACTGTTTCCGCCCTATGTCCCATGAGGGATTAAAGGAGTTTAAAGAAAGAAAGAAGATTACATTTTACGTAATTTTTCCGCAACGAGGAAAATAATTGTAAGTAACGACAACATATTGAAATCCACTTTCTCTAATAATATCTCAACTAATAAATAAAGTGTGGGTCAAATGTAAGTTCAAATATTCACATATGGCTGGAGCATTTTATAAAAATATGACAAAATTAAAACATTACCGAATGAGACTTGCATAAAAACCGCACGAACTTCCTGATCAAGCCACTTGAGTAGAATATCACACAAATTTCTGCAATCCCCTCGAATGCAACAAAAAAACTCTGCGCCATTACTTCAATCAGTCTCTATCGAAATATCTCTACATATTACTTTTTAATGGTTTCGTGTTTCAAAGCGAAAAAATTGGATGTGGAAAGGCTGCTGCACAGCTCGCCCCACCGGCAGCACAAACCCATTGGAGGAGCTGAAGTGGCCATTAATCACTGCCACCGGGGCTATATGCAACACGCACTCTTCGAGCTCTTGCAACTTGTGATTTGATGAAAGAAACAAATTGCATTCACTTATTGCATCTGAAGCCTCCCTCTCCCTGCACCAGTTGGACATGCAGCAGAAAAAGAGGTGCCTTTCGAGGGACCATCAGCTACCTCAAGCCATGTGCGTGCTGCAGAGCCAAGTTCCGCGGTGAAGGGGTTAATTGCAAATTGTCCAGGTGAGACTACTGGCTCTGTTAATGCATTGTCATGCTTGATTAGGAGCGGCGATAGTGCACCCGCAGTGAATGAGCGCGGAAGGACCCGTGTTCAATTCAAAGAGGCCCACGAGCTTTCCACCATAAATCACATTAAAGTTGATTAGAAGATTCCTCAGGTCTTTGCCAAGTTCAAGATAACCCCGCATGGCCGCGGTTTCAGGTGAGATGGAAAAAACGGTGTGTGACTTTTGATTTCAGCTGCAACTAGTACAATGGAACGCCACCTTCAGTAGACGAAACCAAAAGCGCGAAAAATATATTTTCATTTTTCTAGAAGTATCAAATGTCAGGAACGCCGTGTTCTATTGGAGGCGGACCCATAAATCGTCTGGAGTCTTGTTGAGGTTGGGCATGGTTTCGCAAACATACATCGAAAGTCACACCCTGAAATGCAAAAATAAACCTGCCTCCAGATATTTGCCATTTATTTCAATTTGCTTGAAAATCGCTTTGTGAACTGCGGATTTGTTGGTTATGCTGTTTATTGGATCGCATGCAGAACGGAAAGGTCACAGGGCAGCTATAAAGAACACGGCTCGGCAAAGAGCGAATAAATTAAATGTGGAAACATGAAATCGCGGTCGTTTTGCTTGATCGCGTTGAAATTGAATAATAACTGAAGTGGTGACAAGTGGCGTAAAATAGGTTTTGAGAATTTCTGCATCCTTGGTCATGGTTGTGTTGACACTTTTTTTTGGACTCGCCGGAATTTCTGCTGAGAAGGTAAAAATGTCTTGTAACATGACGCTTTCGTATAAAACTGTTTACGGCTAAAAACAATGTTACCTGCAGTGCTGACCACCCAGAATACTTGATTGATTTAGCCCCGTCAGTTAAGGCAACTACTCAGGCTGGTGTTGAAAGGTCTTAAATCAGTTGCTTCGAGCGACTCCTTTTAATTTTATTAAAACCAGAGGACTCTTGAACCACTTTGAAATTATTCACACTTTTATGTAAAATCAAATCTAATAAGATATTAAATTTTTCTTAAGAGATAATACATATAGCAGACATTCAGTTAATGTATTGAAGGGAAGCTTCGAACCTGATATTGTGACTCAAAATAAGAGAAAACTCACAAACGAGACTTCAATATATGTTATACATAGAGGCGCATATAGAGGATCAAAAACAAAGGCGGATTCGAAAATTTATATCGGAGTAGGTGAAATAAAAATACCGCAGCTAAGTTGTGACAGTTCTTTCCCCTTCACTTCTCTCTCTATCTTCCGACTAGAGCTGCTGTTCGACATTTCAAAAATAAAATACATGGTCGACAGTACAAAGGGGCCTTCCCTAAGCCTCTAGTTTGTCACATAACAAAAAAAAAAAAAAAAAAAAACTACACAAAGGATGCGCCGAATAGATGGTTTGAGCGATATTACTAAAATAGACTTAGCGTCCCTGATGTAGACTGAGCAAAATTCTAAGAAAACAATGAGGGAATGAATGAAATGAATTTCCGACTTACAAACGAATGAAGATGAAAACGAGCATCTATATTTCAAGGGGGATTGGTACTCAGCAGTAGAGGAGCAATAGATACAAGTGCCGTGAAACCCATCAGGGTACGAAAAAGGCAGACCAAACCAGTAGCATTGTCAACAGGAGAATGACCTAAAGTCACCCACGGATATTTTCCGGGGATTTACTCTGCAGACATTTTCCGCGGATCATGCGTCTTGGCCAGCATTCTTTGATCTATTTTCAGATCCAACCCGCAAACGGGCATCACTATGCCAACAATCGCAGGAGGCAAAATCAAGACGAGTAATACCAAAATAGTCGGAACTACGCGATTTTCTAGAAACTATATTCAGGATCTTAGGGGCCATCAGCCAACCAGCAAGCAAGAATAAACACTATGAGAACAAGTTGAGGGAGCATCCAAGACGAAGGACTCAAATGTGTCATATAACAACAACAAGTCATGTGGTCTCGTCAGTTTACGTGGCAAGCGGTCATCATCCAATCGGCAAACATATCCAAACCACCGTAGTCGACGCTTTTGAATTTCTTCTTCGACCAGTGTCAGCTGATCACAGCTTTGTCTGACTGTCTCATTTCTAAGGCGATCGGGTACTGAGACACCGAGGGTCTGCCTCAAGAATCGCATTTGGAAGACCTCGAGCTTCTTAACGTCCAGTTTGACCAGTGTCAGATGTGGGAAATGTCGTATAAGATGTCCGTTGCTTCGGCATCCGTGTCGGCGCAGATGAAGCTATCGTCGGCGAACATTAAGTCGGTTACGAAATTGTTGTCGTCGTATCGAACTCCGAATCGTCCATCGAATGCTTCACGCATAATCGCGTCGATCACAAGTTTGAAGAGAAGTGGCGAAGCGACGTCTCCTTGTCTTACACCCGTTTGAATCGGGAACTCCTCGGATAAGTCGCTTCGAATACGAACGCTGCTGGTTGAGCCATCGTACGACGCTTGGAGAAGTTGGATGACTCTCAATGGCACGTGTTCGGTTTCCAAAACTTTCCACAAGCTGTTCCAATCAATGCAATCGAAAGCGGATTTGAAATCGATGAAAACGACGGCAGTTCGTTTTGCCGCAACGAATTCTTTCAGAACGAAAGATCAGATGCTTCCAATGTGGAAACCATCGATAATGCCATGACCAGAAAATGAAGCACTGAACGCACAACCACAGTCGTATTTCTCTCGGCAATCTCCTCATAAACCGAGGCTTTCTAGGATCCACCCACGCATTGGGTCAGTACCTCAAAACCGCGTTGAGGTCTTCCATTTCGTCGTGAGTGCGACAAAAAGTCTGCGACAACGTTTTGTTTACTAGACATATTTTTGATATCTGCGAAAAACTGACAAATTAGACTCAAACGTGTGGTATGTCTAGTCCAGAGGGTCGTTCGGTCTTAGTTTGAAGGGGACCAACCAGTGTTTTTTGATCAGTATATAAATCCTGAAATTACGCCCCTCAACAAAGTAACGGAAGTATTTGATCGTTGATGAGATGACGACAAGTTTGCGTTGTACTTTTGTTCTGGTGGTGACAGCTTTTTGGAATAAAAAGCTAGTGCCTGTTGAATGGTTTCAGATTGCATAATCGGAGGCAATAGCCGTTAGACTATATTTTGCGTCAGAATTGGATGGTACAACAGAGTTGCCCCAACATATCAGCCAAATTGGGAATAAATCGCTGGTAAAATATCACCACACCCAAAAATTCTGATTCCATTTGAATGAGAGCAATTTTATGCATGTCCTCTGGGGCGATGATATGCTTATGCACGTACCATGTTTATGTTAAAAAAATATTGAGGATCCGTGAAGTTTTGAATGAACTTCTTTAAGAAGTCCGCCTAGAGATGATGACTTTTATGATGTCAGCTGTGATAACATCGATGCATCGTGATCATATCTTGGCATAGGCCAAGTTCGAGCAACTTTGCGCCTTTGCACTTTGAGGGTGCAAAAAAGAATTTAAGGTCTGCCTGTCCTTTGATGTCCTTCCTCATTTCCGCCCACTGCTCCCCAATGGGTAATGGCTCCTTCTTTCTGTATTCGTTTAGCCTTTGGAATAATCTCCCTATTGTCATTTAAAAATGAGAACAGTCAAGACTTTCAGAAAGTAAGCACCTCTCTTTTCATCTTCCTGTTCTTCTTTTTAGTATTCTCATTTTCACTGTATCTACCACTGACATATAATAATGGACTGCTCATCAGCAATTATTCCCATACAAACCGATGGCACCAAAAAGGTATAGTCGCTCGCTCATCCATAAGCCCCCAAACTGACAGAAGCACTCAGAAATAAAATCAATTAGAAAAAAATAGACGGGTATAGTGATGTTTATACCTTTTGCGTTAAATCAATTAGAAAAAAGTAGACGGGTATAGTGATGTTTATATCTTTTGCTCTTTTCCCCATAAGCCCCCGGATTTTGACATACAGAATGTCAGTTGCTAAGACAGGCGTTAAGAACTTAAATCAGATACACATAAAATTTGCAAATTAATGAAAAAAAGGCATTTTAAAAGGTGAAAAAGTGAAAATAGTGTTTATTAATTTTTTTAAACAAAATATTTGTGTTGTTTTAATGTTTTAAGTACGTATTTAAAAAAATGTAAATTTCAAAAGTGATTCCGGTGTTTACATGGAGTGAAAAAAGGTTTGTAGCCTATGGAACAAATTGGTGCCATGAAAAATTTCTCATAAGCAGTCCATTCTATATGTCAGTGGTATCTACTGATTCTTCTTTTTACGCGGTCCTTACACCAACACATTTTCTTTTCCTTTTTTTTTCATTCTAGTCTGAGTCAGTTGAATTAGTTGATGAGGTCGTTTTTCGAAATTTTAATTAGTTTTTTTTTTTAATTAATTAATTAATTAGTACGATTTTACACCATTTTTTACGTTCTACGTCTCCTTCAACTTGTTTTTGACGCACTTTCATGTAACCGACCAACCCCAAATTTTTTCCATTTGCATAGTTCGCGTGGAAATGCAATATGACATTTTTGGAAAAAAAAAGAAAAAATAATCAAGATGGCGGTTCCAAAATGGTGATCCAATTTTGCAATTGTGTTCTCCGTTCCCCAACGTGGGTATCAAATGAAAGGATATGGCAAGTAGAATACTATTAGCTCTGTGGCGTCATTCCAAATTCAAAATGGCTGCAATCACAAAATGGCGGCCAACACAAAATGTTGTATAACCTTTTTCTTCACACCGTCCTCGTTATGTATATCAAATGAAAGTGTATGACGATAGAACAGTAAGCTGTGTGACGCCATTTTAAATCTAATATGGCCGTCATCACAAAATAGCGAAAAATATATAATAAGCTAAGAAGTAGAAAATAATACATAAGTTTAAAAAAAAAAACTAAAAAATACGCTTTCATTTTAAAATTAACTAAAAAGTAAAAAAATAATTTTGAATGTAAACTTTTTATTGCTTCTGTCAGTATATGGGAACAACCTACCTTTCAAATTGTAAAAAATCGTGAGGCGTTAACAAAAAGTTCCAGTGTTATTAAAGTTAAGTAAAGAAACCAACGCTTTTTTACATTTCGAAAGATAAATTTTTCCCAATAAATATTTAAAAATAAACTTTACATTCAAAATTATTTTTTACTTTTTAGTTCATTTTAAAATATTACCGTATTTTTTTAGTTTTTTTGAAACTATATATTTTGTTTTCTATGCAGTCACAAGGACAATCACCGAAGGTTGTTGTACTCGACCTGAAAAACCATGCTTCTCGATGGAGAGCTGTTTGTGGTAAGCCGAAAATCTTCAGATCTCCAAATTTCATAGCATTCATAAAAATTTATCCTGAAGCACTTTGAAAAATACCTTGCGTGTCTGATCATATGCTGGGCACTTTTTTTTCGTCTCAAGCCGAAATGAAGAAAACAGAGAGGAAATGTTTTTTAGGGGCATCAAATTATGCATATTTGGGTTGCACGGTGGATTCCAAATTTGCAAATTTGATTACTTTTTGGCGTTTTTTTTTTTTGGAAAAGCAATTTGGAGGGAAGGAGGGCGCCATGAGCAAAGTTCTAATCTCCCACATGGCAAAATTTATGCGGACGATTCTGAGTGAGTTTGGCTAGGAGTCTGTTGTACACGAAGTACACAATTTTTCATCATCTATTAATATTAGAATATTAAAAAATTGTAACATTCTCTAATACAATTTGAATATCCAAAATCAATTTTTGTAGTTGCGTCCTTTTTTCATAATAACTTTTTCCTACCCTGGACTGTGCACACATATTTATTTATTGAAAGGCAATACAATGCACGCGGGTTTTTGCTAGTACTCCATTAAATCTGAGGCGGTTGGCGATCTTCCGCCTAAATTTTCAAAAATCATCGCACCCTATGTATTAACTGTGTTCATGCATATCTTCATGTATGTACTGTCTTAAATGCTCCCAATTTCGACTACAATCAAAGCTGGCGTTGGTGTTACCTATTCCAAAAATAGTTGCCCCTTTGCAACTCTCTGGTTTCCGCCCAATAAGTCCTCTGTGTTTCTTGTCAAAAGTATTCGAAACAGAATTTTTTAAGAACTTATTTCGCATATTGAAGAAAACTGTTTTCTCTCTAAATAGTAATCTGGCTTTTGTTCTCGACACAGTTATGAAACTGCACCACTAAAAGTGTCTACTGATATCTATGATTCTTTGGACAACATTAAAATACCTTTCTTGATTTTACTGGACTTCTCGAAAGTATTTGATTCAGTTGACCATGTAAAGCTCTTGCAAAAATTAAGTAGTAATTTAAGTCTTGGTGTTACTGCTGTGCCGTAACTATTTCGGACTGATGGAAGTGCGATCATAACCTCCTAGCGATGGCCACTGGTAACTATTCTATTAGAGAGGATAGGCTAATATGATCGGGCTAGTCCCTTCCAAGTAAGGTTGGCGTGAGGCTAATAACCTCACCCGTAAAAAACAATTGTTACGGAACGAGTAACATCCCTCGGATACTGGAATCAACGCCGACGACCACAGCAACGAAAAAGGCAAAACGATTTACGAATTTTCTCATGGAATGTTCGAACTCTGTACAAAACTCGAGCTTCAAAACATCTAGCCGATACCCTGTCAAAGTATAAAGGTGACATTACCGCCATTCAGGAGATGAAATGGACAGGGAATGATGTTTTGCAAAAACCTGAGTATGACGTATATTACAGCTGTCATACAAAACCATGTTCTAGGAGTAGGTTTTATGGTTAGCAAAAGAATGAAGCCTACCATTATCGGCTTTAAAGCAATAAACGAAAGGCTATGCTCCCTTCGTGTGCGAGGTAAATTTAAGAACATCAGCCTCATAAACGTTCGCGCACCTACAGAAGAGTCTCCGGATGATGATAAAGAAGAATTCTTCGAATTAGTTGAACGGGAACTTAATGCCTGCCCCAGGTATGATGTAAAAATCATACTGGAAGATCTGAACGCCAAAGTAGGCCGGGAGCCCATATACAGGCAATATGTCGGCAACCACAGCTTGCATGAAAACACTAATGACAATGGACAGCGAGTTGTAGAGATGGCAGCAAGTAAGAACTTGGTCGTTGCAAGTACTAGATTTGCGCGTAAAGATATACATAAAGCCACCGGGGTATCTCCTGATGGAGCCACTCGCAACCAAATAGATCATGTGTTGATAGACCGCCGCCATCTTTCGGGCCTGATGACGGTACGAACGTACCGAGGTGCCAACTTCGACTCGGATCACTATCTTGTTGGTATGGTGCTCCGAGAGCGCATTACAACGCTGAAAAGCTTTGTATCCGCTGATCAGGCTCGAATCAACACAGCTGCACTACGCAATGAAATGGCAAGAAACAGTTGCGGTCGTGCGCCGTGCGAACTCGCCCTAAGTTCCGGGGGTGAGTTGCCGGGCGTCGACGAGAGCTGGACTCGCCTTAAAAATACTGTCATTAGTACTGCTGATTCCATCTTAGGCAGAAGTCGTAAAGATCGGAACGACTGGTTCGATAATGAATGCATGCTGGCAACTGAACGTAAGAATGCTGCGTACCGAGCCCAAAGTCTAGTAATAACAAGTCTTTCATCTTCATACAAAATTTCCCCCCCGTTAGTTGTGTGCGTGCATATATGAACATCACTGCTGAGCAAAACTCAACGCATACTTCGTGAATTCAGCGAGACAAAGCCAGATTCTTTCTTTACGATAAAGTATGCAGAACAGAAAAAGAAAGAGAATTGAATCAGCTGTTTTCTTTCGTAAATCAAAACAAACTGATAGGCTTTCTGATAGCCAGACATCGTCATTTGAAGAACTTTTGCATATAGCTGTTCGCCTTCCACTCATTAACTATATGAAGATGAAAGACTTGTTAATTTCTAGACTTTGACCGAGCCATGCAGCAGTCTCAGAGAACACGGGCACGCGAAGAGAACTATAAAGAGCTCAGAAAAGAAGAAAAGAGAATTCACAGACGAAAAATGGAAGCTTGGGAAAAAATATCGTCTGTGAGCTAGAACAGTACAGAGAACGACGGCCGCACCAGCCGCGGGAGTTCTACCAAAGAGTCCGCAGTATGACGCAATTCACACCACGTTGCACATACTGCAAGGACAAAGAAGGGAATCTGATCACCGATCTTAAAGGCATCTTGGAGCGATGGGAAGAGCACTTTCATGAATTGCTAAATGGCGAGCTAACTGAGGATTCGGACTTCGGAGGCTCCACCAGTATCTGAGGACAATGCTATGCTGCCGCCACCAAGCATAGAAGAAGTTAGCAGAGCCATCTGCCGGCTCAAAAACAACAAGGCCTCGGGTGCAGACGGCATCGCAGCGGAGCTGGTTAAATATGGAGGGCCTACATTACACCAAGCGATTCATGAATTAATTGTGCAAGTATGGGAGCAGGAAGTGATGCCAGAAGACTGGAGAAAAGGCATCCTCTGTCCGGTACACAAAAAAGGAGATATCACAGCGTGCACTAATTATCGCGGTATAACGTTGTTGAGTACCGTGTATAAGATATTCTCCGCTATCCTACAAAACAGGATGGCCCCATACGCCAGAAACATCATAGGTCATTACCAGTGTGGCTTCAGCCCAGGCAAATCAACGACTGATCAGATTTTCACCTTGAGGCAGGCTATGGAAAAATGTCTAGAGTTTCAAAACTCAATTCAACACCTCTTCATAGACTTTAAAGCCGCCTATGATAGCATAGCCAGGGTAGAACTCTACAAAGCCATGAGAGAATTCGGCAACCCCAACAAACTGGCAAGACTATGTAGGCTGACCATGATCAATGTGTCAAGCCAAGTAAAGGTATCCGGGATACTGTCCAGACCAATCAACATCTATAATGGACTCCGACAAGGGGACGGTCTGGCCTGCCTCCTTTTCAACCTGACCTGGCGTTGGAGAAAGTGATCCGAGATTCGGGCGTGACATCAAGGGGTACAATCCTCCACAAGTCCTCCCAATTACTGGCTTACGCAGACGACATTGACATCATTGGAAGAACAACAACAGCTGTACAAGAAGCTTTCACTCAGATTGAGCAAGCGGCAGGAAATCTGGGACTGCACATTAACAAAAGCGAAACAAAGTACATGGTGGGCTCGTCTGGAAGAACACCTAACATTGGTCCCACAATCAAGGTAGCGGAACACGAGTTTGACGTGGTAAAATCATTTACCTACCTTGGGTCAATAGTAGCAGCCGACAATAGCATGGAACCAGAAATACGCGCACGACTGCTAAAAGCCAACAAAGCCTACTATAGTCTGTCAAGGCTCTTCAAATCCAAATATCTAACCATAACGTCTAAACTTTTACTATATAAGACGATGGTCTTCTCACATATGCATCCGAAACGTGGGTGCTTAGCAAAAAGCACTCAAACCTCTTGGGCGTGTTTGAAAGGAAAATACTTCGGAGGATTGTTTGCCCCGTATGTGAGGAAGGACGATTCCGGAGACTCTACAATGACGAGATCTACGAGCGCTATCGCGACATAGATGTTGTGAAGAAAATAAAGCTCGGTAGGCTCCGGTGGGCAGGGCATCTAGCTCGTATGAGTGAAGATGAGCCTGCTCGGAAAGTTCTCTGCGGTAAGACCTATGGGGTGCGACAGCGAGGGAGGCCCAACCTTCGCTGGAAGGATGGCGTGGACCAGGACGCTCAGAGTTTAGGGATGCCAAACTGGATGACATCGGCTCAGAATCGGACCGGTGGAGAGAACAGTTGCGCGAGGCCAGGACCGGATCCCGGTTGTAGAGCCGTTATAGAAGAAGAAGAAGAAGTTACTGCTGTGAAATTAATTCTAAGCTATTTATCTGGTCGCTCTCAAGTCGTCAAAATCCAGGATAAATTACCCGAGCCCATATTTCTACGCTGTGGTGTTCCACAAGACTCTATCCTAGGGCCCATGCTGTTCAGCATTAACTTTAATGATCTTCTTCTTGTAATTAAGAATACATCTGTTCACTTATATGCTGATGACTAAACTAACAATATATGGCAAAAAATAGTACTTGACAGTTGTATACCAAGGCTTTTGTAGAGACACTCTCATTGGATTTCATCAACAATTAGGAAGTAGCCTTAGTCCAGCTCTCGAATAGACAACGATAAAAAGATATATATTTCGAGGTGTGCGGAGGATACTAGCTGCTGAAAACCACCCTTTTCCCCGAAACCTTTGATAACCACTTTCGACACTGGAAAAGATAACCATTCTTAAAAAAAAAAATAATCAATCCGGATACAAATTAGCTTCATACATCAAAAAGCTATTAATAGAATTCGAAAGCAGCATTAAGGGCCAGAATATATTCATATTACCATCAACCTGAAAGGTATATAGTATCAACAAAAAACACAATAAAATTAATTTGATCCAAGATTACACAAGCAAATAACCAGGTCAACAAACCCGATAACAACAATGCACGAAGGGAGGAGAGCTCCCAGCAATTCCAATCACACGATAAATAAAAATTGATAACGAAGGAGGCGAACGTCAGCCGTGAACTTGAACGCGACAACAAGGTTGTTGCCCCATGTTAATCAAATTTCTAATTCGATAAAAGTTAGTTCGATTTGAAATGAATTGAATAAATATTGACTGGGATCGGAAGTGGAGAATTAAATTGATCAACGAAATTGATGAAAAATCAACACCACTTTCAAGGATAACAATTTGTTCCGGTATTGAGCGTAGAGCAGAGCGGGAGTAGTGTTGACACCGCGTATTATTCGATAAGAATTGATGGATTAAATGAAATTATAAGAGGTTGATAAACAGATTTAATTGATAACATTAGGTAAATGGTATTTTTATTACAAATTTTCATAAAGGTCGACGCTAGTTCTAGTGTTTGAGCAAGAACCTTGATCTTCTGTTATTCCCTATAATGCCTTCCTCTACCTTTTGAAAACGACGCCATAAAAACAGGACAGCACATCACTTCGGCAACATAACACAATTTTCATGCTGTTGTTGATTTAAAGCTAATTAAAAGTGAATTTTGTCCTCAGGTGTTTTTTTAATTAGATACACGACACGATGACAAGCCTTTTCTCTAATGAACCTTACACCTGGCGACTAGCACTAGTCGCGGGGCGAAATATTCAAATCACAGTGATTTACAATCTGTTCATCAAAGAAGGGACAAGGAATTATATTTAATTATTCCCTCCAGGAATACCTGCTTGTACCAAATTAGTGCCGAAGGAACAGGAAATAATTTACCTTTATTTAAAATATATTCAAATATTTTCGAAATGTACACGGAAATATTTTTAAGGGAATTATTTCTCTTCAGGGTTTTTTTTATAGGAGTGAATTAATTAGTCGCTTCTAAACAAACTAAAACTAATGGCATAATTTTACCGGGGAAAGACAAAGAAATAGTGATGATTGCTTTTTAAGTGATTTTTAAACCGATGGCTGCTAGGAAAATTACAAGGGAATTGTACATAAGATGGCTCCAAAAACCCCACCGAAAGAGTAAAAAATCGTTACATTTGACTATTTGGTGCCACTTTTCTTCTACAAAGGACCCAACATAACTCACTTAAAATAAACAAAAAAAAATCATGCGTGATACAAAACATTCTCCAATTGATTTTTGTATCCAAAGTGGAACACGCAACATAACGATTAATCCAGAAAATTATTTTGATAACACAAACGTTTTTTTGGGTGAAAATTAAAATAATTAAAAAAATTAAATTTTTTCATCGGTGTGTATTGCTCTGTCTATTCTCGAAGGAGGGGTTTTTTAATGGTTTTATTTAGCTTGCTCGTATATTTGTTTGTTTGTTTCTTTATTTCGTTCAAATCTTTCGCCAGCATTTTCAACTACTTTTACTTAGCTAGCCGATTCTTGTGAAACTTTTCACACATCCACAGGAAAGGCGCTTGGGTTTTTTCGCCCGGTGCAGTATGCCATATTGCGCCCCATCGTCTTCATTTTTTGATTGCAATGAAGGAAAACCGAAGAGGACACAATTTCTTTAATAGACGAAAATAAAGTCATGAGAAAACATTTTCAATTGTTTTAAAGATTTCGTGAAATTGCGCCCTCGTCCAATTGCGCTCGGTGCAAGTACACCATTTGAACCTATGAAAGCGCCGCCCCGCACACACATTGAGTTCTCGTGATAATGCAATTTGGCAATATTGTTAAAAAAATCGAGATGGCGCTTCCGAGATGGCGGACGAATTTTACAATTTGATTCCACTGAAAATCGGCATCGGGCGCCACAGTGGTCCAGAGACCCAAAATTCCTGGCCAAAAATCTGCGAAGGCTTTACTTTAATAAAAGTAAACATTTATTATGGTTTTTGGCCTTCCGAATCGAATAGAACTACTCTCAAGGCGATAGGCTTAACGGTTTTGAAAATATATACAATTTTTCACCAGAAATTTCTTGTAAAAATCCAACATTTTTAGGTATTCCGTGTTAGGTGTTTATTCAATGTTTTTTGGCCTTCTGAATCGAATAAAACCACTTTCGAACATTTGGAACCAACAGTTTTCAAGATATAGTGAGTTTCGAGCCATAATCAGTAGAAGAATCCAATTTTTTCATAAATGCCTTGTGTTTGATATTGTCTTCAATGATTTTTGCCCATATACGACTATTGTAGAGTAGTTATTGTTACCTATTTTTCTAGTTAAACCAGTTTTTTAAAAAAAAGTTTCAGTGAAATGTCATTGTAGGAGAAAGAGAAAATCTGCATGTGATTTCTTAGAAAACTATATTTACAGTATTTACATTTTTTTAAATATTTACAAGAATGAACAAAACTGCATAATAAAAAGAGGCATTTTCAAATTAAAGTGGTGTCCGTCATTTCCTCTTGGCCGCTATCTTCGGAAAATTCAGCGTCATAGAAACTATTGCTTTGGGAATGAGGCTGTTGCAAAAGTTGTAGCACTTCTTTTGGGAAGTGGCGAAGAGGTTTTTTCGGCCACTTCCTAGACAGGGACAACACTGGATCGGAGCTCGTCAGTAATTGATGGAAAACGTCCTCCATGGTTTTCTCTCTCGACATTTTGCGAGAAAACATCTCGCGATATTTCCTAATTTCTTTGTTTCGATTCGATTATTCCCGGAGGATAACAACGCTTTTTAGCCTCCAGAACTGTGTTTATGAAGAGTACAAATCATAATTATTTTCCTTGGCTTGTAATCTTAAATAGAAATATTGCCGTTTTGTTAACTTGGTGTCGATCATCATTAATAATGCTGCATCAGATGAAATCATGAAGCCACACGGATTTGTAAGTGAGGCTGATGAGACGCGTCTTCTGTACCTGGTTGCACGACTTGGGGAACCAAGAGCAGCATCCTTTACAACAGCAGCTGCATAATTAGCTCCACTTGATCTTAGCTTCATTTCCGCTGCGTAAGATAACTCCACTGCGGTGTATTTCTCTCGAAGTTCCTGGGTTCTTCGTCTCATAGTACGCTCTGAGCCAGCAACAAAATTCACCAATGGCCTTCCACGACCTGGATGGCTCCCGTCCGCGTTTGCTGAATCCACAGCTTGTAAATCAGAAATAGGAAAACTGAGTGTTCCGTTCAGCCACTCTCTATTTTTTGACAGAAAAACGCTCTTAACACGATAAGCCTGTTGCCATTTCAATTCGGTTTTACGCAAGAATACCTTCAGATTTTCTCTCGACTCGCTTGAAACTTCTTCCGTTTGAGTTCTATCCACTACTTTATTTAATAATTCCAGCTGTATAGTCGGATTCCCAAAACTGATGTCTGCGATGTGTAGCGGTCGCTACGCATTAATTTTGTTTTTCTCTTATTACGAGTTTAATTTTATAATTCAAATATGTGTACTTACAATTTTGGAGTACAGTGTGCGTTACGTCATCTTTTTGAATTTTCACTACTACTTTGGAAATACACTTTAGGGAAATCACAATCACGTACGCTTACACTGTACAAGTATTGAATGTATAAAAACATAGATACGGATTCATTGTCATGAAAAATAAAAAATAGAAATGTATGAGATTTACGTTTACGGGTAGTTGAACTGAAATGTACCCACCCAGTAGGACTTTTGGCAACCGCTGAAATTTCAATCAATTATTTCTTTGGTGAAAATCGGAAGTTAATACAAAGTAATGCAAAATGTAATGACCTGTATGTAAAAACCTGTATGATGTAAAAAGAAAGGCCTTACCAGGGCGGACATTGCAATGTAAATGTAATGCAGTTGGTATT
Source organism: Thereva unica (assembly GCA_949987705.1). NCBI lineage: Eukaryota > Metazoa > Arthropoda > Insecta > Diptera > Therevidae > Thereva > Thereva unica. Next base: position 44,423,347 of record OX465281.1, on the reverse strand, counting down.
GCGTGCGGTAAGGTCTAGAGTTTGTGAATTGTGATTACCAAATCGTTTCCATAGCCATTACAAGTCCTACTGGGCAGTAGGACTTGTAATGGCTATGGAAACGATTTGGTAATCACAATTCACAAACTCTAGACCTTACCGCACGCAATACCAACCGCATTACATTTACATTGCAATGTCCGCCCTGGTAAGGCCTTTCTTTTTACATCATACAGGTTTTTACATACATGTCATTACATTTTGCATTACTTTGTATTAACTTCCGATTTTCACCAAAGAAATAATTGATTGAAAGTTCAGCGGTTGCCAAAAGTCCTACTGGGAGTATTACATTATTCGTTGACTTGAATGGATTAATTTATCCTTGTATAAGTTAGAAGTTTTCATTGATAATTATAAAACTTCCGGTTATATAATTTAACCGTTTTTTAAAATAAATTTGTGTAATTTAAAAGTTAAATAATTAAAAAATAAAAAAAAGTCCAAAATAATTTAAATAAAAATAACTTAAATGATAAAATAGTTTATTTAATCCATCTATAAACTATTATGAAGTTGAGAGGAATTTCAAGATATTAAGTTGCTAATTCAGGAGTCGAGACCTCCCACTTCACGATGCAACCAAAAAGCTCATACCTTGATATATCAGATGTATTTTGAACATTGTCTAGAAAGACAAAAAAAACGACGGAATTTACTACGGTGTGTTTTATGATTATTTCCAGAAAATCAAAACCCCTTTTACAATTTGCATGATCTTTGACCTTCATTAATATTTATTTTTGCTCGTTTGGTCGAAAACACGCTAAAAACAGTTTTTTGATTGCTACCATTAGGGCGATACGGGCTTAAAGGTCCTTGAAATTGGTTGTACAACTAAACATTACATATTTTAAATATTATTAAAAAATATAACAGTTTAAAAAAATGTTTAATCTAACTCGTCTGAATAAATTAAAAAAAAAAAAAAAACTTATTTAAAACAAAAATTTCAAGAGAATATGCAAGTTCTTGCAGCTAATTCTGGTAACATTACATTACACATGTATCAAGCTTTAATTTGGTACCATAATTACCGCGGACAAACGCGGTCAACTAAACTAAAACCTCTTTGCAATATTTTTACCCACAAAAAAAATTTAATAAGTTTATTTTGTACAGATGGTATATTTATTACATATTAATTTACCTTCTTAGTGTTATCCATAATGTAGACTATAACACAAAAAATTCTGCGTGTTTTAATAAACAGTAGGACAAAGTAGTAGCCGTTGGAAAAATTACTATGCGACACAACCATTTCCCGAATTTCTTGAAACTGTCCACGATTCCCACCCCTAGAAAGCCCTTATTCATGTTTGGGCAAGTGTTTCCCACTCTCCAGTTATTACAGTTTAAAGTCCATTTGGATAATAATGTTTTCTAACAACTTCGATATTTCGATTTTTGGCCAGGAATTTGGGGTCTGTGGACCACTGTGGGGCGGTCTTTAGTCCCACAAATGGCGATTTTGTGGTCTAAATTTGAAAATAAAAAATGGTGGATGAATTTTGTAAATGTGTGTTGAATCCATTGAAAATCGGTATCGGGGAGTTTTTAAGTTTACAAATGACAAATCCGTGGTAAATAATTAAAAAAACCCAAAATGGGATTTAATAAATCTGTTGTCAAAATTAGAAAATTTAAAATGTCGCTGGCAATATGGTATGCATAACTAATGAGAGATACGAAAAACGACCAACCGAACACCCGGAATACAACTTCAGCACCATTAGCCTATTCCAATTTGCGTTATTAGCTGCTTTCTTTTTACACACAGATCAGATCAGCCGAGCATAACAGAACGGAGTTGGATCATGGAAGAAATTTAGTTTTTACAGTTGTAGTTCTGATTTTTGATGTGTTCTGTCGTAATTTATATCAAGGGTAGTATTCATTGATTTTTTATTTAATTCATAAAATTAAACGTTGGGTTTGCATTTGTCTTTGCTTTTGCTTTCCGTATGCCCTTGTAGTATGGTTTCAGTCGAACTTAGCCGACAGGACCTACCAGGTTCTTCCTCTTCTTTTTATTCTATCAATTGATGACATGGTTGGCTTGTTAAAGAACTGTAAAATACTTATTTACGCTGATGACATTAAACTCTACCGTCATAGTATCGAGGATTACAAACTTTTGCAAGTTGGCCTAAACACCTTTTAATCTTGGTGCTCCAACAACAACCTGGTATACTTAATAGTGTGAGGTCATGACTTTTTGCCGGAAACTTAGTCCGTTAACTGATGGCTAATATTTCCTTAACAACATAGTTTCCTGCGTTAACTCTGTGATCGATTTGGGGGTAAGGTTTGAAAGTAAGATGGATTTTTCCACCTACATCAATTATATTTCCTCCAACGCTAGTTCCAGTCCTGGAACATATAACAAGGTGGTCCAAGGAATTCAACAACCCCCTCATAACTAAGCATTTGTACATATCGTTAGTTAGGCCTTTACTCGAATACGCCTCCCAGGCATGGTCTCCTCAATACTTCTCCCAAGTTGGCAGAGTCGAATCGGTTCAAAGGAGGTTTGTCCGTCTCGTACTCAGTCACCTCCCTTGGGATGACCCACTTATCCTTCCGCCTTATGAAAACAGGCTTAAGTTACTCAACTTAAGCCCTCCTACATAAGCGTCGTTAATAAAATTATGAGTGCTTTTAGTATGCCCCCAAAAGAATCTTTTTAATGCGGCGTGACTCTTTGGTGTGCTCCACTCCTTCTTTGTTGTTGCACACTCCTTTGTTAAAGAGTTTTGTATTTTTTATTTGTTATTTTATGTTTGCATGCCTAAGCTGAGCCACCAGGCAGTGGTAGATATTTCTCAGCCCAGCTGAGAAGTGCGCCTTCTGTGTTGAAAGGGTAATTCTATTATTATTATTATTATAATTTGATTTCATTGTTTTCTAATATTCTTATCTTATTTTAAACTTGGGGTTGAACAAGTTTCCATCGGCCGACCGGCTCACAATTGATAGTCATGCACATCTTTGATGTACGTCCAATTTGACTGTGTGTACCCTAAGCCGTTTGGGGATACGACTGTCCGCCATCCAGATTGCGTGGCCGGCCAGTCTTGGTCTGTTAATTTTTATTAAAGATGAGAGTTCTGAGTCGTCAAAAATTTCATACAACTGCTGCTGTTGTATCTCCTTCGCCATACTCCATACTCTCTCCCAATAACTTTTCTTTCTGGTTCCTCTCTATCCTGGGTCGTAATCCAAAGCCCCTGTGCTGAAAGTCAAGTCGTATGTTGTTACAAGTTGTTTTAGCTGAAAAAAAGACTTTTCAGTCGAATTACGATTTTCAGCACAGGGGCCTATAGTAGAAGTTCTAAGTTGAGTTTAGACACTTCCGTTATTTCGTCGACGTTGATCAGTAGGTATAGACGACGAATATACTGATTAAAAAACCAATGATTCGTGCCTTGCACAAAAAAGACCGACCAGTCCAGATAGACCAGATATTTGGGTCTAATTTCTCGGACAGACGTCAGATATATGTCAGGTAAACAGAGCCCTTTCGCCGACCAAAGTCTATCTTACTACAAAGGTTGTGTACTGCGACGTTGAGAGAGGGGTAACTTATCATATGACGTCACTCGGAACGCACAGATAATAAGGCGTACAAACTGTGGGAACCGAAAAAGATTTCAATATGTTGAAAAGGACAAAGTTCGAATCAAAATATCTTGTTGAAAGGAAAATAATGTTCAGTTATTATTTAATTTTCGTATAAGAAACTTTTTTGTGTACTTTTTTGTGTACATTTTCATGTAGACATTTTTTAATTTCTTTTTTCTGAGAGTTTGATTAGCCCTACGTTCTAAACAGTGTGTATTGCTAAAAGTAACAAAGCGGCCGGCTGTGAATAGGTTTTGGATAGACGAACACGAGCACGACACGACAAGAGTCGGCTGAAAACGTGGTTTAAGGAGAACAGGGTGAAAGAGGACTATGTAATAGACACATTTTCCATCACCCTCTGTCACCCTCTTCTCCATAAACCTCTTTTGCAGCCGACTCTTGTCGTGTCCAATCCCGAATCCTGAAGAAAAGTTTGCCCATTGAGTGTGTGGAACACTTGCCCGCAGATGGTGGCATAGAAGTGTCGCTTAAAGAAAAATTCAACGTAAATAAAGAGGTTGATAATTTATTCTGCCTTGGATTTTTGTCTGTCATCACCTTGCCCTTGTAGATAAAAAAAAGGGTAATCGATGTAGATCAGGGGTGGGCAAACTTAATACTGGTATGATCGACATTGATTTTTCTTATTTATGCGCGATCGACTTCGAAAAATGGGTTAAATTAAAAACAAATAAAAATTTAATTAAGGTCTTTTTTGATACTAATTTATTAACTACATTGTATTGACTTTATTATTGTACTCTATGCTATGAACTTATTTATTTTAGATTAATTTTGTTATGTAGATGCGTGACATTCCATTTCATCCACAAGTCTTGTAAAGTTAGGTTTGTAATCACTGATGCACAATCGAATAGATGCCATTAAGTGCTCATCAGTCAGAAAACTTCTAAATTGCGATTTGATGTTTTTCATTTGAGAAAACGCTGCTTCACATAAATAAGTGGAACCAAAAAATGCCAATATCCTCATTGCCACTGATCTCAATAATGGTTATTTTTAGAGATGTGGAGAATATGCGTTCGACCGAATACGAATATTCCAAATATGTACCAAACCGAACATTTGGCCGAATTATTCGGTTCATCTTTGCGTAGTTCATATAGTTCGGCGAAGCGATCTGCGAGTAGCAGCGTTCACCCACCCGTCGAGCACTTCGCGCTAGCTCGACTCGCTCACTCAATACGCCCGTTCTTTCTTTTATTGCAATTTCTCGTGTGATAGAATTATCGCCAAAAAATAAGGGACTAAAGCAAGAATTCCATAAACATTGAGGCCCTACGTACATGGGTTGACGGATTTGCATTACCAGTTTCAAACTCAAAATCAACCAGTTTACACATAACCAGTTTGCAATCAAAATGAAACCTTTGTCCACACAAAAGCGCAACTGATTTTTCACATCAATCGGTGTTCTGTGGTCACGAAGATTTTGGTTGAAAAAACTTAAACGCAATTGAAAGTGGTGACCTTTCCAAGCGTACATGCGTTGCATACGGTGGACAGACAATATAGAAGTGTGTGTATTCAAATGCGACTTGACGGAATATTCCATGAATGGAATGCATGCAACGCAAATGTCTGTCTACTTTCAACTTTTTCTATAATGCCGCAATCAAAATAGCGCACACAATCATACACTAGTTACTTAGATTTTTGGGTTATTTCGGGACGGAAAGAAACTACGAAATTAAGTGTTAAGGTGAAAACTCGCCGCATTTCGTGGAACCGCTGAATGCAACGCAAGCACGCAAGTATAAGCTTGATATTGCTTCCGACCGGCAAGAACAGTCGTACGAAAGCAGTTGCAAACTAGTTTCAAATCGGTATCTTTTCTAACGACTCGTGCGCTGATTCTCATTTTTTTGAAATTTTTGATTTCGTGAATAAATATGGTTACTTAAAGAAGGGTCTGTTTCATTGAGAAATACTACCTATGTACGGTTCCAGAATAAATCCTCTTTAACATATGTAACTCTTAAAATAATACTATTTAAATATTCGGTAATTATTCCGCAAACTAACCGAATATTCGGCCGAATACGAACATTAAAAAATACGCCGAATATACCGAATACGAATATTCGGCCGAACATTCGGCGCATCTCTAGTTATTTTTCTTCGGGTAATAAATTCCAAAAATAATTTTCTTTTGCACGTGCTTTCAGAATTATATCTGATTGTATTGTGAAAATTTCTAACTCTAGATGCGATGATTTCAATTGAAAAGTATGACCTAGATTTGATGAATTATCTTCGTTATCGAATTCTCCAAAAGGATATGAAATAAATTTAAAAATCGGTTGAAGATTATTGATCATGAAAGAATGAGCTGCAATGAACGACAAAACCTCGATTTCGGCTTCGTGCAGTTTTTAAAAATTTTGTTACATCGCAAAAAATTTGTTACATCGCTACCGTCTACCGTTCACATGGGGCTCATCTGCTTATTGTTAAAAATCAGCTGATTTTTTATAATTTTTGTAACACCAACTCTTCTTCAGTCGCCCAATTAAGTAGGAGCCATAGTGAACTTGATAGTCCCGTGATTTTGCAGCATGAGCAAGAGATGACACTTTTGCAGCAAGAGCGTGTAAGAGAGAAAACTCGTGACAAGACAGATATATTTTTCTGGCCATTCTGAGAACATTGAAGCTTTGCCTCGCGGCATGCAGCTTATGGGAACATGTCCTAAGCCATATACACTCATATGTAGTAGCGACAACTGACATGTAAGAATGGGCTGCTCATCAGGAGTGCGTTCAAAAACCTTACTATGGTTAACCATGGTTAACTATGGTAAACTTTTGTCATTCAAAAACTCCGTGGTTAACTACAAAATAACCACGAGCAAAACTTTTAGGCGTTCAAAAACACCCTTGGTGAACCATGGTGTCGTTAAATTTTGGTCGGGAGCATGGTTAGCTATAGTTAAGCAGAAGAACAATAAAAACAACTCCTTGACAGTTGTTTTAATCTTAAACACATGAACAAATCAAAGTGGGAATTATGAGATTATTGTAAATAAATAATTAATGGACACATACGAAATAATTGAAGGAAATAGCGGATTCTATTTTATGGAAAACAAATTCCTTTAACTCGTAGTTAACTACGGTGCGTTCAAAAAGTCCATGGTTGAACATAAACTTTCGGGGTTAAGTGAAATAATGAAGCATAACCACAGCTTACCTCGTGGTTTAACATAGTAAGGTTTTTGAACGACCTCCAGAAGATTTTCCTGGGACCAATTCGTTCCATATGTGGCAAACATTTTTTAACTGGCATGGACACTGTTGCAAAAAATGTCATTGGTAGCGACAATAGTAAAATAAATACGTGTTTAATTTTAAATTCTTGTTTCATCTTCTGCTAAATTTTGTACAGTGGGTGATCAACGAATTACGATCACTCAGATATTTTCTAGAAAATAATAAAACTAATTGTTTTTTTGGGAAGTATTGTAGAATAATTTGTTGTTATTTTTGCTGGAATTTATTCCAGGTAGCTTCAGGGGGGAAATTCAAAAAAAATTGTTTTCTTTTCATTTTTGTGATAATTAAAGTCGAAATTGTGAAAAATTTCATGGTGATCGTAATTCGTTGATCACCCACTGTAGTACACATTTGAAATTAACAGATTTGAAATTAAGCTAGAAAATTATTTAAATTGTCTGTGAGCGACGGTCGAACTGTTCGCGATCGACCGGTCGATCGCGATCGACCGTTTGCCCACCCCTGGATACTCTTTTCTTGATGGATTCTTATAGCCTTGTAAAATGAGGAATGAAAAAACTCTCCTATAAATCTTTACAGAGACCGACAGCGTTCCGGTTTCTATCCCAGCCGGAGGCTTGAAAAGTAGCGAGTGAAGGTGGATTTACATATCTGACATTTTTCCGTCGCGCCGGGTGACAGCTGATCATTTCTGTCGCAGATTTTTAATACGCGTTTTACATATCTGACGAATTCTGTCACAGCCAAAAACAATCGTGACTTTTGGCAACTGACGTGAAGAGAGTAAAAATGAAAGAAACCAAAAAAATATAACTTAACAAACAAACAATTTTTACTAAAGCCACGCAAAGCCAAACAAATACAAATAAATAAGCATTTCAGTTACACATAACCTCAACTTTAACTTACAATCAGCTGTTTCTATCACCCTGTCACAGAAAAAGTTGAAGTTCGCTCAGCTCTCCACCGTGACGGTAAGATGTCACAGAGATTGTTTCCTATTGGTCGAAATTGTAGAAAATTGCGGCGCGACAGAAAAACGTCGGATATGTAAATCCACCTTGAGTGTAGAGCTTTCTCATAAAGCCAGGCAATTTTTTTGGGATTTTATAGTGGTTGGAGTAGAAGCAGTACCGACTTTAGGGGGAATCGAACCCGGGCGAACGCCCGAGGGCTACTACTACTGAGGTCCAATAAAGTGATCATTTATTTTGCTATTAAATGATAACTTCTTCACAATACAAGCTACAATCCGGGATGTGCACAGGAGATAAACAACAGGAGGTTGTGTTTGACAAAACCTTAAAGGCAGCTGGAAAGGGCCCTTTGTTATACTTTTGAATTTATTGTCTCAAGTTTCGAGCAATAAACCAGTGTTTGGCAATATCAACTCTCGGGAGCAACACGAGCTTGTGATTGTGAGTACGAGTGAGAGAGAATTATTATTCTCTTTTTTCTTTTGGGTTTGAAGAATGAAGAGAATTATAGAGAGTCGCTCAGGCAATTAGGCCCGAGCCTAAGGCCAGGAGGGCAACTAAGTTAAATCTCCCCGGGCCGAAAATAGATTGCATGCCAAAAAGTTGAACTGTTCAGTTCTAGGTAACAATCGTTCCTTATACCGGAGACACACTATCACCCTTAATCCGGATTATGACGTCAAAATGACGTAGACCCATATAAAAGATATGGAAATAAAATCGAGTCTACGTCATTCTGACGTCATAACCCAGATTAAGTGTGCTAGTGTGTCGAGGGTATTAAGAAGTTCTGACTTAGGTTAGGTTTAGGTTAGGTTAGAAATGGCTGAACTGTTTGGTTTGAGCGCATACACTTAGGCCAAAGAGATAGGCCCATTGTGATGTTAGCTTAAATTAAGCCTTGAATGCAAAATGTACTCAGTACTCGATTCCCTCTATAAGTAATGATATTAGTAAAACTGGTGCATCAAAAGTTCGAGTACTGATGAGTATAATCGAAAGCCAAATACTCGTATCAGTAAAGAATCGATTACCGATTCTGTATCCCTACATATTTTAGCCCCAGGTCCCGTAAGCCTATGTGGCGGGCCTGCACGCAATACCGCAAGTATAATAGGGGGCCACGTCGAAGAAGTACAAACTTTGTTCTAAAACAAATCATTTTCAGGTGCTCTGAAAAAGTCCACTACTGCCCGGCCTCAAATAGTATCAAAACTATTTCCATTTCCTTTAGCAAACTAGCGCCTAATGCCGCCTGATCTTACCACTACAAGCATATTTCCTGTGTAAGGTACTTGTATTTACCTTGATTGGGCAATGTCTACATAATAACATAGGTAGTCTATCTTAAAGAAATGTCATTAAAAAAATTAAGGTGCATAGAAATATCTCGCATGGAGCGCCAAAATACCTAACGCCGGCCCCGAGTAGAAGACTTATATAGAGAATTAATGCTGCTGACTTTCGTAGGATTATCTATTATTTTATGAAGAATATTAGTGATCCGGAAATGCTTCTTTGCCATTTAATCACCCGCGAACAATTTTTTGCTGCCCCAGAGGAAGGATAGGAATCCGGAGATACATTCCGAAACAGTATCAAATTACAGAGGGAAGATTTCACGATTTTGTAGGACTTGTATACATTATGGTCTTATAGGGTCTTGTCATTTATACTTGCTTATGAGGAGATATAAAATTAGTTCCAGTGACGCAAATATTTTGGTGTCGGTAATCTCCATAAGTCTAATTATAAGCATTAAAAACGTGGTTTAGTTAATTAAAACCCGAGATCAAAGTTACAGGTTTGAACTGGCAAGGAACGAGCATTTTTGTTTTTCGAGCTGGATGAACAGCTTCATCACCATCATCCTATCATAAATGAACATGAAATTTTGAGTGCAACTGAAAGGCAGAAATCGATTTTTCCATGCCGCTGCATTTTTAATCAAAAATGCATAGCAGTCGAAAACACATTTTATGAATAGGGTGAATAATTTTGAAGCATGTTCATGTCAACCTACCCCAAAAATGTATATAAATTTATGAATAACCCCAGAACATGCAAACGAGTCAAAGTGGATTTTCACCGCCATAAGTTCTTCGTAAATTAGCAACACGCCATGTACTTCGCTATGAATTTTGATCCGAAGGTAAAACAAATCCCTAAAACTCAGGTAAAACTGCTGACAGAAACTAATCTAGTTGAGAAATTAATAATTGCATTGTGAATGTGAAACTAAGTTGCATATTTTACTTGGTGGGTCCAATTTGCATAGCCGCAAGGTGGGTCCTCCTGTGCAGCCAGTAGGTGATCATGGTGCCCGAAATTGTATCATTGTCATCCTATTTGCTACTACACTCGACCGGGTCAGACGCGGCGGTAATTTTTCCTCATATTCTGCGCAAACAAAGGGTCGGCTAATTGCAAGGAAGCATCCCGGAAATTTTTATTGCCAGAATTTAAAGTTGAAAAATTTATGGCCATCGTGGGAAGAAAGGGTTGAAAGGGGCCTGCATGCTGCCGGAAAAACTTTTTCAATTAAGTGCACCACCAGCATTGTAGACGTCGTCGTCGTCGACGGCGGCGGCAGAGAAAGTTCTTCTGTTGCCACCCGCCCCCACACACGTCCGCCGTAGACCAGACTGTAGATTTAGCTTCTTATTAATTGTTTTTTTTTTTTGAATTTTTCTTTTAAAAATTTCAAGGACAGTTCATTTATTTACGTGGAGGGAGCCATGTTAATTGGAACCCTATGTTGCTTTTTATGTGGTACCTTGGATAAGTATAGTCGTACAGGGTGTAATTGAAACATGAAATTTAAACTTTTAAATATACTCGAATTAAATGTTGGATTTGTGGAGCTATAATTATGCAAATGGGGTTTGTCACAAAGTATGTCTGCTAATTATTTCTAAAACCTATGAAGTACCCTTAATAACTGCCTACATATTAGACATTTTTATAATTGACTAGATTGTTGTAATTATAGACTTTCGGGGTAATGGCCAGGCTGAGGAGTATTGTAAAATCATGTCAATCGACAACATTTAATTTAGCCGAGCTATGATTATTTTTGACTATTGATTCCCTAAATTAAACAGCCGTTCTTTCTTTTTGGCGAGGTAATTTGTCCAAAAGTACCGCGGGCACTTGCTTGGCCTATTGTAGCACATGGAACCTTTGGCAAGAGAGCTGGGGCAAAAATCGAGCATCTGTATGAAAATTACAAGAAGCACGGTCCACGACGATTGACGAAAACTTACTTAAGGAACAGACGGGCTCGCCTAGACTATGAATGCGAGGTTTCTACCAGCAAGCTAGCTACTGAAGAACCTTCTTAGAGGAAATGGGGGACAAGGAAACTAATTGAGACAGTGGGAACCATGTCAACGCAACATCCGGCTCTTGAGACTAAACAGAGGAGCACAGGGTATCAAAAAGCAGCCATGACCGCTTTAGGGATCCATATCAGCCAATCAACGAGGTACCAAAAATCAAATGCTTTCTTCTTCTTCCAATTGAAGAAGAGGGACTGATGTCAGATTAGCACTTCTGACCCTCGATGGTAGTAAAGGCTCGGGTCCTGATAAAATTAATCCGGTTTTCTTGCGAAAAACTGCTTCTTCAATTTACAAGCCGCTTACTAGTATTTTTAACAGAAATCTACTTGAAGGTCACTTCCCTGCGATTTGGAAAACTGCGAAGTGCGAATGTAACACCAATTCATAAGTCAGGACCTAAAAGTGATACATATTGAACTAAAGACCAATCTCTTTACTATCATCCGTAGCTAAAACCTTTGAGCGATTAGTGCATGGCAGAGTTTATTACTTCTTCAAGCACATAATTAACCCCAATCAGTATGGTTTTGTGAAGTCCAAATCAACTGAGACTAATCTTTTAATTTATTCTAATTTTCTATATAATTTTTTTTTCTGTTGATTCTATATACACAGATTTCAGAAAAGCATGTTGACCATATGTTCATGCTGGAAAAACTATGTTTTAATGGCATCAAAGGCTACGATGGTTTTCATCTTGAACGTAGGCTTCAGTCTGTTGTTCTAAATGGTTTTTCTTCCTCGGTAATTCCGATCAGTTCAGGAATTCCTCAAGGATCTATCTTGGGCCCACTGCTCTTCCACAGCCAAACATTGCTTTTTTCCGACGACTTAAAAATATACAAACAGATAAAAACTATGAAGGATAGTCAACTGCTGCAAGATGATATCATCCGATTCCAAAACTATCGTCAGAGATAGATCGCTGTCGAAGTAAGACGTGTCTTTCGCTCGGTGCCTGAATTTTTATAAATTTAATTAAATATTGCAACAATTTATAGCAAAAATTAAATATCTTAAGTGAGTGACATGATCACAGTGTAGATGTGACTTTTTTGAGGCTCCGAGTCATTTATGTTTTGATTTTTTCCGCTAATCCTGAGTGTTCTTCGACATCTCGATATTTCTACTGGCCTCCGCGCGTGCTGTTTATTCCAGTGACAAAGCTGCGCTTGACTTAATTTGAGTTTTTTTTTCTCTTTACGTGGCGCTTTTACTGTGATATTAGAACTTGCTGTTAAAACCTTCAAAATGTCGAAGCTTCGATCTGCCGCAAAGGGACTTACTGAGTGTAATTCCGCTAGGAGCAATGCCCCCGAAGCTAGAACTCCGAAGTCCACTTCACTTGCAGTCTCCGATTACAGCTATGAGCAGCTGGAGAAAAAAATCCTCGCTGGCGTCGATCGCCTGCTGGATAGTAAATTTGCTGCGTTTGAAGACAGATTTAAGCAGCTTGAGGCCCGTCTGAAAATGCAAACTGAGGAGGTCTGCAGCACCTTTAACTGCCAAATTGTCAAACTAAGGGAAGAGGTCGAAGCTGTACAGCACGACCTTGCTACAGTGTCCAACGAATTCGAGGACCTGCGGCGCCAGTCTAGGCTCAAAGACATAGTAATTCGAGGCATTCCTTCCACAAATGATGAAAACCCGAGTGAAGTTTTAAATGCTATTGCCTCTACTATTGGGCATGAACTGTCTCGTTATGTCTATGTTTTTAGGCCCCGTCAGCGACGCGGCCCTGATTCATCAAGTGCCACAAACACGAGCTCGTTGTTAATAGCTAAATTCCCATCCGCTAATGAGCAGCAAGACTTCCTCAAAAAAAAACCGCCAACATGGTAAGCTTACTTTGTCTAAGTTGAACTTAGGTTTCGCGTCTGATGGCGTCGTCATGATTAATGAGAGCCTGACGTCGAAGAATAGGGACATCTTCCAGACAGCGCGTAGACTTTTAAAAAGGAATCTCGTGACATCGGTGTTCACTAGACGGGGACTTGTGTATGTCCAACTCCAGAGAAATCAGCAGCCGCGGATGTTCATCTCTGCCCTGGACCTAAATGAAGCTGTTGGGTCTTCCACAACGCCCTAGCCTTTTTCGTGGAACCTGGATCTGCCGCTTAATTTGTTGGAGCCTCACATCAACGCATGTTTTGAATACTTTTAATTAGTTTTGTTTATTTCATAATCTTATCTTTGTTTTTTATTCATTATTCTTATTTTTAAATATTTTTGTTTATCCCTTAATTTATTTTATTTTATATTGTTTTTATTATTATTTAATTTTTAGTATAATGTTAGCTTTTTTTATTAATTTTGTCATTACTTCTTGTCTCGCTCTTTTTCTTCTTTTCACATTCATTATCTTTGTTTTTTATTCATTATTCTTATTTTTAAATATTTTTGTTTATCCCTTAATTTATCTTATTTTATATTGTTTTTATTATTATTTAATTTTTAGTATAATGTTAGCTTTTTTTATTAATTTTATCATTACTTCTTTTTTCGCTCTTTTTCTTCTTTTCACTTCTTTTCTCTCGTTGATCTTGCTGGTTGTTCGGTGTGGATGCTTGCTCTTCGTCTATGATGGTGGTTAGTGTCTCCCCACTAGACAAGATAAGAACGATCTTTAAGATATTTACATCCCGTGCACATGGTCTCAATGTCGTCTGTATAAATGCAAGAAGCCTTAGAAGCAAGTGTGATATGTTGCATGACTTATTTTGCAATTCTTGTGTCCATATTATTGTTATCTGTGAAACCTGGCTTAATGACAGTATCAACTCGAAGCTTGTAGCTATTCCTGGCTATAACATCTTTAGGAATGATCGTGTAGGGCGTACAGGCGGTGGCGTTGCAATTTACGTTCATCATAGCATAAGATCTTCAGCTATAATCTCTGCCACGTGCTGTCAAAATGCCCAATACTTGGCTGTCGAATTAAATACTGGTGTAGAAAAGGCAGTTGTAATTGGTATTTATCGTCCACCTAGTATTTTTAGTCTTGATAATGTTAATGAGCTCAATACCGCCCTTTCAACGCTCACCAGAAAGTACCGCCATGTCATTGCCTGTGGTGATTTTAATATTGATGCTTTAAAATCAAGTACATCTCTAAGCAATTTTAATTATCTTTGCCAACTGCTTAATTTGGGAATCGTCAATAGCTTACCTACGTACTTTAATGCAATGGTTCCATCACAATTGGATTATTTTCTGGTTGATGACATTCAGAAAATCTTGTTTCATAACCAAATTAGTCCACCCAGTAATTTTGATCATGATTTTCTTTTTTTGTCCTACAAAATACACCTTCGGCCTGTTTCTCAGTTCCAGACGATATCATTCCGTGACTTCAAACGAATCAATCTCCAGCAACTTGAGAATGCGTGTCGCGAGTTATCTTGGGATCCTGTCTACTCAAGTGATAATATAAATGAAAAACTTCAAGCGTTTTATGACTCTATTAGACCCTTATATGAAATGTTTGTTCCTCTTAGGTTAATCAGGGTTTATCCACGACGATGTCCTTGGCTTACTCGTGAAGTGCATATCTCAATAGCTGAAAGAGACTTCCTGTATCATCGGTATAAAAAGACGCGTAATGAGGAAGTGCGAAAGTTGTACAAACGAGCACGCAATAGGACAGTATCGTTAATTCGTTCAGCTAAACGCTCCTATTTTAGTAACCTGCTCGATACAAGTTTACCCCCGAAGAAGCTATGGAGTAATCTCCGTAATCTTGGAGCATTTGGTCAAGATTACCTAAAAGCAGAGTTAGATCCTGATGTCCTGAATACATTCTTTTCTTCCACCTCCGATGCAGTCTGTAATTTACCTTCTTTCGACTTAAATTTTTCTTCTGATGGTTTTGTATTTCGCTGCATTGGCGAGGATGAACTTCTTTCTACACTATACTCAATAAAATCGGAGGCGGTTGGCTCTGATGATTTTCCACCTAAATTTTTAAAAATCATCGCACCGTTTGTATCAAATGTGCTCACGCATATATTCAACTACTCTCTTACGTGTTCCCAATTTCCAACACAATGGAAGCTAGCGTTGGTGGTACCTATTCCAAAAACAATTTCCCCTTTGCAACCCTCTGATTTCCGTCCAATTAGTCTTCTATGTTTTTTGTCGAAAGTATTTGAAAAAGTAATTTTTAAGCAACTTATTTCGCATATTGAAGAAAACTGTTTTCTTTCCGAGTGGCAATCTGGCTTTAGATCTGGACATAGCTGTGAAACTGCACTACTAAAAAACTCTTCTGATATCTATGATGCCTTGGATAACCGTAAAGTAACTTTCTTGACTTTACTCGACTTCTCGAAGGCATTTGATTCGGTTGATCATGCAAAGCTCTTACAAAAATTAGGTAGTAATTTCGGTCTTGGTTCTACTGCTATGAAACTGATTCTAAGCTACTTGTCTGGTCGTTCTCAAATAGTTAAAATCCAGAATAAATTTTCTGAACCCATACTTCTACGCTGCGGAGTGCCACAAGGCTCTATTCTAGGTCCCTTGCTGTTTAGCATTTATATTAATGACCTTCCTCTTGTAATTAAAAACACATCTATACACTTATATGCTGATGATGTGCAAATCTACATAAGTATGCCCATCGATTCAACCGCTGAGTGTATTCGTAAACTTAACGATGATTTGAGGAGTATTTCTGATTGGACTGTTACCAATAAATTGCCCCTAAATCCTAGGAAGTCTTCATGTCTGGTGGTTAGTAAGACTCCCATTGTATTAAGCACACTCGCACCAATTATAATAAATGATGTCATGTTGCCTTATGTCGAATCAGTCAGAAACCTAGGTGTTGTGTTTAACTCTAAATTTAGTTGTTGTAGTCACACGAGCAGAGTTCTTCAAAAAGTCTATGGATGCTTACGTCAACTATGGGTAAGTGCTAGCCTTCTCACACCTGGTTTGCGTAAAATGCTTGTGATTGCTCTAATTATGCCCCACTTGAGGTATGGTAGTCTAATTTTCCCCAAACTTGATTCGGTATGTATGAGAAAAATGGAAGTTGCATTTAACGATTGCCTTCGTTTTGTCTACAGGCTAAGACGGCATGATCATATTACACCATACGCCTCCAGCTTATTGGGTCTTACTTTTGTAAACTATCGCTCGTACCACGAATTAAAATTTATCTTTAAGCTTATGAATAAAATGTGTCCACGTTATTTGTTTGAGAAACTACGCTTCTTACAATCCAATAGGCAGGTACAATTATTGATCCCTAGGTGTAACTCGTCATGTGGTGATCGTTCTTACTTTGTCCAAGTCGCGCGTAAATGGAATGCTTTGCCCTGTGGTATTCGGAGTGCGACATCTAGCCGAACTTTCAGCAAGCTTTTAAAAGACCACTATAGTTAATTCTTTCTTTCTTTCCTGTCACTCTTTCTCTTTCTTCTTCTTTCTTTCTTGTCTTCTCCTCTCATTTTTTCTTTTTTTTTTCTCTTTCTCTTTTATCAATTAATCAAATATTTGTTATTTCCTTTGCTTTTATGTACAGTTAAGATGTTTAATCTTTGTGTTAAACCAATAAATATATATTATTATTATTATTATTATTATTGTCATGACGATAAACTATTTCTTGCATTAGATAAATGTCAAGTCATTAGCTTTACAAGAAATACCAACCATGTCAGTTTTGACTACACATTAAATAACACTATTCTTATCAGAGTAAAGCATATACATACGTGATCTTGGAGTTATCTTCGTCAAATTGATTTTCGACTCACATATTAACAATACTGTATCTAAAGCATACAGGATGCTTGGCTTCGTACTAAGATCGACCAAGAATTTTAAACAGTTGTTGACTTACCCCCTACTATACCAATCGTTAGTAAGATCACATTCGTCCAATCGTTAGTAAGCCTCATCCGTCTGAAACCCATACTATAAAGTTTACAGTATTCCCACCGCCAACGGATTCCAAGAAATCGTTCTTGCGTCCGCTTACTTTCCGGGGGATGTAGCAATAGTGCCACCCCAGGAGGTTCAAGATCTCATTGAGTTCTGTCGCAAGACGAACCGGCAATTCGTCATCGGCTGTGATGCAAATGCTCACCACTCCATCTGGGGGAGTACCGATGTAAACCAAAGGGGTGAGTGTCTTCTAGAATTTCTTGTTATGAATAACATAGATATTGCAAATAGAGGATGCAAACCCACTTTTATCACTGCTAGTAGAAAGGAGGTGCTGGACCTCACCTTCACGAGCAGGCTTTTATCCGACAGGATTGAAAACTGGCGTGTTCTGGACGAGGCCTCACTGCCCGATCATCTGCACATTAGATTTGACATTGTGGGCCTTCCACATATCCGCGCCTCCTCTTTGGTTCCTAAGAAAACCAACTGGTCTAAGTTTCAGGGGCTTGTGGCCTCGAAATCAGACCAGCTTGCGGCTTCTATCAGCTCAGTGTATGAACTGGAGAATGCGGCCACGCAGCTTACTGATGTGCTGATCTCTTCCTACCATGACAGCAACACTGTTTCTTCCTTTCAGTCGTCGCGAAAAGTGCCCTGGTGGAATGACAGGTTAGCTGCAATGCGTAGAAATGTTAGGAGATTGTTCAATAGGGCAAAACATACCGGGCATTGGGATGAATATAGGTTCACCCTAACAGCCTACAACAAGGAGTTGAGACGTTCCAAAAGGATTGCCTGGCGGAAACACTGTGAGAGCATTCAGACTCTACCAGAGGCGACTAGACTCCAAAAGCTACTTTCTAAAGACTCCTTCAACGGAGTGGGCCTTCTCAAAAAGGAGGATGGCTCCTACACCTCTAACCATGAAGAAACCTTGAGGTACCTGCTCAGAGAGCACTTTCCAGGGTCAATCCTTCAGACCGCTTATCCATTGGATGCTGGGTGTAGTCATAGGACTATCCCAGACCGCTATTCCCGCAGTCTTTCAGGGAATGTCTTCGACCGTGACAAGGTTAAATGGGCAGTGGCCTCTTTTCAACCTTATAAGTCCCCCGGAGGAGACGGAATTTTTCCGGCACTTCTTCAGAAGGGCCTTGACCTGATCATCAACAACCTGGTCTGTCTCTTTAGAGCCAGCTTCAATTGGGGATACATTCCAACCATCTGGAGGAAAGTCGTGGTGGTTTTTATCCCGAAACAGGGAAACAGACCCCTCGAGCTGCCTAAATCGTACAGACCTATCAGCTTAACCTCTTTTCTTTTGAAAACAATGGAAAGGCTGCTAGACCTTCATATTAGGTGCAAACTGGAGCTCACTCTCCCTCTTCATAGCTCCCAGTTCGCTTACTCAAAGGGTAAATCAACAGAGGTTGCTTTACACCACCTGGTCAGTAAAATCGAAAAAGCCTTCCTCGCTAAGGAAACTGCTTTATGTGCGTTCCTTGACATCGAAGGTGCTTTCGATAACACTGGCTATGATTCTATCTCTAGAGCACTGGCTCTCAGAAATCTGGATCCTCACACGATTGAGTGGATAAATGCCATGCTTGCAGATCGTGACATTTCTTCTACCCTAGGTGTCTCCACCATTAGTGTTAAGGCTATTAAGGGTTGCCCTCAAGGTGGAGTCTTATCCCCGTTACTCTGGTCACTAGTTGTGGATGAACTCTTGATCAAACTATCTGAATCTGGTTTCGATGTCATCGGTTATGCAGATGATCTTGCCATCATTGTCTCTGGGAAGTTTGACTTGACCATTACAGAGGTCATGAGAACGGCACTGCGAGAAGTTCAAAGATGGTGTACCAAGGAGGGTCTGTCAATCAACCCAAATAAGGCTGTCCTGGTACCTTTTTCCAAACGCTACAAAGTGGACCTAGGTCCTATCTGTATCCAGGATACCACAGTTGAGTATTCAGACTCAGTCAAATATTTGGGAGTAATTTTAGATAAGAGGCTGAACTGGAACGCTCAACTTGACTACGTCATCAGCAAAGCCACAAGGGCCATATGGGCCTGCAAAAGGCTTCTGGGTAAGACATGGGGTCTTACACCACAAATGATGTACTGGATGTACAATACGATCGTTAAACCTGTTGTCACCTATGCTGCTATAGTTTGGTGGCCCAAGACTAAACAGGTTACGTCGATCCTCAAGTGCAGCAAGCTGCAACGGCTTGCCTGCCTCTCCATTACCGGAGCTATGCGGACCTGTCCCACAGCTGCAATGGAAGCAATCATTGGATTGACCCCTTTGCATCTCTTCATATGGAAATCCGCCGCCATAAGTGCCTTGAGACTTCAGATCTCATCCAACTGACCCCATACGGTCAAAGGACACATGGATATCCTTAAAAATATCCCAAGCATTTCCATCTGCCGCGTATCCGACCATATGGTTAGTCAACTGCGGTTCCAAAGGAAATTCAAAACAATTATCCCGGATCGCTCTGAGTGGGAGGAAATTATTCTTCCTAGGGATCCAAACCATCTCCACTGGTTTACTGACGGGTCAAAGATGGAACATGGCACAGGGGCTGGTGTCGCAGGACCCAACTCCAAGGTCTCGATTGCAATGGGTAAGTGGCCCTCTGTTTTCCAGACTGAAATACATGCCATTGCGACCTGCGCTAGGCTCAACCTTGAGAAAGGTCTGAAAGGCGCCAACATTAAAATCTTTTCTGACAGCCAAGCTGCCATCAAGGCACTCTCAACGTGGAAGTTTTCTTCCAAAATAGTAGCAGGGTGTTTTGACGTACTCCAGAGCCTGACCAGAAGAAACGAGGTCTCGCTCTGCTGGGTCCCCGGACACTGGGGTATCGAGGGAAATGAGGCTGCAGACAGCCTCGCGAGGGAGGGGTCTGAGACGTTGTTCCAGGGCCCAGAACCCTTCTGTGGCATCTCTTGGTCCACCTCCAAGTCTTTGATAGAAGAGTGGATTAAGAAAATAAACCTAGCCTATTGGGAGTCAGTCCCAGGTCTTAGACAGGCTAAAGATCTTATAAGACCCTTTGCCTTAAGGGGCACTATTACTCTAAACAGAGCGGACCTAAGGCTGCTGGTGGGCTATCTCACTGGCCATGTAGGACTGCGGTACCACCTCCACAACCTAGGTCTGTCTCAAGAGACAGAATGCCGACTCTGCTTGGAAGGCGACGAGACTTCCACACATATTCTTTGTGAATGTCCTGCTCTGATCTGGCTTAGAAGAAGAACGTTCATCAGAGAGTTCTTGAGCCCTGCCCAAGTCCGGTCTTCATCAATTAAAGACCTTCTTGCCTTCATTCGGAAGGCCGATAGTCTGTTCCGCTAGTGGGGTACGTAACACAATAGGCCTAACTTGGCCGCAGTGTTCACCACATGGGTTGCCCCCTCACTCCTTATAATAATAATAATAATAATAGCATAATGTAAGATATATGTATATTAATTGTAATTCTGAAAGTCTATTCAATCCTTGTGGCACATAGTAGTTTTGCATCATTGTATCATTCGTTGGTAAGCTAGTATATTGTATTAGCTCAGTAAGAAACGTTCAGGATATATATTGTTGTTGTTAATTTGTGATTTTTAATCTTGTAATGTATTTTTTTTGCGATGTGTATAAGTTGTTTCTTCAGTAAATTAAATAAAAAAATAAAATATTATAAAATAAAATGGCGCTACAGCCACAACTCGAGCTTTACGAGCCGAACTTCTCCAATTCTATGTGTGGAATAATAGGCCAAACCTAAACGGGAAGTGAAGTGAAGTGAAGCTAAGTATATACCATTTCATATGAATGTATGAAAGTGACCAAAATGGAAGTGAAGTAGAAGTTACATCTATTTTAGTGGAAGTTACGACTCCATACTTCTACTTTACTTCTGCGTTACTTTTCATTTAGGTTTGGCCTAATGTCTCCGCATCTGCCATAACTGCATCCTTCAATCTATTCCTCGGGCTACCTACGGACCTTCGTAGTAAAGACCTTCTTTGCTGTTCCGTCTTCCGGCAGGCGCTCAACGCACACTGGGACTCGCTTACAGAAGGTTCTACTCAAAACTCAATTTTCAAAACATGGATATTTCCAAAAAATAATAACAATAATAATAATAATGGTATCATTGTAGTTGAAATAATGTATCAGATCACGTGTACAAATATTAAGTCGCTGACTGTTATTAGTCATCGAGCGCATGAGCTTAAAGTTTAGTGGGGAAAAATTGGAAGCGATGCACAAGGGAGCCTATTTGGAGCCCTCTCAAGGAAGCTTTACTGGAATTTTCATATATTTTATAATTTTCTAGAAAAAAAGAGAACAGGCATTTATCTTCGTGACCATAAAATGTGACATTAGCATACTCAATGACGCAGCTCTCGTTCGATACGGAGGACAAGCAGCTTTGGAAGTGGTTAGAATTTAGTTGGGGGACTGCTTTGGTAAAACCATTCTCGCCCTTGGAAAGAAAAAGGCAATTGCAAAAGGATGAACCAAATAAAAGCTTTTTGATACCGGATCACACACCCACATTCGCCCATGAATATTTCCTTTTAAAAGCTTTTTTTTATAATGCAACTAGAACGCTTATAGTACAGGATCCGTAGAAGAACGACCTTCACTGATCGAGTAACCAAATGAAATCTATTTTTTATGAAAAAAAATATGCTAACAAAAGTAACGGTGATGGGTTGCCTAACGAAATATGTTCAAGGCTATATTTAATTGATAATTCAAAAATCAATTTTTTTGCCATACCTTTACCGATCGAGTAACCAAACAAATTTAACACTAATCGAAAGTAAGAAACCTATAGATTGTGAAAACATAGGGTTGCCTACCATTTTCCGTTCAAGGCTATAGGGTTGCCAGGTTTAAACAGGTGAGTAAAAAGGGGTACCTTCACTGATCGAGTAACCAAATAAATTATATTATACATCAAAATAAAGATAATTTTATTGCGAAACGATACGTATAGGGTTGCCTGTGAAAACCCGTTCAAGAATCAGGGTTGTAAGGCTTTGAAATTTATAAATTCAAGCATATGAAAATGTACGATAAAGAGTCTATCCATTCTATCCAGTGTGATAGAGATGCAGATTAGCAAATGGGGCCGGAATGAAAACAGAGAGCACGCATCCTCTGTGGGGTTGAAAATCTAGTGAACGACAAGTATTGCTTTGGAGCAACTGACAATATACTCCAAAATATGTCTGGGACTTTCTTCTGTTTTGGAGCCAATTAACTTCTCTCCCGAATTTTTAAATTACTATTGTCGAAAAATAAAACAACTGTTAGCAATGTGAATGTTCGTATATCTTTATAAACAATATCAATACAAAAACATTGAGGTATTTCGTTTGAGAAAATATACATAAAATAAATAAAAAATATAATACAAATATTTTACAGCTTAATGGATTCGTAGGATTAATTAAGGAATACACTTGGACATTTCAAAATTGTTTACCATAATTAATCCTACGAATCCTTTAAGCAGTAAAAAGTAACAATTTTATTCATTCTCTGATTCTTCTAGTGTAAAACTATTATCAAGTTCGGAAGATTCGTCATCATTTTCCTTGTCAATCATTTCCACTATATCTTCGACTTTCAAAGGCGTTTGGTCCCCAACATATCCTATAGGTTTTAAATAATTTTCCAAAACCCAACCGCAATTTTCAGGCCGTACTTTTACACAATCAGGCTCTGTTGCATTGAGCCATACCCACATGGAATTAACATAAATTGTACGAAAGATTTTTTGCTTCAGTGACATCCAGCATGGTGGTATAGCGTTCGAATCGAAGCTTTTAATTTTTTTTTTTAAATTTTCGCTATCTTCTTTTGCCGCAAAACTTTTCAAGAAAATGCAATATCTTGCCTCATTTACACTCTGGTGCAATTTTGAATTCCGTATATATATAGTAGTTGAAGTAAATTCTTGCACGATGTCCATTTTTTCCTCGATTAAAATATCGACTTCATCAGTTAAGGACGCAAAAACTGTTTGGTACGTTTCATTGTTACAGAAAATTTTAAAAGGTTTAATTTTACCTTTCTTATAGAAAGCTGCGATGTAATCGCAACCTGTAAATGCGTGGAAAGCGGGTAGACTTTGACATAATTTGGCTCCTAACTTAGATTGCGGTATCCGAATTTCGTATTAACCGTTGGCTTTGAAATATGTATACAGCGGGTATTTGTTACGTTTACAAAAAAATAGTCTATCTAAAATTGTAAAAGTGGCGTTTCCAGCCTACCAACCTCCACAGTTATGATTCTTCAAAGTCAAAATTTTGTTTGTTTTTTTTAACTTAAATTTCCACTTTAACTATCATTTTTCTCCAAGAAATAGGTAGTTAACCCATACATTTTTCCAAAATTAGAAAACTTTAAGTATTTCCTATGAATTATGTTGACAACGTTTATACTACGGCCTTTACTTTTGAAGTTATAAGCAATCTTGATGTTTAAATTGGCTGCATCAAGTGAGGTTCCATTATGTCGTGGTGCTTTCGTACACTGGGTCTGTTAACACGCTTCGCTCCCAGGAAAGTTGCTAACGAACTTTGTGGATGAAGGGTCAAGTGGGGTGGTACCTCCCATCATCCCCACTTTCCCCTTCATCCACAAAGTTCACAAGAGCCCAGTTGCTTATCTGCTTCCTCCTCTATCGCACTGGATAGAATGGAAGACTCTTTATCGTACATTTTCATATGCTTGAATTTATAAATTTCAAAGCCTTACAACCCTGATTCTTGAACGGGTTTTCACAGGCAACCCTATACGTATCGTTTCGCAATAAAATTATCTTTATTTTGATGTATAATTTATTTGGTTACTCGATCAGTGAAGGTACCCCTTTTTACTCACCTGTTTAAACCTGGCAACCCTATAGCCTTGAACGGAAAATGGTTGGCAACCCTATGTTTGCACAATCTATAGGTTTCTTACTTTCGATTAGTGTTAAATTTGTTTGGTTACTGGATCGGTGAAGGTATGGCAAAACAATTGATTTGTGAAATATCAATTAAATATAGCCTTGAACATATTTCGTTAGGCAACCCATCACCGTTACTTTTGTTAGCATATTTTTTTTTCATAAAAAATAGATTTCATTTGGTTACTCGATCGGTGAAGGTCGTTCTTCTACGGATCTTAGACTATTATGAGGAGCATAAAAACGTATGTTCCCCTGCAATGACATGCAATGCTAAAAAGCATATGGAACTGGTATGGGAACGGGAGCGCTGCAAGCTTTTTAAATACATGTTGCTCAAACATGGCCCTTGGAGCACTGAATTTCACGGTGGGTTGCTCCTCGTCGGTCTCTCTATGTATATTTTTCTATTTTTATTTCTGGCCTCTATAGCTGCTTTACATTTCCTCGTCGTACCATTTACTGGCTGTGTGTTAGTAACCTACAGTTTGCTTCGTGACATCTGTCAGTATTGTTTTCAATCTTATCCATTTTCCATCGACTGTATCTTCATTAACTTGGAATTAAATTTGACCTTCTTCCTGGTATCTCATTGAGCTGAAATTTTGCTTACACGTGTAGTTTGGATGACAATGCAATCTGACCGATCTGGCAGATTTTTGCAATTGTGCCCGCGGCCCCTTGAAATAGGTATCAAAAGAAGGGATATGACAAGTAGAATACAATTAGCTGTGTGGCGTCATTCCAAAATCAAAATGGCGGCCAGCACAAAATTACAGAAACTTGTAATAGACTAAAAAATAAAATATATAACCGATCACCTTCAAATTTTGCATACATTCGTTGCTCGCGTGATAATTAGTATACATATATGCATGATGAGTTGAATAGTTGAGTTGAGGTTGATTTGAAGAGCACTACACGTTAAAAAAATCAAACACAAGCCACAGAGATGCTGCTGTCAACTAAAATTCAACTACTCAACTACTATACTCATATTTGCATGCATAATTTCAACTCAATCCAGGTAGCAGAATTGAGTCGAGCTCAGTCGACCTTAACTCTACTCTTTTCCTGTCTGCATTTATAGTTGGACTCGGGTTCAACCTGAATTCAACTCATCATGTGTATAAGGACTAAATGCAATCTGACCACTTTGTAAAAAGATGGCCGCCGATTTTTGCAATTATGTTGCACCAAGCCCACGAAATGGGTATGAAATGAAAGAGTACGACAGGTAGAATACAGTAAGCTGTGTGGTGTAGACGAGGACGCCATGTACTTGGTTTTGCTTTCGTTAATGTGCTATCCCAGAGGTCCTACCGCCCGTTAAATCTGAGTGAAAGCTTCTTGTGCAGTTGTAGTTGTTCCTCCAATGATGTCAATGTCGTCTGCTTAAGCCAGTAATTGACTGGACTTGTGAGGGATTGTGCTTCTTGATGTCACGCCCGAATCTCGGACACTTTCTCCAACGCCAGGTTTAAAAGGAAGCAGGCCAGACCGCCGCCTTGTCGGAGTCCATTAAAGATGTTGATTGGTCTGGACAGTGTTCCGGATACCTTTACTTGGCTTGTCATCTTGGTCATGGTCAACCTACATAGTCTTGTCAGTTTGTTGGGGATGCGGAATTCCCTCATGGCTTTGTGGAGTTCTACACTGGCTATGCTCTCATAGGCGGCTTTAAAGCGTATGCAGAGGTGTTGAATTGAGTTTTGAAACTCTAGACTTTTTTCCATAGCCTGCCTCAAGGTGAAAATCTGATCAGTGGTGGATTTGCTTGCGCTGAAGCCATACTGGTATTGGCTTGTGATTTTTCTGACGTATGGAGCCATCCTGTTTTGTAGGATAGCGAAATATATCTTATACACTTGAGTACCGTGTATATCGCGATAATTAGTGCACGCTGTGATATATCCTTTTTTATGTGCCGGTCAGAGGATGACTTTTCCCCAGTCTTCTGGCATCACTTCCTGCTTCCATACTTGCACAATTAATTCATGAATCGCTTGGTGTAATATGGAGGGCCTATTTAACCAGCTCTACTGCGATGCCGTCTGCACCCGAGGCCTTGTTGTTTTTGAGCCGGCTGATGGCTTTGCTAACTTCTTCTATGATTGTTGGCGGCAGCATAGGATTATCATCAGATATTGGTGGATCCTCCGAATCCTCAGTTAGCCCTCAGATTCCCTTCTTTGTCCTTGCAGTATGTGTAACGTGGTGTGAATTGCGTCATACTGCGGACATTCATCATTTTTTCATTGTGCTCCTTTAATCCCTCATGGGACATAGGGCGGAAACAGTTGCCCTCCAGCGGACTCTGTTTTGCGCGACAGCTCTCAGCTCCGACCAGGATCTCCCAGTTGTTGCGGCTTCTGCTAGTATGGTTCTCCTCCATGTTGTCCTAGGTCTTCCGACTCGACGGGATCCTTGCGGATTCCAGTCGAGGGCCTGTTTGGCTAGATGTTCGTTTTCGCGTCGCAAGGTGTGGCCAACCCAATTCCATTTCCTTCGTTTGATTTGGTCGTCTATCCTTTCTTGGCCGGCACGGCGCCATAGTTCTTCGTTTGAAATTCTATCCTGCCAGCGGATTTTTAGGATACGACGCAGGCATCTGTTGACGAAGACTTGTAGGCGCCCTGTGATGAATTGGGTGACTTTCCATGTTTCGCAACCGTACAAAAGTACTGCCTTCACGTTGGAGTTGAACAGCCGCAATTTGGTGTTAGTTGAGATCTCCGTTGATCTCCATATGCGGAACAGGCATGCATATGCGCCTCGTGCTTTATTTATTCTGGAACTGACATCTTCTTCTGCACCGCCATTTTCGGTAATAATACTACCGAGGTAGCAGAATTTATCGACCAGTTCCACGTCACGGTTATTCAACGCAGTCCGTTCAATGGTGTTTGCATTTATCCGCATTTCTTTAGTTTTAGTTGGATTTAGCCTTAAGCCTGCTGGACTACTTTCTGTTGCCAAATTGTTAATCATGTTTTTGAGGTCCTGGTGTCTGTGGGCCAGCAAACAGATATCATCGGCGTAGTCGAGATCCTTAAGGCGGTCTAACAAACCCCATTGTATGCCGCCTGTTCTATTTTCTAGAGCGCCGACAAGGGTGTCATTTATTACTATAAGAAATAGTAAAGGCGAAAGTAGGCATCCTTGTCGTACTCCTGAGCTCACCTCGAAGCTGTCGGATAATTTTCCATTATGGAGAACTCTGCATTTGGAATTCTTATATAGGGCTTTTATCAGTTCTATTATTTTATCAGGCAGTCCACGTCGCCGTAGTGCCTGCCATATAAAGCTCCTATTGACCGAGTCGAACGCTTTATCATAATCTACGAAAGCAAGGTAAAGGGGGGATCGGAATTCAGTAGACTGCTCCACTATTATTCGTAAGGTGTTGATATGATCAATACATGAGCGGCCCTTCCTGAATCCGGCCTGCTGCCTCCTAAGCGTTCGGTCTACTGCCTCACTTATCCTAGATAGTAATATATGGGACAAAATTTTGCCCACTGTAGATAGTAAACAGATGCCTCTCCAGTTGTCGCATATTGTTAGGTCCCCCTTTTTTGGTATTTTGACTATGATACCTTCCGTCCAATCCTCCGGAAAGGTACAGGTGTTCCATGCTATTTCCAGGATTGGCTGAAGCGCATCTGCTATGAGGCTTGAATCGGCTTTCAACAATTCTGGCGGGATGCCATCTTTCCCAGCTGCTTTACCATTGGCCATCGCATGAATTGCGGTTAGGTTAGGTTAGGTTAGGTTGAAATGGCTGCCCCCACCAGGGAGCCCACTTAGGCACGCCATTGGGCCCATTGTGATGCCATTCTGGTATTGGGACATAGTTCAGGCCATTTCAAGCCATTTCGAGCTTTTAATAAAGCGACAGAGTCTAGAGACACCAATATTTTGCAGCTCGCTCAATCCGTCAAGAAAAGGTGAGCCAAGTAGAGTCCCTCTTTTCCTTGCTAGGGCGGGACATGTACAGAGAAGATGGGAGACAGTTTCTTCCTCTTCTTCATTACCACAACTTCTACATAAGTCGTTGTGGGGGAGTCCTAATCTTTCGGCGTGTGGGCCGAAGGGACAGTGACCAGTCAGCACCCTTACCACATGGCTTATCTCCTTTTTGTTCAACTGAACCAGAGATTTTGAACGCTTTGCGTCTAAAGTTGGCCACATTGCATGAAGAGTGCGACAAACCGTTGCTGTGGTCCATCTCAGCCCGGCTCGAGCTAAGCTGATTTTTCTCACAGCTAGTTTATAGGTGGCTAAGGGCATTCCCATTTGGGTTAAGTGGGGTGTCCTTTCCACTTCGGTTCCCTGTCTAGCAAGCTCATCTGCCCTACAGTTTCCCCTAATCCCACTGTGTCCAGGAACCCAACACAGTGTTATATCAAACTGAGTGGCAGTCTCACACAGAGACCTGCGGCAGTTCAGAAGAGTCGTGGATGTTGTGACGACAGAATTAAGAGCCTTGAGGGCCGCCTGGCTATCCGATAGAATACATATATTCTTATGAGATATATTATTTATCTTCAGCCATTCGAGAGCCTCCCAGATCGCAGTGACTTCCGCTTGGAAGACGCTGCAGTGATCGGGTAGACGAAGAGAGGTATTTATATTTAATGCCTCGGAAAAGATACCAGAGCCTACATTATTCCCAATTTTTGAGCCATCTGTGAAAATACATAATGACCCAGTTGGGATAACACCATCTGTCCAGTCATCTCTGGCCGGAATGATGGTATTGAAACCTTTCTCCAAGGTCCACGTAGGTGTAGTATAATCTAGGTTGTTCGCAGTGATGGCGAATTTCCTAAGGATGGATGAATGGCCATATGAGTATGGAGTCCATCCAAGAGAAGCCTTTGTCCTGGCAGCCGTCCAGGCTGCCATTTGCTCGGCGTGTATATCCAAAGGGGTAAGATGCAATAAGACATCCAGCGCAGCTGTAGGGGTGCTTCTCATTGCACCACTGATACACAGTTCAGCTGTTCTTTGGACCCTTTCCAGTATCTTGCGATACGTAATCTTCTGTAATGCAGTCCACCATACCGATATGCCATGCATAAGTATAGGTCTGATTACGGCTGTATAGAGCCAGTGGACGATGCGGGGTTTAAGGCCCCAGTTGACTCCGATCGTTTTCTGGCATAGGAAGAGAGCTGTTTTGGCCTTATTTGCTCTTTCTATAAGATTCGGTCTCCACGTTAGTTTCCTATCGAGTATGAGACCTAGAAATTTCGCATCCTCCTTTATATGCAGTGTTTCATTACAGAGTCTTAAAGGAGGAAAATTGGGAAGTCTATGCTTCTTTGTAAAGAGCACTACTTCAGTCTTGGTTGGGTTGACGCCTAGACCCTTTGTAGTGGCCCAATGAGAAAGAGTATTCAATGCTTGTTGCATTATATCTCTTATTGTTGAGATGTACTTGCCGGTCACCACCAGCACAATATCATCAGCATAGGCCACCGTGGATGAATTGCGGTTACTATTTCCGTCTTGGATAGGGCCCGGGTGGTGATTCTTATTGGCTGTGCATTGTTGCTGGTTTCCTGAGGTTCCTGTGTAAAGGAACCATTCAGGGCGGCGAAGAAGTAATCTCTCCATCTTTGGAGCTGCTCCTCGTCGCTGCACAGCAGCCTTCCATCCGCACTCTTAACGGCATGCTTTTTAGTAGAGTGCTTTCCCGTGAGCTGTTTAGTAATTTGGTACAGCACCTTACTGTTGCCTGTGTTTGCCGCGTTTTCCGCTTTTTCTGCGGGCTCATTTATCTGCTGCCTTTTATCACGCCGGACACTTCTCTTTACCTCCCGATGTAGTTGGGAGTACTCCCGTTCCAGTTGGTAACGTCTTTCGGGGTCGCTTGTAGAGTTTACGTTATATATATCATACTGCGGACCCTTCGGTAGAACTCCCGCGCCTGGTGCGGCCGTCCTGCTCTGTACTGTTCTAGACATTATTTTTAAGGCGGGTCCAGTTCTCGTCGACGCTCGGCATCTCATCCCCAGGACTTAGGGCGAGTTCGCACGGCGCACGACCGCAACTGTTTGTTGCCATTTCATTGCGTAGTGCAGCTATGTTGATTCGAGCCCGTTCAGCGGATACAAAGCTTTTCAGCGTTGTAATGCGCTCTCGGAGCAAGATAGTAATCCGAGTCGAAGTTGGCACCTCGGTACGTTCGTACCGTCATCAGACCCGAAAGGTGGCGGCGGTTTATAAACACATGGTCTATTTGGTTGCAAATGGCTCCATCAGGAGATACCCAGGTGGCTTTATATATAGCTCTACGCGCAAATCTAGTACTTGCAACGACCAATGTATCTTCGAACTCCAATCCTCCCTCTTACTTGCTGCCATCTCTACAACTCGCTTTCCATTGTCATTAGTGTTTTCATGCAAGCTGTGGTTGCCGACATATTGCCTATATATGTGCTCCCGGCCTACTTTGGCGTTTAGATCTCCCAGTATGATTTTTACATCATACCTGGGGAAGGCATTAAGTTCCCGTTCAACTAATTCGAAGAATTCTTCTTTAGCATCATCCTGGGACTCTTCTGTAGGTGCGTGAATGTTTATGAGGCTGATGGTCTTAAATTTTATTTAAATTTAAATTTAGGTTATTAGCCTCACCTTATTAGCCTGGAATGGACTAGCCCGATCATATTAGCTCACCCTCTCTCATAGACTAGTTACCAGTGGCCACCGCTAGGAGGATATGATCATCGCACTTCCATCAGTCCGCAATAGTTGCGGCACATGCATGCTATGCTACGTGTTATTCCGCTACTGACTGACCACCGTCTTAAGCAATCATAGAGCTAATAATCCTTCTCGTGTCCGTGATCTAACCTTCACGCATTGATAATCTGCTCGGTTTAAATTATATGAATTTCATTTTGTACAATTTGAATTTATATTGAAATGCATATTCAAAATTATTTTGCAACACTATTTATTGAAAACTTTAAGTGGTTCTAGAAAGTTTGCCTAGAGCCAGGCTTGCAACAAAACCCCCGAACTACCCTAACGTCTTCCTCTTTAAAGCTGATCTTTAACATTGCAAGTACAACTCCAACATTTACTTACAAAAAGCTCTCCATCATAAAAGGAACAAAGTTATCACATCTTTTAGGAGAAAATAATTTCCTCATTTACAGGTAAAGCAGAACTTGCCGGTGAATTCCAGTTGATAGGTTTTCCGCTGAGATTTCCTTGGGTGAAAACAACTTTCGCAATTTAACGCCGAAATCCTCTTTAGTTCTTAATAATTTCCGAATTTCTGTTCTTCCACCACATTTCACCTGAGTGAATATTGGAATCAGTTGCCCTGATTCTCAATCGCTGGAATTTCCTCATCTGCGAGGATTCATTTCGTTCAGGTGAAATGTATTCGGGGTATCTGCGACTGTTTGATATTTAAGTACAGATGAGTTATTTGCGCTGTGGTGCTCAGTAACTAGCGAATGAAAGATAAATACTTAATGAGGATAACAGGGCTGGCGACGGGGTGCCTACTGTAATTGCAGCTATTGATTTGTAAAAACATTTGAAATTAGGCCGGAATGGGTTTCATCCAACTGACATAATTGCACCTTCTGTTTTCAGATATTCATATTCTGTATTTTTTTCTTGTTTTAACACAATGGTGCTTCAATTTGAAATGGTACAAATTCCTTGTTAATTTTTTTTGGAGTACAAACGATCCCTTTTTAGGTAAATTATACCAAACCTTTATAGTCCAGGGAAATTAGCAAAAAAAAAACGCACGAAAGGAGACAAAACTCCAAAATGGCTAAAAAATTGGTACACAGCTTCCTTGTGACTTTTTAAGAATACTGTTTTGGAATCAAAAAAAAACATGGCCGCCCGGGATATCGCGTTTTCCCAAGTTTTTCATGTATCTCGGTTTCTATAGGTCATACAACCCCGGGCAAGGGCCCAAAATGTTCACAATTAAATTATAAAAAAAAGACTCGATTAACCTCTTGAAAGTTATTCAAGGTCAAAGTTTTCGAAAATCACTTTTTGGCCAAAAAATTGTAGTTTGCAGGGAAAAGATTTTATTCAACCAAGCATTATTGCCTTCAAAACACAATTTTCGAAAAAATCAGTTTTCGAGTAATTTTTTGCCCAAAAAGTGTTTTTTTGCATCCTTTGACCTTGAATAACTTCGAAAGAGTTAAGTTTTCGAACAAAATGTCCTAAGGACTTTTTGTAGGCAATAACGTTTCATATTGACTGACCAAAGAATATTTCGAAACTATGAAATTTTGGCCAAAAAGTTATTTTCGAAAACATTGACCTTAACTTTCAAGGTTTTTTAAGGAGTGAGGGGGCAACCCACATGATGAACACTGCGGTCAAGTTAGGCCTATTGTATACGTCCCCACTTTCGGAATAGACACCTTCCATGCAGAGTCGGCATTCTGTCTCTTGAGACAATCCTAGGTTATGGAGTCCTGCATATCCAGTCAGGTAGCCCACCAGCAGCCTTGGGTCTACCTTGTTTAAAGTGATAGTGATAGGCAAAGGGTCTTATAAGATCTTTAGCTTGTCTAAGACCTGGGACTGACTCCCAATAGGCTAGGTTTAGTCCCTTAATCCACTCCTCTACCAGGGACTTGGAAGTGGACCAAGAGATGCTAAAAAAGGGCTCTGGGCCCTGGCCTGGACCAACGTCTCAGACCTCTCCCTCCGCTCGATACCTCAGTGTCCGGGGCCCAGCAGAGCAAGACCTCATTTCTTCTGGTCAGGTAATGGAGTACATCAAAACACCCTGCTACTATTTTAGAAGAAAACTTCCACGTGCCTTGATGGCAGCTTGATTGACGTTGGCGCCTTTCAGACCTTTCTCAAGGTTGAGCCTAGCGCAGGTCGCAATGGCATATATTTCTGTCTGGAAAACAGAGGGCCACTTACCCATTGCAATCGAGACCTTGGTGTTGGGTCCTGTGACACCAGCTCCTGTGCCATGTTCCATCTTTGACCAGTCAGTAAACCCGTGGAAATATTTTGGATCGCCAGGAAGAATAAGTTCCTCCCACTCAGAACGATCCGGGATAATCGCTCTGAATTTCCTTTGGAACCGCAGTTGACTAACCATATGGTTGGATACGCGGCAAATGGAAATGTTTGGGAACTAGTTAAGGATATCCATGTGTCTTTTGCCCGTATAGGGCCAGTTGGATGAGATCTGAAGTCTCAAGGTATTTATGGCGGTGGACTTCCGTATGAAGATACGCAAAGGGGCAAATCCAATCATTGCCCCAATTGCAGCCGTGGGATAGGTCCGCATAGCTCCGGTAATGAAGAGGCAAGCAAGCCGTTGCAGTTTGCTGCACTTGAGGTCACAAATGGCCCGCACAGATCCACAGATTTGCTGATGACTTAGTCAAGCTAAGCGTTCCAGTTCAATATCCTGTCGAACTTTACTGACTGAGCCTGAGTACTCAACTGTGGTACCCTGGATACAGATAGGACCTAGGTCCACTATGTAGCGTTTGGAGAAAGGTACCAGGGCAGCCTTATTAGGGTT
The DNA here is from genome assembly GCA_949987705.1 of Thereva unica. Lineage (NCBI taxonomy): Eukaryota > Metazoa > Arthropoda > Insecta > Diptera > Therevidae > Thereva > Thereva unica. Next base: position 44,389,669 of record OX465281.1, on the reverse strand, counting down.
GATGGCCAGGCCCTCCTTGGTACACCTTCTTTGAACTTTTCGCAGTACTATTCTCATGACCTCTGTAATGGTCTAGTCAAACTTCCTAGAGACAATGATGGCAAGATCATCTGCGTAACCAATGACACCGAAACCAGATTCAGATAGTTTGGTGAAGAGTTCATCCACAACTAGTGACCAGAGTAGCGGGGATAAGACTGCACCTTAAGGGCAGCTCTTAATAGCCTTAACACTTATGGTGGAGACACCTAGAGTAGAAGAAATGTCACGATCTGCAAGCATGGCAATTTTTCGACTCAATCGTGTGGGGATGCATATTTCTGAAAGTGATCTAGAGACAGAATCATAGCCAGTGTTATCGAAAGTAACTTCGATGTGAAGGAACGCACACAAAGCAGTTTTTTTTTATCGAGGAAGGCTTTTTCGATTTTACTGATAAGGTGTTGTAAAGCTGTTACCCTTAGAGTAAGCGTACAGGGAACTATGTAGAAGAAGGGAGAGCTGCAGCTTGCAACTAATACGAAGGTCTAGCAACCTTTCGATCGTTTTCAAAAGAAAAGAGGTTAAGCTGATAGGTCTGTACGATTTAGCCAGCTACAGGGGTCTGTTGCCCTGTTTCGGGATAAAAACCACCATGACTTTCCTCCAGATGGTTGCAATGTATCGCTATTTGAAGCTGGCTCTAAAGAGGCAGACCAGGTTGTTGAGGATCAGATCAAGGCACTTCTCCTCCCGGGGACTTATAGAGTTGAAAAGAGGCCACTGCTCATTTAACCTTGTCACGGTCGAAGATGTTCCCTGAAAGACTGCGGGAATAATGGTCTGGGATGGTCCTATTACTACACCCAGCATCCAATGGATAAGCGGTCTGGAGGATTGACCCTAGAAAGGGCTCTCTGAGCAAGTTCCTTCATGGTTAGAGATATAGGAGCCATCCTCCTTTTTGAGAAGGGCCACTCTGTTGAAGTGGTCTTTAGAAAGTCTATACGCATTGCAGCTAACCTGTCGTTCCGCCAGGGCACTTTACACGACTGAAAGGAAGAGACAGTGTTGCTGTCATTGTAGGAAGAGATCAGAACATCAGTAAGTTACATGGCCGCATTCTCCAGTTCACACACTGAGATGATAGAAGCAGCAACCAGGTCTGAATTCGAGGCCACAAGCTCTTAATACTTAGACCAGTTCGTTTTCTTAGGAACCAAAGAAGAGGCGCGGATATGTGGGAGGCCCAAAATGTCAAATCTAATGTGCAGATGATCCGACAGTGAGGCCTCGTGCAGAACACGCCAGTTTTGAATCCTTTCGGAGAGAAACCTGCTCGTGAAGGTGAAGTCCAGCACCTCCTTTCCACTAGCAGTGATAAATGTGGGTTTGCATCCCCTATTCATAACAAGAAATTCTAGAAGACACTCAGCTCTTGGGTTTACATCGGTACTCCCCCACATGGAGGGGTGAGCATTTGCATCACAGCCGATGACGAATTCCTTGTTCGTCTTGCGACTGAATGAGTTCTTGAATCTCCTGGGGTGGCACTATTGCTACATCCCCGGAAAGTCGGATGCAAGGACGATTTCTTGGAATCCGTTGGCGGTAGGAGCTGTAACCGAGATCGGCGCTAAATCGCTAGAAAGAAGTTGGTAATGGTGAGATGAGTGACATGATTGTCAATTAAAGGGGCAGCGAGGCGCTCTGAATCTCCGGTTGTATACTAGTTTACTTGAGCCGGTCCTCTGACTTTGCCATCAGTTACCCAAGGCTCCTGAATAAGAGCAAAAGTAAGATGCCTCTCCGCGAAAGTCCTTCACAGGGTGGAGGATGCCCCTTTCGCATGGTGCAAGTTTACTTGGAGTAAGCTTACGGCGCTCATTTTTTCTCCAAGGATCATTTGACAGGCCCGGTTTTCTTGGCTTGTCTAGGACAAGGGGTTAATCGAGTCAACTTTTCTATAAGAGCTAAAGTTGTAGAGAGTTTCGTTGTGAACATTTTGGGCCCTTGCTGGGTTTGTATGACCTATAGAAACCGAGATACATGAAAAAGTCGGGAAAAACGCGATATCTCGGGGGGTCATGTTTTTTTTGGATTCTGAAATTGTTTTCGTAAAAAATCACAAGGAATCTGTGGACCAATTTTCAGCGATTTTGGAATTTTGTCTCCTTCAAATGCTAATTTCCCCGGACTATTATGACTATGCCTCAATGGGATGGTATCGCCTTCCAATCTTCCAAAACAACTAGAGACGAAAAACAAATACTGCTCAAGAAACTTTAAAGTTCACCCAAAAAACACAAATCCACATCATCGGAAAAAGATGTAAAAACAGGACTCAGGACTCACTCGTAAAAATCGATTACTTCATTTCCGCAGGATGTGGAGCATCATTTTATAGGATAGATGTGAGAGAAGGCAGCTCATCGCCCAGGCGTTCCCCTCGTTCCCCGTTTTTGTGATTTTTATTAGGACTTTTTATTTGCCTGTAAATGGCCACACTGATACCAAGTTATGCCATAAAGACGAAATGATTGTCCTGTGCCACGTACGAGGATGTGCATAAGAAAAGGATAAATTTGAAAATTTTTCACATTCCCATTTGCGATTGAAAGTGACAACTATTTTTTTTCGAGCAAGGATTGAATGGAAGAAAATGATGCTTATCTCGGGAGGTTGAGGCGCTTTTAAATAGGTGTTGGCCAAAGTTTTTATGAGTCCGGGTAATAACGAAAGTTTTTATCGGCAGCTATCTATTGGATATTTTTATGGGGAATATCTTTTTTATGTGTTTAATATTGATGAAGTTAGCATCAATATGAAGTGTGTTAGGGTTATGAGATTTTTTTCGCGCTTTGAGCAGATTTTGAAGCTGTGATTTTTTGTTTTCGTTTTTGGTCCCCAAAGTAGCAGAATCCAAAGATATTTGAAGACTTATAAATAAAATTAGTTGATGCGCATGTAGCAAAAAATATTATTTGAATCACTTCATTAATAGTACCACATTAATCCTTCCGCAGTCTCCACGATTTTAATTTTTCAGGACCTCTCTTTATACAACTTCTCTGGATATTTTCTTTTGTTGGAGGAGGAGCAGCACCTTAGGCGGACGATATTTGGTACACGCCATTTATAGCTGCGCGCGGAAGAAATAGTCACCGTCAGGTCTAAACAAGATTGGAGTCTGTGATAATCGTGGACCCATTTGTAGAAAGTTTTCAATTGGAGAACTTTTTCCAGTGCAGTTTTATCCGAGGTTGATATAACAATAACTTCAACAAGAAAAGTTAAGGTGGCTTACATCCCGAGTAAAAGCACGTACAACGAACAAATTCGCCTGCCACACACACTTGTCTATGCACACTCTCGCTTTTAGTAAGAAATTCTATAAATGCGCCCGCTAGAGGCATTCACGCCACTGTTGCAGATATGAATGCACTCGTAATCGACCATTCTAAACGCAAGTGTCGGTTTACCGAGCGGTCCCCAAACTAAGTACTAACTTCGTCAAATGCTGCTTGACCTTCGTAATCGATTGAGAACCGGTCTACTGAGGGTGTACTAAGGGTGCTTAAAGGCACCCTTTATTTTTTAAAACCCTAATTTTGCTTCCTTTTGTATCAAAAAGTGTGAGCGTACCGTGCTTCGTTTGGACTATTTCGTTCATGCCTGTAGCGAAGTAGAATTTTTACTCAGGCGTACCGTGGATGGTTCATTTGCGATATAAACTCAAATCTATAAAAGCCCGTTTACATACCAAACACAGATTGGAGCTCCTTTACCGCACAGAAATTCATTTCTCGCTGCCTGGAGTATACGTTCGCCAACAGATAGAAAAGCAGCCTAAATTACTACTTATGTTGGTAGCCCTTAGAGCAAATCGAAAACAGGGGTTTTAAATAAAAAAAAAGGTTTTAAGGCATCTGTCCAACAGGTGGCTCTGCAAGGAACTTGATGACCTTTTCCGTTCACGTTGGAAGGAATCCGCGATGTGCTGCTTGGTAAATTTGATAAAAGAAAGGAAAACAGCTGTTGCGTTAAGTTCCTGGTTTTTTAACAGTCAGCTGCTCATTTTTCTCAGCTCTTGACTCTTTCTTTATCGTATTCTACACGGAATTATTCGTATAGAAATATATACCAAAAATGTTGATCAGGATTCCATTCGTACTCCATTCTAGGCTTTAGCTACAAAAAATGGAACTATTAAGTTATCCGGAAGATGACTGCTATGTTTTAAAAAAGAAGAAGAAAAAAATCTAAGCACATGTAGTATCTATTACATCACTCAATAAGTTCATCGGATCGTGTATAGATGGCACAACTATTGGCAAATCTACACTCCAGAGCATTTGATAAGCCCCACTTGAACTTTTGGACGGATTCTGCGTGTTGTGACTGTCTATGTATAGTATTTGTTCCCCTTTTCTTTTCTCTTCCGACATGATGTTCGATAGCTAAGAATTCAAAGATTGAAAAGCGGCAAATTCAATACGAACTCATACAACATCCATGATTGCAAACGCGAAACTTATTGCCTCCTCCTCATGCATCCACCAGACTATACTTAATGCTGTTATGACTCTTGCTTGTTTTCCGTCTGAATTTCCAAATTTTAAGTATCGTATAAGCGAAAGAAAACTAGTGGGATGTTGTGCCTAGAGACTAGCCACTAATTACGCTTTTTCATGGTATTCTTTCTGTTAAATAACACTTCAGACTGGATGACAATATATTAAGTGGAGATTGATCCGCATTCACTTCCAACCCGCCGGATCTGGGAATCGAGGCCAATAATTCGAATGTGTCAAATTAAAGCAAAAAAGAGCACATCACACATGTAAACACTATATAAAACGAATCTAACCATTTTTCTTTGGATTGGAGGCAAATCTAATGTGATGCACTTTGCACAACAGAATTAGGTGTATTATTTTACTTAAACATACATGTCTTATTGTTAAAAATTCGGCTTGCCGCACATTTTGTATTAATTTACACTTCAATGTAACTTTTTTTTTTATTTTTAAAGAAAAAATCACGCACGCACTTCACTTTTCTTTAAATGTAGAACATCTACTGAAAAACATAGGCACCTGTTTATCCATAGCACGTGCACGCACACAAGTACCCCCACCTCGCAATGAGACCAACACCAATAATTACCCGCCAAAAATTTGAAAGAATTGATATATTTTAATTGCACCCCATCTATGACAAAGAATAGTGAACACCATCTATGGCAATATTACATTACTCTTCGTTTTACCTATGATTATCAATTTCCATAAAATATACAAAATACATTTCATAAATAATAGAAAATCTGTTGTCATAATTCAGTTGTTTACTTTCTTCGAAACTTTATACATATCTAGCATTGGAATGTACCATATTACGTAAGCATGAATAAATATGTTTATTGCCACATTCCTACAAGTTAGTGTTTGGAGTAATGGGAAGGCGCTAGATCGGGGTGCGAAAGGGCCCGGGTTCGATTCTTGATGAATTTGAGTACTCTTTTTTAGCTACGATGATTTATTGTAGTATAATTAACTAAGCCTGCGTTGATGGTAAAATCTCAAAGCGGCGACTAATTAAAACCTTTGGTACATATTCAATGGTGAGCTATAACTCAATCTATAATAAGTTAAATAAGCCAAATCCGTTCTTAACTAAAACTTTTATTTCACGTTGCATTGATTTAATTATTGTCATAATGCTGTAAACTAGTTTGGCCTGGAGATTCATAAGTATCACACTGACCAACGCTATATATAATTAATCTTGAAATGTTTTTGTTAAAGGCTTATGTAGGTTACAAGTTGTAAGACTTTGCGTAATCTAAAACTTAACAAAGTATTTAACAAACACTACAATATAATCATCATAGCTTAAAAAAAAGGAAATCAAATGTAAACACGTCATGGTATATTTCTTTATTCAATATAAACAATAGTTTTTGAGCAGCAAATAAAAACTATATGCCATAATTTCGCTATCGTCGGTTTTTGTTCTGGTAGCAAATTTAGAGACGCATTCATGTCAAAAACTTGTTTCATATGAAACAAAATCCCCGAAGGAAATTAAAAAAAATTATTATGACGAAAAAAAAGCACCGCGAGCCGAAGGATCGAACTCGCAGCCCCACAGACGAGGGACTTTCCCTAGCCCTTTATAGTCCATGGAAATGGTACTTTAACATTGCAAAAATGCAGGACAAGGTTTTATTTTTGGGATGTGTAGGGGGGGTCAGTGTGAGCTTAAGTTTGAGTTTTCGGGATTCTAACCCCCCCCCCCATTTGGCCGCCATCTTGGAAAACGTATGCAAATGGTTTTTCCACTATATCTCCGAAGCGGCACATCTTACCGGAAGTTTGCAAGAACACTTTTTGTTTAGAATTAAATAATCTACAATTTATTACTTAGAAATTTTGTGGTAAAATGAATAATTAAGAAGTTATAAGCCTTAGAACACAAAAATTAGTCACAATATTTTCTTTAAAGGCTCTTTTTTATTGTTTAAATATACTTCTGGTTGAAATTTCCAGACCATTTTCTCAGTTTTTGGTCTTTTGACCAAGAGCTACATTTTGAGATATGGCCCAAGTCTGTAGCGGCAATACTTTCAGAGATGAAAGTAGGCTTCAGACGGACAGACGGACAGAGCCTCTGTATAAGCTTTTTTTTTTTTTTGAAAAAGCTAAAATCACTTGGAAATTTTACATAGGAGTGAAAGAGCAAACTATGCTTCGTATTAAGTTGGAATGCACGAAAAGCTCGTCTTAACTGCACGAAATTAAGACGATATAAAATTAAGTACACGAAAAAGAATACACAAAACATTCTTTTTCGTGTACTTAATGTTAAATTGTCTTAATTTTTGACATACATTAAATTCATGTTTGTTCAAATGGAAATGGATACAAATTTAGAAACATTAGCTTTATTATCAGCAAATCAGGGTTTATTAGCTGTTTGTTTATATTTAACAAAAACAAACAAAAAATCAAAAAAAATGTTCTCTGCTAAATGGCTTTTACGGCGTGAAAGTGAAGGTTTTACCAATAAACTGTTGAGAGAAATACTGGATGAGGACACTCGTTTATTCAAAACTGTATTGAGGATGACTCCAATTCAATTTCAAACAATTTTGGAAAAAATCGCTCCTTTTATTCAGAAGCAGGATACAACCTTCAGGAAAAGTATAAGTCCTGCAGAAAGATTGCAAGTAACTTTGATATACATATTTGGCAATGGGTATAATTATGCAAAATACGGTGGTTTATGATGTGATTTAATTTTTTTATTTTTGTAGGCTCTACGCAAACATTTCTCCAATTCACATTTAGAATACAACAGCCTAAAATTTCTAGAATTATAAAAGAAACAGTCTCGGCTCTGTATAATGTTCTGAAAAATGAGTACTTGAAATTTCCAGCAAGGTTAAAAATTTCACAGGAGTTTTTCGATTTGTGGGGATTTCCGCATTGTATTGGTGCTATGATGGTAAAATATTATAATAAGACGATTTTACATTAATATTTACTTTAAGTGTTTTATTAGAAATGATGAAGATGAAGAAATTCGGCTCAAACTATTGGTGCTACAAAGGATTTCATTCTTTTAAATTGATGGCAATATCAGATGCCAGGTATAGATTTATTTACGTCGATGTTGGAGTAAATGGTAGAATTGGAAATGCGTGTTTGTGGTTAAATTCCGATTTGAAAAATGCCATTGAAAAAGGATCTGTGCATATACCACCTGTGAAAAACTTCCAATGAGCGACATGGTTACACCGTATAATGTTGATTTCGGACGATGCATTTCCATTAAATAATTACATCTTGAAACCGTATTCACATTCACCCTTGACAGATGATAAAGAAAGATTTAATCTTATGTTGTCTCGAAGCCGAAGAGTGGTTGAAAATGCATTTGGCATACTTGCAAATCGATTTCAAGTTCTGTTCACTCCAATTTTTCGAGAACCAATTGAAGCTATCAAAATCGTTCTTGCTGCTGTATGTCTGCATAATTACTTAAGAGAGGAGAATATAACAAGTACATCGGCACAAGATAACCCCACAGAAGATCATATTGATGACATTATAGGATCGCATTATGACAATTACATGCCAGGACCAACAACAGGGAGATCGAAATCAAGTGCAGTACATCTACGTAATAAAATCAAAGATTATTTCAAACAACACAAAGATCATTTTAATTTGAAGTAAATTAAACAAAAATATCTATTCATAAATGTAAATTATACATAATAAATTGAGTGTAAATGAATTACTTTCTTTTTATTTGTTCTTCCATTAGTTCATAAATTGCATTCGAAATAATACGCTTGGCACGTATCTGTAAATCGGAATCTAATTTTTTTATTTCTTCATCTAATTTTGCAAATGTTGCTTGTTCCGCTTGTTTATTTTTTTCTAAAATGACATTCTGTAAGGTGTTTGACGATTTCAAGCACTTTTCCATTAATTCCTCAGCGTCACAACTGGATTTATTAACTCTTTTCCTTTTTCTAGGATGTGCTTGTTTTTCTATTGGTGAAGGCTGTGAATATGGTATTTCAACTGGTGGTGATAGTAATGATGAAGACTCTATACTTAAATCAGAATTAACCTGTTGGTTTTCAATTATTGGGTTCTTTATTATTTTGTCCTCTAAAATATTTATTTTTGTATTAAACGCTCTAGAGGATGATTCTTTTGGGCTTGTTATTGTTATTTCTATTGGTTCATGAAAGTCAGTGTATAATGACGGAACTGGTGTTCCAGGCATATCTTCTTTTTCTGTATACATAGTCTACTGTTGGCAATTCTACATTGTTCTCAAGAAGCTGCAATATGAGAAATTTTATATATTTGTATTTTTTTATCATAATTTTAAATACCTGGAGATCTTTCGAATTAAAATTATTAACTGAAGGCACTGGTTCTGAGTTAGAATACAGAAACAATAAATTATTATAGTATTTCCAACCATTTTCTTCAATACCTTCACATTCTTCCATTCCAGCACCGCTTCTTTTTGCCGTTTGAAATTTTTGTTTTTGAACAGAAAAATATGTTTTTAAATTGTTCCACTTTTTTAATGCTTCAGCTTTAATAATATTTACAGTGAAATAAATTATTGAAAAATAATAATTATTCTGAATAATAATAATTCTGAACAGACCATATGATAAATTTTCGTTAAAATGGTTATTAAATTTTTTAATCACATCTAGCCATATAATTCGATTGGTCCCCTTATTTTTAAAGTTAATGTCACACGGATTCCATAATACATATTTTGTCTTTACGCATTCTATCAAAAATTCAACGTAATCTTCTCGCCATTCAAAAAATTGTGCTTCGTTTTTTCTTACTTTTTCTTTCATTTTGTATTATAATAATAATAAATTCAATATTCAATAACGTTACAAACAAAACTAAAACGCAAAAATAACAGTCAACCAAGTGCACGAAAAAGGAATGAACTTGTCACTCTCTAACGCAAATATCTCTTTCATCCATTGCTAAAATTCGTGCACTTAAGATTTAGATTTTAAGTTGAAAAAAAAGTAAGTGTCATAACAGCATAAGCTATCATATACTTTTTCTATCTTCAGATCAAGCTTACTAGTACTAGACATTGCACCATGATTGAAATAGCATGACGGACTAGTGGTATAAAGGGCGCTTACTTCCTGAGCTTGACCATGCCACATAAAAAAGGCAGTGTGTTTTTGAATGATGAATGTTTAACATCAGAACAACTCTGTAATCTCAAAACTCTTAACAGTTCATCTTTAAACTATTTCGTTACACATAAAAAAAAACTATCAAAATGGCTGTTAATTTCAGAGCTATGCTTTTGGACAACCAATAAAAATTCAAAAGATTACTACCAACATATTCGAGCCAGAGTTGATTGCATGCAAATAACAATCGCCGCCAACTTCAGACCTCCTCAACCCTTAGCGACAAACCAATGCAATATTTAACGTCGACATATTCAGCATGGATATTCACATTCACAGTGTCAAGGGTCGGTTGTCCTAAATTTTTGGTATCAGCCTGCAGGGCATAGGGCAGTTCTCGCAATTCCACAGTCAAATTATTTGCACTGTTCGAATCCACCCGGGGAAATTCGGGCCATTAACTCAGTTTGCATATGAGGCGGTGCTGCTGTCTGATAAGGATGCTTTACATGTGACAATTTCAATAAATTCCTTTCGCTGGTTTTCGGAGCATTTCGTTTCATAAATAATAATGAATAAACAAATGCACTACGATTTAGACTCTTCCATATGATAAAGATGCATTATTGGTTCACGCATTACAACTAAGCTAGGCCTAGAAGATACGTACGAAATTCATAATGAGTTTCGTGCTCAATAGACATTAACTTGGATTAGTACAAAAATCATTGATAGTGAATTGAGCACAAAACCCTATTAACTGACGAAGTAACTGAAACAGCATCGTTCCAATACCTTCGCAACAACCCATTTGAAGCACGCGTTCGTCTATGTACATATCCATTGGCCCATTCGAAGTACCCGCTCGCAAAATTCGTAGGTACTGGCTCCTTTGCATGACGAATCATGACGGGTCCAAATCTAAGCAAATATTGATAAAGGACGGGAATTAAAATTGAACCTCGCTATAAACATCAATTTACAGAAGCGTGATTTCTGCTCAGAGCGGCGCCGAGCAATTACTGCAACTTGTCGCCCGAGTTTGAAATTTCTCATTACTGACGGGGGGTGAATTTCGATTAACCGAAAGGGAAATTGCTGCTGCTGTAAACAGGGTGGCGCGGGGTTGGACAGTCTCTCTCTCGAAAACCTGAAGCAATTTACAATTTATTGTCTTTAGTTGGAATTTATGATTTCAGGAGTTAGTTATCGTTTGCTCAATCTAAAGGATAATGGCATTTGGAATGTTTGGTTATTCGAGTGTGCAGGATGCTGATAATCCCTTCATTATTTCCATATTTTCTGGTTATGTTACAGCAAGGGGTGAATGACACGAAATTGTATTGTTAACATTCCTTTATGTATATAGCTGTTTCGATAATAGTCCAAACTATTTGTGATTGCAATTTTGGTTAAAGTCGTCGAATAATATTTGGGTTCTTTTTAACTGACTCATTATGCTTTAATAATTGAGGATTCGTAGTGAGTATCTAATAGATTTTTTGGCCTGCGCGAATTTAGAAAGAGCTGAAACCGAAACCTTTGAATGCTCGGAGGACTTATCACCATGCCTATCAAAACCTTTATTTAAATTATTTAAATCCGTATCTTCCCAGAGTTCCATTTTTGGAACGGCAACATTGTTTATTTATTTTTTTTAAACCTCTGCGATTCTTTATAATTTTTTTGAGTATGGGTAACACTGAATCAGTTTTCTGTCAAAATCGAGCGCCATAAAGTGCATAGCGCGCGTATTTTGATTGTCAATTATAGTTTTGTTATGAGTATTTTTTTGCAAAAATGGCGTCGCGCAATCGGTAAGTGAAAATTATTTATGTTATTAGTAAAATTACGTATTGTCTTGTAAATTATATTTGAATTTAGTGTTATTTATAATATCTAATACTAAAATGAATAAATATATTGAGAATTTACTGTTCATCACATGTTTTCTGACACCGTTCCATTTTTCAAACAATGGGAACATACATATTACTCTGTCACCATTGGGAAAATATATCAATACATTAGGCTTATTATTGCATGTTTTTTTTGTTTTAGGCTAACAGTAAATGACATCATATCGTATTTAGAAGATGATGATGATGTGCTGGAAGCTGACGTGTATATAACTCCCCCCGAAAACTTTGATAAGAGTGACGAAGATAGTGGTAATGAAGAATCTGCTGATATCAACTGCTTGTCTCGGCTCCAGTTATTGGCAGAAGCAAAACTTAGGGCCAAGGTTTCAGTAGCGGGACGGATAGAAAAAATAAAGCATCAAGAATCCCAAGAGGAAGAGCTCATTCCAAGTACGTCACAAAACCCACCTCCTAATAAAAAATGTAAGCGTACGATTGCTAGGAAATGGCGAAATGTGGATATTCCTCAAAAAGCAGAAAAAGAGTGGACACCTCCCTGTTTCTTGGAAGATTTTCATAATCCATTAGAATTTTTTGAGTTGTTTTATGATGAAGAAGTGATTGAACTACTGCGTTCACAGGCAGAACAGAATGCAAAGCAGAAAGGACACGTAAATTTCAAAGTTAGTTCTGATGAAATCAAACGGTTTATAGGTATTCTGTTATTGCCTGGCTACAATGGAGTTGCTCGATATAGAATGTATTGGGATCAAAGCATTGATTGTCACCATCCTGGTGTAGCAACTCGTATGTCAAGAAATAGGTTTGAAGAACTTCTGCGATTTTATCACGCATGCGATAACGCCAACCTTCAGCCAGGAGACAAATTTTGTAAGGTACGTCCTTTGTGGGATCTCCTCAATCAAAGATGGCTCCAATATTTCCCTGGCGACAGTAAGGCTGAGTTCTAAAATGCAACGTGACTGTTTTTATGCAATGTTTAAAGTTCTAAAACGTCAAAGATTACTGTAGTGACAATGCATAGAGTTCTATAACGCAATTTAAATTTTAATGCATTGCAAATTTAAGCAAACTGTGCAACATAATTTAATGTGATGCGTGATTTTGACACGTTAACTTCCAGTTTGGCTTTTAAAATTAAGAAAATGGTTGAAGAAACGTAAGTATTAAGTAAAACCTTTTAAAATTTTATTTTTTTGCAATTCTTTAATCTAATTACCAATTATTCCATAATTTCAGAGGAAATAATCATATATGGACACATGAGATGAAAAAACTTTTAATCACAGTTCGCATCTCATTTGAGAAAGAGTTCCATTCTGGAAAAAAGAAGAAAAGTGTTATATGGAACGAAATAATGAGGAAAATGAAAGAAGTGGATCCAGAATTTCCTTTTACGGTTGAGGATTTAATAAGGAAATTCACCAATCTTATGGTTACCTTTAAAAGAATAAAAAAAAGGAATTCCTCTACAGGCAGCGGATAGACGTCTTGGGAGTATTTTGATGAATTTGATCGAGTATATGGGACAAAGGACCACATAGTTCCCCCTTTGGAAAATATAGATTCATCATTTATTGTTGAAAATTGTGACAATAGTGGTTTATCAACATCAGAAGAGATTGGTTCCGATTTTCATGAGCCACCAAAAAATAAAAAGAAAGTTAATGAAGTTTTGGATTTCTTGAAGCAAGAAGCAAAAGAAGACAAAGAAGCTTGGAGAGAACTTGTTAATATAGAAAAAGAAAAAATACAAGTGGAACGCGAAAAAATAGAAGAGTTAAAAGAACTTAAGGAGTTGTTAAGTCCTTTAATTAATCGCAGAAATTGATACCTTATACGTATTTTTTTATTTAGTTTATTGATATTAATTTGTTAATGTTTTTGTTATTTTTTTATAATTTTTTTTATGGCAAATAAAACGAAAACTATTGAATTTAATTTCATTGAATGAATCGATGATTAATAAAAATTGCGCCCAATTCTTATGCTGAAAATAGCATGGTCAGGCGTTCTCTCTTTCTTTTCGCTTCCTCATTTTGATTGTCATTTAGTGAAGACTCTGTAAATTCTTCCTGGTTCACATCTACATCAGGTATCTGAAAATACTCAGTAGGACAACCCTCGTTGATAATAAAATTGTGAAGCACAACACAGGCCATAATTATGTGTTTGGCTAAAGAAATTTTCTGAATGGGCAAGCAGTTCAGAATTCTAAACTTTTTTTTTAAAATACCAAACGCTTGCTCAATATGGACACGGGTTGAACTGTGTATAAAGTTGAACCGCTTCTGCTCTGGAGTCAGATAGCCATTATCCCTATACGGTGGAACCAAATAAGTTTCCAAGGGATACGCAGAATCTCCGAGGAAATGACATTCGCGTGGTATTTTTATTTCCCCCGTTGAAATTGCCTTATAGATGGGACTATCTTTAAAAACACAGGCGTCGTGGCATCTACCAGGATAGCCCACAAAAACATCCAGAAATCTTAATTTACTGTCACAAATACCCTAAAATGTTAAAGGAATATGTATACTTCGTAGAATTTTAAATTTGTTAATATATTAGACATCATACTTGCATGATAATAGAATATGTTCCTTTTCTATTATAATAGCTTTCGGGACTGTTATTTGGACGTCGGATATTGAAATGGGTACCATCAATACAACCTATTACTTGGGGAAATGGGTTTTTACGATTGAATTCAAATTCTTCACTAATTTTTTTTAGTTGTATTTCATTGGATGGCCATTTTATGACACTTTTCTTCAATTTAGACAACCCAAGCACCGTTTTTTTCAATATTAGGTAAGTAGACCCTTGTCCTATACCAAAGTGGTCAGAGATTTCCCGAAATCTACATTGGTTGGCTAGTTTCCATAGTGTTAAGTAAAGACATTTGTCTATAGAATATGGAGGCCTTCCAATTTTGTGTGTATTCCACACATGAAGCAGATTATCACACAACTTCTACAATCAATTTTTTATGTTATATTTCTCAAATATGTATAGCAAAAATGAACCTTGAAAGAGTTTCTGTCCATTCGAAAATGGCTATGGAATATATCATCTTGATAATTGCTGATAGTGGTCCATACATCATTACATTTTGGTATATTTCTTTTTTCATTAAACAGTGAACAAATAACAGCTCTTCGCTTGAATTTCCTTTTTTTAAGTTTTAATAGCTGCTTGCCAATTTTTGAATCATTGTAATTTGTCACGTTATCCAAAAAATTATTTAAAATAATGTTTTCTGCAATCAATTCCATCTTGCACAGCTAAGAAACAATTTGCGTTCGGAATCATCAAAAAATTACAATGCATTAATCATGCAAAGCATTAAAACAGTCACACTTGCTTTGCATTGTGACTGCATAAACTCAATCAACATACAAAGCAACTTGACGTTTTAGAACTTAGCCTAATTTGAGTATAGATGAGTCGATGATCCCGTACTTTGGAAAACATCCTACTAAACAACATATTCATGGTAAGCCTATTCGATTCGGCTACAAAGTATGGGCCATTTGCACTCGATTAGGTTACCTTATTTATGGAGAGCCATATCAAGGAGCTAGCACCGGAAACACATCCATCCTTTGGAGTCGGTGGATCTGTAGTTCTTGATCTGATATCGAAACTTCCACCTGATAATTACAGCTTATACATGGACAACTTTTTCACCTCAATACCTCTATTGACTGAAATAAAATCCTTAGGACACGATGCTACCGGAACCATCCGCGGTAATAGAGTAGACAATGCGCCGCTAAAAGATCCTAAAGATATGGAGAAAATGAAAAGAGGTTCATACAACCAAACCACAGATGTGTCATCAAATATACATAACCTTAGTAAGATACAACGATAATAATATTAGTAACAGTCGCGTCAACAGAATGTGGAGTGCAGCCAATAGGCAAAGTAAAACGATGGTGCGATAAGCAGAAGAAAGAAGTTGACCAGCCACGCTGTTTTATAAATTATAATAAATACATGGGAGGTGTGGACCGCTTAGATCAAAATGTTGGCTGTTATAGAATCGGCATAAGGTTGAAGAGATGGTACTGGCAACTACTCATGTTTCCTCTCAACGTGAGCATAAATAATGCTTACCAGCTGTACAGGTTGTCGCCGGCTGCAAAGGAAAAAGATGCTCACGACCTACTGTCTTTCACTAGATATGTGGTTCAGTCGTATTTTATGACAAAATCTGTGACAGATTACAGCACAGCATCTAACGGTTCGATAACAAAAACAAAGTATGTTCCCAAATCTCCACTAGCTGTAATAAAACGTGTCCCTTCAAGCGTGCGATTAGATGGAAAGGACCACCACATAATAAATAACGGAAAGCAGAGCCGATGCGGTTTATGCCATAAAAATACTACCAAAAAATGTGGCAAATGTGCGGTTGCTTTACATGCTAAATGCTCAGTAGTATTTTATACAACCCCATAATTTTAAACATATTTTAATTAACATATTTTTTTTAATAAACTTGTCTAAACTACTGCCTATCAAGCTTTTATTTGGTCCCCTTTATGTTTATCTCTACAAAGAAAATACATTAGCGGATGTTCCCATTGTTCCATTATTGGATCGGTACAATAATTCAAAAGGTCAATGACCGATATTTTTTTTATTGTATATATTTATATGTTACTTTACCTAATAATATAAACATATGCAAAAGTTAAAAAAAAATAATGAGAAATTATAGTGTTGGGAAGATATGGGTTAAATCCCGAAGTCCAGCAAACGTTATTTTAAGCTAAAGAAAAATACAAGGCCAACAGAGAAATAAATGCTTACTATGACAATTGGCATTTCGCACTTCAATTGAAGAGAAAAATGCCTGCTGCATGTTTTATTTTTAGTTAAAATAAGTAATATTGATTTAATTCCCAATTGTAGACCGGGCGCTGATTTCAGTTGAGAATAGCTCAAGGAATAGTACGGATGCTGCCGGCCCATGTTTGGGTCCAATTTTTTTACCATCTCTCTTTTTATTGACACCTCTACTGTTTCCGTGGCCCGGATTTTGACGAAGGATTTTGATGAAGCACTACAAAATAAGACGAAAACGTGAAATAAAATATTACGATATCACGTTTAGTTTTCAAGATATTAACACTTAACAACCTGCTGGTACTGGGGATTTCTGCTCGGGTGGACCTCATTTCTGCTCTTATCTCTGATCGCAAGAACCGTTCTGGTGGTGGAGTAGCCATATATGTGAAGAATAACCTCAGGTCTTTCAAAGTTAAGGAATCTGCATCTAATCCCTTGGAATTCCTTAGCATTGAAATTAACTGTGGTTATAGAAAATGTCTCGCCACTGTGGTTTACTGCCCTCCACGAATTTTCTCGTTGACCGAAGCCAGTGAACTGGAATTATGGCTCTCCGATGCCACCCATAACTATGAGAGCATCGTGGTTGGTGGTGACTTTTATGTAAACATTTTATCCAATAACGCCCTTTCCAAAAAGTTTCTTAACTTTTTCAAGTTGTACTTTAGCACTTTTTCCTCTATTTCTCCCTGGTTCTCCGCTAAAATCAGCCGTCTTGTCTGCGAGAGAGAATTCTTATTCAAAAAATATAAAATTAATAGAACCGATGCGAACTTAAAAGCCTACAAAAAGGTTAGGAATTTAGTAACTTCCTCCATACGTAAAGCGAAAGCCCATTTCTTTTCGTCTAAGGTTAACCAGAATTTGCCCCCAAAGAAACTTTGGACCAACATTAAGCAACTTGGTATTCTTGGCAATGAAAGTGAAACACATATCAACCTTATATTAGCACTAATGAGCTAAATAATTACTTTACGTCTGCATCAAATATACGCAGAGATCGTAATTACTTAAGGGCAGCTAATAGTAATACTGGTGTTTTTTGTTTTCGCAATGTGGATCATACGGAAGTCCATAAAGCTTTTTATTCAATTAAATCCGAATCTGTTGGTCCAGACAACCTCCCACCAAAATTCCTAAAGTTAATTTTTCCTCTGATACTTCCCTATATCACACATATTTTTAATAGTTGTCTCACTAAATCATACTTTCTGCTTCAGTGGAAAAAAGCAAAAGTTATCGCATTACCTAAGTGCAAATCTCCGCAAAGCCACGCTAATTATCGTCCTATAAGTATACTATGTTTCTTAGGCAAAGTACTAGAAAAATTAATGTCGTGGCAAATCGATGGGCACTGCGAAATGTGGTCCCTGTTGTCCCATGCACAGTCTGGTTTCCGCAAGAGCAGTAGCTGTGAAACTACACTACTGAAAGTGACCACCGATTTGCGAATGGCTCTTGATTCGCATGACATTGCTTTTCTTGTTATCCAAGACTTTAGTAAGGCATTCGACAGTGTTAGCCATACGCTCCTTGAAATTGCCAATCACCCGCGGTGTTCCGCAGGGCTCCATTCTAGGACCGCTGCTTTTCAGCATGTTTATAAATGATCTCAGCAGTACCGTGACTAACTGTAAACTGCACATGTCTGCAGATGATGTCCAAATTTACTTAAACAGTCCTATTGGTTTGGTCGAGAACTGTGTTAACAACATTAATGCCGATCTCGAGCGTATTTCTCAATGGTCTCTTTCCAACCACTTACTGCTAAATGCATCGAAATGCTGCTGCATTCCAATGTATAGGAGTCATTTAGACACCTCCTTCCTTCCACCTATCATTCTCATGAAGACGCGCTTACCTTATCGATTGCGAGTTAAAAATCTAGGCGTCTATTAACTTGCTGTGACCAGATCTCTCATACTCTATCTAAAATATATGGAAATTTGCGTCGGCTATCGCTGTACGCTTCCATTCTGCCCTTAGGTACTCGTTCAAAGCTAATCAAAACGTTAATTTTACCGTACTTCACCTATGCTAGCTTGTTCTTCTCGTCCCTTGATGCGTCATGTCGTGATAAACTCAATGTAGCCTTCAACGATTGTACAAGGTTTGTTTATAATCTTCGCCGATCTGACCATATAGTCAATATCGTTCTTCTGTTCTGGGGTGCACACTTGATGTGTACCTATCGCTCAAGGCAATGACATTCATTTATAAACTCCTACACTCTGATCGTCCATCATACCTCCATGAGTATCTTCGTTTTGGTCGTACGACTAGAAGAATACTATTTATCCTACCTAGATTCTCGCATTTAGTTGCGCAGAGATCTTATTTTGTTCACTCTACAGACACAATTATGGAACAGTTTACCCTCTGATATACAGAGTGCGGGGTCATTGGGTGTTTTCAGGAAACGTGTCTTCAACTATTTTACAAGTCAATAATATTCCATCAGTTATTTTAGGTTTTCAGTTTTTTCACTCTTCTTGTTATTTGTTTTTCCTTATATAATTTTGTTTTTATTTAAAATTTTTTACACTTCATAATTGTTTTTGTTTAATTTGCCGTTTAATTCTAAAGTACATACGCTTTTAGCGGAATAAGATATTGTAATCTTGATGTACTGTAACTTTAATAAATAAATGAAATGAAATGAAATACTCGTGGGAGTAAATTATGAATAACAATAATATTAATAAAAAACTTAGTAAAACAAAAAGGGGTACGGTTCTCCTAAACGAAAACCGAGTGCAGCCACAAACTCCACCCCTCGAAAGAAGACTCCTCAAGCGTCCACTAACAAATCTGCTCCCCGTTGCTGCATTGTCGCTGCCCAGCACCCGTGGGCACGGACCCTGCGGGGGATCAGTGGAGCGAATGATCTTCGGAAGGGCCAAAAATCTAACTACACCTGACCCGACAAAGGCAGGTCATCAAGAAGTTCACCTAGCCAGCAGAATCCTTCGCCGCTTGGCCACCAACCAGATCAGGGAAGACCAAGTACCGGAGGAGCAGTACATCAAAGTCCAGGATGACATATGTAGTTTGGGCAAAGCAAGTCATCCCAGACTTCACGTTAGAGCGGTTTAGAGGTGCACGGGACTTTAAACGCCAACGATCGGTGGAGGAATTCAACACCCACAATCTAGTTCCGAAAAAGTCCAAGATGCACGGAACCAAAGCGATATTCTACGCAGAAGTAGCAAAGGATTGCAAAGTTATCGCCGTGATGGACGAGAACGATGAAAATGGCAAGATCCTCAAGCAGCAATGGCGCGCCATGGCGGTGGGTGGAAGTCGTCCTCGCTAAAGTGGCTATAAAGGTCCTCAGGGACGCCCCCTCAGGCCTTGATGCTAGATGGTAGCAAGGCAGCATAAAATTAACGGCCTGCGACAGAACAAAGTCCGTAGAGTTGTACAAAGCTGCGGCAGTAGTTTACACCGGCACCCGACTCAAAGCGGTTAATGCCGGTGACATACCTTCACGTCCGAGGGCCAGAGCGTGGTTTCCGGTAGATCCATCGGAGCCCGAAGAAATACTCACCATGCTTAAAGCCTTTAACCCTCAAATCAACATAAATAACTGGAAGGTTATAAAAACGGAGCAGACTAACAGGGCCACAAAACAAGTTATTCTGCTCCTAAATGATGAATCCCTAAACTAGCTGGCTAAAGAAAAATACGAAGTGAACTACCGATTCCAATAGATCGAATTGCAGGTCTACAAAACAGACATGGAAGCCGTAGAGAGCCAAGTGACCTACACCAAGGGCTCTGACGAATCGAGAAATATGGAAACCGATGGCGAAAGCGCAGAACTGATCGAAGTTGAGGCATCGACAGAGGTGGGCAGAGCCATCGGTAACCTGTACACGGAGCACCAACTTCTCAATTCCGACAATGACGAGGTCATCTTCAGCTACGAAGAAACGGAGGTGACTGTCGTCGAAGTAATAAGACCACAGGTTTATAGAGTTCCAACTGCAGGACTCTAGCCTAACCACGCCTTCTAAAATAAAAAAATTCAGAAAGCCAAACAGGGGTTACTATACTAGGCTAATCACAAAGAGCCTTGCTCCAAGCCTCCCTGTAATCCCAAAAGCCAGGCACAACTCGATCAATCACAGCTCCACAAAAAAAATCGGAAAAATTTGATCTGACGTCTGACCATACCTACTATATGGTTTTGAGGTCACTGAATCCGAATCCGAGGACTATTTAACTCCATCACGTCAGGATTTTTCATAACCTCAAAATTTTAGCTTAAAAACGAGAATAGTAATCCCCAAAAAAAATCGAAAAAATTTGATCTAACGTCTGACCATACTGACTATATATTTTCGAGGTCGCTGAATCTGAATTCCAGGTTTATCAACCCCTATTACTTTAAGGTTTTACATAACCTACAAATTTTAGTCCAAACACCAAAATAATCCCTTCAATTTTTAATCCCTTTATTGCTTAAAAGAAAAAAAACCGGAAGCAGGAATTTTTGATGGCCCACAGATAAGATCGCTGTACAACGATACTAATTACACCTCGCACATGACAACTGTTGAAAAAGCTGCATGGAACAGTTTTAAACAAGTCTCCAAACATTTTCTTGGAAATCATAAAAGTCCAGACTATAAAAAGATCAAATTTTTTCGATTTTTTGGTGGATTATTCTCGTTTTTAAGCTAAAATTTTGAGGTTATGAAAAATCCTGACGTGATGGAGTTAAATGGACCTCGGATTCGGATTCAGTGACCTCAAAACCATATAGTAGGTATGGTCAGACGTCAGATCAAATGTTTCCGATTTTTTTTGTGGAGCTGTATAATGTATGCGTCCCCGGTTTTTTCATTTTAAATCTTACAAATATTTTCATAGCTATTAACAATTTACAATCACAAATTTGCAGGACAATCTGTATGGTGTGAGGATTATGTATGAGGTTCTAAATATATATGAGGCTAGGAGAAATTATTTTATACTTTTTAGTTAGTAGTTTTAAAAACGTAGTATATTAAAAAGTTTTTTTTTATCTAAATAATTTTAGTCGATACTTGAATTTTTAAGTATTTTCAAGTGTTAATCGTTATTAATAGGTAAAGATAATAATGTTTTGGTATAATTTCATTTAATTAGATATTATTAACTCCACACGCTGCCTATTTATTTGACAATCGTGTTACTTATCTCCACAATTATTCACTTTATCTCTACAGATCTAGTGGCAGTTGTCAGAAAAGCGCTCTTGCAATTATATTTTTCGGGGATGTAGCAATAGTGCCACCCCTGGAGGTTGAAGAACTGTTATAGTTCTCTTGCAAGACGATCGACAATTCGTCATCAATTATGATGCAAATTCACATCACCCATTTGGTGGAACACCGATGTTAACGAGAAAGGTGAGTGTCTCCCAGAATTTCTTGTGCAATGAATGGCATAGATCTTGGAAATTTGCGATTCAACATATTTTGACATGCTGCACATCACCTTCATTAGCAGGCTGGTCTCCGATAGGATCGAAAACTGGCGTGTTCTGTACTCTTGGACTATCTGCTCTTCAGATTCAAGATTGTGGGCCTTCGATATATCCCTACTTGCTATCGGCTTATGACCTGCCTGGAGATATGCTGACCGCCCCTGCTGGACAATGGAAAGAATATAGATTCACCATAACAGCCTAAAACAAGGAGTTGAGACACTCTAAAACGATTGTCTGGAAGAAGCATTGTAAGAGCCTGCAGACATTACCAGAGGCAAATAGACTTCGAAAGCTCCTCTTCAAAGACTCCTTCAACAAAATTAATGTTGCCCACATGTCTCGAACTATGAAAAAACCTTGAGCCTAAGGCTCTGCGAGCACCAAATCATCCAGACCGCTTATACCTGGATGCTAGATACAACTATAGGACCATTCCAGACCGATATTACCGGAGGCACTCTGGAAATATCTTCGGCCGGGACATTGTTAAATGGGCAGTGACTTCTTTTCAACCCTACAAATTTCGGAGGAAATGGAATTCTTCTGACACTTCTTCAAAAGCGCATCAAATGATTCTAGACAACCTGGTATCGCACTATCCTTATAATAATAAAGGCTCAAACAGAACCAATCCGTTTCGTCCGCTCCGCACGTTTTTTTTATGACGTTCCGTCCGCTTGATTGTGGCTACCGCTCCGTTCGTGTCATAGAAAGTTTATGGAAATGTCAAATTTCCAAATTTCAAAAACGGACGAAAGGGATTGGTTCTGTTTGAGCCTTAATACTCTTACAAACAGCATGCGAACACTTCAAATTTAACTTTCTCATTTTGGCGCAGGGCATAATGACCATTTTCCTTGGGTTTATTCTCACTTCCTCCTCTCAGTAGCAAGAGTAAGCTTTAAACAAGGCTTTTTGTATGATATCAGGTGCAGTCATGAAGTCTTTAACAAGGTTTTCGGCGTATCCTTATACTTCGGAGTGACAGATTCTTGAGGAGTTCTATAATAAATATAATAGATAATAGGAGATGTGATACTAGTTTTTGTTCTACTCTCTGGGTGAAACACTTCGCGGTTGCCACTGATTTTAACAATTCTCCGGGTTTAGTCGTTAACACTCTGTTTCTTAGCATAGAGACAATCCACTTCATCACCTGGGGATGTATTCACGCCTATGGATTCATAGGAGGTATTTTCAAATTGGCCTATGGGCTAAGGCACCTGACTGCCAATCCAGACGTCCGCTGCTCGGGTCCAGCGGCGGCGTGGACCTTCTTTCTTGTTTTCTCTATTTACATTAATTCCCTGTATTTTTGGATTCTAAGCAAAGTAAGAGAGAAATTCAACTTCGAAGTGAGCGTTTTGTGGCGGTAACATTGAATGGGGATCGATGGAGTAAAACCACGTTCTTTCTCATTTCGCTCTACTATCTTTCCACCTAGAAACAGCACTCAATAATAGAATCGTCAATTGTAGAAAGCGGCTTAGCTCGGAACGCTAGTCGTTTATATAAAAATAGTAAGTCTTCTGATATAGACCAAAAACTTAACCACGTTCTAGCGTTTGGTATAAAGGGCATATTGACATCTCTTAAATTTGATTATATAATATATCCAAAATGTAAACTACCTCTAAAGTTGTTGGCTAGATGTAGTAGAAATATATCAATTTCCTGCACAGTCCGAACCTCCTTACACCAGGGCTTGAAGATGTGTTGTTAATTGTGTTGGAAGTGCATGTCCATTAAAAGTTGAAGTGAATGTGCCTGGATCAATGGTTCGTTTTTGAAGCATATGAATGCCTTCTGATTGGTCTCTCCTTTTATAAACCAGTTGCTGCTGAAAGCTTGTCCATACTTCCACAGAAAGTTGTGCAGGCTCATCGTTTTGATCTTCTAGTTTAGAGACAATCCAGGGAGTAAAAGTTGTTCTGTACTCGATCCAGCTACCAGAACTTTTAACCTATAAAAAGTTTCCTGACATTTTCCTGAGACCCTATAAGTCAGTATTCCACTATGTCGCATCTCTGCCAGAGTGACTCTGGCATGATAGTCGCATGATAGATTCACACAGATTTCGCCTGTAGAGTTTCGAGACGTTAAGAGATAAGTAATTTATTCGCATTGTGCTCTAGAACGCTTAAAATATGCCCCTGCAACTCCAAATTCATTTCAGGAAATTTATGTCCCTTTAAATTTATGTTGTGGAAATATTTATGCAAACTGGATTTATCTACCTTAAAGCGAACCTCTCCTCACATGTCTGCCTCTCGAAACAAATAATTTAAATTCATCCTAATTTGGAGTAAAAGTTAATGGCCCCAGATAAGACCTCATGGAATCGTCAACGCCGCCAGTTTTATGTACCGTAAACGACCTGGAGCTTATTTGATTAATTCCGTCTATGTGTGTGCCTTATATACCTATGTATATACCTGGGAATCTCTGGTCTTCAAAGACGCGTAATCTATGGCAGCCCCTTGTGCATATCTCTTCTTCAGCGTGCTCCTGTGACACATTCTAGTCGTAAATGAAAGGACGACACCGACATCCTTTAGATAAACCTTCAAGGTCTACAAAGGAATAGTTGAATGAATTTCCAGCAGCTTACTTCTATCCGCAAGCTCTTACCTCAGAAACACTCTCCCGGAAGTCGGGTTGAAGGAGTGGGTGGTGAGTGGAAAGGGGTTGGAGGTTGTGTAAGGAAAAACAGGGCTGGTGGTGCTGCTGCGGTAGGAAACAAGCAGCAATCTTGATATAAGACGATGTAGCAAATCAACGCTTTGTGATTAGCAGAACCCGGCACAGATGGCGCGCCACCATAACCAGCAGTCAGCACTTGGCCAGATTTATGCTATGGGACCGGAGCTTACACCCTTAAGTAGGACTCGCCGAGGGCTGGGGTAGCTAGTAAAAAACTTATTGATAAGATTATGTTTGCAAAACTGTTTTTGCGTGCTTCAAACTGCCAACTAGTTACAGCGGTGTTGATGAGGGGGTGGGACGGGCACTAGGCAAGGGTCGATTCTGACCTACTTAACAAAAAACCGGTGGACTATGAAGCCCGCCTCCGATTTTCGGCCTTATTGATATTTATTGCAATGAGGTGGTCATTATGATGGAATCAGCCCCGGCCGTGCTGGCAACGAAGCGATATTTAATTCTGCTGTTGGCTTGATGAGATTTGTAGTGTGATTTTCGTAATTAGTTTTGGACTAATTCATCATTTGTTGCATTCTGGGGGTGAGCAATTACGGCGGAATTGTTTTCGATTTTTTACCACTGTAATTTAGTGGGAATAATTATTTTCTTGTTATGGCAACTCGTTCAACAATTCACCGACTTAGTTTGCGCAATTAATATGAACAATGGTGTATAAGGTCTGGGCTGTTTAGATTGTTTTATGGAAGTATTGTTCTTTTTTAATTTGTTTTGTGACTACGTGACGCATTTTTACAATATCTTTTAGCCCGGCCGGCGGTACACCAAAGCTTCAAATGCTTCATCCAGTCTTGCATTCTTGAAATTTATCTCCCCACTGGTGCCGATTGCCGCAATGTCATCTAGTTGCCATCTATTTGCTATGAGCGGCTTTGTCTAATATCACTCGAAGATCATGGGTAAAATTTATACTAACTCTACATACTCACGGTGCTCTACATTCGATTCCTCAGAATAGGAAATTTCCTTCCTGGGCATTCAACCAAGGTAATACCGGATTGTATGTGTTTTATGCTCCACCCCATCTTTGACGGTGTTCCAATGTTGCCTGGTTTATTTACACTCTTTATAAATGACCTATTCTCAGTCCCCTCCACTTCAACCTACTTAACAGCTGCAAGTCGGAGCGGTGCGTGCGGCGATAAATATAATATAAGTACGTGCATTCAATTGCGTTCTGTCATATTGTTAAGGTCTATTTTAAACTTTTTTACCATGAACGCCTTTGACATTAGCCTAAACCTAATGTGACATTACTATAAGGCAGCTGTACGTAACCTAGAGAACGAACATGTGACACCGATGTAAATTGATATAATAAACTTGACAAATATCCGTCAGCTATTGTAACTACTATTATGGGGGATATATAAAATAACTTTCACAGGTAAGTTTTGCCAAAAGGGTTCGAGCTGTTATTGAGCCAATTGAATGAGGGTTGAAGGCTGATATTAGACCTCAGGATCTCAAAGCTTCCAGGGTTCAAGGGTTGCAAGAACTAACCCTGCAAACATTCCGACTCCATATCGAAGCTAGAGCGATTCATAAAAGCGAAAGCTTTCTTCCATAACGAAATCGACAACGATTCGAAAGCTGAAATTATAAAAAGGAACGCTATAACGAATCGAAATTCAGATGGAATCTCGAATGCTTTGCATGTATGTGTGCTCAACGCCAGCGGATCGTGTGGCACTCGGGTGGATAGGCAAATAATCTCCCTCCTCCGAAACTGTTATTTGGTAAGAACCTTTCCTAAGAAGTAACTTCATTTGCCCTGGGTGCTCTCCGGTCGATCACAATGTATAATGATGTGTTGAGGCTACGCCTCGATAAGATCGAATTATGGGCGAACAAAGCTATCTGATCTTATTAAAGCGTGTCAGAGCTGTACGAGTACAGTGAATAAGAGATCTAGGAGGTAATAGTAGTAGACTGTGAAAACGGGATTATTGAGAAAAGGAGTCGCCGCTGAATATTAGACTGAGACAGTTCAGTTTTGTTTCCATTGTTTTTTTTAATTAAATAAACGTTCCTTGAAAATATTGATTTTTATTCAGACACGCCGTAGATTGCCATCCTTAACAATTCAGAAGTGGGATACGTGGCCCGCCTATATAAAAAAAAGAAGAATTTGAAAAATTGCGGAAAATATCGGAAAATTTACATAACTTGAAACTCAAACAGCTACAAAGGCTTTGTACGAGGAACAAGCTGCCTAAAAGCGGACAGAAAGATACTCTAGTAAAGAGACTAGAAAATCATTTAAGCTCAGCTCAGTTCATAGAGAGAATAAACCAACTTAAATCGGCATACGGATGGGATGATAAGATTCTGCTTTTCGCTGTGTACGCTAAGCTAAAAGGTCCAGCAAAGATGTGGATAGATAATTCTAAAGTATTCTCCACTTGGATGGAGTTTACAAATTGTTTCCTTAAAGATTTCCCGTGTGAGGTAAATCGCTATTATCTGATCGTTGCTGATGAACTATTAGATTTTGATCACCTTTTAGGAAAGGATATTCTATGTGACAAAGGTCAACGTTTGATAATAGAAAATGGAGAATCCTGGGTCGAAAATAACGAGGATTTAAAGGTAGGAACAAACTTGTCATTGTCGAACCTCAATCACTGCCGCCTACAGAGAGTACAGACATTCTCCGAGCGAACTATCTAGACGTGAGTACATCAGGTTGAGAAATTCCTGTAAATCCACCATCAGGAAAGTCAAGGAATTATACGACGTTAGGCTGAGAAATAAACTCATTAACTCCACTGCTGGCAGTAAAAATTTTTGGTCCTTGGTAACCTCCATCAGGAAGAATTTCACCTCACACACAACGCCTCCATTCATCTACAATAGGCAGGTGATAACAGAAAGCAAACCCAAGGCCGACTTACTTGCATCTCTGTTCGCCGCAAACTCTTCCTTACCCTATGCTGACATGCAGCCACCAGCCATCGAGTGTTCCTCCCACTCAATGGACGGAGTTTTCTTCAGAACACGTGAAGTGTATAGGTGTCTCAAAGAGCTTGACTCCAATAAATCCACTGGCCCCGACAATATTCCCCCTATGGTTCTTAAAAAATGTGCCTCACCTTTGGCTAAACCTCTGCGCAAACTTTTCGCCCTATCCTACTTCTCCGGAGTTTATCCCGACTCCTGGAAACTGGCCCATGTCCAGCCCATACCAAAAAAAGGTGACGCTAGTGACCCCGCTAACTACCGCCCAATAGCAATTACTTCTATTCTCTCCAAAGTGATGGAGACAATAATAAACAAGAGGCTTTTGAGATATCTTGAACACCACAAAATATTAAATGACAAACAGTACGGCTTTAGACCAAAAAGATCTACTGGCGACCTCCTTGTTTGCCTAACTGAACACCTCAACCAAAGTATACACCGATTTGGTGAATCTGGCCTGGTTGCTCTAGATATCTCCAAGGCTTTTGACAGAGTGTGGCACCCCGCTCTGTTAACCAAACTCCAGGCTATTGGTATTAACTTCGTTCTAAGGAACTGGATTAAGAGCTTCCTTTCTGGCCGTTCAATCAAGGTAGTATTGGATGGCGTCGAATCCGACCCCCACACCATCTCCGCAGGTGTTCCCCAGGGCTCAATTCTATCACCAGCTCTCTTCCTAATTTTTATAAATGACCTGCTCTCAATCCCTTCTAACCCACTCCACTGCTTTGCCGACGACAGTACACTACGGTACTCCTATGGCTTCGATACTGTAGGACAAGCACGCGCCAGACCTTGTCTGCATTATCGCAATCTCATGTCCATTTCAATCAACAGGGACGAACGAATTCTTGAATGGGGACGCAAGAACCGTGTCGAATTCAATGCATCCAAAACGAAGTACTGTCTCATCTCCAATAAAACCTGCACCGACCCTCCTTCTATTTCAGTGGACAACAAAAACCTAACGGCAGAACCGTCTTTAAACATCCTAGGCATAACACTATCCGAAGATCGGCGTTGGAATAACCACATATTCCAAATCGCTAAACAAGCATCACAATGCCTGGGATTCCTTAAAAGATGCAAATTCCTCCTGCAGCCGTCGGCCAGGGCTACAATCTACAAGTCCTACATTCGTCCCCGCCTTGAATACAACTCGTATATTTGGGCTGGGGCCCCGAGTACCACCTTAGCCTGGCTGGACAAGGTGCAAAGTCGCGCTCTCATACTTATTGGCGATAGCGTCATTTGCTCCTCAATTGACTCATTAAGCCACCGTAGGAATGTAGCAGCTCTTGCAAAATTCTACCGATTTTACCACAACGATTGCTCTACTGAAATAAGTAACCTCATGCCTCCACGGCAACTTTTCTCCCGCAACACTAGACTTGCCCGCTCGGCTCACCCTTATAGTCTACAGCCCTTATCTTCGCGCACACTCCGATTTAGAAATTCGTTTATAACAAGAACAACGCGACTGTGGAACAACTTACCTCAGTCAATTTTCCCGAACTCATACAACATCCAAGAGTTCAAGCGCAAGGTTCACCACCATCTCCTCCAACACCCACCCGACTCCCCCTAATCTATCCTATCTTTCTCTCTATCCTTCGAGCTAACCTTACTACTAGACATTGCACCATGACGTGTACGACATGACGGACTAGTAGTACAAAGGATGACACCTAAGCTTAGACTATCACATAAAAAAAAAAAAAAAAAAAAAAACTTGGAGCAGATATTACAAAATTACCGGAAATGCTTTGCCACATCAGTTTTCGAACTCGGGAAATGTTCGACAACGAAAATGAAGATTAGGTTATCATCCGCAGAGCCAATTTCATCAAAGCCCTACCGAATTGCTTTTGCCAAGAGACAAGTTGACGAAAAAATAATTAAGGACTTATTGGAAAGCAAAATCATTTGCCCGTCAGAATCTGAATATGCGTCCCCAATTGTCCTCATCGAGAAAGGGAATAAATTACAATAAGACAGCCATATCCAATGCCGAATATGGAAGATCAATTTGCACTGCTAGCTGGATGTAAATTCTTTACCGTATTGGATTTAAAGATGGGATACCATCAGATCGAAATGGATGAGTCATCCAAAAAGTTTACAGCCTTTATTACACATAACGGGCATTTTGAGTACAATAGAATGCCATTCGGTTTGGTGAATGCCCCTGGAGAATTCCAAAAGTTGATGAACAAAATTATCGCTTACGTAAATGAAGGACTTGGAATCCTAGAAAAGTTTTTGAAACTCTTGTATACTCATGGCCTGACCGTCAGACTTGACAAATGCAAATTCCTAGCTACTGAGATTACTTACCTAGGACACATAGTAAATGAAAATGGTATTCTTCCTGGAAAGGAAAAAATCAGTGCCATTAAAAATATAAATTTCTTAATATTACAGAAGTAAGACGTTTCCTTGGATTAACGGGATTTTTTAGGAAATTTGTTCCGGAGTATTCAATTATTGCTTCACCTATTACAAAGTTATTAAGAAAATCGGAACACAAGAAATTTATTTGGCAAGAAAAACAACAGGAGGCATTTGAAAAACTAAAAAGTATTTTGTGTTGTCAACCGGTGTTAGCTTTACATATATAAGTTCGATGCCGAGCACGAGATACATACGGATGCCAGTGCATTAGGTCTAGCAGGTATGCTTTTACAATCTTCAAATAATGATAATCAGTGGAAAGTGGTTGCATACTACAGCAGACAATGTTCACCAGCTGAAAGCCGTTACCATAGTACTGAACTAGAAGTCCTCGCTGTTGTAGAATCCCTAACCCGATTCCGTTTTTACGTGTTAGGAAAAAGAGTAAAATTGGTAACTGACTTTTTTTTTTTTATGTGGTAAATACAAGCTTAGGAATCACCCTTTGTGCTACATGTCTGTCATGTCGTTCAAGTCATGGTCAGTGTCTAGTAGTAAGCTTGATTTGAAGGATAGAGGAGAAAGTATAGGTTAGGGGTCTGGAGGGTGCGTGAGTAAATGTCGATGAGCCTTGCGTTTGAACTCTAAGATATTATATGAGTTCGGAAACACCGACTGCGGAAGGGAGTTCCACAATCGAGTTGTTCTATTTATAAAGGAACTACTAAAACGTAATGTGCGCGAAGAGGAGGGCTGTAGCGTATGCCGGTGAGCCGAGTTGGCTAGTCTTGTGTTGCGGGAAAAAATTTGCCGTGTAGGCATGAGGTTTCTGATTTCAGTGGAACAGTCGCTATGGTAATAGCGGTAAAATTTGCTAAGGGCTGCTACATTCCTGCGATGGCTTAAAGGGTCGATGGAGGAGCAAAGGGTGCTATCGCCAATGAGTTTGATGGCGCGGTTATGCACCTTGTCCAGCCAAGCCAAGGTGGTTTTTGGGGCACCCGCCCAGATATACGAGTTGTATTCAAGGCGGGGCCGAATGAAGGACTTGTAGATTGTAGCCAGAGCAGTTGGCCGAAGAAGGAATTTGCATCTCTTGAGGAAACCCAGGCATTGGGAAGCTTGTTTGGCGATTTGGAATATATGATTATTCCATCGCAGATCAGAAGATAAGGTTACGCCTAGGATGTTAAGAGATGGGTCAGCCATTACATTCTTATTGTCCACTGGGATAGAGGGACGGGTGGTGCAGGTTTTTGTAGAGATGAGACAGTACTTAGTTTTGGTTGCGTTGAATTCGACACGATTCTTGCGGCCCCAAGCAAGAATAAGTTCAATGTCCCCGTTAATAGAATTGGACATTAGTTCACGGTCTACGGGACAAGGTCTGGCACGTGCTTGCCCTATATTATCGAAGGTATGGGAGTAACGCAAAGTACCGTCATCGGCGAAACTGTGAAGTGGGTTGGAGGGGATTGAGAGCAGATCATTAATGAATATAAGAAAGAGGGCAGGTGAGAGAATCGAGCCTTGGGGAACGCCGGCCGAGATGGAATGAGGGTTGGATTCAACGCCATCCAACACTACCCTGAATGAACGGCTGGAAAGAAAGCTCTCAATCCAGTTCCTTAGAACTGAGTCGATACCAATAGCTTGGAGTTTAAGCAGCAGAGCGGGATGCCATACTCTGTCGAAAGCCTTGGATATATCTAGAGCAACCAAACCAGATTCACCGAAGCGATGGATGTTTTGGTTGAGAGCCTCAGTCAGACACACAAGAAGGTCGCCAGTAGATCTTTTCGGTCTAAAGCCGTACTGCCTGTCGTGTAAAATTTGGTTGGATTCCAGATATTTCATCAACCTTCGAATGATTATTATCTCCATGATTTTGGAGAGAACAGAAGTAATTGCTATTGGGCGGTAGTTTAAAGGGTCGCTGGCTTCACCTTTTTTGGGAATGGGCTGAACATGAGCTAGTTTCCAAGAGTCGGGATACACTCCGGAGAAGTATGACAGGGCGAAAAGTTTGCGCAGAAGTTTAGCCAAAGGTGAGGCACATTTGTTAAGTACCATAGGGGGAATATTGTCTGGGCCAGTGGATTTATTGACGTTGAGTTCTTTGAGACATTTATACACCTCGCGCGTTCTGAAGAAGATTCCGTCCATTGAATGGGCGTTGCGCTCGAGGACCGGTGGTGACGTATCAGCTTCGGGCAGAGAAGAATTTGAGGCGAACAGAGATGCCAATAAATCGGCCTTGGATTTGCTTTCTGTTATCACCTCCTCCCCATTGATAAATGGAGGAATTGCGGAAGACGTGAAATTCTTCTTGATGGAAGTTACCAAGGACCAGAAGTTTTTGCTGCCTACGCGTGTATTTAGGATCTTACTTCGCACTGTTCCGCGATATCTAGCTTAAAAGCTAAAACCGAACTAAACGCTCGTATCGCAAGATGGTACTTAAAACTCTTAGAATATGATGTAGACATTGTTCATAGAGCTGGAAGTAAATTGTCGCATGTTGATTCACTTAGTCGCATGCCGGAGTTGGCACCGAAAGAGGTTGAAGAAGCTGGATACGTCTACAATATTCAAGTCGCTTCCAACGATTGGATATACACCATGCAGTTACAAGATCCTAAACTCAAACGTATAATTTCCGTTATCAGAGGCGATATGAAAGACGAACAAGAAGTCCAGATTCGGAATGAATATCAGCTTAAAAATAATAGACTATATCGCAAAGAAGACCAAGAATTAAAATTTGTCGTACCGAGAAATGTGCGTTGGAGAATTCTGGAAAATTGTCACGATAAGGTTGGACATTTTAGTTTAGAAACAACTACCGATCGCGTCAGGAAACATTATTGGTTCCCAAAATTAAGAAAATATTGCAAGGAGTTTATAGCTTCTTGTATAGAATGCTGTTACAACAAACTAAAGGCCGGACGAGGAGAAGCACAATTACATTTATATGAAGTAATCCCTATTCCGTTTCGCAGATTACATATTGACCATTTAGGTCCCTTTGTTCGTAGTACTACTGGAAATATGCACTTACTTGTCATTACAGATGCCTTTAGTCGATACAATGTCATCAAAGCGGTCAGAAATACAAAAACATCAGGCGTAATTAAGGTTTTAAATGAACTTTCCAGTTACTTTGGCTTACCAAGGTGTATTGTTACCGACCGTGGAACCGCTTTCACGTCAAAATTATTCGAAACATATTGTGAATCTTACCGTGTCCAACATATTAAGGTTGCTGTACGAAGCCCACGTTCGAATGGAGTAGTAGAACGAGCACACCAAAACATCATGACGTATTTAAGGACAACGACAGGCGATACCCGCCGATGGGATGACAAACTCCATGAACTACAATGGTCCTTGAACACACAGAGGAACAAAACTACCGGATATACACCAAATGAAATTTTATTTGATTTTAAATTACGGGACATCATAGGAAACCGACTAACTGCCGATTTACAATGCGAAGACGATGGTTATTCAGATACCAGTCTGAGTAAAAAAAGAGAAGAAGCTGCCGAGAACATTAGAAAAGAACAATTAAAATGGAAGACTCGATTTGATCTAAAACATCGCACTCCTCGATTTTATGAAGTAGATGACTTGGTCGTAGTGGAGAATGAACCGCCAGCTACAGGAGAGAGCCGGAAATTACAACCTAAATTTAAGGGACCGTATGTAATTAAGAAAGTACTGAATAATGACCGCTATTTGGTCGAAGATCCCGAGGATCTAAAATTGAGTGGAAGACACTTCTCATCTGTCTTTGCTGCAGAAAAACTCAAGCCTTGGTGTCAATATTCGCCAATTTTGGATGACGGACATGAGGAGAAGGACGCTGGAAGTGAAGTCAGTGAGGACGACCAGGTCAGGAAAGGCCGAGTTGTCAGAGCTGTACGAGTACAGTGAATAAGAGATGTAGGAGGTAATAGTAGTAGACTGTGAAAACGGGATTATTGAGAAAAGGAGTCGCCGCTGAATATTAGACTGAGACAGTTCAGTTTTGTTTCCATTGTTTTTTTTAATTAAATAAACGTTCCTTGGAAATATTGATTTTTATTCAGACACGCCGTAGATTGCCATCCTTAACAAGCGTGATATGGAAACTGAACATTCATTCGCCGCTTAAGGTACCTGCGAGTGGTGATCGACCAGACACTTACTTTTAAAACATACTTGGAGGGCACCACTTCCTAGAATGCTGCCTAACATGGGGCAAACCAAGTTTAACCAGTGTTCTGGTGGTGAGGGTGGTTAGCTAAGTCTAGCTTTACCCAGTGCCAGTGTGGGCAGCAGCGTTTAACAAGTGGGTTGAAGCTGTAGACAGAAAAATGCGTGAGTGCGTCATTAGATATTGTAGAAGCGCATGCCTTCAAATGCGATATCAGATATTGTTTCGTGAATAGAACGCATGCAATGCAAAAGTTGGTTTACTTTCAACTGTTTCGCATTGCCGTAATCGACATAGCCTCAAGTGATCAGACACAAGCACGCACACACTGCAAACGTATGCACTCGTCGTTTGGATTTTTTGAATTCTGTAAAGCGTACGTAGAGCGCTTGCCGGAAGACAGAGCAGCAAAGAAGGTCTTCAGTGTGATCATCGAAGGTGAAAGACCCATAACCAGGCTGAGGAAAAGATAGAAGGATTCGGTTGTAGCAGATGCGGAGACATTACTCGACATATGTATTGCACTGAAGAACTTCGGCCAGAAATCGAGAAGACTGGAGAAAAAGATTAGAGTTAGGCTCGAGTCAGGCTGTAGCGCCATTGAAAAAAGAAGAAGTATGCACGATCGTGGTTTTATCTATTAATTTATCTTTTCTCATGTCGACCATCAGGTCGAAATTTTCGTGGAAGTCTGATCCAATTATGGGCGCAGTTACACGAGCGGCAAAAAAGCAAATGGCGAAAGTCTTACGGATACCCAGGCTGAGTTCGACCCAAAGCTGTTCATATGCAAGAATTTCCGTTCCTATGGCTGCATGCAACTGTTGCTATTGGGGGAATAACCGAAATCTTAGCTCCAGTGTCAGTCAAGAAACAATTGTTTGTTGTAAGGTAAGCTTTAGACGACTAATAAATTCAATGGGCTGGCGGGTCGCCTCTTGCTGCCCGCAAGTTAGTTTGTGATTGATATGTATATTGTTCCCGACACGGGTCTCTGACTAAATCTGTGATGATACCAGCAGAATGGTGTACCGCCTTATATGTCTTCTAGGTAACGTTTTTGGTTGGACTAGAGCGGCGCCGCCCTCGTTGACTTTCAGCTGCTCATTTTACATCAACTAGCCGCGACACCAGGTACCTTGGCTACCACTGCTATCCTGTTCACCATTTCTGCTACCCTAGTTGCATGTCCTGGTCCTTGTTGATTGCCAAAATCGCTTGAGTTTGAGGAGGAAGATCCTGAAACCAGACCGTTCGCAAAAAACTCGCCAACACCATCTGGCATCTGACTCAACGGCTTCGTTGGCCTCCTTCCTTCTAAACCGATGTCTATTAGCCGTGCACTTGGGCTCGAACTACAAATCCGGACTTCTCTTCCACTACCTGCTCCAATTTTCCCAACTTCTTTCGTTGGAACCTCATTAAGTAATTCACCTTCCGCTCTCTGCTCCGTAATGTCACTCCTTGCTCGCTTTCTTTTTCCTTTACTCCCCGATTCTACGAATAACGAGCTTACTTTGAAACTTATGTTAGTGTTTGTAGTTTGATTGTTGAAATGGAATAAAAAAAACTTAATGATTCACCAAAAATCTATATCTATAAAAAAACCTTGTATCACAGTGTTTGTTACTGAGCTCCTTCGAAACGGGTTGACTGATTTTTATGAATTTTTTTGTACATATATATCGTTGGTTTACAAGCAGAATTCACTAAGTACAATTTTTCAAGTTTTCAGTTTTTTATACTAAAGTTAGTCTTATAATGCCAACTTTATACTGGCAATACCTTATAGCCCGCAAACTAATATTGTTAAGGTTTTTAGGGGGTTAGTTTCGGATTTACCTTGTCCATAATGACACAAAACTACAAAATCATTTCTGCTAAAACTCATTAAATCGTTGCGTTTTTTTATTTTAATCTAAAAATCCAGTATTAGAATTTAATAATTATTTCAATTCTTTTGTAAACTAAACTAAGAAATCTAAAAAACAATGTATACTGAGCCGATTACTATTATATGCCATTACAAAATTTTCAGAGACACAAACATCTTAAATATCGATTTACTCAAAACTATGGTTTTTGACTTAGTGATTTCTGCTTTTAAACCCACGATATTTGGTATGTCTAACAATAGGTCGTAGGCAATTTTTATACCCTTAACAAAAGAAACAGCTGAAAAACCTAAAAAAATTGGTAATTTTAGGTATTTTCACTTCATTTTAGTTTCTTCGTAGCCTACCTATTTTTTGACATGGGTATCAAATGAAAGGGTATGATAACTAGAATAAAATAAAATAAATGGTTAAAAAAATTTTTAAAAAAAAATTCTTTTCATTAACTAAAAAATGTACTGAAAAGTAAAAAATAAAAAATATTTTAAAGAAAGCGTGAAATTTCAATTTTAATGAAAAAGTTAATTAAAAGAATGGCGCATTTTTCATCAAAAATTGAAAATATAACGGTAAATCGCGTGAGATTTACAATAACCCTCAATTTTTTGCTTTGTTAATTTCAAATTCTAACAAAATTTTTTGATGAAAAATGCGCCATTCTTTTAATTAACTTTTTCATTAAAATTGAAATTTCACGCTTTCTTTAAAATATTTTTTATTTTTTACTTTTCAGTACATTTTTTAGTTAATGAAAAGAATTTTTTTTAAAAAATTTTTTTAACCATTTATTTTATTTTCTACTTTTTAGTTTATTATATGTATTCCGCCATTTTATGATGGCAATTCTATTAGATTTAAAATTACGTCACACAGTTTACTGTATTCATTTGATACCCATGTCGTGGGCTCGGTGGAACATAATTGCAAAAACGGCCGCCATATCGGAACCGTCTTCTTGATTTTTTTACAAAAAGGTCAGATCGCATTTAGTACTTATATATGATGAGTTGAACTCAAGTTGAACCCAAGTCTAACTACATGTAAACGGGAGTCGAGTTGGGTTAAGGTTGACTGAACTCGACTCAGCTCTGCTACCTGGGTTTAGTTGAAATTATGCATACGGACATGAGTTCAGTATTTGAGTAGTTGAATTTAGTTGACAGCAGCATCTCTGTGTTTGTTTGTGATTTTTTGTAACGTGTATTGCTTCTTTATTATCAACTCACCCTTAACTCAACTATTCATCTCATCATTCATACACATTAACCACCCGAACTACGAGTGTGTGCAAAATTGGAAGTTGATCGGTTATATTTTCTACTTTTTAGTCTATTATAAGCTTTCCGCAATTTAGTGTTGGCCGCCATTTTGAATTTGGAATGACGCCACATAGCTTATTGTGTTCTACCTGTCATATCCTTTCATTTGATACCCATGTCAGAGGGCCGCGGAGCACAATTTCAAAAATCGGGCGCCATTTTGGAACCGCCATCTTGATATTTTTACAGAATGGCCAGATTGCATTGTCATCCAAACTAAACGTGTATGCAAAATTTCAGCTCTATCCGAAACCGGGAAGTGGGTCAAATTTAACTTCCAAGATTTGACGACAAACAGTGTAAGTGTTGGCCGCCATTTTGAATTTGGAATGACGCCACA
The DNA here is from genome assembly GCA_949987705.1 of Thereva unica. Taxonomy (NCBI): domain Eukaryota; kingdom Metazoa; phylum Arthropoda; class Insecta; order Diptera; family Therevidae; genus Thereva; species Thereva unica. The sequence continues at coordinate 44,351,916 of OX465281.1, read as the reverse complement.
TAGCTTATTGTGTTCTACCTGTCATATTCATTTGATACCCATGTCAGAGGGCCGCGGAGCACAATTTCAAAAATCGGGCGCCATTTTGGAACCGCCATCTTGATATTTTTACAAAATGGCCAGATTGCATTGTCATCCAAACTAAACGTGTATGCAAAATTTCAGCTCTATCCGAAACCGGGAAGTGGGTCAAATTTAACTTCCAAGATTTGACGACAAACAGTGTAAGTTAAATAAAAGAATTTAAAAAAAAAAAAGAAAAAAAAATTTTAAGAAACTCTTTTCTTTACCTTAATATATTGATCAGTTGTGAACACAAAATTAATATAAATACTAAAAAAATCGACTAAAAGGTAAAAAATAAGAAGATTTTAAACAATATAAACTTTTAAATCAAAATGGAAAAAATCTCACACATTCCTTAAAGAAAAGCGTGGGGTGCGTTTTTATGAAACAAAATGCTCAATTAGTGAAAATTCGTAGCTGTCTGAAATGTTAAAATGTACTCACGGCAGTCATGTTTTTTTAAGTTCAGGTTGGTATGGGCGCCCCACGCTTTTCTTTAAGGAATATGTGAGATTTTTTCCATTTTGATTTAAAAGTTTATATTGTTTAAAATCTTCTTATTTTTTACCTTTTAGTCGATTTTTTTAGTATTTATATTAATTTTGTGTTCACAACTGATCAATATATTAAGGTAAAGAAAAGAGTTTCTTAAAATTTTTTTTTCTTTTTTTTATTTTTTACTTTTTAGTAACGAATAGCGTTAATTAATACATTACAATTTCCAAACTTTTAATTAGATTATCATGTTAAATAAGGAAACTTTTTTACATGTTTTGTATTTGTTTCTTTACAACAGTTCTCAAGTGCAGCCCAAAAATGCACAATTTGATGACCCCTCAAAAATCTAATAGCGCTCTACGTTTTTTTTACATTTTGAAAGGTAGTGTGCTCGCGTATACTGGCTGGAGCAATAAAAACTAAAAACTGGAAACATATTTTTTTGCATCTTTTTAAATCATATTTTTATTTGCTATTGGTAGCTATGTTATGTCTTCCGCCATTTTTTAGTGAACGCCATATTTGATTTAAAACGACGTCATACAGTTTACTTTCTTACTCACTTTAATACACTTTCATTTGATATCCATACCGAGAGCGAAGTAAATAAAAGGGTAAACCGCCATTTTGTGTTGGCCGCCATTTTGAATTGAAATGACGGGACACAGACAACAGTATTCTAATTGTCACTCCCTTCCATTTGATACCCATGCCGAGCGCGTTGTAAAGAAAAATTGATCCTCTGTTTTGTGTTGGCCGCCACTTTTATGCCGCCATTTTTCTACCGCCATTTTGAATTTAGGATGACGCTAATTGTATTCAACTTGTTATAACTTTTCATTTGATACCCATATCGAACGAGTGGCTTGTAAAGAAAAATGTAATCCGTCATATTTTTTTGGCCGCCATTTTTAATTTGGAACTATCATTTTCGTGTGTTTTCGTCGGAAATACACATGTCTGTTAATTTTTACCAATTTTTATTGAATGGAAGTGAATTTTAAGACTCTACATTGAGTAGAACGAATAATTCCAAGCATTTTTTATTAAAAATCGTTTTTTGTTACTCAACAACAAAATCAACAACAAAAAATGTAACAAAATGTCATATTCGTGTATTGTCATCGGGAATATGTATGCCTGCAAAGTTTCATCCATTTGCATTGAGTAAAAGGCGGTTAAATTAACGTTACAAGATTTGATGCTCCGAAGTGAAAGTAAAGAAAAGAGTTTAAAAACAATGCAGTATACTCAATATACCGTTAGATCCATGGCGGCCGTCGCAAGACCCATGTTCTTTGAGGCACTTCATCTGTGTAAAATTCATATCTCGAAAAATACTATGTAGGTCAATGGATGGTTTTTATTGTTTACTATTGACTTATGCGTGCAGCGAGGCGTAACGGGTCCCAGCTAGTATTTAAATAAATTCCCAGAGTTAATTTTAACTAAAGCGACCTGCATCTAATGGGGACTTAAATTCCGTTAGGGTCGACAAGGATGAACTTCGGTGTTCTTGGCCCCATCTAAAACTCATTTCAGATCGACTTCTTGCTGCTCCGTTGGATAAATCTACCAACGGGCTGTCATCTTTCATCTTTTTCTGTGTTCCAGAAAAGTCTCAGACCTCAGCAGTGCCCAGAAAACGAACTTTCCAAGGGAGCAGAAACTCCAGAAAAAGAAAAGTGGGAGCCGCAATGTCTCCCCTCCCGGACAGCAAACAAATTCAGACATCTGCGTGCCTTCTTAAGCCTCAAGCAAATATGACGTGCCATACCATAACCGTACGAACCCTAACGATCGAATATATGCAAGTTCATTTAGTAAATTTAGGTTGGTGCCATATTAACGCTCATGTTCGCATGTTAGGGTACATACGGTTAAGGTACGGCACGTCATATTTGGCTCAGGCTTTAAGGCTCTTAAGGCACTTTGGAACACAGTCGGTCTCATGAACGCCTTTATAACAAACCGAAGGCAGGACCACGGTCAGGAACCCGAGACACTTGGCAGACACATGTCAGTGGCCGCGGTACTTTTCGACCCAGTAACACACCAAAAGCCCAAAACCCCACTAAAACCCCCTTTTTTCAATACAGTTACTTGAAACTTGACATATATGTAGTGTATGGAAGGTATTGTGGCTTGAAAAAAAGCATAAATTTAATAATTTTATCGCCAAGCTTCTCCTTTCATAGCAAAAGTTTCAACCTTATTTTTCTTGTATGTCAAAGTCGACAGAAAATATCTTTAATAATAAATTGAAGAATTTTTCTCCTTTCGTGTATGATTAATTGTTTGAGGATTTAATATTATATTTACCCAACTACTTCTGTAGTCGAGGATTTCTCCTGATTCGCTCAATCAGTCAGTTCTAGTTCTTACAATTCCTACAACAAGATGCTGCCTTACTAGTCCAGTAAAATGGTGCAGAAAAAAGGCCCAACTGTGCATTTTCTGAAAACAGCAATTTTCTTTTTTCATTGTGTAGGGGGGTTGGTTGGGAGTATAAAACCGAGTTTTCGGGATCCGGACACGTGACGTTCGGCCGCCATCTTGTTTTTAGTGTAAAAAATGGTTTGTCTTATATCTCGGAAACCGTGAGACCTACAAAATTTTTGTAAATACATTTTTTTTAGATAATCAAATTATCTACAACTTTTGCAAATAATGTTTTTTCGTAATATTAATAATAAAAAAGATATGGATGAAAAATGACAAAAATTTTGGGGGTGACGAACTTTAAAGCGCTATAACTCTTTTATTATTGATTTTACATAAAAATTGCCTTAGAGCTTTTTTGTAGAGCATTTTATTACGAATAATTTGATGTGGTCATTTATTGAATTTGGGTTGTTCTTATTGATTTTAATGCAGTGCCAAACGAAGGTACGTCCAAGATTAATGTATTTTTTTATACAATTTTTCTGACGGTATTTTATGGCATTTTTCTGTATACCGTGTTGAAGTAAAAAGTTTTACTCAAAATATGAAAATTGAATGAATTGGTTATTTTAGTTGTAAGTAATAAATGGCTAATTTTGAAACAAACAAAATGTATCGTAAGTCGTCCATTCACAGGTATAAAAACCAGTGCACAGGTATAAAAAAAATGTATTTCTTTATACAAGTTTTTATTACGGTATTTTATGGCATTTTTCTGCATACCGTGTTGGAGTAAAAAGTTTTACTCATTTTTAAATATGAAAATTGAATGAATTGGTCATTTTAGTTGTAAGTAATAAATGACTAATTTTGAAAAAAAAAAAAAAAAAAACTGTATCGTAGGTCGCCCATTCATTATTTTATTCAGTTTTTCGAAGTCTTTCGAAGAGATTACAACTTCAAGGAGTTTTGCGATTGTGAAAATTTTGTTTTGGGTTTTCCCGTTGTTTTGGTGTTTTGATTTTTATGTTATATTTTGTTTCAGAAAAAGTAGATTGCTACTAGTTTTTGTGAATGTAAATATTTGTTACTTTATTTTTATTTTGTTTTCTTTCCTTGTTTTTGTTTGGTTTTCTTTTTTTGTATTGCATAGACTACTACTAGTTTTTGTTATTGTGAGAATGAGTGAGTGTTTCATTTGTAGAAAATCCCTTAATGAGGGAACCTCTATTAAAGTGAAGACGAAAGGAGTGGAGTCGCTGCTTATTAGGAGTATTGCAAAAGGACAAAAGGAGCATGAGGAATATTTGCGAAAGGTACGTGAATTACAAATCCATTTATACTGTTATAAATATTATTCTGATGCTAGAAATGACGGTGTCACTCGTTCTCGGAGTACTAGGGGTATGCCAATAGCTACAGCGTCATCTTTGCCGTTACCCAATTTTAATTTTGAAAAGGGTTGTTTTATTTGTACAGATTTGATAAATTTGCCTAAAAAACAAAAACAACATTTATCCACGGTATCAAACTCGAGTTTCAAAAATACGGTTTTGAATTTGTTAAGTAATCGTTCCGATGATATTGCGGTACAAATTTATAATCGTATAAAGGATGTTCCAGATTTGATTGTGGCCGGTGCCAAATATCACCGATATTGCTTTAGTCAATTATATTTAAAAGAAAAGAGAATTGATTACGTAACTTGTGACAGAATCAATAAAATTGATAGAGCTATGGAATGTATATTCTCTTATCTAGACGAAAATTCAGATGACTGTCAATTTAAGTTATCAGACTTGATAAAGGAAATTGAAGGTGATTACGTTCCAGACAAAAGAACAGTGAAAGATCGATTATTCCAGAAATATGGAAGTGACATTTTGATTTTTGACCAACCTGGGCGGGAGGCAATAATCTGCTTTCGTGGTACGGGTTACGAGGTTTTATCGAAATCTTGGTATCAAAGCAAGAAGTCTGATCTTCGTGAAGAAAGGCTGAGAATAGTTCGTGAAGCTGCCGCAATTATTCTCCAGGATATTCGTTCTGAGGTGTATGACACCGAGCACTATCCACCGTCTGACGACTTCCTTAAAAATATTGAAACCGCAATACCTGAAACTTTAACAACACTCCTTTCCGGCATAATCTGTAAATCGAAACGGAGATTCTCTGAAAAATACCAAAAAAAATGCACATCAATAGCTCATGCAGTTATCGCGGCTGCACGACCTTCCTCATTTATTTCTCCTTTACTGCTTGGGATAGGTACTTACCTTTATAAAAAGTTCGGTTCAAAAAATCTTATATATGTCCTATCTTCGTTAGGGTTTTCTGCTTCGTACGCTTCCGTATCCCAATTTGAAAATTCTTGTGCAATTCGTCCTGCACGAAATATTTTGCCACATGCATTTTGTCAGTTTATATTCGACAATGCTGATTTTAATGTCAATACAATCGATGGGCGAAATACATTCCACGCTATGGGCGGGATTCAGTGTGTCACTCCCTATAGCGGTGTTACGGCAGACACTACATTTGAACGCTGTTAAAAAAAACTACCAGCCTCTGTAAGAGGAAATATTGGTATGGTATCCATTGCATCGCACTGCAAGCGGAAAGGATCTGGTCTGGCCACTATTAAATTCTTAGATATTAATAACATTAGGCCGTTGACGCAAAAGATTGTTCCGACAACTGGCGATTTAATGTGGCTGTACGGTAAATGGTCTTACACTCATGGTATTGGTGGGTGGAACGGTTTTATGACTGAGGTTACAGCTAATAAGAAATATGATAAAAGTAGAATTGTATGTCTTCCCTTTATTAATGCCCCACCAACTGATTACGATACGGTTTTGACGGCGCTTCGCTGCGCTATTGACAGATGTAAAGCTGCCAATCAAAGTACTTGTATAGTTACTTTCGACCAGCCTTTGTATTGGAAAGCTCGTGACATTACTGGGGCTGTTGATCCAGAATCTGATCTTGCACAAGTCGTCGTTCGACTTGGAGGGTTCCATTTACTTATGTCCTTCATAGGTTCGATCGGATATCTCATGTCTGGCAGTGGATTAGAAGAATTGCTAAAATTAATATACGCCGAAAATTGCGTAAACAATATAATATCTGGACATGCGTATGCAAGAGCTGTTCGAGCTCACACCTTAGTACACTTATCCTTGGCCAAAAAAATAATGGATTTCGTAGAATTCACGGATGAAGAAAGAGATGCTATGGATGAAATCGTGACGAATGTAGATCGAACAATTGTTATGGAATCAGCGGAAACTGAGATCCTAAAAACAGTAGCAAATAAGTTCGAGAAAGCTATTGAAATATTAGAGAAGAAGAGCCCAACTTCAAAACTCTGGATCCAATATTTTAAAACTGTCACGCTTTTAAAGCATTTTATTGAGGCTGAAAGATCAGGAAATTGGTCGCTTCATTTAGATACGATTCAAAGAATGCTCCCTTTCTTTCACTCCAGCGGACACTTTTTGTATGCGAAATCTGCTCAACTTTATCTTCAAGATATGCGGGAATTGCACCAAAAAATGCCTCCACAAGAACTTGAGGATTTTACAAATGGTGGTCGCTTTACAATTAGACGAAGTAATAAGTTTTGGAGCGGAATCATGTCTGATCAAACCATTGAGCAGACACTTATGAGGATGATGAAAACGTCAGGTGGACTAACCCGAGGGCGTGGGATTTCTAGCAGTACACTTGCTTCGTGGACTTTAGGAATGATTTCTTTACAGGATGTCTGCGAGCAGGTAGAAGATTTCTGTGATTTTTCTATGGAAACCTCAGACCAACATGTCGATCACAGAGATTCACGAGTACTTCGGGACAATGAGGACGTAGAAAAATTAGACCATTGGCTTGCATCGCATGAACCATTTTTGGAGAGATCGGAATTAATTTCAATTTTTACCGGTGTCGTTGCTCATGATGGCATTAATTGCTACCGCGCGATCGAGATTGGAGATGCATTAATTTCTCAAAATATTGGAGCACATTTTCAAGACTTATCATACAAGAGAAAGAACAAAGTACTTCCTTTGAGTGCGCTCTCGAGTTCGATTGAGGTGGAGAAAACTCCCGTCGTTATAAATCCCTTGCTTCTCTTTCAACGAATGTGTGTGTCGAAGGACTCTATTGGTCAAATGAAGCAATATTTTGAGTATGAACTCGCCCGTTTCCCATTATCTTTGTTTTCTGAGGAAGGTATGCGAAAGGGCACTAAATCCACGTTGTTTAACGCCTTCGCACCGCTTGATGATCCCGTTGACCTTGGGTCAAATAAACTTTTTGTAATCGATGGCGGATATCTTCTGCACGCTGTTGTATGGGACCGAAATGTGTCATTTCAAATAATTTTAGACAAATACGTAAAATACGTTCGAAGTCATTACGATTCTAACGTGATAATTATATTTGACGGTTACTCAGATGATCCAGACATCGCTGGTACTAAGTCATGGGAGCGCCTTAGACGTTCCAAAAAACACATATCTACTGATTTCATTTTTAATCGCAGTAGTGTTCCGACAATTTCACAGGAGAAATTTCTTAGTAACCAAAACAACAAAAAAGCCTTTAGCGACTTTTTGAAGATACAGTTATTAGAAACGTGTTATCATATTGATCAAGCAGAAGGAGGTGCAGATACACTTATCGTAAATTGTGCCCTTGAAAAATCAAACTTTTTTGATTCCGTGACTATTGTAGCGGAGGATATTGATATCCTTGTTTTGCTCACCGCTCTAGGCCGCGATCACCCGAATGTTTTTTTCTTAAAACCCGCAAAAGGGCGTTCACCGCAAAAAAGATATTCCCAATCAAGTCTTCGACATGGAGATATAATAGCTAAAAATATATTATTTATTCATGCCTTCTCTGGATGCGACACAACTTCGGCAGCTTTCAGTCATGGAAAAATGAAATTTATTCACGCCCTTGAGAAAAACCCAGAGTTAGCTTCGGAAGTTGAGGTTTTTCAAAATGATAAAGCTGACCCCGCTGTACTGAGTATTATCGGAGAACGTTTCTTTATTGCCTTATATGGTGGTGAAAAGCAGGAAACATCATTAAATATACTACGGTATAGGCGATTCACAAAATGTGTAGTTAAAAGCAAATTTAATCTCTCTACCCTCCCTCCTACACAAGATGCAGCTCGTATGCATATATTTAGAGTATATCACCAAGTACAAACGTGGTTAGGACGATATAAAGATCCCAAATGCTGGGGCTGGAGAAAAATGTCGCGAATGTTTGTACCAATTAAATGGACGATGGCGCCGGCGCCTCCGGATCTGTTAAAACTAATTTTTTGCAGGTGCAAAACCAAGTGTGGTACAGCCTGCGGGTGCCGGAAGAGTGGCTTAAAATGTTCTGCGATTTGTCAAAATTGCAATGGTGAAACATGTGAGAACGTGGTAGAAGTCTCAAAGTTATTAGACGAGGATGAACTCAACTATGAATGCCCATCAATGTTGCCCCAAGAAGTCGACAACAGTTTTCTCGACGAGGGCACTGAAACTCCCACGGATGATAACTGTGTAATTATTATAGAAGATGAGAACGCTTCAATAAATGACCCACAACCTGGCCCTTCAAAAACAAAGAAATAATAATGTTACCAATGTTAAGTGGATTAGGCCTACAGGGGAACCACATTAAAAAAAACGCGCCGACAACTCTACCTCGCGGGTGGTGTGGAAATGAGTTCAATTTAAAATAATTCGATAAGACATCCTACAATAATATTAAGTATTACGAAATAGAAGCATATGCAGAACTTTTGTTATAACTACTCCGTTTGCATTGATACAAAATCAATAATAACAACAACAATTTAATAAATGACCACATCAAATTATTCGTAATAAAATGCTCTACAAAAAAGCTCTAAGGCATTTTTTATGTAAAATCAATAATAAAAAAGTTATAGCGCTTTAAAGTTCGTCACCCCCAAAATTTTTGTCATTTTTCATCCATATCTTTTTTTTTATTAGTATTACGGCAAAACATTATTAGCCAAAGTTGTAGATAATTTGATTATCTAAAAAAATTGTATTTACAAAAATTCTGTAGGTCTCACGGTTTCCGAGATATAAGACAAACCATTTTACATCACTAAAAACAAGATGGCGGCCGAACGTCACGCCTCCGGATCCCGAAAACTCGGTTTTATACTCCCAACCAACCCCCCTAGACAATGAAAAAAAAATTGCTGTTTTCAGAAAATGCACAGTGAAAGTACCATTTGACTGGACTATACATATATTCCTTAAGGCAGAACTTCAGGATATTGCAATTAAATCTGTTAACGGGGTAATAAATAATCGTGGAACATCTGTCGACGATTTCATAACATATCGTTTTTTCTACAACCGGTAGGAAATCGCATAACTTAGTACTGGCGAAGATGCTCTGGCGACAATTAAAGGAGATAATTTGCATGCTCGAACCAATTAAATTCACCTAAGTTGCTGCGAATGTTCGCGCACCAAAACTGGGGAAGTAGGCAACCCTTCTGTCAGTTGCCAATGATTTGTGGCACCTTTCATTATTACATATGAGGAGTTAATTACAGTCCCTACAGGCCTACAACTTTGCCTTCGGTTATTGAGTTTTGCGCTGATTTCCTCTCTGGGTAGATACTTATCCGTCATCCTGATGGAATAATTTCATTAATAATTACCATACGCAGGGCGGATGTGATTGATGTGGCTCGACGATTTTAATGACTGATTCTCATTAATTAGACGATAAGAGGCGCCTATAATGTAATATGTCGATAATTGAAGGAGATATTTTTGCATAGAGGCTTAAGAATTAATTGCCTTTAGCTTCAGACTTTCTTAAATAAGTAAAATATTTGGAATATTTGCTGCGTCTAAAGGCATCCTAGCTAAAATTATTTCCTTGACAGATTCATCTCGAACAAAAATTAATTCTCGGAAATACCACATAGAATTAATTAACTTTCGAAGTAAACCGAAAGTTAAAACTAGATCTAAATCCAAGTTTAACGCTTCTACGACTTATCCCGGTCGTATCACATGCTTATTAGCGACATATTGCACTTTTTTATATAGAAGAAATCGTAAGATGCCGCTTTGCTACATTTATCTCCAAGCAGCAGTGAAGAAAAGCTGCATACGAAGCTTTGGTATACGCCGCTGCCTTATATCCAAGCTGCCATACGGGCGTACAAACGACACGACAAGAGTCGGCTGCAAAGTTGGTTTATGGAGAAGAGAATGAGAGAGAATGGACACAATTTCCATCGTGCTCTGTCACCCTCTTCCCAATAAACCACCTTTGGAGCCGAGTCTTGTAGTGTCGTGTGTACGTTCGTGTGGAATGACCAGTTTCACACGAGCCAACAGCCAACCAACAAAAATCCATTGAAAAACGACGTTTTTGAAAAGATGGTGAGAGCCGACGAAGTGGTGGGCAGATTTTCGAACCAACTCTTTTCCTGGAAAAATACTAGAGTTATGGCAATTAGAAAGTAGAAGAGAGAAGAGGAAACTAAGTAGTAGAGGGAAGAGAAAGCTAAAGAGAAAAGGTGGATAGAAGGGAAGGGGGAAGATCATTCCAGAGTCGCATGCACAAAAAAGGAACGACTATCAATTCGAGACAGATGAGATGGAAAAAGAAATTTATTTTTTCTCAAGGATTGCAAAGGGCTAAGGAAGTCGCAAAAGTAGAAGGGCTATTAGCGTAGAAAACTTTATGTAGAAGAGCTACATAGTGCCATAATATTGAAAAAACAAAAGAGGTCACAGCCTATTAGTGAATTCCGACCAGATGATATATGATCTAACCTTCTCAAGTGGGAGATAAAGCGTAAGTCGTTCACGACAGGATGAATCGTACGCAATGTAAACAAGTGAGCCATGGAGGAAATACGGGAAAATGAGAGATTTTACAAGCATTAAACCCATACTGGGTGATAGGAGACTGCCATAAAGGTAGAGCTTACGTAATGTTTCCATAAATCTTGGGGAGCATTAGTGAGCCTTGATCACAGCAGGTCAGTTTAGCAAAGCCAAGATCATGGACCCGATCAACAGTAAGAAGAGGAATGTTATCCAAACAAATCAGTGGAGTGATGTCGGAGAGCATAGGACGACGACAAGGCACAAGTACTTGTGATAATTTAGGGTCTAATTTAAGGTAGTTGAGAGCACTCCACTCATTTATTCGAGAGAGAGAGAGAGTGCTTCAGGTCAGAAATACAAGAATCAATCTGGCAAGGAGGGCAAGAGGTACAGAGTTGGAGATCATAAGCATTCAGATGAAAGGAGCAGTGGACGATAGTAAAGGGTAGATCATTGATATATAATGAAAATAGTAGGAGACTAAGAATTGTCACCCTCAGAGCAAAAGCGGGTTATATTTGATGTTGCAGCAAAAGAGGAATAAAAATATTTCAGCGCAAAAATGGTTCAACTATTATTCAGAGCAAGAACGGAACGGCAAAAGTCTTAGAGCAAAAGCGGATTAACTCTCTAAACCGTTTTTGCCCTCTACGAAAACTTAAACCGCTTTTGCCCTCAGTTTTTATTTATACCTCCGTCGCTACATTTTTCCTTCGAAATCTATTTTTAGACGACATTTTCTTCATTTTCCTAGAAATACAATGCAACTCTATTCATAATATTGGAATTTTTGGAATTTTCGCGTTTGTAAGATTTGACTTTGAATGTGTAAAGTCTTTGTAATTGTTTATGATAAGTTTTATGTTTTTGCCATTTTCCCATTTTGACTACATATTTGGGGATTTTTACATTTCTGACATATGTAAATTTTTCACATGTTTATCTTTTATCTTTATTACTAACTTCAATTTTTATAATGTTTGCAATTTATGATTTTTTTCAATTTACTATTTTTACTTAGTAATTTTTGTATTTTGTAAAAAAAAATTTAAATTTGTTCAAAAATTCAGAATTGCAAACTGAAGAATTGGAGATATTATTGTCAATAAAAAAAATTTTTAAAAACCGACTTCAGAAAAAAACCCGCGATGCACAAAAAAGGATGAAATAATTGTTTGTAATTCTTAACAACATCAATCCAATAAGAATGGATCTAGAAAGAAGAATCTCTTTTGAAGACGGTGCTAACACATGTGGGTGATATATTAAGCCTAACAAAGAAATGTAAACAATTGCCGAAGCAAGAGTTAGCGCAATCAAAGTCAACTACTACCTGGCACCGTCTTCAAAAGTGATTCTTCTTTCTAGATCCATTCTTATTGGATTGATGTTGTTAAGAATTACAAACAATTATTTCATCCTTTTTTGTGCATCGCGGGTTTTTTTCTGAAGTCGGTTTTTAAAATTTTTTTTTATTTCGTGCTTTTTAGTCCATTCATTTTTTAATATTGCCTGTCAGTGCAAGGAGCCTACGTTTTTACGACGCCACATAGCGAAGTGTATTCTACTTGTCACACCTTTTCATTTGATACCCATGTCTGGGGTCGGGGAGCGCAATTGCAAAATTTGATTGCAGATTGTATTGTCATGCGAACTATACGTATGTGCAAAATTTGCAGTTGATCGGTTATATGGAACTGGATCAAAATCAAGTTGCAAGATTTGTTTACACTATACACACATATAGATCAAGATAATATAAGGCATATAAAAAGTTAAGTTGCCATTGATATCGGGGAAATTAAATGTAAACAATAAACTTCTTTGATTCTTCATCCACGTCATGGTATATTTATTTATTCGATATAAACAATAGTTTTTTGAGCTGCAAATTTCGCCATAATTTCGTTCTTATCGGAATTTAGAAAAAATTTAACGGGACCACCGTGGGAAGCTCCCCCTTCAAATGAACCAAAAAAAAGCAAAGAAGTTATTGGGTTACAAAGTTATGCGTGAACAGGACCACAAAATACCTACACGTCGAATTGAGTAACCTCCTCTTTTTTTGAAGTCGGTTAAAAAAGAAACTTAATAATATTAAAATGAAAAGACCACTCATTTTGAAACTGAAATTGTGAAATCCAAATATTAAATAAAATTGAATTTTTTTAATAATTAAAGGCCAATATATAACTACACAATAAAGACATGACTGAACGGAAAATAATTATTAGATAAAAAAAACTTTTTAATATAGCACGTTTTTATAACGTCGTTTATAATGTCTCCAAGCCCCATACAGATTTAGAACCTCAAACATATTCCTAACCCCATACAGATAGTCCTGAAAATTTGTGATTGTGATTTTGTAATAGCTTTGAAAATATTTGTAAGATTTTAAACGAAAAAACGTGCGGCGCATACATGATTGATGCGAATGACTTCTCAACCCAGCTACTCTACACTCCTACTATTGTCTATAGCATGACCCCCGGGTTTTTTCGTTTAAAATAACATCTATAAATTATATTTCATTATCTGAAACTTTTATCTTTCATTTTACTTTAAATAATTTACCGTATTAATTTCCATTATGTAACTGGTGTGCATATTAAATTTTGAATTATGTCACATAGCTTATTTTGTTCTACATGGCATGTCCTTTCATTTGATTCCCATTTCGAGGTTGTTGTAAAGTTAGGCAATCCACCAGTTTATGTTAGCCGCCAAGTTAAATTTATAATGACGCCATTAGCTTATTGTATTCTACTTATCACACCCTTTCCTGTAGTACCCACGTCGCGGTTGCTGTGAAGATAATGTTAATCCGCCCTCTTGAGATGGCCGCCATGGACCAAACGCAATATTGAGTATTCTATATTGCTTATGATATTCTACTTGTCATACCCATGTCGAGGGGGTTGTGAAGAAAATGTTAAACCGCCCTCTTGAGATGGCCGCCATGGACCAAACGATATATTGAGTATACTATATTACTAATAGTCTCTTCTACTTATCATACGCTTTCATTTGGTTACCCATGTCAAAAGAATTCTGAAGAGAATGTTAACCCACCCCCCGGAGGAGGCCGCCGTGGATCTAAAGACATAGCATATTGCATTGGACTTATGATTTCCTTTCATGTAATACCCATGTCGAGGGGGTTGTGAAGAAAATGTTAATCCGCCCTCTTGAGATGGCCGCAATGGACCAAACGAAATATTAAGTATACTATATTGCTTATGGTATTCTACTTATGATACTCTTTCATTTGATACTCATGTCGAAGGGGTTGTGAAGAAAATGGTAATTCGCCCTCTTTAGATGGCCGCGATGGACCAAACGATAAATTGAGTATACTATATTTCTTATGGTGTTCTACTTATCATACCATTTCATTTGATACCCATGTTTCGGGGGCAGTGAAGAAAATAGTAATCTGCCCTCTTGAGATGGCCGCCATGGACCAAACGATATATTGAGCATACTATATTGGTTATGGTGTTATACTTGCCATATCCTTTCATTTGATACCCATGTCGAAGGGGTTGTGAAGAATATTTCAACCCGCCCTCCTGAGACGGCCTCCATGGATCTAAATTGGGGGCCTCGGTAGCCTAGGGAGTAAGACGTCTAGTTACTATCCGAGAGGTCCCGGGTTCGATTCCCGGCCAAGCCCCACGGTCCTTCGCCTTTTCCAATTTCCCACCTACATAACTTTCCTTCTTTCTTCTTCCTTCTTTACATTCCTGATTCCTCTTGTCATAGCTTTCCTTAGCCCTTCCCCGCTCCGCCAAAGCGCATATCATCGGCTGGTTGATGAAATTCAACTCGTTTCAGGAGGCATAACACTCCAGCGAGCTGTTTCTCGATGCCCCGATGCCAAAGTCGCAATAGTAATGGTTGGAAGTAGGTGGACTGAAAAATATCGCGGGTAGGTTGTGGCAGTGCCTTCCTTCCCCGACTAGAGCTGCTGTTCGACATTGCACTTTATATGAAGAAAATAGATTGTCGACAGTATAAAGGGTCTTCCCTGAGACTCTAGTCTTTCACATAAAAAAAAGGTATATACCATATTGCATTGTCTTCGGAGCTAAAGCTGTGTGCAAAATTTAAAGGTGATCGGGTAACCGGAGGTATTCAAAAACAAAATTTTCAAAAATAGCAAAAATGTGTTAATATAGTTAAAATTAACCGAAACCTTTGAGATGAACTCAGGAGTACGACAAGGATGTTTACTTTCGCCGTTAATTTTTCTTATAGTAATAAACTATATCCTTGTAGGCGATTTAGATAGTAGTGGGTTTCAATAGGAATAGTTAGTTGGCGTGAAAGGGCGAGCATCTTCTTCCACAGTATTTTCGGTCCGAGCGGGACGTCCCAGCAATGGATACGCTGCTGTCGGTGCCGCTTCTAAAAATACGGTCTCTTGCCCTGTTTCTTCGGTTTCCCGATCCTGGTCAATTCAGCAGATCGAGTACCCGCCTCCTTTCACACCCTGGGTTTGGGACCAGGCGACGGCGAACTTTCTATATTACGTTACAAGGGAGAAAAAGCAGAATTCAAAAAATAAAATCTAAAGCAGCGTTTTCAACCCTAGTGTGATGGAAACAAATTTGACGCGTTTATTGAGAGCAAAAGCGATTTAAATTTTTGTTCAGCGCAAAAGCGGTATAAGTTTTCATTTAGAGCAAAAGCGGAGTAAAAAGTTAACCCGCTTTTGCTCTCGGTTTTTTGATACACCGTTTTTGCGCTGAAGTATAGTTATACCATTTTTACTCTAACAATACGAAGATATTCCTCTTTTGCGCTAAAAAAAACCCCCGAACCGTTTTCGCTCTCTTTGTTATTTTAGCCCGCTTTTGCTCTGAGGGTGTCAATTGAGCCTTGGAACACCACAAGGAACCTGTAGAAGAGAGGAGATAACAATGTTATGACGGACACATTGAAAACGGCTAGATAGCAAAGGGGAGAAAAGCCGTGTAGCAGACGAAGAGAAATGATAGCGCTGACTTAGTTTGGAAAGTAGGATCGCATGTCGAGTCGAAGGCTTTCGAGAAATCAAGAAGCACTAATATTGAATGTCTCCTTTATCAAGTGCAGAATGAATGTCAGTTGTTACCTTTAGTATAGTGGTTTCATAACTATGATTTTTACGGAAACCAGATTGATATCTAGAAATAAAGCTATTAGATTCAAGGTAGCGCAGGACTTGGATGTAAAAAGTTTTCTCAAAGGCTTTAGCAAGGAAAGGAAGAATGCTAATTGGACGGAAATCTGAGATATCTGCAGGAGAAGATTTTTTCATTAAAGGGATTTTCCACAACAAGGGAACTTGGGAAGTGGTCATTCCGTAATTAAAAACATGCGTGATGACATCCACAATAATGACGGGGGCGAGGAGCTTAAAAAACCGTGGGGGATTTCATCAAAACCGATACAGTTGGACGAAATAGAGAACAGCATTTCCATAACTTCCGAGGAGTCCACAGAGGAAGTAAAAGCCATCAGCACTATGCGGAAGAACTGAGAAATATCGGGAGATAGAGGAAGCAGGAGGGGATTGAATGAGTGAGGCATTTAGAAGGTCTACATCGTCATCAAAAGGGGAAGGTGCAGTAGCACGTATGCCCAGGGAGCGAAGATTGGACCAGAGTTGCTTGGAGTTTAAAGGGGAGTCAAGCTTACGTGCATAAAAACTACGTTTTCGTGAGTTGACCTTGCTAGTGACGAGTTTGCGAAGTTGTTTATAAGCATTAAGATATCTAAGGATCCTATTCTTGCAATAACGCTTGTACATACACTCTCGCTGACTTTTCAGGTCATGGATTTCGCAAGAAAACCCAGGACAGAGCGAAGATGGCCTGCGGTTTCTTGTGACCGACGGCACTCATTGATCAAAGAGGAATTGAGTAAATAGAGTCAGCAAACTTACTTTAGCATCAACGCAAGTAGTATGATAGATAGCATCCCAAAGCATGGTGGAGGCAGATTTGGACAGTTGATCAGGATTGATGTTACTAAAGTCACGAAAAGTATATGAACTAGACGCGGAGGGCACAAGAAGAGAGAACCGAACGGAAAGAAATAATAGGTCATGATCCAGAAAGCTAGGAGGAGAAATTTGATGATGGTTTAACACTGCATCAGTGCAGATAGTAGCTAGGACATCAAGCAAGGATGGGTTTTGACAATTTAGAAGTGCAGATAGTATTAAAGTCGCCTGCAACAATTATGTTCTCATAGTGGTGAGAAAGAGTAGACACAGAGTAGAGTAGTAGTAGAGTTAGACTCAGCAACGCTATCGAAATTGAAAGGAGGACAATACACGCTTATAACTACACATTTGTCACATGCAGATTTTACCTCAACAGCAATAAATTCGAATTGTGAGCCACTAGACTTTCCGACCACTCTTGAAGTGATCGAAGCGGCCACATACACCAGTGCGGCCATGGGTTTGATAAAAATCTGCATGTATGTAGTACTGTACATTCAATTTGGCCGTGTATGGGGGCCTTAACGCGAAAGCCGGGATCCCAATGCATCCGCTCCGCTGGTCGTCCAAGGAAATCTTAAGTTTTCTATTAGATTTTCATCAGTTGGGATGGAAATCCTATTGGCTCTGACCGTAGACAAGCTCCGCTGGTGAGCATTGTAATTGTAAGTCGGTCTGGATTAACGTAAGGATGCCTCATATGACGATCTTCACTCTAACGAATGGCATTATCCCTTGTCATTACAGTTGCTGTCAGTGCAAGAGCCTGGAATCTAAAAACTTCTGGAGTTTCTCTAGGCCCTCGCCGTACTTTTCGTTATTGAAAAGTCTACTCTAAGACTTAATCCGGACCGAGTTGGAGCCTCCTTTCAAGTGTCATTAGACATACAAGCCCCAACGGCGTCCTCAATCAGGCCACAGGGAGCAAACCAGCAGTGAGGTAGCCTCTGGTACTTTTATTACAGGTATAGTAAAGAGCCCCAGACTTGCGATCCCCCTGCAGCTTCGTCGGCTAGGCTAAACTAGGCCAGAAAATTGGGGGGGGGGGGGGGGTGGCAATGAATGAAGTCGACTAAAATGAACGTAACTGGTTGCTCATATCGCCTTTACTTCAGCGATTCCAATACTGGCATTGACCTGCATTATTTCTCAACTAAGTTTGAACTTTCGCTTGATTTTAAATTTCGACACTTGTCGATTCGTAGAACTGATCTCATCTCATAGAGTGGAAAAAGATATTATTACAACGTATTGGTGCTCTTTGAAACGAAGAGATTCCTCAAAGGCCAGAGGAAAGCCACAAGGACCAAGGAAGAGATTAAAAATGACATAGAAATGGGCTTAGGCACAATTGGGACTATCAACTGGACGAATAAAATGTAAGACTGACAACGATGAAAGAAGATTCTTGAGGAATCGTAGCCTCACAGAGGACTGTACCGCCAGTGATGATGTCGACTTAGTCGACTCACACACTACCCTTCGAATTAATTATGTATTCCACAATCGGCTTAAAACTCGAATTTACTCAATGTCAATTTACGAGCAGTTATGAAGAGTTGTGAACGAAGTACCCATCGTTCACAAAATCTCCAACCAACGAAACCTTCCGATTAAACACAATGTTCAACATTACATCAAATGGACAACTCCCTTTCGTTACTGCCCAATTTACTGATTGTTGATGGCATAATTTTCTCTTTCATAGACTCATTGAATTGCGATAGAATTGTAGCAGACCTGTCGAAATTTAATCGCTATTATCATTGAATTTGTTCCTGTGACATTAAGAACTTCCTGGCTCAGCTCACTGCCACACACTGTAGTTCGCGTATACTACGATAATGAAGTTGATTTTTGAATAGAACAACTAGACTGTGGGACTATCTTCCCCAAACAGTATTTCCGAACTAAACTAGTATAAAATCCTAGATCCCAGAGCTCAAACGTAAGGTTAATACTCCCTACTCAAGCAACTAAACATGTCCTGTTTTCTTCTATTCTTTCGGTCAAGCTCACTTTTGGGCATTGCACTCTGACTTGAACAAGATGTCGGACTGGACGAACAAAGGCCGATTTCTTAGCTCGCATTTTCTCCTCACTGAACATAGAACTACGTACAGTCTGTACTGAAGGCAAATTTTGGTAAAAACTGCGACGAGACACACAAATTGTTTAATCCACTTATATGGAGCTCGCTTTCAACAACAACAAAACTCCAATAAAAAATCGACTTTATTTTTAACAGACTCCGCAGGCAAAGTGAAGTGCCTGGATCAATACCACATCGTCCCAAGATTTTCTAATAAAATCGTTGAAAAACTTACACGAGCGTTAATTCATACCCAATTCAAAATTCCCAGTAAGGTAAGGAGATGCCATGAAACCGCAAACGATTTACTGAAAGCACTCTAGCGAGAGCTTAATCCGATTAGTGTCAGGTGCAGGGCCTTGACTTTTCGTACATTCGATGAGCACAGACGGTACCTGTACTCTCGTGCCAATACACCTCTACCCCGGGCCGTTGTCGTCGGATGCAAAGTAGATTGTCTGTCTTTAGCTAAAAGTGGAAAGCCCATATATTCTCCGCCTCAGCGCTTCGGGTTTGATTTTATTGGAAAAGTTTTCTGGGATCACCGCCATTCTAAAAAAAGCGGATTTCCTTCATTGCTGATAGGATAGATGTCTCCCTGTGATGTCAGTTTAGTGGAAGGATTCCACAGAAACCCAGAAGTGGATCTGATTACGGAAGTTTCTGAAATGCGGTCGTTGCGTTGTTTTGACTGCCGCTTGTGATTTCTGCTGGTGCGCTTGAAATAACTCGAAAATAGTTCTCAATTGAATACGGACTAGATAAGAAATTTTCCGAGTTAAATGGAGAGTTTTTGCATCCTTTTTGGTGGCTATAAAAAACACTTTTCCACTCGGTTTTGCTTTAGGGATTAGAAAGTATCCATGAAGCTATTTTTCATTCCAAGAAAATTCACACACACAAAAATCAAGACTTCTAAGCGCCCATTTTTTTTATGTCACGACTTGAATAGATGAGAAAGTTCATCCCTTTTAACGATTAAGCCTCCAAAAACGTCTATAAAATAAATTCCACAAGACCCACAACAGCAAAAAAAACGAACGCTGGAATGGGCCAAGTGACATAAATGGGGCTCTTTGCGTGATGACTTGGTGCTGGATTGCCATGCGAAATCTAAATTTACAAGGGTATCACCCACAACTCATCCTTAAGGCCCAAAAATTATTATCCTGTAAAATTTGTAAATCATGAGCACGAGATCTTTCATCATCGAGAGGCTTATGAGGATAATATTAAGGGATGTTTTACTGCAGGGATTTGCGATTATTTAGGGAATTAGATAATTTTATGTAAATGGATAATTGCTTACTTTACAGATTAGTTAGTTATCATCGTTTATGCTTTAGTGCCTCCTTTACAAGCTGTGGTGGATTTAATGGCTGTCACACACAGCATCCTTATTCCATGTCAAATATACTCAAATATTTTTCTATGGATGTCTTATTAAATGTTTTCGTCGTTGCAGTGATTTACTTTAGACTTTTCATTCTTTCGATCTGATGCGCTTTTCCGTCTCCGATCTGACCAGTTTTTAGGGTGATACATAATTTTTTAAGAGAAACTCCAAGCTTGGCAATCTTCTTTTGTACTACCAGTCTGTCATGTCATACCCGTCAATGGCAAGACACAAGCTTGTTTCGAAGGAAGGAAAAGAGGGCAGGAGAGGAGTTTGTTGGGTGATGAAGGAGTAAGCGATGTACTCTGCGTTTGAACTCCTGGACGTTGTAAGACTTTACACCAAATAGAAGAAATTTGTACGAATCCCACTTTAACAAAAACCAAACAAAAACTTTTTGTTACTGGGCCTCGATTTCGCAAAGTCGATATCCTCAATAGTAGCCGGATGAGCTAGACACGCCATAGTCGGGGTTAGAGGGAGATAGCCTCGCTGGAGTGAGTTTCTTTGTTGTTCTTTGCAGGGTTAGCACACCAACACAGCCTTTCGCTCTCCGTGGATTTGCCGTTGCAATAGTCACATTGGGCTTTGCACAATGGTAGCTGCTCGAGAGCTTTATTTAACTCCAGTTCGATTATCCGCTCCAAAGTTTTCAGCAGAAAGGAGGATATACTTTTAGGCCCGAAATCTTTAACTGTGTCGTGTCTTCTTTCCCGGCTTTTGGTGGAATGTGGCGATGCAGAAAACTGATTTTTAATATCTTCACTATCTAAGAGATATAGTTAGTTCTTCTGTTTAATGTAGGATCTTAGGGAAGATAACATCAGGTCTGGCTGATTTATAAGATGAAAAGTTATCGAATTGCTAGTCACCCCGACTAGAAATTTTTTGCTGAACATGGTCAGGACCCGATCAGGTATGCCTGATCAGGAAAGTGCAAGGCATGTAATGCAGATAACGTATCAGGACCTGATCAGGAATGCCTGACCTGGACCTGATCAGGAATGCCTGATCAGGAATGCCCGATCAGGACCTGATCAGGAATGCCTGACCTGGACCTGATCAGGAATGGCTTAACAAAATTGTTTCAACAACGCAAAATCCAATATTTTCACCAAGCTGTATTAAAAAACTGAGAACCAAATATTTCACATAATTGTTTCACAGAACTTATGAAAAACACACAAAATCCAACGTTTTTAACGAACTTAAAAAACTGAAACAAAATCTTTTCACAAAACTTATGAAAAAACACAAAATCCAATTGTTTTCACAAACACACTTCTGTTCACAGCAAAGGTAAACTCGCAACTGTCACTTGTCATTTTTAAAACAAACAAATGGAATTTACGCCTTCTTCTTTCTTGGTTTACAAAAGCTCCTTCTCCGAAAACTTTGAGTACCTTTCGATTTTCGACCTTATAAAAAAGGTAATGGTAATGATGAGGATTTCCTGATCAGGACCTGACTTGTTCCCGACAAGGAAAAATCTCATACTTTATTTTTTATAAGATAGGATATCCTAATGTTATAAAAAATAAAGTATGAGATATTTCGTAGTCGGGAACAAGTCAGGTCCAGTTCATGATATATATCATGAACTGGACCTCTCTAGGTCCCGACTAGGAAAACTTCATTATCATAAAATAAGGATTGCCTGATCAGAACCCGACCAGGTCCCGACTAGGAAAACCTCATTATCATAAGATGAGGATTGCCTGATCAGGACCCGACCAGGCCCCGACTAGGAAAACCTCATTATCATAAGATAAGGATTTCCTGATCAGGACCCGACCAGGTCCCGACTAGGAAAACCTCATTATCATAAGATAAGGATTTCCTGATCAGGACCCGACTAGGTCCCGACTAGGAAAACTTGTTGTGGCATGCCTTACCATTGCCTGATCAGGACCTGATATATGTTCTGGTTTTTCCTCAGTCGGTGTGCCCTTGAAAGTCTTCCTTGCATACAGCAAATTGCGTATTTACCAGCAACTGCAGTGTTTCTGCAATTGTCTCCATCCACGGTCCTTTAACAGTAGAATTGGGGTGCTCCTTACTTAAGATCTTGCTTAGTATGGTACACAAAACTTCCCAAGGAATACTCTTATGCACTTAGTATGCACAGAACGAATTCATTAACAGATCTTATGCGATATTTAACAGTCATAGCTCAGGCTTCTCCCCTTCCATAGGCAAATTGTCTTATAAAGAAAGTCATAGCCCAACTAAATTTTCCCACTAATGTTCTTTACTTAGTTTATAATATATAACGAGCATTCTTCAAATATTATACCTTTATTTTGTAAGTACGCCTTGCTAGGCGTAGTAAGGAAATAAATAAATAAATCTCTTACTATTACTCCGATTCATTACTAATAATCCCTCTCCCAAAAGAGTTTAGAAAAATAAATATTCAATCACCAGACCAAAGAAACCACTTCATCAGGCCAAATTCAGTCTTTCACCAGACTCGTTCCGGAGAGGTCATTTTTCCCGATCCTATACCGTATCGACGTTTACGATCTGTCACAGTCAGACCTCACACATAACACATGTAATAGCATAATGGCGCGATAAAATAGTGGGCGCCACTTATGCGAGGTATTACCCCCTTAGCCATAAGCCCGGAAAAGCATGACCAAGGAGCCAATACCAGACATAAGAAAAGAAACAAAATTCCGGAACTCCTACGCCGGCCACACGGAGTTATCTAGCTCGCCGGAGGGGTCGTGGGGTGTGTGGCCGGGCCTTACCGCGGTTGGTTCACCACTTACCTGTGCCTGTGCAACTTTGAATTCCGCCTCCATCATTCTCCGGACATCGCCTGAGCCTCGTCAAACCCTGAAAAGGAATGACCCCCGCCTTAACCATTCCACAACAAAATTTAACACATGACCATTCTATTATTTATAATCATTTAATAATCCGAATAATCATCAAAACAAACCATACAATAACGCAAATCTCACAAGACAATAATTACAGGTCCTTGTCAGATATGATATCAAATTAAACGCGCTATTTCAACAAAATGAATATCTCATTACCATAGGTACATACATCTGAACACTAAAGTAAAAGAAAACGCGCAGTAATGGTACCAGTACTCTTCGCTTTTTACAACCAATATCACAAAAACACAAGTTTACTTACAGGGAGAACAATTGCCCAGAAAACAACAAAAGATAGAAAAAAATATCACCAACAAGGAGCCAAATAAATTCATAAATAGTTATAAATAAGATTATAAAGTTAATATTAACTACAATTAAAAGTATTAATTTAGTAATAAATTAAAGCATAGAAATTTTTGTTATTTTATTTTTGATATATGTTTGTGTGTTTTTTCTTCTCTATCTGTGTATTGCACCGTCAACAAAAACTGAAGTCAAAAACAAAAATACCAATATTGTATCTATTTATCTTTTTCTTTTTTTTTTTTCCAAAAAATCTCTTCCGATAATAACTTTTGAATGACAAATTTCATATATCTACCAATTCAACCATAACACTCATGTCTAATTTCCAAATTCCCTATCTAAATACATTTCTGTCTAGTAAAAGGATACCGAAAATAGCAGCAATAGAAACGAATATTAAACAACAGTTGCACCATTACCTTTCCACCGCCGCGCTCCTCTCCTGTTTTCCGTCTTAATAATCTTCGTATCATTTAGTTCAACGTGAGCATCTTCACTGCCATATTTACTATTACTTACTAAAGCATTTCGTTTGAAAACAAGAATATTCTTCGACGATTCTGATGACCACCCATAGACCTCGCAAGATCTGTTCTTCTGATCCAGCTGGTGTGGATGCACTATAGGTATTGGCTTAATTACCTGACTATCGAACGGTGTATCAATTGGTATTAATGGAATATACAGCTCCTCCTTTATACTAGTGTAGCATGTGTTTTGTCACCATCCTCTGATATTCCAGCAAAAACTCGGCAAGGATTCTTGTATAACCGCTTAGCGTAATTGTATCTTTCCAGGCATCCTAGCGATGTTGCTACATTCATTCTGTCTATCATTGCACCAACGCATTCTTGTTTATTGTCAAATTCAATTGTTACAACAAATTTTTTTTAGGTACATTATAAAGTTTCGAATTTGTTACATTATTTTTAGCAGATCCAATTTTTTCCTTTTTTATTTAATTTTCAATTTTTCCGAACAAAAATTTTTCAGTCAATTTCTACATACGTCAAAATTCGAACTCCATTTTTTCTTTTTCCTTTCTCCCCGCCTACCTTTTTGTTCCGAACCCACTACTCGATTTTCTTCCCCACAGTAATTTTTAGTCAAGTAGATATTTAGGCAAAACTGACCGTTACACACATAGAGATCAAATAGGGCCGGTTTAGACGACCGGGGACCTAAGAGACAAAAAGAACGAACGAACTGGGATTATGGGAAAGATGGTGATAGAGAACAATGGGGATGGCGGACAATTTCAGTGGATATTTTCAGCGAACATTTTGACACTGCGTTGTTGTTGTTGCTAGAATGAGAAGGCAGATGACACGGTGATTCTTTCCTCTCACAATCGCCTAGAACAAGCTTTTTACAGTCAGTCAGTAAAAGAAAGGCGGCGAGACAAGTCATGACGTTGACGAGGGATCCCACTAAAACAAGAAAATACGCGATCTACCCCAGCAAGAGGCCAACACAGGAAGAAGACTGAATAGATGCAGACCAGTGGACCTCCAATTCATGACTCCATGATTATGTATATTAAATAACATGTAAAAAAATTAATATACAAACTAAGTATAAAAGACAATGGTCTTTAAGCTAAATGTAATGCTTAAACTGTAAAAATAATTACTTATTGTTCTAGGACAGGTGTAATATTTTATTGGGAAAAAATAATAATAACAAAAAGAATGAGAAGGCAAAAGATAATTTGAAAGAGAAACAATAAAAAGCCGATTGCTTTTACTAGTTCGTTCGTTGGAGTGAAAACGGTCATGCGACTTTCAATCGGACTTCAAAACAGAATTGACCATACCAGCTAAATTTTACCTATTCGGTGTCTGGTCGTATAACTCTAGACATTCTTCTTCTTTTTTTGATCCGTTAGCGGTCCGAGCAGGACGTCAATACAATATATACGCTGCTATCGGTGTCGCTGGGTTTCGAACTCTATTCACAATTCGTTTCAATCCTTGCCGGTTTTTGGCGATGTCTCTAGCCTCGGTAAGTGATACTCGTTAATTCTTTAGGCCACCCTCGATATTATTTAGCCAGGTTTGATGCTGGATTCTCCAGTCTGCGGGGCGGACCTGTCAGAGAAGTTTACGTGGCAAGCAGTCACCATATATTCGGCAAACATATACAAACCACAGTAGTCGACATTTTCCATTTCCTCTTGGATGGATCAGTGTCTGCTGATCGCATCATTGCCTGACTGTCTCGTTTCGAAGGTGATCGCGTAGTGAGACACCTAGAATCTGCCTCAAGCATTGCATTTGGAAGGCCTCGGAGCTTCTTGGCGTCTAGTTTGAACAATGTCCACGCTTCCGATTCATAAAGAAGAATCGGAAGCATCAACGTTCGATAAAGGCGTACTTTAGTTTTTATGGTAATACTTGTTCGTTTATGCACCAGTTGAGCGAGACGAATGCTGCTGTTGCCTGGCCGATGCGGCTGTGAACGTCGGCCATCGATGCCACTTTCGCTTGCTAAACCAATAATGCCAAATATTTGCACATCGGAACCTGTTCGATTTATGTTCCATCGAGGTGAGCACTGGCCCTCGATACGTCCGTTGTGAGCATTTTGGTCTTTTCTGCATTGATGTCGTATAAGATGTCCGTTGCTTCGGCATTCGTGTCGGCGCAGATGAAGCTATCGTCGGCGAGCATTAAGTCGGTTACGAAGTTGTTGTCGTCATTTCGAACGCCGTCGTCCATCGAATGCTTCACGCATAATCGCATCGATCACAACATTGAAGAGAAGTGGCGAAGTGACGTCTCCTTGTCGGGCACCCGTTTGAATCGGGAGCTCCTCGTATAAGTCGCTTCGACTACGAACGCTACTGGGTGAGCCAACGTACGACGCTTGGAGAAGTTGGATGATTTTCGATAGCACGTGCTCGGTTTCTAAGGCTCTCTACAAGCACTTGAGTGTGCACTAGATGGATACGACTCCATTGTACACTCGAAAATAGACTAGGACAATTGCCTTTCTTCTATATTGATATATTCCGGTATTGCGAGCGCTGCGGATTTGTTGGATGATGCCATTTGAAACTCTCTTCCGATGGCCGGTGGTGGCTTCTGGTTAGTTCGTGTATCCATGCAGTTTCTTGGCTAGTTCCTTCGGGTTTTTCGATTCTGGTCCATTCGGCAGGTCGACCACCCTCCTTTTTTCACAGCCTGGACTTGGGACCAGACGACGACGGAGTTGGCCGCAAAATAAGCGGTTGGTAAGCGAGCCCGATTACCATTCCAGTGCTCCGGGTTCGATTCCACTCAACGATATTGTCCTTCGTATTTTTATTTGTCCTTTCCCTTTTTCTTGTCTCTAATCTTCACAGCAACACCCGAGCGAAACTGGATTTTTTGTTCGATCGTCGAAGTCAGCTATGTGTCCTGGTAGTATCGGATGGGAGCGCCATCGCGTGTTGGCTTTGCCATATCTTTCACTCTTCTCTATACCTTTATATTATGTTTTCGACTATTGCTTAGTTCCGCATTGCAGTCTATGAAAGAAACACCGCAGACACCACAAAGGGGCTAACCTGTAGCTCTGAGCTCAATTCTATCACAACTAATAACAGATTCTATAGCCCCCGTCCTGTTCTGTTCTGTTATTTCAATACGCAGCCACTTTTATTAATTTACACCTAAAACGTGTTCGCTGACAGCCAACCACCAGCAATTTACCAGCAAAATTGTAGATAGTATGATTCACTGAAAGGCCATCCCACTTCATATCCCTGCAAAGATTTAATTTTAGTAAGGAATAAAACAATAATATATTTATGATTACCAGGTATGAACTTTCCAGATTATGTTTGCCAACTCCCAAAAAACAGGACCTCTAAAAGTCCACCAATTTCTCAAATTGTTTACATTATCACAGAAGACACAATTTATGCGAGTTTGCCAAACAAGTTACACATTCCGGGCCAAGCATGCAGGTACTAACTCTTCAAGGATCATTAATCCTTCCACTCCTAATTCGTAATTCGATAATTCGGAGTGTTTATCTGCACCAGTATGTCTCCTTCTGGGCGCAGATAAATCTCCATTATTTTTCGAACTTCAGCTTTCTGGCAGTTTGCTTTGTTTTTATCCCGGAATAAATAAGTCCGGTCCAAGATTGAAATCTCGCCCACAAATTATTCAGGACTGGGCATAAAAGTTTCCTTTTCATCGCACATGGATAAGTTCTGTCCGAAAGAGAGGATATAAAGCTTTCTTACTCTTTCGGTTTTCTCTCCCCGAAAAGACTGGTAGGGCGAGTTAAGGCTCTTGTATTGCAAAATTCCACGTGCTTATACACCTCTCTACGGTAAGGTCATACCAGTCCGAATTTTTTTTCGGAGAAGAGAAAACTTTGTAGAAACAAACCCCTATTTAGACAGAACAAACGAAGCAAGTCGCAAGTGGGTTCGTGATGGATAAGAAGGCTGCTCGAGAATTTGGGTCCTTCGGATTAGTTTATCTCAAGCAACAGCGCTGCTTGGTGGGGCGCTCGGCGTCTGTGGG
The DNA here is from genome assembly GCA_949987705.1 of Thereva unica. NCBI lineage: Eukaryota > Metazoa > Arthropoda > Insecta > Diptera > Therevidae > Thereva > Thereva unica. The sequence goes on along the minus strand of OX465281.1, from coordinate 44,323,851 downwards.
TCGTTTAGGTAATACCTGTGTACCTTAAATACCTTTCGACTACTTTACTTACCCCCGATATAAATTTTTAAGTGAACTTGGTGCAATGGCAAAGAAAAAATCGTATTACCTTAAGTGAAGGTATAAAAGGAGATAAACATGAATTTATGTGTTTTAGCAGAATTTGTCTCAGGCACTTTCTTTGGAGGATTAAATTTCGATTTACATTTAGAAATTGCATTTGGGGTTACACAAAGAAAATTTCATCCAATTGTTATCTAGATATTGAGTTTCAGTTGATTTGAGTTTGAGAATAAGTTGGCAAAACCTAGTTAAGGGCTTTGCTGATTTTAGCTTCCGATATTTAAATCAAGGTGTAGAGATAATCAGCAGGACCTGCTCCACCAATTTATAAGATTTAACAAGAGCTAAATTGATGAAATCGATTGGTTGCAGATAAATTTCAAGGGATATTTAAAGGGGGTGTTGGATGGAAACATTTACATTTTCTGCAACGTGTTATCAGAGATAATAGAAGGTAGAGAAGATTCTTGGCACTGATTGTGCTACACTGTTATTCCAATTAGTAAAACTTTTCCCAATGGTTAAATTAAGATATTAAAAGCAACAGGTGTTAATATGCAGATGAGGGTACTTTGTGGTGGTGTTTATTGCTCTATATTAACACTATAAAATTAATGGAATGTGAATATCGTTAAAAAATAGGGGGGAATACCAAGTATCTAGTAAAAGAAAATATGCGCGTGCCATAACTATAGAGGCGCGATAATTGTATCCTAGCGGTGGACACGGGAAACTATCCTATCTGTACAGATCTCGAGCTGCACAACATCTAATCGGTATCCCGACAAAGTCACATTAAAGCCATCCAAGAGAGCGATGTATAAGGAATGGTATCTATAAACATGAGTATCTCGTATATTACAACTGTCATAGTCTGCTTTGTGTACACATTGCAAGGAGAACGAGGGGGACTGAGGCTTCCTGAAGCGATGGGAAGTGCACTTTCAAGAATTGCTAAATAGCTACTAAGGAATTTGGTAGGGTTTGAATTTGACGCCATGCAGTATTGCCCATATTGAATGGCCGGAAAGGCTCTATCCAGTTCTGTAAAACTGAGTCAAGCCCAATGACTGGCGTGTTGCTAACAGGGCCTTATGTTATACTCTATAGAAAGCCGTTAGTCCAAATCGATGTAATTTTCATTGGGGTATTCTCACGCTAAAACATCGCCAGGAAAACACTTTTTTTAGACACCCTATAAGCTTCTTGTTTATTGTGCTTTATATACAAATAGCATAAGAGAGTAGAATGGCATTTCATACCGCCTCGTGCGCCGCATTTTGGAGCCCGCTATCAAATCAATGAAACATCATCTACGACGAATAGTTGGACAGACTCTAGTTCCATTGTGTATGATTGTGGACATGGAAAGAATAGCTGCGTTCTTTTTACACCGTGATCCCACTCAGATAATTAACTTTCAAGCAAACCAACAACAACAACTTGATCCAAAAAAGATTTGGATCAAAATCTGTGATACAAAAATAGCTTGTGTAACAACCATATCCAAGACACATCTCATTGGAAAATCCAGAGCTTTTATAATTTTGTTCTGTTTTCTTTAATTTTAAGGGTTGGTAGCTCTGCAAAATTTCATAAATTTATTTGGAAAAATGATTGAAAGTTACCTTTTGTTAATTTTGGAAGTCAATTAAACATTTTTATAATTTCTTTTTAAATCAGAAATATTTTTAATACGTTTTAGAGACTAATATAAATTGCGACAGAACATATCAAAAATCAGAACTACAATTGTAAAAAACTAAATTTCTTCCATGATCCAAGTCCGTTCTTTTATGCTCGGCTGATCTGATCTGGATCACGGTGTAAAAAGAACGCGGCTAATGTAACAAAAATCTCGTTATTGAGCACACGGAATTAGAAAATTAAAAACATTTCAGTTGACCAAGTGAGTGAGGATATCCATCGTCTGCAACTGAGTTAGGTGGCGTTCGTACACGTTTAGCAATGTAAGGATATATCTGTAATCCTTTTCGGGATATTTAGCCATCACTCCGTAGTGCCCGAGAGCATCAGCATGAGAGGTATCAAAACAAGTAATTTCCAAATTTATACCCACTTATCAAACCTATCTCCTCAAATGTAATCTTATTTTGGCTAATATCAAAGCAAAAAAGGAAACTGTGACGGAGTTCCCTACAGCTTCGGTTCCATCAAGTGATGGTAGTCATGAATTACCATCACCATCACTGATTATGACAGTGTCGTTCTACTGAAGGATAACCATGTGTGTCCATTGCCTAGGGTAGGTCTAGAGTATGGTATGAGAAAGCCTGCAAAACGACATTCTATATGCAGGGCTAGCCATTAAAAAACCCAAGGGTGCGAGGAGGGTGGACATCCATACTCTACATATATTCAGTGCACAGCAAAGATATTATTTTTGCTTTGGGAGTGATTAAAACTGTTCCTGAGTGTAGACTTACAGGTCCAAATATCACATCCCAAATTGGTGATCGTAGTGCTGGTTCCCTTGATTTGTTTACTTATATAAATTCGTATGTGTGTAACGTGACATCAAAACCCAGATGAAATCCATGTACAAACATATGATACAGAGAAACTCATCCAAAATGAGGATCTGGGAATACAACAGTTATATGTAGCTCAATATCATAAGGCTGAATTTGTATTAATCATACCTTGATTACGCAAGGAGATCTTATTTATCTTGTTAATTGTCAGCCAGTAAAAGACAGCATTCACAAAACAGAACGATGCTATAACAAGTTACCTATAATATACAATAACAAAAGTTACAATATGTCACCTACCACTCACGTGATCCAAAAACATGGAACGAAGGTCCTTGCCCACCTCTCATGAAGTCCGGATAACTTCGCAACGATATCTGGCGCAGTTTCAGTCCAGGAATTCATTGCTTGGAAAAACATGACTCACCGTATCCAAAGAGGTACCCTGCAACTAAGAAGACCTCCTCAAAGAAGAGATCCTCATGCAATAGAGAACGTTTTGACCCAATCATTATTAGGGGATGGTACTTATTCACGAAATATTGATGAACTAAATTTGGTCTCTACAGAGCTTGGAAAATAGCATCTGAAGTGGACCTGTAGTGATTGTCGTACGTCGGAACATTTAACATCACTAGCGGAATAGGGGGAGTATTAGTAAATTTTCGGCTAGATGGAAGAGGGGTCAAAACCTCCTACTGGCAGCCATTGAATAGCCTAATATGATCGGGCAAGTCTCGGCTAGTAAGATTTACCGAACAAGCACATGCCTCGGATACGGGAACAAACGACATCATCAGTGATGACAACCACCCAACGAAAAACTTGAGTAAAAATTCCTTGACTTTTACAATTTTAGATAGGTGGGAGTATTTTGCGTAGATTGCTGCCTCATTCATGAAAATATCTTATCATCATCATCATCATCAGGAGCTCCACAGCCTATTGTTGGCCTTGGCTTCCTCCAGCATTTGCCTCCATGATTCTCGATCCCTGGCCCGACTTCTCCAGTTTCTTATGCCCAACTGTCTCAAGTCATCCTCGACGTCATCTATGTATCTTTTCTTAGGACGACCTGGTCTCCGTTTTCCTGGTGGAGCTTTCTCCAGCACTATCTTTGTCGGGTTTCGTTCTCCACCTCGTTGTACATGACCAATCCATCGTAGTCTGTTTATTTTGATCACTTTAACAACGTTTGGAATCTTGCTGATTTCATACAACTCTGAGTTGTATCTTCTTCTCCAAACGCCCTCAACCTGTATTCCTTTGTAGATCGAACGAAGGATTTTCCTTTCGAATCTTCCTACCAATGCTTCGTCTGCGTTTTTCAATGTCCACACTTCCGAACCATATAGTAGGACAGGCCTTATTAGTGTTGTGTAAAGTGCCAATTTGCTCTTCCTTGAAATATTTCTAGACGTCAGGTGCTTGCGTAGACCAAAGTAGCATTTATTAGCCAGGGCTATTCGTCTTCTGATTTCGGCCGATGTGTCATTTCCTTTCGTTATAATCGTGCCTAGATATACGAATTCATCCACTGCTTCGATGTTGTAGGTGTCGATCGTTATATTTTGTCTGCTACTTCTGGTGTTTTTTGTGCACATATACTTTGTTTTGTGCTCATTTATTTCCAACCCGATTTTTTTTGCGGCTTGCTCAAGTGCTACAAAGGCCTCCTTCATGCTCTCAAATGATCTTCCAAGGATAGCAATATCGTCGGCAAAGGCTAGTATTTGCACTGACCTGTCAAAGATACACCCTGATGTGTTGATCGATACATCTCTTACTGCTTTTTCTAGGGCCACGTTGAATAACAAGCAGGAGAGTGCGTCACCTTGCCTTAATCCTTTATTTGTTCTGAGGGGTGGGGATAATTCACCATCAATTCTGACTTTACACCTTGCATCTTTCATCGAGATTTTTGTCAGCTCTACAAGGTGTTTTGATATTCCGAGCTGCTCCATAGCCTCAAATAACTCCTTGCGGTTCACACTATCGTAAGCATATCTGTAGTCGATGAATAACATGTGGATGTTTATGTTAAATTCAACGGCCTTTTCTAGGGTTTCTTTGAGTACAAATAACTGGTCTGTTGTGGATCTTCCAGGACGAAAACCGCATTGATACTCTCCTAGTATTCTTTCCACGTATGGTTGTAGTCTATTATAGAGTACACGTGAGAACACTTTGTATGTTGTATTCAACAGCGTTATTCCTCTATAGTTGCTGCAAGATAGAGGGTCTCCTTTTTTGTGTAAAGGACACACTATGCCTTCGTTCCACTCATCAGGCATTTCTTTCCGTCTCCAGATTTCCACTATTACTTCATGCAATTTTTGGATAGTTTCCTCTCCGCTTTGCTTAATGAGTTCAGTAGGTATGTTGTCAGATCCTGATGCCTTGTTATTTTTTAATGTTCGCAATGCTTGGCGTGCTTCTTCTATGGTAGGGGCTGCTGTACCATCATCCTCATTGTCCGGATTCATGTTCTGTACGTTTGGGGTACCACTGTGCTCCTGCTCTGGGGTCATTAATAGCTCCTCGAAATGCTCTGCCCATCTAGCCAATATTTCGTCATGATTGCTTAATATCTCCCCACTTTTATTTTTGCACATTGTCACTCTAGGCTTAAATTCTTTCCTTTGTTGGTTTATGCTTTTGTAGAAGTTTCTTGCGTCATTTAGGTTTGCTGATTCTTCTAATTTTTTCATTTGTTCTTCCCAATAAAGCCTTTTTTTCGTTTTGTGCAATCTCTTCTCAGCTCTCCTCTTTTCCTTGTACTCCTCTTCAGAGTTTCTTGTTCTGTGTCTATTAAGCATGACTTGGTACGCTCGGTTTTTTTCCCTTGTCGCCTGGGCGCATTCTTCATCGAACCACTCAACCCTTCGCCCTTGTTGCACGAAGCCTAGAACATCTTCAGCTGTTTCTTTTATCGTTCTTTTTATATCATCCCATTTATCGTTCAAGTCTTCGTGTGTGTTACGTGTGATTTCATTTATTTTAACGTTGAGTAGGTTCTCGTAATCAGACCTAGTTTGCTCTTCCTTCAAACCTGCCACGTTGTATTTTCGGTCTCTGTTTCCTCTTCTGGTTTTTATTGCAGATATCCTGGCCCTAATTTTCGTACCTATTAAGAAGTGGTCAGAGTCTATATTTGCGCCGCGGAATGCTCTCACATCCAGCACATTGGATTGGTGGCGTGCATCTATAAGGACATGATCAATTGCGTTGTTGGTTACACCATCTGGTGACTTCCAAGTTGCTTTTTGAATATCCTTATGCTGGAATTTGGTGCTGGATATAATCATATTTTGCGCCATGGCAGAGTTTATTAGTCTTAATCCATTATCATTGTGGTGTTCGTGCAAGCTAAACTTTCCAATTGTCGGCTGAAACGCTGCTTCTCGTCCTATTTTTGCATTAGCATCTCCAATGACTATCTTTATATCATGACGAGGACAGTTTCTGTACACTCTCTCTAAAGAGTCATAAAACATCTCCTTTTCCTCTTCTGTTTTCTCTTCGGTAGGAGCATGTATATTTATTATTGAATAGTTGAAGAATTTGCCCCTTAAACGAATCTTGCACATTCTTTCGTCTACGGCTTCAAACCCTATGACGAGGTGTTTTATTTCCTTTCGCACAATGAATGCTGTACCTAGTATGTGGTCTCTTTCTTTGCAGCTATAAAAAATGTTATGTGTTCTTTTTTCAAATATTCCCTGTCCAGTCCATCTCATCTCCTGGATGGCCGCAATGTCCACTCTGTATTTCGTCAATTCATCTAGGAGGATTTTTAGCTTACCGGGTTGGTATAATGTTCTTACATTCCATGAAAATAAGTTCAAATCGTTAGCCTTGATACGTTTGCCGGGTCGTCTCCGTGAAATCTGTCCAGTCCGAGGCTCTGCCGTTGGTTCCATAGCAAAAAGTTAATGCCAGGAAGAGTTGCTAGCCCTTCGCTGGTAGGCGAGAATATAGCGTCTCACACTCGCTACTACCGTCGTTAGTTGGTTATCCAGGGGGCACCACGTGGAGGTGACGGTTCGATTTTGCCCCCCATGAAAATATCTTATAGGGTTACAAAAATACAGGGTAATATGTAAACCTCTACCAAAAAAAATTCAAAACGCTCTAGAGGCTAAACCGTGACGATTTCCCACACCCCCTCACACACTACGATTTTTTGTTTGCCTATCTAAGACCTATCGATAGCCGGGCATTTTCAGCAATACACCCTGTATAAGAAGATGGTCCTACCGGTGCTCATCTGAAACGTGGGAGCAAAAATCCGTGTTCGTGTTCGAGAGGAAACTACTTCGGAGGATTGTTGGCCCCTTATGTGAGGAAGGACGATTCCGGAGACTCTACAATAACGAGATCTACGAGCGCTATCGCCTCATAGAGTTGTGAAGAAAAAAAATAAAGCTCGCTATAGGCTCCAGTCGGCAGGACATCTAGCTCGTATGAGCGAAGATGAGCCTGCACGGAAAGTTCTCTGCTGTAAGACCTCTGGAGTGCACCCTTAAATTTTTGAAAATGGGGTAGAATTGAAAACGCTCATTAATACGCTTTTATTTGCTTCACTTGTAACTATGTAAGAAAATCTTGGCTGCCAACACAAAATTGCGGAAGACTTATGACTAAAAAAGTAAAAATTATAACCAATCAACTTCAAAGTTTGCACACATTCGTAGTTGGGGGATAATTAGTATGTATACATGATCAGTTGAATAGTTGAGTGGAGGATGAGTTGAGGTTGACTTGAGGTTAAGTTGAGGTTAAGTTGAGGTTGAGTTGAGGTTGAGTTGAGGTTGAGTTGAGGTTGAGTTGAGGTTGAGTTGAGGTTGAGTTGAGGCTGAGCTGAGGTTGAGTTGAGGTTGACTGGAGATTGAGTTGAAGTTGAGTTGAAAATAAAAAAGTACTACATCCCAAACAAAACATAGAGATGCTGCTGTGAAATAAATTCAACTACTGAACTCACGCCTGTATGCATAATTTCAACTCAACCCATGTAGCAGAGCTGAGTCGAGCTCAGTCGACCCTAACTCAACTTGACTCCCGTCTACATGTAGTTGGAATCGAGTTAAATCTGAGTTAAACTCATTATGTGTAAGTACTAAATGCAATCTGACCATTTTGTAAAAAAATCAAGAGGGTGGTTCCAAGGTGGTGGCCAATTTGTGCAATTGTGTCTCTCTGGGTATCAAATGAAAGAGTGCGACAGGTAGAATACAGTAAGCTCTCCGACGTTATTTTAATGTAATTTGGCCGCCACCACAGATTGGCGGAAGATATATAATAGGCTAAAAAGTAGAAAATAAGAGATCCAAAGAATATAAAATAATTTTGAAAAAGCGTGGGGCTCTAACGAAAAGTCCTACTATTATTAAAAGAAGAATATTGATAAAGAGCGCTCCATGCTTTTTAACATTTAAGTAAGTGGCAGCAGCAATAAAAACTTTACATTCAAAATTATTTTTTTACTTTTTCGTTAATTTTAAAATAAAAGCAGCATCGGTTACAACGGACAAGTTCATACTTCATTATTAGCCTCAAAATAATACTAGAACTAACATTGTTCTTGATTTTAATGCATAGTGAGGTGCCCGCATAACCTCATAGATACAGTCGGATTCACAATGGAGTAATAATACTAGTTTAAGGTATTTTATATAGAAAACTAGATTGCAATCATTGTATATAGATATAAGTGAGTAGGCCTAGTCAGGATAGTATATAATAGTATATAAGAATAGTACATAAGAATCCCTACTATAAATACGAGGGAATTTTGTATAGAAGTCAGTCATTGTTCATCAAGCAGCAAATACAGGGCGCGCAAAGGGCTTTAGCTCTGCGCTCTATTGCTGATAACAATATTAAAATAAAATACGTTATTTAAATATAAAGTTTCATTTAAAGGATAGCTTCCAATCATTACAATAGTCTCTAGTTTTGAATGACACAGTTATGCCACATAGCATTTTGTAATTAAATTCAACCAAACATATTGTTAGGTCTTTTACATGCAGATAGATTCGTGTGCAGTATACCTCAATAAAATCATTTCGCCATATTGATACATTTCATAAATGATTTTATGTATGTTAATAACTAAAGGAATTTAATTTAAAAAAGCCAACGCCCATTCTTTTAGTATTTGGCACAATTCCGATGTATTTCCCAAGAAATAATTTTTAGTTTACCACCAAGCTTCGTGCATCATCGAACCTTAATTTTTAGGAATTTTTGCCCGGCATTGCACATGGATTTTATTAACCCCGAAATGGATTCGGTCCAGCATACCAAAGTGCATATCTACGGGCCGAAATGCTACAGTGGCTAATTTCGGCAAATATGCCAACTCAAAACACACTATAATTGAAAACTGCTGCTCTCGGCACTCTTATAAAATGCATTCAGACAACAATGGGCGCCGCTTTGCAGGAAATTTATCAAAAATATTTACAATGAATATGCATGGGAAAATTGCTCCACCAATTCGGCTGCTATCGGGGGGCATCCTCCAATTGGACAGCGGGAGTATCACTACGTGTCATAGTTCGGCTGATTTATATGAATTTTGACATTTGCGGGGATTATTTGGCATTTGTGTCGGATGCTGGAATTGGTACAAAAATTCTGTTGTGGTTTTTTAACATTTAATATTCATAATGAATTTTCAGAATTCATGGCATATTGATATCAGAGTTTATGTATGTTTTTATGAAATAGTTGATGGGCGTAATTGATAAAACATAAACCGTGGAAAAAGATTATAGATACTGTTTATATGTTTATAGACTGAAATGTACTAAAAAGTTGGTTAGTCCCGCCGAATGTTTCACTGCTGGCATTGGTGAATGAATTAGACGTCGTTTCAATTTTTTGTAAAATTTTAACACAATTCCTTTTTTGTTTACGAAATTGTTTTATTTTTTCTGTAAAAAACTAAACACGTTAATTATCCTTATTATCTTTCCAGGAATTTTTTATAATGGAAAAAACCCAGAAAGGATTCTAGAAAGCTATTAAATTAGTGGTGAACTCTGTAATTGGTATGTACGAACCGATCTCAGTTTAACCAGTTGCAACACAAACGCATCCATATCTTGTCTCTATGAAGATAAACCACCTGAGCTTAGAGTTTCACATAAAAAAAACAAGCAAGCATCCTACATTCGGGCTCTTTTCGAATACAAATCTCTCATTTAGGGCGGCGCGCGCTTCGAAAACCACCTTGGCGTTTTTAAATAGAGTATAAAAAAGGTGCCTTAAACTAATTAATAACGACACCATTTGATCCATCATCGACCATTATGTTTTGGGTATTTCATTTAACTAAGCTATATCTATATTAAGGTGCTGCGCTAGGGTTCACTCTAAAGGCCTGGAACTTGAAAGATATCCGCCCCATCCATTAATTACCCAACTGTAGGACAAGCACGCGCCAGACCTTGTCTGCATTATCGTTAACCCATGTCCATTCCAATCAACAGGGACATCGAACTAATTCTTGATTGGGGCCTCAAGAACCGTGTCGAATTTAATGCATTAAAAACAAAGTACTGTTTCATCTCCAATAAAACTTGCACCCACCGTCCTTTTATTTCAGTGGACAATAAGATTCTAATGGCGGAAGCGTCCCTAAATATCCTAGGCATAACATTAGCCGAAGATCTGCGCTGGAATAACTAGATATTCCAAATTGCTAAAGTGCCTGGGACTCCTTAAAAGATGGAAATTCCTCCTTCAGCCGTCGACCATGGCTACAATCTTCAAGTCCTACATTCGTCCCCGCCTCGAATACAACTCGTATATTTGGGCCGGCGCCCCGAAAACCACCTTATCTTGGCTGGACAAGGAGCAAAGCCGCGGTCCCAAACTTATTGGTGATAGCGCCATTTGCTCTTCAATTGACTCATTAAGCTACCGTAGGAATGTAGCAGCTCTTGGAAAATTTTCCCGTTTTTACCACAACGACTGCTCCACTGAAATAAGTAGCCTCATGCCTCCACGGCAACATTTTTCCGCAACACAAGACTTGCTCGCTCGCCTCACCCTTATAGCAAAAATTACCCACAAAGATACGACACTCTCAAAATTTCCCATAAGCTCCCTTGCGAGTGAATATATCAATCGACAAGGTGCAAGCGAGATAAAATTCAATTTAAAAACAAAACAAAAATCGAAGAAAGAAAGGGTAAATAAAGAAATGTTATTTCACGAAGTGCGAAAGAGACGCACTGATTTCTCTTCTCCGCAATTTTTTGTGCCGTCTGGACTTTTATTTTGCTTGTGTGAATTCATGTACCATTTTCGTGTACTTCCTGCTCTGCATGTGTTTGTGTAGTTTGCCGTTGCTCCGCCCTCTCGCCATTCCGGAGCGCGTATATGAATAGAGAAGTTGATCATAGATTTTTACTTTCCTTTTTCTTCGCACAGAAAGGATTACATTGTCGTATCTTTCTGAGTAATTTTTGCTTATAGTGTACAGCCCTTATCTTCGCGCACACTCCGATTTAGGAATTCGTTTATAGCAAAAGTTCAAACGCATGGTTCACCACCATCTCCGCCAACACCCATCCGACTCCGCCTAATCTTTCCTATCGTTCTCTCTAATCTTTGAGCCAAGCTTACTACTAGAAATTGCACTTGTAAGCTTAGACTACCACATAAAAAAAAACAAAATTGTCCTCACCACCAAATTCAGACCAATATTCCTTCAATCGACATGTTCCAGAGCCCTAGGACAAATTTTAAGCAATAGGCTAGTTTGACTGCTAGACCTACGATTCATAGAGGGTGTTGTGGGCTTCAGACCTGGCAGGGGAACCCTGTCTTTCTTCTCCCCTCTTTACATTCCTAATTCCTCCTGTCATAGCTTTCACTAGTCCTTCCCCGCTCCACCAAGCGCATGTCATCGGTTGGCTGATGAGATTCAACTCGTTTCAGGAGGCATAACATTCCAGCGAGTTGTTTCTCAAATGCCCCGATGCCAGAGTCGCGAAATGGTTGGAAATAGGTGGAATAAAAATGTCGCGGCTAGGCTGTGGCAGCTCCTTCCTACTTCTCTCTCTCTCTTTCTACTCTCTATCTTCCGGCTAGAGCTGCTGTTTGACAATCTTTACGAAAAAAATAGATTGTCGAACAGTACAAAGGGGCTTTCCCTAAGCCTCTAGTCTATCACATAAAAAAAAACTGAGCACAACCTGGCTTGTGTCATCGGACGAAGAGAACTGTCAACAGATCTGAAAAGATGACACACTTCAACTCATAGAATGAAATGCAGAAGTTACAACTTTGAAAAAATGCTCAACTTATTCCTCATAAGCCGTAAAATCAAGTGGAGCACCGCAAGCACCGCCTTTATCGGTAACTTGGATTCAACATAACATTCACAAACTATATTCAGCAGATACACTAGTGCGCAACCGCCATTTCCACTTATACGCAGAGAATATAGTTCGGCCAACCTGCACGGTAGAAAGTACACTAGAAACAGAACTTAACGTCGTAAAAGCATGGTGCCAAACAGCTAGAGCAATTAATCCATAAGACAAACTGTAAAAATTACATACATGTCTACAGGAGAGCAAGTGGAACTGCAACCATTGTAAATTGGGCAAGTCATAAAAAACTACTAAAAGAAGAACTGAAGCTGCTAGGTTTACACCTGAACAAAACACTACGGAGGAATAAACAGGCAAAAGTAGTTGCTGAGATCTTGTGGAAATGCAACAGCATACTCGAAGTCATTTGCCAAAAATCATGGATCATCAGTAAACCTAACCTTAAGAAAACCTAGTAAACCTAACCTTAAGAAAACCTAGCGAAGCAAATAGTAATTAGCAAAGACAGCACTCGAAGGGGCCCAAAAGTCAATTAACAATGTTGCACGCATTACTCTTGGAGCATTACCTATAAAGCCGATCGATCTCTCTTAATCTAGACCAGTTTACCAACCAGTAGATGAGGAGAGTTGTTTTGGGGGCGCCTTGGCGGGCACAGCGACCTATTATTACTGCGACCCCGTTTTAAAAACTATCTAGGTTAAGGCTTTTAATAGAGCTACAACTGATTTAGGTATCCTAAATCTGACTGGGAATGGGGAAGCAGGACCGGCGCTTTCATAGCTGCTTATGGTACACTTGCACCGGGTGCAATTTCAGAAATTAGGATTTAAAAAAAAAAGATGATCTGTAAACCTCTTACAAAATATTTCAACGGGCCCTACCTGCTAAAACGTTATGATTTACTGACCCCCACCCCTAAGAATTTTTGTTCTTCTAACCAAAACCACCTGGTCGCTTTGTAAAATTATCAAATACATCCTGTATACACCATGCCTTACCAATTTTATTGTTATATTAATTTTCATCAAATTGGCTTTTGCGCAAACTACGAAAATTCTTTCTCCCATCCACCGAATGTTTATGTCTTTTTTCCATAGTCTTTCAATGCGATAAAAAAATGAAGAGCTAATAGGGTGCAATATGGCATTGTCCACCGGGTGCAAAAGATCTAAGTGGCAGCCCTTTGGGGAAGTCGCGATGGAGGAGGCTCTTCATCGCTGTAGCCCCGCAGTCACACAGCAAGTGCTCCGCTTATGATAATTGAGCGAACAGTGGTACGTCAGGAGCTCTCATATTATTATTAACTCGCACCTCCTAAGATTTAAAAGTTTACCGCTTTAGCTTTATCGATTTGGATGAATCCTTTAGCTTGACGAACGCCCTGGGCCCTTGCCCAGCTATGGAGATACAGCTGGTCGACCCAATTTTTAATGGCCTTTCTGGCATGACAGTTTGCTAACCTGCAGAATGGTTCCGGACCAACAAGTGATGAGTTTGCCCCTACTCTAGCCAGACTGTCAGCAATTTCATTACCAGTGTGACCTTCGTGGCCCGGAATCTATATGACCGTAACATTTTGCTGGCTTTCAGAGATAGGAGATAATCCAGGACAGTCTGTAAACACACCCTATGAGAGTTAATGGCCAACAGGGCAGCTTGACTGTCCCAAAAAATAACAATGTTAGAGCTATTTGGAGCTCTATTATTACAACTCTGGGGACACACCTGGATTGCCGGTACCTCAGCCCAGAAAACAGTGGGAGTAATGCCCAGAGCCATGGGTATTTTGCTACGTGGGCGATAGACCGTGCTTCCTTTAAAGAGGGGCCTACCGTGTTGCCAGTCTAACCAACTTCGAATAATCCTCGTAAAGAGATTGTCAAAGTCAAGAGAGCCAGGTGTAGTATCGGACGATGAAGTCATTGGCTCCAGGTTCAACTCCTTGAGAATCGATAAATGATCCAGAAGGTCTCCCAATTGACCGTGTATGGGGGGACCCCAGTCACACAGTCGGCTTCTCCTCGAATTCAACTCATTAAGATGGGGCCTTTACAGGTTGAGTCAGGGGCTGGCTGAGAAAGTAGCATTATTTTTAGAAACCTCTTACACTGTACTGATATGCTTAATTGGAATCATCCTTGGTAAATGTCGCGGCTTTTTCATCTTCTTCTTTGATCCGTTAGCTGGCGGTCCGAGCGGGACGTCACCGCAACGGATACGCTGCTATCGGTGCCGCTGGGTCTCGAACTCTATTCACGATTCGTTTCCATTCTAGGCGATTTTTGGTGACGTCTCGAGCCTCGATAACTGATAATCGTTGGTTCTTTAGGTCACCCTCTATATTCCTTAGCCAGGTTTTCCTCGGTATTTATCGGACGGACTATTCAGCCTGCGGGACGGTCTCGCCAAAGAAGTTTACGTGGCAAGCGGTCCTCATTCGGCAAACATGTCCAAACCACCGTAGTCGAAGATTTTGTATTTCTTCTTCGATCAGTGTCTGCTGATCGCATCTTTGTCTGACTGTCTCGTTTTGAAGGCGATCGCGTAGTGAGACACCGAGGATCTGCCTCAAGCATCGCATTTGGAAGACCTCGAGCTTCTTAACGTCCAGTTTGACCAGTATCCACGTTTCAGATCCATAAAGAAGAATTGGAAGGATCAACGTTCGGAAAAGGCGTACTTTTGTTTTGAAGGAAATATTTGTTCGTTTCCATATGCACCACTTGAGCGAGGCGAATGTTTTTTTTTTTTTTTTTTTTTATGTGAAAGTCTAAGCTCAGGTGTCACCCTTTGTACTACCAGTCCGTCATGTCTTACACGTCAACGTCAGGTGTCTGGTAGTAAGCTTAGCTCGAAGGATAGAGAATTAATAAAACAGATTAAAGGGAGTCTGGGGGGTACATGAGGAGGTGGAGATGAACCTTGCGTTTAAACTCTTGGGTGTTATATGAGTTTGGGAAAACCGACTGTGGAAGGTTGTTCCACAGTCGAGTTGTTCTCGAAAAGAACGAATTACTAAACTGGTGTGTGCGCGAAAATAAGGGCTGTAGATAGTGAGGATGAGCCGAATGGGCAAGTCTTGTGTTGCGGGAAAAACATCGCCGTGAAGGCAGGAGATTATATATTTCGGTGGAACAGTCGTTATGGTAGATGCGGTAGAATTTTACCAGAGCTGCTACATTCCTGCGGTGACTTAGTGAATCAATTTTGGAGCAAATGACGGCGTCGCCAATGAGTTGGAGAGCGCGGTTCTGCACCTTGTCCAGCCACGCTAAGGTGGTACTCGGTGCCCCTGCCCAGAGATATGAGTTGAATTCGAGGCGGGGCCGAATGTAGGATTTGTATATTATAGCCCTGGCCAACGGCGGAAGGAGGAAATTGCATCTTTTAAGGAATCTCAAGCATTGTGATGCTTGTTTAGCGATTTGGAATATGTGATTACTCCATCGCAGATCTTCAGTTAAAGTTATGCCCAGGATATTGAGGGATGGTTCAGCCATCAGTTCTAGACTGTCCACTTTAATGGGAGGGATTGGGGAGCGCGTTTTCATAGAGAAGAGACAGTATTTTGTTTTCTGTGCGTTGAATTCAACTTGATTCGTGAGGCCCCAATCAAGAATCAATCTTATGTCCCTGTTGATTGAAGTGAACATAAGTTCACGATCAAGCAGACAAGGTCTGGCCCGTGCTTGTCTTGCTTTATCAAAGCTATACCAGTAACGCAAAGTACTGTCATCAGCGAAGCTGTGAAGTGAGTTGGATGGAATTGAGAGCTGGTCATTTATAAAAACTAGGAAGAGAGTTGGTCATAGAATAGAGCCCTGGGGAACGCCTGCAGAGATGGAGTGGGGATTAGATTCAACGCCGTCCAATACTACATTGATTGAACGGTCGGAAAGGAAACCCTCAATCCAATTCTTTAGAAGAAAGTCGATGCCAATAGCATGGAGTATACTCAATAGAGCGGGGTGCCATACTCTATCAAAGGCCTTGGAGATATCGAGAGCTACCAGGCCGGATTCACCAAAGCGATGAATGTTTTGGTAGAGGTGTTCAGTTAGGCATACAAGGAGGTCGCCAGTAGATCTTTTCAATCTAAAGCCGTACTGCTTGTCATCCAATATTTGGTTGCGTACAAGATATTCCATAAGCCTTCTGTTTATTAATGTCTCCATGATTTTGGAGAGGATAGAAGTGATTGCTATTGGGCGGTAGTTAGAGGGGTCGCTGGAATCACCTTTTTTCGGTATAGGCTGAACATGAGCCAGTTTACAGGAGTCAGGGAAAACTCCGGAGAAGTAAGAAAGGGCGAAGAGTTTGCGCAGAGGTTTAGTCAAAGGTGAAGCGCATTTTTTAAGAACCATAGGGGGAATTTTATCAGGGCCAGTGGATTTATTGGGATCGAGCTCCTTGAGACACTTGAACACTTCACGAGTTCGGAAGAAAACTCTGCCCATTGAGTGAGCAGAACCCTCTACAATGGGGGGTTGCACGGCAGTATCAGGCAAGGAAGAATTGGACGCAAACAGAGATGCGAGTAAGTCGGCCTTGGATTTGCTTTCTGTTAATACCTTCCCATCGTGAATGAAGGGAGGAGACGACGATGTGTTAAAATTTTTCCTGATGGAGGTTACCAAGGACCAGAAGTTTTTACTGCCAGCAGAGGTGTTAATGAGTTTGTTTCTTAACCTGTCATCGAAGGATGCTTTGGTTTGCTTGATGGTGGTTTTGCAGGCATTTCTCAACCTGATGTACTCACGTCGGGATGCCTGAACTCTCTATAGGCGGTTTCTTTGGCTTTAATCGCGTTCATACATTCTTGATTAAACCATCCATGCGGCCTTGGCTTAATGGATTTGGTAGAATGGGGAATGAATAAACGCATTCCTGCCAATATGATTTTTGAGATGCAGAGAGCGGAAAAGTTGGCATCGCGATTCTCAAAACACAGGTCCCAGTCAGCAGCTTGGAAGAAGCGAATAAGCCCCAGCCAATTGGCTTTCCCATAGTGACACACAGTTCTTCTAGGAGCGGGTATGGTTGAGACGGATGATTGGTATGGGAAGCTTGCGCTGACCAGGCAGTGGTCTGAGCTGCCTAGAGGTGAATGAACTTCGATGGAGTACCGTGTAGGGTGGGAGGTAAGAAAAAGATCAAAGAGATGGGCCCCTTGATCTACGGCGTCGGGAACTCGTGTAGGGCACTTAACCAAATGTTGCTGTTGTCTGGCTGATGTGGCTGTTAACGTCGGACGTCGATGCTACTTTCGTTCCCTCAACCAATGATCCCAAATATTTACACCTCGGAACCTGTTCGATTTGGGTTCCATCGAGGTGAACACTGGTCTTCGATCCGTCCGTTGTGAGCACTTTGGTCTTTTCCGCATTGATTTTTAACCCGTATGACTGCGCGATGTGGGAAATGTTGTATAAGATGTCCATTGCTTCGGCATGTGTCGGCGAAGACGGCACTATCGTCGGCGAACATTAAGTCGGTTATGAAGTTGTTGTCGTCGTATCGAACTCCGAGTCGTCCATCGAATGCTTCACGCAAAATCGCGTCGATCACAACATTGAAGAGAAGGGCGAAGCGACGTCTCCCTGTCGGACACCCGTTTGAATCGGGAACTCCTCGGATAAGTCGCTTCGAATACTAACGCTGCTGGTTGAGCCATCTGACGACACATCGAGAAGTTGAATGGTTCTCAATGGCACGTGTTCAGTTTCCAAGACTCTCCACAAGCTGTTCCAATCGATGCAATCGAAAGCGGATTTGAAATCGATGAAAATGACGGCATTTTGATTGCCGCAACGAATTATTTCTTCCATTAGCTGACGAAGTGCGAATATTTGATCAATGCATCCTCGATGTGGTCTAAATCCCGCATGTTCTCTCTGGCTTGTTTGCTCTCGATATTTCTAGTGCCTTGATTGCTCGATTTTCGTAAATACTTTGCCGACGATTGAATGCTAATACCGCGATAGTTCTTGCATTCCCGACTGTCGCGCTTCTTCAAAATTGGGACAACGATCGCTTGCTTTCTTCCATGCCGACGGGACACGATCCGAATACCATTTGTGTTATGAGGACATGATGTCGTTGTGATAAGACATCACTTCCGGCTTTGATCACCTCAGTGGTTACTTGATCTATTCCTGGCACTTTTCCAATTTACAGCGATTTTATTTCCATCTTCACCTCAATAATTGCCGGTACGGTATCGAGAAACGATTCGTCGGCTGTTCGATAATCGGCGGGTCGGGTGTTGGACCTTACGGATCGTGTTTACAAAGCTGGTGGAAGAGCTCTCTCCACCGCTGCAGGCGTTCATGGGGAGAAGTCACAAAAGTTCCATCCGATTTTTTGATGTTGTCGTTTGTTGATGTTGTCTTGCCGCCTAACCGGCGGATTGTCTGGTACGTCACGGTCAAATGTCACGGCTAAAAAAAGAAGTTAAGAGACGAGCTAAACTCTCTTGAAATTTAGGAGACTTAAAATTTCAAATCTTCACGGATCAACATGAGTGAGACTCGTCAACTACATATCCTACTATTATTATGAATTGTTATTGGAACCAAAAGCTCGTATTGCATTTAAACTGTCGAAAATAATGCTTTGTTAAATTCAATTGAAATATAATTTATACCGAGCCAATACCATTCAAACTTGACTTTATTGTAATCGATAAAAATAACTAACCCAGTTATCTAGTTGAAGGAATAATATGGGTATTGTTAAATCGGCACATGTTTCTTGTTAAACCTTAGACAAAACCGAATCTAGGTCACCCAAATTTATATCTCCATAGTCTCCGCGCGCTATAAAATGCATCCTCAGTGCATTTCTGTATCAATTGTTAAATTTCATTCATACTAAACACAGAACAGAAATAAAATGATTAAGTTTGTGATATTCGCCATGTTGATAGCTTTCTCTGGAGCTACATCATTTTCATCGTGTAAGAATATGCGCTTTTAATCTCTATTTTATATAGTTTAAAAAATTCATCTATATTTAATTTGTTTTGAAATTGCAGGTCCCTCCAAACCTCCACCCAATGCAGTTCGAGTTACGGGTTGCACTTCTCAGCCATGCCAAGTTGTAAAGGGCAGTACTGTCACCATAGAAATTGACTTCACAGTTCGTAAGTTATTGAAAAGGGGTTTAGTTTATTTTTATTATCCTTTTGTGCATTTCAGCATCTGCAACAACGGGCTTGACTGGTAGCATAGTTGTAACTGCCTTTGGACTATCTTTCCCATATACTTTACCTGGCGATCTGGGCAACGTCTGTGCTCATCTTGCTAATGGTGTTACTTGTCCTCTGGCTGCTCAACAATCAGCCACTTATACAACTTCGTTCACAACTGATCCATCTTCTCCGAACTTTTCAGGATCTATTCAAGTTACGATTAAAAATCAAAGTAATGTTGTTGTTGCTTGCTTCAGCATTCAAGCAGCAGTTGTTGATCCATAGATGTGTTAATAAAGAATATCAGCGACCAGCTTTTATTTCTGCGCTATTGTTGGTACTAGAAAAGATAATAGAATGTTTCCTTTATTGACACAAGTGATCTGGCATTTTTGGTATTAAAGTTATTGATTAGATGCGAATTTTGCGTGTGGCTTGTTTTGTTTTCAAATGGTGGAATTTCGCATCTCATATATTTAAAAGAGAGTGTCGTTTTCCAAATGCGGTCCCCCAAGATAGTACTAATCACGACCAATGCTGCTGGACCTCTATAATCAAACCAGAACCGGTCTATTGAGTATGCTGCAGGACACTCTTGACACGCGCTCCAACATTATTGGTTAAAATCTAAACTAAAACTTTGTATGAGTAAAACTAAATCTTTAGGGAATAACTTTTAATCTTCTAAAGCCGCGTCTCCACCAACCGAACATGTTCGCCGAACAGTGTTCGCGAACATAAAAACGGACAAACATTCCACATTTGGTTCATCAAACATGTTCGACGAACATTTTAAATAGCTCACGGACAGACAAATCAATGTTCGCTACTGACATCCGAACTTTTGGTTAGTTGGTGATCTTATATAGTGATGAGTTCATCTACGCAGCGGCGTCGTAATTTAGAGTGCATAGCAGCTGCTTATTTGCTCCTGTCCACTCGTCGACCTCCTCGTTGGTGGCAGAGACAACTGTTTAGAGGTACAAATGAGTGCAGTGACCTGGCTGGATCAAAGCAATAGTGTCCTACTGTCCACAGTTTTTTATTACTCTCACTCTCTGCTGAATCACTCATTCTGTCCATTTAACAATACCTAAACTGATCAATCAAAAAAATACTAATCAAAAATACTACGTCATCAAAAAAAACACTAGCAAAACCAAACTTCACTAGAAACAATGAAAACTTTGTTACAATTTGTTCGGTCTGGCAGCGAACTTTTACAGCCAACAACAGGTTACCGCCACTACCCCCACCACAACGCCCAGAATGTTCGAGAAGGCGTCCCCACCAAGCCAACACCGAGCAATGTTCGACGGACATCACAAATGTCTGTCGAACATTGTTCGGCGAACATGTTCGGTTGGTGGAGACGCGGCTTAAAAAGCTTTCCGAATAAGTTGGGATTGTCGCATTTAATTTGGATTGAAGTTGTGAGATACTCATTACGTTTACATGCTTACTTGAAGTATACTTGAAGTAGATTTCAAGTAACTAAATATGCATGTAAACTCGTCCTGACTTCAAGTATACTTGAGTCAAGTAAATCACAAAAATTTGTTTGATTGACTTGAAAAAGCTCATGTAAACACTACTTGAATACTTGAAATTTTGCTTGTGTATTTTTTCTTTGGAACAAGAAGAAGATAAAAACTGTAGTGAATGTATACTTTTGATGCAATATTTTTAAAGTTATTTATATTATAATTTGAAGATAGTTTCTGTTATAATATGAAAGGTCAAGTGTCAGTTCAAGAAAATTTCAAGACATTTTGAAGTCAAGTAAATGAACCGAAAACGCAACTTGAGTTTCAAGTAAATTTCAAGTCAGGAACTCAAGTAAATCATGTAAACGTAATGACTGATACAGCCTAAGCCTAAGGCTGGTCGTCCACTGGAAGCGTATTCGAGCGGCTACGCGCTTCGGCTACATGAGCGGCTATACGCGGCTATGCGCGACAGATCCAACATAAAGAATTTCATACAAACATCGTCCACTGCAAGCGGCTTCGAGCGGGCGGCTATAGGCGTATTTGAGCGTGCCGCGCGAATCCAAATTAATTTGGATCGGTCGCGCGTAGCCGCTCGAATCAGGAAATAATTTTCTCCAAATAGTACAGGAAAAATTGTAAAAATAGCGTAAATGATTGGGTACAGGCTGAAAATTGCCACAGAGCTTCCTTTTAGGGTTCTCAATAAGGGGTTATAAAGTCTACCGATTTTCTCGAAGCTCATTTTTTAGGGGGTTTTAGGGTCAATATATCAGTTTTTTGCAAATACATCTGAAATTCCTATAATAAAATAATGTTCACAAAGTTTGTAGATCATGCGATTATCTACTAAAAAAGTTATCATACATTTTCCCATAGGAATTACCATTCAAGATATATTGTATCACCGTTTTAAAGATTTAAATTACTCATATGTACTCATTCACGACTTGTATAGGTTATCATACGTTCAAGTTGGGCTACGTTGTTAATATTTTTAGGGATGATTCCTGGATGTATTTGGAGAAAATATTGTTCTAGGGAGGGGGTTAACTACTAAAATACAGGGTGTTTACAAAAAAATGTATTTTGTTTTAATTTATTTGGAGTTGAATAACTAGTTTACTAATTATAGTAAAGCAATATACTTAGACTCATCTTTTAGGTGAATGCGTATTCTTTTATTTGATATAAATAACAGGAACTTGAGTGACTCCATTTAGAACATATGTAGGTTGACAGCATGAGCGAAATGCTAAAAAACGAATAAAATTGTGATTTTGTATTATAACCCCTTAGTGAGAACTGAGCAGCATGGAAAGCTTGCAGTGGACGACCCCCGTAGCGTGTAGCCGAAGATCTCAAAGCCGCTTGTAGCCGCCTGTAGCCGCTCATAAAGCCGAAGCGCGTGGCCGCTCGAATACGCTTCCAGTGGACGACCAGCCTAATATGATCTACTAAATGTAACTCTCCATAAGTTACGTAACATAACCTAAACCGTGAGTGTTCATATGGCACGGTTAAATGTTTTCCTTTTATTTTTCGGAGCAGTTCTAAGCTGTTTTTTTTTCTTCCACAACCTAAATAAGTCACTTAAATATGCATTTACGGAATTGTACTTGTCATTTTACGTTTTTATTTACGGCCATGTGTCAAAATGGCGTAAGTAAGCTCAAATTCGTTCAGTTTTCTTATGGTAAAATAATATAATATATTTAGTTTTCGTATGAAAAGCCTTGCTTATGTGCAGCCATTCGACCACGTTCCTTCGTCGCAAGTAGGGATGAGCGGAAATAGTCTTATAGGCCAAATCTTGGTTGTGACGGGTCATAAGTTATAAGTAAATATGAAAATATTAATGTTGAGACGAATTTTGTGACAAATCAGCTGTTTCCGATTCTCGGTGAAAAATCACAATGTTCATCACTATAATTCCACCACAATTGTGGTGGAAATGTGTAATGTCAAATGTTGTGAAATTCTTATGTCAATCATTAAACGCGCGCCAAAATGGAAACAGGTAAATTTTTCTGCAAATCGTATGAAATTTGACTGGTTATAATATTTTTAAGTCTTTACCGAAGGAAAAAAGTCCTATCAAAGAACCTCTTCAGAGCAACTGGAGTATTTCCTCGAATTTTGCCGGAAAAATCCACAAATCCGGCAAAATAAAAATGACCCCACTAACCCGAAGCGGCTACAAAATCTTTGGGCAGATTTGGCTGGAAATTTAAATGCCCTTAAAGGTCCAAAGAGGTAAGGAAACACATTTTATTTCGGAAGAATTAATTTCACGTTCCAACCAATCTTTACAGACTTTAAATCATTGGAAGGTGCAAGTTCGAGAGCTAGGAAGCAGAAAGTTGCCGCAAAATTGACGGGGGGTGGACCTCCATCGAATAGTTTGTCTAAGCTGGAGCAAAGGGCTTTGGAAACTTTCGATGGAGGTTCTATCCTCTCTTGGAATGCAAGTATGTATCGCGTTTGAAATGAATGGGGTGGCATACACGGATCATAACGTCAAGACTAAAAAACCGGTTTCCTGGACAGAGGGGCAAACGGAAGAGAGAAAGTTGTTGCAACTTTTTGAACAGAAATTTTTGGCGTGAAAACTAACACATGCACAAATGTTTCTTCTTATCTTCTTCTTCTTTGGGTCTGATTCTGATATTGACATATCTCTTTGTTATTCGCGTTCGGGTTGTGCACACATAGATATTCCGTGTAGGGATAATAAAGTTACTCTCGGTAAAATAAATACCCATGTACGCCGAGAGTATCATAAAAAACCGTTTTTTTGGTGTTGATATTACGATCCGTGTATGCCAGCCCATTAGTTGCAATGCCTATTAAGCAATTTTTTTAGGAAATTGCTGATCAGATCCTTGAGTGTCAAGTTGAGGAATCGTCAGCACCAGTCATTGAATTTGAAGGATCGTTAAGTGATTCAATTTCCAATAATCTGAAATCCTTGCCATCACCATCTGCAACAATATCACGCCAGCTTGATAAAATGTTTCAGAAAGCATGCGAAATGATAAAAACAGCAACAACTTCTCCAACAACAACAAGCAACGGTCGCAGCCTTAAAAGCTCTCACGGACGTAATAAAACTGTGAAAATATAGGGCCTGTTCATAAATGCATGGTTGCAGTCATTTGTAAATATTCAGTACCCAGTAGCACAGAGTACTTAATATACAGAGGGAACAACGAAGAACAAAATGTGTTATCAAATTATTTTGAAGTAAAGCTTTTGCAAGCTTTTTGTAAGAGACAATATCAAATTTGAAGAGAGAAAATTCTGTCCAATTTAACTTTTTCTCACGACTTCGTTGGCGCAGCAACAAGCGCCGGGCAGAGGGTCTTACCTTACACACATACATATAAATAATGTGCCAGCATATTATTATGGAGAAAGTTGATAGGAGCATTCCGGTGCGGTAAGGGAAATTCGAAAGGGGGGGAGGTTTTTTCTAGTCCCAAACATCTGGGGCCGGTTCACGTAACTCGAACGACGACAATCGTTCGAAACGAATTTGAAAACGAAAAAATTTGTCTCGAAAAAATTGAGCGTTCACGTAGCTCGAAAGAAAATTTAAGGAAACCACATTACTGAAACACGATTTCCTTTACAAAAACCGCTGTAAAATTATACAATTTATTGGCAACAACTTAATTAAATTTTTAAAAATAATTTACATTATGTAATAACTTATAAAAGTCTACTTTTAAATTGGAAAATTAATCTTAATAATACAAGTGTTCGATAACATAAGAGCTTTCGAGTCAGCAAACGAAAATTTGTATTTTTTTCGAGCTACGTGAACGCGAAACGAAAAAAAATTTTCGTTGTCGAGTTACGTGAACCGGCCCCTGCTATGAGTGTTTTTTTTTCATTTATGCACGTACGAAGAAAAAAACAAAGTTTTCTGCCCATGAACAAAATAAAATTTTGGTGGATAGCATAAAAAATCTACCTTTCTGGTTTAACTAAGGAATATTCTCGGGGATATTGGCTTTTTATTGTTATTATTGTAAAATGTGAGAGTACTTAGTTTGTTTTATTTATAACTGATAAAGAAGAATTGTTGTGGGCATCTTTGTTATGATGTACGACAGGCTATGTAATGTAAATTTCACCTGGTGTGGTTTTTTAGGGGGGTTAAAAGGGATAAAATTTAGTTTTTCATGATTAGCTCGAAAACTATTGATTTTTGAGATATATAATTTTTATAAAAATTAAACTTCATTAAATGTTCACAAGAAATGGAAGGAAACTATTGTAGCATACATTTTTAACCGTCAAAGACCTACAATTGGTGCGGATTTTTAAAACCAGGGCTAAAGATGACTAACTAACTTACTATCAAACCTAATTGCAAAAATTGCGATACCAGTTTTATTATTTGATGAATCCCATCAGCTGACCAACCAGCGATGATTCATACAAAGTAAGTAGTCTTCTTGTTTGGAGACAGCGCTCGCCATCCCGGCACTGAAGTGGTCGTTAGGTCAGGTTAAAATGGCTGCCCACTTAAGCCCGACATTGGGCACATTGTGATGCCATCCTATGTAGTGTTGGAACAAAGTTCAGGCCATTTTAAGCCATTTTGAGCTTTTGATAAAGCGACAGAGGTTAGGAGCACCAATATTTTGCAGCTCGCTTAATCCATTAAGGAAGGGTGAGCCAAGGAAGGTCCTCTTTTTCTTCCGAGGGCGGGACATGTACAGAGAATATGGGAGACAGTTATTTCTTCATAAGTCGTTGTGGGGAAGTTCTAATCTTTCGGCGTGCGGGGCAAAGGTACAGAGACCGGTCAGCACCTTTACTATATGGCTTACCTTATTTTTGGTTCAACTGAACAAGAGATGTTGAACGCTTTGCGTCCAAAGTTGGCCACATTGCATGAAGAGTGCGGCACACCGTTGCTGTGATCCAACTCAACCCAGCTCGAGCCAAGCTGATTTTCCTCACAGCTTGTTTGTAGGAGGCAAGGGCATTCCCATCCGGGTTAAGTGGGGTGTGCTTGCCACTTCGTTTCCCTGTCTGCAAGCTCATCAGCAGCAGGTCGTTACCAAAACATTTTTGATTTGATATGGTCCTGTAAATTGAATTGGTTGCAGCCTATGACTTTCTAGTGCATGCCAGCTGCGTGCTAGCTGCGGGCGAATTTCACTTTTACTCGTGATTTATAATATTCGTGCGTACCAGCTGCATGCTAGCTGCGGGCTAGTCTTCAGGCGTGCATGCTAGCTGCGGGCGCCGTGCGGGCTAGTGCATGCTAGCTGCGTGCTAGCTGCGGGCGAATTTCATTTTTAATCGGGAACAAGGAGAATGGCTTGGACTTAAAAATGAGTCCCTTTTAAATAGTAAAAATTACATAAACAGTACTAATCCGGGGTCTTACATTCGCCTTGACAACTTCTTTTTGATTTGGGTAAAGCTCATATCAAAATTTTTGGGAAGGGGTTTAGTGAACGGTCGCAAGAAATTCCATTAAATCAAAACCTATGCAAAAGTGCTATACCAGAAAAGACAGAAACATTGCTAATAACGATTAATAAATAGCTTGGTGTACTGTATGCCCTCCATATTTCCCTCTTATCCTCTTTGTTCTTGCCGTATATGCAAATATAGTTGTGCTTGTTTGATCACAACAAATCGTGGGTTGTGCCTACGTTTTAAAATGCGCCTACGGTGGTGTTATATACTATGCAAAATATAAACTCGCAAAATATAAATTCGAAGGAGTATATACTATCGTTTGTGAAAAAATTGCATGATCTACAGTTGTTATTGTAATTATTTTTGCGATAAAACCTACCATTTTGTAAAGTTCGATAGATTGGACTAGATGTATTTTTGTTCCAGTAAGCACTTTGGGAACGAGTCCCCCAAATTTTGACAGCAAGTGGTGTCACGGCTAGGGCTTCTAATTTCCCGTAAAAATCGTATCCCGGGATTCCGGGATACAAATTATTCTCTTCCCGGGATCCCGGGATTTCCCGGAATCCGTAAGAGTAAGTGTAATTAAAAATATAAACAAATTATAAAGACTAAAATGAACTTTTTATTTTAATTTAAGCACTGATTTTTATAATAGTTTTTCAGAAAGCATAAGCTCTCTATGGCGCTATTACTTAAAGATGATCTGATTTTTGTTTTAAAAAGATCTGCCGAAATAAAGGCTCTTCCTGATTCAATCGAATTCGGTGGAATTGTCATTAACACGACATACATATAGTTTTTGTAATTTGCGCTTCCCTGTTGCTTCATATACATATATTCATTTCTTTACAGTAATTGACATCGTATACATATAATATCTTCTTTATTCTTGGCTTTAGTGACTTTTACGATAGTGGCATCGAATTTCTGATGGAGTGTAGTTACCGAGGATATCTTGAGTTTCAATCAGACAAATGAGCAACAGTATCTATATGCCTGAAATGAATTCTTAGAAACTGAGCAAGCCACGCAAACTTCCTCGGTTCGAAATTATCTATTCGGCGGATTCATTTGCAGGGCAGTGAATTGGTGAATAAATTAAAGAAAAAGACCGCTTCCCGGGTATTCCCGGGAAATGTTGCGGGATAGCGGGATCAATTTTACGTCCGGGATCCCGGGAAAACGGGATCCCGGGATCCCGTTTCAGAAGCCCTAGTCACGGCTCCCAAGTTGTGTTCAAAACATCAGGCCAGTTCAAAGAAAAGTGTGTTTAAAATGCATGAATACGATGCAACTAACAAAAATGTCAAATATTCCAAGTAACTCCCAAAAAAATTGAAAAATTAGGAGTTTCAAACAAAGTGGAAACATATTTGTTTTTGATATAACGTGTAAATTTAATAAATAAACCACCTGGTTCCACTATTAGAGCAGGCAGCAAAGGAACTTTCGACCGCGTCATCGCGTCACAGGATAAATTTTCTATATTAGGATAGTATTTTTATAATTGTGTTAGGAAACGTTGAGTTGCCAAGGTATACCCTGGTACCATAAGGGATATATTATTATAAACAGTTATTTTATAACAAAACGAAAATTAAAATTGTAACAATTTTGTAATATTTTTGGACGGATTTAGAACTAGAAATGTAATATAACTTTTTTTCGTAAAGTTAATAATTTAAATACACATTAATCTTTAAAAATTAAAAATTTTCCAATCATTTTACAATTCTTAATTTTTTATATCATCTAAACTCCCAAAAAATCTTATTAGCAATTTTAATATTTTAATTGTTTTTTATATTTTTAGTGCGCCAGCCTAATCGTTCGTTTACGAAAAAAAAGTTAGTTAAAAACAATAAAGACCCATTTCATTTTATTATCACAATCGCAGGTAGAAAAATATTCTTTTCCTTTCCGAAGATTCTATTTCACTTCATTACTATACTACCACACCAAAAAGTTATTGCGCACACACATCCTGCTTAGCAGGGAAAAACTTGAAGAGAGAGTCATGATGAGTTTCGCTCTCAAAGAAAACAAAAAGCTCGGATGGGTTACGACTTGTGACCCATTTTGGACGTCGTAACCCATTGTTCCTGTTGTTCCCTCTGTATGTTAAGTACTCTGTGCCAGTAGGAAATCGAGGGAGATCTCCTTAAAGGAGGTATAAGAGAGATTAGAATTTAAAAGGGAAAAATTATATATGTATAGACGTTTTCAAACCTCGTGACATCCCGCGCATCTTCCCCAGCTAAGCTCTTAAAAATGTTAAAAAGTTCAGACAAAAGCTTCACTTAACTCCTCCTATCAAATCACTTGCTGCCATGTAATCAGTCGCGACTGCGTATTGCTAAAGGGAGGTGTATTTTTCTGGGACTTCGATGATTATTTAAAAAAATTACAAATTATGACTGAAAAACACCCGTTTTTATATATTTTTTTTATTTTAAGGTTTTTATATTTTACACAAATGCCATAGAAATAATTTGTAGTAATTTCTACTAAAAAATACGATATTTGTGTTTTTATCACTTTGATTACTAGATTTTTGACATTTTCCGCCAGTCGCAAGCGCGCTTCTGCCCGGGGAGGTTGTGTTGCTTGCGGCTGCGGAGAACTCTCAATTTATGAATGAAAATGCTCATATCTTTAAAAGAATTTTTTCCAGCAATTCTTTTAATTTATTTTAAATTTAGGGATGGGAAATATTTAGCATAATTATAGTAAAATTATGCTTATTACGATGGATAAACTGCCTTTGTTGAGCAGGAGTTTTACATGTATTTCAAAGCTCTGCTCAATACATATAAAGATTACTTAACTTTATTCATCCGGCATGCGCACATCCCTTCCCAAATTATTTTGTTGAGTTTTTTCTGCGTTTGTTGCCTTTTTAAGTTAAAAGAGGGGAAATGATAGAACAAATTTTATGAAATTGGGCAACGAGGTGCGCAGAACCCTTCAAATTATTTGTGTCACGGAGTTTGAAAACTTCTATACCTCTCTTGTAAAGAAAAAGGGAGCTATTCTGAATGAATCATCGCCGTAACACGAACGAACATGCAAAGCCACGCGCAAAGTGTAGGGAATGCGTAAGTCATTTTAGTTCGATGCGTTAAAGTGCGTAGTTGAAACCTGAATGGCAATATTAAAAAAATTTGTTTGCAAAGGTGAAAAGTGAGTAAATTTGTGCCAATTTAAAAAAGATTTTTAGCAAAGGTGAAGTGACAATAAGAAAGATTTTTTTTTACAAAAGGTAAAAAAAGTATATTTATGCATTATTATTATTATATTAATTTTATATGAAAACATTATCGTGTATTTGTTTTTAATTATATTGAAAATTATGGAAAGAAAAGTGGTAGGAATTTCAAAACGCCATTTCTGACGACTTGTTAATTTAAATAATAAAAAAATTTCAAGCAGAAATGAGGGTACCAGCAGTTCATCAAATGTGGATTTAGCTATTAACAGAAATACCGAAACGATAAATTCAAATAACAGTAACGAAGATACAATAGATGATGAAATTGTAGAAGAAAACCAAGAAAGAATTAATATAGTTGACAAAGCAAATAAGGATAGTTTAACGGATAAGTTAGCTGCTTGGATTGTTAAACATAAAATTTCAAGAGAAGCATCGGATGATCTTCTAAATATTCTTGCAGTTGAAGGACTGCAGGTTGCGTTAAGTACAAAGACTGTACTTCACACAAAGAAAACTTGAATTGAAAGAATACCTATTCCACCTGGAGACTATTTTCACTTCGGAATTGAAAAAGCAATTTCAGTGCTAAATTTAAATATAGACGGATTAGTTGAAACTCTTTTCATTGATATAGGAATAGATGGCATCCCTTTATATAAAAGTTCGTTAACCTCGCTATGGCCAATCTTAGGCGCCCTTCCGGCATATAGGGAGATAGCTCCATTTGTGATTGGTATATATACCGGTCCTTCTAAGCCAAAAGATGTGAACAAATATCTGGAAAAATTTGTAGAGGAATGTTCAAATCTTCAAAGCAATAGAATGGAAATTAACGGAAGAAGTATTAAATTAGAAATAAGACTGTTTACTTGCGACACAGCAGCACGCGCTTTCGTAACTGGGACTGTTGGCCATACTTCAGCTAGTGGCTGCTCTAAATGCTATCAAAAAGGGAAAAAAATTAACAATAGATTGGCTTATAGCACGGAGGCAGGCACTACAAGAAAAGATGAGGATTATGCAAATCGGACAGATCTATGTTAACATTTCATTCTATGAAAACATTTCATTCCACTGAGAGTCATATTTTAGAAAAACTTAATATTAGAATGATCACGCAATTTCCCTTAGACGTCTTACACCTAATAGATTTAGGCGTAGCAAAGAAAATTATTATGAACATATTAAAAGGAAAACATAATCGAAGAAAATTATCTGACAGTGAAAGGGAGAAGCTAGACGAAGAAATATTATGTTTCAGGAAATTTATACCTAAGGAATTTAGCATACATCGATGGAAAGCTACCGAATTTCGCCAACTGATTGGTATTGTTTTATTTAAAAAGATCCTTGATCAAGATTTATACTATAATTTTTTACTACTCCATACCAGTTATCGATTGATTTCTGCTCCCGAAAAATACCAGAATAACTTAGATTGTGTACAAGAAATGTTTAAAACATTCGTTCATGATTTTACAATCTTGTACGGATTTGACAAAGTCAGCTATAATGTTCATAATCTGCTTCACCACTGAATGTGTCAAAAATTTTGGGAATGTTGATAGTTTTCCTTCCTATAAATTTGAAAATCATATGCAAGTTTTGAAAAAAGACTGCAGAAAACCGACACAAATCTTCGAACAGTTACATAATAGAATTACCGAAAGAATCAAAATAGAAGAAAAATTCAGGAAAAAAAGAATAACATTACGAAAGATAACCGCAAAATCATCAATGCGCAAAAACTATAATTTCGATCTTTTCTATTTAAGCGGATTCGAACCAAATAATGTTTGTTATTTAAACAGTTTTATTCCAATTAAAGTGGAAGGATTTACCTCAGATGCAGATGGAAAAGATTATGTGTTTGGTAAAAGAGTTTTGAATGCGAAAAGCTTTTTTACAGAGCCAGTAGATTCCATGGAAGCTTTGGGAATTTGCATTGCTGGTCAAATTAGTAATAGTCAAGAAAAATTCCCCATTGAAAATGTGTATTGCAAAGTTATGTGCTTACCTTATAATGAAGAATTTGTACTTATACCAATATTACATCATTGCTACACATAGAATATTAGGGATGTTCCATTCAATTTCACATATTGTTTCAATCTTTCAAAGGAACTGTTTTTAATCAAAGCTAAAAAATGGATCATGGTAGAAAAATATTTTCTGTAAAAGAACCATACCAACCCACACCAGTCCCATAGGTGCAATGCGACGTTAGGTCAAATGATGTC
Organism: Thereva unica; assembly: GCA_949987705.1. Taxonomy (NCBI): domain Eukaryota; kingdom Metazoa; phylum Arthropoda; class Insecta; order Diptera; family Therevidae; genus Thereva; species Thereva unica. The sequence continues at coordinate 44,292,347 of OX465281.1, read as the reverse complement.
ACCATCAAATAAAGAAAATAGGGGTAGGTCCAAAACACTATTTTAAATTAAATATTTAAAAAAAAATTTATTTTTTCATTTATAGAAGATACAACAGAAGAATTATCAAATCGTGTTCTAAAAAAGTTAATACCCCGGCTTCACCGCCAAATTTTCGCAAGTTCGAGCAAATTAGTCTACTGTACTTTAAAATTTCCTGATTTCCCATACATTTTTCACATTTTAAAGTCAGGAAAAAATGCCTGCTTTGGGCCTACAGAACATGAAATTGAGTTTCAAAGTGAATGCTCGCTCAAAAGAGAGTAAAAAATTGGAATATTTCCATGGCAACTGATGTATTATTACATGACAGTTAAAGTAAGAGCTTTGAAAAAATAAACATGGATCAAAAAAGGAAGTATAGATGTCTGTCAATGAATAAATATATACTCAATTACATTTATTTTATAATAGGTATTATTAAATAAAAAATTTAAATCCCACAAAGCATTGAAAATTCCATTTTCCATCTCTATAAAGGAGCTTTCAAATGTAATACGTCACACACGAAGCTTTCTCTACTGAACAATGCCGGTGAAGCCACTTTTGCATATTGAAGTGAACTTGATTAAAATTAGGGCGGTGAAGCCGGGGTATAACGGAAATTTCTGACCAAGTTAGTAAAATATCAGAGCACTATGACAATGTACAAAACATTCTGTCCAGTCATACGGTAATGTTAGAAAAAATGTGTGGAAAAATGTTCCCTCAAAGTAATAGGTATAACATTTTCCCCATCAAAAGCGTAATGGATCTTCAAAACAGCGAGGAGTTAATAAAGAAGGAACCTCAAGATGAAATAGTACGCTTTTTTTGCTAATTGTTTGTTTTAATTTTTCTAATTAGCAATTTTACAGATACTTTACATTCAAGAGCTTGTGGGTAAAGCATCTTTATCTGCTACATTCCCCAAGCTATTCTCGGAAGAAATATTATTGAAGCTTAATTGGGATGGAAGGAAAAAGAAAACTGCAATTAAAGATTACAAGCTGTTCAATACAATGTGTTCAGCTCACATATAAAAAAAATCTTTAATTAACTTAAGGCACACAGCGGAAGTCACACATGACAAAATTGTTTTAGCTGCATTAAATCAATGCACTTCACCTGTAAGTGCATTAACATTAAATAATAGTCTAATCAGCAGTTTATTCACCTGAACATAATCAGGTGAATAAACTTAAATGCGTCATGTGTGGCGACCGGCAATAAATTTTTGTAATAATATTATTTGTCCACTCATCACTTTGAATAAGTGTCAATATGTATGTTGTTTTTATTGAATAAAATCGAAGATAATGTTTATATATGCACTTTTGGGTGCTATAAATTAGGCTAGCTCATAAGAAGTTTTGGAGTTTTAATAAACGAGTCAACGTTTAAAGATATAAAATTCAGTTGTTTTGTTTCCTCAACATTTAACATTTGTTTGTTTACAATCAGTTGTTTTGTTTCCTCAACGTTTAACACAATGGTTTTTGGTAAAGTTGTTATTTATTTATTCAATAATGCGTTAATTAGAGTATTTTATTTGCAGAAGCCATAAAAAATGCGTCTTTTGGATATGAGCAATACCAGGAAGAAATGAAAAAGGGGTTTAAAATTGCCAAAAATCGGTTCTATCGGAAAACGTACAAATTAAAAACAACAAAATAGTAAAAATAACAAAATATTGTTTTTGTCACCTTTTTTAACTTTAGTTACTTCGTTTTTTGCATCTTTTTGTTTGTGGAATATATTTTTTGTTTTTAAAATTAATAGAAAATGTTTATTTTTAATACAATTGTTAAAGAATTATATTTTATATGAGAATATTTATAAACAAAATTTACACTGTTTTTGGCATATTTTTTGTTTGTGGAATACACCTTTGGTTTTTATAATTAATAAAAAATTTGTACTTTTAATAAATTTGTTAAATAAATATAATAATTAAACGGAACATTCCCTTTTTTTTCGAAACCTCTATTTTTGCTCCCCAGATAATAAACAGAGTGTATTCAAGGCGAGTACAAACAGAGCCCTCCTTTTCCGGACATGCTTATGTAAAAAGGAGCAAAAAAGATAACGTAGAGGGAGGCCTCCTATACTCCCAAGGGAGGCCTCTTTTATTCATTTGGGATGCTCTCTTTCCCTTCTGGGTAATTAAAAGCTGAATGCTTACAAATGACTGCAACCATGCATTTATGAACCGGCCCATATTTTATTTTGAGTATTGTGAAAAAACCCAATTTTGAATATTTTGAATTTATAGTACAAATGTATGAAAAAGCAATGTTTTGTTAGTTTGCTGTGAAAGTTATATTTTATTTTGAATATTTTTAATTTAGTGCAAATGTATGAAAAGCCATGTTTTGTTAGTTTTCTGTGGAAGAATATTTATTTTGAATTTAGTGAAATAAAAGCTAGTGTGAAAAAAATCTTGTTTTGTTAGTTTGCATGTTCTACAAATAAGGTATTAATATATGCTTCGCGTATTCTTTGGCCTTCTCTTTGGCTTTCAGTTACTACTGCATCAGATGGAACATCGATTCTGGAATCTTCATTGTTATCATCTGCTATTTCTACTTCAAAGTCTTCATCTAAATGACCCTGAAGCAAGATGTTATGCAAAATTACTCAAGCGTAAATAATTCGCGGCTTTTTTATGACTGTAATGTAAGACCCTGTTTCTATGTAAGCAGCGGAACTGAGATTTGAGGACCACGAAAGCACGTTCAATTACATTTCGGGCAGCAATTTGCATGGAATTGTATCTTCTCTCAGCAACACTTGAGGGATTAGCCAGAGGAGTAAGCAACCAAGGCTCCAATGGGTAACCGGGGGCCGGTTCGTGTATGTCGAAAACGAAAATTTTTTTTCGTCTCGAGTTCGCGTAAGTCGAAAAAATTGAAAATTTTCGTCTGAAGCCGACGAAAGGCACTCGAAAGCTCTTGGGTTATCGAGTTTTTGCATTAGGACACGAACAGTTTTCTTTCGACCTATGCGAACGCTAAAATTTTCGTCGACAAAATTTTTCGACTTCAATTTCTTTTCGTTCGGTTATCGTCGTTCGCCATACACGAACCGGCCCCGGAATCGCTCAATAGCCATGTAAAACTGCACGCATTATGAGTTTGCATGAGATGCAATCGCACAGATGATGTCGCCCAAATGCCCGAATCATTGCAGAATCCAAGGAAATTTTGCGTTTACTGCAAGATATTTCATTTTATGATCGCAAAGGAAAAGATGTGAATGTGTCAGTTTTCATGAACCCCATAGAATTGTCAATAATTACAGCTTCTACGTTAATACTGTGGTAGTTATTTCTGTTGAGGTAGACATGTGCTGGTGTTTGTAGATCTCCAATATGAGGAGAAATAATCGCTACGTGTGTGCAGTCAATAGCACCGATAGTTCTTTTTATGCCAAAATTTTCATAAAATCTGTTAATAAAGGGCAAGAAATGAAATGTGCTCACACGATCTGTTTAAACGTTTACCCGAATTTCTTGATTAATTTTTCTTCAGAAGATCTTGGAAATACAATTTCATTACTTTTAACTTTAATTAATAGTGTAGTAATTTTGTCAATTGCACGCCACACTGTGGACTGACTCACAGTAAATACATAGTTGTTCCCAACGCATTTCTGATAGGACCCGCGAGCCAAGAAATACAGAACAGACAGAAACTGTAACGAAAAAAATTCATGTAATCTGGAATGTGTGTAAATTTTTAAACGGCTTAAATGCATACCGTAAATGGAAACGGAATTGAGGATCTCTGCTTGTAATGTGGTTCCAACTCCTCAATTAATCTCCAAGCTTGATTTTTGTTAAAGCGAACGAATTGTTTAAAAATACTGTTCTGGAGCGCAAAGGGATCGCTATCATCTCTTAAAGCTCTGCGAAGCCCTGTTCGTCGTGTTCTAAAAGATCATAATATGTATAATAAAAACGTACAATTACTTCTTGTTTTGCTCAAATACTTACTTTTTCTGTTGTTTATAGCTCAACAAAACAAAAGTTAATAAAATTTCTTCCATAATTATTATTTTCTCGTCCCTGTGACTACAAGCCTGCTATTGTCATAACTTGAGACTGGCGAACGAGAATACGAAAAAGTCACAACTGCGACTCACCACGCCCTTATGACTTTGTTGTGATTTGTGATATGTCACTGATGATTTGAGAATTGCCCTATTAGTCTTGCAGTCCTCTCTTGGACTTGCACTAAATTTAGCACGACCAAGAACAAGACCAAGACTCAGCTATGCTCGCAAGACCAATAGTCCAGGAAAGATAGCAAAAAAGTAGTTAAAAGTTGAAATAAATCTACCCTGCGATTTCTTGACGCTATAATTAAGAGAAAAATCGTAGGAATTCAATGAATGTGTTTTGGATAAAATTGGTCCAGGGCAACAGGTGGTAAAAAGCTAATAAAAGGAGCGAAAACACGTTTTTTCACGTTTTGGGTACGAAAAATATGTTGTTTTGGAAAACAAAAAATACTACATAATAGTGCTTAAAAAGACGAAAATTATGAGTTTTGGACCATTGAAATCGGTCAACAGGTTTTTGCAGAAAAATTCAAAAACCGTTAAAAATGGTCATTTTTTAACATTTAATTATAGGGAATTTAATTATCGTAGAATCTTGCGGCAGGGCTTAAATTGTGGTTTCTGATGGTGCCTACCTACAATAAAAATTTCATGACAAAATAATGGTAACTTTTCGAGTAAATCTCAAAAATGTAAAAACACCTGTTTTACGAAAAAAGGTTGAACAAGGCCCACAGTCGTCCTAGAAGTTTTTTGATTGACCATTTGGCTCGCAAAGGGTTGCTCTACAACCCCATTTTCATGAAATGTATGTAAGGTTCGATATAACACCTTCAAAACGCGTTTGAAAACAGGCTCTTTTCTCGATTTTCAAAAAAAACACCCGCCGGCGAAGGGGAATTGTAATATGGTGTGGGAAAGCTTTCTGCCGGCCGAGCTTCTTAGATCTAAATATTTTCGCGCGTTTTTACATATGACAGGAAAACTTTTGATATCTCGAAAACTACTGAAGGGAAATTGATGATTTTTTAAGTAGTAAAAATATAAACCCAGAAATACAAAGCCATATTATTGATGCATTGAAAACGAAGGTTTAAATTTGCTAATTATTTGTATGGGCATGTCATAATTTCCTATTTGTTTTTTAAATACAATGTGATGTGCCTTCCGCGTTTAAGGGATATGAGTATAATAAAACAGATTTGTTGCAATTTTAATTTTTAATGTTAATGTTAGTAGTGTTTTTTTTGTTTTTTTTTTTCGAGGGAGTTGTGAGAATCTTACATCGGCCCTATGAGACCGCCTGTCTAAAGCTGCCATGCCTAGACAGGAGACGGGGATCCACACCCAGACGGTAGTGTCAGATTCCTACTGACTAAACTCACCAACCCTGTCGGCTGTCGCATGACATTTGAGTCTAGGCCGGTACTAGCCGTAAAGGCATGCATTACTTCGGCCTGGGGTCATAATCATTTTTAGAAGAGTCTCTCGAAACCTCTGGCATTTAAAGAGTACATGCTCGCGACTTCTTTATCGGCCAGGCAGAAAAGTGATCGTCCAAGCTGATGCGGAAAGCATATGCCCTTATAAGAATCATTCCTTCATGCTAGAGTGTTCGTCCTTTGAATGGGAGCTTATACGATTGGATCATACCTGAATAATATCAATCATAACAAACATGTGATTTGGGTTAATAAACATTTTGTATATTGTTAAAAATCAGTGGCGTAGTGTGCCTTAGACGGGCTCTGTATCGAAGTTTGGTGGAGGGCCCAAATGAAGGATAAAGATTTTACACAAAAGAAACAAAAACGCTCGCATTTGACTAAAATAATTATATATATATTGTGGTTTACGATTTTTTCAAAAAGAGTTGATTTTTAATCACGAACTACGGAAGTTCGATTTTGAGTTCGGTTTTAATATCAACCGGGCGCCGGGTATTCCGTACTTTTCGCGTTTTCATATATTGAGAAATATTGTGGATTTATGTATTTTAACGACGTATTGTGAATATAATTATGATTAAACGATAGAATATTGAGAAATTGCTTAAGTAAAGTATTGTGGATATAAGCCGAAGAAGGTTAATTGAATAACGGTTTACTTAAAGTATTGAGGATATAATTTAACGAAAGGATATTGAAAAATTGTTTAAATGAAATATTAAGAATATAAGCTAAAGCGAGATAATAGAGGAATGGTTTAATTAAAGTATACTCAGAAATTGGTTAAGAAAAGGATTGAGAATATAACAAAATAACAGAGCTTAATTTATTCTCGTCAGCAGAGCCAGCATAGCAAGCTATAATTTCGCAAGCTTTTTGGTACAAAGGCTGGTCGAAGGTAACAAATGTGTGCATCTGATTATTGCCTTTACATTTTTTGTCAGCTTCCAATAACACAGTCAAAATGGTGTCGTAGTTGCTTGGCGGGGAATTAATAAATGGTAGGGGAATAATCTTTGTTCGGTCGCAGTCGCGATATTTCGTAAATTTTTCATGAAATCCGTTCCATCCCGGTGTTTCATCTGGGCATGCTTGGGTGGCATGAAACCACAGGAAATCCTTGGAACTTACTTGCACATTTTCCGAAAAGAAGCTATTTGAAGCCAGGTCAGATGCAATTACATTCTTTAAGCCACCACAATTTTTTTTTTTTTAAAAGTTTGCAGAGGGATAAAGCCAAACTTACCAATTTCCGCTACGTTAGGCAATATTTTTAATCTTTTTATTTTATTAGCAGACGACACTGATGACGCAGGAGTAACGCACTGTATGCCGCCCATCGCATGAAATGTTTTCAGGCCGCCCAACGTGCTAGAGTTATGATCCGCATTGTCGAAAACAAATTGCATGTAGGACGAATCAAACTCGTAGGTTTGCGGCTCATGTAATATAGAGGCCTCGAATCGAACCGTTTTCTCATACGGCGCGCGGCGTGCGACAACGTAGATATCAGATTTTTAGAGCCGAATTTTTTATGAAGCATGCTTGATAAGCCAAGCATCAGCGGTGACAAGAATGAACGAGGCCTTACTGAGGCTATCAAGCAGTGCGTAAACATGAACATTCGATTGGTCCATGTAGAAGAGTCAGCGCGTTTTTTGTTGTTGTTTATTAGAGTATTTAAAAAAATCTTTAACGTTTCTGGTATATATGATTCAACGTCTTTCAAAAAAGTATCGGGAGATTCATAATACTCAGTATCGTACACACGTGAGCGGATATCTCTCAAAACAATATTTGCCGCGGCCTGTACTATTCGAGCATTTTCTTCCTGTTCGTTATTGGAACGTTGCTCGTACCATTCTTGACTTAAAATTGTTTCGGAAACATCGCGGAAACACATTATATAATCTTTGCTAACTTTATAGATTATAATGTCATTGCCAAATATTTCACTTATTTTCCTTTTTATGTAATATATATCAATAGCTTCTTCTCCTCTGTATTGCCCTAAAATATTTTTCAAAGAAAATTGGCAATCTTCGGAGTCATTATAAATAGTATTAATCACGAAACGGACGGCCTCCGAAATATGTTCTAAGTCAGGACGGCCTCTCTGTTGGGTAGTACTTGCACGAAATGTATTGTAGCACGTCCAATGATATCTTGCATGCAATTGTGTCAAGTCTGTGTCGACTTTCAATCGTTCTAAAACATCAGCAGAACCGTCGTCCTTATTATTTTTTAAATACTCAATTACGTTAGTTTTAAATTCTGCAGTTGTTACTTTACAAACTCTTGAATATCTTTCCGGATATTTTGCAGATAGTTTTATATAATGATCAGACGCATCAAGAGCGCAGAACAAACATAACGCAGAATAATCGAAATTTCGGCTTACTTTTTTTCCCCTTTCTTCGCTTGATTGTCGCTTTTCTGCGACTATTCCTTTTTTTTAATATCGGAACTTTTTTTAATACTTGCCAATGCGGTGTACATACGTTGGCAGCTGCAGTGAACCGTTGTCGAAGAAAGAATTTGCATTCTGCGATGCTTTCCATCTCTTCTCTGTAAGCTGCACTGCACAAGCTTGTTTATGGTTTTTTTTTGCACGACCGTTGAAGACTCGGCTTGTAAAATATCCTTGTCGCACAGTATACACTTATTTGGTACACTATCCATTACGACAATTATTATTGAAACCCTAATAAAAGTGAAATTCAAAATTTTATAAATATAATTATGTATAAAGTTACAAATTTCGTTGCGATATTTCAATGTTGAAAGCAAAATACAAACCTTCGAAATTAGAAATATGTACAAACAAACGTCTTGCTTCAAAAATGTTTCAGCGTTTTGCAGCTGAGCGAGATTTACCTTCGCTGTACGTATAACCAAAAAGTATAATTACACACAAAATCACACAAGAAATCGTTCAAGTTTCGTATGCAACACATTTACTGGTGATATTAAATCACAATAATTATAATTTTATAATTATAACAAATGGTAATAAACAGTACTAACATTAACATTAAAAATTAAAATTGCAACAAATCTGTTTTATTATACTCATATCCCTTAAACGCGGAAGGCACATCACATTGTATTTAAAAAACAAATAGGAAATTATGACATGCCCATACAAATAATTAGCAAATTTAAACCTTCGTTTTCAATGCATCAATAATATGGCTTTGTATTTCTGGGTTTATATTTTTACTACTTAAAAAATCATCAATTTCCCTTCAGTAGTTTTCGAGATATCAAAAGTTTTCCTGTCATATGTAAAAACGCGCGAAAATATTTAGATCTAAGAAGCTCGGCCGGCAGAAAGCTTTCCCACACCATATTACAATTCCCCTTCGCCGGCGGGTGTTTTTTTTGAAAATCGAGAAAAGAGCCTGTTTTCAAACGTGTTTTGAAGGTGTTATATCAAACCTTACATACATTTCATGAAAATGGGGTTGTAGAGCAACCCTTTGCGAGCCAAATGGTCAATCAAAAAACTTCTAGGACGACTGTGGGCCTTGTTCAACCTTTTTTCGTAAAACAGGTGTTTTTACATTTTTGAGATTTACTCGAAAAGTTACCATTATTTTGTCATGAAATTTTTATTGTAGGTAGGCACCATCAGAAACCACAATTTAAGCCCTGCCGCAAGATTCTACGATAATTAAATTCCCTATAATTAAATGTTAAAAAATGACCATTTTTAACGGTTTTTGAATTTTTCTGCAAAAACCTGTTGACCGATTTCAATGGTCCAAAACTCATAATTTTCGTCTTTTTAAGCACTATTATGTAGTATTTTTTGTTTTCCAAAACAACATATTTTTCGTACCCAAAACGTGAAGAAACGTGTTTTCGCTCCTTTTATTAGCTTTTTACCACCTGTTGCCCTGGACCAATTTTATCCAAAACACATTCATTGAATTCCTACGATTTTTCTCTTAATTATAGCGTCAAGAAATCGCAGGGTAGATTTATTTCAACTTTTTTTCTATTCTTCCTGGACTACAAGGTTATCTCAGTCTTGCCTTATTCTTGCGTTTGCTCATCACTATTCGCGACTAAGATGGCTCTCAAACGTTCGGGGTATTATGTGTATATGAAATATTTTGGGTGTAGATTTCCTGACCCAAAGTGAAACAGCGTATGGACTTCTCCTTCTATACCCACGCTCTCCCCCGCCCCTGGTTATAGGTTTTCTGTATTATTATATTAGAAATAACCGAAACCTATACTTAAATTTAATGAAAATTGTCAATGTGCCAATTTTTATGAAGAGGATCTGTACTCAGGTGTTAAAAGTTAAATTTAATCTGCTAATTGAAAACAAAACAAACCCCACGCAAAATTCGCAGCTAATCAAATATGTAAACTTTAATACCAAAAATTCCAGATCATTTGTGTCAAGAAAGGAAACATTCTATTATCTTTTCTAGTACCAACAATAGCGCAGAAATAAAAGCTGGTCGTTGATATTCTTTATTATCACATCTATGGATCAACAATTGATATTTCAATGCTGAAGCAAGCAACAACAACATTACTTTGATTTTTAATCGTAAGTTGAACAGAACCTTGAACGGTCGGATAAGACGTTTCAGTTGTGAAAGAAGTTGTATAAGTGGCTGTTTGTTGAGCAGTCAGAGGACAAGTAACACCATTCTTAAGATGAGCACAAACGTTGCCCAGATCGCCAGGTAAAGTATATGGCACAGATAGCCCAAAGATGGTGTAGACTAAGCTAGCACTCAAACCCGTTGTGGCAGTTGCTGAAATTACACAAAAGGATAATACAAATTAACTAAGCGCAAAACCTATTTTTAATAACTTACGAGCTTTGAAGTCAACTTCAATGGTAACAGTGCTGCCCTTTACAACTTTGCATGGTGGAGAAGTGCAGCCCGTAACTCGAATTGCAATGGGTGGGGGTTTGGACGGACCTGCAATTGCAAAACAAATTAAATACAGATAAATTTTTTTACATGATATAAAATATTTTATCCCTATTCTATGCTATATTCTTACACGATGAAAACGATGTAGCTCCAGAGAAAGCTATCAACGTGGCGAATAGCACAAACTTAATCATTTTATTTCTGTTCTGTGTTTAGTATGAATGAAATTTAACAATTGATACAGAAATGCATTTAAGAAGCATTTTATAGTGCCGTATAGACTATGGAGGTATTATTTTGGGGTGACCTAGACTCGTTTTTATCGAAAGTGTAACTTTCAATAAGAAACACATGGTTTAACAATAGCTAGATAAATGGATTAAACGTTTTCATCGATTACAATAAAATCAAGTTTAAATACAGCAAATTGTTCTGTATTAAAAAATGAGATTACATTTCCATAGAATTTAACAAAGCATTCAATTTTTATATTCGAAAGTTTTTTAACAATATAATCTGTTATGAAAAAGATTAGGTCGATTAGGTCTAAAAATAACCCATTACAATCTTTAATCAGTGTTCTCAGCGAGTTTTAACGAGGCTAATTTTCACGGGAGATCTCAAACATATTCCAGGAATCGGGTCTAACTGTAGTATACAAATCTTACACTGGACCTCTCCTCGAATACAACTCTTTTATTTTAGGCATCTAAATATACGCTCTCCCGCCTGTGTTAGAACTGCCTGCCAGCGTTGTCTAATTTAATTCAATACCCTGGAGAAGGTAATCTCACCTCCAAAAGTAAGAATTCTATAGACAACCTCAAAATTTACATACTCATTTCCAACAAGGAAGTTCACTACCTGAAAAAATTGTAGTCCGATAGTGTAATATCAGGGGTATATAGGGCGGATTGGTAAGGTTTCCCAATCCAACTCGGTTTGCAGTCTAAATAGCTTATCTCTGTGGTCTGTGCTCTTCTTCTTACTTTCCATCCAACGCCGAACTATCTAAGTCGAATTCCCTCGCTTGGAAATTCGGTTCACTGCCCAAGTAGCGTTAAATTCTCATATCAATTTTCAAACCAACCAAACCAGTTTGTAGTGGTGGCTTACTCACTTTCTTTAATTCGCTATTGGGACTTATGTTTCCGGAACAAAAACGTCAAGTCTGCCGCTGTTCGTGGAACCAAGATCATATAGGAAAGAAGTCATTTTTTCAATCCCTATTCACCCAAATCTGTGAATCCTAGGCAGAACAGAGGTTTAATCATGCCTTCAGAGGGTACAAAAGTTACCCGAGGGAATCATTCTTTTATAATATGTTGAGAAGTAAACTCTTTAAAGCAGCAAACACTCCCAGTCTTTTGTAACGTTCATCAAGAAGAATTTTTTTTAAATATTTCCAATTTGTAAAAGACGGATCGTTTCGTTTTCGTATAGTGCGTAGAATGATGAAAAGAAGAAATTTCCGTCATTTGACGACAGGACTGTAAGATGTTTTGTAACAGTCGAAGGAAAACGTGTATTTGAGCCATTTAGCCCCTATTGAGCTATTCATTTTTGTCTTGGGCTGAAGCTTTGGTTTGTGTCCTGGAAAGGTTTTGCGGTTTGGTGAACTTATAACGTTACGCATACAAATCGGATTTTGAAGCTAAGCCAAGAATTTTTTTATAATAGTTTTACACACAAAAAACACACACCCGCCCACATACACACACTTCCATCTAGTTAAGTTTTAGTTGAGTGTGCTTTGTGTGACAGACAGACCCGGCAAAAAGATCAGAGAGAGAGACAAGATAGACAGAGTAGACAGAGAAAGCACCAGACCGGCCAGGCAAACCACACAGACCAGCTAGTCTAACCGTGTAGCTGCCTTCCTGGTCTATCTGTATAGTTACATCAATTTGTATACGAAATATTGTAAATTTATTTAAAGCTCGCAGGTGGACAGCTATCAGGCAGCCAGCTACACATCTAGACAGCTAGGATGGCCTGCCTGGTAGACTACCCCAATGTGAAAGCCCAACCAAAACACACTGCAGCGAAGTAGTCTCATACATGTTGCACAACGGATCGCCAAAAAAAGTTCACCAAGCCTCAAAAGGTTCCCAAGACACATATTGCAAAAGCTTCAGCCCAAGTCTCAAACGAAAAGCTTGATTCAGTAATATTATGAATGGGTTGGCCCAGCCCAACATAGCTAAACTACTATGACTTTTAAGTGTGGGTATGCGCCGTATCAAAGGTTGGAAAGAAAGATCGGTATGTGTATGTAATACGAACATGTCGCGCGAATTTTTTGTTCTAGCCTTTATAGGATAGCTTCTACAGTACAACGACGACCCGAAGTAACTAGTTTAGCTCCTCGGAATATAGGTGGTGCGAGCTACGCTTACCTAAACAAATCAGAAAGAAAATCTCTTATTCTGTGGTGATGGTTAGCTGTGTGATATTGAGGGAACATATTAGAAATAATGACGATGTTTGAAATCGGTTGAAAAACGGATGTCTGATCGAAAACTATTTTAAGAATGTGTTTGTCATTTCTGAATGTCCCTTATACCGCGTTTATATCGCCTCGAAAACAAGCGTTTTCGTCAAAAAATCGCGTTTTGGGCGAAAACACAATCGAAAACAAATGTTTTATCATACAAATCGAAAACAACTTGGAAAGCTGTTTTCGATGAAAACGACCACGAAAACAAGAAAAGTGTGGACAAGAACCCAATTCAGCGTTCAGAACTTGTTATACGCATGTCATTTTCTGTGTCGAGACTTTTTTAAAATTTGAGTTTGCCATGGAAAAAATTTAAAACGAAATAATTAAAGTATCTATCTAGCATTTTTCTAAATAAACTGTCACTCGAAAACTAGAAAGGCGATGTGAACAGTTAATTCGTTTTCCGAAAACACTTGCATGAAAACACGTGTTTTCGAGGCGATATAAACGCGGTATTAGGTTGATTTTGGATACTTTTAAGTATAGTACACATGTTCTTGCATTTTTGTGAAGATTAATAATGTATTGTCATTAATTTCCAATACATATATCTGTAAGGTCAAACTCAATTTTTTGCAAATTTTTTGTATCAATTCCCCCTTTATTCGTCACTCAAATGTCTTACTGTGGCTTATCGCCCAAAACGTAAACGCGAACGCAACGCCAGACGTTCAATTTTGGTATCGTTGTAAACGCAGCAGGGGAAAACGACAAACGCTAAATTCGAAATTGTTTTTTCGGCATCGTTCAAAACGTGCGGCGGCAGTTTCCAGTGCTTTTGTGAAACGTCAAGTTTTGTTTGCGGCAGTTGGTTGTTTACGGTGATTGTTAGAAATAATTGTGGAATTATGTAAGTAATTGAATTATAAAACGTACCAAATAAACATTATTAACAAATAATTAATTCTTTAAAAAGGAGGAAAGTTACTAATCAGGAGCAATATGCTCAATTAGTGGGGGTTATGAAAACCAATGTAGAAATTGCTAAAGGATTCAGCACTGAAGCGCCCAGCGAAATTTCGAGTTTCTGGGAAAAGGCGAATGGTCAGCTGAACAGTTTGGGTCCACCAGATAGGACAGCCAAAGAATGGAGAAAGGCAGGGCTTATTTTAATTAATATGGATACTTTAATAAGTATGTATATGCTTTTATATATATAAAAAATATTTTAGGTATGGACAGATTATAAAGCATTTGTGAAAAAAATAACACAAAATAAAAGGGAAGTCAATGCAATGCATTTACTTCGTTTGCTACGCTTTGCTGATAGCTTCCTTGCGCCAAGAACCAAAGAGTTGCAGCTAGTTTCATTTTCAGCGATAATGAAGTTGATTTGGTTGCCTTTGGGTAACTTTCTTCTATTTCTTGAAGAACATATTTAAATGCGCGTTTATTTAGACGGAAGTTTTTGATGAAGCTAAAAGTATATTTTCGCATATTTTTACAAATAAATAAAAAAATTTATTAAATAAGAGGTATATTTTACATTCTTTCGTCCATTTCAAAAATATCCCTTGCTGTACTTGTTGAATTTTGTCGGACAGCGCTTTCATTGCCATTTTCACTAGCTAGCTCCAACATATACAAAGCCACGGTGTCCATAATTATTTAATACTCTTATACTCACTAAAACGTAATAAAAAAGTGCACAATTTTGAATTTAAACGATTAACTAAACCTCTGCCGTACTTGATTTGAAATTTTTGACAAATATCAGCTGATTTCGAAAAGTTTCGAGCACAGTTGCATTCACGCGTTTTCCACGATTCGCGTTCAAGGTGAAGTGAAACATGTAAACGGCGCGTTTCTCGAAACGCGCGTTTACCACGATGAGCCCCAAGAGATGGCACTAGCGAATGTATTGAAATTGAATTTTAAACTAATAAGATATTGTTCTCTTTTTGCTGTGCAGGCTAATGGATTGATTTGTTGAATTTTTTTATGGGGGAGGGAGGCACCACAGGATCTGCCTAGTAGCCTCGAGATTCTTAATCCCGCTCTGCCCAAGAGTTTCCCTCAATGGAGTTGAGGCTCCGGTTGAGTGGTTGAGTTAATCAAAATCACTGCTCATGGCATGTTCTAAATATATGCGCTTCACGTTTGGCCAAACTCCTGCGCAAACTATGTACACTATGTTTGAATGAATGTTTGATCGCTGGTCTCACCTCTTCTGCCATCGTGCGATGTACTGGCTACGTGCCAGAATCCGACGCAGTGCCTTGGTCTGCTCCTTGCAAAAATATCAAAGGGTGTTATTGCTGCTATTGAAACGAGCTACCTCTGACTTAGTACGTCTTTCACTACAACCTCGAAGAGCACTTGCTAGATACGCTGAGATTATTTTCTGTCCAAATCAGCTCCCCACACTGGCGCTGCATACAATACGACCGAACTAACCACACTCGTGTTAAGCAGGCCTCGCACAGTGGGGCAAAATGCCAAAAAGCTGGCCAAAAGTCCAAAAATCGAAGTTCGATTTTCGAAATTTTTGCCTGATAAATATCTAGTGGGAGACCCCTGCCACATATTAAACCGGTTTATGGCGGTCAGGTGTCCTTTTTCTCTTCGCAGGATCGGTTCAAAAGTGACTGTTGCAGCAAGTGTTTGTGTGAATTTTTAAGTCCTTGACGAAGCTAATATTTGTTATGAGTATTATTCTACCGTGTGAATAGTTATTAAGGGGAGGTCCAACCCAAAAATGATAAAAATTGAAAAAAAAAAAAAACTTTTTTTTATTGTGTTTTCAGATACTATGATTCTTCTAGTATAGTATTTATTGGTATTTAAACTTTGATTAGAATGTAAATAAACTCGAAAAAAAATGAAAAAAAGCGTTGCTTTTCTTTGATCGCCATTATCTCTAAATGTCATTTGTCATGTTTTCTCGTAGGTGGATTAATTTTTCTCAGTCAATTTACAGCCGATTTGCCTGAAATTTGGTACACACCCTCTTCGAACAATAATAAAGATTTTTGTAAAACAGATTTTTGATAACGTTATTTAAAAAAAAGTTATATCGCTTCAAAAGTGAAAAACACTCGAAAATAGCCTCAAAATAGCGTTTTTCTTGCATGTCATTATTCCAACTAGCGTAACTTCGTAACAAAATAAAAATTCAAAAATCTGTTTTACAGAAACTTTCATTATTGTTTAAAGATGATATGTGCCAAATTTCACGTCAATCGGATGAAAATTGGCCGAGAAAAATTAATCCACCTACGGGCATATTTTTCACTCTTTCATTCAAAAAATGGTGGGGGAAATTTTTGGAGAGGGTTTTCGTACACATTTTCTGTTAAAGCCAATTAAGATACACAATATATCTGAAAATTATGCAATTCGATGAAAAATTGTAGATTTTAGCCATTTGGGTTGGACCTCCCCTTAAATTAAAAAAAATAGACTCTGATCCTCAAGATATATAGAAAACATTTCTATTAGCTATATTGTCTATTTTCATATCTGTATAGATTAATTAATTAATGAAAGACAGTAAATTTTTTATTATTTTTGCTAGAAAATCTTTTGTTAAAGAAGCCCTACAAAAAAAGTCTCGCTAGGTCCCGCTTTAAATTTTTTTTTTAAAATGTTCCTTAAACATTTCTACACAAAATGCAAACAACAAAAATTGAGACTTTTTGCGATCTTTTAGTCGGTGGACGTTTTTATTTAAAAAGTGCATCATTTTGTGGGTTATTCTCACCATATTTGTTTATAAATAACCTTTTAATGGATTCATATTACATATGTTATGTATGTATTATATAATATATTTATATGAATATTGTTTTTATAAACTACTGCATACAATTTTCGGTATGTTCTTTATATTTGTTGAGTTCGGAAACAGTACAGGTAAATTAAGTCGAAAAAAGCGAAATAGCGGAAATGATTGGGTACAAGCTAAAATGAATGTGGCAGAGAGCTTATTTTTAGGGTTTTTGTAAGGGGTTATAAAGTCTACCGTTTTTCTACCCTTCATATATGGGGTTTTATGGTCAAAATATCAGTTTTTTGCAAATACATGTTAAACGGTAAGTGTTATCATAAAATAGTGTTTACAAAATTTGTAGGTATATTATGCTATTATTTGCAAAAAAAATGTTCTGAATTTTCCCGTACGAATTGCCATTCATGAGATATCGCCGTTTTAAAAATTTAAAAAACTCATATCCATTCATTTGCGACTTGTAAAGTTCATCAAACGTTCAATAAATCCTTTGTTGGACTACATGGTTAATATTTACAGGAGTGATTTCCTTACAAGTTTTTATTTAAAAGGTTATTTTTTTATTAAAAAAAGGCCACTAAATTCGAAATCAGCGACCGCCGTATACCAAGTTTTGTAGCAATTGAAGGATATTTCACTACTTTTAGCCGCCATTTTGAAGCCGCCATCTTGTTTATGAAAAATGGACACTAAATTTGTAATCAGCGACCCCAAAAACCCCCTTATACCAAGTTTTGTAGCAATTGAAGGATATTTTACTACTTTTAGTCGCCGTTTTGAAGCCGCCATCTTGTTTATGGAAAAATGGACACTAAATTCGTGATCAGCGACCCCAAAAACCCCCGTATACCGAATTTCAAATTAATTGGGTGATGTTAAAGACTTTTGGCCAGCTTTTCGGCCTTTTGCCCCACTGTGCGTCGGCAGCGTACTCGCCCCAAAGTTGAACCTTCGGTCAGCCTTTGGAGACTACGTTGTCCTGAGTGCCTTACTACCTAGTCTAACTCTCAGTGTATACTAGTAACCATATGGACACCATCCGTTGTCGATCTAGCCTTTCTGAAGCTGAATTGTCTTTCTAACGAGCCACCATCCCTCACGGTGCTTGGGAGTAATCCGTCATATACCTTGAAAGCTTGTCCATAGTGTTTAAAAAGCATTTAGGGCTGTAGTCTGTAGGACGACGGGATCCGGGAGGTTAATCCGGCTACAGAAAGGGCAAAAAGTTCGATGCTTCCACCAATCAGGGAACACTCCTTCTTAGGCACGCTATGAACTTGGGCGAACCGACCAGGTGTGAAACTGGTTGCCAGCTTTTCCGCTACCGTCCAGTCTAGGAGCTTTTCCAACGGCAATAGCTTTCTCGGTTTAGACAATTTTTTCTTCTCTTAACCCTGAGACGTCTGCGTCCTGCCTGCAGAGCCTTCTTGTGCTTAGGCAAACCCTTCGAGGTTCCCCAATTTTGTCTTTCCACAAGAAGTTCAGCAATGGGTGCAGCCCTTGTGTTAGTGGAGTCTGCCTGTTCTGCAGCAGGATTATCTCTTTTAACACCTCTTCATCGAGTTTGTTTTGAACCCATGCCGTGCTTATGGCGTGGTGTTGCTGACTTATTCATCTTCCTCTGTGCGTAAACACTTCAATCATCCGTCTTTGGAAGTAGCTATCGTGTCACTTATGAAAGTGATGAGTTTCGAGGGAAACCAGGAACAAGTTATTCATAGCTACCTTGCATAGCCAAGCAACACTGCACAACACACTTAGCCAAGCAACACAAATCTTTATACTGCATATGTCCAAGGTTACTAGGTTTACAAATCTGACGTATATTTGTTGTTAAAAGTACAGTAGGTCCAAGCTGTGGAAAAATGGAAAAAGATGGAAACTGCAATAGTTTGTACTAAAAGAGAGTAAAGTAAAAGTTAACTTAAATCAGTTAATTTCAATGTTATATAAGCTACCAAAGCTTGTTTCTTTTTATACTTCACCGAGGCAGATTTCTAATAAACTCTCCCTAATATTTTTCTCACTTTCAATTATTTTCATGTTACTGCGGTTGCCTTATCTCATCAAATAAAGATTTCATAGCACTTTTTTCGTAATAATAATAAAATGAAAATTCCATAACCTAATGCCAAAGGAAAGGAACAGAAATCTCCAAATTAGTTTCGAAACAACCCCCCAGCTCCACCCCCAAAAAAACAAAACTGGCCTAGGTTACATTGCGGCAGGGCTTCCATGTACAAGTATCCGTCACAGAAAATAGCAAACATCATTCAAAATCTGGGGGTGTTTTGTCGTTTTATGTGTGTAAACAACAAAAAACACAACACAAAACCCATTACAAGCCTGTCAACCCCACCAGCCAACCACCACCCTGCACAGGGATGAAAGCTTTTTCCGCTGTACCAAAAGTTATATGTCATCATTTCTTCGCATTAACCCGACGACGCTTGTATGCCCAACATTGGAGTACGAGGGGGTCCAATAAATAGGGAAAAACGCTAAGAGTCTTTCTGTGGCGCACTTTTATACAGTGCGGGGGTTGTTTTGCAAGGCTGCTATTTAAGGAATTTCGTATTCACTCGGTTTTTTTACATTGGATGAAATCGAGTGGTGCGGGGACAAACAAACCAACCAAAAAGTACTAAGGACGACGTAGAGAGGAGTTCTTCTATGGAGTGGGGAATAAGTTGCTGCCACAAAAACTGTTGGGGCTTTGGAAAATATTTATGACATCCCTAGAGTTAAGTTTGAAGTGTAAAACATGGTTTCGAACGACACCACTTTATGCAACTTCTATGGTGCTGGGACACTCTTATGCCCCATCGCAAAGTTCAGTCTTGGGAGGCATAAATAAAAAATTGATAGGATTTGATTTGATCCTCGAGCGTTATCTTTTAATCGACCCTTAACCAATTTAGTCTTCATAAAAGTGCAATTTGTATACACGACCATATTCTCCGTGCCAATTCATTCCGACTACAGCCACGATTTTAAAAACTTCCTTGAAACATTGAACGGATATCTTTTACAATATCCATCGCCAACCAACAGACTCGTTCCTTCCCTTCATTTTTCATTCGTTAATCCCTAAAGCGTCCCTTCAAGACCCCTTGGCTGAGGGTAAAATATTAATAAAGATGAGCTACTGGGGAACACTGCCGTAGGGGAACCAGATCCTCGGGTGCCAGAAGGAATATTTGGGACATTTCAATTGACTAACTCGACTACAGTCGTTAGTTGGGTTCCATATGTGCTCTGCATTCCTGTTGTGTAGCCAACATCTAGACTAGATTTAATTTCTATGCACGATCCTGGCAGGATATAGAAAAAAAAAACGGTTGTTTTCACATTACTGGATATTTTATTACATGTTCGAATTCAATTGAGAAGAGTATGGCGTAATCTTAAGTAACTTTCAGTTTAAGGTACATAAATTAGTCCACTTTTGAGTTTATTGTCTGGATACGAGTGCTACGTCAATCCTGCTAGGTTAACCTTCACTTTTGTTATACATTTTTTATTTTAGGACATTTTTCTAAACTTCTTCCTTTAAAGATTTTCATTGTCTGTAGAAAGTCTGGAGGCAATTGATATTGGTAAAAAGTTACACGCTAGTTCGCGAATGTATAACAAAAACTTCGACTAGAAGACATTAAATAAGTTTAAGGGTAAAATAAAAATAAGAGACAATGGCTAAATCCAAAACAAATAGTTTTATGTCTGTACCAGGTCATGTCTGGTAAAAATAGAGGCCAGCATGCGGCGTGAACTCCAACAAAATTCAGGAGTTCAATCGTAAGGTCCATCCTTTTCTTCTTCACTACCCTCCACACTCCTATTAACTTATCCTGTTCTTCGAACCAAGCTTACTAATGGACATCGCACAAAAACGAGTACCTAAGACGGACTGGTGGTATATCCATGGTTTAGCTAGCACACAAACTAAATTTGGTGGTGGTCGATTTCGGCACAAACGTTCCGTTAGCAAAGGCAACCCGGTGATCACATCAGGCTTAAAAAGATACAAGAATCTGGCATAAAACTACTATAGGTGTTCCTAGGCCCTATATATCTATTTCCTAATGTTGGCTAGCGTTCAATTCCAAGCACAGCCCTTCTCATCCTGGTATTCGTACTGCAAGATCCTTCGTTACCAAGAAATACTTCGGTCCATTGATCAATAAAGACTTCAATGAGTGGTCTCGATCGTGTCTTCGTGCCAAAAGCCCAAAGTTTCATAGCTTTCAAATTATAGACTCCAGCTTATAGCTTAACCATAGTCGACAGAGATGGCCTGAAGCATTCCCAATTCGAGGCATCTCCGCTTCAACAATGGCAAAAAGATTCGTCACATTCGTCCCAAGATTTGGGGTACCTCTTAAGAGCACAAACAATCAAGGCTTGCAGTTCAAATTGAAAGAGTTTAGTGAAGTGGCCAAATTACTTGGCACTTATCGAATCCGGACAACCGACTATCATCCCCAGAAAACGGGATGGTGGAACAGTTCCAGAGGCAACTAAAACCAGCCTTGTGGCAAGGGACAGCCCTTTGTCGTGTTAGGCATCCGCAGCTCAAACAAGATCTCGTTCGTAAGCGGTCAAAACCTGAAACTTCCCCATTCGGTTCCATCACAACTGGAATGATTCCTGATTCAGTGATCTAGCAGATTTCCGGCATATCCGCAGTCCATTATTCCTTAGAACCTGTCAGAGCACCAAAAAGGAATCGTCAACAAAAGGCTTTGTATACAACTGTTGGCGAAGGCGTGGATTTTCCGATCGACCCACAAACTGAGGGCCACTACTTTCGCAGAAATAAATTTTAACATGGACTCAAAGTCGTCAAATTGACGACATCCACAATAGGCCACTAACTCTGTGAAATACATAGTTTCTCTTTGGCAAAATGACTAGATGTTTTTCATCGTATTTCTGCAATGCATTTTTTAGTGCCCTACGACTCGTAAGAATAACGAGTTGTCTAAGATTTAATTAAGATTCAACAGTTTGCTTGATGGTGGTATAGATTTTCGTTGAAGATGTGGTTGAGTTCTCTGTAGAAATAATGACCTTGAACCTTCAGTTGAGCTTCATCAACTCTGACAATTTGTGTAATAAAACCACTTTGAGGTCCTTTAGCAATAAAGCTTTTAGACATGTCGTGCGCATTTCTCCTGAATGGAAGCTGGCGGTAGCTTGCTCTGAAAATGACGTCACTGTGCACATATATTTTTTTCTGGGCCAAGGGGTGACCAACATAATTTGAAGTGCGAGATTTATTCCGCAGAGCTCTCATTTGAAGGAATGTGATGCTAAGTGGAATTGGGCATTTCTCGTGAATTACAGCCACTCGGTTCGCGACGAAGACCTTAACTTATGAACGATGTTCCCGAAGTCATGCGAGGACAGTGGAAGGAGTCAGAGCACGGGTGGATTGATGCATTATACAGATTTCGATTAGTGCGGACATAGACCAAGGGTTAAACGAGCAGAGTGGCGCAGCACAAGTCTTGGGAGTGACACGGTCTTGATAGGGCAAATACATGTCTTAGCAGCAATTGGTAATAATTGTAAATTGTCAAAACGTGGGCCTCGGTAGTCGGGGGGTAAGACGCCTGGCTACCATCCCAGAGGTCCCGGGTTCGAATCCTGGCACGGATCCGTCGCCTTTCCACTTTCCTCACCTACATAACTTTCCTTCTTTCTTCTTCTCTCTTTAATTTCCTGATTCCTCCTGTCATAGCCTTCTCCAGCCCTTCGCCGCTTTCTCAAGCCCATGACATCGATGAGATTCAACTCGTTTCAGGAGGCATAACAATCTAGCGAGTTGTTCCTCGATGCCCCGATGTCAGAGTCATGTAGTAATGGTTGAGAGTAGGTGGAATAAAAATATCGCGGTTGGTTGTAGCAGTGTTAAGTTTCTCAAGAAGTTGAGGTCTCGTCGGTTGTTGAGCCAAGTGATGTTGAAATCATGCAGTAGCTCATGGTTCCAATAAATTGTTGTTAGTTAGAGCCTCAGCAAAAAGATTCTAGCTGTGGTTGTTACTGGTTACTGGAAAAGCTTCCGAGCGGATCGAAAAGTTTACTAATATTGGGAAGGACTGATCGTTTTGAAAGGAAGTCGGAGTTTGGCAAGATGATGTTAAAGCGAAAAGCATGTTTAGTTGGAGAAAAAGCAATGTAGAGTGTTTTAACTTGTGGGTTATAAAAGACACTGGTGTAAGATCGGGACACCGGAATATCAGCAAGACAACATGGTGAATTTGACAGCCATTTCCTTAGTTTGACCTAAGTGTAATATGGAAATAAGCTAATTCCGTGTAGGACTTCAAGATTGTAGTCCAAGGTGCTGACTGAAAGAGGAACTTATACCTCTTAAGGGCTTCTAGGCAATCTGATGCTTGTTTTTGGCGATTTGTAATATGGAATAATTCCACCGTTAAAGTGGTGGTTCCTTAGTTAAAGTTGTGTCTTAGCTTTTAAAAGATAGCTCAACCTCTACATTCACACAGTTCACTGATCTAGAATGATGGTCGATGCGGAATTTATGAGGTAGGAGACAGTACTTGGCTGTGGAGGCTAACTAAGAAGAAGCTTGATGCTGTTGTAAATAGAGTTGGACATGATGTCATGATTTAAAAGACAAGAATTGGCAAGTGGTGTTTAATATTGTCGAAGGTCTATGAGTACATTACCAACCAGCTGTCTTTCTCATAGTGCCAGACAGATCTTTTCGAAACTGTGATGATAATGCCAGAAGGTAGATATTTGAAATTAGCTCAAACAAGTTAGTGATCCAAGTTACCAAGAGGTAGCCAACATCGACGGAGTACCGTTTTGAATGTAATGGAAGAAATAGACCAAGTTGACGGGCTCCTGTGTTTGCAAAGCAGGAATTCTCGTGGGCTAATTGAGTATTTGACGAAAATTATTACTTATTGATATATAGGGCTCGGTGTCTTTGCCAGAAACCCTGGTGCTATTGGAGTAGTTTAGCAAATTTACATTATAAACTATGAAATTACCCGCAATTAAGATTTCATATTCCGAATGGGAAAATAACAATCTGTCAGAATGCATTTGTATAATGCAAAAATTAATGTCAATCAAAAGGCATCAAACAGAAGATAACTTCGCTTGAAGCCCACAAATATTAGAAAAATTAAAACAGAAATTTTTATATCGGGGCTTCACTTTCTTTATCTTAATAACAGCATAGTAAAACCTGTGAGAGTCCTTGCACACTCATCGAGTTTAACATGGAACAGTTACGTTGAGGTGTTATGTTTCCTGAAACGAGGCGAATCCCTGTGACTATGTTCAATTTGGAAGCTATCGAGCGCATAAACTGACATTCTATACCTTGAGGACCTTTGAAAGCGTGGAAGTGTCAAAACACTAACTAAAGAGAACATGTGTTTCTCCTCCCTCCCCCAGAACAAATTGTTAGATTCACCAGAAGAATTCGCCACGTATTTTCCACTGTTAAAATCTGAAAAAATTAATGGTTTACAAAAAGGATCTCCACGTTCCTTTTATTGACATTCAAGGGCTAGGAATAGTGATATGGCAAGTAGTCTTACGTGATTTTCTAATACTCCTTTAACAAAAACCAAATTACCCCCAAATCATATTTGTCAAGCTCCCATTTCGAAATTATTTACCTTTGAGAGTCAATAAAAGTCGCAGCAATTTCGAAATAAAAAGTGCGAATAAATCAGAGACAAACAAGAAACGTGAAACCTCCCCAAACAATCGTTTTGTCCCAGAATGGAACCGTGATGACTTAACTAAATAGAAAAAAATCCCGTCGTTTTCCTTGTGATAAACAAATTTTTCCAAACGCTTTGGGCGGCATCTTGCCATTTTGAAACTTCTCAAGGTAAACACGACCCAGTTAGGATCTGTCGGTGTGTAATCACTGTACAAGAAGTTTCCAGTCCTTGGGCACACTGCGGAGTCATGGAGCTTCGACTTGGATGAGTTTTCAATTCCGGATACCCAGATTCAGTCTAGCATGTGTCCAGATGATTATCGCATAAACAGCTCCGCAGTGACACCGACCGACGGAGCATCTCCAAATCCAGACATTACGGGCGGTCTACAATGTTTATGGACTCAGGTAAACACAGTGCCATGATTGATGTCTTCACCTGACACGACCCGGCAAGCTTCCCCAGTATTGTTACAACAGAGAAGAAACTCTACATAATTGATCCCATGCGGGCTTGCTGCTGGTAAATTTTGGGGAATTTGCTTCTATTTATGGCATTAAGGGAACCCATTTGGACCGATGACATGCAGGAAATTGGTGTAAGGTAGAAAGAAGACAGTAACTGATGGCATTATAAATAGTAAGCTGGACGCACTCGGATTATCCCTGCAAGGGTGATCCGGTCAAATAATGGCTTGATGCAGTGACCTGCACTTTCGGGATGGATACTTATTGTGGATGAATAGTGTATAAGACACAGTTCAATGCACCTCAAAGAGCGTCTGTTGCTCCTTTGTTGGCTCGAGCTGATAATTGAGGAGTTTACATTACGTGATTCCAGACAATTGAGCATTTGTCAGCAGTTTCAGTGCAATCAATTCTCCTGTATCTTTCGGAAGCTGTTGCTTAGTGGTTTTGATCTTTAGTTCGCTCCCGCGTGGATTTAATTGTGTGGGAATGCACAGCTTTTAAATAAATTAGTTTTTATTGTGAGCAAGGAAAGGGTCGTGCTGGAAGATTATACCTGGAAGCTAATGACTAGTTCCATAAACTACTTATTCAAATGACTCACTTTTTTATACTGTAGGAACACCAAGGCTGCACTTGATTTGCCAACAGGCAACGTAGGAAATCATCCATCATTTTAATCTGCAACAAGCCTTCGCTTATGTTATTAATGCACAATGGAGTAACCTTATCGGAAGAGTCACGAAAATTTGCTTTGAGTAAATATAAAGCCAGTCAACATCTATGAGCAGTTCTTTCGGGTATATTTAAGGCTTTGAAAGAAGTGAGTCAAACAACCTCTCTTACAACCACTCAATTGCAACTGTTTCCAATCTCTTCTCGATTGGGGTGCCCTCATACTCGGGGTTTGACCAATGAAGAAGGCAATGTCTGAGCTCCGAGTTTTTATTGTCTTTGAACCCGCGATTAACCGGAGCCCAAATAAAGGTAAATTGAGAAGGTCTAGCACGCCAAGGGCCTTATCGTCCTGAATAGGTACCGCCTGATTGACAATCAGAGATCCGTTTATTTTTTAGGCCCTTCTTAAGTTCTCAAGAGTGAATGAATGAACACCAATGCTTGAAATACAGTTGCTAGGGTACCTAGGCTTATCACTCTATTCTACAGTATCTGGGGTTTTCACTCTAGATTCCGGCGCCCACACGTCTCTATTTTGTAGTCATCCGCTTCTTTATGAAAAGTCCAGGTTAGCCTGGCTTGTGTGTAGGCCCGAGAATGAGGTGGCTCTCATTTTGAGATCTTAAAGGACTTGCATTCGTCCGATAGCATTCGCGCTTAAAAATAACCCATGAATTTTTCAATGTTTAAGAGCAGTCGGAAAACGAACGGAAACTATACTTAGGTAGTGAACAAGAGTCGGAACCACGGAACTGAAAATTGGGTAAATTCGATTGAAGACTGTGGACGTGGACGGAAATCAGGCGGAATTTGACGGAAGCGTTTCGATATTTGGATGGAAGGAGTGACAATTAGAAATTTTCCAAGTTCAAGAAATGCCGAGTCCTCCTTCCTAAGAATGTTACAAGTCTAAAAGAGATAAAAATTTCCGCCTTGCTTTCGGCTCTTTTCAGTCTTTTGTTGATACTTGTGATCTCAGTTTTTACTTTCTGCCTTATTTCAGACAGACTTCCGTCTAAAATTCATTTTTCAGTCCTTTTCAGTCGTATATTTTCACGTCGGGATCTCTTCTGGTGTTTTCCAGAGTTAAATGTGCAAATGTCAACAATTTCCGTTGCCACAATTAAGCTGAAAAATCAAAAACCTAAAAACACGATCGTGTCTTCGTGTGTGAGTAATTGCTCCAAAGGTCGGCCATTCATTTGGCCTATTGTACTACAACCCCTATACATCATACTTGTAGGCCAGACCGCTTGAACTCAGTAGTCTTTAGTCCTTTTTTAAGTCATCTCCTAGACTCTGATTCGGCCGAAGCCGTGGAATAGGGACATGCCCTGGTCTTTAAGCTGCATGAGCGACCTCTCGTCAATGCTAAGGGCAAGACCGTTCTGGTCCACCTTCCTACCCATCACTTGCCGAGAGGTCACCTCAACTGGCTGGTTCTGAATTTCCAGGCTGCGGAGCACCTTATCCGGCTCCCCAACATCAATAGGAACCCAGAATGCGATCCTTGAATTTGAGACGGTCCTTTTCCTCCATTACTTTGAGGTTGGACCCTTCCCAGACCTGCAGCCTGGCGACAGCATTTGTCAGCCATTGGCTGGTAGGTTCGTAGGTGATCTTAATGAGACGCTCTGCCGCCCTTACACCTTAAAACTGAGGCGGACAATCGCCTTTAAGACTTTTGTCCACCTCAGTTAGACCGGAATCGCAAATGGAGTAGGATTGCTCCTCCGTCAATATGCCTTCGGGATAGTTGTCCAGGACAACTGCCCTGGTGACCCCAGCCAGCTTGTCCCGGTATGAGGGTTCTTGCGACTGCCCCCTTTTTTTCTGGGGTCTCTGCCCAGCAGGAGAATCCTCTGACCGCTGTCGTTTTGGCAGTGCGTCAGTTGGGTCCGGCATGCGAAATAGTCCTCTAGAAGATATAAGAGTTGGTGCTACTAGTTTTCTGGTGGGTCCAGAAACTTCTGGCAGTCAGGGTCCGCTTCTTGGAGCCCCCGATGTCTTGACCTCTGTCCTGCCTCAGGTTTTTTTGAGAAGGCAGTTCCATATGTGGGACTCGGGTGTGCTCCGTGGAGCTCCCCAATTCCGCTGCGATCTTCCTTGCCTTTGCCCTCCTCCTCTTGACAGCACCAGATTTTTTCTTGCTAGGTTGCACTGTCATACCGACTAGCTTGGCAGTTACTTCTTCAAAAACATTGCCGCCCGCTGCCTGAGCCATTGTTGTTGATTGAGAAGCTGAAGCTTCTGTGCTGGACGAGGTACCTCAAAGGAGATCGTTCTTCAGCTCTGAGCCGATGCAATCATTAGCGAGGCCGCACACTGAAGCTTCATGCGGCATTAATCATATAACTTTTACTCTGGGGCTTAATCTCCATGAAACATTAGCTCGCACATACAAAAGATGCAACATGCAACATAAAATTAGTTTTAGTATTAAAAATGAGTTCATCCAGTGAGGATGAAGTTATAGCAACTTGGTTGTTTACAAGGTTAAGAAAAAAACAACGCAAAAATAAACGAAAATATTGGATTCATCCGTATTTAGTTAGAAATATACACCATAGTCCTGCAATAGTGTCAAGAGAATTGGCTCAAGATGAAGCAAGATTTAAACAATTCTACAGAATGAATAAAACAAACTTCTTTGATTTATTAAATCTTATAAAATGTCAAATAGTAAAACAAGAAACAAATTTCCGACTGCCAATACAGCCTGAGGAACGCCTTCTAATAACGTTAAGGTAAGTAAGGTTTTTGGGTTTCGCCGACAAAAACAGCGTGAGCGGGTTCTACAATAAACGCACCCTGTTGTGACGTGTTTCCAGAAACTGCTGAATGTTGTGAACCATGTGTCGAAATTACAGGAATATGCTGTGGTTGAGCAGCTACAAATATGGCTGAATTATGCAGAGGGGATACATCTTGATATAAATTTGAATTAGATGCTGGGGATTCTTTGTTTTGAACTTCATTTTCAACAAGAATTTCATCGGCCAAATGAAGAACCCTTATCCTAAACTGGCGATTTTGCCTAGGTGTCATATCTTTCATGTAGGCGATGAGGCTATTTACGAAATTTTGATCCCCATCTATTATATCACTCTTTTCGGTTTTTTCGCGTTTGGACGCCAACCAATTTACAAAAGCATTTTCTACCTTATCTGAACCTTCATCAACCTTCCGTTTTAATTTTGATTTGGTGAGCGGTTTAAATACAGAATTTTCTCCTTAATCTGTATTTTCCCGGAAGGATGATCCTGTGACGTGCTCTCTTGGTTCTATGATAGGTTCCTCAGGCTCTTCTCTCATGGTTTCACAACTATCTGCGTTTTCTTCGACAGGGCTTATTTCCGATAAGTTTCCGCTTTTTGTTCCACTTTTCAAATAAGGTGTAAGAAATTCCAAGTGATTTGCCAAATAATAATTTTTTTTGGAATTAGCATCGGATCCGCTAGGAAGTTGTCTTCTAGACCTTAGGAAACTTGCCCTAATTGCTCGCCAACGTTCCCGGCAGTTTGTAGCTAAAAATTATTAAAAATTGTATCAATTAATTACTTTTAAAATAAACAATAAATTAACTAGAAAACATGAATTCTAGGTTTCTTGCGACTGGTCGAAGTTTCAAGGATTTAGCCTTACAATTCTACCGTGGCGATAGTACTGTAGGGTTAATAGTAAAAGAAACAACTAGGGCAATATGGGAAACTTTGCAACCCTGTTTTCTACCAATGCCTACAGAACAAACATGGAGGAGTAATGCTAACAGATTTGGGGAATTGTGGAATCTGCCTAATTGTGTCGCGGCTATTGATGGGAAACACATCCGTGTTAAAAAGTTTCATAATTCAGGCTCAAGGTACTATAATTATAAAGGTTTCTTTTCTATTATTTTAATGGCATGTGCGGATGCGGATGGAATTTTCACATTAATTGAAGTAGGAGATTTTGGCCGTAACAGCGATGGAGCTGTCTTCAGGACTTCGCAGATCGGTAAATTTCTCAGTCAACACAAGCTATCATTACCTCAAGATAATAATCTACCGCGCGATGAAAATGGTAGTCCTTTTCCTTTTTACATCTGTGGCGATGAAGCTTTTCCACTACAACCATATTTAATGCGACCTTTTCCTTCTCGCGTATTAAATTCAAAACGAAGAATTTTTAATTACCGTTTGTCGAGAGGGAGAACTTCCGTTGAAAGGGCTTTTGGAATGCTTGTTTCAAAATTTCGTATTTTTGAAGGTCCTATTGCTTGTGGCGAGGAAATAGTAATTGGAGTAGTGAAAGCTGCTTGTGTACTCCACAATTTCATCCGTATCCGAGAGGGAATTAAGACAAACCCAAACATATTTGAACCTGAAATTGAAGTACCTTTGCTGGAAGACCGTCAAGATGGTTACATTGCTAGGACTTTAGCAATGCGCCATAGAGAATATCTTGCTGATTACTTTATATCCTCATCTGGATCAATCCCTTTACAATGGAGGTACATATAACAAATTTAATTGACTCCGCAATATTTAATAATAATAATATGTGTATTAGTTCAAATGCAAATAAAGTTTTACTACTCACGAGAGTCTTTTATTTCTCGAGCAATTTCCGCCCAAGCAGCTTCTGTTACATTCTTCTTACTATACGATGGTATATTATAGTTCCACAAACATTGGTGTCTCTCCACCAATTCAATTAATTTTATATTTCCTAATGGATTGTCTACACGCATTTTGCTATGAAAATGTAAAAATTAATATAAAATAGTATGAAATATAAAAATTTATAAAACAAATTATACTCACCACAATTTTTGGACAACTTTTATTTTAATCAAAAAAAAAGGCTCCGAAAATGTGCAGAGCATACTAAGCACATCGTGCATAAAACTCGCATTCAATGTTTCACGATGCATGCTTCATAGAGAATTTGCAGCAGACCTATTCTGTGTGCGGGCTGCATGCAACTTTACTTGAAAATTAAATGCAAACATAGGATGTTAGTTTCATGGGGCATATTCTCTAAAGAATAATCTGCAGGGCTTATAACCCATGAGACTTCAGTGTGCGGCCTCGCTTCGGCCCACAACTTCCTTCTTCGACTGATTTTTTAAATTTTTGGTCCATGAAAGTCCTACGATTATGGCAGGAAAGAGAAGGTCCATCCTAACAGAGCCTCCATATCAGGGTTAGGCTATATATAACTGGGTGCGCCCGGTGCCCAGAAGAGATCGTTCGGGACAGTACAACCCTACCCACTGCCACGCAGCTCTCGACACGATGACATTTACATCTTGGCTTGTTAGGGTTTTAAGGGTCTGATCCTTACTACCGTCATTAGTTGGTTATCCAGGTGGCACCACGAGGAGGTGACGGTTCGATTTTACCCCGCTATGTCCTTAGGGGTTGATATTATGGCAATAAATTCTATTCTTAATAGACATACATAACAACTACGCTAATATATTAGCTGGGTGTCTATTTGGTCTATATGATCTTTCATAAAGAAGGAACGTGTTAAACTTTTATCAAGCCCACAATCTTTGCAACGAAGTCACAAGCGAATTTTTTTTTTTCAATAAGCCCAATCAAAGAAGAAACAAACAGGAGAAACTTTGTGCATCTTAATAATTTGGGTTTTCCCAGAAAAAAATTTAAACTTATGTCCAGGCCGGTATCAGAATATCTCGCTATGCGCAAAATGTCCTTTGATTAATCTACCGACTCAAAATACCTCAACCACGAAACTTGGAATGTTTTCGACAGACCCAACGATCTTTTTCCAAAAGTGCCTATCGAACTACAAAATATCGTACACTAGTATCAGCAACAAAATCTGAAGCCTCATTGGATTACATGGGAACTTGTATAGTTACAATTCTCATTTTAATAATTTGGAAAAGGTGTGATAGTAGTTGTGATTAAAAGTTCGTCCATAAAATCTAACACGAGTCCCTAGTCAATTGTTATTAAGAGAGATATAAATTGTAGAGCTGGCTGACCAGTCACGTTAGTTAAAAGAGCCATTTTGAACAGAACAAAAGACTACTAGAAAAGTACAATTGTAATTCATTTCAATTTAGCGAAATCCGTTTAATGTAGAAAGCCAAA
Source organism: Thereva unica (assembly GCA_949987705.1). Lineage (NCBI taxonomy): Eukaryota > Metazoa > Arthropoda > Insecta > Diptera > Therevidae > Thereva > Thereva unica. The sequence goes on along the minus strand of OX465281.1, from coordinate 44,260,703 downwards.
AATTATCGAATTAATTAAAGCACGAACAGAGAACCTCCATTTACGCAGGACTCAATTATTCGGCACTTTGTCTTAGTTGTGGCTAAGCCATAGAAGATCTCAGCAGGACTATGCCCAGCACTTAAGCCCCTCACAGATTACTCCGCAAATGCATGGCCCAGAGTCAAGAAGACAAATTCCGCGTCTTATCTCGCCAAGCGGTTCCTGGTCCAGCGGACACGGGAAGAATGAACTTCTATTAATTACCTTTCCGCCGTTCCGCGGTGCACGGCTTATCTAAAGGCAATAATAAAGCGCGCTTTTTACAAATGCCTTTTGTATCTGTGCCAGCCAAGATGCTCACCTGTTCCTTAATTTGTATATCACCTTTCCAGGGTGAGATTAATCTCTGCTAATTTATCATCGATTAAGGCCGAGGCAGAATTCTGTATTTTAGAGAGGCTCGAGATATTTTCACTGGTGTAGCATCTTGGGGGCTTAGGTGGTGGAATGTGGACCAAGGAGTGGAACCCCGGTGAGAACCCTTCTCAGCCCGTGGCGAGTCTCAATTTTAGATACCTGGCTGGACTGTGACAGATCAATTAATGGTATGAGTAAGAACAACTTAATTAGTTTGGCAGAAAATCTGTTTTTTTTTTTTGCCATCGTGTTAGGAATTTTAACAGGTAGTGTTGTGCAAAGATTGAAAGATAATTTTTGTAGTAAATATTTACATACAAGTTTATTTTGAAATGGAGGAGGAGACCGGATTTTGTAATCTGAAATCTGTCGTATCAAAGATGACAATCGCGAATGTGTTTATATAAAGTTCTGTCAAAGTGATTCGTGCTGGTTTAACTTATCCGATAACCAAAAAGAATGGAATATCTAATTTCCTTTTACAGGTTTTTATTTAAAACGGAAATTTTTAGTACTTCATTAAGTAGACATGTGGGAGGTGTGTACGGAACATCAAACAAGGTAGATGTCCTCTTTCACTTTGTTATTTGAAGAAATTTGTAATCACTGTTTGACATAAATTTTGCAGAAATACCGGGTGCAATCACCTCCGCCAAGGCTTCGATAATGTTCGGTTAGCTGGTTCATTTCAAAAAATCCATCGAGAAAGCAACCCCAGACTCTAAATCATAGGATCTAACGACAATCGACGAGAATTGGCAGTAGCAGCACGAAAGGGAGATTATGCGATTAGGCAATGTTTCGAACAATAATGCCATTGATTGCCATTGTAATCTAATTAATAAAAGAAAGTTTCTGTATGCGTGTATGTATGTGTGCGCTATAGCGGGCGCACCAGTCATCGTAGAGCTTCGAAATTTTGCACGAAGGTCCGTTGGGGTCTGCCCTGAAACACCTCGAAGCCCGATTTTCGAAATTCAAAATGGCCGCCGAAAAATGACCGAAATTCAAAATGGCCACCAAAATATGAATTTGCAAATTGTGTTCCGATTTCAATGAAAGTGGGTATCTAGGGGTTCTTAAGGTCGCTAAAAACGAATTTGTGGTCAAAACTTAAAAATTCAAAATGGCCGCGCCAATATGGCCGACGAATTTGCCAATTGTGATCCGATTCCAATGAAAATCGATATCTGGGGTTTTTTGAGGTAGCAAATAACGAATGTTTGATCGGACCTTATAATTATAATTGAAGAGCGATATTCCAAAACGTGCTAAGTTCTTATGATGTAATTAGTGGGAAATAAAAAAAAACTGAATATCACTTTCACTCTCGCCTAAAGGGCTGTAATATTATTTCCTTTCTCAAAAAAACGATAAAAGAAACTATTATTTATAAAAATATAAATAAATTTGCTACATTTTATATGAAAAAAATGGTTTTATTTATGGTGGTACATTTTCATAATGTACTAAGTCAATTATTTAGTACATTTTGAAATAAAATTTCATAGTAAAATTATGATACTATGGTAAATGTTTTCAGTCCTCAGAAAGTTCAGCCCAGCAAAAGAAAGAATAGTATTTTTCAAATCTTTATTTTTAATATAAAAAAAAACATTAAAAAATTCAATATGAATACTAGCTATTGAAATTGATGGAAAATTCATTTGTATGACCCATTATACATCGGAATGAGTATGATTTGTGATAAATGTTTATGTGAATGCATAACTACTACGTCATAGATTGGAAAGCAATACAATATTAAAATTAAACAAAAATTGACTTAGTACGTTTTGGAATATCGCTCTTCAATTATTTCCGTATCTGTTATTAAAATTAGAAATATTTCTGTTGAAATTGTTTTTATTATTATTATCACTATTATTTCTATCTGATTTATTATTGTTGTAATAGTTATTATTGTTGTAATAGTTAGTTTTGTCATAAGAATTTTTATTATTAGTTTTATTATGGACGAAAAAGTTTTTATACTTATTCCTTCTACTCCTAGAATCTACAGCATCTTCATTATCTAATAATTTTAATTTGTCAAATCTATATATATAAAAATGAATCATTGTTTTGTATGTAATCGATGTTTGAAAAATTGGCTGTATGAAATGACTGATTGAGTGTGGTTTATGTTAGAAGACCTCAATAGCAAGGTTTATGTATATAGTTTTCATGATTATGTCTGTTGGTATTTTTGTAATGGCGCTTGAAAAAGAATTGTCGATATCCTTATTGGAAATTTTTTCTTCGCATTTAATTGATATGATTTGTACGTGAAATCGGTTTGTTTTATTAAATGAAATAAAAAAAAGTAAAATCGTTCTAAAAAAGGATTGTAGCAACGATAGTGGTGTCAAATTATAAATGCATTAACCGAAACGTAACAGTAGTAACGTTAGAGTGCGTTTACATGTTACTCTCATTAGGCTGGCGTACACGGGTCAATATTTAACACTTGGTTAACCGGTTTGTTATCATACTCTCGGGGTACATGGGTGTTGCTTCACCAAGAATAACTTATTATCTTTAGATGGGATATCATCGGCTATGGCCGAGTAATGTTTCTTTATCTATAAGGCATTTGTGCATGTGTTAGTTTTTAAGCAAAAATTTTTGTTGAACAAGGTGCAATACTTCCCTCTCTTGCTATTGACCCAATTTTAATGTTAAAATTAACTTTATTTAGTAGTTTTCCACAAAGGCATTATGTGAAAGAGAACAAAAAATATCAATGTTGGCGCAGCCGAGCGGTTACTTTAACAATTTTAGTTAGGTTCAGCAAAGAAAATCGATACAGTTCGAAACGAAGGTTGGAAAATCGTTGATGCATTGTGTGTCGGAAAGCATATGTCCAATATCAATATGGTCGTTAGATTTGTTCATAACTTTTACTTGCAATCCACAATGGGATGGGAGTGAATCATGATGCATGTTAGAAATATTCAAAGCGGTATTCAAGAGCATTGATTTCTGAAAATGTAATCGGGAACAATGGTTACCCAATGTATCTTTGTCGACCGACTAAGGTCAATGGCAAAGAGATAACTTGGAAGGTTGCGATTGTGAAGCTGACAATCGTTGGGTCGTACTCTATTCGCCATTATTGTCCAAGACGTTCAATGCTCTCATAAATGTTGAATTTTTCAATTCCGTCGAATCAATCAAATTCATATTCAAATATATAATGAAGGGGAGCGACATGGCTGTTTTTGGTGCTGCTAATGCAAATGCGATCGGCAAAATAACACAATATTAAATGGGACGTAATGTTAGCAATAATCTAGCGGTATGGCAATTTCTTTCATTCGCCATTCATAAAAGATATGCAACTGTTGTTCATTTGGTTGGTGATCTAGAAAATGGCCAGCGTATATATTGTACAACGGATAATGCTGCGGAAAGAGCTGAATGGTAACCATCCACCACATTGATGGGTGCAGCGAGGCGCAACGGGTTCAGCTAGTGTGGGAATAAGTGTCATCGTCCTACTGCAGGCCCGTGCACAGGAATCTTGAAGGGAGTAGTCTGGTTTTATATTTTTTTGTCAGGCTATAGAGTTAATAATAATAATAATAACATTTATTGGTAGAGCACAAAGATTAAACATCTTAACTGTACATAAAAGAAGAGAAAATAAAAAAATATTTGAACAATTGATAAAAGAGAAAATAATGAGAGAAGAAGATAAGAGAGAAAGAAAGAGAAAGAGTGAAAAGAAAGAAAAGAAAGAAAAGAAAGAATCAACTATAGTGGTCTTTTAAAAGCATGCTGAAAGTTCGGCTAGATGTCGCACTCCGAATACCCCAGGGCAAGGCATTCCATTTACGCGCAACTTGGACAAAGAAAGAACGATCACCAAATGACGAAATGAAGAAAGGTAGTTTCTCAAACAAATAACGTGGACAATTTTATTCATAAGCTTAAAGATAAATTTTAATTCCTGGTACGAGCCATGGTTTGCAAAAGTAAGACCCAATAAGCTGGATGCATATGGTGTAATATGATCATGCCGTCTTAGCCTATAGACGAAACGAATACAATCCTTAAATGCAACCTCCATTTTTCTCATACACACTGACTCAAGTTTCGGGAAAATTAGACTACCATACCTCAGGTGTGGCATAATTAGAGCAGTCACCAGCATTTTACGCATATCAGGTGTGAGAAGGCTAGAGCTTACCCATAGTTGACGTAAGCATCCATAGACTTTTTGAAGCACTCTGCTCGTATGACTACAACGACTAAATTTAGAATGAAACACAACACCTGACTAAGTCAACATAAGGCAAAATGACATCATTTATTATAATTGGTGCGAGTGTGCTTAATACAAAGGGAGTCTTACTTACCACCAGGCATGAAGATTTCCCAGGATTTAGGGGCAGTTTATTAGTAAGAGTCCAATCATAAATACTCCACAAATCATCGTTAAGTCTACGAATATACTCAACGGTTGAATCTATGGGCATACTTATGTAGATTTGCACATCATCAGCATATACAGTGAGGAACAACAGTTTTCACACAATGTCATTTTCTAAGTAAACCAAGTGATAAAATCAAATCAAAAGAAGGTATATATTGGAGGTGATAGTGTGATGGTTTCGGGCTGCATGGCAGCATCAGGTGTCTTTGAACTTGTTTTTATAGACCAAACAATGAATATTAAAATTTACTTTAATATTCTAAAAGATAGTTTAAAAAAAGCGCCGAGAAGTTGGGCTTGGATCGAAAGTATTATATCCAGCAGGACAATGATCCTAAACAAATGACTTAATGACCGAATTTTGATAGTCTGCAATGTGGCCCTTGTTTTACCAACCCCACCACAGCCACACGACATTTTTCCAATCGAACATGTTTGGGAAGAACTGAAAAGGCGCATACGAAAACATGACATCTGCAATAAGACGTAGTTACGACAAGTGCTCCAACTAGAATGGCAAAATATTTCTGAAATTTTTACAAGAAAGCTTGTTCATTCAATGCCAAGAAGGTTAAAAGCAGTAATAAAACAAAAAGGGCTTTCAACGAAATATTAAATGTAATACTGTTAGGATAATTTCCTTAATAATAAGTACTGTGTGAAAACTTTTGTCCACCCAAAAATGTCCCATTGGCTATATTTTTTCAATTTGCATGAACATGCTATTTTTTATATGTTTTATTTTTGGGGTTTTCAAGTACATACTAATGAAGTTTAATTTTATGAAAGACTGAAATAAATACCTTCTTTTGATTTTATTTTATCACTTGTTTTGCTTAGAAAATGACCTTGTGTGAAAACTTTTGTCCCTCACTGTAAATGTATAGATGTGCTTTTAATTACAAGAGGAAGGTCATTAATGTAAATGCTAAATAGCAAGGGACCTAGAATAGAGCCTTGTGGCACTATCCTGGATTTTAACTATTTGAGAACGACCAGGCAAGTAGCTTTGAATCAATTTCACAGCAGTAGAACCAAGACTGAAATTACTACCTAATTTCTGTAAGAGCTTTACATGATCAAACGAATCAAATGCCTTCGAGAAGTCGAGTAAAGTCAAGAAAGTTACTTTACGATTGTCCAAAACATCATAGATATCAGAAGAGACTTTTAGTAGTGCAGTTTCTCAACTATGTCCAGTTCTAAAGCCAGATTGCCATTCAGAAAAAAGACAGTTTTCTTCAATATGCGAAATAAGTTGCTTAAAAATTACAACAATTTCAAATACTTTCGACAAAAAACATAGAAGACTAATTGGACGGAAATCAGAGGGTTGCAAAGGGGAAATTGTTTTTGGAATAGGTACCACCAACGCTAGCTTCCATTGTGTAGGAAATTGGGAACACGTAAGACAGTACTTTAAGATATGCGTGAGCACATTTGATACAAACGGTACCTAAGTTTTAAGGTGGAAAATCATCAGAGCCAACCGCCTCAGATTTTATTGAGTATAGTGTAGAAAGAAGTTCATCCTCGCCAATGCAGCGAAACACAAAGTCATCAGAAGTATAATTTAAATTGAAAGAAGGTAAATTACAGAGTTGGTGGAAGTATTTAAAGAAAAAGAACTCAGACCGGGTTTTATATCATCAAATGCATTTAATGCTCAATATGTATATCAATAATTGAGTCACTCAGAAGCCAATGCGGTTAAGTCCATTTTTTGATATTTCCAGATTTTTGCAAATTTTGACTAACAATTCAACATACTCGCATTCGAGGAACTGTAAAAAATCAACGAAAACTTTCTAAAAATCAATTTCGACTTCACGACGTACGTATACGGAGGCTAAGCCGTTTAGCCTACCTTCAGAAATGGTCGGTCTGAGACACGTTTTAAGATGACGTAGTGTACAGAACCCAGAGTAACAAATGTACCAGCCCTGGAAGAATTACAGAGTACCATACAATCCTTAAAAAACAACAAATCTAACGGAATTGATAACATCCCAGAGTTGATCAAACAAGGAGGAGAATCGCTCTCAGCAGCTATACACGAATTACTAAGCTGCATATGGAGGAACGAAAAAGTGCCTGAAGATTGGGAGCAAAGCGTTATCTGCCCAATAATCAAGAAAGGGGACAAATTGAACTGTGTAAACTACAGAGGCATAACTCTTTTAAGCACAGTATATAAAATAATGACCAATATAATTAAGGCAAGACTGGAACCTTATGCAGAAACCGCAATAAGTGAATACCAAGCTGGATTCAGAAGAAATAGGTCCACCATGGATCAACTTTTTTAAATAAGGCAAATCCTCCGAAAATACTGGGAATACCACATCGACGTGTATCAACTTTTCATCGTCCTTAAACAAGCATACGACAACATCGACAGGGAATGTACGCGAATTCTGAACGTAAACATCTCCCTAGGGATAGCAAAAAAAAAAAAAAAAAAAACAAAAATGACAATGGAAAACACAATGTGTGCAGTCAAAACACAAGCAGAATTGACGGAGTCCTTCCCAGTCAAGTATGGCTTCAAGGCTGGCACCCATGCTATTTAATCTCTGCCTAGAAGGAGTAATTCGCAAGTGATGCGAATGCAGCCCTGCTTAACAAATCAAAAGTGTTTACTGATCCTAGAAATTTCTTTAAATTTGTCAACTCTAAGAAAAAAGTTGATAACTACCTTAATGCCATGTAGTACACGAATTTGTCTAGTAGTGAGTCGCCTGTGATTTGCAACATGTTTGCGTCATTCTTTCGTTAATCTTTCGCACCCTCTGACTTTCAGCCGTGACAAACTCCCATTCGACTTCACTTCTGACTTCTAACCCCGACGGTATTCCTCCTGCTGTCCTTAAGTCTTGTGCGAAAGTTCTCCAGTCTCCACTGAAAACCCTTTTTCAAAAATCCCTGGATAAAGGGTACAATCCCTACTCTTTGGAAGAACTCGTTCATAATTCCTATTCACAAAAGTGGTAGCAAGAACGACATATCGAATTATAGACCAGTTGCGACACTCTTTGAATCGATTATCTAGGTTGGCATCAACGAACCAACATGGCAACATGTGGCTCGTTCCACTACCACCAATCTTCTTTAATTCACTTCTCATGCTGTCGAGGGCTTCGTTCCCGGTTGCCAGGCTGATTGTGTGTACAATGATTTTAGTAAGGCATTTGACAAGCTCTCCCATTCCTTTATAATTCTCAAATTAAGAATGTTAGGCTTTCCGCAAGCCCTTCTAGCATGGTTCCAGTCTTACTTAGCTGACAGGACCTACCAAGTTCTTTTAGGTGGATCCAAATCAGTAACTGAAGCGTCATCCGGTGTTCCTAAAGGAGGACTTTTTGGTCCCCTGCTCTTTATTCTATCAATCGATGACATTTCTCCCTTGCTAAGACCCTTTAGAATCTTGATTTACGCTGATGACGTCGAATTGTACCGTCACTTAAAGAGTATCGATATCGACGATTGCAAACTTTTGCAAGATTACCTTGACACCTTTTACTCTTAGCTCTCAATATTAGTAAATGTGAAACCATGACAGAGCAGGTGTCGTAGTCCTATAATTTCCTTTCGGAATGAGGATGTACTACACCTTTCGGAATGAGGATGTACTTCGTGTTAATTTCGTTAAAGATCTCGGGATTAGATTTGATAGTGAGCTCGATTTTTCCTCTCACATTAACTATATCGCTCCCACATTAATTATACTGTTTTATAAAAAGGTGGTACAGATAATTAAATAACCCCTTGATTACTAAATACCTTTGTATCTCTCTTGTCATACCTCTGCTGGAGTATAGGTCCCAGGTTTGGTCTCCTCACTTTTCAAAGATGGTTCGTTTGATTCGCACTGAATCATCTTCCTTGGAAAAACCCAATAGTTCTTCCACCATAATCCCGGCTTAAGTTACTCAAGTTAAGCTCTCTTTGTTGGCGTCATGAGGCGGTCGATGTTGTATTTGTTCATCAGCCCATTATGGAAAGGGTGACTCAGGTTTTCTGGATCGGCGTGCGTCCTTTAGAGAGAGTCGTTATAATTTGAGAGGACCACCTCTGTTAAAAATCAACTCCTCTAACACGAATTACGGCAGATTTGAACCTGTCAATCGCATGTTTGTTAATGTTAACAATAATATTAATGTCTTTAGCGTGAGCATTAGTAAAGAAAGGTTTACTCTATTACTAAATAAGAATAGATATCTATAAGACTTTGGTCTGGGCCAGCAAGGAGTGCTCCTCCGGGCCCGCAATCAAGCGGCTGTGAAAAACACGAATTGAAAAAAACAAAACTTAAAATGAAAATTTAAAGAACAAAAATAAAAAAAATTCAAAACAATTTAAGGTTTGCAAAACTCGCCTCTATCTATCCGTCTATTAGTTTTGGTAATATTTCCGGAAAGCTTTGGAATTTCGAAATAATGTCATTCGCTTCCCAGTTTATTAGCGGCGGTTCAACAGGCTCAATACGAATCCGAACACCCGAACACAATTATAGTTGTTTGAACTGGCTTCTCCCAGGCTCAGGCTTCTTTGTCACCAGTTCTGAGACTAGTATTACTATTTTGCAAGAAGTCAGTTTATTCCATCTAGGTTCCTACTGGGAAGTTGAGCGTGTGGACCGAAGGGGTCAAACCCACATCCCAACTAGTTTTTTTTTATCGTTTTTTCTTCAAGCGGTTAATTAAGAACCACACACTTCAATTACAACAAACTGACGACTGGCGAGCTTGCTTCCCTTGTGCATCGGTAGTCTATTGTACATAATGCAAATGTTATGCACTTGGCCTTTATATGCCCGTCGTATGCCAGTGTCTACAGCTCAGTACTCGGCCATTTAAATCTTTTAGTTAAGTTTGGTCATCCTGGCGTCGTATGGGTCTCTGTTAAAAATAGTTCAAACTTTACGGCCATCATATGTCCCTTAAAAAGCCAAGCGGCCGGCGTTCGCCTGTTGTAAGGCCATTGTTTATTTTTACTCGGGTTGTTCAGCTCATGGTGTAACAGCAGTAAGTTTGATCTTCCTCCACAGTCAACTTGCTCTATCTATTTATTTATTTATTGTCAAACAAGGCATTCTTTAAGCTACTACAACAAAGAACAATGTAATTATGACACAAGTGTAATATACATACATAAGAAGGGTGGCCTCTATGCAGTGTTGCACATACTTCTTTAGAAATCCCGGGGTAGGCCAGGAGTTAAAGTAACCGACTATCGTCCTAGAGGTCCTTGATTCCGTCACCAAGATAACTTTTCATTCATTCTGGCCTTCTTTCATTGCAAAACATAACCTCCTGTCCTTTCTCCTGCCATCACCATCTAAATAATTTCGAAAAGAAAATTTTAGAGATTGAAAATCGTCAAACATTTCCCATACTCATCGATAGTCCACAGCTCCACAAAAAAGTACTTCGTTCGCAATTACCTACAATTTGTTAGACTGCACTCTAGGAGATAAATGAAATGACATATTTTTACCTGCTAAATAACCCTCGAGAACAGACCCTTGTTCCAATTAAATCTTGTAAGGACACATGTGAAGATCTTGCTGCACCGTGCAAGTGGCACAAGCAAACCGGAGTCGTTAAGGAATAAATCATAAAAATACAAAAGGATTACAAAGGCACATCTTGAATGCCGTGCCAGACAACTAGAAACCACCTCCCATTTGTAAACGCCTGTTCAGCCTCTGTCTATGAAGTTGTTCCAGTTCGTGGCTGCCTTCCTCTATGCATATTTTCCTGTCAACCAGCATCCTGCATACCTGAACAGATTCGCACACACACATGTACCACCCACTGATATCTTTAAAGGAAGTGCAAAACATCATGCAAGCCCCCAGCGGTGGTTACCTTGTAGCAACTTTCTTCTTTTTCTATTATTTATCTCCACGACATTTAAAAAAAAAACTATTTTTACCTGGAAAAAATATGCAAATTCTCGGGGACACCACCTGAGGGACGTTGTAGCTGTCATCATAGATTTCATGAGGACTCGTAATTTCCGCGGCGAAAAGCACGTTTTGTCTTAAAGAGCGATACAATTCCTAAACCCATAATAAGTTTACCTTAGGCTTACGGGTTTCGTCAGGTGTTTTCGTGGGTACGTAACGAGTTATTAACTCGAAAGGAATCATCAATCATTCAGTGTTTGACTAGTGATTGATTGATTGGCCGTTATTATGAGGAAGCAGCGTGGTTGGTATTTTTTTTTTGGATTTATGTTTACTCTCATGCACCAGGCTGTTGGAAGAATTTGGTTGGAAATATAATTGGATGTTAGAAAATGTGATTTTTTCTGAGAATACTCGTTATCTTTTGAACCTGGATTCTTGCAGACGTGAGGATGCAGTAAAAAAATTCTCTACAAATTCTTGATCCGTAAACTACAAAATCTACAAATTTAAAGCTTCAAAATTAAGACGTGATACTATGGGTAATTTCGAGAAGTGAGCTTATTATGCTTAGAGGTGATTAGCCTACCAAGGTTTTTATAATAGGCAGGCGTGGAGAGATCTGACAAAAATAAGTATACTTTACTCCACATTTCAATCTTAATTTTTAGCAAAATCGTGAGGAATGAACCCGGCCAGTGGCGGCGCTTTCATACATGCGAATGATGCACTTGCACCGGGCGCAATTTCAGAAATTAGGATTTAAATATAACTTAAAAAAAAATTGAAAAAGTATTCCCGTGCCTTCATTTTCATGTATAAAAGAAACTGCAAAGATTGTTTGTGTCTTGTTCTATTGTCCGTCGCAAGGTGTAGCCAACCCAATTCCATTACGTATATACGGCGAGAGACACCTGGATTGCCTCTGTTCTGAAGCTGCTGAAAGTGCCTTCTATGTTTTATGTGGACTGTTTTCATTCTATGCAGTATTCTACAGTAGAAACTAGTACCTGCAGTTCCATGACCACCGATTATCTCGGCTTGAAGAATGAATGAAGAGGGACCTCTATTATGAAAATTCTAGTGTATATATGTAGGTCCATAGATTTGCTGAGCCCAAGGTAGTGCTGGGAACAGCTAGTGAAGTACACCTGGAGCAGATGATGACGGGAGAGTTTTGTTAAGTTAAAGCACGAGCAAAACCAGCACAAAAGCAAGATCGCGAAGTGAATGCTAATTGGACACAAGCAGGGGCAGCTCTTTGATAGGTGAAAATGGTCCACTTGCACCGGGCGCAATTGGGCAGGGCGCAATTTCAGCAACTACGACTTAAAATTAAAAAATAAATTTAAACTTGATGGAGACGCAGTATGACATACTGCCTCTGAGGCCGGCGGCACTTTCTTTGAGAGAAACAAGACGGGGCTATCCATCATTGAGCAGTGGAAGGCCCTTCAGGAAACGAGGAGGGCGGAAATGACTACTAATTCAAAAAGGTTCCAAAAAGAAACAAGCTTTCAAGACCAGGCATAGGTGGAAATCTGGTATTAGGAAATAAAATAAGTAGAAGTAGTACCTTGGTGTTAGACCTTCTTGAAGTTTCACCCATTGATGTTATTAAGGGGGATTTATATATCCGACGTTTTTCTGTCACGCCGCTCTTTTTTACAATTTTCACCAATAGGAAACAATCTCTGCGACATCTTAGCGTCACGGCCAAGAGCTGAGCGAACTTCAACTTTTCCTGTGGCAGCGTGACAGAAACAGCTGATTGTAAGTAAAATTTGAGGTTATGTGTCACTGCAATGATTATTTATTTGGATTTGTTTGGTTTTCCGTGGACGTAAAGAGAGGTTTTATTAAAAATAGTGTTTATTAATTTATATTTTTTAGTTACTCTCATTTTTACTCTCTTCAAGTCCGTCGTCGAAAGTCATGATTGTTTTTGGCCGTGACACAATTCGTCACAAATGTAAAACGCGTATTGAAAATCTGCCACAGAAATGATCAGCTGTGACACGGCGCGACGGAAAAATGTCAGATATGTAAATCCACCTTTAGTCTTAGGGAGGCAAAATCGAGCCCTTATCTTTTTATGTAATGTAGGTCCTTGGATACAAATGACGGTAGTAGGATGGGCCTACCCTTTCCTTCCATACTGATTTGAAGACTATGAACCACGCAAATGGAGTTTGAACAGAATCCCTGGCCGAGTCTAAAGAGATTTTAATGAACATACACTTCCCCATTTGCAAGGACGAAAATGAGGAAGCATCAGAGAACGGACAGAGACACTCCTGGGAGAAGAATTCCGCAATTATTACAAAGGAAAATGTCCATTGGGCGATTGATAGCTTCCGCCCGACCCGGATGGCATACTACCAGTCATGCTACAGAAACTACCTGAGGTAGTAGTACCATGGCTGGTGAGTAGGCCACGAAGCCGCGAAGGACTATAGGCCGATTAACCTGGAATCCTACCGGCTTAAGCCGCTAGAACGGTCCCACGCCCGCCAATTGGTAGATATGACTATACTGTTACTAGCTCAATATACCTATGGTAAACCCAGCGAGCCAACAATATACAAACAAAATATATACTCTGGCAGCCTTTTTAGATATGCAAGGCGCCTTTAATGAAATACGTACTGAATCGATTCGAGAAGCTCTCATAGCCCTAGAAGCAAGCCTCAGGCAAAGGCTATGTTGGCTCTAATCGACCAGGCAACCGAGACGGTATTCAAATACGCCAACAGAGGTACATCACAAAGAGGCTGTGGTTAGTAACGATAAATAACAAACTACAAAAGTTAGTCAAAAGCGGAGCTAAAGTAGTAGCATACGCAGAAGACCTAGTGATAATGGTATCCGGAATGTTTCTAACGGTGATTAGTGAAGTGGAGTGCAAGGATGCCTAAATAAAGTTGGTAGCTGGGCAGCAATCTGCGGTTTGACAGTCAATCCAGAGAAGGTTGAGTTGATGCTTTTCAGAGGAAAAATGAAAATTTCTGAGGTTTGTGAGGCATACTCTCACCTTATCCTCCAGAGTGACATTTATGGATATAAAACTGGATCCTAAACTCAACTGAAAGACGAACATCGAGGGTAAAGAGTAAAGTATACAATGTAGAGCCTTCTATGGCTGTAAAAAGACTTTTGGCTGAAGAGGACCTATAACGTCAAAAAACTTGGCAAGGGTCCAGAGAAAGGCAGCAGTAGGGGCAGCAGGGGTCATGAGGGCATGCTCCACAAAAACTCTCGATAGTGCTCTCAAACTGAGGGAATCCAGAGAATAGACCTCAAACCCCTACGAACATAGCAATATTTTGAATCAGCTACATGAGGGTATAGTGGCTACAACTACAGACTACGTAGATTAACTTGTAAGAAAGACTTCTCCGTCGAACTACCTTCAAGAAGAGAGTGAAGGACCGGAGACGTTCTGCGAAAGCTCGATGTCGATGGTGGCTCCAAGACCTTAGAGGGCGTCGGAGCAGATCACTAACAGCTCTCTATCTCGGCACCTTCCGGTGAATGCTAGTGTCTTTCAAGCTGAAGTAATGGCTATCATGAAGGCCTGCCTGGTAATGAAATTAGATCCTATACAAGGATGTAGTATTGGAATTTTCATAGACAGTTAAGCCTCTATAAAAGCTTTTAATTCAGTAACGATACGCTCGAAGTTAGTGGAGCAATGTAGAGCAGAGCAATGTAGAGCTGAACTAGATAGTCTAGGTAGAATTTACAACGTGACAGTTGAGTGAGTTCCCGGTCATAGGAGCATAGACGGGCACGAGAAAGCCGACTACCTAACCAAGCAGGGAGTCTCTTCCTGGGGCTCGGAGACCGAGATATTCGGCAGCTCAATAGGTGGAGTCAAAAACGCTATTTTTTACTACCACTTGCTGATAGCCAGGCAAAAGCAGAGAGCACTGGATACCTGATATAACTCCAGGACGACTTGGCTGACTTATACGATGGCCCTCTTAAACAGACCCCGACGAGATATCAATCATCACGGGACATTGGCCCATAGGAGACCTCGCTGACAAGTTGGACACTCCGTTTAACGTCTGTTGTCGTAGCTGCAGGGAGGCGAACGATAGAGAAACAATTGTCACTTGTCACACGTTTTGGAATACTTAAAAGCGAACTACAGACTTCTTCTTCTTCTTTGATCCGTTAGTTGGCGGTCCGAGCGGGACGTCCACGCAACGAATACGCTGCTGTCGGTGCCGCTGGGTCTCGAACTCTATTCACGATTCGTTTCCACTATTTCCGGTTTTCGGCGACGTCTCGAGCCTCGCTAGCTGATAACCGTTGATTCTTTAGCTCACCCTCGACATTCTTCAACCTGGTTTTCTTCGGCGCCAATCGCTGGATTCTCCAGCCTGCGGGACGTTCTCGCCAGAGAAGTTTACGTGGCAAGCGGTCATCATCCATTCGGCAAACATGTTCAAACCACCGTAGTCGACGTTTTTGCATTTTTTCTTTGATCAGTGTCTGCTGATCACATCTTTGTCTGACTGTCTCGCTTCGAAGGCGATCGCGTAGTGAGACACCGAGGATCTGCCTCAAGCATCGCATTTGGAAGACCTCGAGCTTCTTAACGTCCAGTTTGAGCAGTGTCCACGTTTCAGATCCATAAAGAATTGGAAGGATCAACGTTCGGTAAAGGCGAACTTTTGTTTTGATGGAAATATTTGTTCGTTTCCATATGCACCACTTGAGCGAGGCGAATGTTGCTGTTGCCTGGCCGATGCGGCTGTGAACGTCGAACGTCGATGCTACTTTGGTTTCCTCAACCAAAGACCCCAAGTATTTGAACCTCGAAACCTGTTCAATTTGGGTTCCATCGAGGTGAACACTGGCCCTCGATCCGTCCGTTGGACACTTTGGTCTTCTCTGCATTGATTTTTAACCCATATGACTGGGCGATGTGGGAAATGTCGTATAAGATGTCCGTTGCTTCGGCATCCATGTCGGCGAAGACGGCGCTATCGTCGGCGAATATTAAGTCGGTTAACTCCTCGGATAAGTCGCCTCGAATACGAACGCTGCTGGTTGAGCCATCGTACGACGCTTGGAGAAGTTTGATGATTCTCAATGGCAAGTGTTCGGTTTCCAAAACTCTCCACAAGCTGTTCCAATCGACGCAATCGAAAGCGGATTCGAAATCGATGAAAACGACGACAGTTCGTTTGCCGCAACGAATTCTTTCTTCCATCTACAGACTGCAGATCAGATAACTGTTAAGCATCTTAAATACGACAGGATAGACAGGATAGCTTTAGGCATCCGTCACACTCTACGAAACAAACACTAAGCACAAAGTACGCGAGTTATGGCAACAAATCTTCGCGCCAAGTACTAATTCAGTCGCACTGAAGGCAGCCCTGCACCTACCTACTACGGACCATTTACATTGCAGTCATCGGTCCGGAGAAGACTACTGGGGTATCCATAATTTAACGCACCGAACGCTGAAGGTCTATGCCTGGATTATCCAAATCTAGGCGATTTGAATTACAATTTATGGAGGATAGCAAGCGCGAAGGACCCTTTCAATCGATTCTGGAAAGTGTCTTTCTACAGTAGTGAAACAAGGGGCATAAACTAAACATACATATATGAATAAAATACAAGTTTTCGTCATACAATTTAACAAATAATACTCAAACAAATAAATAAAAGAAAGGCGACGAAGGAGAGCTCTCCAATGCAATCCGCAAGGAAGACGCCCCCAAGGGAGACCTCAAAGCACTTGGACAAGAACAGGAATGAACGAAATTAAAAATCATGATTAAACCTGGACCAAAACCAGATTTTTCGTTCAAAATTGAGTGCGATAAAGAAGCTTTATGGTAGGCTCCCAAATAGGTGTGATAATGATAATAATGAATTATTCCACTTTGAACATTCCATTTCCTGTAGCATAATAGCCTCGATTATACATTATGCACTAACCTGACAAATCAAGAAATCCATCAGAGTTAAACTTTTCAAATCTAATTTACGACGTCGCCGCCACTTGTGTCAAGGAGCAGAGAAAATGCCTTAAATCTCCCTTATACTATAATTAGCACAGGTAAAGAAAGTGATAAATGTTCCCTAAGTAGTTCAGAATGACAATTTAGATCTGCGACGAGAAATTGCGACAGTAAAAATTCATTTGCATGCGGACAGTTGAACCTGGCCTGACCTATTCCAGAAGTTCGTTACATAGCGCTGAAAATCAATTGCCGTAGTTGGTTGACGGCAATATTAATGACGACAAGTTTGTCCAGGTGGGGTACTTAGTGCACGTTTTGCACCTTTGCTGTATGCTAACACTATCTCATAGGTATTTAGAGGAACGGTTTTATCTGGTGAAGTGTTAATGCATGCTCAATCATTCCTAGGGTAACTAGTTATCGCGTGCGGCAACATTTCGTTTATCGGCATCTGCTGTCAGCGGTGAAATAATGGCGCTTAGAATCGACAAATCTTGGAGTTGATGATGGAGAAACATGGCAAGTCTAGTTTGCATTGCTAATAAAATTCGTTGACACTGTAGTTGACACTTTTGGAAAGGTGGTATTTATACAAAAAAGTCAACCTAGTGCTTTTTGTTGCTATTTGTTGCAGGTTTTTGGTAAAAATGTTTAAAAGATTTCTTCATTTACTGGAAATTTTTTAGATGATACTTCGGCCTGGATTTAGCACTGTAATGTGTGACTAGATTGCAGCATTTCAACAGTCTACATTCTTTTTATCATTTTTGTACAAGGTGGAAGCATGTTCGTTCCATCTTTGATTGATTTTTTTTACCTGCCGTTCATTCGTTATATAGTGAATAAAACTTATTGTCTTCTCAGGAAACTCCGTCTGTATGGAAACTTGATGACTTGTGCCCTTCGTTTGCGCTTGGTAAAAGCGCTACTCTTGCCTCATCTAATGCAAGGCTACTTAGTCTTTCCCTCGTTGGATGCTTCTTGTGCTCGGATAATTGAAGTGGCATACAATGATTGCATACGCTTTATTTATAATCTACGTCGGTATGACCACATTACGCCTTTCGTGAACAATGTCTTGGGGTGTTCTTTAAAAACGTATAAAGACTTGTGGTTGCTTCTTTCATGACATACTTAGAAGGCGAAAACCTTCCTACCTCTCTGAATTCATCCAGCTCTCGCAATCCCGTAGAAATAACAATGTAATTATTCCACGGTTTCGTTCTTTGTTAGGCCAACGTTCATACTTTGTTTATGCAGCTCTGCTTTGGAATTCTCTCCCATATAGTCTGCAATTTATCGAATCAAGCAGTGTTTTCAAAAGGCGTCTCTCTGAATACCTCACGGGCAGTACCTCTTAGATTGTGGATACCACCTCAATTTGCTTGCACTCATATAATAACTCTCTTAATTGTCATTCTCCTCTCAAAATTCAAAATTCAAACTTAATTTTTTTTTCTCGTTTGTTATTTATTTATTTTTTTTTTCTCTTCTTCTTATTTAGTATCTTATTTTATAATTCATTCACGTTATAAGACATTTTTTTTTGTTTATTTATTTACTCTAATTTTACTTCTTTATTTTAAGTATTTTTTGTTTGTTATACCACCTTTTTGTTGTACTAATTTAAGATTTATTCTTGTGTACAATGATTGGCCAATAAATAATAATAATAATAATAATTTCGTGAGTCGACGGCAAGTATATCTACACCGAATTCGAAAAGATTATAGAAAATAAAATACATCTCGTAAAATTTTGAGTGGAGTGCAGAAGGGTTATGTGTTAATTGCTCTTCAATGTATTCGACTGACGAAATTTTGGCAAAGTGAGGCAAAATGTTCTGCAATATGTTCGATTTATGGTAAAGGTGTCTCTTCCTACCTTAATGTTCTCTTTTGGAACAAAAAACTCACTCATTTCTTTTTTGCAGGACGATAACTCACTGGACCTGATCAGAGCTTATCGATAAAATGGAATTGGATCATCACTACGGGTGTTAGATGTAATAATATTTAATCCTTGGAACATCTTCAGTTCAGACTCAGTGGAGTATCAGTCTTTAACTTTTAGATTAACTTCGACCCAGGGGCGACGCGACGCTTTCATAGGTGTGAATGGTACACTAGCGCCGGGCGAAATTTGCCGGGGGATTTAAAAAAATTTAATGCTTTGAAAAAAAAAAAAAAAAAAAATTTAAAAGTATTATCACCAGTGCAAGAAATTACCCCAACTTTCCCAATTGCTGTCCCTGTTCTTTCTCACGCAAGAAAACCCGGGGAAATAATTTTACTTTTCCTCGTGCAGGAAGTTTGCAGAGATTTTAAGTTCGAGACTCGAGACCGGGACAGGGACAGAGAGGACCACCTTCACAAGGGCCAAACAAAAAAGTGGCTGTATTCGTCCAACCCCTTTTGAAATTCGATTAAGAAGTCGCATGGGTTTTCGTAAGAGCCAACTTTTTCAACGAACGATACGTTAGAATGCTTTCCCCTCATATACTGTCTTCTTCATAAACGACGTTTTCAGCAAATTTTTGTTGGTTAGATGTGGACCCATGTGGATTACTTAATCGTAATCTTTTTTTTATGTTATACGCTTTATTATGGTGCAATATTAAATTTTGCGCAAACTATGAAAATCATTCCTTCCCTGCAGCAAGTGTTTCGGTTTTTTCCATTGTCCTTCACTACGTTCCAAAATGAACAGGCTATGGGGCGCAATATAGCATAGTGCACCGGGCGCATAAAACCTAAGCGCCGGCCCTGCTTCGACCAAACCATTAGGCATTGCGTCGACGGATAAAGACAAATCCAAATTCAGATAGCTTAACGATAGACTAAAAACCGATAAAAAGATTCTCATTCCTTCCGGTAAGCGATAATTTAGAAGAAATTAAATGCTGATGCGGTGGACACAACATTAGTAAAAACACAAGGGTTCGTTCATGACATTGAGTCTGAAGAATCACAAATATAAAAGTAAGGTCAAAAAAAAAAACCTCAAGAGCATGAGAACAGCATGAAAAACAGATCAAACGAAAAGGAAGTCAAGCACCAACAGCATAAACAGAAATAGGCTACCTGAAAATCATTTGGCTAGTGGATCATAATTGTTTTTATACATCTAAAATGTAATGCACCTAAGGATGAGAATTAAATAAGCAGTTGTCAAATACTTTCCAAGCTGTCAATCATCACCGGAAGGATGGCTTCAAGGCACAGACAGGTGTGGGGGAAAAAATTCCGGGCGAAAGTCTCAGCTTTAGTTGTACCTCAACTTTAGTTACATAGCGCTATATTTATACAAATTTCAAAAGAGGCTATGCAAATAAGCAGATTTTTATTATAATAGACAGTCAACCGGTATGGAACCAAGTCCAAATTAGTTGGAATAAACCAGCGCGATATTGATAAGTTATGTAGGACTAGCATAAAACCCGCGTGCCTTGCAACGCCTTTAAATAAAACACCTTATTATGTGCACTGCTTTCCTTAAAAAAAACAAACAAAAAAGTCAGCTGTTATTATCTCTATAACAGGTTTAATATAGTGCATTTTTTTAATAAATATGGTGAACAAATTGCTGCGTATATCACCTCTGCTCAACAAATCTGCGAGTTTTGAAGCAGAGATTGGCATGTATATGTCATCAAGAGAAGTGACATTTTAGGGTTTGACTAACGTTCGTTAAGTTTGTTCGCCCATTTACGTGGGTGCAGGTGATTATAAAGCAATCATAAATGAATCCTAAATAAGGTGAATTTCGAGTTTCACAAATTTTGAATTTCGAGAAATGCTAAAACATGTGTTTCATTATATATGCTATATATAGTTTTTATACCAAGTTCCAAGAACAACTGTTGAAATAAATAACTTCTCATACAACTGTTTCCACCCTGTTTCGCCTTTCGGGGTTGAATTTCGAAAAATCCATTTTCATTATTTATGGTGTATAGTATTTATACAAAATTCGAAAAAAATCTGGCTGAAGAAAAATTTCCCGATACAACCTATTCAACCCCATTTCCCCCTTAGGTGATGAGTTTCAAAAATGTGGATGTCCACGTCATTATAGGTAGGCACCGTCAAAATTTCAGCCCTTTAGCTCCAGCAGTTTGGGTTAACCCCATTTCACCCCCTTAGGGGATGAACTTCGAAAAATCGCTTCTTAGTGGATGTCCACGTCTTTATAGGGATGCACTTTCAAAATTTCAACCCTTTAGCTATAGCGGTTTGGGTTAACCCCATTACACCCCCTTAAGGGATGAATTTCGAGTAATCGCTTCTTAGTGGATGTCCACGTCATTATAGGGATGCACTGTCAAAATTTCAGCCCTATGGCTCCAGCGGTTTGGGTTAACCTCATTTCACCCCTTTAGGGGATGAATTTCGAAAAGTTGCTTCTTAGTGGATGTCCAGGCTATTATAGGGATGCACTGTCAATATTTCAGCCCTTTAGCTCCAGCGGTTTGGTTTAACTCCATTTCACCCCCTTAGGGGATGAATTTCGAAAAATTGGTTTTTAGTGGATGTCCACGTCATTACAGGGATGCACTGTCAAAATTTCAGCCCTATAGCTCCAACGGTTTGGGTTAACTTCATTTCACCCAATTAGGGGATGAATTTCGAAAAATCGCTTTGTAGTGGATGTCCACGTCATTATAGGGATGCCCTGTCAAAATTTCAGCCCTGTAGCTCTAGCGATTTAGGTTGTGCGTTGTCTGTCAGTCAGTTACTTTTTATACAATAGAAAAAAAAGTAAAGAAAAAAATCCCCTTACAACCTATTCAACCTCTTTTCACCCCCTTAGGTAATGAATTTCGAAAAATAATGAACCAGGTGTTTCATTATTTATGGTGAGGAGTATTTTTACTAAGTTTGAAGAAATTCTGACCAAAGAAAAAAAATCCCCTTACAACCTATTTATTCAACCCCATATCACCCCCTTAGGGGATGAATTTCGAAAATTCCTGAAAAACGTATTTAATTATTTATGGTTAGGAGTATTTTTACTTAGTTTGGAGAAAATCTGACCAAAGAAATAAAACCCCCCTTACAACCTATTCAACCCCATTTCACCCCCTACAACCCTTTTTTTCTCGATAAAAAAATAGCCTATGTCCGTCCCCAAGGTCTCAACCATCTCTGTAGCAAATTTCATCAAAATCGGTCCAGTGGTTTAGGCGTGAAAGCGTAACAGACAGATAGACAGACAGAGTCACTTTCGCATTTATAATATTAGTAAGGATTAAAGGACGGACCCCATGCCACTTGCTAACTTTACCTCGAGGAGCCTGAGTGCGTCCACCATGTTCTGTCACTGTCTTATCATAGTGACGAGCAGGAATATCTGGAAACCAACAAAATTATTCATGGCAAACAGTGCCAACCCAAAATATCTACTGGCGACCTTCTTGTATGCCTAACAGAG
Organism: Thereva unica; assembly: GCA_949987705.1. NCBI lineage: Eukaryota > Metazoa > Arthropoda > Insecta > Diptera > Therevidae > Thereva > Thereva unica. The sequence continues at coordinate 44,238,523 of OX465281.1, read as the reverse complement.
CACCTTCACCAAAGCATCCATCGCTTTGGTCAGTCTGCTCTGGTTGGTCTAAATATGTCCAAATCCTTTGACCGAGTATGGCACCCTGCTCTGTTGTGAAAGCTCCAAGCTATTGGTATCCGCCCAGCTGCCTTTCTGACCGTTCAATAAAAGTACTCTATACTTTATCGCTATTACCACAGTTACTGTTCCACTGAAATTCAGGACATTCTGCCTGCACGGCAATATTTTTCCTGTAGCACATGACTAGCCCGCTCGGCTCACCCCCATACCCTATAGCCCCCCGTTCGCGCACAACATTCTCTAGAAGTTCGTTTATGAATAGTTTAGTTGTTCAACTGTGGAATAATCTAACACAGTCAGTTTCCTGAATTTGTACTCGTACAACACCCAAGAGCTTAAACGTAAGGTTCATCGCCACCTGCTTCAACACCCCCAGGCCCCCTCTAACCTTTTCCATTCTCCTCTATTCTTCAAACCAAGCGTACAACTAGACATTGCACCATGACCTGAACGACATGACAGACTAGTAGTACAAAGGTTAACTTTATCAACTGTGAAGAGAGTGACTGAAAAATTCAGGGAGACTGGATAAATTAGAGATGCTGAAAACATCGGTCGTCCAAAAACAAGCCGTTTAAATGTTAATAACGAAGCAGAGTGTTGGTGAAAATCCGGGAACATAAATTCGGCGTCGTGGACAAGGCGTATACTTACTACAGATCTGCGTCTCTATGCTTACAAAGTTCAACTGACCCAACAACTGACGCCTAATGATCATACACAGCGAAGAAGGTCAGTTGAATGGTTTATTGACCATCACCAAGTGGATGCTGATTTTTCGAGCAAAATCATTCTAAGTGATGAAGCTTTTTTTCACCTTGATGGCTTCGGCAATCGTCAAAATCGTGGCATTTGGGGTTCAGAGACACGTCGTGTCACTGTTTAGTGCGGATTTTAGGCTGGCGGCATTATTGTACCACACTTCTTCGAAAATTAAGCTGCGACATAAAAACCGTGTTCTTTCTGCCTAAATTGGATGATAATGATGTGGGCAATATGTGGTTTCAACATGACGGTGCCACATGCCACATGCCACACCCCCAGTGCAACGATTCAATTACTGCATAACACATGTCCTGGTAGTGTACGGTCCCGTTTCGGTGATGAGAATTCTCCCCTCAGATCTTGCGATTTAACACCACTGGATTTTTTCTATGGGGTGGTTTGACGTCAACAACTAGCCTTCAACAACCCGCGCATTGAAGGAAGAGATTCAACGATGCATCAACGAAATTCAGTCGTATTTATGCAAAACGATCACGGAAAATTTCGACAAAAGAGTTCTTGTATGACGGCAAAGCGTTGGAGGCCATTTGTCCGATGTGCTGTTCCAAACATAGCCCTATCCCATGTACTTCATGTTTCAATTTTGGGACACCCTTTACAATCAATTCGTGTAATGGAACTTCATTACCAGGAAGTTGCTCTATCACCACAACTTCTCGCTTAGGCACACATGTTCCCCTTATTCTACAATTTTTATGCTGAATATGGTTTTGAGGACCATTATAAAGTGGCGACATTGCACAAATAATGCGTACATCTCAGCCGTCTTTTAAGTCCACGATTTGTTGAGACCTAGGGCGAGTCTGAGATGTTCTTTTCCATCGCTTGAATCCAATACCTCAAAAGAACATAAAAATAATGCTTCAATACATGTCAAAAAACACAAGTTCCTTAAATTCAAATTAAACTTTAATCCCTATCTATTGACATCTTTCAATTCAACACAAAATTCCAAAGCGCATAAAACTGCGTACTCCACAACCCCCCAAAGAACCAGCGCCCAACTTTTAATTGAATTCGCCGAAGACATCCGTGGGAATGGGCGATTAGCCCCCCCAAAACCCCACGATTTGATGAGCCATAACCCACGTCTGGCGAATCTTTGGAATGGGCGCCCAATCAAACGATTTTGATTGAAAAAGTGGATCACGTCAATTCGGGAATCGAATAAAAACCAGGTGACTGACGTCTGGCATGGCTGGAGATAAGCAAGCAGGTGGCTGCCAGAGTAGGTCGACCATTGGCAATGAGATCAAAGCGCCTTGTACAAAAAAAAAAAAAATAAAGCGGTGTTCGTGACAAGGAAATTTCACCGTTTTATGGCTCACCTTCCTGCCGCCATAGTGGATGATTGCTTCTGGATTAAACAAAGGCGCACTACAATGTTCTCCCGTTCACTTTTTATGGCCTCGCCTATAATTACTTTGATTAAGGGCAGTTTTTGCTGTTTTAATGCTACCCAGCCATTAATTTCGGGGGTAAAAAAAATTAATGTAAATTTGGCAGTAATGAAGACGAAATTAGAAGTCGAAATTCGGTTGATTTGCATATCCTTGCGGATCCTGCAGCGGTAATATTTTGGATTTCCTAAGGATTTTGGAGATTAGACTTTAAAGGAAATAAAATTTCAACTTTGCCTTGCGGAAGGTAATGAAGTCTGAAATGCCGGTCATAATTTTATGGTGAATATTTAAGTGAATAATTTCCTTTTTTGGATTAATAATTCACTGGAAATAATAAGCTTAACAGAACTTAGATAATTTTTGCCTTTAAAGGATATTCGAGAGCGAGTTGGACAAAAGAGTTTTACTCGCGGATGAATGCGTAAATAATTAGCGGGAAAGTAATATTCTTAATTGAATAAATGTTAAAGCGAGGCTTAAGGGTTCCAATGGCTCGTTTAAGAGACAAGAGGAGGGGAGAAGGAATGCCTTTGGATAAAGCTACCTTGACCTGTATATACCTTGACTAAATTATTTAGTCCAGAAACGCTCTAGTATTTTGCCTTGAGAAAAATGGAGAAACATTTTAACAAGGAAATGCGAGCTTATCTTCCGTCCCATTCGCTCTGTTTTTCCAGCACCAATAATGGGCAGGGATGGGTATGTTAAGGCTAATATTAGCAACAGTCGACAGCACATTCTTTGATTGTATATCAACGACTCTAACTAGATAAAGTCTAATCAATTCTTTTTGCGCCCTAATAATCTCTAGGCGAAGAACAACGGCCACTTATCATTAGGGGTCTCTGGAGGGTACTTTAAAAAAATCAGTCCACCGGAGGTATTTCGGAGGTATTTCGCAAGCTCCCTTTTCGTACATGAACTTCTAGAGTTTCCAAATTATTGAAACTGTTTTTCCCAAGGCTAGCAAACGATATTGATATGTATCTTGGTAGCGCATGTCAAACCAGTAGATAAGCAGGGTACGTTTTCTCCCTGTTATATTTGCTGTTTATGCCCCCCACCCCTAGATACCGTGACTTTTGGAATTTGTCAACATGAGGTTTTCGCTAGGGAAGAGGTGGAGGAGAAAGAGTCTGCCTTTTCTATCTGGTCTACCTGGTTTATCTTGTCTGGTTTGCCTGGCTTATCTGGTCGTAGTGGATTTTTGATGAAATTTTACACCTTCTTAGAAAATTCACAGAACACTATTCAGTACCTATAGCAGTTAAATTTTTTTTTATATCTCGGAAAAAGTTGCCAGTAGTAAATTTCTAATGAATTCCCCCACCCTACCCTAGAACTAAAAAAATATTGATAACATTAACATAAGCTTAACTGAGACGCAAACTAAAACTTATCCGATTGAAGTTAATGCACGACCCCCGCATCAAGAAATCGTACCCGGATCAGATCCCCAAAAGGTCCCACTTAAGACCCAGCGAAGTTCAAGAAAAGTTCCCTTGCGCGAAAGCTTACCGAAAAGAGCACAATAATTTGCCACCCAGCAATAGAGGAAGCATGTATTCTCAGAGTTGCTTCCCCGACGTTTCGGTGCCTTTTGTGGAGTATTCTCCACTGCTACACCCTTAGGGTCTTCTTTTGGACCCCTATCCTTTTCAACATAATGCGTGTGGGCTTCTGTTGCTGCCGGGAAGTACCCGATTACAAAAAGGCTGCGTGGCAGCTTGTTCCTCTACAGCAACAAGGCTTGCTCCTTCCAGGGCCTAAGGCGGCCCATCATAGAGGGCGCACCGACCTCTAGGGACCTGGGCTGAGCCCTGAGCCAATTCGGTTATCGCCTCCAGAAGACTTCCTTGCACGGTAACTAGTTGTTTCAGAAGTCTCCGCCGTGTTAGTCGCAAGCACGCCCATTTGACAGAAGGTCAGCTTTGGAGTCGTTTTATACTTCATTATGGGTGTGTCCGACTTTTCTAAAGGCCGTTCAAACCGTATGGCCAAAGCCTTCGCCTTTTTTGCCGAACATCCAGAGGATCTAACCCTCTTCTTATTAAGAAAATCGGTATCCCTTCTTACTCGGTGGCCACGCAGAACCCATCAGCCTCCACACGGGAGTAGCCAGCTTCCAGATATCGCGTAAAACGTTTTCGGGCTGCGCCACCCCGTCTTCTGAAACCGGTCGTTTTTTCGAGTCGCCTCACCGATTAGGTGCCCTTACTTCCGCAGGAGATCTAAGGAGATTTCCCAAAGAAAGAGTGATCTCAACGAACTCCATCCCTGGGTTTACGGGCTCAGACTGCCCTCCCTGAAGAAGAATCCCGAAAACTCTCTTTCTCTCTCCTTTTGGGAGCTGTGGGAGCCCCAGAAATGTTTGCAGCGTTAAGAAGTTCTCCATCTTCAAAAGTGAAGTTAAGTTTTTAAGGTAACTTTATATTGATACCACCAGCTCGGCGAGAAAAGACGTTCGCCCATGGCAGAGCTCGGTATCACCAATGGAAGGCTAATTCAAACCGAAGATCGTCTGGTATCCGCAGTCCATCGTTAGTAGTACATTCACGCAGTACCATTCATAACTTCAGCACGATTATTTACACATTAGGATTGCGCTTTTTATCGAGTGTAGATCCGCCGTATTCAGTCTGCTCCATGGACCTCGAGCAGGATGTGGCCTAAGGCCATGTACGATCGGTCTTGGTGTCAGTGCTCCCTGCTTGTGCCGTGTTCGAGTCAAATTGATGAGTACATAGACTTGGCCAGCTACAAACAACGCCCTCAAAAAGTGCCATCAAAATTGTATTTTTTGCTAGAAATTGTTTTTCGAATTCATTTCGGCGCCCCTTACCACCTGGCGCCTAGAGCGACCGCTCCACTCGCTCTACCTCAGGGCCGGCGCTGCAAAACACTTGAGGGGACGCGATTAATTTTTCCAAAATATAAGTAGTCCGCTCAAATTACGAAAAATTAAAGGCCTTTTTCCCACAACTACAAGAATAAGACTAGTGCCAAGTAAAGCCCTGGACAGACATGTGATTTCGATATCATAATATTCCTAATATTATAATATTCGGATATGTCTGTCACCCCCATATCATAATATCAAAACGCAACAACATGATATTAACGTAATATCGAAACACAGCTGATTTTCATAATATTAACATGATATGAGTAATTTCTAGTGAGAGCAGCGCTATTTTTCGCTAGCGGAAATTATAAAAACTCAAACTTTTGCTCTTTTGAAATATCAAGTTACCTTTAAAATTTTTATATTTGTTTAGTTTTGTATAGTTACTATAGTAACTATTTATTAAAGTAGAATACGAACCTGAAATAAAGAAATATTTGCGAACGCTTTATAAGAAGTAGTGATTTGAAGAAAAGACTTTTATGCTATTCGCGCGATTAACGACAGGTTTGTTTTAATTTTATTGTAACGAAATAACTCACATTAAAAATTTATACTTTCTCTAAAACTTTTTGAAGTAAAACTTCTTTAGGGACGTTTGCTTAAAAAAATTTACATGAGAGTGAATCAATTTCATTCATGTAACGCTCTCACACATGAAAAATCGTCAGAACTTTCGTATAACGATGGGAAAGGGTACGAGAGACGAAGAAACTCGGGGCTGTGTATGCAACAGCTAAAATACACTCTGCCTTACTGCATAAATTTTCTGGCATGTTAGCTACGTTGTCGCTCAGACTTTGCTTTATCTCATTATAGGAATACAAATTCACCATTCTGTAGAGGTGAATTATTTCAGATTTTTCTTGTGGTTTGGTCACTGGCCGGGCTTATGCCGCGGACACTTTGGAGTTGACTGACATGTTGGAAGCGGCATATACGAGAAGTATTTTCGGCGGTGGTTTGGGTGCTTAAGGGAGTGGTGAATTAAATGTGTGAGGTGCTGTTTAAAATTGGCACCCACTTCCCCTTTGGTGAGATGTGCTGGACCTTTCCCCTTTTTAAATTACAATTTTTTTAACTTGCACAAATCGACGAATCGTTTATGTCAAAACATTACACTGTTGTGAAAATCGTTCCTGATATGTTTTTTGGGTCGCTGATTACGAAAATCAGGGTCCCACAGTCTTAAAATATGGATGTCACCTTTAAATATGCTTAAAAATTCCCCCTTTTAAGTGTTTTCGCGATAATTTTAATTATAATCAAAAACAATCTAATATAATACATTTTTTGCAACATTTATATTCAAAAGTGGTTGATTTATAACAAAGCAAATTTTATGATAAGGGATAATAGTAAAGGGCTGAAACTATCCCTGCATCGACTGAAAAAATAAAGGTTTGTAAAAAATGTTTTTTCAACTTTATGCTTCGAATTCGGTTTAATCAGCCAAAATAAATTATTTTCAACTACGCATAGAAAGAAGAATTTGAAAAAAGGTTGATTGCATATCTTTTTGCTCCCTTTAAAATTAATTGGCTCCCTAAAAGATTGTATGGGACGAAGTAATCAGGTAATTGGCTAGAGGCCATAAAGGGTGCCAATACCATACTCAAGTAGACTGGTTCCCGTTCGTGAAGGTAAAGCGGCTCGCGGAGGTAAAGCTTCATTGTATGTGGTTGGCGGACTGCTTGGTAAAACAATACCTGGGTTTGGAATAGTCTATGCTGATGCGGATGCAATTATTGATGATCATGAATGTAGCGGGAGCGGAGCATGCATACAGTTGGTGACATATCCAAGCGTACATGCGTTCAATTCGTTGATAAATAATATAGAAGTGTGTGTATTCAAATGCGGCCTGACGGAATGTTCCATGAATGGAATGCATGCTACGCAAAGGTCGGACTACTTTTAACTTTTTCTGTAATGCCGCATTTGAAATAGCACACACAAGTATGCACAACAAACACATGTACCTTGCATGCACTCGTTACTTAGATTTTCGGGCTATGTGTGAAAGCCGGAACGGAAAAAACCATGCAATTTTATGAACCTCTGAATGCAATGTATGTACGCTTATTTAGATTTTCGTGCCTGTGGCGGTAGTATCCATGCTTGTGGCGGAAGCGTGCATACCCGTGTGGGATGCGCACTTATATGCTATACGTACTAGCGTGTATGCTTTTAAGAAAATTAGCCAATAAAAATTATTTTTACTCGGTTACTTTTAGGTTTTAATGTAAATAGGAAGTCATAAATATTTTCAAATAGAATTTGTATCAAGTCCGTCAGTAGATTCGTCACTATTCTTCCTGCATCTGTCGTTGGCCTGAATTTTCTCAAGCGTACTATAGATCCGACAGACTTTCCACTATATCTATTGCATATTACTAGCCGTTGGGCACAAAAGTTTTACTTCTAAAGTGTGGTCTTAAGCACACTCATATTTTTTTTTTTCCTGTACTAGCTGGTGGATGTGAATTTATTTATTTAATTCTTCCTCGAAAATGGCTCAAAGGGAAAAGAAAATAAAAAAACGGAAAATCCTTAATTCCGACGAAACATGTATGGTAATAGATGTATGGAAAACCCACATTTTAGAATTAAGGGGTAAGAGCAGAAACTCGAATGTCTTAAAAAAAATGTGTGAGGAACTATCAAATACTTACAATGTTAATTTGTCTGTAGCAGAATTAAGAAACAGAATTAATAACTTGACCAAAAGATTCAGGTAAAGATTTTTTAAAATTTTTATATTCTTGCAATATTATATCATTTTGCTTCTGTTTTACCTTTTATAGAGAAGAAAAAAGAAAAGTTGGATCCTCTGGAGGATCCCCATCAGATTGGGAATATTTCCAAACCCTAAATCAATTTATGGGTAACTTTAAAAGCAATAAAAATTTAAATGATATATCCACGGATTCCATACAAGAAAGTAAGCTCAAATACTTCATTTATTGTATTAAAATTCTTACATACATTTTTATACGTTAAATAGTGGAATTATTATTTGAAGATGATTTTCCGTGCGAATCAGGGCATTCGTCTTCAGTGACACCAGCTATACCAACGGCGTCAACGGCAACACTTTTAGAATCCTCAGCGACACCATCAGGATCCTCAGCGAAGCCATCAAGATCTTCTTCATTGCCGGTGACTTCGCGATCTAAAAAAAAGGCAAAATTGAATGAGCGATTGTTAGATTTAGCAGAACAGGACCACAAATTATTGGAATTATATGTGAATAAATCCATTAAAAATGATGAGGAAATGCTTGATATTTTAAAACAATTAGTTCAAAATAAAAATTAATAAGTTACTCACAAATATATTTCTTTAGTGCTTCCCTGATATTTTTGGCTGTAGATTTAATGGCCCTACAAACCAAATTTTTTTGTGGCTGTTTTCTTTCTCCTGATTTTTTCATTTCTTGTACCCAAGTCTGGTTTATTGTATCGTTTGCCTCATTGCATATATTATGTAATATGCAACAAGCTTTAACAATAATTGTAACATTGTCAATATCTACTTCGAGACCTCTTCCTACTTTTCTAAACGGTGACTTTAGATGTCCAAACGCATTTTCCACGACACGGCGTCGGCAACCTGACAACTTTTCATTAAATTTTTTTTCTGAAATCGTTTGATCCACTGAAAAAGGAAATGGTTTCATTACAAGTTCCGAAAGTTTAAATGCAGAATCTCCTATTAAAAGTATGGGAACGTTTACACCTTCTAATAGTCGTGCGTTTTTCTGGAAAATTGGATTTTTCGAATGAATTTGTTTCAGCTTGGAATTTTCAAATATTGTTGAATCATTCATTCTTCCTGGCGCTCCTACATGTATGTACATATATATGTAAAACGACAACGATGATCTACCGCGGCAAACAACACAATTGAATGCCATCCCTTGAAATTGTAGTAGTCTGTCGCTTCGTCTTCAGGGGGATTTACTTCAATATGACACCCATCGATAGCACCAATGTATTGCGGAAAACCAAGCTTTTCGAATCCTTTTACTATATCATCAATAACGTCTTGCTTCGGTGGATAAACATGAAATACTTGTGGTTCGAAAACATTCCTTATTTCTTCGCAGAATTCTAAAACTATTTCCCCTAAAGTTGTTCTGCCAATACCAAACAAACTTGCAACGGTTCTGTACTCTGCTGGAGAGCCTAAAGCATACAGTGCAGCTGCTATTCGCTTTTCCAAAGGAATTGCCTCACGCCACTTAGTATCCTGTTTTTTTAAATTTTGGAGGTTTTCTACTAAATATTTAAAAGTTAGTCTATTTACTCGGAAGCAATTCTTAAATTTTTCTTCGTCAAAATTGGGCACTTCTATCTCCCAAAATTGAGAATTTTCTACCTGCAAGAAAATAAGTACAATCAATATATACATATATGTATAAATAATTCCACTTACATTAGTCCAAATAACTTTTTCATTCGAGTTTAGGCTGTATGCCAATATTTTTCGATTTAGATCTGCCTTCTTTTTTAAAAGAAATATCATTAATCTATAAAATTTTCGATTTCTCAGCAGGTACAACAAAGTAATGAACAATTTACGTCTTTCAACGTTCATTCTTAATCTGTATAAATATTTTGTATTAAATAAAACCGAAATAACTTTCAAATACCTACCTTTGATTGTATTTCCAAGCAGTTTCAGGTTCTCCTTAGAAATTTAAATTCCAACTGTCAAAAATACAACTGCCACAGATATCATAATATTATGTCTGTCACTACTTAGTTTATTTTGATATCGTGATCTCAATATTATGATATCGAAATCACATGTCTGTCCAGGGCTTAAAGGATTTGGGTTGTCTAAACACAACCCGCAGTTCGAAAAAAGGTGTTTTTTGCTAAATATGTGATTTTTAGAGTTTTTTCGCCTTTTATTCTATTTTGAGGAGAAACTATGCATTTTGGTCTAAATGTCGAAGGAGCAAAGTTGTAGAGCACAAAATTTCATACAAATTTTGCTTTTACTACTATTTCTTGGAACTCAGTTTTTGTAACTAATTTGAACGGACTAAAGGCTCTTAAATAAATAAAATGCGGATAAAGATATCAAAATTTCCCCACTTTATTCTTAAAAGCTGATGTTGCAAAATTCTAAAATGATAGTATCGTAACACTAGAAGCAAATGTAGGGGGCTGTATAGGTACTAGTGTTGTGTAGTATTCGATTTTAAAATGATTTTGTAAGAGTTGGCTCTTTTTTCTTTTGAGTTAGCACAATGTCATACTTTAAATTAGGCTAAGTACTATTGTAATACCAAAGTGACAAAAACAGGCAAAAGAAAAAAATACCAATAAAGAGCCTTTTTACAATTTTAATTATAATATGCATTAAACGACCTACGAGTATGTAGGTGTAGCGAAATCGTCCCACTACTCTCATATTACTTAAGTGCAAAAGGCTTTGTACAAAAAAACATAGCCGACTTACATCAAGTAATTGGAAAAAAAATTAATTATTATTATTATCGTATTTACAACCCACCAAAAAAACATTAAAAATGTGAATTAGAAGTTCGTGGGCGCGAAATTATTTATTGGGACAGTTTAAAACACACTTATAACAAAAAGAAGTGATATGGATTAGTCACAGGCGCGGATCCAAGGGGGGGTCACGGGGGTCATGACCCCCCCTCCCCGAAAACAGCCCGCATTTCAAAAAATTGAGCTGAAACAATATTTTGCAAACCGAAAAACAAAAAAAAAACACACGAACAAAACCTAGTTTTCTCCAATGCGAAAACCAACCACGAACCAACCACGTACCAGTAGGCTGAATTAGCTGACAAAATGTGTTCACACACATTTCTATCACTGTAGATGTGAAATGTCAGTTTTATTATTATTATTATTTGATATTTGGCTAGTTTTTTAGTTTTTGAGTTAAAACATCCCAAAGATGCTCTATACAAGGGCTCCAAGAATCTACAGGTTTACAGGAAAAGAAGAACCAAGGCAGGATGTTATAGCGCGAAATGTGTTGTGTTTTTAATAAATGCAATTGAATATTCATTGTGTTTAGATTGTTAATTATTGAGGACCTTAAGACCATTAACTATTTGTATTATAGCCTTAGATGTGGTAATTGTATCAGAAAGACTGAGGGATGTCCTTGATTCCTCAAAAAACTATGGGGTTTATCCAGAGCCTTAAATTGAGAGCGCAATGCTTGGATAGATATAAAATTACTTCTCTTCCGCACTTTTTTTTAAATGTTCTAAAGTGTTTGTGTAAGTTTTATGGTCCATAATACCTTGGATTATGAGGAGATTACCAACCCCGTCAGTGTTCATACGTTTCAATTAAATGCCATTTTGGCGTTTTCAGTTGTGATATTTTTTGGCGGGATATTGCAATTACACTCAACGTCATTTATGCCTTGATTTTTGACATTTTTTGGTATACTAAATTGTTTAGAGGCACTGCACGAAACCCGCTGGATTTCATCTGGCAACTCAAATGGTTTAACTAACACATACGAAAAGTGAACCCATGCCAACCAAAACACGAGCGAGACGGGTAATTCAATTTACAATGAGAAGGAATAGGAAACAGCACTTTGGTTGGTTGGTTCGTGGTTGGTTTTGCCATTGGAGATTAGGCATTACGAACTATGCAAAAGTAGTAACCGGTATTTCAAAATTTAACTGTACATCTGTACTACGAACTACATATGTTTTTTAAAGTACCTAACGCAATCTGACACCATAGTTGTGACTAATCACTTTTTTATGAACACATTTTGTTAATTATCTAATGCCATCTGTCATCAATAATAGTGCGGGTAAACGCTTTTCGACTAACTAGTAGCACCATCTTATTTATTGAGCAATTGAAATAACTTATAGCGCCCTCTGATAGAATAATTTTGAGTACACACTTTTTTAGACTGAAGGAGAAAAAAAAGTTCGTTTCGAAATGTAAAAAATGTAAAAATAAAGAAAACGAAGAATGATAGAAAAAAAAAACTCATGGAATAATAAATTATTTATATTGCGCTTATCGGTTACAAACGAAAAATTACTTATAATGCTTATAAAAAGGTGATAAATCGCATAATTTAATAAAAAAAACACCTTGTTTTCAATGTTTAGGCGTAAATAAGGCTTTAGCTGTTTGCCCTTACGAACGCGGCAAACTATCGCTTGCCTTGATCTCACCTCATCAATTGGATATTTTACTACCGTAAAAGAAGTAAGAAATGTATCTCCACTACGTAATTTATAATCACGCATCGCTTAATTTATCTCGATACACGCTCTTATACCAGCAGGACATTATTTTTGAACCGGGACAATTAAAAAAATTGAGGCCCCAGTACAACTTACCATCGTGTAAGGGAAAATTGTACTGCATCGTGTAAGTCCGACTTAACTCTACTATCTATTTAAACTGCATACAGTACGCACTTGATTTGGTCTGGTCTGGTTTGGAAGAACAACTCAACAAAGCCGCCGACATAATATGATATTACCAACAGATCACCTATTTATGTACTAACCGAGCCGAATAGTGGTTGACAAGAACATAAGCATGTACACACCGACTTGGTTACTACTATTGAGATGGTTTCAAGCGTTAACCACAATAATTTTGATGGTTTGTGCGTGGTTTGCCGTACATATTCAAACCAAGCAAAAATCACAAACCAAGAAAAATTTCAACGGTCAAATCGTTTAACCACAATAATTAACTGGCATGAGAGCCTATCAATGAAAGTTTGCAACATTCAAAAAAATCTGTTGTCAACAGTCAGGTTGATAAGATATTTTTAAATTTGTCGCTGAATTTAAAATGAGCCGTGCAGAACCGCGAAAGAAAAAAAGATATGTTTGGTCCACAAGGGCAGAAGAATTATTAATAGATCTTTGGAAAGAAAATTATGAAGCATTAAAAGGAATTAGAAAAAACTCCCACATTTATAAAGAAATGGCGAATGCATTAGCATCGCATGGCATTATTTACTCTGGACAAGAAATACAAACAAAAATGCACAACATGGCTAAAAAATACAGGTAAATTAAATTATATATGCACTGAGAGAAAAAATAATTGTTATTTCAAAAGTCACGCGCGTTTGACTGCGCGTTTGCAGAGAATACTGTTTGATTCAAAAAAAATTTCATTTAAAACAAACGAAAAGTGTTCAAGTCAAACGACTTTCTAAAAATTCACACTTTTGAAAAAAACTTTTAAATCAAACGTTTAAATTTTTGATTTTGGCGCAGCTTTTCAAACACTCCAAAGTTTAAAACAAATGTCAGCACGTTTGTAACAAATACCTTGACGTTTAATATTTTTCAGTCAAATGAAAAACACATTCAAACCAAAAGCCGCTCGTTTAATCTAAATTCTTTTACGTTTAAATTTTTACAGTTAGCTTTTCAAACGAAAATCACATTCAAATGAAAAACCAGCCCGTTTGAACTGAATGCTCACACGTTTCACTTTCAATACTCAAAAGAAAAACGCATTCAAATCAAAAGTCAGCGCGTTTGATCCAAACCAAGTCAAACCAAAAACGTTCTTTGTATGAGTGCGAAGGTGTTCTATATTGTTATCGTTTTGCGTCCGAACAGAAATTATTTCAGTGTAAAATGCGATCCGTTATCTGGAAAAAAAGCGTGTATTGCTTGTCCTGTTGCATTTTATTTCTGTGCTCGGGAGAGGTAAATCATAGTTTGAAAAGTGAAAAGATGGAAAGTGAATGTGATTTAGATCAAATAGTGTACCACATTTCAATTCCCAGTGAAGCTGAGTTGTTTAAGGTACTAGAATCTTGGGGGTTATCTTCAATATTTGTAATTCTAAAGGGTTTGTTCAACATAAAAATATTTTACTTGTGCTTTTTGTTTCAAATTGCAATATTAAATAGGTGCTGGTGTTACAATTGAGGCCTTAAAATATTTAACGGAAGCAGACATTCAGCAAATTTTCCCAAGCTTAGAGCAGGTGGGAACAAAGGCTATTTTTCGGGCTAAGCTGAGCATCTGGAGGAAAAATTATGTAAGTAAAAGTCCAAAATTAGTAATTTTTAAGACCATACAAAAAAAGTACATATAAAAGGCAGTGAAAAAATGTCTAAGTGAAACAATCAGAGTAGAATATAATTTGGCGTCATATGTATTTCATATTATTTTATAACGATTTATATGTGATATTTTCATATTGAAATAATGTGAAATGATGTTAAATTTACAGTACAAGATTTTTTTCAGTGGACAAATTCAAATTCAGACTTCAAAAAATATCAAGTTTAACAATTCATCTACCTTAATTTGAATATTTTGTAGGGAGTTCCTGGTGAACTCAACTCTTTACAGTCTAGGGATATTTTGGACTGGATAGGCAATAGTATACCGGGGACTCCAAGTTCGTCGAAATCTGAAATTCCAAATGTATTAGAGGTACTTGTAGAATTCTTGTGTTATTTTGATAAGTTTGTAAATTTGGTACTTATGTATATGTATGTATATAGGTAAATGTTGAAACGATTTTATCGGAAAGAGCAAAAGGCAAATCAGCCTTGGAATTTTTTAACCAGAATAAAATATTAGAGCCATCACATCAACAAGACGTGGCAAACTGCATTATTGACTCCTTGATAGCTAAACAGGAAAAATTGAGCACTACCGATTTGAAAAACATTAGTGAAAAAATCACTAATTACTTTCCAGGAGAATCCACGGTATGAGCATATTTTTTTCATAAAATTAGGTCGTAGATATACGTCAGTTTAGTGTGATTTTACATATTCCTGCGTACGCACCAATTTGGTGTAAAGTTAGATAAAATTTACAAAATTTATTGAATATTACACCAAAAGTATAAAAATAATTTTACCTAGAAACAAATGTACAATTGTACTTAAGTTTAGGGTAAATTTATACACTCAATTTTTAGAGTCCACTTATTGTGAATTTTATAGAAATCAGATCATTTGTTTGCGTATACCATTTAAAAGAGAAAAGGAAAGAGTTATCTAATAACATTATTTTCTAGGCCACTTATTACGTTCCACGATCTGAACTAAACAAAAGGCCTGGTGGAAAACTACACGACAGGTATTTCAACGTTAGAAACAAATTTCATAAATTCAAGAATTGGCAGCATACGTTTTTTTCCGTTCAGCACATCTTTAATTATTAAAAGAAATTAGATGTAAGATAGTTTTAACTGAGAACTGTACAATATAATGTAATATACAATATCAAATTTAATTCGTTTTTGGTTTTTTCATTCATTCCGAACATCCACCACATTCAATCGCGCTACATTTGGTTTAAAGCTTCTTAAAGGCAATTTTAAAATTTTCAGCGTTTGAATTGAAAGCATTCGATATAAGCAAGCTACGTTGGATTCAAAAATTCTTGCATTCATTATGAATTTTTAGGGGTTTTGATTTGAATGCGTTAAACATTTGTTTCAAAAGGTTTTCACATTCATTCACAAAAATTGCCCGCGTTTGATTGGAATGTGTTACATTTGGTTGAAAAATTCTCGCATTCGGTCTGAAGATTTATGTATATTAATTTGAACGCACTGAACATTCGGCTCACAAAATATTTGTATTCATTTTAAAAATTGAACGAGTTTGATTTGAACGGGCTACATTTGGTTCAAAAGCTCTTTCATTCTTTTTGAAAATTGTGCGCGTTTGTTTTGAGAACATTTAATTTGAAAGTGTTACAGTTCATTCAAAAGTTTTTACATTCAATTTAAAAAAAAAATTTGTTGTCTGTAAAGAGGGTTTACGGACGATAGTTTAACGTGACAACGTCATGAGAAAACATTGATGAAATGATTGCATACTTTTATGAATAAAATTGAATCATTTATATTAAATTATCATCATTTTGTATGGATACAAAAAGGAGTGAAATGAAATATTCATTTTGATTGATAAATTAGCTTTTATTTGCACTAATGAATTCGAATATGTTTATTACTTTAATGAACAGATTATTTACAAGTAACAATGTGTAGTAACAAATTCATTTACAGCTTTTATACATGTCTGATATTTAACTTCTTGCAATCTGTGTTATTCTGTTAAGGATAGGTCGATGATAGGAAAAGTATGAAATGAATGGGAGTGTTTCAAGTGTAATGTGCCTTGAAAAAGTCAAATCGAGGGTTGTTCCTCTCAGCGTTGTTGACTTAGTAACATCTGATGTGCATTCAAGATTGTACATCCTTCATGAATTTGAGGAATGTATCATCATTTTTCACGTTTGTGTTGAAGTCGCCACAAAGAAGAATTGGTACATTGGTATCAACTTGCATGATCGGATGCACATACTGCCTGTTATGCACGTACGGAAAGAGAGCTTGGTGCAGCAATACACTAATGTTTGAGACACTTGCTCCAGGATGAATATACACTGCGCCAAGTACAATTTTAAACGTTGTATCAGCAGTGAAGCATGTAATTTCAGCCAAGCAGACCTCGCCTGTGTTTCTGATGAGACGAGTTGTGTCCGAAAATTCAACGTTCTCGGCCGTGGATGTTGATGTTAATTTTCGATAGATTGCCACTCCACCAGCTGCGTTTGTATCAGAATCCGATAGATTATTCTACCTGGTTATACATTCATAATTATTGATTGGAACTGGATCAAAATTGTCACGCATCCACGTTTCAGTCAATACCAACTAATCCGATCTTGGTATCACGGGATCCGTTTCAATATCGGCGAAGTCAAACTCTGAACATTAAGGTTTGTCACTACAGTTTGCCCAGCGTTGTTACCGTCATCACAAAATTTCACTGCTTTCGAAGTGATTGTTTGAAGGGCGTGTCCACGGAATCGAATGTATTCGTTACGGACATCTCGCGTAGTCTGTGAGTCGTTCCCATCCCATCCGTGTTTGAAGATAAAAGGCGCATCTTTTTCCGTGATGATGTGCAAGCCGTCTATATTCGTTACCCGACTCAGCGCCACGTACACCAACTGTTGTGGTTGCTCCGAGGAGTATTTATAAACAATAACAGTAAACGTCCCACCTTGCGACTTGTGAATGGTAATAGCACAAGCAGGACAATTTGACAAATTTAATCTAATTAAATATTGACAATTTTAATCAAATTTTTAAGATTACTACAATCAAATTTTTAAAATTACTACGGGACATAACGGGACATAACGGGACAATGAGTCATCATTTTTCGTGCATGCAGCCGGCGTTCATCGTTTTAATAGACGTTGTCACGTCAAAATTGAATGCGTTCGATAATTTGAACGTGCGGAACTTTCAAATCAAACGTAAACACTTTTGTTATAAACGCAAAACTTGTTAATTGTCAAAACGTTTGGATTGAACATTCAAAGTGTTTGAAATCAAACGTTTTTACTATTGGAGCATTTTCGAATGTGAAAATTTTTGATTTGAACCGCTTTTTCGTTTGTTCTAAACAGTTCTTTTTTCTCAGTGTGTATATTATACTTATGGAGGGCATTCCCAGCAAACCAAACTTTCCGAATTCCTACAAGTCGAAAGATTTTCGAAAGTAATACAACCACAAAAACTAAAGCTTTTTATGTGGCGATTAGTCGAAACTAAATCGAAAAGAATTCGGAAAACAATTTCGCAACAATGTCACGACGAAGCCGGTAACAAATTTTCTTAACGAAGTAGGCCAGAAATCGGAACACTTGTCTTAACTTACATCGTGTGTCAAAGTGAAGTGCGCAAGTGCATTATTGTGAAATTGAAGTTTGTTGTATTTTTGTGAGTATTTTTTAAAAGTGTGTTTTTTAAATAGCAAGGTAATAATCTTTTACAAATATTACGATGCAGTAAATAAGTTTTGTAGAATTGCATATTTACATATCATATATTTAATATTGATATTTACTGTTGCGGAGTGCATTTTTTCGTCGTAATTAATATACATATTTCATATAGACCATATGAAGTTCCCATTTTTTACAACTATTAATATAAAGACCTCTTCATTGCATATAGCGTAGCGAATATTAAAAATCAATGTTTTCAGAGCTGAAAAAAAACAAATGGGTAGTAGGTCTGCACCATCCGATTGGTATTTGTGTGAAAAGGTTCACGAAGTACTACACAGGTCAAGGGCCAATAATTTTCAAGACGAAATTGTAGAAAGCTTTATATTCAGTGAAATTGATGGAGATAGTAACAATGTATCAAAACAGCAATAAATTTATGTCTTTGAAAGGATATATTAAATATTTTTTTTTACGTAGATTACTTCAACACCTCAGCCATCATTATTGTTGTCGCCAGACAGTCCGTCACCAGTTCCTACTCCACCAGACCCTTCACCTACAACTTCTGGGTCCGCAACAGCATGTGGTTGCGGGATGGCATCTGTAGGAAAAAAACCAAAATTTGAAGTAGTGCAACAACAAATCTTGCACGAAATTCGTGAAAGTAACAAGATAATGAAAGAAGAATTAACAAGCGCTAGAGAAGTAGCCAAAGAAAACTTAAACTTGGATAAAGAGAGGAATGACATGCTAAAGAATTTTATAACTGAAACTATAAATTTACAAAAGCAAGCAATAAATTCCTTACCTAAATAATTTGCTAATGTGTCTCTTATGTCTTTGCCGGAAATGTTATTTATCTCCAATTACAGTTGTTGTAACAGGTTGAACTCTATTATACTGGCCTCCTTGAAGCCATTCTTTTAAGACTGGATCAATTTCCTCGTTCAGAAAATTATGAAGTACACAACAAGCTCGAATTATCAATGTCACATTTTGAATATTATTCTCCAGTCCTTTTCCTAGGCGTCTGAATCTGGCCTTTAAATGTCCAAAAGCATTTTCCACTACTCGGCAGCAGGTAGACAACCCTTTATTGAAATTGATTTCTTTTAAGGTTCTTGAATAATCAAACGGATAGGGTTTCAATAGGCACTGTGACAACCTAAATGCAGAGTCACCAAGAATGAAAACAGGAATGTTCCCGTTATTGATGTTTTTCGCATTTGACCGAAGAACGTTCGTCTCTGATAGATATTTTTTTAAGGATGAGCTCTCAAAAATTTGAGAGTCGTTACAGCGCCCAGGGGCACCAACGTTTATGTACATGAAACGGTACCTGTACTTAAAATTTTACTCATAACATATTTTTATAACTTCACACAGAAAATTACCTGTAGTCGACAAGAGCCAGCAAAACTACCGAGTACCATCCTTTATAATTATAGTAGTCTGTTGCTTCATCGATGGGAGGCGAAATTTGAATATGTGAACCATCTTCAAAACAATCAATATTAGTTTTTAAATGTTATTGCATATTTTTTTAATTTACCTAATGCTCCTAGACATTGCGGCATACCCATCCTTTCAAATCCCATCACACATTCTTGTATTATTTCATTGGAGATTGGGAAAACATTTAAATATTCATGTTGTAAGACATTTAAAACTGCTTCACAAAACTCAACAACAATTTCACATACAGTTGACTTTCCTATTCCGAACACATTGGCCGTTGTCCTATATTCAGAGGACGACCCCAATGCCTATAATGCAATAGCTACACGTTTCTCTACACTTATAGCTTTTCTAAAATTTGTGTTTTCTTTTTTTAAACAGTTCAATTTATCAATTAGTTTTTTAAAACTTTCACGGCTCATACGAAAATCTTTTTTAAACTTTTTGTTCCCATTTTGCGGAACTTCTATTTCCCAAAAATTGCTGGTGCGATACTATATAAATTATGGACATAATTAATAAACTAATCCAATAATGTAGACCAGCGGTGTCCAACAGAAATTCGTTTGTAGCCACAATCGCTATTTTAAAATAATTTCATTCGCCACATTGAAAATAAATATAAACTTTGGGATGTGTGTTTGACTCCCTCGGTCCACACGATCAACTTCCCAGTATGATGAACGTAGACGGAATAAACTGTCTTCTTACAAAATAGTATTACGTTTAGCACTACTGGGAAATTGACTAGTTTCAGAACTGGTGGCAAAGTAATCCCGAGAGAAGCTAGTTCAAATAACTGTAATAGTGATTAGTCTATAAGATTTTTCTGAGAAATTGGTTTACAAAACTAGCTAATTTTAATATTTATTACTCGAAAAATATGACATATTTCATTTATTTATTTATTTATTTATTTATTTAATTATAGCCTACTGATTACAATCTTACAGACTAGAAAACTTACAGATTCCAAAAACTTATTTAAATTAAAATAAAATTAAAATATTTTTATGAAAAATTCATATCAACATGATTCTCTAAACCTAAAATTACATTTTTATAGATCGTTCGATCCAGGGTGAAATCAACGAAGTCATTAAAAAAATTAAATTTATGAATGCCTTTAGTAATAACTCCGTTTGAGCCATAATTAGTTTTGTGAGAAGGGGCATATAGGAGGTTTCTCGACCTAAGTGGCCTTTCTATAGCATAGATATTAATTTGACTCAACAGCTCAGGGCACTTGATTGAGTAGCATAATATATCTTTTATGAAAATTGCGCAGCTCACATCTCGACGAAAGCTAAGGTTAGGAAGACCAAATAATAATCTTCTGGATGCATAATGAGGAACATGTTCCTTAAATAAATTAAGCTTAAAACACATAAATCTGGTTATGGATTTTTGCACCGATTCAATTCTGGGTGTCTTCGAAAATGCATCACTGCGGTATCACTGCAATATTCAGCCACAGAGTTCTAATTGCTGAATATTGCAGTAATACCGCAGTGATGCATTTTCGAAGACACCCTCTATTCGAATTAACAGCATACTGAGGACTCCAAATGCATGATGCATATTCAAGAATTGGCCTTACCAAGGAAATGAACAAGGTCCTTATAGTAAAGACATCAGAAAATTCTTTAGTATTTCTCTTAATAAAACCCAGTAATCTATTGGCTTTACTACAAATGAAATCAATGTGTCTATTGAAAGTTAGTTTATTATCTAAAACAACACCTAAATCATTAATTTCATACACTCTAGCTAAATCAGAAGTAGCGAAAGAGTATTTGTATTCGATGCCTTCCAATGAGCGAAAGAAAGACATAACTCGGCACTTAGAAACATTTAGTTGAAGGTCATTTATAGAGCACCAGGTGGATAAATTGTTGAAGTCTTCTTGAAGGCGAATACAACAATCCTCTCCACTAACCTTTAAAAAAATTTTTAGGTCATCGGCGTAAATTAAACAATGAGCATACTTGAAGCAATTAATTATATCGTTAATAAAAATCAAGAATAGCAAAGGACCGCAATGACTGCCCTGAGGCACACCTGATTTGACACATATTATTCTAGAAGAAACAGAATCAAGAACGACATATTGCTTTCTATTTAATAAATAAGAGCTAATCCATTGCAAAAGACTTGAATGAAAGCCAGCCTTATGTAATTTATTTATAAGTACTGTAATATTAACTTTGTCAAACGCTTTCGAAAAATCTGTGTAAATTACATCAACCTGGTGACCTCTTTCCATATTGAACAAACAAAAATTAGTAAAGAGTGCAAGATTTGTGACCGTTGACCTGCCCCTTAGAAAGCCATGTTGCTGAGGACAAATAATTTCCTTACACAAGAAAGATAATTTCCTCGCAACCAAACAGTCTAAAAGTTTAGGAATGACTTTCATTAAGGATACACCCCTATAATTCGTGACCAAATGTTTGGATCCGTTTTTGAAAATAGGTTTAATTATTGAGATCTTCCACGAATCAAGAAATTGACCATTACATAAAGACAAATTAAATATATAAGTTAAAGGGTTGATAAGACCAGAAACACAGTTCTTTATAAGAGCGGGACAAATACCATCCAAGTCTGAAGAATAATTCATTTTAAGATCTTGGATAGCAATTTCAACATCCTTTGCGTCTAATGACAAAGAACCTATATCAAGCAAGTTTATATAGTCAGAATTATTTTCCGTTAAATCATCAACAAAGGTATTTTCGTTATATACCGATTCAAAGAAGTCTGCAAACAGTGCACCCGCTTCTTCAGCATAACTAGATTTTTTGTTTTTATACTCCATAATGTTCGGAAAACTAGAAGAATTTCGTTTGGTCTTCATATAACTCCAGAAACTTTTACTGTCACTTTTTATGTTGTTCTCAACAGAAAAAATGTATTGTTTAAATAAGAATCGATGCAAAAACTCATATTCTTTTCGCAATCTTTTAAAATTATTTAAATCCTTATCTCCACCAGAACTTTTGAATGATTTGTGAGCCTTATTTTTTGCATTTTTTAAGCGCAATAATGATTTATTAAACCATTTTGGATGGTAATTGTTACCATTTATATTCTTCAATGGAACATAAGATTGAAAACTAGAATGAAGCAACTCTAGAAACTTCCCATATGTCTCTTCCAAAGAACAATCACTAAACAACTTACACCAATCAAGACAGGAAAAATGCAAATTTAAGTTAGAAAAATCTGCCCTCCTAAAATTATATTCTTGAGACAAAACAATAGAATTTATTTTTAAGAAATTATAAGAGGCGATACTCAAATCCAAGGCTTTATGGTGCAAATCACATTTAAGAAGTGGAAAAGAAGATTCGTTGATTTCAACACAAAGGTTATCAGATATAAATACAAGATCCAAAAATTTTCCAAAAAAGTTTCCTATCGTACTTATCTGAGCTAAATCTAGACCTAAAATACCGTCAATAAAAGAAATCTCGATTTCTGAAGACACATTCGATGGAAGCAAAGAATCATCCTCATCCATACAACTCCATGTAACGCTACTCAGGTTGAAATCTCCAACTACACAAATTCCTTCATTCGGAGAGAGTAATGATGAAATAGATTCTATGTTAAGTAGATGACTCATGTAAATATCCAAATTAGATGATGGCGGAATATAGCTAACACAAAAGACAATTGAGAAGCTGGAACAAGCTGCAGTAACTCGAACGAAAAGTTGTTCAATATTCTCTTCCACACACGGTAAAGAAAGTTATATGCTGGCCACATCAACACGTACAGCAATCAAGACACCGCCACCCCTACTACATCCAGATGAAAGCTGACATCGATCCTTTCTATAGACAACATAGTGATTGCTTATAAATTCCGAAGATGATATATGATCCGTCAACCAGGTTTCAGTTAGAATTATAATATCATATTCATTTTCCAAAACTGCAAGTTTGAAGTCATTTAGTTTAGTACGCATACCTCTTATATTTTGGTAATAAATTGAAAAATTTCTAGGTGCATAAGTATCGCTATGACCTAGGTATTCAAGATGGGTGGCTGAACACTGGAGTTTTTTGAAGGTCGATGATTATCAAAGGAACTTAATTCAAGACCCAATGGCCAGGCAGATGCATTCATGAATTTAGCATAAAGTTCTGATGGAACTCCTAATTTAAAATTAATAAATTTCAAACTTGAAATGTTTCCTTCTTTCTTTATAAGAGGAAAGCATTTAAGCATATCTTCCTCAACATTAAATTTTTCAGCGGCAAATTTCGTTATAGAAGCCGGTGTAGTAGAGGGTAAAAGCTTACCAAGGCGAATCCACTTCATACGTCTAAGAACAGAAAGCTCACCAGATGAAATACTCGAACCGATCAGCTTCTTCACTCTTCGTTTTCTATTCACAACATTCCAGGCAGTGCCGTCTGATTCGGTCGTAGCTGCAGCAGGCTGGGATGTCGTTGATTGCAAGGCAGCCGCTGGTGTGAGCTGTAAATCAGAAACTGTGATCGATGTTTCAGCCGCAGATGATTTAGCAATGGAAGCATCATCCATGGGCACAGTCGAGTTTGTAACCGTTGCTTCTGTGACCATCACGTCTGGGGCCTCCATTCCATGACGAAGCGAAATTTTCTTTTTAGCTGCATTTTCTGGTCGAAGGCTATTTTTTTCGGAGGATGTTTTTAAACTTAGAACATCCTTCTGCAACTTCCTAATTTCCTGAGTAAGCATACCCAGTGTAGAAAACAGGACACCATCAAACAAATCCTTGCAGGAATTGCACCGCCACACAAGATTGTCGCATGATTTTAAATCTGCAGCAGTATTATCATTGATGCCCGCGCAGCGTTTATGATATTTGTGCTCGCAAACAAAGCACGAATGTACACCGTCAGCGAATAATTGCTTAGCGCACTTAAAACACTTTTCAACAGAGTTCATGTTCGAAAGAAAATTGTAAACTACCGATCGCTACTAATAATCAGAGTGTCATATTTCAATGTTGCAATCGCCACATTCACCTAGTCTATTCGCCACATGTGGCTAGTGGCGATGGTGTTGGACACCGCTGATGTAGACAAATCAATTTTTACCAATGTCCATATATTTCTTCTAATACTTTTTCTCATTAATAACAGATTATACAAGAATTGTAGTTTTTTGTAATGGCAAATAGCTCTCCTAATATGCTGCTCCCTTTTTTCCTTTAAATAATTACTTCTCCTTGAGTAATGGTCGTCAATAATTAAACATAAAGCTAAATTATTTTGTAATAAAATAGAATTGAAATCCATATCTAATAATACAAATGACAGAAATAACCAATCGAGTTAGTGTATACAGTTGTTAGTTCTGAAATAGTCTGAAACCACATAAAGAGATAATCAAGTCGGTGTGTACATGCTATAACGCAATCTGACACCATAGTTGTGACTAACCACTTTTTTATGAACACATTTTGTTAATCATCTAATGCCATCTGGCATCAATAGTGCGAGTAAACACTTTTCGACTAACTAGTAGCACCATCTCATTTATTGAGCAATTGAAATAGCTTATAGCGCCCTCTGATAGAATAATTTTGAGTACCCACTGTTTTGGACTGAAGGAGAAAAAAAAAGTTCGTTTCGAAATGTAAAAAATGTAAAAATAAAGAAAACGAAGAATGATAGAAAAAAAAAACGAATGGAATAATAAACTATTTATATTGTGGTTATCGGTTACAAATGAAAAATTACTTATAAAGCTTATAAAAAAGTGATAAATCGCATAATTGGGGCCTCGGTAGTCTAGGGGTAAGGCGCCTGACTGCTATCCCAGAGGTCCCGGGTTCGAATCCCGGCGGTGCCACGGTCCTTCGCCGTTCCCACCTAACTTTCCTTCTGTCATCTTCCCTCTTTACATTGCTGATTCCTCCTGTCATAGCCTTCCCTAGTACTTCCCCGCTCCACCAAGCACATGCCATCGGTTGGTTGATGAGATTCAACTCGTTTCAGGAGACATAACACTCCAGCGAGTTGTTCTTGATACCCCGATGTCAAAGTCGCGAAACGGTTGTAGTAGGTGGAATAAAATATCGCGGCTAGGTTGTGACAGTTACTTCCTTCTCTTCTCTCTATCTTCCGGCTAGAGCTGCTGTTCGACATTCACTCTATACGTAAAAATAGATTGTCGACAGTACTGTAACGGCGGGCCTATCCCTTATCCCCTTACGAACAACTACCTTGTAGTCGCCACTCTGGAAAAATGAACACGTCGGAAAATAAAAAAAAAAACCTTTTGAAAATTGAGAAGGCGAGGAAAAAAATAAAAGTTGGGAAGAAAAAATTTTTGGAAGTCAGACGGTAGTAGGTGTTTTGAGTAGAACGTTTTGGATTAAGTTATTTTTTTGAAGCCAAATAAAGTAGTGTCGGAAGTTCTTTTAAAAAAATAAATAAAGACGGGGGAAGGACTTAGCTTTTCCGGGCCAGCATTGATAGCTTGCTTTCGTATCAAAGAAAGTTGGAGTATTGCTTAAACAATATAATTCTGGACGTTTTCGACACTTGGGCTGCTGTTCATCTACTACCGAAGGACGATACGCATGCTGCTGGACCAGGCATTGGAAATGTACGATATCTACAGTGCTGCATACAAAATTAAGACCACGTTCAATGGCTTTGGCTTGGCTTCATTTTCATCTGTGAAAAAAATTCGTTCCAGTCTTGCGGATTCCAATTCCTGTGGGTGCTATCTTCTATGCTACAAAACTCTTGCTCGAGCAGGTCTGCATGTTAGGATTTTTTTGTCGTGCTCCGATCAAACTATCCTTTTGCGCAAAGGACTCGTCAAATGTGACCAGCAGACTTTTGCGTAATGGAGATCTGCCGAAAGAGCAGGGCTCGATTTTCTTTAACTAACTTGAGGAAAGAACTTCCAACACGTCTTTTCATAATTTTTTTGCGTCCTGAAGTTGTCCTGTTCTGAACGGTCCGACATTCATTGTGTCTTTTGATGGTAGGATGTAACAAGTTTTAATTATTTGATAATTGCAGTGCAATTATAATTTATATTGCAATACTGTATTGTTTTATTTTAATGAAATTATTACAGAAACTAGACACTAGATTTATGTAGCCCAACATATCATTCGAAAGCTGTAGGCATCGGAAGTAAAAGTTTCATGATAAAGTGTAGGTGGTCTTAATTTTGTATGCAGCACTGTATATTGGGTTATAACCCGTTTTATGGACTTATGTTACTGACTGACCACTGAGGTGACTGACCAGAGGACCGACAGATTCAGCTATTTTTGGAAAAGTTGAGGTTGGCGGAGGAATGTCATTGGTGTGGGTGTGAAGAATATAAGTTGGACAGTTGTGTTGGAGTGCAAGCGTAATATCTGTACGTACGTTTCAATCACAAGTGAAAGAGGTGAAGAAAAGGAATCAGGAAGACGACTGTTAACCGGCGAAATTGAAAGGAGTGGTGGCAATTCTGGCAACGCATTGTCACATTAAGTTGTTCTGCAGGAAATAATGGTACCAAGAACCAAACTGTAAGTACTTTTGACTTTTATTACCCGGGTGAAACAAACAAGCTGCACGAAACTCATTTCGCGCGAAAACAATAAATGAAATTATTAAAATAAACGATAAGGAAGAAAGAAAAAAACACCCTCAGAACTCTCCGGGTTCTAAGGCCTTGTCCTGAAGGAGGCTGCATATCAAAGAAGGACCGTTGATGTTTGCTAGCGCTAGAATGTTTTATTTTGAAAATGTGTAATATTACATACATACATATATGAGTTTTGAAATTACGTAGATAGTAGATTTGTACTTGATTCATTTTAAAAAAAATAAGTAATTTATACTGATTTGACACTAAATAACCGTAGGTTAAGAATTGTCGTTACATATAATCTTACTTCCAATTAAAATAGAGAATTGCATTTCAGTTATATTTAGTTACAATCGAAGGTTTTTGTTGATACTTTTCTTATCATTTACAGAACGTAACTTTTCATTAAATATAATGTACATAGAAGTTTTTATTGTTTTCCTAAATAAGGAAATCATTATTCACAATGTATACCCTATTGGAAAAGGCCAACTGATCAGTTTGCCTTACAGGCAATAAATGTTTTCTCGTCTTTGATACATTAACTTGTTGATGCTGTTAATATTGAAGTTACTTAAATAAATTGTTTTTTGTTTTATAATTCCTTGGAAGTCTTGATTTATAAGGACAAAATGGCAATGGCATAGCAGCGGGAGATTTTCTCCCGAACCCCTTTTTTTTACAGGTGCTCTTCTAGCTCAAATAAGTACCCAGCGTCCGCTCGGATGGGGGACGCTCACGTGCAGGTAAGTGGTGGTGCACAGGTGTAGGTGGTACCTCTGGAGTCTCATTATACCACGACCCTCCGGCGAGCCAGCTTTTCTTTGGAGCCCCGGGGTACCGCCTGGATGATTTTTGGATGAGATGGATTGCTGTGGTAAACGGTGTTGTCCAAATTGTTTGGTTTTTTGTGTGGGAGTATGAGGTTGGCTTCTTCGGGCAACCAACCTTAGATTCTCATTACAGTACAAAGGGACTTTCCCTAAGTCTCTAGTCTGTCACATAAAAAAAAAAATAATAATAATTTAATAAAAAAAAAAACACCAGCTGTTTGCCCTTACGAACTCGGCAAACTACCGCTTGCCTTGATCTCACCTCATCAATTGGATATTTTACTACTGCAAAAGAAGTAAGAAATGTATCTCCACTAATTTATAATCACGCATCGCTTTATTTATTTCGATACACGCTCTTATACCATCAGGACATTATTTTTGAACCGGGACAATTAAAAAAATTGAGTCTCCAGTACAACTTACCATCGTGTAAGGGAAAATTGTACTGCATCGTGTAAGTCCGACCTAACTCTACTATCTACTTAAACTGCATACAGTACGCACTTGGTTTGGTCAGGTCTGGTTTGGAAGAAGAACTCAACAAGGACGCCGACATAATATGATATTACCAACAGATCACCTATTTAAGTACTAACCGAGCCGAATAGGGGTTGACAAAAACAAGTTAGATAAGATAAAGAGCTGTTCCTGCAGAAGATGATCCTGCAAAAGAATATTGACCAGACAGAAAGCGCTAACGAAATTGTCGAAAGTGTGACTACGAACTTCGAGCGTCGCAGGGTTTGCCTAAGAGCAACAAGGCACTCCCAGCAAAGACGCTAACGGGCCGATTTCGACGAGGTAGTAGAGTAGTCATAAGTCACACCGCAATCATAAGTGTGTGGTGAGTCTCATCTTGAGGCAATTTGGTATTATAATTTTATAGCCGCAATCTTGACAATGCGTAATCAGCATATATGTATTTCATAATAATTTTCTAGCATATGAGTAGTCATAATTTCTCACAGATTCGACATACAGCCAACGTCGATGAGAGGTGCTTGGACTTTGTCACACTTCATAACGGTTTAGCCGCTAGGGCGTTTTGAAACTTGTTGGTAGAGGTTTACATATTACCATGTAACCCTATTAGATATTTTCATGAGTAAGGCAGCAATCTACGCAGAATACTCCCACCAATCTAAAGCTGTAAAAGTCAAGGGGTCACCCCAACAACGTCCAGAGTTATGAGTCAACAAAGCCAAAATTTTGCGTTTTTTTTCACTAAAATTTCTACTTCAACCATCTTTTTCTCCAAAAAAATACGTAATTAACCCATACGTATTTTTTTTTACAAAATTGGAAACTTTGGATAATTTCCTATGAATAATGTCCAACAACTATTATGCTACGACCTTTACTTTTGAAGTTATAAGCAATTTTAATTTGAAAACTAGCCTTATTTTGTGCTTATTTGGATTTCCGGCGGAATTGAGCCAATTTCAACATTCAAATTTCTAATACAATTGCAAAAGTAAAGTTCGTAGCCCAGTAGGACCTGTAAGCTTACAGAAGTACTGAAATAAGCTCTTACTAGTAAGGGGTAGGCCTTACCATACCCCTTATAGAAGTGCTTATTTTTACACACGATGTCATAGGAGGTAAGGAGTCCCAGGGTAGTTACGTAAGTACTTACCTTATAGTACTTACAGAACTGCTCATCTGTACGGGGTATAGTAAGGCCTACCCTTACTAGTAAGTGCTCTTTTCAGTACTTCTGTAAGCTTACAGGTCCCACTGGGATCCCAGCGGGAAATGGAACATTGCAAAAAGAAATATACCTGTGGGCGCCTGTGGACATGTGATCCGGTATAGAAAAGCTTTTATTTTGTTCATCTTTTGCAAATGCCATTTTCTTTCCAAGCCCGAGAATGGCTTTACCTAAGCAGTCCCCCAACTAAATTCTAACCACTTCACCAAAGCTGCTTGTCCTCCGTATCTAATGAGAGCATGCCTATTGAGTATGCTAATGTCACATTTAATGGCGACGAAGATAAATGCCCGTTTTCTTTTTTCTATAAAATATATGAAAACTCCAGGAAAGCTCCGTTGAGAATGCTCCAAGGTCACTCCCCTGTGCATCGCTCCCAATTTTTCTCACTGGGTTTTGACACGCATAACCAAGTAATTGTAGAGATTCTTATAAGATTAAGATCTTTTTCTGTCAATTGCGTCACCCTTATGTGAATTCCGGGCCATCCGGTCTTCGTGAACAGACGTCTTTGTTAGACAGGACTCTGGCACTGTTTTCGATTGCTCGGAATGGACTATTAGGGCACCCACCAGTTTCGTGAAATGGGGCCCAAGATGATCTTTTGATGGATAAAACTTCGCTACTTTGTATTAAAGATCGCTTTGTCGAGTTTTAAACTTATTTAATTAAGTTTTACTGATTTAAATTTTAGCACAAGTTGTTAAACTTCCACACGACTACTAAAAACTCAGCCCGCGATAATAAATACTTTTAATTATTTTCTTAATTGCCGCCAACTCCATCATAAAAAGTCTCAAAGATAAAAAATAAGATTGTTGAATATTTTCTCCTCACTCTCTACCCCCCTCCTCTCTCTCTCGTTTTATAAATTTAATCCAGGATCTTTAGTATCACTGCTTACCTTAATAAATCCACGTAAATGATTCAATTTATGGTGTTTTAAGGGGTCTTAAGGGCCATTCGCAGATTCACCCACGATAGCCCCTGGACATATGTTCATTCGTGAATGAACATAAAATTTACTTTTCCAATATCAGATTTGAATTTTACGAGCGTCTTTGATGTATTTTCGATAACGTTCGAAAGTTTTACTGCCATTCTCTGGCTACTAACGTTTCACGTCAGCGCGAAGTCCGGCCGCGGACGGACCCGGTACGTATCCGAGACGTATTGGCCTCCTTTCAAGAAAGGGAATTACTTTTTACGACATCAACTTTATACTGGAATTTCGTCTTAAGATTGACTGATTGATGATGGCTATTTGGACGAAACTGTGTTCCCCTATGCTTTTTTTACGTGGAGAAGTATATAGTAAGGTGATGCTGGTAAAATTGTCCATAAATTTTGGAGCCCGCTTTGGAGTGTGGACGGCTAAAATACAATTGCTTCTGTTATGGGATAATTTGCGTAGTTGTGATGCTGGATAAGCAATAAACATTTGTAGAATATTGTTATAGGTTCACACCTTCTACTTGGTGTACAAATATTTTGTATTAATTTTAGTAGGTGTGTGATAGCCGAGTAAAAAGTACATAGAATGATACCTACGTTAAACTTCACTCTTGACTCTTGTTCCTCACATTGCGTATAATGAACCTGTTGAATAAACAAAACAATTTTTAACATGGATCTCGGGCCCAGATTTTGGTAGATTAATAAATGCCGTACAATAAATTTGCTGAAAAATAAATCGCATTTTTTTCGAGAATCTTAATCTACTTACATAGGCCCATTACATCGTTACTTCGTCGAATCGCGCGATTGGCTGGGGCCAGTGGCGGATAAACAATCGAGGGGCTACTATGATCCTTTCTTGTGTTTAACCACGAAGCTATTAGGGAAGCGATTATATCGTTCAAACCATACAAGTCTCCTGGAGCAGACGGAATCTCATTCTGCTATAGTAGGGCTGCGACCTAATCACTCCCTTATTATGCAAAATATTCAGGGCTTTCTTCGCACATGGTTACATCCCATCTGTCTGGAGGAACGTCAACATAACATTTATACCTAAGCCAGGGCGTACGGATTACACCCCTGGTAAATCTTTCAGGCCGATAAGTCTCTCGTCTTATGCTTTGAAGAAAATTGTCGACAAGCGAAGGGAAACTTATCTTCATATGGTCGATAAGCTCCTATCAGAATGCATACCAGGCCGGCAATTCCACTGAGACAGCATTCGCCAATCTGGTGCTCAGGTTGAAATTCGCAGCTCTAAACAAAGGAGCTGCGCCGACGGCCTTACTCGATATCGAGGAAGCCTTCGACAATACATCCTTCGATACTATAGCTAAGGCTCTAACATTTTCTGCAACTGGTTTGACTCTATGCTGAGAACTCGCAAACTAATGGTCTCTCATGTTGAAGGGTCTCTGGAGGGCACTATAGCAAAAGGCTGTCCACAGGGAGGAGTTTTATCTGAAAATACATGTAGGGTGTAGAAGAAGTATCTAACCCGTGTAGAATTGGCCAGAGTAGTAGAGTAGCAAAACCAGAGTAGTTGTGTAGTAGGCGAATATATAGAGCAGTGATTCCCAAAGTGGGTTCCGCGGAACCTTAAGGCCCAGTTACATAGCACACGTGTTCCGAGTTCCGTCTATGCGTCTTCCGTCTCTCCGTTCTTGCGTGTTCCGATATTTATTTTTATGTTAGCCACAATGCGCCCGTTTCCATGGTATCTTTGTTTTGATTTTAAAGTGAGGGTTGACTAGGAGCAAACAACGCTGCTAGAAATGCATTTCAGCTACGAGACGAATTAGCAGATTATTTTATTCATGAAGGAGCCGTACCTTTCCAATTGGATAGACGATAATTATAAAAATACTTTAATAGCAAATATAATAATTTAAACCAGTTGTTGAGAACAACATAAAAGCATTTCAAAATTAATAAAAGTATTTCAAAATTAATTACTTGAAAATCAACCGAGCTAAGGTATTTTTGAAGTTTAATTCAGGATCCAGCAGGCGGCGACATTTGATATTTGTAACTGTGCAAATATAATATCAAAAGAAATCAAGAAGGCGACGCTATGTTTTTTTGGGTATATAAGGCCAGCCGAAATTATTAAAATTCAGTTAGCATTAACTATCACCAGGATTAGTGTCATAGTTCAAGGTAATGCTCTTTTAGAGACATTGTGAACGCAATGCACTAATTTTTCTTGCTAACTCATACACTATTCACACCTTTACAAGTCAATTATTACACTTGGTTTCTATTGTCATTATTCCACTTTTTATTACATTTTTTAATTGTTACTTATTTGAACTTGGAAGTTTTTGTTTAAATAAATATTGTAATGTCGTTTAATAAAATGTAGTTCGGAAAGTCGTCTTTCAGTGAACTTATAATTAAAGCGTAACCATACAATTTCCTTTATTTTCATCAGCACGTTAAGCTGTGCTGTTCATTTTGGTGGTTCCATCCAGGAACTGTACGGTCGTTTTTGCTTATTTGTTCACTGTTTGTCTTTAACAATTTTATTTTACATTACGAAGAACCATATAGTACGAAAGGTTTTCTTTTTCTTTAACTCCGTATTTTGAAGAATCTTTTCTACGCTAGAAGTATCAGTCAAGTTGTTTCTCACATACTGTTGGTCTAAAAGTTCCGTAGGACGAATTTGATTTTATTTGTTAGAGCCCCTCCTTCTCTGAACTAGTCATTGAATTTTGCAAATCAAACCATGGCAAATTTAAATGATTTAATGGTTCAAGAGAGAGTTCTGATAAATAGAATCGAAAGGTTGGTTGAGAATGGAAAAAAAACAGCACATGCCAGAAGGACGAGAGGTTTCTTTGAAACAAAAATTTCAGACTTAAAAAAACTTTGGGAAGATTATATGAAAGTAGATATGCAAATAATGCATCAAATAGCTTCCGAGAGTTCAAAGGAGCCTCATCCCTACGTAGAGGAAGACCATTATGGAAACTCTGAAGTCAAGTATACCGATTACATGAGTGATCTTGTAGAAGGGTTGCGAAAGTTCACTTGTGTGGAAATCACTCCTAACAATGAATCAACTCCCGCTATCCATGCAAATGTCGTGCAACATGAATCATTACCAAGAATTTCAATACCGAAATTCAATGGTGATTTCGACATGTGGCGATCCTTCCACGACTTATTTGTGTCGCTGGTCCACAATAGCCCAAGCCTAAAACCAGTGTAGAAGTTGCATCACTTAAAGATTTCATTAATCGGAGATGCGGAACGCATTCTGAGACATGTTCCAATCACCAACGAGGATTATGAACCAGCATGGGCCAAACTTAAGGAAAGATACGAGAACACACGAATATTGGTCAACCATCAACTAAAACGTTTGGTAAATCAAGCCAAGTTAAACGTGGAATCAACCAAGAGTTTAAAGGAATTTATAGAGACTACAGAAGATTGTCTGCAGCAACTAAGGAATCTTAAGGTGGATATCACGTCATGGGATGTGTTACTCATCCATCTGTTGATTCAACGGCTCCCTTTCATAACGCTTAGACATTGGGAGGAGGAACTCGGAACACAAAGGGAACTGCCGAAGTTACAACAATTTATGTCTTTTCTGAACACTCGGCTGAAGGTTCTGGAATCAATCGCAGACACAATAATTCCCAAAAAGTCAGCGTCTAAACCTACGACCGCTAAAGAAAAGGTTGTATCATATCATATAGTGAGGAAAGACAGATGTCCTGCTTGCGAAGGGAAACACTACATTCAAAAATGTCCTGTTTACAAGAAGATAAGTCCACAAAGAAGGTTCAACACCATCAAATCAGCAGGTCGCTGCCTTAATTGTTTTTCAAGCAGTCATTCTCATACCGACTGAACAAGTAAATTCAACTGCTTCAAATGCAAGCAAAAACACCATACATCACTACACGACGACAGTCGAATTAAACAGCCTGCCGACAAGTCAAAGAAAGTTACCTCATCAGCAAGCGAGATTCAAATTTGCTCCAGAAGAGCCACTGACGAAGGCACTAGCCACAGCGCTGACAACATGATTCAAGCCTTTATAACAAATCAAAATGTACATGCCCTTCTATCTACTGCTTTGGTTGCAACAAAGGGTAAACGGGGAGAAAGACACATCTTACGGTGTCTTATAGATCCAGGATCACAGTCCTCATTCATCACTCAAGCTGCGTGTCAAAAATTAGGTGCTAGTTGTTTGCCAACATCAATTTCAATCACCTGTGTAAACGAGACTACAGCGGCCAATGCAAGGAGTCAAACCACTTTACAATTACAAGGATGCAATTCTGAAACACAGCAAATCAACGAAACGTTTTTGGTTATCGAGAAAATTACGGATCCACTTCCAAAATACAAAATCCACAAGAGAGACCTCGG
This sequence comes from Thereva unica, assembly GCA_949987705.1. Lineage (NCBI taxonomy): Eukaryota > Metazoa > Arthropoda > Insecta > Diptera > Therevidae > Thereva > Thereva unica. The sequence goes on along the minus strand of OX465281.1, from coordinate 44,203,617 downwards.
ACACATAGTGGGACTGCCATTAGCCGACTCAACATTTTGGAAACCAGGACGAATAGATGCTTTGCTAGGAGTCAACGCATACTCAAAGATCTTACTAGAAGGCGTAGTAAAAGGAACAAAATCATCTGTAGTTGCATTCAACACACTTTTTGGTTGGATATTATTAGGACCAACAAAAAGTGCACCACAAAACAATTCAATTGCGATGACAGTCACAACCGAAGATTTAAGTCATCAAATTTCTAAATTTTGGGAAGTTGAAGAAGTTCCATCAAGTCCTATGCTCACTAAGGAAGAGGAACAGTGTGAAGGATGTTTTCAAGCCTCTCATAAGCGCCTCAGCAACGGCCAATATGAAGTGAAACTACCCTTTGTCAACAACCAATCGCCAATATTAGGAGAATCCAAACCACAAGCGTTAAAACGATTCAATGTGTTAATGAGAAAATTTCAAAAATTTCCAGATCTAGCCAAGGATTATGCAAAGTGCCTAAATGAGTACTTGGACTTAAACCAAATGCAAATGGTGGAGTCAGGAGATACCGAAATACCACATTATTACATCCCTCACCACGCGGTTTTTAAGGACAGCACCACTACTAAACTGCGAGTGGTGTTCGATGCCTCATGCAAAACAACCAACGGCAAATCTTTGAACGATTTTCTGTTAAAGGGACCAACTATACAACACAAGCTATTTTCAATACTACTCAATTGGCGTAAACATAAAATCGCTATAACAGGAGATATTGAAAAAATGTATAGGATGATTTGGATGCATCCGGATCATCAGAAGTTCCAACGGATAATATGGAAACATGCAACTGAACCAAGGCTACAGGAGTACCAACTGAAAACCGTGACATTCGGTACAACCTCTGCGCCGTATCTAGCAATTAGAACATTACATCAATTAGCAGAAGATAAAAAAGATAGATGGCCACTAGCGTCTAAAGCTACCTTAAACAACTTTTACGTCGATGATTTATTAGCAGGCGCCAATGATGTGGCTGAGGCAAAGAAATTACAGACCGAATTAATAGAAATGTTGAAGTCCGGCGGATTCAATCTTCGAAAATGGGCGAGTAATAGTCTAGATCTATTGTCCCATTTACCCAAGGAATATCTTCAATCAAAGGACAGTTTATTATTCAGAGAAGAAGACCATATCAAAACACTAGGCATACGATGGTATCCGGCAACAGATAATTTCACGTTCCAACTCACAGCACACTTGCAGAGTAGAGCATCAACTAAACGCACCATCTTGTCTGAAGTTGCATCTTTGTATGATCCGCTAGGGTGGTTGTCGCCAGTAATCATAGTTGCAAAGATGTTAATTCAGGAATTGTGGATCACAGGTTGTTCATGGGATGCTCAAGTCTCTGGTCTGATTGTTAAAAAATGGGAAAGTTTTAAGGGAGATCTAACAAATTTAAATCAAATAAGGATTCCCAGGTGGACTCAGTACGTTCCCAGTGCTTCAACTGCACGGATTTTGCGATGCCTCTAATAAAGCATATGCAGCAGCTGTGTATTTACCTTTACAAGTCAATTATTACACTTGGTTTCTATTGTCATTATTCCACTTTTTATTACATTTTTTAATTGTTACTTATTTGAACTTGGAAGTTTTTGTTTAAATAAATATTGTAATGTCGTTTAATAAAATGTAGTTCGGAAAGTCGTCTTTCAGTGAACTTATAATTAAAGCGTAACCATACAATTTCCTTTATTTTCATCAGCACGTTAAGCTGTGCTGTTCACCAGTATTTATTCATTTGTTTTTTTACATATTTGTCTGCTTTTAAAATCATTTCAATTTTAAATTGGGTTTTACACTCATCAGACATTTTGCCAAGTTTGCTTTGTAAAGATCGCAAAAAAAGAACATCTTCATTATCATCCTCCTTTCTTAAATCCAGAATTTTCTTTGAGAGGTCATCCAATGCTTTTGTTAATGCTTTGGCCACTGGATCTTCAGTCATCTTTCTTTTTCGTGGTATATTGCGCGATGTGGATGATGTTTCCAGTTGCGATTGCGACCTCGGTTGCTCCATCCTTTGCGATAACGGTTGCTCGCTGCAGACACGTCGCTCCTCTGTCACACCATAATCGTCATTCCTTATATCATGAGTACTCGAGTGGAATATTGGCAATGCCATGTCAACACTCTCCTCTTCAAGGAAAATAATCACCTCATCTGAAGGTTCAGTTTTTCTTACTTCATCTATGTTTTCACGCATTCTGCAATTAAAATGAAGAAGACGATGCAATGGTGCTTTAAGATGAAAGTTTTTAATGCATACTTCCTTGGCTCGATGTTGTCATCGAGGAACCCCAGAATCTCATTCAAATGCCAAGATTTCTTTGATGAAGCAGCAGACCCAGATGGTAAATTTTGTTTGTTTTTTTCCCGCACGTACTTATCCCGTAAATATATCCACTTTTCCTTAGCTTAAAAATATACAAATCATTTTTCACAAAACATTGGAATCTACAGAAATACTACCATCGAATCCAAATTGTTCGGTTAAATTTGCCCAGATAAATTCTTTTCTTCTATTATCCTTATATTTTATGTTCTTTTTATCATATATTTCCGGTTTTCCTTTTACTTCTTCTATAAATTCTTCAATTTTCCCCATTTTCAATTAAAAAACGCTTTCCTATTTAATCAATTCACAAAAAAAGTGACGTTACCTTTCCGTCAATCCGTTCAAAAGTTGAAATTTGTTTATCTTCTCCGTTTCCGTGTTTTTATCGTTCCGTTCGTTTTTTGTTTATCTGGTCAAACAGTACTAAAACATTGTAATCAACTTTGACAGGAAACGGAGCACGGAACACGGAGAACGGAAAACGTGTGCTATGTAACTGGGCCTTTACGGTTCCACGAAAAAATTTTAGGGTTCCGTGTCACCAGCGCCGAAGCGCAAATACATTCACAGACTCACTGGCGCTGCGCCGGCCGTTTCACGCGTTCTTGCTATTCAGAAAGTGCGAGTGGCCCATCTTTCTTGAAATTTGGTCTACGTCACGCCAGGTAACATTTTGGCCGACATTCCATATTCCCATGTCGAGGGGGTTGTAAAGAAAATGGTAATCCGCCCTCTTGAGATGGCTGCCATGGGCCAAACGATATATTGAGTATACTATATTGCTTATGGTGTTCTACTTATCATACCCTTTCATTTGATACCCATGTCGAAGGGGTTGTGAAGAATATTTCAATCCACCCTCTTGAGACTGCCGCCATGAATCTAAAGGCATATTGAGTATACCATATTGCATTGTCATCGGAGCTAAAGCTGTATGAAAACTTCAGCATGCTAGGATATCCGGAAGTATTTGAAAAATTGATTGCAAAATTTGGTCCGCGAAGAAACAGTAATCCGTCCTCTTGAGACGGCCGCCATAGATCTAACGGTATAATGAGTATACCATATTTCATTGTCTTCGGAGCTGAAGTTGGGTGCAAAATTTCAGGGTGATCGGGTAACCGAAAGTATTCAATCGATTGCAAGATATGTACCGGACAAACAGACAGACAAGGAAGCGAGCTAATGAAACCGTTTTAAAATATATTAAAGGATAACTATATAGGTACATATATCATATATTATTTTATTTTTTCATCGTTGGGTTCCGCCAAATTTTATACATTGTAGAAAGGTTCCGTACGAAATAAAGTTTGGGAATGTAACCAGCATAATGGCGCGACTATGTATTGGGCGCCATTTATGCGTGGTCTTGCCCCCTCAGCCAGAAGCCCGGAAAAGCCTGACTAAGAGCGCAACACCAGAACATAAAAAAAATTTGAGTATGATAACGTGCCGCCGGCCACACGGATTGGCTAGCTCGTTGGATGGGGGTCGTGGGGTGTGTGGCCGGGCCTATACGCAGTATGGTTCACCACTTACCTGTGACTGTGCAATTTCAGATTCCTCCATCATTCTCCAGGCATCGCCTGAGCCGGTAGTTCGGTCCCTTGCCAGCAAAAACGTCGACCTGGCCAGTTCGATGCTTTGTACAAATAATAATTAAGTACAAGTATACTCATTAATGAAAACAACCACAAAGTAAAGTGCTCACAATAGCAAGTAATCAAAGCATAAGAAGGAATGGAACAGTGTAGTGTAATGCTAGTTAGTGTGCAATTTCCATATAATTTAATATAATATAAACATTAATTAATTTTCTGATTTTAAAAGTATGTAATATAGTTACTACAATAAAGAGAAATCACATAAACAATTCCAAAAATAATGTACAATAGATAAAAAAGAGCATAGCCAATCTGGAGTCTGACGTCCCTCCCAGAAAATTGCGGCGCCAGTTAAATTTTGGTCCGTATCTTCAATTTTTTTCGAATGTAAGGTTATTATAACTCGATGCATCCAGCTGCAATGGCTAGATAAAGATGTAAATTTCAAAGTAAAAAATCTTCTGTTATATACATAGTACAGGCAGTGTGACATTCATCCATCCAGCAAATACAATATATAACACGAAACAAATTGTTCCTTTGGCAATTATACTCCAAAGGCAAACTTCTAAGAACCACGGATCCAAATTTAAGTTGTTGAAGCGAGATCCGAATCACTATTGTTAGGTAATCCCTAGTTGCTCCCCTACACTAATTTCATGTGAATGGCGAACATTGACCACATATGGGAAACGTGCTTGGTTCTATTTCCTTTTTTTATAATTTAGTTATAATGACTACTTACTGTGGCATTACTCAAACCTGGACATAATGTGTATGCCTTTATCTCATTATTTCACCCATTGAAATCCAGTTAGCTAACTGTGTGCTTGTTGTTCAGATTTCGTTCTTGATTTTCCAGGGGCTTCTTACTTCCGATTAATTCCTTGCCTACATCACCATGGTATTCCAGATCTTGAGGTGGATGTCCAAGACTCAAAAAATATCTTTCGGCCAAGTCTCATCTTCGTACTTTTGTCAGCACATGACCCTCCACATCGCTTTACGCTGGCTTCTGGCTACCAAGGATACAATTTTCACAAAAAAACCCTTTTTTTCTTCTTTCAATTCAAAATTCAAATACAAATCAAAACTGACTCCTTAAATGAATCATCCCAAAAAAAATCTCTTTCCTAACTGCCAAAATTTTCCTTTTCTGTTTTTTGTTTTTATTTTCCTCGCCTACTTTTCGGTTCCGAACAACTTTTAAATTTTCTTCCCCACAGTGATTTTGGGGCAAGTAGATATTTAGGGATTTCCGTGCAAAACTGACCGTTACAGGAACCATTGATATAGAGAATAGCGCAAGTCAATATAAGAAAGATTCAGATGTTATTTTCCAGTCGAACAGATAGGTTGTATTGGTTATATTGAATTATTTAGAGTTGAAACTAAATAAAAAATTATTTAAATATAACAACTATTATTGACCTTTACATACACTATGAAACTTGCGAAAAAATTATGTGAAGTTAGACTCAAAATTGAAAGAAATGGTCCAAGCAATTTTTAATTAGTTGAGGTTTGAGGAGGCTCGTAGCGGAACGGGGCCTGCTCGGTCGGTCAGTCGCTCTTTCGCGGTCGCTATCTCTTTCTCGGTCGCCCCTCCTTTATTTGTTCATGTATTGACATAAAACTCATTTTGTTAGTAATAAAATGTTCTACAAATTTTATATAAACCTTTTTTTGTACAAAGTCTAGATTTTTTTTAAAAACGCGTAAAACAGATTTTGGGTCTATATTGACTTTATTTTATCGAGGCTTCCGCAATGTTCCCAAAGATCTACGAGCGGCAAAAGTAGTTTATCATATTCTACGGAATTTTTCTATTTTGGCCTTATTTGATCTTGCCAATGGCTCGGTTGGCACGAAAAGATCTAATTTTACTGGCCGGACGAAATCTCATCCAAGACACACTGAAGTTCAACCAATCTCACCCAAGCGAATCTCATACACAACCAAGACCACATCCACTCCCGAATCTACAAGTGAGGACATCACGCTTCTGGAACCAGTATAGCCCTACTGCTTTGCATCTACCGTATAGTCCAGAGATCGGACCCTCTGACTATCATTTGTTCCAATCGATGCAGAACTGCTTTAATGGAACTAATCTAACTTCAAAAGAAGCCTGTGAGCGCTACTTGACTTAGTTCTTCAATCACGAGCCACAGAAATTCTTCACCGAGATAGCATCATCACTCCGCCTGAAAAATGAACAAAACATTGCACAGTGGTTCAAAACGCCATAAACACGTTTAAAACTAGAAGAAATGTGGTACTTGAGGGTTTTCGAGGTCGCTGATTAAGAATATGTTATCAGATTTTCGAACAACAAAATGGAGGCTTCAAAATGGCGGTCATGTTTGTTACAAAATCGATTTTTTGTGAAAATGGGTGGGTGTCTGAGGATTTTGAGGTCACCGATTTATAATTTAATAAATTTTTTTCAAAAAATAAAAGCCGGTTTCAAAATGGCGACTAAAAATATTTGAAAATTAATCCTGCATGAAACTTGCTTTCTTGGGCTTTTCGATGCTGCAGATCTCGAATCTGACAATATTGAATAATAATTGTCCGTACACTGGCTACAGCGAAATTTGTAGATGGAGAGCCATTACCAACCCCTGTTTCCATATTTCTTACGGAATCAATCTTCTTCTCGAGCCCACGTTATCATCTTCTTCTCGAGCCCCAAATGATTATTTTCATAAAAGCAGAACTACGTTCTATGAACTTGCAATTTAATTGGAATTTTGGTTAGCTCTTTTGATTACTAACACCGTTGGACCGATTTTATGTGGCACATATTCTTCCAAAATACGAACAATTTCGTATTATTCTTCAAACCTGAACGAGTTCGAATATTTCTTTCCGTGATAGAGAAATAGTTTTTCCCATTCAATAATCTTGATATAACGAATTCAGAATCTGAGACCTCGGAGCCCTCAGATTAAATTTTGATTTTTTTAACATTGGTGGCCGACATGACATATTTTTGGCGTTTTGAGCCACCGTACATTGCAGCCCCCGCGCCCACCTGTGATCGCAGCTCTACGCAAAACTATAATAGACAAATTCTAACACGATTTAAACGATCAATCGAACAATCCTTAGATAATATTATACCGTCTAGCCCCATCCTACTGGTCTGAAGATTGCTCATTAACTAAGAAAACAGACAATCAGCTGGAAGCCTTCGAAACGAAGATCCTAAAAGGAATATTATTGGTCTAACTCAGAGTCCAGCATCCGAACTGCCGATTATTGAGCAGTCGACGAATCATTTTCTCGATACCGAACCGACAATTATCGAGGTGAAGATGGCAATAAAATCGATGAAAAATGGAAAAGCGCCGAGAATAGATCAAGTAACCGCCGAGATTATCAAAGCCGGAGGTGATGTCTTATCACAACGACTTCATGTCCGCATAACACACATATGGCATTCGGATCACGTCCCTTCAGCGTGGAAGAAGGCGATCGTTGTCAAAATTTTGAAGAAGGGCGACAGTCGGGAATGCAAGAACTAACGCGGTATTAGCCTTCTATCGATCGTCGGCAAAGCATTTACGAAAATCATACAGTCGAGACTACAGAAGCATCGAGAGCAAACGAGCCGGAAAGAACAAGCGGGATTTAGACCACATCGAAGATGCATTGATCAAATATTCGCACTCCTTTAGCTAATGGAGCGGAGTCCAGCGAAGTGCATCAATAGCTACCCAGTCGGTACAATTACTTGGATATGCGGATGACGTAAACATCGTGGGAAGGTCCTTTTTGGCAGCAAAAGAAGTCTATGTTGAATTAAAAGAGGCGGCAAAGGACATAGGCCTGAAGATTAACGAAGAAAAAACGAAGGTGATGCAACAATCCAGAGCAGGACGATTTAGAATGGGAAGAAATATAACCATCGACGAACATAACCTAGAAGTAGTCGATAAAACAGTCTACCTTGGGTCTACTATCACAAAAAGAAACGAAGAAAAAGAAGAAATAACTAGACGAATACTACTGGCTAATAGAGCCTTTTATGCCCAAAAACAAATCCTGCACTCAAGATTTGTGCACAGGAAAACGAAACTCTCACTCTACAAAACAGTAATACGACCAGTACTGTGTTATGGTAGCGAGACTTGGACTATGACCCAGGACATAGAGGAACGAGTCAACAGGTTCGAGAGGAAAATTCTCAGATGCATAATAGGCCCAATCAGAGAGGATGGAATATGGCGAAGGAGATACAACAACGAGTTGTATGAAATTTTTGGCGACCCACAACTCTCAACTTTCATAAAAATCAACAGATTGAGACTAGCCGGCCACGTGATCAGGATGGAGGACAATCGCATCCCAAAACGGCTTATGGTCAGAAATTTCGGGAAGTAGGCCAGTAGGTAGACCCAGGAGGAGAAGGATAGACTCTGTGGCGGCTGACGCAGAGTCAATGCTCAACATCCGGAACTGGAGACATGCTGCAAGGGACCGTCAAACTTGGAGAAATGCCCTAGAGGAGGCCAAGGCTCGATTTGGGCTGTAGCGCCATTGGATGGATGGTTTAGCTAATGGAAGAAAGAATTCGTTGCGACAAACGAACTATCGTCGTTTTCATCGATTTAAAATCCGCTTTCGATTGCATCGATTGGAACAGCTTGTGGAGAGCCTTGGAAACCGAACACGTGCCATTGAGAATCATCAACCTTCTCCAAGCGTCGTAAGATGGCTCAACCAGCAGCGTTCGTATTCGAAGCGACTTATCCGAGGAGCTCCCGATTCAAACGGGTGTCCGACAGGGAGACGTCGCTTCGCCACTTCTCTTCAATGTTGTGATCGACGCGATTACGCGTGAAGCATTCGATGGACGAGTCGGAGTTCGATACGACAACAACAACTTCGTAAGCGACTTAATGTTCGCCGACGACAGCGCCGTCTTCGCCGACACGGATGCCGAAGCAACGGACATCTTATACGGCATTTCCCGCATCGCCCAGTCGTAGGGAATAAAAATCAATGCGGAGAAGACCAAAGTACTCACAACGGACGGATCGAGGGCCAGTGTTCACCTCGATTTAACCCAAATTGAACAGGTTTCGAGGTTCAAATATTTGGGATCATTGGTTGAGGAAACGAAAGTAGCATCGACGTCCGATGTTCACACCCGCATCGGCCAGGCAACAGCAACATTCGCCTCGCTCAAGTGGTGCATATGGAAACGAACAAATATTTCCATCAAAACAAAAGTACGCCTTTACCGAACGTTGATCCTTCCAATTCTTCTTTATGGATCTGAAACGTGTGCACTGCTGAAACTGGACGTTAAGAAGCTCGAGGTCTTCAAAATGCGATGCTTGAGGCAGATCCTCGGTGTCTCACTACGCGATCGCCTTCAAAGCGAGGCAGTCAGACAAAGATGTGATCAGCAGACACTGATCGAAGAAGAAATGCAAAAACGTCGACTACGGTGGTTTGGACATGTGTGCCGAATGGATGATGACCGCTTTCCATGTAAACTTCTCTGGCGAGACCGTCCCGCAAGCTGTAGAATCCAGCGATCGGCACAGAAGAAAACCGGGCTAAAGAGTATTGAGGGTGACCTAAAGAATCAACGATTACCAGTTACCGAGGCTCGAGACGTCGCCAAAAACCGGCAAGAATGGAAACGAATCGTGAATAGAGTTCGAGACCCAGCGGCACCGACAGCAGCGAATCCGTTGCGGGGACGTCCTGCTTGGACCGCTAGCTAACGGATCAAAGAAGAAAGAAGAACTCAAATCATTAGAACGAACGAAAGGCTTGAAGAAATCAATGTGATTCCACAGAGGCAGGCTACGATGCCTTAGAAATGGTGTACGCCCCCCTATTGAAAAAAATTTCAGCCCGAATTGGCAATGGTGAACCCACTGAAAACAGAAAGGTACGGCGATTACGAAATATGTGAGTGGATGATGTTCCACAAGTTATTCTAAGACTTCGTACCAGAAATTGATATATGATATATGATGCTCTTATATTCCTATCTTGATTTAAAACCTACTTGGGCCACTTAAATTTAGGAAAAATGTTTCATTCCCCTTTTCTTGTAGCCCTGTTCTGATACCAGAAAATCCGTTAATCTTCTCTAGTCCATGTCATATGTGGCAATCGTACCTTGGCTCGGTAAAAGTTTAATAGGCAGGCACCACCGATACCCACGGGAAAGCCTCCTCAAAACAACATAAACGTTAACTGCCACAACTGCCCATTCAACATGATCTGAAAATTTAATTATTTATGTAAAAGGAGCTGCGCCGGGGAGAGCTTAATTAGCGCCGGCATTCCCGCCGAACGTGTAGGTGCTCGACACACATCAGCCCGGATATAGGGCACCGGGGGAGCGAGCGGTGTTTTAAGTCCGGGTTTTATGAGCCACTAATTACACCATCTTGAAGTGTTTTTATGATTTAACGCTCAGTTTAACGTCCTTAATCGTATGTGGAGCTCGGCATAGGGCGGCGCGCACTCCGCAGCCACGCTCTGGGGTAGATAATCGCGGAAGCCGAAATTATGCTAAAGAGATTGGCGCTGGAGCGGAAGACAGCAGCGCCAATAAAAGCGTGCTTAAAGCGGCATAAAAAATCAGGAAAATAAAAATTTCGTAGCTGGTTGGAGTCTGCCCGGAATCGGGTAGAGTGCTTTTAAAAAAACGGGCCGAGGGCGGGGGAGTATTGACAATAATCCTGCTTTAATCTTCGGTGTACCCTGCGAAGGCACGGGATGATTCCCTACATAAGATTCCAGGAATTTCCACATGCAAATTTCGCAGAGCAAAGTCTGAGCTGCCTCAGATCGGAATTCCTGATTATTTGCATTCTGATTGTTTGTTTTGGTGATTTTCATGAGTTTGCAGACGGATTTGATTTAGATAGGGCTGAACAATTCATTGCCTTTCAATGGTATCGAAAAAAATCCAAAAAAATTGTTGGTTTTAGTCTTGACCATATTGTATTGGCCAGCTCTTCCGCGAAGCTTCGACTTTCTTGGCCATAGATATACAATTCAGGTAGATATTATTATTAGTTGATTCGTTAGAATAGAGGTAAAAATCTGATTTTGATAATAGTTATATCATTAAATATTTTATTATGAAAGCCTAAGACCAAGGGACCATATTTGTCCATCATGAAATGGGTGCAATGCATGATAGTAAGCTCCGTTCGAAGGAATATAAGTAGAAACAGCCCAAAAAGAAATTTCGGTAGAATGCTAGCCGCTGCAAACGGCCCAGCGCTGGGTCAGCGCAAAACCCAACGGTTGAATATTTAACCTGGGCCAATGCACAAACGACTGTACCTGAGCTGATCCTGCGCTTGTAACAAAGCGTGTTAGAGTGCTCATTGCCAACGCAGGAGCAGGTCACAGCCAACACTCACCAATAGTTGAAATTTTTTGTACTGGGCTTATAAAAACTTTTAGGTAAAAAATGACAATTAAAAAAAATTGTGAAACTTATCTTAAAAATTTTCGGGAAATAAATTTTTTATAATTACTAATATTATTTATATTTCATATTTTTATTTTATATAATTACTCAAAATAAATAAATCAATAATAAAAAAATATTATTTAATATTAAAAAACACTCAGTAGCCATTCTTCGACCAGACGGCTTAGGATCAGCGGGCAGCACTCACCCAGCCGTCGACTGAGCGCTGGGTAGCGTTATCATTTCCAAGTTTGGCCCAACGGTTGGTTTCCGAGCATCGAATGTCCATAGCCTGCACTGGGGCAGATCTGGGCCGTTTGTCAATTTCTCATTGGGAGATTGTGATTAAATCGAATCCGAGGTACAGATGCTGTGCTGACTTGTTTGTCCCTTACACGACGGTAAATTGTACTGAAGCCTCAATTTTTTTAAATCTTCCCCCTCAAAAATGCACTATTACTACTCTTGGCATGAGCGTGTTACCTGAACCATCACCAACTCAAAAGCAAACCCACGAATCTCTGGGAACAATATCAGTCCATTTGTCCATTTACCCGTGCAATCCGTGTTCTATCTACTGTCAGACCTGATTAAAAAAAAATCCCAGCCCAATAGAAGTACGCAAGCAAATAACTTTCCTAGGGATGTACATACATGGCAATTTCTAGCGGCACGGCAATTCAAAAATGTTCGTATAATATGTTAATGCACTGTACCGTTACAGCAATGGCAACAATTCACTGTTGTAACTCTTCTTTATAAACGATTCTCGATGCTTCACTTGTAACTATTAGGTACAACGCTTGTGGCATTACTGAGTTGAGTCGAGTTAATTGAGTTGATATTTTGCAAATCGTCAAAAATGTCGTTCATCAGATTTGCGTGTCTGTTCGAACTTCCAAAGACCAGCCAGCAGTAGCGCGTGTAAAAACTTTACTACGGTTAACAATGGTTAAGTATGGTAAGCTTTTGTAGTTTAAAAACTCCGTGGTTAACTACAACATAACCACGAGCATAACTGTTTGGCGTTAACCATGGTGTAGTTAAATTTTAACCATGCTCGGGAGCGTGATTAGCGATAGTTAAGAAGAAGAAGAATAAAAACAACTCTTTGACAGTCGTTTTAATGTTAAACACATGAACAATTTAAAGTGGGATTTGTGAGATTATTGTAAATAAATAATTAATGGGCACATATGAAATAATTGAAGCAAATAGCGGAGCTTATTTTATGGTGTAGTCATTTTCAAAAAAAAATTCAAATGCATTCTTTCATAATGCAATCGTTCCATAGACAATGCACACCGTTAGTAATGAATTCATGTATAAAGCAATCCCGGATGAGCACGTCATCCGTTCTTGCCTGATAAATGATAAGAGTTCAGTTGCAATAAATATTCAGTCGTGAACAGTCGTGTTGTTTTAATATATTTCCTACAGAATCTCAGAAGTGGGATAAGTGCCCTAAAGAGAAAAAAATAAATCGACAATAAATTCTATCAATCGGCACAAAGTTTAGTGAAAAAGTGTTTATGTGTTATTAAAAAAAACAGAAACTATAAGAAAATTTATGTATTTTTAAGAAAGTGCCATAATTTTAGAAAAAAAAGAAGAAAGAAATTTCATCCACATGGAGGTACTTGTTAATACTTTTATTGGCCAGGCGACTCTGCAGGAGCTAAAAGATAAACTGCATGTGATGGGGCAACTAACCTCAGGAACTAAGGCAACACTAAAAGGACGTTTGGAAGACGTGGTGAATCGGATGACCGACGTAGATTTAGAAGAGTTCTTCCCTGTAACCCATTCCGAGGAACCGGAAAATATGAACGTGAATGAACAAGAGGTCGCGGACGCCAACTCCAGTGAAAATTTAGAGGATAGGCTCGATGTGGAAATCGAAAACGCAAAGAGGCTAATTGAAAAGAAAAAGGAATTGGCAGAGTTACGAAAACATTTAGCGTCCATGTGCCATGATGAGGGCTCAACCCTTTCGACGTACTGTTTTAAGGATGTGGAGGAAGCCCTACCAACGTTTTCTGGCGATGACAACTTTCCTATAAAAAGGTTCATCAAATTATTCGAGGAAGCGAGAGAAATATACGGATGGGATCAAAGGAAATCCTCCATATATGCACAGCGCCTTCTTAAAGGTACAGCAAAGCTTTTCCTCCGATCCGTCTCATGTATATCATGGAACGAGTTGAAATCTGCTCTATTAAGAGAGTCAGGGCCGGATTTATAAATTGCGGGGCCCCAAGCACAACCTCGTGATGGGGCCCCCCAACAATGACTACCGTAATTACGTTTAGTTTTAAATTTATTATTTTAGTCGCAAAACTATGACGGTTGTATATTTGACTCGCGAAAGAATATTATGAAAACACGATGGCCAAACAATTTTTTTACTTCCCTTTTATCTAAAGACGAACCAAACAAAATATAAGAGGCGCGGGGCCCCCTGAGGGTAGGGCCTCAAGCAATTGCTTGTTTTGCTTGTTGGTAAATCCGGCACTGAAGAGAGTTCAACTTCGGTACAACTGCCGCCGAAGTCCACGAATCATTACGCAAACGAAAAAAATCTAGGGACGAGACTATACATCAATTCGTCCTATCTATGCAAGAAATTGCATCGTTAGCTGACATTGACGAAACAGATGTTATAAACTACATCATTAAAGGAATACCTGATGCCACAGCGAATAAACAACTCTTATACACAGCAAATACTATTCACGACTTAAAGCAACTGTTGAGGAAATATGAAAAAATAAAAAATTTTGGTGACTGGTTACCATCAACCGCTAAGCAGCAGCCGCGGCAACAACAACTTGGCAATAGTGCAGCATCTCAAACTCAATTAAGGGATAGATGTTTCAATTGTAATCAAACGGGACATGTGTTAGCCAGTTGCCCTATGCCTCGACGAGAAAAGGGATCTTGTTTTAAATGTGGACAATTTGGTCATGCCGCAAACCAATGTCCAAAATACACGTTTTTATCATCTCGTCCAACTTTACAAGCAACATCATCTAAACCAACTTCAAATATCATGGTCGTAGAAGAAGGAGACATAGCATCACAATTAGAAGGTTACACATATAAATTATCAAACTTTTCTAATGAATTTCAAAAATTTTTTAGTTTCACCTTCTTGCATGAACTGGGAATGATATCAACAACTTTAAAAGCCATGACAATGATAGACACAGGGAGCCCTATCAGCTTTATACAACGGCACCTAATTGCACCGTACGCTATTTCTCCAATAAAATCAACGCTCCCTGGTTTTACCGGTATCAACTGCAGCAAATTAAACATAGTGGGTAAAGTAGAGTGCATGATTAGTTCAAAAGAAAATATTTGCAAATTATTGTTATATGTAGTAGAAGATGGTAGCATGCAATACCCAGTGATATTAGGTAGAGATTTTTTGAAAATAAATAAGATTAAATTAATAAAAATTATGGATAAGACTTTAGGAAAACAAAAAGACGTAAATATTAATAATAACCAAAATATTGATTTCGATTATAATTCTGATTTTAATATTTTAAACATTGACATATGTAGTGACCAAAATGCGACATTAGAGTTGAATATAAACAATAATTTAACATTTAAAGAAAAGGAATATGTAAAAGAAATTTTTAAACGTACTAGTCAAAGTATTAATAATACTATCGAAAACGATAATTATGAAATGAAGATTTCAATTTCCGATGCTAATCAGGGCTTTCATTCCTTGCCTCGACGCTTGCCTTACGCTCAGAAGATAGAATTGCAAAAAATTCTAGATGATCTACTTCAAAAAAATATAATTCGTGAAAGTAATTCTCCGTTTGCCTCGCCAATTGTTTTAACCAAAAAGAAGACTGGTGAATATAGATTATGTATCGACTACCGAAATTTAAACAAAGTTACACTTAGAGACAATTACCCAATCCCATTAATCGAGGACCATTTAGATAGATTGCAAGGCAAAAGATACTTTTCATTACTAGACTTGAAAAATGGTTTTCATCATATTAAAGTATCCGAAGACTCCATAAAATATACATCTTTTGTCACACCTCTTGGGCAGTTCGAATACTTAAGAATGCCCTTTGGCCTAAAAAATGCACCCGCCGTCTTCCAACGATACATAAATAGAATCTTTCATCCCCTTATAAAGGCCAATAAAATTTTAGTGTATATTGATGACTTACTTATTTTTTCTAAAACAAAAGAGGAACACTTTCTCATATTAAAAGAGGTAATCGAAATTGTTCGCAAGTATAATCTACATCTTCGCTATGACAAATGTTTAATTATGTACGAAAAAATTACATATTTAGGGTATGAAATCAGTGCGGAAGGTATAAGTCCAAATGCCATAAGATTGAAAGCTGTCAGAGATTTTCCTGTCCCGAAAAATGTTAAAGATCTGCACTCATTTCTAGGGCTATGCTCTTACTTCAGAAAATTCATCAAAAATTTTTCAATAATCTCTAAACCATTGTATGATCTTTTAAAGAAAGATAAAGAATTCTGCTTCGGAAAAGATAAGTTGTTGGTATTTGAAGAGCTAAAGTCAAAATTACAACAGGCCCCATTGCTGAGTATATATTCACCAACAGCTGAAACCGAGCTCCATTGCGACGCGAGCAGCTTAGGCTTTGGTGCAGTCCTTTTGCAGCGTCAAGAGGACAAACTATTCCATCCAGTGTTCTTTTTCTCCAAAAGAGCCACAGCACAGGAAACAAAATATCATTCTTATGAACTTGAAACGTTATCAATCATTTATGCGTTAAGAAGGTTCAGAATATATTTGTTAGGAATGAAATTTAAGATTATTACGGATTGTAAGTCACTAACACTTACATTAAATAAGCAATTGTTAAATCCACGCATCTCTCGCTGGGCTCTCGAACTTCAAGATTATGATTATGTCATTGAACACCGCGACGGGAATCGTATGAACCATGTAGACGCTTTGAGCAGGTGTCATAACATACTAATAATAGAACCCGAGTCTTTTGAGCACCAGTTAGCCTCTGCCCAATATAAAGATCACCATATCAGGAAAATCGCAAAGAGTTTAGAGGAAAAAGAAGACCCTTTATATGAAATGATTAATGGGTTGGTTTACAGAAAGCATAATGAAAGTGTTTTATTTTACGTGCCATCACAAATGGAGCGAAATGTTATTCAACAACACCATGATGCACTGTGTCATGTTGGCGTAGATAAGTGTTACGAACATCTGAGAAAAGTATACTGGTTCCCATTTATGAAAACGAAAATCAAAGAATACATCGGAAGCTGTCTCAAGTGCATACATTTCTCGCCACCTGTGGGGAAAAAGGAAGGTACATTACACAGCATCCCAAAAGGAGATAAGCCTTTTGAAACCATTCACGTTGACCATTATGGTCCATTACCACTTTCAACTAGAAACTCGAAAAAATATATTTTCTTGGTAGTGGATGCGTTCACCAAGTTTGTAAAATTATACCCCGTGAAGACTACGAACACCAAAGAAGTCATTCAGTGTCTTTCTGCTTACTTTTCTGTTTATAGCAAACCGAGTAGAATTATATCCGATAGAGGATCATGTTTTACCTCAGAAGATTTTTCAATCTTCTGCTCGAATTATGATATACAACACATAAAAATTGCTACAAATTCCCCACAATCAAATGGACAAGCAGAAAGGATAAATCGCATGTTAACACCCATGCTGGCAAAAGAGAGCGAAATGGAACATGGTGAATGGAGCAAGCACCTTATAAAAATTGAATTCGCCATAAATAATACTATTAGTAAAAGCACAGGGACAACTCCAAGTTTGTTACTATTTGGCGTGCCGCAAAAGGGAAAAGTTAATGATAACATAAAAGCATACCTTGAGAATTATGTATTGGCTGAAGACCAGAGAAATTTAGAGCATATGAGGGAAAAGGCAAGCAGCGACATCGTTAAAAAACAAAAAACGAATGAAGTTTATTTCAACAAAAGGCACAAGAATTCGCACAAGTATAAGTTGGACGACCTTGTAATGATAAAGAACGTTGTTAGTGTAGCTGGAGTAAACAAAAAGCTTCTGCCCAAATACAAAGGTCCATATAGAATAGCCAAGATCTTACCGAATGATAGATATCTAATAAAAGATTTGGAAAATCTTCAGATTTCTCGAATTCCTTATGAAGGAGTATCGTCTCCTGAAAATATGAAGCCTTACATTTCCTATAACCACGGTCATGATATGTCGTCATAATTAGGATTTATCAGATTTTATAAATTTCAATTTATGATATGCAGTATGTATGTAAGTGTATTTTTATAATACCATTCCTAGTAATGTAAACCGTAGAATATTGTACTATAGTACGATCCAATGAATGTTTTAAATTTTATATCTCGTAACTTTTATGTAACATAGGCCGAATTTCGTAGATACCAGTAAGAGTAAAATGTTTAATACTAAGATTTAATATTGTAAATAAATCCAGGCGATTCATTGTCTGGATGGACGAGCTGTAGTCATTTTCAAAAAAAAATTCAAATGCATTCTTTCATAATGCAATCGTTCCATAGACAATGCACACCGTTAGTAATGAATTCATGTATAAAGCAATCCCGGATGAGCACGTCATCCGTTCTTGCCTGATAAATGATAAGAGTTCAGTTGCAATAAATATTCAGTCGTGAACAGTCGTGTTGTTTTAATATATTTCCTACAATGGAAACATTTTTTTCATTTTATTTAACTCGTAGTTAACCACGTGCGTTCAAAAACCTCCATGGTTAAACATAAACTTTCGTGGTTAAGCAAAGTGATGCAGCATAACCACAGCTTACCTTAGCACCTTTGAACGCGCTCCAGTTCAATAACATGATTTTCATTACTCTCAGAACATTTGTATGTGGACATCGCACAATAATCGACGAGATTTTGCTGGATTTTTTTTAGTCCTATTATTATTTCTAATTCATTGTAACGTCGGAAACTGTAAAAACTATCCCATATTACGAGATTTGTAAAATAAAATTTGAAATTTTGGAATGGTGCATTTATATTAAATTAAATTTCCTGTTTAGAATTGGGGCTCCATAGTAAAATCGCTCGAAAAAAATTGCAAGTATATAGGGTGATTTTTGAGTGCCCCAAACTACACTACATGGCGGTAGAGGCATATTTTGTTATTGGTGGAGTGATTCAAGGCTCCAGGCTAAAATTGCTTTAAATTTTTCTTGAGGTATTCAGAGTGATTTCTGATTGCTCCAATAGTAATTTTAAGGCGTCCAAACCAAAAGTAAGAGCCATTTCATACACGTATACTGTAGCTTTGTGGAAATAATATTGAAAATCATCAGATTTTAATATCTGAGGAGCCCAGAACCTACCGTGACCGTGCTTAGTTAGTCTGTTCAATGGCTCTTAGACTATTAGTTTTTTAGTTATTGCAGAAAAAAGTAATTTTTTCAAACATTTAAAAATTTATTGTTAACGTAAATCTATTTTTTTTTTGCTTCTGAAGAGTTTAAACTTTTAGAAGATATATAGGTATTGGTAACACCTAAACCAAGTTAATTTGACATGGGTTTCGTTTGCTTTCAATTCTTGTCGTGAAGCCATTCGTTTCATAGTTGCTCTTTTTGCCGCAAAATGGAGACAACCATATTATTTTCATCATAACTCCGTGCGTTTTGATGCTAATAAATTTTATTCACAAACACATACAGCAACATGTAAATATATTGAGCTGGCATCCATTGCGTCCTTCTGAATCTCAGGATTTCGAACTGCCATTTGACATTTTCTTCACTCATTTCTCCTGTGACTGACAAAAAAAAAAATTTGTTCTCTTCTGGAATATTTAAAAGTCCTTGCCATTCCTACTATCGTTCGGTGTTCCTTCTTCGTGCTCACTCGAGTATGGCGCTCTAAACCTCTATGTAGTCAATTTAATTCTCAAGCTGACTTCCACGGCGCGTGACATTAGAAACAGACGCGGACGGAGCACCATGGGACAAGTGTCTTCTGTGGAAGCGCAGGTAAGTCTATAGCGGTACGTAGGATCTGCGGCGAGTCGGTAATTTACAGGTGCGGCGCGATCGTCCGTATAAAAACAGACGAGCATGAACAATGGAGTTAACGAACAAGCTTAATTTCTTAATTCTAAATAGTACCACTAAGACCGCAGCTGCAGCGATACGTTCTCTTTCACTGGTGCGGTGCGAAGCTATCCGTAGACGTCGGCCGTGCGTGATAATCAGCAAAATCACACTCCGTTGAAAACCAGCTCCAGAATTTTTTTAATTTAGTCGTTGTCGAGCATTCCACCATAATCACTTAATAACTCCTTTATTGGATGACCGAGAGTTGTGCCTTGTACCATTATCTGTTTTAACATATCTTTAACTTGAGACTTCTTTTGAACTGTAAAACCATATCGAAAACAAGTTACTTACTTTTTAGTGAATGGACTCAGCCAAAGGTCTGCGCATATCAGTAGACGTCAACTCTCCAGGTTTAGCTGTTTCCGAACTCATATAACATCTCTGAGTTCAAACGCAAGGTTCATCAAGATCTACTCAAGCACCCTATAGACTCCTAAGCTATACTTTCTCTTTCATCTTTCAGCTTAAGCTAACTACTAGACATTGCTCCATTACTTAAATGACATGACGGACTAGTGGTACAAAAGGTGATTCCTGAGCTTGATCAAGCAATATGAAAAAAAAAAAAAAAACTTTACACAAAGCTTTTTGAGTTTAGGGCCGAGTGATGGATAGTGTAATTTACCACATTAAAGATCTTTCACTTCAAACGCAGATTAAAAAATTACAGGTCAGAAGAAGTGGTCAATACGCGGATAAACGGCCCGCGGAAAAAACGTAAAGTGTATTTTGGTCAAGCTATAAAAAGGTTGCCCACCCTTGAATTAGACGTACTTTCAGCCACCGGCCCTACGGCCCTCTGAACAGTCGGCCCACCCGGAAATTTCGGTTCGTGATCCGTGCTGTTCGAAAGAATTCGTAGCCAAAAACCGCTATCCAGCTATAAATGACCGAAATTCAGAATGTTAATTCTGCTTCTGCCTTATCAGGCTCCTCCAAATAAAACGACTCCACCACTTAATTTAACACATGCTGCTAAACATTCCTCTCCAACCAAAACTTAGCTTAAACAACGCACTAGCATTTATTGAAGATACGAAAACACTTGGAGAGTTATTTTTGGTATCATATTATCTCAGGTTCTGTTTTTCCATATCTTTTACCTTCCAGCCCTTAATCACGTCCTGAACCTTGACGAAGTGCTCATTTAATCAAATCCATGCTCCTAACACGACTTGGAGGACTCGACAAACACTTGAAAATCGTGTGTACTACTAGGATTTGTACCTACAAGGTTAAATCGTGGAAGGCGGAGTGAGTAAACACGAGCTCTTAGTGCACTGTGTCCACTCTTTCTTATATTATTTATCCAGTTGCTCGAAAATTCCTTGTCTGCAAGTGGAAGGATAAATAAACGGTGACAAATTAAAGCTGCCTCGTGTGCAGGAGGGAAGAACTCATTTTGGTAATGGAGAAAATTGTTTAATGTGATTAAATATGAACAAACTGATTTATTATAAGAGCATGCATGATTTAAAAATGGAACTGGGAAGGACTTGAAATTAAATCTGCAAGTTAAAGACTGAGAATGAAATGTTTTAACAATTACTAAAATGTTTGCAAATATGCATCCTATTTTACAATCCTCTGTAACAAAAAAATAAACGAGAAATACTGTCTCAATTATAATGGACAGCACCTGTGTAAGTAGAAGGACGTAGACCATTCTTAGTTGCCATTGGAGACTTGATTAGATTAGAATAGAATTATAGGTGGCGACAGCCTACAAAAGATAGGCTACGAAATCGGGAGAAATAAATGGAATTGGACTGGCCACATCTTGCGAAGCGAAAACTAAAATTTAACCAAACATGCCTTTGAGTGGACCCACAAAGAACCCGTCGAGCGGGAAGCCCAAGAACAACGTGGAGATTCTGGACGAAGCTGAGAACTGTCGCGCAAAGCAGAGTCCGCTGGAGGACAACTGTTTCCGACCTATGTCCCAAGAGGGATAAAAGAGGAATAAATCGTAAATCAATACGACCTTCTTGATGGCACTTATGGCCCTGTTCATATTTTAGAACGTTTCAGAGAACTATGCATACACCAGTGACGTAGCTATCGAAGGGCCAGGCGGGGCCGTGCACTAGGATCCCGTGACCAGTGCTGCCGTTTTGCCATTTCTGAGAGGAGTAAAGTTAGTCTCTTCAGAGGAGTATGTACATAGGTCTTCAAGGAAGTACTAGCAACATTTTTCATTGGAGCCTCCCTTTATAAAGTTCTCGAGAATCTCAAGCTCAATTAAAAACCCAACAATAATTGCGGCTAATAGTGATAAGCAAGGATGTTGCAATTTTTCCTAGTAGTATAGTCAATCTGTAACGAAAAAATAGGGAGTCTCCGAAAAATGACCTACCGAAATTTGATTTGATGAATCGTTAGGGAGGCATGTAATGAAGTTAATGGCAAATTTCCGAAGTCCCCCCTCCCCCTGTTTTTGAGAAAATCCAAAAAATGGGTCCAAATTTTGAAATGCGTTTTTCTCAGAATCTATGGGTTTTGGTGAAAAGTTTATTTAACAAAAAATGTAGAGGACATTGTTAACTACATTTTATGTCATTGAAGTGACGTCATCCGATTTGAAATACAAAAAGTAGGTGGCGCTGAAGCATCAAAAAAGTGTTTTTGCCATTTTCGTTAAAAAAATAGTTTTTTTTGCAACTATGTAAATGAGAAAGTTTTTCGTCACAAAATCGGCCACAACCTTTATTTAAACTATTTTTTTATAAAACTCGAGCTGTAGGCGAAAAGTGCCAAGTCGCGTAGTTAACGGTTCTTTTTTTTACTTTCGCCCGGCAAGTCGGCATAGTTTGGACAAAAGACCGGTTTCTAACATCTGCCTAATCCACTACGACACGTATATTTTTCAGTTGCTATGTGAGTTTCGGAGAGTAAAGGCGTCCAAACTTTGCTCTATTAAAATGAGTGTCTGTTTCGTTTGTGAGACAAGTGAGTTTGAGAGACACTTTTTTGATGTCCTCTACTTACAATGTCCTCTACATTTTTTGTTAAATAAACTTTTCACCAAAACCCATAGATTCTGAGAAAAACGCATTTCAAAATTTGGACCCATTTTTTTGGTTTTCTCAAAAACAGGGGGAGGGGGGACTTCGGAAATTTGACATTAACTTCATTACATGCCCCCCTAACGATTCATCAAGTCAAATTTCGGTAGGTCATTTTTCGGAGGCTCACTTACAGATTGACTGTACTATAGCCTAGCAAATTTAGAATGATCGAAAAAAAATCAAGAAAAGACAGGGCAAGACAAGACTGCAAGATTAAGATATCAAGACGGAAACCAAAATTAAATGAAATCCGACGAATCGATAGATCTGGGTCGCAAATATTTGAGCGCTCCACCGGCCAGCGTTCCCAGTGAACAATTTTCCAGTACAGTCGGCCTTTTATATGAGACCCTTAAAGCCTTCATTCATATAAAACCCGCCGGCAGGCCGTGGCCCTTCAGGCCAGGTCGAAAGGCATGGTCCGATGAAGGCCACACATTACTCAGACTGACTGAGGAATAAGAACTTTAACCTCAATTATACTGGACGCAACGCAGAGCGCAACAGACCGGATTGAAATATCAAAATGAGTTCCATTACAGAGAAATTGTATTGAAGTGGAGATTCTGGATTCTGGACACAATGGAATGAATTAAAGTTTCAAAACTTTGTAACTTGAAGGATCCGACGGATTGAAATGTCAAAAATAGCATTAAAAACCGCTGATTTTGTTATTTAGTATTTAGCGCAAAATGACGTCAGAGTTTGTTTTTTTTTGAAAAATTAATATCTGAAGCGGAAGAAAATGAAATTATATACTATAATAAAAATAGTACAGTTTCCAAAGTAGAAAAATCACTAAACTGCAAAAAAAATTGTAGGTTAATGAAATTTGGAATGGGGGGAGTTTAGTAATAGGAGAAAAGGTAACCGTTGAGTTCCGGGCCGTACTTCGTGAAAATCACGAGTAAACCCTATTGAAAGGATTTTTCGACGCTTTCCTGACCGTAACTCGGCAAAAAAGTCGAAATTGGAAAAATGTTGATAGGACAAAATTAAAGCTATGAAAATTCTCGACAAAAAAGGCTATATAAGCTTTTCCCGGGAAACCTCACGTTTGGTCGGAAAATGGAGGGTAAAGAAAAAAATTATGAAAAATTATTTCGTATATATATATATATATATATATATATATATATATATATATATATATATATATATATATATATATATATATTGTTTTCTTTATGCAGGGTGTCTTACCTAAAGTTACAAAGTGGCGGGCTGTAGCTAGGCTTTGGATAGACGAACAAAAATTCATATGGGAGGAGAGCGGAAATCGTAACGGTTTAGCTACTAGGGCGTTTTGAAAATTGTTTGATAGAGGTTTTCATAGCACCCTATGTAAAACTGTAAAAGCGAAGGTTCTAAACTACCAACTTTCAGAGTTATGAGTCAAAATTTCATTTTTTTTTTTTCACAGAAAAACTATTTCGAATATACATACCTATATATTAGAAAAATTGACAAAGTTCCTGTATTTATTTCCATTTATTCTTCATCGCTGGATGTCTCGGGGTCTGGTTCACCGGAGCTGTCCACTTCACCTTCATTTTCTTCGTCTAAGTTCTCTTCATGTTCTAGAAGTTCGTTTATAAATACGACAACTCGACTGTGGAATAATCTCCCACAGTCAGTTGTCCCGAACTCTTACAACACCCAAGAATTCAAACGTAAGGTTCATCGTCACCTGCTCCAACACCCCCAGACCCCCCTAATCCTATCATTTTCTTTTCTATCTTTCAAACCAAGCTTGCTACTAGACATTGCTTCATGACCTGAACGACATGACAGACTGGTAGTACAAAAGGGTGATTCCAAAGCTTGGTTTTCCCACAAAAAAAAAAATTTTTTCGGGTGAGAGTATTAGCCTCACACCAACCTTACTTGGAAGACACTAGCCCACCCTCTCTCATTGGGTAGTTACCAGTGGCCACCGCTGGGAGGTTATAGTCCGAAATAGTTGCGGCACGTCCATGTTATGCTACATGTTATCCCCCCTATTCCGCTGATGGCTGACCACCAGCGTAGAATTTTAGATCACATAAAATTTAATTGCAATGGCGAAAGAAAAACAACCGTCACTGTAAGGATTACACTTGTTTGGGATCGAATTGATTGGAACCGTTTTCTATAGATTAGATTTGATCAGTAACGGCGTTAAACAATAATTCAATAAAAAGTAAGTTCTGGTTTCTCTAAATTAAACATGTGCTTTTATTACATCACCAATCGCCAGCAGAGAGCTGCAAAAATAACAGAGGTAACAGTTGGGCGGAGTTCAATCTTAAACAAGATAATTAAGAAGTCGGCAAATGCCTCTAAATTGCATTTTATTACATACCAGAGCCAGGAATACATCAATCAGCCCAGTCCTTGGTTTATTAGTTGACTTCCTTGCCCATCACGAGTACAAGGCACACATTTAAGACCAACATTCAGAAAGACTAGCAGAGTAGCCAGTATATCATTTTCACCTGGAATTCCAGCTCACATGCAAAATCTTTGGAAGTTGTAAATCTCATTAAAAAACAGCACAAATCCATTATTCACATCACGGCGACTTCCTAAACGAACTGCTGGACTTCAGCAGGGGCACGGAAACCAGCAACAAATCAAAATCAGAGAGACAAGTCGAAATGGCAGCGGCGGCCATT
The DNA here is from genome assembly GCA_949987705.1 of Thereva unica. NCBI lineage: Eukaryota > Metazoa > Arthropoda > Insecta > Diptera > Therevidae > Thereva > Thereva unica. Next base: position 44,178,276 of record OX465281.1, on the reverse strand, counting down.
CCAGGATAATAAATGTCGACCGTAATTGATGGCGCTGACCATCCATTTTTCCGCATAATTTCGAGCATGTTGCTGGTTGATAATAACTCGCAGGTTTTTACGTACTCCTTTTGTGGAACTAGCAGCGGCCATCCCTCATACAGCGAGCCAACGAACTTGCACCAGCAGGACGTTTTCTGGTTCCTTAAAGGATTTCGCAACCAATAAATCTCAAGACCAGAGGGCGCACAGGCGGCATACAAGTACCACCAAGTTTTTGTCTTAAATCTGCATTAAAAGGGGGTCCTTAAGGAATTAATTATAACACCCGCCGCCCGCCCCTGCATTACTCAGGGCCCAAGAATAATGCCCCTTAATTTCCCCGGTGCGTTCACTTCAGCCGCTAAAGCGCTTTTATATTCTGGGATTAAGTTGTCTCGCTTAATGCCTACTTTCAATTTCCACTCACGAGTTCACTCCTTTTGAGGATTTCCAACGGCTGCTCTTAAGCCACCCCTAAAACAATGAGAACTAATAGCTAGCATTGAGGCTGGAGGGTGCTTCGAATCCGCGTAACCCTTTCGCTCCTGGGGCCGTCAATTGGTAGATCACGCGTGAAGGACGTTCTTTGCTCGACTCGAATTTGAATTCGTCCGCGTATGCAATTGTCACCGAAAAGTTTGAATGCAATTTTTTTTTTGCTGGATTGTGCTCGGCTTAGACTCAGTGGTTCTTTTCAAATAGCGCGGTTTTCAATGACGATGACGCTTTCAAATGAGATTTTTTCACAAGGGGTAATCTACGGCTGGTTTAAGTGTTAAGTGTGGATTAACAATGGCTTAACATGCATGTGGCAAAAATTTGAATATTAATTCAGAAATGTGAGCATAATGCGTTTTGACATGAAAATATCGCAGTGGGGGAGTGCATGTTATATGAGCGTATGAAATTGATATGAGCACATTCAAAGGCAGCTAGAATTGCAGCCGGCTTCTTGCCTCCTCAATAATATGGGAAGAATTCGAAACGGACGCTTTTACACAAAAAATTGGTATAATTAAGAAATGTGAACCAACTTAAAAAAGATACTTTTTGAGTTGCGGAGGTAACGAAAGGGGTCGGGATATATCCCACAGTAGTTGCTCCTTAAATTAGACATACACGTAAGGCGGGCCGCACACTTGTGCGACATTTATTGTATTGAGATAAACTCAGCAATGCGGTAATTACTGCACTGAGATTTGAAACCGTATATTTATGCGACATTTACCGCAAGGTATGATGCTGTAAATATAAGCAAGTTTAACAAAATGCGTTCTAGTGAAAAAAATGCCTGTAATTTGGTATTTTTTAAAGAAACCTTTTAATTTTTTTTAAATTCATTTTTGAATTTTTCAATAAACGCTTCCGATCAAGCCAAACTTAAAAATTGCAATGCAACACGCTGTAAATATTGCAATGAAGGAAGACGTTTCTATCTCTTTACGATATCTCGTTCATGTTGCAGTGCAATATTTCGATTGGTCGCATTGATGTGCGGCAGCAACAGCACTCTGCGTGCTTCTCAAATGGGATTATGCAATATTTGTTGCATTGCAGTAAATGCCGCATTGCGGCATTTCTCTCATTGCAATAATTGTCGCACAAGTGTTTTAAAGTTTTAAACAATTTAAGCTTATAGGGAAGATTATTTGCTTATTTGTGATAGTGATGTTTTTATTTTACAGTCATTCTTAATAACATCGTGATATGGGTGCCGCCACATATTCTTTATATATACATAATACTACTTAATTAACTTTGGCGATACTTGTGCTACTTCAAGCACTGGTACAATATCTAGCAGTCAGTTTACTTCGAAGAATGGATGAAAAAGATGATAGGCTATGACGGTTCTGGACGTGAATGATTGAGAACTCCCAGGAACTGAGTTGCTTGTTTAGCAACATAGCTAGGATATTAGTTTAGCAAGTGCCAGATCCAGTCCCGATCGCGGACCTTTGGCAAACTCAATCACCAGGAACTCATGCCACATTTAGCCTCTTCTCGAATACAGCTTCCTCGTTTGGACGGGGCTTTGAAAACCACGTTGAGAGAGATATAGTAGGGATGTACGAGCCCCGGCAAAATTCTATCGCTGCTACCACAGACCTTCCCCTGCTTCCATCAACAGGTCCGTATTTCGCGAATGATACAGGGAATCGTTCATAAAAAACCGACTTATACAATCTTTCGCTGTCAGTATTTCCGAACTCCTACAACATCCAAGAGCTCATATGCAACGTTCATCGACATTTTGTTCTAACTCTTCGTAACCCGAAACCTCTTTTATGCGTCTTATTAAGGTTACTATACCATACACATTGCACCATAACAAGACAACACCGTGACGTGACAAACAACATGATGAAACGGTAGTACAAATGGTGATTCCTGAGCTTCAGAATAGTTGGCGTGCGCGTGAGAGAGAGCCATTACTACCGCGACTCTGATATCGCGGCTTCGAGAAACAACTCGCTGGAGTGTCATGCCTCCTGAAACGAGTTGAATCTCGTCAACCAACCGATGGCAAGCGCCTGGAGGAGCGGCGAAGAGCTCGCGAAGGATATGACAATAGGAATCAGGAGTGTAAAGAGGGAATAAGAAAGAAGGAAAGTTATGTAGGTGGGGATAGTGGGAAAGGCGAAGGACCGTGGTGCTGCGGGGATTCGAACCAGTGACTTATGGGATGGTAGCCGGGCGCCTTATTCTCTAGGCTACCGAGGCCCCCAAATTGAATTTATTTTGTTAAAGCAACCAAAGTACTTTTACGATAATTTCGCGATCTCCCCAAGAGCGTTAACTCTAATTGTGCCTATCATTAATAGTCCAGTCAAATTAGGGTTTCACCTCGGAATGAGAGGTAATAAGCTGAAAATTTGTATGAACCTTGGTTTTGCCTTTCTATATGATGTGTCAAAAGTCTTATATAATTTAGAGGTCACAAAAATCAGTTTTTCGCAAATATCTCGTAAATTATCAGCTTTACGTAAATTTTGGTTAAGTAAAGTTTGTTCATTAGGGTGGGGAAATCCACACCTTTAATATTTCATGTACACCTAATAATCCAAAACGTTGGAGGGCTATCTCTGTCGGAATGTGATCGACGGACCGCATCCAAGCAAAGCTTTTCATGCGAAAACTCAATATATTATATTTAGCTATTCGGTCCTTTTAACTGTATAGCCTAAGCTTTTTAAACCCCACCATGCAGACTATCATTTAATAAAAAGAACCCCATGTAGCAAATGAGGGACATGCCGAAAGAGTCCCCTCATAAGCAGCGCTCAAAAAAAAATCAGCGATACTGAAGTGAGGTATGCCTTATCAGATTTTCATAATGGCTCTAGAGGCTAATCTTATTTCAAATGAAACGGGGCAATATCAGCCTTACGTACTGTGAAAGTTCGAGCAAATTGGAGAACAGAAGTTTAAGATAACCTCAATTCGCCTACAATTCAACTAAGCATAAACAAACCCCAGTTCACCCAACTGGTCTCGAACCCTTGCTGAAAAGAAAGCAATCAACTAGAATAGTGGACAATTTCAATCACCAACTATACATGAACTGGACTTTAGCCGGTGATGCCACCTAAGTGGATTGAACTGAACATTATTGAACTGAGGGCGGTGAAGCCAGGGAGTAAGCTTTAGTTTAACTCATACAAAGCTTTAGTTTTCGTTGTTGCATTGCTTCATACTTCAGGCAATTATGATACGACACGGGTATCTTTTAGCATACTCACTAGACTGGTCCTGGTTTGATTACAGAGGTTAAGCAGCATTGGGCGTAATTAGTACTCAGTTAGGAGACCGTATTGGTGAACCACACGTTTAAAAATATAAAGTTTTCGACACCGGCACAGTTATTACTTAGTTATTGCTAATGACGCAAGGCGCTAGATCCTTTATGTGGGCTTTATAGGGCAATTCATGGGGCGGTAGGGCTAGGATCATACGGTACCTATCTGACCCCCTCCAAAAATGCTAGTCGAGCGTAGCCCCATAACAAAAGAATTTAAAACCATATAACTCAACAGACAGCTGGTAATTTAATTTGTCGATTAACTTTTTACATTTTCACGTTTGCTTGTTCGCGTCCACCCCACCCACAATGATTATGCTCCGCCGACCCTGGTGTTGCCCACATAATTCCTGTACACATAAATCATTGATTAATTATGAATAAATTAAAAATCGAAAAAGAAGCAAAAATTAGGATCTCACTATTAAGTATCTTTTGTTTGAATATTTTCTTGGTAGCTTTAAGTCAATTCCAAATTTTGCAACAATTTATCTGCTCTTTTACTAACTGCAAAGATGTTGGCACTGGAAGCCACCCTTACACCAATCTGACATCCTTCAATTATACGAAACATTAAAAATTTCACTCGGATTCCCCATCCACAGCTAAAAGAAATTCTTTGCATATAAATTGAAAAAGTTTTGATTGGACAAATTACACTCTTTTGTGATGCTTGCCTCAAGATTACTATACACAGTGAAAAGTACGAGTTCAAAAAAAAAAGGAACAATTTAACGCAATTTTTTCATATTTGTGTCCTTTATCTCGGGGATTCCGTCACAACTTAAGCACTCTTCCAAACATCGTTAAAGTTATTCTCAAAGTAGTTAAAAGAAGGACTCTGATTTCTGTGGAAGATATTCTCTCCACGAAAATTTCGCGTCTTCGACTGCAAACAATTCTAGAACTTAAAGTTTAATATCATTTCGTCTATTAAACGAGTGGAAAAACCTCCCTTTAATAAAGTAGCACAGCCCCCTGGAGAGCAATAGTATGGTTTCGGGGGAGGGAAATGATTTGTTGTTAATGCTGTTCCCCTTTGGCGAGGGGGTTGTTTGATTTTTATTTTAATGGATGAAAGCTTTTAAAAAACAAGTTGAAGCCAGGAAATACAGCGAGTCCTTTTTATAACAGTTTTATGCACTTTTGCTCTCGTTTGTTCTTTTTGCGTTATGAATTCTTCATTTTAATTTATTGCAGCACAAACAGCACCGGAGCGGGTTCTTTTGCGATCTGAAATGGAAGTTGCTGCTGTGGCGCTTCTATGCGAGTTCAAATAAATATCAAGTGCTAGACGATAAATGTTTAAGGTATAATTGTTGTTGTAGATGGCATAAAGAACCACCTATTGACTTGGCGAAATAGGATCTGGGGACTACTCAGTGCAAAAGGTAAATGTCTTTTTTTTTATTGCGTAGACGTGACTGGAAATCGTCTGACTCTCACACATTTCTTTATAGAAAAAAACATAATTTCTGCTAAATCAAACAAAGCAAGCTACAGGTGTAGGTGCAGGAATATTCAACCCACACAAATCTAAGGTAACCGCCTGGGTTAACAGTTTTAATTACTTATTTAATATTTATGCTCAAGTCTGGTGAACTGCAATAAAAACAACTAAATATACATCCCTTAGCTATAAATGTCATATCTACATTGCGAAAGACAAAATATTAATCCTTTAAGGTGTCTGTAAACGAGCAATATTTTTCAGCAATGTGTGGCCGGCAATACTGGCTGAACGACATTGCTCAAAACTCAGCATTATTTCCATCAATATGTTCAAACTTGCCGGCAATATATACGTATAGCCCGACGATACTGGCCATATTGCAACTATTGTACTGGCCGGCATGTTGCTTTTGATATCGCTCGAATAGCGAAAATATTTCAACATAGCTGGCCATATGTGCAACTCCTTGGCTTTCTACTTAGCCGCATTTTTAAAATATCTTGTGTCTATTGCGATCGCCCATTATTATTTGTTTACAAAATTAATTTGAATTTGTGGCGTATCATAATAAGTCATCAGGAAAACAAAACGCACTTTTCTTAAAATCATTTTCTCTTGGATAAATATAATTCACATGTAACTTGTGTAACAGTTGTATATAAGACCTTTGTAAATACTTTGTTAAATAGAGAAAAATTCAGTTGGACTTCCAGTGTTTTAATAACAAAGGAACCTTTTCCCATTGGTGATCAAGACACCAATAGTACCTGCTGAATTGTCAACAATACTTGCCAAAAATTCCATAATGAATAAAAAAAAACTGGACCAATGAAAAAACTATGCATTTTATTAATGAAATTCAGTTGCATCCTGAACTATGGGACGTAGAGTCGTCTGTCTATAAAGACAGAAATCTTAAAAAAGATGCTTGGGCTTTAATAGCCAAAAACTTTGAAATAAGGTTAGGTTAGGTTAGATATGGCTGAGCTGTTGGTTTGACCTCATACACTTAGGCCAAAAGGATAGGCCCATTGTGATGCCATAGTGATCCCACTTTAAACTTGTTGTTCAAGTGTCGTTTCTTCGCTAAACCATCTCGAGGAAGTAATGAATCTTCTAAGTTGCGGGATCCCGATCTTTGAGATCTCCGTAAGCGTGTTTAAAAAGGGTGCCAAATGTGCTCGCCAAATGCGCTTAGTCTCTTTCTGCATAGGGCTGGACAGTGACAGAGGAGATGTAGTACACTTTCCTCCTCGTCCGGATTTTTACAGCTTCTACAAAAATCGTAGGTCTCAAGACCTAAGCGGGTCGCATGCGTCCCTATCAGACAGTGTCCGGTAAGCACTCCCACTATAGCTGAGAGGTCTGGTCTACCGAGACTCAGTAATGAGGTGGTCCGCCGAAGATCATAAGAGGGCCAGGTTAGTTTGGCCACCATGCAGTTATTAAGATCTCTTCAATGCTTTTTCGCATGTAGCATTGTGTGCTGTTTGCATTGGAGTTTAAAAGTGGCCCAAGGCATACCAACTCTTTCCTTTTCCGGAGGGAGAGTAGCGGTCGTGCTCTTCCTAGCCAGTTCGTCAGCTTTACAATTTCCCTCTATATTTCGGTGCCCAGGCACCCATACGAGGAGGGTCCTGAACTGTTGAGCCATCTCGTTACGAGATCTGCGACATTCAGAGGTAGTTCTAGAGCTGTTTGTGCAAGAGCGCAGGGGTTTCAGAGCCGCCTGACTATCTGAAAAGATGTAAACAGTCTGATTTCTGTCGCCTTGTTGGGATCAGTAGAACAGCCTCATGTATTGCTAAAACCTCTGCCTCTGTCGAAAGGAGATTTCAATCTCAAGCTCTGGGGAAAATACTCCTCCTCCTACTCGACCTTCGAGTTTAGAGCCATCAGTAAAGAAGTTTGTGGCACCTTGAGAACTGTGTGGTCTGTTTCTCCATTCACAACGTGAAGGGATGTGGACTCCGTAGTTTCTTGTGAAGTTGATTTCGGGTATGCAGAAGTTTTTATGGGGATGGTAACAGAGTCCAGCACTTTCGTGTGTCCTCCTACGATTCCGGTCCAAAAGCCAGATTCTTTTATTCTAAGGGCTGCGATGGTTGCGCTTTCCTTAGCCACAAGATTTAAAGGAGGAAGGAATAGCATAACATTTAGGGCGTCTGTAGGAGTGGAGCGAAGGGCTCCTGTTATGCATAACTCCGCACATCTTTGTACTTTCTGTAGTTTGTTGAGCACAGTGGACTTATTTAGGGTTGGCCACCATACTAAGACCCCGTATAGGAGTATTGGACGGACAATCGCTGTATAGATCCATCGTACTATGTTCGGGGAGAAACCCCATTTCTTCCCTATGGATTTTTTGCAAGCGAAAAGCGCTATGTCGCTCTGTGTTTTCATTCCAGAGGAGCTTCTTGTCCAGGGTTATTCCCAGATATTTGGCACTGTTGCTGAATTTGAGCCTGACATTGTTTAGACGGGGTGGAGTTAGTGGTGGAGTTTTATATCTCCTCGTGAAGAGAACTAATTCTGTTTTATCAGGGTTAACGCTGAGTCCGCGGGTGGCAGCCCAGTTTGAAAGAGTTAGTAACGCCGCCTCCATGAGATCGCAGAGGACTTGTGGGAATTTTCCTTTTATGATGATGACAATGTCATCCGTTTACGCCAGTACATGATGTCCCACTGCCTCCAAGCGTCGCAGCAGCTGGTTCACGGTCGTGACCCATAAAAGCGGAGAAAGTACTCCTCCTTGCGGGGTACCTCTGTTGACGGCCCTTCGAACCGAGCAGTCGCCAAGGATTGAGCTCACGATCCTGCCGGTAAGCATTTGATGTATAAGAGACACCAGCGGTGCCTCTATTCTCAGCTTCGGCAAGGCCAGGGTAATGGCGTCCGGGAGCACGTTGTTAAAAGCTCCCTCTATGTCAAGGAAAGCTACTAGGGTGTATTCCTTAATTTGGAGTGACTTTTCTATGGTTGAAACCAATGAGTGCAGGGCAGTATCCGTGGATCTGCCCTTTGTATAGGCGTGCTGCGCGCCAGAAAGCTCCGAGGTTGGTATGGTCTGCCTCAGATATATTTCAATTAGCCGTTCTAGAGTCTTCAATAGAAAGGATGATAGGCTGATTGGCCTGAAGTCTTTGGGTGTTGTATGGGAGGCTTTTCCTGCCTTGGGTATAAAAACCACTTTTACCTCTTTCCAGCTAGAAGGAATACAGTTGATCTGCAGGCACCCGGAAAACATGGCCTGCAACCAGGGCATTATATGATTAAGCGAGCGTTGCAGTTGTGCCGGTACTATGCCTTCAGGGCCTGGTGATTTATAGGGCTGAAAGGTGCTTATAGCCCATTCAATTCTCGCTTTGCTTATGATGGATTTGACCAGCTGTGGTGAGGCCGGAGGGTGTAAGGCGATGGTTGTCTCAGTTACGGTACTACTCGGGAAGTGGGTGTCCATGAGTAGTGTCAAAGATTCTATGCTTGAGTCTGTCCAATCGCCGTTTTCTTTGCGTAAGTAACTAGGCATTATTGGCGCTTTAGTAAGTATTTTACGTAGCCTTGAGGCTTCCGATGTGGACTCTATATTGCTGCAAAAGGTGGCCCTGGAGGTACGTTTGGCCTTCCTTATTGCCATTTTGTATCTATTCAGCTTCGACTTGTAGCAGCCCGAGGAGGTTACGTTGTTGCTGCGTCTAGCTGAATTAAATTCCTTTCTACCCTCTCTGCGGAGTGTTTCAAGTTCTGGAGACCACCATGGGGGTTTGGAAGCCTCTTTATGAGGTCTGTTCGGACAAGCTTTATTTATGGCATAGGAGCATTGTTCTGTGAAAGTGTTCACAATGCTGTCGAGTTGTTCCCGGGTTTTGGGAATACATGGTGGATTAGGGGCTAGGTTCTTTGTGATTAGCCTAGTATAGTAACCCCAATTTGTCTTTTTAAGGTTTTTTATTTTGGACAGGAGGCGGAGCACTTGGTTTGCATACGATGCTAGAGCGCTTTTACTCGCTCGAGATACTCCAGACACAGGAATTGACAGCGAAAATATAACCGAAATTGATGCAAGTGTAAAAATTAATAATGGCTATTTTATATATAAGTATAAAAAGGTTATGTATATTGTAAATGTTATATTTATTATATATACATGTTACAAAAAAGAGGCAAAAACATCATCAATTTAGATAACTAACTTGCCATGCTACTCTACCACGTTCAGTCATGAAATACTTCATAAACTCGTCCCTAACCTCTTTCGCTCTGGCAGTTGTATTTCTTCTTGTACGTTGCAGAGCAGTTAGGCTTGCATTATCAATTCGCCAAGATCCTGGTGTTACTAATCCTGTATCGATATTTTCTAAATCAAAACTGCCAGGCGGGTTATATAAGGGCTGAGATGTTTTTCTCATTATCATTATGTAAATACGCAGAAGCCATAACCACCCTCTGCACATGCTCAAGCTTGATATCCATTGTTGTATGTAAAACGCGAAAACCCAAAGCTGATATACCAAACACGTTCTCAACAATTCGTCGAGCTCTGGATAATCTATAATTATAAACGCGTTGAGGCGATCCTTTATTCATATCTGTCGTATAGGGTTTAGAAATATTTTCTGTTAAAGGAAACGCATCATCAGCTACAAAAACGTATGGGCTTAGAATTTCTCTGCCAGGTAGAGGTTCCGCTATGGGCAATTTTAGAGTATTATCCAAGAGAGATTTCCCAAAAGCTGTATGTCTAAAAACTCCCCCATCAGAAATTCTACCCTGACATCCTACATGAACGTACAAACATTTACATATAACTTGCATCAACAACAGCAAATAATACGACACTAAAAAACTGTTTGTAGTTGAAGTATATACTTCCACTATTAATTAGGTGGGCACACGACGGCAATATGCTTTCCATCCATTACGCCTAGACAATGAGGAAAGTTCCAACGATCTTCAAACTCCTTAGCAATTGCTTTCCACTCTTGTTCAGATGATGGCATCTAAAAATTAAGAGTAATAACATTAGTGTATGTATATGTTATTTGTTTCGGGAAGCAGCGAGTTTCGAGGACAAAGTCGAAAATGTGAAATCGAATACAAATGACTCTCATTTGCCGAAAGATTTTTCAGTCCCTAGCAACTCTCCATTAAAAAAGAAAAGGGCAAAGATTGCAGATGCCACATTATAAATGAAGCTAGTGGAAAAAAAGGAGCGAATTTTCGGCTTTCGGTGAACACGTAGTTAATAAGCTAATGACTTATGATATGTCCACTCGCGCTCATGTGGAGTTTAGTATCAGCAAAATTTTATTTGAAGCTGATATGAAGATGCTAAACGGCGAGCCGAAGAGATTGACCTCTCCAATTTCAACACCCATGCAAGAGAGTCCCTGCCAACCTTCATTTTCTGGATATTTGGGCCAATCTTCAAATGCTACATCTACAGACGTCTTTTCTCCACCCTCAACAAATGCTACTCCCGAAAACTTCTTAACTTTGCCGTGGACAAAAGCTCACCAATTAGCAAACGGCAACAAAACAAATCAATCGGAAAAGTCATATGATACCAATGATAATAATATGTATTAGTTATGAAGAAATTTCCTTACAAGTTCTGGAATAATCCCTTCATTTATATATTATATACATTGTTTAAAAAAAATACTTACTTTAATTAATTCTTTCAATCCTTTTATTAAAGCTGCACATACTTCTAGGACAATGCGAGAAATTGAACAGTCAGACACTCTGAATAAAGAGTGTACTTGTAAGAGTCCCCAGATGCCAAGAATCGTAAGGTGATTGCCAATCTTGTAGTAATGGGTATTGCTCTTCTCATCACTCTGTCTTTTTTTGCAATGTTAGGCCCAATTTTCTGTATTAAATGTTCAAAATCTCCCTTCGACATTCTAGTCAAATTTTTGAACAAGTAACTATCTAGAATTATGTCATTGCTAATATTATCAAGAGTCTCTCTTTTGTTAAGGTATGGTCGAAACCATATTCTTCTCTTCTTTTTTTGTAATAAGAAAGAAATACGCGTGAAACTCTCGGGCAAAACATTGCGAAAACATTTCTGACTACAAGTTGCCCGGCCATAGTATGGCCCATTTTACACGATGAAACACAAAACATAAAGTTTCCAGCAAGCTTAGGCTAGGGGTGAGAGAGGGCTTGAGGGGACGTGAAATTTTGCCAACAAACTTTTGGAAGCAACTTTGCGGAAACAGTTTGACAGCTTCAGGTTTGTTGTTTTTTCTCTGATTTCTTTGGTTTCCGCTTTCGTAGGGAATGAAGTAGAATGAGGAATTAAAACAACAATGGCCACTCGAGCTTTAATAGACGTGTTTCATTTTCCTGGGGTACCTACACCGGTGTAGTTTGGTGTAGTTCCAACTACCCCAGCTCATATATTGGAGTAAATGATTAGTGTAATTATGATTTTTTTTGCAACAGATGGCGCCTTAAAAATTTTGTGGTAATTATATTGACTTTTTCGGTTATGTCATTAAAATTTTCGGTTAATAAAAATTATTGAACGGTTTTTGTTGAAGTTATCATTCAAACCAGCATTGTTTATCTCAGAGAAAATAAAAAATTTTAAAGAATTAAATATATCCAAATTATTTTTCCTGAAAAACTTCACAGATCCCACTTGCCAAATATCAGCAGTGCTATTGTGATTCTTATTTTAAGGTTTTAAACTATAGTACACTCAAATAAAAAAATGCGTTTCATTTTCCATCTACTCCAAAGTACACTGGTGTATGTACACCAGGAAAATGAAACACTTTGAATATCAACAGCAGTAGAACGGTTTTTTACCGTTAAATTTTTTCAAATTTTTAAAACTATTATTGGGTAGTAAATGATTAGTAGTCATTACTATCTAATGATATTAACATTTACCAATGACATTAACAATCCTTACTAATATTATAAATGCGAAAGTAACTCTGTCTGTCTGTCTGTCTGTCTGTCTGTATGTTACGCTTTCACGCGTAAACCGCTGGATCGATTTTGATGAAATTTGCAACAGACATAGTTTAGACCTTGGAGACGGACATAGGCTACTTTTTTTGGAGAAAAAAGGGTTGAAGGGGGTGAAATGGGGTTCAATAAGTTGTAAGGGGATTTTTTTTCTTTACTTTTTTTCTATTGTATAAAAAGTAACTGACTGAGAGACAACGCACAACCTAAACCGCTAGAGCTAAAGGGCTGAACTTTTTGACAGTGCATCCCTAGCGATTTTTCGAAATTCATACCCTAAGGGGGTGAAATAGGGTCAACTCAGAACCGCTGGAGCTATAAGGCTGAAATTTTGACAGTGCATCCCTATAATGACGTGGACATCCACTAAGAAGCGATTTTACAAAATTCATCCCCTAAGGGGGTGAAATGGGGTTTACCCAAACCGCTGGAGCTATAGGGATGAAATTTTGACAGTGCATCCCTATAATGACGTGGACATCCACTTAGGAGCGATTTTTTGAAATTTATCCCCTAAGGGGGTTAAATGGGGTTAACCCAAACCGCTGGAGCTGAAGGGCTTTAATTTTGACAGTGCATCTCTATAATGACGTGGACATTCACTAAGAAGCGATTTTTCGAAATTCATCCCCTAACGCAGTGAAATGGGGTTACCTAACTACTGGAGCTATAGGGTTGAAATTTCGACAGTTCATCCCTATAATGACGTGGACATCCACTTAGAGGCGATTACTCGAAATTCATCCCCTAAGGGGGTGAAATGGGGTTAACCCAAACCTCTGAAGCTGAAGGGCTGAAATTTTGACAGTGCATCCCTATAATTGAAATGGGTCAGACTTAGTTTATTTCTTCCATTGTCTTCCCTCATTTCATTGCAATATAAAAATTTAGTATATTGCCATATTAAATTAAAAACTTTTATTTTATAAAGATATTTTTAATTCCACAAGAGATATTTTTAAATTAACCGTTATTTTAAATTATGTAACTGTTATAATAAAAACTTTTATAAGGAACTGCTTACGTGTTTGAAATTCTAACTAATACTCTTACAATTATTCAAAATTATTTTTAATATTACAATATTTGTGTGGCTATGTTTTTTAAAATTGTTTCTGTGTACAGTGTATACATACGTGATATGACAATCTAAATTCCCCAAGTGTATTTCATAGTAGTAGTGAGAATCCAAATTATGACGTAACCAAAAACACTGTACTAGAAATTATTACAGTACAGAAACTGAGTGGATACTTGAATAAAACTTATTACAACGAAAAACGTATATACAAGTAGCGACTGCTACATAACTCCCCCTTCAGCGCGAGCGTCCATGAATGTACTATCATAATTTACTTTACTTATATAATTACTCAAAGAAAACGAAAAAAAAATTTTTATCATTTTATAACCGAAATGAAACTTTTTTCTTTGAACTTCTAGTTACTGGTTTTTCAGTATCTTCCTTTTTCTCAATAAAGGCGGGTTTTAATCTATCAATTGATACCACCATTATTCTTCCGTTGACGTTAATAGTGAAAATTTTCTTATTTCTCTTAATAACTTTAAAAGGACCTTCATAAGGATCTTGCCAGGATCCTCTACCTCTATCCGTCCTCAAAAAAACAAATTCGCAATCTTCTAATCCTTTCGGAACATAGAAATTTCTTCGTTGATCCCGAGAATCTGTTGGAACAATATTCCTCATGTGATCTCGTAATTGCGTCACTAGGTCTGTCGGATCTGATACTTGCTGTGGGTCTCTCACAAAGAATTCTCCCGGAATCCGTAGTGTTTGACCATAAACTAATTCAGCCGGACTACAATTAAGATCCTCCTTAACCGTTGTTCTTAAACCTAGTAATATAGCTGGGATGTGCAACAACCAATTCGGATTAGACATCTTAGCTCTAAGAGATGCTTTTAACTGTTTGTGTAGTCTCTCCGCCATTCCGTTTGATTGTGGATGATACGCTGTTGTTCGAATCCTATGGGTTCCTAATAATTTTGAAAACTCCTCAAATAGCTTTCCTTCAAATTGACCTCCTTGGCCCGTAGTAACTGTCAATGGAATCCCAAATCTCGGAAAATATTGCTCATACAATGTCTTGACGACTATGCTGGCTGTGATACTCTTTAGCGGGTATACTTCCGGCCACCTGGTGAATCGATCCACTACGGTTAACAAATATATGAATCCTTCCACCGGATGCAATGGGCCTACCAAATCTACATGGATGTGTTCAAACCTTCCCACAGGTATCTGAAATTTTTGTATCGGAGATTTTGTATGTCTGTGAATTTTCGCTTTTTGACACGTTATACATGACTTCGCCCATAAATTAATATCAGTATTCATCCTAGGCCAAAAATATCTTCTTGTAATTAATTTCCTAGTACCTCGTATTCCTGGATGTGATAAGTTATGGATTTTGTCAAACATGCTTCTTCGTAATATCTTTGGTACGAATGGACGATCTCTACTAGTGGAACACTCTAACCAGATTTTACTTTCTGAGAAAGGTACATCTGTTTCCACTAAAATGAATTTCGAACTCTTATTTGAATTTTCAATCAACTGTTTTAGCTCGGTATCATCCTTTTGTGCATCTGCGATAATGCTTAAATCTATTTGTTTTTCGCTAATCGCGTCACAATTGCTATTCTCCATAGTTACTCGTGATAAAGTATCTGCTACTACATTAGATTCTCCTTTGATGTATCTTATATCGGAGGTGAATTGGGTAACATAGTCTAACTGTCTTGCTTGTCTTGGACTCCTCTCCGCTTTGGTCCAAATTGCAGATGTTAAAGGTTTGTGGTCCGTGAATACTGTAAATTCACGACCTTCCAAAAAATGTCTAAAGTGTTTAATACTTGAGTACATGGCCAAAAGCTCTCTATCAAATGTAGAATACTTAATTTCTGCATTGCTTAATTTCTTGGAATAAAACGCTAAAGGTTCACTTTCATTGTTGTTAATTTGTTCCAACATTGCTCCAATCGCAATGTTTGATGCATCAACCGTCCACTTCAAAGTAGGATTCTCCGCTGGATGCACTAATAACGTTGCCGAAATAAAAGCCTTCTTCACTTTGACGAACGCGTCTTCGCATTCTTCCGTCCAGTCAAAATTTTTCAAACTTTTAGGTTTCTTAAGCTCCCTAACTAAATGTATATGAATGGGGCTTAACAACTCTGCTAATCGTGGAATGAATCTGTGAAAGTAATTTACCATTCCTATAAATTGTTGAACCTGTTTAATGGAAGTTGGTGAAGGAAAATCCTGGATGAATTTAATTCTACTTTCAGAAGGAAGAATCCCATCCTTCGAAATTTTGTGACTTAAAAATTCAATTTCATGTACACCAAAGAGACACTTCCCTGGATTAATATTTATTCCGTATTCTTCTAAACGGCCGAATACCTGCTCTAAGTGTTTCTTGTGTTCCTCCTTATTTTTGCTTGCAACCAGAATATCATCAATGTAGACAAAAACGAATTCCAAACCAGTTAAAACTCGGTCCATAAATCGTTGGAAAGTTTGAGCAGCATTTCTAAGTCCAAAGGGCATTCGAGTAAATTCGAATAAACCGAAAGGTGTAGTTATCGCTGTCTTATAGATATCTTCTTCTGCCATAGGTATGTGATGATAAGCTCTCACTAAATCAATCTTCGAAAATATGGTGCAACCATTCAAATTTAACGTAAAATTTTGAATGTGAGGAATCGGGTACCTGTCTGGAATTGTTATTGAGTTTAGTCTCCGGTAATCTCCGCATGGTCGCCAATCAGTGAAATCTTTTTTTGGCACCATGTGTAGTGCTGATGAGACTGATGATGAAGATGTTCTGCATAAACCTAATTTTACCATGTGCTCGAATTCTAATTTAGCGATCTTAAATTTATTCGTGTCGAGTCTTCTAGGTCTTGAAAATGGTAGTTGACCTTTAGTGGTAATAGTATGCACTACATTATGTCGTACAGGTAAATCATAGCGTGGAGGTTGAGTTAGTGAGGGAAATTTTGATAAAATTTTGCCATATCCACTATCAAAGGAACAATGCCTGGGTGATGGACTGTCTGCCTTAATCATAATTCCATTAACACTTAACTCTGTATCGCCGTCAACTAAACGTTTCCTTTTAAGATCTACCAATAAATTGAATTGAGTAAGGAAATCTGCGCCAATGATAGGTTTGTCGACGCTTGCCATAATAAACGGAAAAGTTAAATCTCGTCTTAATCCAAAGTTTATCTTAAGAAGTTTTGTTCCGTAAGTATGGATGATTGATCCGTTAGCCGCAGAAAGAATTAAATTTGGATTTTTCTTACACTTTCCATAATATGTATTCGGTATGACTGATAAATCGGCTCCTGTATCAATTAAAAATTTAAATTTATTTTCTTTATCAAAAATAAAAAGTCTGTTAGATTTTTTTGGAATATTATTTTTAAAACACGCTGAAGGGATATTTAGTTTTTTTGATTATTATAATTGCAAGGTTTTATACATCTTTTAGCTTTGTCGCCGAATTTAAAATGAAACCAACAAAATGGTTTATTATTATTATTGTATTTAGATCTATCCCGGCTTCTACTTCTAGACCTTGACCTATGATGAAATTCATTATTCCTATTAACTGTAAGCTTCTTAATACAATCTGTTAAATTTTCGATTTTATTTTCTAAATCATTAACCTTCTTAGCGAAATCAATGTTATTTATATCAATACATCTTTGGTTTACAAAAGGATTTAAAGAACAATCATTGATGGATGAAATATACTGAAATTTGGAACATTCGAAAATTTTATCTGCTAAAATTAGAATATCTTGGATGTTTTGTTTGCCAGAGGACATCAATGCGATGTTAATACCAGGCGGTAATTTTCGCATCCAAAGCTTTCTAATCAGATCCTTTCCTAAATTCGAAGATGTTCCTGCAAGTATCTCCATTGATCTATAAAATTCTGATGGTTTTCTATCTCCCATCTCAGAATTGCACAATAATTGTTCCAACTTTTTCTCTTCAGATTCTGTAAATCGTTGAATTAATGTTGTTTTCAATGCTTCATACTTGTTTTCCGGTGGTGGGTTTTGAATGAAATCCAATATATTCATTATTATCTCTAAAGGAAGAGCTTGGATGACATGTTCATATTTAGTCTCATCCAGTCTAATTCCTTTCAAGTTAAATTGGCTTTCTGTTAAAATAAACCATGCTTCTGGGCATGGAGACCAGAAAGTTGGTAGTTTTACAGCAGATGCACTGATACTCTCACTATTAACGTGCATTCTCTCACTTTCACCACCTTGGACACTCATATTCAAAACTTTTTAAATAAAACTCGCGTAAAAAGAAGTTCAATAAAATTTCGACTTGACTTAAAAACTTCGCGATACTTTAAAATAACAACCGTGGACGTTCGCGTAAAGAGTCGATTAACATTCAAACTTAAATAAATTCCCGAAATTTTATTCAAGTTTTCACTTCCTGAAAAAGAAAAAAATATTGGCAGAAAGAAATAAATTGAATTGTCACCACTACTAAGTTATGTAAGTGTAATGTTGAAATTTTGTACAATTTAAAGTTTAAAATTAAAGAAAAGGAATTGTTTAAAATAAATACTTGATTTCCTCAATTAAATTGAATCTCTTCTTTCTTCTTTAAATTTTTCACAAAAAGATTTCTTTCTTGATTTTTCTTCTTTTCTTCGTCAGTTTTCTAAATTTTCTTCATTATTTCTTTCTTCAAAAAAAAAAAAAAATTTTAAATGGAAATTTTTCTTTCTTCTTTCTTCATAAATTCTTGTTTCTTCTCAGTCGGGGTCACCAGAATGAAATGGGTCAGACTTAGTTTATTTCTTCCATTGTCTTCCCTCATTTCATTGCAATATAAAAATTTAGTATATTGCCATATTAAATTAAAAACTTTTATTTTATAAAGATATTTTTAATTCCACAAGAGATATTTTTAAATTAACCGTTATTTTAAATTATGTAACTGTTATAATAAAAACTTTTATAAGGAACTGCTTACGTGTTTGAAATTCTAACTAATACTCTTACAATTATTCAAAATTATTTTTAATATTACAATATTTGTGTGGCTATGTTTTTTAAAATTGTTTCTGTGTACAGTGTATACATACGTGATATGACAATCTAAATTCCCCAAGTGTATTTCATAGTAGTAGTGAGAATCCAAATTATGACGTAACCAAAAACACTGTATTAGAAATTATTACAGTACAGAAACTGAGTGGATACTTGAATAAAACTTATTACAACGAAAAACGTATATACAAGTAGCGACTGCTACAATAATCACGTAGAAATGAATGACTCGAAATTCACTTTATGTAATATTCATTTGTGATTGCTTTATAATTTCTTGCACCCATGTAAATAGGCGAACAAACTTAACGAACGTTAGTCAAACCCTAAAATGTCACTTCTCTTGATGACATAAACATGCCAATCTCTGCTTCAAAACTTGCAGATCTGTTGAGCAGAGGTGATATACGCAGCAATTTGTTTACCATATTTATTAAAAAAATGCACTATAATAAACCTTTTTAGGGATAATAACAGCTGACTTTTTTTTTGAAGGAAAACATTGCATATAATAAACAGTTTTTATTTAAAGGCGTTGCAAGGCAAGCGGGTTTTATGCTAGTCTAATAATATTTAGGAAAAGTCTCAACGGGAATAGGGTGAGTGAAAATTTAAATTTACTTTTGACAGTTAAACTAAATATAATTACAGATGAACATGGCAAAATTCCTTTGGAGCAAGGATTTAGTTGAAAAACTAATTAACGAATATCAACAGAAGCCAATATTATATGATCCCAAAAATAAAGATTATTGCAACAGCGAAAAGCGTGATAAAGCTGAGAGCGAAATTTTAGAAGTCCTCCAAGCGTTTAATAAACGCGTAACAATTAATTTAATCAAAGCAAAAATTAGAGTATTGCGGGTTCAATACAATAGAGAAGTGAGAATGGTCAAACTATCCAAAAAAAGTGGTGCAGGCGTCGATGATGTACGCGAACCGAAACTCTGGTGCTTCCAGCAATTGGCATTTCTACAGCCGTACTGCGCCATGAAAGAATCAACATCTAATATTGATGATGTTAGTATTTATTTCAAAATAACTGTAATTGTTCTATATATATATACCTATATTTTATCTACAGATTACAAGCAATGAAGATACTAAGGAAACTAATCCCAGCATGAATTTTGCCGCAATCATTTTCCTTTCGTCAGTAGGGGAAGGGGGGGCATAACGGGGACGCGAGGCACGACAGTCTGTCTTCAGTCTGTCAGGGATCGGCGACTAGACTGCGCGCGTTTTTTTTTTAGGATAAAAAACTTTTTTCAACGTAATTAGATCTAATTTTGAGTGATTACAAAAACAAATGTGAAAAGGTAAGTGTTTACATTACTACTATCTTTTTTTTTTATTGTGTTTTTCTAACGACATTACTTATTGATATGTGTTGAACAAAATCACTCTAACTATCGATTCATTGTTTTTTATTATATAAAATAATGTTAGACATGGGGGCATAACGGGGGCATGGACATAGGGTGCGATGGGGTACCCCATTGTGCCCCGTAACTTCTGTCCCCATTATGCCCCTGTTATGTAAGTAGTCTGTCTGAAGGAATGATCTGTTCATTTGATAATATAATTTATTTTGTTTTAGGTATAAACAATGGTACGAACGTACAAAAAGAAAAGTTCGAGAGGCAGTTGGTCTGTAGAAAGCATGAAACAGGCAATAGATGCAGTTTTAAGCAAAAAGGCGGGCTACAGAAAAGCAGCTCATCTATACGGTGTTCCACAGACCACATTGGAGCGTCACGTCGCCAAAACAAGGAAAGGCGAGCTGTCTCTTAACTCAAGTTCAGGTAACTTCAAACCCGTGTTTTCCAAACAAGAAGAAGAGGAGCTCGTGAGGTATGTTAAAGAAATGGAGAAACGTTTGTTTGGTTTAACCACTGTCGTCCTACGAAGGCTAGCATATCAGTTGGCGGAAAAAAATGTTAAGGCTCACAAATTTAACCATGATAAAAAGATAGCTGGCGTAGATTGGTTAAAAGGGTTCATGAAGCGTCACCCGGATTTATCCATCCGCAAACCAGAAGCTACATCGGCAGCTCGAGCAATGGGCTTTAACAAAGTGGCTGTGGATAAATTCTATTCTTTGCTCGGAGAAGTATATGACAAATATAATCTGACGCCAGATAGAATATATAATTGCGATGAGACTGGCATATCATGCGTTTCCAAAACAAAGAGCAAAATTATTGCAGAAAGGGGACGAAAACAGGTAGGCTCACTTTCTTCAGCGGAACGAGGACAGACGGTTACGGTAGAGGTATGTTTTAATGCAGCCGGAACTTACATGCCTCCCATGCTAATATTCCCTCGGCAGAGAATGAAGCAAGAGTTATTGGATCGAGCTCCTCCAGGGACGACGGCAGAATGCAACACTCGAGGCTGGATGACTACTGAGACGTTTATGACCTGGTTCCAACGGTTCGTCAAGTTTTCTGCTGCGTCAATAACTAACCCAGTGTTGCTTCTTCTAGATGGTCACGTAACGCATACGCAAAACATAGAGGTTATTGAAAATGCACGCAAGAATGGTGTTGTAATGCTTTGCTTTCCCCCGCATTGCACCCACAGGCTCCAACCCTTGGATGTTGGCTTTATGAAACCTTTGAGTGTATACTATGACCATGCTTGCTCTAACTGGTTAAGGTCGCACCCGGGGCGAATAATAACAACTTTTCAAATAAGTGAAATATTTGCACATGCATATATTCAAGCTGCAACAATGTCTACAGCAATCAATGCGTTCAAAAAATGTGGCATATGGCCATTCAATGAAAACAACTTTACGGATTCAGATTTTTTAGCTGCATCAACAACAGACGTACCGCTAACGAATAATGAGCCTGAAACAGCTTCTTTAACTGCCGAAATCCAGCAACAACTGCCGCCTTCCCTTGAAGAGGACCCACTTGAACCAATTTTGCCTGCAACTCCGCCAGTTTTACATCAGAGAACTGCTACCTCAGAGCCTCAGCCTGGACCATCCAGACAAAACGAAGATAGCTTAATCCGATCTCCGATACGAAAAGTATGTCGTGACTTAACAACTTCCTTCGAAAATGCTTCTCCCAAGGATATTCTAGCGATCCCAACAGCCGCGCAAAGAAACCAAACGAGGAAAAACTATCGCAGAGGGAAGACTGTTGTTCTTACTTCAACCCCATACAAAAACGAGTTAGCAGAACGAGAACAACTTAAAAGAACGAAGAAGTGTTCAAATCCAGATGTTCCCAGGTCGAAGAAAAACTCGAAGAAACAGAAGACCCAAAAAGCTCACTTTGACGTAGAAAATGTAGACGAGGATACGTTATGCCTGTATTGCGCTGACGTGAACCACACATATTTGAAGTCTTCGGAGGGTTGGGTGGCCTGTCAACTATGTGGAGGTTGGGCTCATACAGCTTGTGCTGGTGTTGACGATGACAATGCAGAAGAAATCCACATCTGCTCATTCTGTGACGCAAAATAACCCTGTACCCCGTACTGCCCCGAATTGAGTACCCTATACTGCCCCTATCCTGGGGCACGATGAGGTTTTCATGAGGGTTTCATAAAATTAGAATTAAAACATTATTTTATTAGTTACCTCACCGAATTCTATGCGAAATTATAATTTATTATGTAACCGAAGTGTTGTGATTAGTTTTAATTAATAAATATATTCTGTTTATTCTTTTATTGTTTATTTCCCTTAACGTCCCCGTTATGCCCCCCTCTCCCCTACATAGTTGCTGGAAACTTTTTAAAGAATTAAATTAATTTGTGTAATTTCTTTTTTTTAGAGAAAAAAAAAATGGATTTAAAAACGGAAATCGCAGAAACCCTTGCTCAAAGTAGGGTATTAATGCAAAAAAAAAAACAAGTCACTTCGATTGGATTGGACAGTTGGTTGTCTCGCAATTAAGTGAGATTAAACAGCCAACGATAAGAAATAATGATGTTTGGAGCATTCAATGCGTATTAAGAGAAGCATTAGAAAAGGATGGAAACTCAGTATCTCAAAGTACTCCTTCGTGCAGTTGGATGAATACTTCCCAAAGTAAAGTAAATATCCAATGTGTGGAAACAGTACAACTACCGTTTAAAGAAGGAACAAGAAGTCGACCAAGAGACACGCTACAGGAGCCGTTAGAAGGGAGCTTCGATGAAGACAACTTCATCTACGATCATCTAGACGACTATTCTCCACCCTAAGAATATAAAACTAATTTACTTATCCATCAATATAATTTTACGTTAATTTATTAAAACTGTAAATAATATAATTTTGAAGAATTTTAGTTTATTGTTTATATGTAATGTAATAAACTTACTTTCATGTATGTGCCTTTCAAATTTTTCCAAATCGCATCACATACTATTGGTATGTTCTGTGATAAAAAAGAGACTGACAGTCTACTTTTATATGCAAGGCTTCTATAACTTTCTCCGGTAGTTAGGTATCTTAAGGTGATAGATAGTCTTTGTTTGGCTGGCACAGCATTCCGCATTATTGTGTCTTTGCGTTGTAAATCGTTTTCAATAAGAGATAACAGTAAATCTAATTCCTTTTCGCCCATTCTTTGATAATTTTTGTACGACTCGAAATTTTCTGTTTTTAACTCTTTATTTAAAAATACGTAGGGTCCTTTTTCATTTCGGGCTTGAATCCATTTTTAACCCATATTTTTCTTTTATTTTTCTTCATGGCCAAAACTTGTAAACTAAATAGTTACTTCCTTCTCTTCTGTCTATCTTCCGGCTAGAGCTGCTGTTCGACATTGCACTCTATACGAATAAAACAGATTGTCGACAGTACAAAGGGACTTTCCCTAAGCCTCTAGTCTGTCATATAAAAAAAAAAAAAAAAAAAAAAAAAAAAAAAAAAAACCAGCAGCAGCTTTTAATAAATTTAATGCTATTAATCTATGCTGACTGCTTGATGCTACCTTAATCAAATCATTTGCACATTTTATAATTTGCAAGGCCATCTCGCATTCGTCCTCATTACTGGACCCTTGATAAAGTTTTTCTTCCATCACTTTAACAATATAAAAATTATTTGGAATATGTGACGCGATCCGAGAAAAGGGCCTTACTGTCCAAAAAAATCGATTTTCGGATTATGAGTGATTCTTAAGGTTTTGAATCTCCTCTTTAATTCTGTGCAATCAGAATTAATTTATTCCAATTACTTTCTGAGCAATAAATATTTACAAATGTGTCTTCAAAAGTGTTTAAAGTGGCAGCTCAGCGTTTTCGCTCTCCTCCGTCTTTCTTTCAATCGCTTCTCCTGTAAAGTTTTCGTTTTGGACAGTAAGTCCCTTTTCTCGGATCGCGTCACATATTATAATTTAAAATAATAAGCTCACCTTCTTATTAATTGAAATTTTCAAGTTTGGACAAAATTAATTTTTTTCCGTTAACTCATTTATTCGTTGCAATTAAATTTTCGAATAACCTTTGAAACTTAAGTCATAGTTTGTTATGAAAAGTAAAAAAGAGAAATGAGAAGTTTACTCATGTAGACACACCGATGAAGTTTTTGAGGAAACTCCAAAAGGGAATTAGCGATTGCAGGCAACTTTGTTTCGTTTCGTGTTTCATCGTGTAAAATGAGCCTATCGGCTACACATTTTCAAAAATGCTGCCAGGCTATATTTTTCAGATATATTACCGGCAATGTGCATTTTTTGTTGCTTGTTTACAGGCACCTTTAGCTTCCAATGTTGTATGTAATGTGTTCAGAACAATCGCGATGAAATTACCTGCATTATTTCCACATTTTTTGTTTTCAGGTTTTTTGAAGCAAAATACTATCTAAACCACCTAAAATGTATTTTAATTAAACCATTTTTCAGTGCTCAAAGCAAATTCTGTGTCTAAATTACTTTTCTTAAGACACCTTATAAAAACCAACTTGGAATCGCACCACTATATATTTCCTCGGTCGTCTGTCTCAAGAAACATAAAACTATGATACGAAAAGGTTGCGCGAAGTAGTGGCTGCCGTAAAATAAATACTCCCTAGAAAAATAAGAGTTTATATTGTAACCTTTCTGGACAAACACGGACTGTACGATAGCGGAATCATTCAGTGGATCCCGTGGTAACGACTAGACAAGCACTTCTTTATTTCGCACCCTGTTATTGCGGCCAACGAATTGTGCAATTGAATTTCTCTCCCATCAAACTCACATATTTTCTCTAGTAATACAGAATTTCACGAAACCGCCACTTATGTAAAAACCCCAAAAACATGCATTTCCATCCCAACCTCAAGCTCAATTATTTTCTTGTGTGAATTCTGAACACTTGTCGAATGACCAAAAAATAAGTAAAGTGAGCTAAACACAGTTTTTTATTGAATTAAGATGAAATAGCATATGGTATACCTTTACTACAAAAAAAAATGGTGGCAGCGGTGGGATACAAACGGTATCAAACTAAGGGATTGTTCATTGTCGTGAAGAAAAATCACCAACGAAAAAGGCACTCCCCAACGAAACAGAGGTAAACTAAATAGTTGGCAGTCCACACACACTGCCCAACCAACTAAAGAGAAATCGATGTTCAACGGCAAGAAGATATAGCAGCAGCAGTAAAGAAGATTTCGGTTTCAGATCCGAATGTAAAATCTTCCGTTAACAGGAAACTAGAATCATCCACACCAGCTGAGGTAACAGCAGAGTGATAAAGTAGGCTTACCGTGGCAAGTTCTCTCGCCACTGCTAAGGCGTATGACTATGGATAAGATTTTAAAAAAAACATAAGAGAAGGATGGAATACAAACAGCCACATGCACGGCCGATATTATGACCTTAGTATTCTGAAAGTTTATCTCCACAATCAGCGAATATAGATATCTATCTTGGAAAGGTCAGGCAGTGGTGCAATCCCTGTGGTCTCTTCATAAGTCTGCGAAATGCAAAAGAGATGTTTTTTACTCTAAGAGCTATTTCGTGGCCAAAACTTTTTCACCTAATTTCATGCAGCAAATATTGTTCTTATCTTCTTCTTTAAATGCTCTACAACCGATATCTCTGGTCCTGGTCTCTCGCAACAAATGTGTCATTCAAGGCAAAAGCGGTGCATCTCCACACTTTAAAACTCTAGAGGTTGATCCGCTTTGGAGTCACATTCCGTGAGAGGCAGTTCCAGAAGAGCACTATAATTGCACTTATAATTCACTTCTGGAGCCGCTCCACCCCCACAGCGAAAGATATGATAAAATGCGACTCCAAAGCAAATCAACCTCCAATACTCTAAAATACGGAGCCACATTACTCCTACATTGAACGACACAAATGTTGCTCGTTCCGTAATAATTCTTTTTTGCGGGTGAGGTTATTAGCCTCACGGCATCCTAATTTCTAAAAGAAAAGCCAGATCATATTAGCCTTTCTTTTCTCTTAGGGTGGTTACCAGTGGGCACCGTTATAAGGTTATGATCGCACTTCCATCAGTCCGAAATTGCACGTGTATGTTTATCTGCATGTTATTCCCTATATTCCGCTGATGACTGACCACCAACAACTCAACTATGCAATCAAAATGCCCAAAGAAAACTCTGTTGAGAAACTCTATGACATCAAAGTCCCTGTAGTATAACGAAAATTCTTACTAAAAAAATTGTGGCAGCGGTGGGATAATGTCGGTGTCTTGCTACGGGGTTGTCTTCAAGAAATATTCAATCCATGAAGAAAAGGATGCGAACTAAACGGCAGGCTGCCCACAGACACTGTCTAACTATAGAGTATTCATCCTCCAAAAACAAAAAAAAACAGCAGCAAATAGCAGAAGATATCCATAGCAGACCCTGAGGTACAATTCTCTTAGAATCATCCACAGTAGCTTAGGAAACACCAGAAGGGTAAACTAAACCTACCTGGTAAGGGTCATAGCTAAGGATAGGATATAAAGATAGCTACCTACGTGGGCGACATGGTGATCTTAGTATCCAGAAAGCGAGATTCTGGAGATGGTTCTTGAAAAGGATAGCAAATGGTTCAACTGCTGTGGTCTATCCAATAATTTAATCTTATCTCCATAAGACAAAAACATTACTTGGTACCTAAAACTTCTTCAGTTAAGGGAACGCAAAAATATTTCTCATCATGGTTTTTGATGTAAAAAGTATCACCACGTCAAGATGCGTGAAAAAAACACTAAAAGAAACGGATAATGTAAAGATGAGATTAGGTCAGTTGATCTGCTACTTTCGGCACAAATCTTAGTTTTCTCACAACAAGCCAAATACTAAGTTGCGACACTAGATGTTAATGGTCCACCACCAGGGAGATAGGGCATCAAGATGTAATGTCTGTTATAACGCGCGCACCGTAACTATCTAGAAGGGATGAAAGAATTCTGGTCCTGAAAGGGATGGGGCTACCAAGTCAAGTACAGTTTTCGTGTCGTGAGATGCACGGCGGTGGTAAGTTTTTGCACTACCGTTTAACGATCTCTTCACCATGAGCACCCAGTTGTACAATACCTAATTCTGATATGAAGGCTTTGTCAAGTCGGACTTTCCCCTTCCTACCTACAGGACGGAGCCAGGAGCCTGGGAAACAAAAAAGTAGACCCAGGCAGCCGTCACTCTGCCCCAGATGGCTCCTGGCGAACGGCTTAGTGTTAAACAATCTTCTGACATTGCTTCTTTCTTTCCGGAGCCGGCTATGTGAACATCCCCTAATCTGGTGAAAAAGGCCCTAGGCGACCGGGCTCTGTTGTAAGAACACAGAACACTAGAACTCCCCACAACTGGTCTGTCAGGTCAACTTCAAGCGGTGTACTCTGCAGATTTTTACTGAGGAGCAGGAAGAAGTTGCTCCTATACTAGTTGGCTAGGTAACACCACCCGCAGGAGGTATTGTATTGGTATTGTTCAGCGCGTCTTTGTTTTAGCAAACAGGTCCTTCAGCTAAATCGCTAGGCAGTGACAATCTTTGAAAGAGCACTGAGGCTATCTCAACCAATTTAACGTTTGGATCTGTACTCAAAGGTCATTTGGAAGTTTAAATTGGAAAAGCGACGAAACCCATATGTTTCTATGCAGATTGGAGCTTCAGTAAGGGATGAAATAAAACTAGTCCCTAAATTACACCGTTTATATCGGTACTGACATATCGCTTCCCAATGTTGTGACCTGCTCTGGCAAAAGAAGATCGTGCGATACCTGTGACTTTCTTCGCTGCTTCCTTATTTATTATGCAAGGACATTCTTTTTGACGGGCGTTGACTTTCACAGAAAATTGCTGAAAAGGCA
The DNA here is from genome assembly GCA_949987705.1 of Thereva unica. Taxonomy (NCBI): domain Eukaryota; kingdom Metazoa; phylum Arthropoda; class Insecta; order Diptera; family Therevidae; genus Thereva; species Thereva unica. Next base: position 44,150,625 of record OX465281.1, on the reverse strand, counting down.
CCACGTTTACTCCAATAACCCAAACTCCATGTATCCTTTCATTTTACCAAGTATAAATGTCCTTTATTAATAAAACCAACAAAAACTCCATCCTAGACCCGCAAACTGATTTACATCTATGAACTTTCAAATTACAGGATCCGATCCAAGGCTGTGCGGTTTTCTAACACCCCGAGATATCATAAACAGTGACTGGGAACGGAGCTGTCGAAACTACCACCTAATAGTGATTTCCACCCCCTCTCTCACTCTCTGGTAACCAAAGTTACACACGCCCGGGCCCGGCACACGTGGGTTTCGATAGCGTCGCTGTCAAATGTGATTTGTGTCTAGGGGTGGTTTGACAAATATTTTCATTTAAATTCATGGCACTGCTCAGGCAGCAAATGTCTTCGGAATAGAGTTCGGTGGGGTGAATAGTGTATGCTGTTTGCATTGTTTATGTTCCACGAGGGGTGATTTTAAATTTCAATTTTATACACTTTTCTATTTGAATAACCGAGACATGCATGGGAGCCGGTGAGCAACATTCTGTAGGTGTAAGGCCCGATCATCCGCGTAATTTGAGCTTTAAGCCGGGAATTTATGGAGTTTAAGTTTTGCTGCTTTTTGGGAGATTATTTGACATTTTTAAGGGTAATAATATATCGCGTTAAATTTAGTGGTGTTCATACTCTATTACTTGAAAAAATTACTTACCCTTAAAGACCAATGACATCTGCTATGAATATTGGCATAAGGGCGATTCTCCAGAACCTTTAACTTGAGCTAATTGGAAAAATGAAATTTCAAATTGATAGCACAACCGTACCATGATATTTATTGTGTTTCTTAATTCATAAATAACTAGTGGGATGTTGTGCCTAGAGACTAGCCACTAATTACGCTTTTTCATGGTATTCTTTCTGTTGAATAACACTTCAGACTGGATGACAATATATTAAGTGGAGATTGTGAAGATTCACGAAAACAATCCAATAAATAACTTGAAAAACTAACGCATCTTTCAAGTAGATGCTGCTGAAAGAATTATATAACATATTTGACCAATGAACGAACCCAAGGACGTTCTAATGTAGGGCCGTGGTCCTAAGAAAAATTTTAGTGTAGCTACATATACCTCTACTGTAAGTGTACGTCCGATGCCTTAGCATAAAGATTTTCCGGTTGTTAGCTAGATGGCCAACCAGTGAGTTCAGTTTTTACGCATCGAGCACAAACGCTTGCAGTTTCGGCTATTTTCTGCCCAAAACAATTATACTCAAAAATTATGGAAAAACAAAATAATGACCTCGATTCCCAGATCCGGCGGGTCGGTAGTGAGTGCGGATTTGACACTTTGCGATTCTCAAATCCGAAACCGCAAATTCCTTTTTGACATTTTCCGCGCTGTAAAAGTGTGATCCGCAACAAATTTTCTGCGGATTTGAAACCACAAATGCGCCTAAGATAATCCGATATCGGGTATTTCATTAGCGTGTGAGTCATCACTCCGAATTTTTGATTTAATTGAATCCGCGACTGCGAATTTGAGAATCGCAAAGTCTCAAATCCGCACTCACTTCCGACCCGCCGGATCTGGGAATCGAGGCCAATAATTCGAATGTGTCAAATTGAAAAAAAAAAAAAAAACACATCAGACATGTAAACACTATATAAAACGAATCTAAACATTTTTCTTTGGATTGGAGGCAAATCTAATATGTGATGCACTTTGCACAACAGAATTAGGTGTATTATTTTACTTAAACATACATATATTATTGTTAAAAATTCGGCTTACCGCACCTTTTGTATTAATTTACACTTCAATTTAACTTTTTTTTATTTTTAAAGAAAAAATCACGCACGCACTTCACTTTTCTTTAAATGTAGAACATCTATTGAAAAACACCGGCACCTGTTTATCCATAGCATATGCACGTGCACGCACACAAGTACCCCCACTTCGCAATGAGACCAACACCAATAATTACCCGCCAAGAATTTGAAAGAATTGATATATTTTAATTGCACCCCATCTATGACGAAGAATAGTGAACACCATCTATGGCAATATTACATTACTCTTCGTTTTACCTATGATTATAAATTTCCATAAAATATACAAAAAACATTTCATAAATAATAGAAAATCTGTTGTCATAATTCAGTTGTTTACTTTCTTCGAAACTTTATACATATCTTGCATTGGAATGTACCTTTTTACGTAAGCATGAATAAATATGTTTATTGCCACATTCCTACAAGTTAGCGTTTGGAGTAATGGGAAAGCGCTAGATCGGGGTGCGAAAGGACCAAGGTTCGATTCTTGGTGATGGCCGCAAACTTTTTTTTTTTAGCTATGATGATTTATTGAAGTATAATAAACTAAGCCTGCGTTGATGGTAAAATCTCAAAGCGGCGACTTATTAAAACCTTTGGTACATATTCAATTGTGAGCTATAACTCAATCTATAATAAGCTAAATAAGCCAAATCCGTTGCTTATAATGCTTCGATATTGCTCAGGTACATATATTGTATCATTTTTTCGAAGCATTTTTTCTATTTTCCCAAAATCCCGGTCCGAATCCAAATATGAATGCCCCACTTCAGGAAATTTGTGGTCTATGGTTTTAAAATATCCTTTTAAAATCAAGCATTGGTAAAGAATTATTATATTGAAAGTTTTGTTCTGTCCGGCACATGAATCCGACCAAATAATCAAATGACCTTTACCTTGGCAACTTGGATCAACCTCCACAAACCTCAAGAGTGCACTTGCGACTTCGGAACTCCCCCGGCCCGCTATATCTTCAGTCCATGTACAATGAACCGCCTTTTCTTTGGATGTTCCGTCTATAACATGAATGCCCAAGTTATAAAACCAGAGTTGTCGTAGATAGAATGCCTTGGATGTGGTTAATTTTGGCAAAGGCATTGTTTGCTGTAGATCCACTGTAATGTAAAGCGAGTTACCATCCGGCTTAGGTTTCTTTCGGTCGGCTTGCATCGCTTCCACAGCTGCATGGTAATTCTCTTTATGTTTTTCAGTCGCGTCCCCTGCATCGCAAGTTGCACAGGTATCACTATTTGGGCTTCCAAAAGATAAATTAAATTCAGTTTGAAAGATTTTGTGGTATGCACCTTTCTTGATCGAATATTTGCCGGTTAAATTTTCATTTTCACACATTTCCAGATACAGGCTATGCATCTTCGTCAAATTTAAAAGGGGAGAAAGATATAGCTTGTGCATGTTTTTGTTACGAGAATAATGAGACTGTTCGGCAAGAAAGCTCGATATTTGTGCTTTAATACGAGTAACAACATCGTGATCTATTTTGTGTGGTCGATTCTGGTGCTTACCTCTGCAGTCCGGATTTGGAGCAGATATGAAAAATGGGGTGTTTTTTTGCGATTTTAAGGGTGACGCCCATATTTTAGGACCGCGGTACCCCGATTTTCGTGATCACCGACTCAAAATCCTTGTAGGGTTCGATTTTCTTAACGGTGTTATGTTGGAACACTCCCCCCCCCGCGCGTTTTGAATAGACTACATGGAAAACTCGAAACACAGGCATTGAAACAATTTACGTGCTGTCACCCCATGTGATTCTGTCCTTTGTCATGAAATAACTAACTTCTTATGACAAATAAAGATATAAAATAATGGTGAATTTACACGAATGACACGCTTGTCATTTTTTTGGTCATTAATTGTCATAATCGTTTACACGATCATAATTTGTGTCATTATTTCTGTCATGAAAAATGGCAAAAATTATTGTCATAAAAAGCTTAAAAAAGCTTAGAAATAATGAAACAAATTATGACCGTGTAAACGATAATGAGAAATTATGAAAAGTTATGGCAAGTCATCATAAAAGAATGAACTTGCTCATTCTTTTATGATGGAGTGTCATTATTTAAATGCAAAATCCAATTTCAACAACAACAACAATTTCAATAATAATCGAAAATAACCCAATGGAATACACTTTTTTCAATATTTATTGGCGAAAGTGGTTGATTTATACCAAATCAAGCCCAATTTTATGATAAGGGATAATCCTAAACAGTTAAAACCACCCCTAAATTGACCGAAAATAAAAAAATTAGGCTTCAAATTTGATTGAATGCGTGTAGTCAGGTACAAATAAATTGTTTTCAACCCTTAAGGAGTAAAAACTACCCCTACAATTTGGAAAATTAACATTAAATAAAAAAAAATACTCTTTTCAAGCCAAAACAAAACTACTTTCAACTACCCCTACATTAGGGGGCGGCCCCATAATCAGCAAACAAAAGAATATATGCGGAAAGAGTTTCAAAAAGGTGTTAAGTTTTGATACCCAAACGTTCGTTTTGAATGGACTATAATATACCGGCAACACACCCCCGCAGTTTATTTTCATATCCTTTATGATCATTTTTATTTATCTTAACAAGGCAAATCTCATATAGGCAAGTCTAAATATATATTTAACACTCGTAAAAATGCAAAAAGGAAGGGAATTTGTGTTCAATTTATTTTTAAACAAGGCGAAAGAGTATAAATTTGTTAAAAAGATGAATAAATTATATCAATTGATATTATCATGAAGTGCGGTAGTGTTATTTCAAAGGGGTTTACACTCAAATCAGCACCTAAACCTGGATATTCAAAACAAACAGGACCATGAATTAATCAAGTGTCTGCAAATGCTCAATACACTACATAGACACCAATTCTTTTCCAAACAAACAGGGCCATAAAGTAATAAAACAGTTGCGACTGTTGGAGACAAAAATTCAGCTCTTGCCATTATTTATGGCAACTTGCAATAAATTAATGACATTTTATAATAGAGCTTTTCACATGTCATTATTTGAGTCGTGTGAACAGCAATGCCATTAATTATGACCAGAAATTGTGACCATTGTCATTTTTTGTCATTCGTGTAACCGCCGCATAAGACTTACCTTCGCGAACAATTTTGAGGTTAGAATTTTCGTAAATAATTATTTCCTTCACCGGTGTTTCAACCAAATTATGGTTAAGCGCAGCTTGCAATATTCGTTCTGCCCTTGTTTTGGCTCCTGACATTGTTTTTCGAAGAAATAATGTCGATTTATTAGCACAGTTGAATATTATTTTTTGACGTCAAAAATTGATGAAGTCGTTTTTGAGGTTAGCACTTTCGTTTTATTTTAAAAAGTGCGAGAATGAACGAACGGATATCCAAAAGAGATAAGGTTTCTCAAAATCGCATTTTCCATGTGCAGTGAGAATAACAACAGAAAAAAGAGAATAACAACAGAATTCGAAGGAGAAATGTGAAAATACATAAGCGCATGTATTATACCGATGCGCGCAATGCTTAGTTGTGTGTAAGTTTCATTTCCCCACATGCGCGAAGAAAACCTCAACTGGCTATATGAATGAAGGTGATTTGTTCAAACATAGCTCCTTCATCCACTGTAGAAAAGTGAGCTTTTTAGTTTTTGGCTCCTATAAAAGTGTTAAGTGCCCATATCACCTTCATCCAATATTGATGTCAAAAAATAGTGCACATAACACCTTCATCAAGTAGTTAATTTCCAAAATGGTCTTAAAGGTGTCTGTTTTAAGGTTTATTTTTGTTTGTATGCACATAAAACCTTCATCCGCACATAAAACAGCGAAAATCAAAAAATGCGACATATCACCTTCATCCATTCATGTCTTCAAATGTTTTCTGATGTAGAAAATTAAAAAATTCAATGCGCATATTTATTTTATGAAAAAACAATTTTTTTTTTCAGTAAGTTGAATAATTTTTGCAAATTTCATGAATAATGCATAGGATTTATTATAAACATAATATGAACTATTCCAAGAGATCATAAATAACATTATTATATATTAGATTTAACTAGCGACTCACTAGAATATAATATAATATACAAAATACGGGTCTTTCGGTTAAACTTTGCCTCTGCATGTCCCTCTGCCTCTTCCGCCTCTGCCTCTTCCGCCTCTGCCTCTTCCACCTCCTCTACCTCTCCCGCGACCTCTACCTAGATCTCTATCAACATTACTGTTTTCTGGTGAACTGAAACTGAACTTCATTGGAGTGGACGCTAAATGAATCCAAGGTGGTCCCAAAATGCACTCGGTGCAACTCAACTTATTTAAATACAATGACTCGGGTTCAACAATAAATTTCAATTTTTTTCAATTACAATTTTAATGCAGGGGTAGTTTTACCCCCTTAAGGGTTGAAAATAATAAATTTTTGGCTGATAATACCTATTGAACCAAATTTCAAGCAAAAAGCAAAAACAAATTTTTTTGCGATTTTTTTTATATAAAGTTGATTTTTATAATTGTAGGGGTAGCATAAACTTTAAAAAAAATTATAATTTTTTCTATTTGTAGCCGATTTAGGGGTGGTTTCAACCCTTTAGGATCACCCCTTATCATAAAGTTCGCGTTGATTTAGTAAATCAACCACCTTCGCAAATAAATATTAAAAAAGAGTATTTCATTGCATTAGTTTTCATTATTATCGAAATAATCGCGAAAAACCCCCCAAAAAGGGGTGTTTTTTTGCATTTTTAAGGGTGACGCCCATGTTTTAGGACCGCAGGACCCCGATTTTCGTGACCAGCGACCCCAAAGACCAAAGGTTCGATTTTCTTAACGTTTTGAATGGACTATTTATCTGTTTTCAGCAAAAGACTTTTATTTTTATATTTTAAAAATAAAAGTCTTCAAAGACTTTTATAGAAAAACTGGAAAAATAAAAATCTTAAAAAGACAGAAAAAAATAAAAGTCTTTTTTAACAGTTATTTTTGATTTTAAAAATAAAAGTCCATTTTAATTATTATTTCGGACAGAAAAAAAAAAAATCTTTAATAACAGTTTTAAAAGATTTAAAACAATACTAGGCAAAAATTAGAGTTAAAAATAACTTTTATTATTTTTGGTAAAATTTAACTGTTACTGTTGTCTTAAATCATATATATCTCAAAATAATTATTATTTTCTGATTTTTTCGATATAAGTTATAAGAGTTACGATCCCTGAATTATACCTATTAAATAAAAATTTTACAGCCAAAATATGCATCACTTTCGAATTCCGGATAGTTCGGGGGGATCTTTTGTGGTTGCATGCTCCCCGACATCTGCACAAAGATTTGCAACAGGTAAGTTATTAAAGAAACCAAGTGATTATATCTGTGGTGTTTTGGAAGAACCAGTTAACTGACATTTTTAAAAGCGTCTATTTTTTCACAAGAAACTCGTATTTCTCGGAAAGATTACATTTTCGCCATATGTTGTTACTTTACATTGAAATTTCGTACTATAATTGAGTGAAAACTGTATCAGTTATCTTATATATTTGGTATGAAAATGCTTATTTTGGAACTTTGAAGTGAAATGTCTCAAAAGCACTTAACTGGTTCTTCCGAATCACCACAGATATTTGAGGAGCCAGTGAACAAAACTTTCTACGTTTTAGTTTAGGAATCCTCTTAGAATTAATTAACGGCTTGCTAATATTATGCGTTTTTCAGATTGAAATGTTTATAATAGAAATGTTTTAGATTCTTCTTTTAGGCAAAGCGTAATATCAGCCTATACCGAAAGAAATTATACTCAGAATTCTTCCGACTATAGGTTGATACCAGATTGCTCTGCAGATGTCGAAGAAACAGGACTTTCTGGGATATTAGAGAATGAACTAACAAACTCGGGAGGTACATATAAATAATTTGTTTTTGGTAAATAAAATATATAATTAAGCTAATTTCAGAATCAAGAGAAGCAGCAATTGAAAAGGCTTAATGGTTGGAGGCTGACAAGAAACTGTTAATTTCAATATACAAAGAAGTGAGGCCTTTTCTAGGGAAAAAAACTGAGGTGAAAACCTAAAAAAAAAATGTGGGAATGCAGTTACAATTTTGACATTTAAATGTAACCAGCGTTCACATCAGCCAGTTTTGCCCGAAAATCAACCAATTTCAATTTATTTTTGTCACAAATTGTATGCAAATGTTCGTTAGTGCCTGAACAATAAGTGCGTTTAAAACATTTTATGATAAAATGAGACAATTCGGAGTAATTAGACGTACCATGCGGGTTACAACTTTGACGTCAAAACCGAGGGACAAACTTCAGAGTTGTTTTTTTTTTGGAAAATATGGCGATTTGACACTGCACCGAACTCAACTGCATTATTCCTTAAGAGTTAAACTACAATTTTTCACTTTTCACTATTTGTTTCAACGTTTCCTATCACAAATATAAATAGTTTTTCATTCATATTAGCGCTAAAGACAGGACGAAAAGTGACAGGTGACGGAACATTTTTTCAAATTTCATTGCAAAATATCGTTTTAAATGACTTCCTACTTATATCTCATTGTTCATTAATAATTTCTTCACATTATCGATAGCTTTTTTTATTTTTAATCTTCCTACAAAAATTGTAATTCATAAAAATTTCGAAGCGACAAGCAGGTTAAAAGTTCCAGAGAATCGCCCATAACTAGGGGTTTTAATACTTTTCCGACTAATTTGTATAGAAAGACGTGAGCGAGATATTTATTAACTATCACCTTTATTAATTTCCAACAATTTCTATAATCATTGTAGTACAGGATCCGTAGAAGAACGACCTTCACTGATCGAGTAACCAAATGAAATCTATTTTTTATGAAAAAAAATATGCTAACAAAAGTAACGGTGATGGGTTGCCTAACGAAATATGTTCAAGGCTATATTTAATTGATAATTCAAAAATCAATTTTTTTGCCATACCTTCACCGATCGAGTAACCAAACAAATTTAACACTAATCGAAAGTAAGAAACCTATAGATTGTGAAAACATAGGGTTGCCTACCATTTTCCGTTCAAGGCTATAGGGTTGCCAGGTTTAAACAGGTGAGTAAAAAGGGGTACCTTCACTGATCAAGTAACCAAATAAATTATACATCAAAATAAAGATAATTTTTTTGCGAAACGATACGTATAGGGTTGCCTGTGAAAACCCGTTCAAGAATCAGGGTTGTAAGGCTTTGAAATTTATAAATTCAAGCATATGAAAATGTACGATAAAGAGTCTATCCATTCTATCCAGTGCGATAGAGGAGGAAGCAGATTAGCAAATGGGGCCGGAATAAAAAAAGAGAGCACGCATCCTCTGTGGGGTTGAAAATCTAGTGAACGACAAGCATTGCTTTGGAGCAACTGACAATATACTCCAAAATATGTCTGGGACTTTCTTCTGTTTTGGAGCCAATTAACTTCTCTCCCGAATTTTTAAATCACTATTGTCGAAAAATAAAACAACTGTTAGCAATGTGAAAGTTCGTATATCTTTATAAACAATATCAATACAAAAACATTGAGGTATTTCGTTTGAGAAAATATACATAAAATACAAAAAAAATATAATACATTTATATACATTAATTATACATATTGTGACTTTTTACAGCTTAACGGATTCGTAGGATTAATTAAGGAATACACTTGGACATTTCAAAATTGTTTACCTTAATTAATCCTACGAATCCTTTAAGCAGTAAAAAGTAACAATTTTATTCATTATCTGATTCTTCTAGTGTAAAACTATTATTAAGTTCGGAAGATTCGTCATCATTTTCCTTGTCAATCATTTCCACTATATCTTCGACTTTCAAAGGCGTTTGGTCCCTAACAAATCCTATAGGTTTTAAATAATTTTCCAAAACCCAACCGCAATTTTCAGGCCGTACTTTTACACAATCAGGCTATGTTGCATTGAGCCACATGGAATTGACATAAATTGTACGCAAGATTTTTTGCTTCAGTGACATCCAGCATGGTGGTATAGCGTTCGAATCGAAGCTTTTAATTTTTCTAAAAAAAATTTCGCTATCTTCTTTTGCCGCAAAACTTTTCAAGAAAATGCGATATCTTGCCTCATTTACACTGGTGCAATTTTGAATTCCGTATATAGTTGAAGTGAATTCTTGCACGATGTCCATTTTTTCCTCGATTAAAATATCGACTTCATCAGTTAAGGACGCAAAAACTGTTTGGTACGTTTCATTGTTACAGAAAATTTTAAAAGGTTTAAGAGGACTGTTCACCCATATTTGGTTGAAACTCGATTTTTTGACGAAATTTTTTTTATTGCATATTCTGATAGAGTAGACTTTTCTGAATTATGTAGCGTTTTCATATTTAAAAAAAACAACATATAACAATGTTTATAACATAGTGGAGCGATTGAGGTTTTAGCCACTGCGGCGGAGAAAATGGTTGCGTCAAACTTTGAACGTGATTATTTCAACAACGTTTTTTTTTTTTTAACTTCTTCGAGCTCCTCGTTCCACAATTTTCAACCGATTTAAATTTTATAAAGTGGAAAATGTTCGAAATTTATAACTGAATAATTCTGTCAGACAGAATTTTGAAATTTTAAAAATTCATAAAGTTATAAACAAAAATGTAATAAAAAACCGAAAAAATCGAGATTTTCGGCTGTTTTTCGACATCGCCAGACATATTTGTGGATTGTTAATAAACAAAAAAAGATATCAAAATTCTGTCTGACAGTTTTGTTTATTATTAATTACTGAACATTTTGGCACTAACAAAAATTAAATCGATTCAAAATTCGCGTGCAAGGAGCTCGCGGAAAATACCTCTTTTCTCGGATGTTTATTAACAAAAATGTTGCTTAAAAATTTTTTTTTCAACAATTGATTGTGCTTTTGTTTTTTACTCGATAACAACTATTCGGACACAAAATTTCATCTTAATCGGTCTAGTGGTTCAGATTTTAGCCATTTCAGTGAAGAGTCCCCTTAATTTTACCTTTGTTATAGAAAGCTGCGGTGTAATCGCAACCTGTAAATGCGTGGAAAGCGGGTAGACTTTGGCATAATTTGGCTCCTAACTTAGATGCTAAATCAGTGCAATTAATGCAATCAAGTTGTTGTTTATTTTTCTTATTTGCAAGCCAAATTTGAGGTTGCGTAATTTTGTGAATATTTCTCACCTGTTTAAACCTGGCAACCCTATAGCCTTGAACGGAAAATGGTAGGCAACCCTATGTTTTCACAATCTATAGGTTTCTTACTTTCGATTAGTGTTAAATTTGTTTGGTTACTCGATCGGTGAAGGTATGGCAAAAAAATTGATTTTTGAATTATCAATTAAATATAGCCTTGAACATATTTCGTTAGGCAACCCATCACCGTTACTTTTGTTAGCATATTTTTTTTTTCATAAAAAATAGATTTCATTTGGTTACTCGATCGGTGAAGGTCGTTCTTCTACGGATCTTAGACTATTGCACTGACAGTCCAGTCGTCAGAGCAAATTCTAATGCAGACCTCTAATTAAATGTAAAGTCACTAATTTGTGCTTAATCTATATACTCGTATATATAATTGGAGTGTCTGTCTGTGATTTCAAAATAATTGTGTTTTTTTAATTTTATATGGTTTTTTACATGATTTTAAAACGAAATCACGCATTTTTAAAATTTTTGTCTGTCGGTATGTCTGTATGTCTGTTTGTTCGGGCTAATCTCGGAAACGGCTAATCCGATTGGGATGGGACTTTCACTGGAAGATTCAATATTTTGGCGGGCATATTTTAGGCTATTTATATACACTATATATTAGCTCTACCTGTATGTATGTATGGATGTATGTATGTAGACAAAACTTGAAAATTGATTTTGACCCACTTTCACATAACCGATCAGCTTCAAATTTTGCACACATATACAGCTCACTTGATAATGTAATCTGACCATTTTGTAAAAAAATCAAGATGGCCGTTTCAAGATGGCGGTCGAATTTCGCAATTGTGCTCGCCGACCGCCGACATGGATATCAAATGAAAGGGAATGATAAGTATAATATAATTTTCTATTTGGTGCCATTTAAAATTCAAAATGGCGGCCAACACGAAATGGCGGATTACTTTTTTATTTTCATAGCGATCGGTATGGGTATCAAATGAAAGGATATGACTTAGCTGGGTGGAATGATTCCAAATTCAAAATGGCTTCAGAGTGTAAAAATTGGCATTACCAACACAAAATGGCGGACTACCATTTTTTACAACGCTCTCGGTATGGATTCCAAATAAAAGTGTATGATGAAGTATCAGTATGTCACCACAACATAGCGGAAGACATATAATAAACTAAAAGGTAGAAAAATAAAAATATTGTTAAAAAAAAACTCAAAAATACGCTTTTATTTAAAAATGAACTAAAAAGTAAAAAATTATGTTGAATGGAAACTTTTTATTGCTCCAGTATATATAATTGCCAGTATATATAATATATGGGGCGCTAGCGAAAAGTTCTAGTGTTAATAGAATAAGAATATAGGTGAACTCTCACGTTTTTTACATTTCGAAAGGTAGGTTCTTTGACCAATATGAGATCAGGACAGTAGCAGAGATTCACACACATAAGGAAAAACAGCTCATTCTATGTTTGATACCTATCGAAGAAGACCATACGGAAAATCCTGCGTGGAACTTATCTAAAAACCTGCGTGGAACAAATCTAAAGTTTTACAAGACTGCATGATGGTTGTCTGGGAATGTACCATGGCAAATAAAGTATCTATTAACAGAACACGCGAGATTTAAGATGTAAAAACCAATTATTTTGGGAAGTAACTGTTTTATTGGCATAGATTTCGGGCAAATGTTGTCGGCTGCCCGGCAGATATGTAGCCCGATGATATTGATGTATGGCTGAAATGATCACTCATTTAGGGACAGATTGGAAAATGTCATTTAAAGCAAAAGATGAGAGCGCAATCAGAAAACTCAGAATTCAGTACTATTCTACTCAATATAGGATATAGAAAATGTTCTGAGATTAATGAGAATCATGACAGTGAGCTGCTGCTAGCTGCTGTTATTTGAAAGTTCATAATAGAGGAGGAAATTTTGATGAGCGACATTATTTCCAGTTTTGGAATATATCAACTCAACTAAGTCGACTCAACTCAGTAATGCCACAAACGTTGTAATACTTACAAGCGAAACATCGAACATCGTTTACAAACAAGCGTTACAGTGGATTGTTAACCAGTGCCGTGCGGGCGGTATGACGACGAAAAACGAAAACGGGAAGCAGCTACTGCCCTTTTTAGGATCAAATCAGTAGTGTCGTCTTATAAGTTTGGCTATCTTCACAAGCAATGTTCGCCATGGGGCAAGTTCAGGGTGCCCATTATCTGGTTTAGTTTTAGGGGTAGCCAACCAATTTTCCGACTTTTTTTAACATATTCTACTCACTAAAAATTATTTTTTTTAAAAAAATTAGTGAGTTAAAATTTAGTTAGAGATCTGAATTCGACTTTTGCTCTGACGACTGGATTAAATAAAAAAAATTATTCACGTAGCCTCTGGAGTTTTACATTTCCGATACGATAGAAAAAAATTTGTTCCATATATTACTATCCAGGATAAGGGAGGAAGTAGCTCGAACGCTTACAAGGCAACAGGCCGGATTCAGGAAGGGCCGCTCATGTATTGACCATTTTAACACCTTGAGAATAATAGTATAGCGGTCTACTGAATTCCGATCCCCTTTTACCTTGATTTCGTAGACTATGAGAAAGCAATCGACTCGGTGAATAGGAGCTTTATATGGCAGGCATTACGGCAACGTGCACTGCTTGATAAAAGAATAGAATTGATAAAAGCCCTATACAACAATTCCAAAAGCAGAGTTCTCCATAATGGAAAATTGCCCGACAGCTTTGAGGTTTGGCGTACAAAAAGGATGCCTACTTTCCCCATTACTATTTCTTATAGTAATAAACGACATCCTTGTCAGCGCTCTAGATAGAAGAACGGGCGGCATACAATGGGGTTTGCTAGACAGCTTTAAGGATCTTGACTACGCGGATGATGTCTGTTTTCTGGCCCACAGATCATCAGGATCGAAAAAACATGTTAAACAGTTTGGCAACAGAAACTAGTTTAGCAGGGTTAAGGCTAAATCCAAGGAAAACCAAAGAAATGCGGATAAATGCAAACACCATTGAACGAACTGCGCTGAATAACCGCGACTCTTATGACCTCTTATGGGAGGAAGGACGATTCGTGATACTCTACATTGACGAGATCTACGAGCGCTATCGCGACATAGATGTTGCGAAGAAAATAAAGCACGGTAGGCTCCGGTGGGCAGGGCATCTAGCTCCAGATCTCGGTTGTAGAGCCGTTAAAGAAGAAGAATTACAGAAATGGCGTTCACCTCTGACACCTTCTGAACGCTAAATCCGGAATCTGAACCGGTGTTCGAACCGACATGGGAAAAAGTACTGGAGCAGTTTGACATTGAAGCTGATTTGGAATATACAACATTGGGCGCATCCAGCGCACTCAGCGGCTGAGTAACGGCTAAAGGCCGTGACACAATGGTGGCTTCGGCTTCGGCTTCGATTTCGAAGCCGATGCCTGTCAAAATCAAATGTAAGCGTGGCAGTACTTATTAACACAATGGCAGCTTCGGCTTCGGATTCGAATTCGAAGCCGAAGCCTCAATCAAATGATTTGATATTGGAAGCGGCGTCGGTTGAAATTTATTTGGAAAATCGAAGTGGGCTGTCCGGTAATTTAAATTTAACACGTGTTTAACATGGATTTTGAGGAAAAATTAATCGAGTTAGTGAAGGAAAATCCATATATATATAAAAAAGGGTGCAAAGATTATAAAAATAATCAGAAAAAAGACCACGTATGGAAAAAAATAAGTGGAATTTTAGGTATTCCGGGTAAGTTTACATTTATTTCATACTTTAATAAAACAGAATTGAAATCTTTTTGAAATATTTCCAGAAAATAAGTATTGAAAATTTCATTTATTATATGTATTTTACTTAACTTATAGAGGGTGTTAACGTCCGCTGTGGAATTTGCCACAGTCAAAATTTAACATAATTAGGTTAATCATAATGTTAAAAATCCACTCTGCAAATCTGAGGTCATTGCATTATTATTTGTAATGCAATTCTATCCAAGTTAATTGTGAAATGCTAAGCTTGCATTTTTATAATTCACCGGTAATGTCAATGGCCGGGTTTGCTGAGTGGACTTTTTGTGTTCACTTTTGAATTATTCTTTCTGTTTTTTGTTGTTGTTAAATTAAAAATTGTATATAAATCGATTTAAATCAATAAATCATCGGAGTTGAAATTGAACCACCAAGAAAGGTGTTTTATTTAATTATCGTCGAAGATATCTCGGTTCAAGTGCCGTTTGATATCGCATCCCCGCAACTCCTCTACACTCTCTACGAAGATATCTCGGTTTAAGTGCCGGTTGATATCTACTCTTTAACATCAGGTCACGGCGCATCGCCCTGACCACAATCAGTAGGGATAAACGAATCCCTCCTTTAACATTTTGGTGACCCCGACGTGATCGGGTGCAACACTCGATCACCAACCTACATCAATCAACGTTTACAAATACCTGGAGCCTACCTGAAAGGAGCACGACAAGATGACTTCCAAAATGACCCGCCTGGAGGAACTCGCCCATCATCAATCGAAGCTCGGAGAAGACATCCAGAAAATCGTCAAGAATTACAGGAAGGATGCTACAGCCAGAAAGACGGTCGCTTACTATGAGGAACGGATTCGCCGCCTTCAAGAAGCTTGGGTTCCTTTTGCAGCAAACGACGTGGAAATGAAAACTCTGCCCCAGGAGGGTGTAAGCCACAAATACTTCACGGACGATTATTACAACAAAATCAAGGCAGTAGTTGATCAATATTTTGGATACTTTTCCCAAAGGATTGATGAATTATTAGCTATTGAGAAACGAAATACAGATTCCGAAGCAGCGCATTTACACGAGCAATGTGATGAAAACTTACCAGGTACAGCATCATCATCCAAGACACCACAGGATAGTCCACCACAAGACTCAAGACAAATGATGAAAATCGATGAGGACACATTACTTAAGGCCATAAGAGGTCAAAAACGTACCATTGAAGTGCTCAATAGGATTATGGAAGGCACCTCAACAGAGAACCAAGGAAAACATACTACAGGTATCAGCTTAAGGTCATTAATCAACAGTGGCATCAAGTAGAAGAATACGAAAAAACAATTTGGGAACTTTGTGAAAATCCAACAGAGTGGGGCTACAACAATCAGAGCTTCCTGGATCTTGAACAAAAAACTCAGCACTTGATAGTACTACTTTCATCAAGGCTTGAAGGTTATTCATCGGAGACCTCGAACCAAATCACTCCATTGAACACAACTAGTGTAGTTCCAAGTTTACCAAAAATAACCTTGCCTAAATTTGACGGAGACTACGCCAAATGGCGACAATTCTACGACCTCTTCCTACAATTGGTGCATTGTCAAGATATGTCCAGTTGCAAGAAAATGTGGTACCTCAAGACAAATCTAGCCGGGGAGGCAGAAAGATTATTGAGACATTTCACTGTCTCCGAAGAAAATTATAATACTGCTTGGCAAATCCTACAAGACAGATACAACAACAACAGACTATTAGTTTCAGCCTTAGTGAACAAGCTGCTGGCACAACCAAGCCACAATCATCCTTCAGCGACCAACCTTAAGGCATTCCATGACACCACCAAGGAATGTCTCCTGGGACTACAAAACCTGAAAGTAAAAGTTGAAGGCTGGGACCCGTTACTGTTGCCCATACTAATAAAGAAGATGGATCGTGAATCACACATGCTGTTTGAGCAATCTCTAAAGAACCCGAAGGAAGTGCCATCTGTCAAACAACTACTAGATTTTCTAGAAACACGCTTTCAATCGCTGGAAGCATTAGGCTCCAAGAGTGACCTTATAAAAAAGCCAGGCATGACTAAATCATTGACCTTGGCTCTCTCAACAGAGCAACAAGCCAGCTGTATTTTATGCAAGTACAAGCATCCCCTGTACTTCTGCAAGGTATTTAAAAACCTAGATTCCAAGGAACGGCTGAATCTCGTTAAAAAATATGGTTTATGCATCAATTGTCTCAAATCTGGACACAATGCATCTAATTGCTCATCCCGGTCCTGTTTTAAATGTAATCAAAAACACAATACATTGCTACACTTCACATCAGGCGCAAAGGAAAAAACAGAAGGACGCAAGACTGACGCAGCAGTAAATCCAGGCTCTTCAAGAGGTGTCACGAACGAAGGTAGCAACACCAGTGCTGATGCTAATCCAGTTACACTAGCAGCATTAGACGAGTGTAAAGCTCGGAAATACGTATTTTTGAGCACAGCCATGGTGAAAATAGTGACTAATACCCCGGCTTCACCGCCCTAATTTTAATCAAGTTCACTTCAATATGCAAAAGTGGCTTCACCGGCATTGTTCAGTAGAGAAAGCTTCGTGTGTGACGTATTACATTTGAAAGCTCCTTTATAGAGATGGAAAATGGAATTTTCAATGCTTTGTGGGATTTAAATTTTTTATTTAATAATACCTATTATAAAATAAATGTAATTGAGTATATATTTATTCATTGACAGACATCTATACTTCCTTTTTTGATCCATGTTTATTTTTTCAAAGCTCTTACTTTAACTGTCATGTAATAATACATCAGTTGCCATGGAAATATTCCAATTTTTTACTCTCTTTTGAGCGAGCTTTTACTTTGAAACTCAATTTCATGTTCTGTAGGCCCAAAGCAGGCATTTTTTCCTGACTTTAAAATGTGAAAAATGTATGGGAAATCAGGAAATTTTAAAGTACAGTAGACTAATTTGCTCGAACTTGCGAAAATTTGGCGGTGAAGCCGGGGTATAACGAAGGCAACGAAATAGAGTGCCGGGCAATCTTAGACAATGGATCCCAGGTGAATGTAATCACTGAGAGGATGATCAATCGGCTGAAGGCGGCAACCAACTCCGCCGTCGCCTGGTCCCAAGTCCAGGGTGTGAAAGGAGGAGGGTTGTCGACCTGCCGAATTGATCGTAAAAACTAGGCAAGAAACCGCATTTTTCAAAGCGGCACCGACAGCAGCGTATCCGTTGCGGGGCCGTCCCGCTCGGACCGCCAGCTAACGGATCAAAGAAGAAGAAGAAGAAGAAGGCGGCAACCAACTCAGATAAAATGACCATTCGGGGCATTAATCAAGTGAAACAAAAATCCAATCGACGAATCAATGTAAGGCTACTATCTAAGGTAAATGGATATGCTACACGGCTAGAGGCGTTCGTTTTGCCCGAGATCGTTTCTCCACAACCAGCCCAACACTTTAATATTGACAACTGGGCAATACCAAAAAATATTACACTGGCTGATCCTAACTTCAATACCCCAGGGAGAATTGATGTATTATTAGGAGCCGAATTTTTTACTGAATTCATGGCAGTTGGACAAATAAGCTTAGCTGACAATCTACCCACATTACAAAACACAGTTTTCGGATGGATCGTCACAGGAAAGATTGGAGAGGCTGCACTAGAAACCGCCACGTGCAATATTGCTTATACCGAAGATGAGGAAACCACAAGTAGGCTGATAGAAAAATTTTGGAAGTTGGAAGATATTGGTAACATTGAACCAAATCTGACAGTGTCAGAAAAACGATGTGAGGCCCTTTTTAATGAAACTGTCCAACGACATGACAATGGTCGATTTATAGTCTCATTGCCATTTGCAGAAAATCCCGCATGTCTAGGCGACTCAAAACAGATAGCTACCAACAGGTTTTTTGCCATTGAGAGAAGACTCTCAAGGGATCTCATTTTGAAGATTCAGTACACTGATTTTATGCACGAATATTTGAAGCTTGGCCACATGAAGGAAGTAAATTTAGCAACCATTCCACCACAACACTATTTCCTACCTCACCACTGCGTTCTAAAACCTGATAGCAGCACCACTAAATTGAGAGTGGTTTTCGATGCATCGAGCAAAACTTCGACAGGGTATTCGCTTAATGATATACTGCATGCTGGACCTACTGTACAGAGCGAACTATTTTCTATCTTGCTTCGTTTTCGTCTACCAAGATTTGTGTTCACCACAGATATTGAGAAAATGTACAGACAGATAATGATGCAGCCTGACGATCAGAATTATCAACTTATCCTGTGGAGAGACAGCCCCCAAGATCACCTTCAATGCTACCAATTGTCAACAGTTACATATGGAACCAGGTCGGCACCTTATTTAGCTACGAAGTGTTTGCAAAGATTGGCACAGGAAAATAGCAATAAATATCCGCTGGGAGCCCAAGTCCTGCGAAATCAATTCTACGTAGATGACGGAATGGCTGGGTCTGATAGTCTTGCCACTACTAAAGAAATGCAGCGACAGCTAAATATCATTGTACAAGGAGCTGGCTTTAAGCTACGAAAATGGGGTGCAAACCACCCAATGCTGTTAGAAGGCATTCCACCAGAGGATCAGGAAACAGAGCTAGACTTTGAGAAGCAGACTGAGGATAAAATTAAAACGTTGGGATTAACATGGCTGCCCAAAACAGACCAATTTAGAGTCAAGGTAAACGTAAGTGACAACCAGCGAGTCACCAAACGTATAGTCAGCTCAGACTTAGCTAGACTTTTCGATCCGTTAGGAATCATGGCACCAGTAGTTGTCACAGCTAAAATCTTCTCACAACAACTCTGGCAGCTTAAGCTACATTGGGATGAGGCGCTTCCCATGGAATTACACACTAGGTGGATCATGTTTCGCAACAGCCTAAGGTCTCTTGATAATATACAATTTCCACGACATATATTTGTGCATGAAATCCCGAAAACAATTCAGATTCATGCGTTCGCAGATGCATCCGAAAAAGCATACGGCGCAGCCATCTACCTACGCTCCACTAACAAGGATGGCAGAATTAGCGTACGACTACTTTGCGCTAAGTCGAGAGTGGCTCCGCTGCAACGACAAACATTACCCCGCTTGGAACTTTGTGCGGCAGTGCTAGCATCGCAATTAGTCGACAGAGTGAAAAGAGATTTGAACTTTGAAGAACTCGCAACATTTCTGTGGTCTGATTCAGAAATTGTGTTAGTATGGATCAACTCTACGTCTTCTTCGCTCCAAACATTTGTTGCCAACAGGGTGGCTAAAATTCAGGAACTAACATTGGCGCAGCAATGGCGTCATGTAGCCTCAAAGGAAAATCCAGCAGACATACTATCGCGTGGATTGACCCCTGAAAAACTCTCCAACTGTAATCTGTGGTTTTATGGACCCCTATTCCTTCATGGAAGAGACTCACTATGGCCAGCACCATATTCGAAAAAATTGAATCCTGAAGAACAATCTAGGGAAAGCCCAAGGACAGCTTTACAAATCACAGAAGTTACATCAGCGGAGCCAGAAGACATTATCTATAAAATAAACCATGGAAACAGCCTAAAGAGACTTCTACGCATAATGGCTTACGTAAGAAGATTCATCAATCACGCAAGACCACCAAAAATTCCTCGACCATCGCAATTAATAGTCACGCTCACGGAATTGAATGAAGCTTTGTACATCATTGTCCGCACAATGCAAGCCTCAGACTTCAAGGACGACATTGATCGCTTAAGAAAACACGGTGAGGTTCAGAAGGGCAGCACTATCAGCAATCTTTCCCCATTCCTAGATGAAAGGGGAATCATTCGAGTTGGGGGTCGTGTACAAGCATCAAATCTTACATATGACGCAAAGCACCAAATGCTTCTTCCGTCTGCAGATCCGTTAACCAAGGTCATAATAATGTCCCTGCACATTGAGTATCTACATTGTGGAGCGCAAACGACATTAGCCCATGTAAGGCAACGTTTCTGGCCGCTGAAGGGCAAATCTTTGACAAGATCAATTGTTCAACACTGTGTAGTTTGCGCCAAGGCGAAGCCAAAATTACTCTCTCAAATGATGGGGAACCTCCCTGCTACCAGAGTGCAACCAGCGAGACCCTTCAGCAACGCTGGAGTGGACTTCTGTGGCCCCATCTGGATCCACTATAAAATAAAAGGCAAACGCCCACAAAAGGCATACATTGCCATGTTTTGCTGTTTCACAACTAAAGCTGTTCATATAGAAGTGGTGAGCGACTTAACTACCGAAGCCTTCATTGGGGCCTTAAAGCGCTTTATAGGCAGAAGAGGGCCTTGCCAAAATCTATACAGCGATAATGCCACAAACTTTGTAGGCGCCCGTAATCAGCTAGAGGAACTTAAGGAAGCAATCTACTTTGATCAGGCTCAAGGAAAAGTAACCAAGGTCTGCAGCGAAAAGGGAATCACCTTTCATATGATCCCTCCGAGAGCCCCTCACTTTGGTGGTCTATGGGAAGCAGCGGTAAAATCCGCAAAACATCTGTTACTCAAAAGCGTCTCGACAGCCTCACTCACATACGAAGAGTTGGAAACAGCAGTAATTGAAATTGAGGCAATTCTAAACTCAAGGCCTCTCACACCAATGTCCGAAGATCCTGCTGACTTTACAGCACTCACTCCGGGCCACTTTTTGATAGGAGAACCGCTAACAGCCCAAGTGGATCAACAAGCACAACCAATGAAAGGCAATTTACTAAGGCATTGGAAGCAGGTGACACAACTCAAACAAGAATTTTGGAATCGGTGGTCTCGAGAATATTTGAATGAGCTTCAGTATAGACATAAGTGGAGAGAACAATGCAAAAATGTGAAACCGGACACCATGGTTATCATAAAGGACGATAACTTACCAATAATGAAATGGCCACTTGGTCGAATCGTCCAAACGTACAAAGGGGACGATGGCTTAATCCGTGTTGCAGATGTAAGGACAGCAAAAGGTGTTATGCGACGAGCAATTCACCGCTTAGCACCCCTACCGATTGAAAACGAAATAAGAACATTAACAGAAGGCGACAGGGAATCCACAGAACACCACCGTGAGCAAAAACAAGGGATTGATCAAGGTTCAAACGGAGCATCCACCTCCAGAAGCAGCGGCCAACCACGCAAGAAAATAAAGATGTCAGGAGGAGCCTTCATAACAACAGTTCTCATAGCGTGCCTTATGCTGCCAACATCACTCACTGCTCCTGTTACTGTTCAAAAGTTTCAACCGCATCCTGGTATCCATTTCGAGAGCATAGGAGCAGTCAACCTAATATCCACTGAGTGGAACTTTATAATATACTACAACCTCGAGCCGTATTGGATGGAGCTAGCTACTTTCAGTAACGGCACTTTAGCATTGCGGCACTTATGCCAGCAACTACAACAAAAGAGCACGTGCAATCACATCATCAATATGTTCGAACATACGGAAGAAGAATTACGACTAGGAAACAGTATGTTTGTCAAAAGGACCAAGAGGGGAGCCTTCAACGTAGTAGGAAACGTAGCTAATGCACTATTCGGAGTACTGGATTCAGAATACGCTGAAAAAATGTCTCGCACCATTAGTGCAACAAAGGAAAACGAAGATCATCTACTAGCCCTTCTCAAAAACCAAACGTCAATAATCGACTCGACAGCGAACATAATGAAACGAGATCAGCTGAGAACGCAACAAACATTTGGAGCACTTTCGAATCAAATAACCCAAATCATCAACAGAATAAATGACGACGGAGAAAAAGGTCAACAAATGAGAATATTCCAACTGCTAACGTCACTAGCACTTCAAATGACAATTATGGCTTTCAATCTTCATCGGATACAAGCGTCAATAATTGACGCACTAACAGACATACATCATGGCCAACTCCACCCATTACTACTATCTCCAACCCAACTAAAGCAGGAGCTGACGAAGGTCAAGGAACACTTGCCGACATCGATTTACCTACCAGTCAGCCAAAACGATCTTATGCAGCTATACAAATTAATGTCAGCGGAAGGTGGCATTAGTAACAATCACGTCGTGTTTAAAATTAGCATACCGCTGATAGGCCAGGACCAATTTGAACTTTATAGGATCATTCCGATTCCCGCGTCGGTAAATGGCACACTTTTGGCAATAAGTCCATGCACACCCTATTTGGCAATTAATTTACACCGGGATCACTACTCTCCAATAACAGAAAATGATTTAATAGCCTGCAAAACAACTAAACAAGGGTACCTGTGCCCATCCTCCCAGCCCATATATCATAAGGATTCCGAGCTTTGCTCATGTGAACTCAACTTGCTTAATAATTCTACACAAGGAGCCTGCGAACTAACGAAATTAAAAACCAGCCACATATGGATTCAGCTTCATCACCCGAACCAGTGGATATATGCTGTGAATGCGCCGACAAAAGTTAACACCATTTGCAACAGGGAAATATTGCCATTAACATTAGAAGGCTCAGGATTACTAAAGTTGGAGCCAAATTGTATGATAAAGCATGATCTCGTCACGCTTAAAGGACATCACCTTTATTGGAGCAATTTTTCGACATCGTATTCGAGTTTTGGCCAGTTCCCGGAAATATTGTCACCAGAAACGTTATCACCAATTCTCAAGGAAGACGATGAGTATAAACCGCAACTACAAGAGTTGATAGCCCTACAAGAACTCATCAATGAACAAAAACTCAAGGAGCTGCCAAAAGGATCTGAGGGTCATACAGTGCACCAATTTGCAGTTGGTTATCTATCATTAATTCTTGGCGTCACAATAATTGCCTATGCTGTGTGGCGACGACATTATCACACTAGGTGCAAGAAGAAACCGGTGCCTCGTCCCAGACAACACTCCAGTCCGGATTTCACGGTCCACGTTTAATAAGTTTAAGTCACTTGTTATTTTTATAAGATTATGTTTATTTTGATTTTGCATTAATATGCAACGGGGGGAGGATGTTAACGTCCGCTGTGGAATTTGCCACAGTCAAAATTTAACATAATTAGGTTAATCATAATGTTAAAAATCCACTCTGCAAATCTGAGGTCATTGCATTATTATTTGTAATGCAATTCTATCCAAGTTAATTGTGAAATGCTAAGCTTGCATTTTTATAATTCACCGGTAATGTCAATGGCCGGGTTTGCTGAGTGGACTTTTTGTGTTCACTTTTGAATTATTCTTTCTGTTTTTTGTTGTTGTTAAATTAAAAATTGTATATAAATCGATTTAAATCAATAAATCATCGGAGTTGAAATTGAACCACCAAGAAAGGTGTTTTATTTAATTATCGTCGAAGATATCTCGGTTCAAGTGCCGTTTGATATCGCATCCCCGCAACTCCTCTACACTCTCTACGAAGATATCTCGGTTTAAGTGCCGGTTGATATCTACTCTTTAACATCAGGTCACGGCGCATCGCCCTGACCACAATCAGTAGGGATAAACGAATCCCTCCTTTAACAGAGGGGAAATTGAGAACAAGATGGAAATCTCTAAGGAACACTTTTCGCATTGAGCTGAGTAAAATGAAAAATATGCCGTCTGGTAGTGGGGCTTCTTATGAAACCAGATGGAAGTTTTATCCGCTTTTACAATTTTTAGAGGAAGATATGAGAAGCTCGTAATTTTTTTTTTATTTTTTATTCGGATATATGTACTTTATTTTTATTTTAGTGACACTAAAAGCAATTACGAGTCATTACCGTCTCTTGACAATATAATTGAAATTGCTTTTGATGAAAGTGAGCCTGGCCCATCATTATCATCAACAAGGATAGAAGATCCCATTCAACTAGAAGATGAGTCCGGTGAAGTTCCGCAAGCGTTATTGACTAATGAAATGCCGCCTTCTTCAGGAATAAAATCGAAGAAAAAAGAAGACTTCAAAAAAATAGAAGAAAAATATGAAATTTTTCTTGAAAAAGCCGCGGGTTATTTAGGAAAAAGTGAGCCATCTTCAACAGTATTATTTATGCAATCAATTGCAAGAAAAATAGACACTGCAGACCTAAACGAAGACGAAACTGAAGAAATACAAGAAGCTGTGTTAGTTTTAGTAAATTCAAAATTAAAATCAGTGCGTGAAAATCGTAAAGCAAAATGAAAATAATAAATGGAAATGCTTTAAAAATAAATTGTTTTATTTATGAAATCCTATTTCTACAATCTTTTACAGTTTAAATAATTACATAACTGATCTCGCATAGCAAATGCATTTAATGAAGCATTATTTGACTTGCCAAATGGCGAAGTAGATTGCAGCTGCCTCGGATCTTGCCGCCACAATCCCTCTCTAATTACGCCATCGTCTTCATGGTCGCCGAAATTCCTAGGGCAATAATCCACACATTGCTTCCGTAAGTAGTTGTGTAAAATAACTGTAGCACAAACAATCTTTTCTACATTTTTTGGATGACAGTATATATCATGAAGCAGAACTCGCCATCGAGAGCTCAATATCCCAAATGCATTTTCTATTGTCCTCCTTGCTCGCGATAGTCGTCTATTAAAATATTCTTTTTCTCTACTTAAATTTTCTCCTGGATATGGGCGCATGAGATTTGTCCTTAGAGGAAACGCTGCGTCTCCTACAAAAAAATGTGGTAATTTCAAGGAACTATCTGGCAAATTCTTTTCCAATGGCAAGTTCAATTTATCATTAATCAATTTCACACCGAAACCACATTCAGTAAAAACACCACCATCACTTCTACTTCCAGGGGCGCCAATATCGACAGCAGTGAACTGATAATTTGCATCACATACTGCCATTAAAACTATACTAAATCGATGCTTATAATTATAATAAATCGATCCCGAATTAGGTGGGCAGACTATGTGAATATGTTTGCCGTCAATGGCACCAACACAGTTGGGCATATTCCACAATTCTTCGAATTCGCTGCTTACCCTAAGCCAATCCTCCTTTGTTAGGGGCTTCAAATAAGTTGTTTATAGCACATCCCATAAAACTTGGCATGTTTCCAATATTATTTTTGCCACTGTAGATACTCCCATCCTAAATTTTAGAGCTAAAATTTGTCGTGGCACACCATATGCCAAATACCTGAAACAAAGATATTATTTGCAATATTTAATAATCATGTATACAAATAGCCTTACATTAACGTAAGTGCCAATCTACATTCCGCTTCGATTGGAGTGCGTATTGAATGTTTTACCAACTTATGGTGGATCAGCGCCAGCAAGTTATTAAAGCAACTAACACTCATTCTAAAGGTTTTGGAAAACATTTCATGATCACTAGATTTCATTTCTTGATATGTAGTTTCATAGAACCCATGTTCCTTCCTTTGCAGAAAAATGTCTCTTGACCAGAATCGCCTATTTTTTTGTTTTTGTTTTTTTTTAATTTTAAATAAACATATGTATGTTGCTACTCCCATTAATTTTATAACTTCTTCCCGTTTATTTTCCATTATATGTAATTTAACGAATTTTATTTAACGTAACAAATTTTCCGCGATTTGCAAGACGAAGACGAATGCCGTTATTGTGTTATACTTGGCTTCGGCGTCGATTCTTAATTCAGCGCTTCAGCGCTTCAACGTCGCTTTCGAAGCCGAAGCCGAAGTCGCCATTGTGTCACGGCCTTAAGTGCTGAACTCGTTGGATGGCTAGCTGAACTAAGCAGCTTAGCTCAGCGGCTGGCAAATTTCTCAGAGTAAAAATTTTATGCTAAATAGCTCAGCGATAGTGAATTGATGTTATTTAAAATAGAAAAAAAAATTTAGCTGTCAAAATAAATTTTAACTCAGCTACCCATCCAGCCGACACATATCGCTGAGTTACTTTTTACACTGTGCTTTTCCGCTAAGTGCGCTGGATGCGCCCATTGTTGGTGCCAGAAGCGTCATTTGACGACAGCCGAGAAGTATTGACCTGAAGGACGAGCCAGAGTGTAATCAAAGCGTCACCTCGAATCATTCTTACGTTGCTAGCTTGCAGTCATTGTTAAACCAGTCTCTTTGATTCCTGCGATTCCTGTCAATGAATCACACCTCCAGGGCACAGTATCTCCTCACTAGGGACGAGTTCTAACAAAACGACGTAGATTTCTGGCAACTTCGTGCTTAGGATTTCCTAATACAAACCTTTTTAATACGCTTTGCTTAATATCACGCTTTAGGAGCACCGGACTAACAATAAAGTGATCTGAATCTAAGACAGCACCTTGGTATGTTCGGATCATCATCAGGTCTGAAAAAAGGCAGCGGTGTATCAACAGCAAATCGTGGTCTAATTGGTAGCGAGTGACTCACTCAAGCGATCCTCGAAAAACTTTGTAGATATCCTTGCTCGCAAGGACCAAATTCTTACTTGCTGTCATCTCTGTAACTCATTGCCATATTTATTGGTTTTCTAGTGCAAGCTGTTGGTTGCAATGTACAGCCTAGAGAGTATAGCCTTTGTGTATAGCCTATGTCTTGCATGACCGCCTTTACATAGGTCACAATAAGGTTTTTGCAAGACAAAATTCCTTAGTCGTCTCATCTTTCGAATAGCTAAGATGTCAACATATCATTAGACAAAAATAATACTTAGTCAAGCTGTAAGCTAACTTTTGGGTGGCTTGAGCTCTATACAGAGTGCCAATGTTCCACGACAAGATTCTTCATTTGTTGTCATTAGTAGGTTAAGCCGCAGGTATGACAGACAATCTGCTGAATGTGACGTTATCACTTTGGAGATATGTATTTTTTGCGGCTGTATAAGCTTGCTTATTCATACACTAAAAACACACACTTGCACCTTGTAGTTTATTCAGCCACCGAAGACACACACACCAGCGGCATAAAGCTTATTCAGCAAAGTTGATGACTGTCTGACTTACTTGTCGCATTAGGGGTCGTCCATTAATTACGTGAGGGGTTTAGGGGGGGAATGGGTCGAGCCGAATCTCATCCAATCTCACATGTGGGAGAGGAGGGGTCTCAGCAAATATCACGTATTTTTATTCCTCAACAAACAGTGTAAAATTGCTAAAAAAAACTGGGTCAAATTAAGTAAAACATGTTTCTCCACTAAAAAACCCCATTCACTTACAGGCTGCCGGCAGGCCGTGGCCTTTCAAGCCAGGTCGGCAGGCATTGGCTGCTCTGAGCGATTAGGACTTGAGGTATCCGCCTGACAGGCCGTGGTATGCAAATGACGCCATGATTCCCTAAAGACACACAGGCGAAGACTACAGTTTAGCATAGCAGGTTGTTGATTCAAGTGCAAATATGTTCATGGCCTCAACAAAAACTTTAAAGGCGCAAGCAGATTGGCTGTATGGGAAATTCTCTTGGAGGCGCCCGCTGTCACCGCCTCCGTGCCAATCTGTTTGTGCAGGGACACCCCATGCTTAAAAACCCTTTTTTTTATAATATATCTTGAAAATAATATGTGTGGGACCATCTAGGGTGCCTTGAAGGTTGTAAGATACGCTTGTGTTAGATGGTGTTATGTACAGAGCTTTTTCGCGGTTGCAGGTGTCCACACATTCAAAAAATATAGGAGTTATAATTTTTGAACCAAAATGTTAATTTTTTTTTCTCGCAGTAATAGAAAAATCTTTCAACTATTGGACGGTAAACAAGGGTTGTCAAAGAACCCCACTGATTTTTTTGAACGGTCAATATTGCATATTTTCCATGCAAATGGTTTTTTTCGCGTGGGCTGTATGGACACCGCATAAGCCAGCTATGCTACTAAATCGAGGGGGGCCAGCTAAGAGTTAAGGTGCCTTGAGGTTCACGCCGTGAACACCCGTGAATAGAAATCGCAAAAATCGCCTCAAGTAATTTATGGACGACTCCTTACCTGCGCCATCGTTTGTTCCGGTTCTTCTCTCGTAATAATATTATTGTATTTTTCGGGTAAAGAGGCTCACGTCCACCTTGCTTGAAGTAGAAATGCCTGATCACGTTAGTATATCCTATGTTTTTAAAACAAATAGCCGTGATAACTAGAATGGAGATTATCATCGAACCTCCGTCAGTCCGTAATAGTTAAGGCACGTGAAAATCTTTATATACTACATGTTTGTTATTCCGTATATTTCACTCATGGCTGATTACCTTTATCTCTTCACACCAGCGCGAAAAACACTCACACACTTTTACAGGCGTCACTACTATTTAATTAAAATCAATTTTTTTTTATCAACAGCTAAAATATATTTAATTACCTTAGGATGACACTTCCGCAATGACCTATATAAAAAATAAATACTGGAAAAAGTCCTCTTGGAGCAATTCTTAAAGGGAAAATTACGTCATGACGAAAATTGGGGCGAAAAGCGCTTACGACAGCGTTCAAATTCCCAAATTACTTTGACTTGAGTAAATTTCGCTTAATGGTAATTAAACTTTCACAAAAAAAAAAAAATTAAGGACGACGATTTTTGCTCCTACTTTTGACGCTCGTTCAAGGAATCCTGTCAAAGCATTCTTTTTAACGGTTCATTTCATTCTCCACCCTGTGTATAAGTGTGAGAATAACAAGGTGAAACGGAAACTGATCGTTATGTAACATTATCAGGGTCGCAATCTCCTTTTCCTTCATCACTTTTATAAGAAAATAATTTCCTCTTTTACAGGTGAATAAGGACCTCCAGGTGATACACGGCTGATTGGTTTCCCGTTAGCTTTCCTTTCTAGAGAAAGTATCTAGGTAGCACACGGCATTCTTTCTTTTTTTCGGAGGCAGAGACAGAGACGGAGAGTGCCTCTTTGTATCTTGTCAATTTTCGTGTTTCTGTTGTTTCGCTTCATTGAATGCAATTGGATTGTTTCCGTCAATTGCTGCTAAACGTTTCGGAATCCAAACCCTACTTTAGACACCTTTCGTCATTGCCTGGGCTTTGTTCGATATCTATTTCAGGTGTGTAATTGCGGATTGTATTGGGTGGAAATAGATTTTCGTGGCTTGTATCTGTTTATCTTTAAAAATTGGCCAGTCACATTACAATGGCGTTATTTTTGGTGTTAAGTGAAATTACGTTTTCAAAGTCGACTGCCTTGAGTGGTTTGAAACAGTTTTTACTTGTAGGCTTCAATTACTGCACTTATCCAAGTATTAAACGGTTGAATATTACTTGGCAGTAAATAAATCAGCACTTTGGTCACAATTAATTTAAAAGGCCAAAAATGCACCGGTCGCCCCCGGCTGCATTAGGCATGGACAGCATCGAAACGCCTGCATGCCTGGCGCAACAAGCACAGTACTTCTGAGTAAAAATTATACTCCTACTTATCTACAGGCATGAACGGAATAGTGCAAACGAAGAGCGGCTTTAAAAAATAAAGGGTGCCATATTCAGTAGACCGGGGTTCTCGTACGATTGAGTAGGTCACCGGCATTGGATGTGGTGAGTACATAGTTGGGGGACGCTTGGTAAAGCAATACTCGCTTTTGTAATGGTCGATTACGAATATTTTGACAATTGTAAAAGAGGCGTGCATACCTCTGGCGATCGCATTTTCAAAATTTCTTGCCTGTAGCGGTAGCGTGCATACCCGTGTGGCAGGCGCATTTGCTCATGATGCGTGCTTGTTCTCGGGATTTAAACTAACATAAATATTTGTAATCTGTCGCAGCCGAAAATCGAG
The DNA here is from genome assembly GCA_949987705.1 of Thereva unica. Classification (NCBI taxonomy): domain Eukaryota; kingdom Metazoa; phylum Arthropoda; class Insecta; order Diptera; family Therevidae; genus Thereva; species Thereva unica. The sequence continues at coordinate 44,120,185 of OX465281.1, read as the reverse complement.
TAATGCATACTCTAAGGTAGTTCGCAGAAATGTCAAAAAACTACTAACCGATTCTCAAGGAATCGAGTACTTTTGAACGTTTCTACTCATGAGTATGTAATCGAGTACTCTCCACCGATTCCGTATACTTACTTAGGGGACTATGCACCCTTCTCGTGAGCCTGTTTAGGCTAGGGGTTTCCCCGCTAAGGATTTAGGTGGTAGATTTCAGGATAGGGTTAGTGATGTTGAGATGGTGGAGAGAGTCACGTTCGAGGAGGCTCCCACTACCTCCAATCAACAAAATGCCGTGGTCACCATCCTGACATTCGGACAACTTACATCTTCCATTTCTGGAGCAGAGCGAGGCTCCAGTTGGTATTTCTGCTTCCTTGGTGATCGGAGCTTTGGTTATGGAATTTTATGCCAATTTTAAGCTGTACCAATCAATCTTGTAGTCAATTTGGCCTCCGGTTCGCCTCAGCTTGTAAAGGACCTTTGGTCCACAGTGAATGCCATCTATGTAAATGGTGGGCGGTGCACTTTGTGGAGAATGTACTCTCCACTACCGCATACTTAGGGTTCTGTTTTAGGCTCCTATCCTTTTATACATAATGTTAGTGAGGTGTTCTATCGCTAAGGAGAAGTACCCAACGACAACATGGCTGCGCTGTTTACAGCGATGAGGCTTGTTTCTTCCCAAGGCTCAAGGCGGCGCATCACACATCTCTGTAACGCAGCAATGGCCGAGTCCGGGCAGGTGATGGCCGCTACCGCGGGCACGCAGCAACCCCTAGGAACTTGGGCTGTTCTGTGCCGTCCCAACTCGGCCATCACCTCCACAAGACACCCTTGAGCAGCAACTAGTTATTCCGTGGTCAGGGGAGTCACGGGATGGTTAGTCGCAAGTACGCCCATTCTAGGACGTTTTAGGCTTCATTATTGGCGACTCGGACTCCATTGCTGAAGGCTTTTCAGCAGACTCTTCAAACCGTATAGCTGAAGCTTTCACCATTTTCGCCGGGTTATTGTGGCCTAGAGAGAATCCAGACCAGAGGATCTAACCTTCTCCTTTCGGGCTGCGTCACCCGTCTTTTCAAAGCCCATCCGATGGAGCATAAGGTACTCGCGCTTCCGCAGGCGGGCCTCTAAGGAGATCTTCTGCTCATGAAAGAATGAACTCAGGGTAGTCCACCGCGGTGCTTTGGAAGCCACAGAAGTGTTTGGAGCGTTGAGAGCTGCTTCAGCCTCAAAAGTTTTTTTAAAGGTATCTATCTTTTTTACACCTTGGGACTGCGAGTTTTATCGAGTTTTTACTTTTCCAGATCCACCGCATTCATTCTGGTCTTGGAGTAGTGCTGCCTTCGAGTCATATTGATGAGCACCTACACTTGGCTGGCTACAAACAATGTAAGAATGCTCAGTCGCCTGCTTACCCCGCGCCCCTCAAAAGGTGCCATCAACATTTTATTTTTCGTTCGAAATTGTTTTTCGCATTCATTTTAGCGCCCCTGGCCACCTGGCGCCTAGAACGATCGCTATTCTATAAATATCTTCTTCAATTATATAAATATCTTCTTCTTATTCTCCTTTAATCTTTCATGGTAGATAGGGTGGAAACAGTTGCCCTTCAGCGGACTCTGTTTTGTTTGACAACTCTGAGCTCCCACCACGATCTTCAAGTTGTTTCTGCCTCTGCTAATAGGGTTTTCCTCCATATTGTTCTAGGTCTGCCAACTCGACGGGATCCTTGCGGATTCCATTCAAGGGCCTGTTTGGCTAGAATTTCGTTTCCGGGTTGCAAGGTGTGGCCAATCTAATTATATAGTAATAGAATTTGTTTACAACTCTAGATCCAAGGTCGCAAAAAACAGGGGATAATATTTGTGTGATTTTACCTATATCTTTGATAAAATTCTAGTTTTTTAACCGTGCAATACTTGCATTTGAATAATGCGCTGTGTCTCTTTGTTAAACAAATTTTGAAATAAAACCGCATAGGTATAAAGAACAAAAAAACAAGCGGCCCCGCAACTAAGTACAAACCACCTCTAATGCTGCTTGACCTACGCAATCGAACGATAGCTGATCTGCGGAATATGCTAATGGCACCATGTAACAAGTTAATTGCCATTTTTCTTCGTTATTTTTCTTAAAGCTCCAATTTTGCTCCTTTTAGTCTAAAGGCACAAACAGATTGACGGTGACGGGAACGGGAAAGACATTTAATCCAGCGGGAAAAATTAGGAGTACTCTCAAAGGGAGGGAAGTTGGAGGGCTCTCAATATATCAATATAATATAAAGCGGCTTTATTGGAGATATTTAAGAGAGAAAAAAACTAATTTGTGAATTGTTTTAAAAGCAAACGTAGGTACCTTTCTCTACATATTTATAAATAGTCATAGATAAATATTTGTTTTTAATACGCTTTTATTAGCCTCACTTGTAACTATGTAATAAAATCTTTAAATTTCTCCCACTTCCCGGTTTCCAATTGAGCTGAAATTTTACATACCCTTTTGGCTTGGATGACAATGATGACAGATGGTGATTCCAAAATGGCGGCCTATTATTCTAATTGTGCTCCTCGGCCCCTGACATGGGTATCAAATGAAAGGATATGAAAAGGAGAATTAGCTATGTGGCGTCACTCCAAATTCCAAATGGCGGCCAATCCAAAATTACGGAAGACTTATAATAGACTAAATAGTGAAAAATACAAATTTTGCCCACATTCGTAGTTTGCGAGATAATTAGAATGTATTACGTGAAGAGTTGAATAGTTAAATTGAGGTTGAGTAGAAAATAAAAAAGCACTACACGTTGCAAAAAATCACAAAAAAAAAACACAGAGATGCTGCTGTCAACTAAATCCAAGTACTCAGCTACTGAACTCAAGTCTGTCCATCGCCTCTCTTTGAGCTTATATTGCACCAAAGATGTTAACAAGTTAGTTAACGGAAACAGTAGGAATAAGAACGTTCCGTTCAGGGCCGGCATTGGCTTTTTTGCGCCCGGTGCAGTATGCCATATTGCGCCCGCATAATTTCCTTTTCAATTTTTGTTTGCACTCCAACTCCAACACTCTGTGGAGTTCCTGTAATATATGGAAATGAAGGCACGAGAAAATTTGTTTTTTTTTCTGAAATTGCGCTTCGTTCAATTCCGCCCGGTGCAAATACATCAATTGCCCCTACGAAAGCGCCGCCCCTGCTTTTTCCAATCAGGATTTGCTTAGCGATCTGGATTTTGTGCTAAGTTTACTTGCGCTTTAACTTCCCAAAACTCTACCGCTAATACTATCCCACCAAAAAACATTAAAAATGTGAATTAGAAGTTCGTGGGCGCGAAATTATTTATTGGGACAGTTTAAAACACATTTATAACAAAAAAAAGTGATATGGATTAGTCAAGATGAATTGTTAATAGCATGAAATAATTAAACACGTGCATTTACGAACGAATTCAGTGTGGCTCAGTCTATAGTGTTTCTCATAAAATTTGTTACATTTCGAAGGACAGCTAAGATTCATGCTATACAGCAAACTCGCCTTTTAAGCGGTTAATAATACTTTATTAAGTTTAAAAAAATCCTTTGATACCCATGTTTAGTGGGTGGTGATGAAGTGGTAATCCGCCCTCTTGAGACCGCCGCCATGGATTTTACGACATAGCTTATTGTATTCTACTTTCATACCCTTTCATTTGACCTGCGACCTTGAAATTCCCTTTCCCTTCTCTCGGCATCCTTCCCCTCTCCATTGATATATTTGCCATCGCTCTAGCTTGCTTAGTTCGCCTGCTCTGTCGTGTTGAGTAAACGTGTGTTCGTGGTGCTCGTCACGAAAATGGAAAAACGAAATCAAGACAATGGAAAAACGAAATGGGCGAAACAGCCTCGGAAACGTACGCTAAAATTGTAAAAGTGCATGGTGATAGTGCTCTTAGTCGTGCCCAGGTGTTTCGATGGCATAAAGAGTTTAAGGAGGCGCGTGAAAGCGTGGAAGACGAGGCGCGGAGCGGGAGACCAGTCGAGGTGCGGACTGGCACGAATGCGCAGCGTGTGCGCGCCCTGATCCGTGAAGATCGGCGTTTAACAGTTCGAATGTTGGCGTCGGAACTGGGTATGAACCGTGAAACAGTCAGATAAATTTTAACCGACGATTTAGGGATGAGAAAGTTGTGCGCGAAGATGGTTCCAAGGAATCTTTCCGAGGAGCAAAAGCAGCATCGAATGACCGTCGCAGAAGACTGTTTGGAACAAGTGGAAAACGATCCCACCCTGCTTGATCGAGTTATTACAGGCGATGAGAGCTGGTTTTTTCAATACGACCCGGAAACCAAACGCCAAAGCTCACAATGGTTGTCTCCGCGACGCGTTGTTCTTGATTTCGTTTTTCCATTTTCGTGACGAGCACCACGAACACACGTTTACTCAACACGACAGAGCAGGCGAACTAAACAAGCTAGAGCGATGGCAAATATATCAATGGAGAGGGGAAGGATGCCGAGAGAAGGGAAAGGGAAATTCAAGGTCGCAGGGTTACCACAATCGCGGCAATATAATCAGTCTCATTACTTAATTGTCACACCTCGTAGCTTATTGTATTCTACTTGTCATACCCTTTAATTTGATACCCATGTCGAGGGGGTGGAGAAGAAAATGGTAATGTGTCCCCTTGAGATGGCCGCGGTGGATCTAACTATTTATTGAGTATACTATATTGCTTATTGTATTATACTTATCATTAAATTTCATTTGATACCCATGTCCAAGGGGCTGTGAAGAAAATGGTAATCCGCTCTCATGAGATGACCGCCATGGATCTAACTATATATTGAGTATACTATATCGCTTATGGTATTCTACTTATGATACCCTTTCAATTGATACCCATATTGAGGGGGTGGGGAAGATGTGGTAATCCGCCCTCTTGATACCGCCGATATGGATTTTACGACATAGCTTATTGTATTCTACTTATCATACCCTTTTATTTGATACCCATGTCGAGGGGGTTGTGAAGAAAATGGTAATCCGTCCTCTTGATATGACCGCCCTGGATCCTAACCATATATTGCGTATACTATATCGCTTATGGTATTCTAGTTATAATACCCTTTCAATTGATACCCATGTCGATAGAGTGGTGAAGAAATGTTTATCCGCCCTCTTGAGATGACCGCCATGGATCTAACTTATTGAGTATACTATATCACTTATGGTATTCTAATTGTGATATCCTTTCATTTGATATCCATGTCGAGGGGGTTGTGAAAAAATGGTAATCCGCCTTCTTGAGACGCGTACCAGTTTAATATGAACGCTTTTTGTTAATCATCGAAATGATAGGGAATGCTATCTGACATCAGCAGTGCTGGATTCGACTAACTTATAACGAATATGTCACATTTTTAGAAATAAAGTATACAATTACGAACTATGCAAAAGTAGTAATCGGTATTTCAAAATTTAACTGTACATCTGTGCTATGAACTACATATGTTTTTTATATGTTGAATAGCATAATAATAAACGGGCACACCTTAACCCCGAAAACTAACATAAAATATCTAGGATTAAGCCTACATCATAGGCTGAAGTGGAACCCACACCTAAAAATAAAAATTAACAAGGCTCGCGCAGCAGTGGCAAGTCTCAAACCTCTAATTAACTCAAAGAACGTATTTAGCAGAACAAAAATACTCTTGTATAAAACGGTAATCAGACATGTCATGACGTATGCATTCCCAATCTGGTTGTCCATCTCAACAACAACAGCAAGAGAAGCCCAGAAATTTGAAAGAAAAGTGCTTAGACACGGTGCTTCGCTATACATGTCTGAAGAAAACAAATGGTATTCGAACAAAACGCTTTACGACAGGTCTAAGATCACGCCGATTATGCATTACATGATCCAACTGGCGTCTAAGAGACTAGAAAAGCTATCGTTACATCCAAACGAGAGGATCCCGAAAATATATAATGATAATGTAAATCAGTCCTTAATTGGTCAAACTTACATTTCTCCAATCAACATCCTACATCGAGATTCCGCCCCGTAACTACAAGCAACTACAGATGATAACCTACCCTCATTCTATGAAAACAATGCAAACAACAACATCAGGGGGTATCCCGGTGGGTGAACCACTCCTGATCCATTAAAAATAGTAATAAGTTTGTACCTAAGCTAGAATAGTAAGTAAATTAATATTAATAATAGCAATTAAGAATATGTAAATAGCGAGCTGAATACAGCCACTTAGTTTAATTTTTTTAGCACTAGTAGTATAAGGAAGGCCAGCAAAGCAAGGAGAAAGTGGTGGTGCCGAAGAGCAGGCGCAAAACCATAAGAATTTTAAATGCTTATAGTTGTAGACTTTAATAAATGGATGTACGGACTAAGGTCCAACTAGAAATGTAAGAGAGTGTATAAGGCCCTGACATATAGCGAAGTCGGCCTCTAATGTCATAGAATAGGAAAGCTCAATACATTTTTTAAATTAAAAAAAAATAATATGTTTTTTATAGTACCTAACGCACCCTGACACCATAGTTTTGACTAACCACTTTTATATGAACACATTTTGTCCGACTGCGAAGGTGGTTCAGAGCCATGTACATGTTAAAAACGGTCATACACAACAACATGTTACAGAAGAACCACTGTACACAAACGAAACAAAAATACTTTAGACCAAATTTAGATATTAATTTTAGGATAAGTAATCATTGACGTATTTTAACGTTTAGTTTATAAATTGTTTTAGAATTAAAAGTTAGTTATCTTTGTACAGCCTTCGGGTAAACAATAATATAAAATAACTATTCAATACACCCTCCTATCTAATTATTCCTATGAGGATTGGGAGTCAAGTTTCCATAGGAAATTGGTGACCCCGAATACGAGCGAAGGAGGCTCGGCGACGTTCGAAGGAAGGAGGCCCGACGACGTTCGAAGGAAGGAGGACCCGAATACGAAAGAAGGAGGCCCGACGACGAGTGAAGGAAGAAAGGAAGACCCGAATCCAAGCGAAGAAGGCCTAACGACAAATGAAGGAAGGAAGAGTGACCCCGGATACGAGCAAAGGAGGCCCGACGACGAGCGAAGGAAGACCCGAACGCGAGCGAAGGAAGGAAGGAAGCCCCAAAGACGAAGACCAGTCCCGAATACGAGCGAAGGAAGACCAGCCCCGAACACGAGCGAAGGAAGACCAGTCCCGAATACGAGCGAAGGAAGGAAGGAAGGAAGCCCCAAAGACCCCTACCTAGAGCGAAAAGAAAATCCCGAGTACGAGTGAGAGCCCGGCCAATTGCTAAGGCCCTAACGAAGGTTCCGGACGGTGAAGCTATTCAAGGACCTCCAACCGGAGGAAAGTAAGGACAAAGAAGCGAGAAGAAAACGACCCATTGCCGAACGCTAAAGAATTTGCATTGAAGACAAAAGTTAGTATTTAGAGTTAAGAGTTTCCCTTTATCAAATCACAGACCAGCCTACGAGAGTCCCTAACAGCACCTTCAGCCTGCTATTAAGCCATCAAGTCTTCTATTCCTTCGTTCGAACCAAGCTTATTACCAGACAATGCGCCATGTTGAAAACGAAATGACGCGCTGCTAGAAGTACAAAGGGTGCCTCCTTGGAGCTTGGAGTTCCACATAAAATAGCCAACTAAAAGCCAATCAGCCAAGAAAGGATAGACGACCAAATCAGGCGAAGGAAATGGAATTGGATTGGCCACACCTGGCTACGCGAAAACGAAAATCTAACCAAACAGGAGACCCTTGACTGGGATCCGCAAGAGTCCCGTTGAGTCGGAAGACCTAGAACAATGTGGAGGAGAATCCTATTAGCAGACCAAATTCAAAGCTCCAGCCAGAGTTGACTACAATTATTTTTGATACTGATCGTGGTGGGTGGCGCTTAGAATATTGAAGATCGTTCAGCGAGTTTGTGTAACTTATTCTTCATAAATCTGGCACCAATAGCAACTTTTGGTCCGATAAATAAAGCTTCAGTACCTTGTTCACCCAGCTTGTCCATCCTGCAAATGCTTTCGAAGTACTTCTGAATCTGAATACTCAAGGATATCGGATATCTACTCTACTTAAATAAAATAGACTAGACTCAGGGCTGATGCTTAGTTTTTTTTGCGCCCGGTGCAGTATGCCATATTGCGCCCCCGTCAGCTGTTCATTTTTTTATAGCAGTGAAGGACAATGGAAAAAGACACAAACACAAAGAGGCACGAGAACACTTTTTCTTTTTTTTAAATCCCGGTTAATGCCCGGTGCAAGTGCATTATTTTGCACCTATAAAAGCCTGTGTCCACCCAGGATTTGCTTCCTGATCTTGCTTTTGTGCTATATTGGCTTGTGCTATATTGGCTGTTTCTTTAAGTTTCGTAATGCTTAAGCTTCTGGTAGATGGCCTTCGGCGCCGTTGCAACCATTCTTTGCAGGTCTACCAACCTCATCAGCTGTTTCAAGCACAATCCTAGGCTTCGAAAATCTATAGATCATAATAAAAGAGATAATCGGTGGTCGCTGAACTGCATGTATTAGTTTTCACTGTAGAATCCTGCATAAAATAAAAAGAGTCCACATGGGCAGCCTTTCTAGAAAAAGAAGGCGTTTTCAACAACTTCGGCGCTTTCAATAATTTCAGAGCCGGTGTCGAATTATTGATCTATAATAGTACTACTAGTACGAACTGCAAACTTTAGAACTGTGCCGGCCAAGAAAGGATATACGACGGAAACAGGTGAACGAAATGGAATTGATTGGCCACATTTTACACAAACGCTCTGTGCAGTTCCTTTAATATAAATGAAATTGAAGGCCCCGGAACACTTTATCATTTTTTTTGAAGTGCCCCGTCCAATTGCGCCCGGTGCAAGTGCACCATTTGCACCTATGAAAGTGCCGCCCCTGACTAGACTAACTAATAGACTTGGCACTGCAACAAGAACGATATCATGGACTGCCGAATGAATGAAGTCCCTCTAAAAGAAGTAGCACAACGATGAAAATAATTAAAAATGTGTCTGTCATTCGCTGCAAGTGAGAAAGTGTAGAATTACTTTCAAATCACGTTACTCCTGAGGTCGTTTTTGCTTATCTGCGGCAAAGAGCCGAGGAAAGTAGTCCAATTTGTGATTTTCTGGCTTTGAGCTTTGTGATTTCTTCATGAAAATAGACCAAAAAAGGACATTCACAAAGTTACGATACGCAAAGCATCCTTACTGGTACGATACTTCCAGAAACTCAATTTTCTCTCCGTGAATCCACTACAAAAGCCAAAGCACACCATCCGGACTGTGGTAAAAAATCCACAAGCAACGATGTCCTGCAAAAAGGATACGCCGCAAGGAGCGAGCAAGATTGTTATTACAAAATGAAATAAGGAATCTGATAATAAGATAACGCTGCGTACAAACTGTGAGTGATGAGCAAAGCCACACAGATGCCGGTAATGGTTAGCACAGTCAGCAATTAAATCACAACCCTACCAGGGATATCCCAGGGCTGCAAGCGCTGTGCCACACCACCCCCGCAAGCCCTGTATGTGCTGCTAGGAAGGCCATTAACACGATTATGTGTGCGAAATTAGTTGTTGTGTTTCTGTGATTTTGTAATCCTTGTTCGGGCGTGAATGGAGCGAGCAGGAAAAACTCGGAGAAAGCGAAAGTTCTGTTTATAGTTTATGAGATGGCGGAAGGGGTTGCCAGAGAAAGGGTGGCGGACTGGACTTAACCCAATTAGTTTGCCCAGTGTTTTTCGTCGTTGGTCGAATGAATGAAAAATTGGGGGTGTTTGCTTTTATTGATTTTTATTACCGATGACTCGGCCATTACTTCTTATTTATATTTTATTGCTGTTTAGTGATTCTTGATGGGGGAAATAATTTCTGTAATTACTCTGCGTGGAGAGTTCCTTTAAATGCTTTGGAAATTATTGCTTGTAAGCCTCAATAACATAAAGTATCGGGAAGTTTAATTTTTAGTTATGTTCATTGTTCATATGATAATTCATATTTCTGTTTCTCTAACAAAATAACAAAAAGTTTGTTTGGTTTCCTTAGCTGGGCCTTTGTCCAACGCTGCATTCAAGTGAAGTTTCCTTTCAGACTTTTGCTTTTAAATTATTGAATTCAAATACTCTTCCATTTTGTTGTCTGTAGAGTTTATTATTATAGAGAATTGTAGTTTTACGCCAATTTGTTCACTTGGTGCACCCAGATCAATTTCGGTCAACTCATAAAATATTGCAGAACTCTGTGCTGAATCGAGTGTTCGATGTGCTCTGGTGGCGTTAGTCAATCTGAGCTCCAATTGCTTCGAACTAGCAAGGGAACATTGTCATCAATAGATAAGATAAAGAGAAGTGGGCCAAGATGACTTCCTTGAGGGGAACCGGATGATGCTACAATGGTTACTGATTTGGATCCACGAAAAAGTACTTGGTAGGTCCTGTTAGCTAAGAAAGACTGGAACCATACTAGAAGGACTTGCGAAAAGCCTAATTTGAGAATTATAATGGAATGGGAGAGTTTGTCGTTGAGACCAGCCTCTTACAGATAGGCACGATTGCAGGATAGATAATTGTTTCAAAAAGTTTCGGCATAACAGACAACTTTGCAACTGATCTATAATTCTATATTTCGTTCTTGTTACCACTTTTGTGAATGTCATTATGAACGAATTCTTCCAAAGAGTAGGGAAGTACCCTTTGTCCAGGGATTTTTGATAAAGATTTTTCAGTGGAGACTGGAGAACCTCCGCACATGACTTAAGGACAGCAGGAGGAAACCGTCGGGGCCAGAAGTGAAGTCGTATGGGAGTTCGTCAATATGTTTCACGATATCAGAACTGGTAATTGACAAAGGTAAAAAATGAGCCTCTCGGTTAGGAATAATGTGACGAACATTATTGTCACTAGGCTGAAAGTCAGAAGGTGTGAAAGATTGATGAAAGAATGATGCAAACATATTGCAAATCACAGGCGACTCACAACTAGACCAGTTCGTGTCCTGCATAGTATTAAGGTAGTTATCAACTTTTTTCTTAGAGTTGACAAATTTGAAGAAGTTTTTTGCATCAGTAAACACTTTAACACTCATACTGCTAAGATATTCTCTATAGAGAGTAAAAGAAAGTGACTGAAATCGGTTATATCAATTGATAAATGAATTGAGACTCGGAAGGTCCTTTATCTTTAAATAGGTTTTCCAAAGTCTATTCGAGTTCATTATTGAACTAAGATGGAGACGAACTGGGCAATTTTCGGGGCTCAACATTAGTCACACCGCTCATTTGATTCAAGCCGAGTTAGAATAAGGAGTTGAGAAAGCAGAATTCCTTAAAATTAAGGGTGCCTTCAGGGAGGTAGTAAGTCTCCTAGAAGAAGTAGTTCATCACTGGTGTTCATTATACACGCAAGAGATGAGAATATCATATAGGTTTTTACCTCCATCGTCAAGTGTCCTAATCATATCTGGTCGGATATAGTAGCATAGCAAGAAGAGGTTTGTTTTGGAGAAGGAAATTTTGAGAGCGAGTAGCTCAGTGTCAAGGTGGATAGAGAAACTTGGAAGCGAGAATGGGTTACAAATTAGATGGCTACTACAAGTGAGAAGTACGCCACCTTCACGAGCTTCCGAGTCAGTGTAAAGATATCTACGAAACACATGGTAAGAGGAATAAAAAAGTTCAGCATTAATAAGAATTGCGTGATAGGCTCGAGTACGGGTATGGGGAACAAAAAGCTTGGTAAGAGCACCAGAAGGCCAGAAACCAGAATATAAAAGAGTCTCGGCAATAACAGGCGGGGCAGACAAAACAAATAAAGCAACTGGTTGGAAGGTTTGCTGACTTTTCTGCAGAGCACAGATTCCGGGTTATTAGATTTCATTCTTAATTATTCACAATTAGTCTCCGCCTTAGTTCCAGGAGAGAGTCGCGAGATGAAGATATTCAAAGGTCTCGGTACAGTAACCAGAGGGGTGCAAGGTCCCAGAGGATCTGTAGCTTCAGTGACTGGGGAACACCATCTATTGGAGGGGAAGAGAGTAATATAGAGATCGGCGTAGAAGTTTCTGTCAGGTTCTGATGGCATGGATGATAAATTTAAGGCGGTACCATCACGAATGGTGACTTCGCGGCTTCGACCATTCCTACAACTTTTGCGACGCACCTTCAGACCTGGCACGATTTGATTGCTGGCAGCCTGTTGGAGAATAACACTCTCCGAAGGAGAAGCAATCGTGGAGCCGGTTGAGGAAAGAAGTTCCTCTCCTACCTGCAGGGCGCCAGCAGATACTACCGCCGCAGAGGGGGAGTTTTCTCGTCGAAGACGGTTCCAAATTTTGAAAACAGAGAGTTGAGGGCATTGTGATTCTGAACCTGGTTAGAGTGGGTCTAGCGAGTCCTGAAGTAGTTGTCGACGAATTTTATATTTCCACATTAAAGTTTTCTAAGAGTTTAAAAGTACTGACTGCAAAATATTATTATACAATTGAGTTGTTCTATGTTGCTCTATGTCCCATGACGGACTAAAGAAGCATAAAGAAGAAAGAAGAAGCCCCTGGAACCGAACCCTCTAAACAAGCTCATCGTTTTCACAGATCCCCGAGAGCGATGGTATTATTGTGTTATTATAATGGATGGGTGTGTTTGACAAATTTGAGGCAAAAGGGACAACACACTTCATGCAACCATTTGTCTATAAAACCGGTGTGTATGGGAGTGATAAAAAAAAATATGCATAATGTAACTTACACCAATAAATGGCAGTTTAACTTTAGTACTAAACCAAAAAATATTTATTTATAATTTCTTCTTAAGATCTCGCGGGCTCGATAGAAATTGTTCGAGGGCCGTGGTTGGCCCGCTAGCGAAGGTTGTCCACCGTTGATTTAGAAGCTTATTTTCAAATAGAACAACTCAATTGTGGAATAATATTTTGCAGTCAGTATTTTCAATCTCGTACAAAACCTTAGTGTGGAAATATAAAATTCATCGACATCTACTCGAGCACCCTCTCCAACCTGTCCCTTTCTTCTATCGTTTAAACCAGAGGTTCCCAAACTCTTTTGTGTCGTAGACCCCTTCCAATGCTTTTCGGTTTTTGGTAGACCGCCTGCTTACCTGATCAATATCAATTTTTTGCAAATTTCTAACTGTAGTGAATTTTAGTGTTAAAAACTTAAAGTAAAAACACATGTTAAGTTTTAGACTTTCTGAGTCTGTTTTTTCATTATTAATATGTTTTTGGGGGGCCATTCTGAGCATTGTAAGCATTTTAAATCGACTTTTTTTTACAATAGTACAATCTTTGAAGAAAATTTTAAACTTTTGAATGTTGATCCATCGAAATCCATGCACCATGAGGAACGTTTTTACAAGAACGCCTTTTTTTACAAAAAGAGAAATTTCAAGGAAACTGTTCAATATTTCGCAACAAAAATAACACCATTATTTCAGCCATTAAGAAGCGATATTTGTACCAAATAACAAATATGTAAGTGGCGTTAAACAAAAGTTAATTTTTCTCTATGTTTTGTGCCCTAAGCTCCCAGCGGGAAAAATTGGGAACGCTGCGCAGGGGAGGTTATTTGGAGCGCTGTTCAATATGCTTTCGAGGGAGTTTTACTGGAGTTTTCATAAATTTTATAGAAAAAAAGGAAACAGGCAATTATCTTCGTCACCATAAAATTTGCCATTAGCATTACTCAATAGCCGGACTTTCGTTCGATTCGATTCGATTTTTCAGCTTTGGAAGTTGTTTGAATTTAGTTGAGGGACTGCTTTGGTAAAGCCACTCGCGGGCATGGAAAGAAAAGGGCAATTGCAAAAGATGAACAAAATAAAAGCTTTTCGATACCGAATGATCACATATCCACAGGCGTCTATGAATATTTCCTTTTTAAAAATTTTTTTTTATAGTGCTCCTTGAACGCTTTTGAGGAGCATAAAAACGTATGCTCCCCTGCAAGGACATGCAATGTTAAAAAGTATATGGAACTGGTATGGGAACGGGGGCGCTGCAAGCTTTTTAAGCATTGCTCCAACATGGCTATTGGAGCACTCCATTTCCCGCTCGGCTATAACTCAATAAACATCAATCGAAAGATAATTTGAACAGCTACAACTTTATAATTTGATTTTTTTCGATCCGAGGTCACGTTTTTCTTTTATTCGCTAAAAACCGTTTTTTTCAGTTTCCAGGATTTTTTAGGTTAGGTTAGCCATTCCAAATTCCGAACAAAAGCTATCTTTTTTAGAATTTTTTTTCCTATATGACCATATTTTTTGTTTCCTGTTGGCAAAAGTTACATGGAGTCATTTTAGATTGATTGGACTAAATGTAAGTAAATAGGTACTATCAGTGTATGTTGAGACCCACTATCGTAGACCCCCATTTTAATTTCATGGAATTTTTTTTTTCGCTGACGTAGACCCTTTGCAGGTTGTCATAGACCCCTGGGGGTCTATATAGACCACTTTGGGAACCACTGGTTTAAACTAAGCTCGGTATAGATGTTTTCAAACTCCGTGACACAAAAAATTGGAACAGTTCTGCGCACCACGTTGCCAAATTTTATAAATTGTGTTTTACCATTTCTCCTAGGGAATACCTGCAGCAAAACACATTCACAGCTCTGTTAGTAACGTCCTCTTCAGCATGTTCCCGTACGTCGAGACCTCTGGGCAATGCAATTAACTGTATACAGCTAAGGTGAGGGGCACACGCGAGTTTTCAGCGCGGAAAAACTGATCATACTGGTTGGGCACTAGGCAGGTTTAGTCTTGGAAAACAAGCGATGTTACGGAATCTTCAGAAAGGCCTCATACTGGACGGATCACATGGCCACGATTTAGGCAACTAAATATGAAATACGAATGAATAGAGTAGGAGGAGTGAAAAGTATACTGGAAGAGATACCGAGTAAAAGTAGCAGCATTGCAAGAGGCGAGATGGCGAAATAATAATAACATTACAGAACTCAGAGCACATACAATCTTCTCCATAGCATAAACGGGCAAAGAGTTTGGAGTGGAATTTTTGGTGGACAACTTAATAAAATCGAGCATCATCGATTTTAAAGGTATCAGTGGAAGAAGATGCTTACTAAGACTCAGGACGCGATTCCACAATCTGTCCATAATAAAAATACACGCGCCAGCAGAAGAGAAGCAGGACGAAGAAAAGGATGAGTTGTACGACGAACTGCTAAGAGCATTTAATCAAATTCCGTCAAACGATATTAATATGATCGTTGAAGACGTTAATGCGAAGATATGAAAGGAAGAGGAATTCGCTGGTACCATAGGCAAACATAGCCTACACAACCACACTAACAACAATGGTACCCGTCTAATTGGTTTTGCACATCTCGCGGAATGGTCATTATGTCCACCTTTTTTCCACATAAAAACATCCACATAATGACGAGAATATCACCCGACGGGATTACGAAGAATCAGATGGACCACGTCCTAGTAGAGAAGAGAGGGGCAAGCAATGTATTAGATGTCAGATCATATAGGGGAGAATGCTGTGGCTCCGACCATTTCAAGATTAAAATCAGGTAAAGAGAGCGAATAGCGACCCAAATGATCGACCAACACATATGCAACTATATTTAGAAAGAACTACCAAAATGATAAATTTTGGACACAATGGGCGATAACTTACGTAGCGGCGGTTGCTAAAGGTAGAAAATGTCCATTTCGTATAGTATTCGATGTAGCTAACATTCTTTGTATTCGCGTTCGAGGTGTGCACACATTGATATTCCGTGTAGGGATAATAAAGTTATTCTCGGTAAAATAAATACCCATATACGCCAAGAGTATCATAAAAAACCGGTTTTTTAGTTTTGATATTACGATCCGTGTATGCCAGCCTAATGCTCAAAACGGTATCCAAGAGCATTGGTTTCTGAAACTGTAATCAGGAACTATGACTACCCATTGCATCGTCGTCGATCGACTGAGGTCGACGGCAAATAGATAACTTGAACTTGGTCAATGCGCAGGATTCTGAAGCTGACAATCGTTGGGTAAGGTACGACCAAGACGTACAACGCTCACATAAATGTTGAATTTTGCAATTCCGTAAAATCAATCGAATACATTATGCAAATATGTCACGAATGGGATTGATATGGTGGTTTTGGTATTGCTAATGCAAATACGATCGACGAAATAACACAGTGTCAAATGGGGTGTGATATGGTGGTTTTTTTCATTAGCTATTCGTAAAAGATATCCAACTATGGTTTATTTGCTAGTGCATCTCAAAAATGTCCAACATATATATTTTACAACATATAATAATGCGTGAAAGGCTGAACGACTATCATCCACCACAGTGATGGGTGCAGCGAGGTCGAAATAATAGGTTTGTTCCAATAGAAAACCAGTCCTGTCGTAGCCTGCGAAAAGTTACTTAAGTGGTGGGGGGAAATTTAGTCAAAATCCCGAAAAGTCATGGAACGCTTTTTGGGCTGTTTCATGCAATTCAAGAAGCGGCGCTTTGTTTTCAAATAACAAAATGTGAAGTAACAGCATGTCAAAATGTAAGATTTCACTCCACCTAAAAATAAACTGCGGTTTCGTGCTCGAGGGGAAGCAAAAATTTCCCCTCTTTTCCGAGCACGAGATTCTATTGGAACAGAAATTGGGCGATTTCATGCACCCGCGTGGACCCGCGTTCTCTATTGGAACAGACCCAATGTTTCTGTTTACCGTGCTGATTTGATAGGAGGAGCTATATGGAGCTTTTAACAAGCTTTTAAACATTTTTAAGAGCTTCGTACCCCAGCATGCGCGGAATGTCATGGCATTTGAAAATATCTATACTAGACACTGCACCATGGCTTGAACGACAGGAGAGACTAGTAGTTCAAATGCCGATTCCTAAACTTATTTTTGTCACATAAAAGAACTTCCAACTACAGTGCAATCCCAAGTGTGTGATTTTAAAACGCATTTCGCGTGTAAAATCTTGAAGTCACTTTTTACACGTTTAATATGTGTTAATTTAACCCGCGAAAAGTGTGTAAATTTAACACACTTAATCCGTGTATTTTAGACACACCAAATACATTGTATTACTACGAAGCGTTTGTTAGTAAAGCTTTTTAGCCTCTTTTTGCAGGGAGTAAAACTAGAAAAATCGTTACCGACTTCTCTCGCCGCCTTTCTGTTACTGAGGGAGTGTAAAAATGGTTGTGAAGCTCTCTGATGAGCGTGGTTCCTGACATATTGGTGGCTGTAGAAGGCAAAACGTGTGAAATGATACAATGTTTGATTTTCACACGGTAAAGACGTAAAACGATGAAACGTTTCAATTTCTTTATCGAACAAAAAGTGTTATACGCGATTTTAACACATACGACTCTTTATCCGCATTATTTTAACACGGTTTATTCCTAAAATTCAATATTTTAACACGACTAACTGAATTTGCACGCTTATGAAGCGTGTAGTGTGTTATATTCATACGGAAAAAACACTCTGGGGTGTATAAGTGCAACGATACCGCTCTCCAAAGGAGTAAAGGGTTTGACTATTTCAAGAAGGAATGCAACATTAAATGATTACTTTCAAACATTCCTATGTATTACAATTGAATTACACTACATGAGGAAACATTTAATGTTTTTCATTATTTCAACATCTTTCAAAACTTTTACTTATAATTTACCTTAATTTGCATTACTCTCTCCTTAATTCTAATTTTTTTTTTTTCGCAATTTCCTCTCTCTCAAAAAAAAAACTCGTCCTTTCGGAACCCTTCGTTTAAAAAATATATAAAATATTCCGGAACATATTTAAAAGCATTTTAACTTTTGAATGAAATAAAATCAAATAAAAAAGTTGTTAACTTCTTATAATTCCGCAATTGTAAACGCAGAAACAAGCCAAAGTGGATATTAAGCGTTCGGAGCTTGTAAGTTAAAACAAACTCCATCCAGAAAGTGCTCCACGGCAATCCTTCCCCCCAACCCCCCACTCAACCATCTAAAAAAGTAGATCCTTTTGCATATAAATTGAAAAAGTTTTGATTGCCAAAATTACAGTCTTTTGTAATATTTCTGCTGCACACACACCCCCGTAGAGGCAGCAGCAGCAGTAGGTACAATATACTTTAATGCTGAGAACAAACTGAACTGAGAGGAAGGACACTTGCCGGAATTTTCTATTTTTAAGTCCTTTATTCCCTTTTCCTGAATTGAGTTTTGTTTGCCTTTCACAAGAAAAAAAAAACGAGAATGTTTCGAAAACGATTCGCAAATTCGTGTAAGACGAGACGCGAAAGGAGAAATTCAGAAATTCGCTGGAGCAAAATGGATTTTAAATTAAATTAAACAAAATATTGCGAATTAATATTTCGTGCCGTTGAAACTCGGCGTGTCCTTCTGGGCGCAACTTTTTTCCTTGGAAACTAGGTCAAAAACAGAATCATGCTTGATAACATGCTAATGAGAAAAAACATTTTTTTTTTTCAACACACACACTTTCATACCTATCCTTGTTTTACATGATAAAGTCCCTTCGAGACAGCCGCACAACGCCCTTTGGGGGTACCCGGGAAAAAAATTAGCTTGTTGTGAAAATACATAATTCTCCTTTTCCACTTTAAGATCCTTTTTTTCGCAAGTGCGGTGTGTTTCAAGTTCAGTACTTTCCATGCATATGGGTGTATATGTGTATTAGTGTGTAATAGCATAAAGCTTTCAAGGATATCTACTTCACCAGAAAGCCCAAAACGGTTGTTCATTCCGTGAGCCACTAATGAAGCTATATAACGACACAGACGAATAATTCCGCCGGCAGAAGGAACGAAAAAAAAAACAAGTTCTCAACTGAAATCCTTAAGGATAACCATTAAGAATAATGGTAGAAATTTTCAAGGAATCTTAAGTTTTTAGAGAGGGGATAAGGATTACGAATTTCAAAAACTGGGGGAGGCACATAACTGTAATTTTGACAAATAATACATTAGTGTCCTTCTTAAATACTCCGCAGATATGTGTATGTTTGCTTTGTTGCAATTAGGGATGTTATGAATGGCTTCGAAAGCTATTTAAAACACCCCTTAGCTATTTATCACATAGAATTCGGCACGACACAACTGAATGAAGGATAAAGGATTGTCCGATGCAGATGCTAGTTGTCACATATAAGAGGGTTGTTGAGTGAGTCCGTTTAATAATGAATTGTTGAGGATTATTTAAATAGCGGTGATTAATGTCAGAAACATAAATTGTATGGAGGATAATGTAACTCCTTTTTCACATGCTTGAGTTCATTTTCTATCTGTTTCAATAAAAAAAACTTGTCCCAAAATGACTTTGACTGTATGAAACAGTAGCAGGGGCGTTGACAGAATTTTGTTTGTGTTTTAGGAGAGGAAGAAGTTGAGAAGTCAACTTAATGCAACTTCTGGTAGCAAAAACTTCGGGTCCTTGGTAAACTCCATTAAGAAGAATTTCACTTCATCCACAACTCCTTCATTTATCCACTCTCATTTATCTGTGAGAAGGTGATAACAGACAGAAAATCCAAGGCCTCTCTCTCTTTGCATCAAATTCTTCTTTACCCGAAACTGATACGCTACCCCGGCTCTAGAGCTCAATGCTCATTTAATGCACTGGGTTTTCTTCAGAACTCGCGAAGTGTACAGGTGTCTCAAAAAGCCCGATGCCAACAAATCCACTGGACCCGATAATATACCCCCCATCGTCTTAAAATAATGCGCCTCACCTTTGACTAAACCTCTGCGCAAACTTTGTGCCCTATCATACTCCTCCGGAGTTTACCCAGACTCTTGGAAACTTGCCCATGTTCAGCCAATACCGAAAAAAGGTGACTCCAGCCTTCCCTCCAACTACCGCCCAATATCAATAACTTCTATTCTCTCCAAAACCATGGAGACGAAGACGATAATCAACAAAAAGCTTATGGGATATCTAGAATCCAATCAACTTATAAAAGGCAAACAATACGGGTTCCGACAAAAAAGATCCACTGGTGATCTTTTAGTTTGTCTTACAGAACACCTCAGCCGAAGTTTTGCATGGATTTGGTGTAGAGTTTCACGAGAGCGAGACAAGACAACAGTTGGCCGCGGTCTCGAGAGTGAGACCACTGTTGTCTTATCTCGCACCCCAGTGCAACAGTGATATTATAGTGTTGTGTCGCGATAGTATCGCGTTACTCTCGCGAGAGTCAGTGTTGCACTCTCGACATCCCCCACCCTCCGTTTTTGCCCTGCGGAGAATTTAAATGTATGGGAAATTCTTTCGCAGGCGGCCGCCGCCACGACCTCTGTGACAATGTGTTTGTTCGTTTAAGGAGGTAAAATTAATGTTGAATTTGAAAAAAGATTTAAAAATTGTAGAAATATTATTAAAAAATTTAGGAAATTTATTTTAATCCCACCCCTAAATCTAAGCAGAATAAAAAATACATTGAAAAATTTTATTCCCTCCTAATTAGTGTTCACTCTATACGACATATCTTTCTCAAGAGAATCCACTCAGAGTGTTCACTTAGTTCTTATTCACACCACCCAGTGTCTCCGTGAGAGTAGTGTGACTAGATTAGGGACGCTTCTCTCGATGAGACAATGGGATGTTTAGAAGGGTGCACTCGCGCTCTTGCCGGCGTGTTGGGGATTTACTGGCACCTTTAATCTCTGGAAGACTGGGGATGTCCAGCTCATAAAAATATTACAGACGAAAATATAAAACTTTACTTTCTACAGAATCGGGAAATCGCTCAACGATCCGGGAAAAAAATTAACCTACTGGGAAGTCCCGCGAGATCGAGCGAGAGCGCGACAGTCTCGCATTCGATAGTGTTGTCTCGGCGAGACTAGGAATTTTTTACTGTCGCGCTACTCTCGCCATGGGGAAAAAGCTGTTGTCTCGCGTGTTGTCTTGTCTCGCATGCGACAGTGCGAGAGCTGCAACACTAGTGTTGCATCTGTGAAATTCTAATCTGGTGAATCCAATCTGGTTGCTTTGGATATCTCCAAGGCGTTTGATATAGTATGGCTCAAAGCTATTAGAATTGACTCGTTTCTATAAAAGTGGATTGAGAGTTTGCTTTCCGGCCATTCAATTAAGGTAGTATTGGATGGCGTCAAATCCATCACAGGGGTCAATTTTATCACCGGCCCTATTCCTCATTTTTATAAACGACCTACTTTTAATCCCCTCCAACCCACTTCTCAGCTTCGCTGACGACGGTACTCTAGTTACTCGTACAGCTTCGACACAAGAGAGACTCATGCGAGATCCTGTCTTGATGATCGCGAACTAATGTCGAACTCTATTAATAATGACATTAATCTCATTCTAAAGTGGGGAAAGAATAATCGTGTCGAATTCAATCCCACCAAAACCAAGTACTGTCTTATTTAAAACAAAAGTTCAACACCTCACCATCCTTGACAGTGGGTGACGTTGAATTAATGGCCGACCTATCTCTACATATCTTAGGCGTGGCATTAGCCAAAATCTTGCGATGGAATGACCACATATTCCAAATCGTCAAACAAGGATCCCAGTGCTTGGGATTTCTTAAGAGGTGCAAATTCCTTCTCCAGCCATCGGCCCGTGCTGTTATTTATAAATCCTACATTCGGCTTCTTCTCGAATATAACTCTATCGTTTGGGGCGGCGCTCCAATAACCACCTTAGCATGGTTAGATGAGTTTCAAAAAAGGGCCCTTAAATTAATTGATGACGATACCGCTTGCTTCTTCATCGACCCGCTGAGCCACCGTAGAAATGTAGCAGCACTGAAAATTGTATCGCTACTATCATAGTGACTGTTTCTCCGAGTTAAACGCTTCGACTTTTTCTCCTGCTTCCACGGCAATCTTATACCCGCAACACCAGATTAACCCACTGGTCTCCACCTGCAACTCCCCCTTTCACTCACTCAACAAGATATAAATTCGTTTGTAAATAGAACAACTCAAATGTGGAATAATCTCTCGCAGTCAGTATTTCCGAGCTCCTACAACATCTAAAAATTCAAACGCAGGGTTCATCACCACCTTCTTCAATACCCCCCGTACCTTTATAATCCTTAACCTATTCCCCCACCCTCCTCCTGTACTAAGCTTACTGCTAGACATTGCACCATGACGTGACAAATGACATGACGGACTGGTAGTACAAAGGGTTACTCCTGAGCTTAGCACTGCCACATAAAAAAAATAATTCGAAATTCTATGGAAGATCAGTTCTTCCGCATATAGTTATGATAGCTTTTACTTTCGTTGTGTGGACTCCTCGGAAGTTATTGAAATACTGCTCTCTATTTCCTCCAACTGCATCGGTTTCGATCAGGGGCGGCGCTTCAATAGGTGCAAATGGTGCACTCGCACCGGGCGCAACTGGACAGGGGCGCAATTTTAGAAATTAAGATTAAAAAAAAATATATATAATGTTTCCATGACTTTCATATATTAAAGGTGGATCGCTCGGATGCCAGGAATTCACAAATTTACCGAATTTCTGTCCCTGTGCTTTGGGAAAAGTGGGGAAATTCTTCTTACTCTTGTGCAGGAACTTATCCGAGATTTTAGCTTCGAGATTTTTATAAAATCTCTGCCCATGTACCCAAACCCACCAAAAAGTGAAGAAACAGACATTCATCTTCGATAATCAGAAGTAAAAATTGAGAGGAAAAATCCGCCGAGTGAAAGAAAAATGTATACTGCTCTGGAGCGCTTTTGAAAATTCTTTTACAACTCACACAAAGGAAAGAGTTATTCCAATTGTTCTCTATTGTGTACTGCTATTTATTGGAATTGATATAAATTCCGCTTCCGAGATTTGTTAAAAGTGGTAAATAAACGAAATTAGAGGGACAAGATCCTTTGTAGTGAGAATCAGTGGATGGGGCAATATGACATGCTGCACCGGGCGCAAAAAAATAAAACGCCGGCCCTGGTTTTGATGAAATCTCTCCACGCTTTTTTAAGCTCTTCGCCCCTTTAATTTTGGATGTCATCATGCATGTTTTTAATTACTGCCTGGCTACTTCACAAGTTCCCTTGATGTGGAAAAAAGCCATAGTGATCCCTTTACCTTTCTCCTCCAGATATCTCAGATTTCCGTCCCATTAGCATTCTTACTTTCCTTGCTAAAGCCTTTGAGTAAACTCTTTACATCCAAGTCCTGCGCTACCTTGAATGTAATAGCTCTATTTCTAAATGTCAATCTGGTTTCCGTAAAAATCATAGTTGTGAAACCGCTATACTAAAGGTAACAACAGACATTCGATGTTTCTAGGTCGTCCAAAATTCAATATTTTTGAAAGTGGTGCTAAAGAGGCTAGATATAGAGAAAATATATCTTGGCTTGAAAAATATTATGATTTTAGATAATGCTGATCCCCTTTATTTTAAAAAAATAACTTCGAGCGAGATTTTACCTTAAAATTTTTGTAAACTTTAGAAATCCTTCATCTATCCTTAGAATAAGTTTCAATTTTACCTGCCAGAGGACACATGTGTATCATATATTCTAGTTCAAATCTTCTATTTATTTCTACCCTAATCAAATGGTATAGAAATTTCGTTTGTAACTTTTAGGTGACAATGACCTTAGAGTTGGCCCGGTCCTGGCAGATCTCACTCAATTGCAAACTCACCCCATTTATGTCCTTCCAAAAAAAAAAAAAATTCTAAAAATTTACGGTAATACGGATAAACTCCCAAGAACTAAAATGTAGCAGAAAAAGTTTCAATAAAATGCACAGCAACCACCATCATCACCACACCACCACTGGTCACACCCGGGGCAAGGTAAGTGTTTTCAGGTGGTCTGCCGCCCCGACCAGTCTAAGCAGTAATTTTGCTCCACTTTGCTGTTTTTCCCTTCTGAATTTTATTTGCACAAAACAGTTCATTTGTTTAAACAAGGGATAGTTTCTAAATTGAGAACCTGTGTCATGTAAAGTTCTACCTTGGGGTTAAGCTGCTTGTGTGGTAATAATTTTCATTAAGTTTGAACTTTAATTAAATGTCCATCATGGGAAGACATGTTAAATAAGGGTTTTAAAGTTTCGCCCTGTTTTGTTCAAGGCTGTTTTATGTACAGGTGTATGCCCTCGTACGTACTCGTATATATATGGCTTAATAGTTTCCTATCAAAGTCAGAATTTTACATTTAATTATAACTTTTAATTCAGTTTCGTGTGCAGCACTTTCAGATATGAAGAATTTTTGAAAACGATAATTTTTAACCACATAATCTCTGGTAAGTTAGAAAATACTATTCAGATTTTTGTTTATTTCGTTTTATTGGAATTTAACACATTTAATATAACATCATTGCTTCCATAAAGTGCAGAGAAGTTTCACATGACCGCCGTACCAAACAGCCTTAAATTTGGTATTGAATTCTGTCACAATCGAACACAGTTTGTACTAGAGTTGAGCCGGATTTACACGAGGCAGTACATTCGTCCCTTACACGGTGGTAAATTGTACTGAGGCTTATTTTTTTTTAAATGTCCCGGTTTAAAAATAATGTCAGCGAGAAATTATAACATTAGGTGGAGCTCAAGGACAAGTAAAAGAGGTAAGATATGCAAGAAGAGATACGCAATAACATTAAGTACAAATTCCAAAAAAAAAAATTAAAACTAACCCTCGATGAAGATACACCTTATGCAAAAAGGTTAAGAGCCTGAACGAAACAGATGCTCCTTGATTCCCCTATTGGAATGTTTAAATTAGAGATGGGTAACTCAGATCTGAGTCAGCTCAATGATCCGCATCTTTAAAATGAGCCAATGAATCGGATCGCGATTCTGTGCTGAGTTGGTTCTTAAAGAGTTACGGGTCTTTCATCAACGACCAAATCTTATATTTTTTCTCGAATCTTAAAATTTTTGGATCCGACGAATCTTTGTACTCTTTAGGCCATTCATACACGAGGGATCATCCCTGCAAACAATTTCTCGGCTGCTCGTTTTCTCGAGCTATTTTCGAAAGACAACTTGTCGAGAATTATTCGAGAAACAATCGTTAAAATGATCCCTAAAGCTTTCACGCTCTTTTCATGGTTTTGTTTGCTTCTCCCTTCCAGAATTGCTTTGTTTTGCTATCGTGAGGAGTATATGAGTGTGTGTGCGTGAAGATGACTTGCCTGCGCAGGCGCGGTGGGAATTAGCTGGGCGTCCTTTTCAGTAGAAATCCTGGTTAAGACATGAGCATGCGTTTTTTAAATGCGAAAATTGGAGATAAATAAAGTGATTACATAAAATAGTTAAGATAATTAACAACCGATAAATAAATATCGCGGTAAGTACATTTTTTAACTTTTTTTTTATATATAGTAGGGACTGTTACGAAGATTTTAAGGGGTCGTGGAGCCTCCTACGATTTGTTTTGGGGTCGTGGGAGGGTTTTTTAGGTGCATTTTTTTAGTGCATTTTATGATGCACCTACGAATTGATGTAATTAGAGCCCCAGGTGAGGTGCAATGACTTTTTTGATTGATTATGAATTATTACATACAAATGCGGTAATTGCATAATTTAGACATGGGTGGCGTGCATAGGGTGCTTATGGTGGGGGGGCAACATTGAGGAGCCCCTCAGACCCCCTTAGAGGCAAATGCGGATTTTTATATTATTTTTTAATTGTTGTACGTTAAATTACTAAGATTTCGAGGGTTCTCCAAGCCTCCTACGATTTTTTTTGGGGTCGATTCGAAAAAACGAAACATGTATTCAAATAAATCATTCGAAATTCATTCGATATCGATTCGAAAAAACGAAACATATTCATAAAAATGATTCGAGATACATTCGACATCGATTCGAGAAATGTTTCGTACTTACCGCAATATTTATTTATCCGTTGTTAATTATCTTAACTTCACTATTTTATCTAATCACTTTATTTATCTCTAATTTTCACTTCCAAAAAACGCATGCGCACGTCTTAACCAGGATTTAACTACTGAAAAGGACGCCCAGCTAATTCCCACTGCGCTTGCGCAAGCAAGTCATCTTCACGCACACCCACTCATATACTCCTCACCCGATAGCAAAACAAAGCAATTCTGGAAGGGAGAAGCAAACAAAACCACGAAAAGAGCGTGAAAGCTTTAGGGATCATTTTAACGATTGTTTCTCGAATAATTCTCGACAAGTTGTCTTTCGAAAATAGCTCGAGAAAACGAGCAGCCGAGAAATTGTTTGCAGGTAAAGGAAGCAGCTTTTGTGTTGCTATGCGATGATTGTTTGTATTAGTGAGATGTCAAATATATTTTGACTCTGCTCGGGTGTTGATTTAAATCTGGTCGGGTGTTTAACTAAATCAATAAAACATTAGATATCATAATAGAAGAAAATAGTGCGTTGGTGATTTCAACTGCAGCTGCAGCCGCAGCATGTTTTTTCATTGTTAATTGTTGACTGTTTGAATGTTTATTATTTTCAACTCTATGGCAACGGATTAATTTCTTAATTGTGTGAGTGCGTGCTTCCCGTGTTCGCAGGTCGAAAGCAGGAGCACAAAAGTCTCCACCGAAGCACGAAACTCTCTACTTATTTCATCTCCGCACGCCTCCCTTACCCAGAAAAAGCTTTTGCTCCGGAACCTTGCTCCCTGGTGTTTGAATGGCCTTAATCTCTCTCAGCTCAACTTGCTGTTAGTGGCCATCCATAAAATACGTCACACGAATTTCATGATTTTTTTACCCCTCCCTCGTCACATTTGGGCGACTCCCCCCTGCCTAGTGCGACGTCACATATTTTGCAGCAATAGGGAACCTTGCTGGAAATTTCTCCCGCTAGGGGCGCCAATGTACTATAACGTAAACTTGAAGTGACACTTGTCTCCCGCCTGTCAGACAGTTCTTGATTTTTGTGATTTTACGGTTATTCAATGTTAAAATCTTATATTCTAGTAAATGTGCATCAGTGTTGTGTATTTGGATGCAATAATATTGCGGATTCATTTATTTCCTAAAAACAAAAAGTACGGGAGCTATGGAAATAGCTGTGCGTCGCAAAAGTTTAAGGGTACAAAACATTCAAGACTTTGTCCAGATCACTTTAGGTCTGAAGATTACATTAAATAAGGATTTAAGATTGGATATTATATTTTTGTTGCTGTTGCTGTTATGTTGTTGTTGTTTGTTTACGTTATACTTCGGTGGCGCCATCTGAGTTTACCTTTGCGTAAGATTCCCTATTAAAACAGCAGTTCCGAAATTAAATTTGTTTCCATTTAAATTATTTTTTAATGGTTTTATTTAGCTTGACCTCGTATATTCGTTGGTTTGTTTCTTTCTTCAAATCGTATCGATATCGAATCCCTTTCTCGTGCCGATAACGAATCGCATGCTCGTATCGATATCGAATCGCTTTCTTGTGCCAATAACGAATCGTATGCTCGTATCGATATCGAATCGCTTTCTCTAGCCGATAACGAACCTCAACGTTAAATCAACAGGTTAAGACTAGCCCGCCACGTAATCAGGATGGACGACGATAGCCGTATTCCAAAACGGCTTATGTTGGCAGAAATTCCAGGAATAGGCCATTAAGTAGACCCAGGAGGAGATGAATGGACTCTGTGACGGCTGGTGCAGAGACAATGCTCACCATTCGGAACTGGAGAACTGCCGAAAAGAACCGTCAAACTTGGAGAAATGCCCTAGAGGAGGCCAAGGCTCGATTTGGGCTGTAGCGCCATTGCATAGATGGATGGATGTCTCACGAGGAATAAAAGGAGCATAAGAAGACGAAGAAAGTATAGCTAATTACTTATCTTATATAATGGTCCCCGTGGTAAGAGCCCAGAGGAACGGTATATAACGCTTTATAGATTTTAGTTCCCAAATGAATTAAATAGCGACGTACAATTTTATCGACCCTTTCCAATAGTTCACCAAATTCTCAATATGAAGAGCACCTTGTAACAGCACACATTTTCGCTTAAGAGTTAAACCTGCTGCAGAGTTATTTCCAGCACCAGAAACCCAATAATCAAATCATCAGCCGTAACTCATCAACTTTCACGTTTCAAGCGCTTAAAGAACAAAAATTCAGCGCCCGAGTAGAGAGTGTGCAAATTAAAGCCGCCAGACTGCATAAAAATTCATGACAAAAGTTTTTAATTAAACCGCTAGGTGGTGGTTGCCTACTGAACGCGGAAGCGGGACTATACACATCCAGGTTGACGATCACTCTCATTCACGTATGTCACAATGTTTATAAGCCTTTATAAACTGGCAACAGCTACCGGGGCGGCTCACGGCTTACCTATAACCTGGCCCCATCCCGGCTCCGCTATGCAAAGTTTCGAGTTTTGATAAAACAAAAAAATTCATCAACACTCACCGGCGCGGTACACCCCCGGTGCACTTCCTTGCATTTTCCAATAAAAGCTGCAGTTACGGTAAGCTGCACTTGCACCAGTTTCCGAGGGAAACATTTAAACAAAACAGGAAAAAAACTTTTGCTTGTTGACTGGAAATGATTTATGGAACGTGAATGTGCTGCGCTGTTGCAATAAATTGCATCGTTTCAGTTGTTAAAGCATTTTTCTAAAAAAGAAAAAATGGCCGATATCGTGCTGAGTTTTTATTGCCTTTAGTAAGCAAACGGTTTACAATTTTCGAATGCCCAAACCAAAGACAGATGGACATAGAGAGTTTTTCAATAGCGGGTGATATACTGTGCCACACAAGTAGGTGCACTATTTTTGTGTGGATTTTTTTGGTTTTATGAACAATTTTAGAGAAGTTTCTGAAAGTTGCAGGCAATGTTATGGCGAAACAAAGGGCAGTTTGCACACCTTAGCCACTAACTCACACTTGGCCGCTTGGTCGGCCGAAGTTAGAGGCCCATACCTTGGAAGAACTTTGATAAATTTTACAAACCCTCGATTCAAAAACAAGAAACTGCAGAAATTCAAGTGGAACTGCTGGAAAAGACTGGAAAAAAGAATGCCAAAAGGACCAAGGATGAAAAATATCCTTCGATCCCTTGGTTAGGTGAAACTCCCATTAAGAGATGACTATGCAGCTATAATATTTTTGCCGATTGTAGCAAGATATTCAGTTTCTTATTTTACTTTATTTCGCGCAAAAATTCAGTTTGGAATAACTGACGATACAAAGTACCATTGATTTATGCCCTTGTTGAGCTGCGCACGGTCAAAGGTAACGAAAATCAGTTTTTCTCAAATATCTCCTAAACTATCGGTTTTATGCAATTTTTGGCTAAGTAAAGATTTTTCGTGAGATGAATCTGCAAAAAAATGTCTCATACGGAATTTACGCGAAACCAATGGTTTTTGAGATAAGGGGCTGAGAAAACTCGGGGGCTGCATTCTTTTCCGCGCCACCTTTGAAGTGTAATGCAAGCAGCGTTTTACATGGTATCCCTAATAGGCCTAGTCCGTAGGTTATAAGGTATGAAATGTTTTTTTGATTATCTCTCTATCTCTTCTATCTCCACCTCTTTCATGTTGTCATCTTCATCAACACTCATCCCAGAGGAAAATAACGAAATGAGGTTGGCGTTAAGGACTTTTAGGAAATTATTTGTGACCCCAAAATAAAGAGAATGGTGCAAGCTACACTATCCATCACTCGATACTCACATCAAAACGGTTTGTGTATGATGCGGGTATTACACTAAGCATTCATTTTTCTACCTCTTTTTCGTGTAAAGATTGTGATGCGTTTGTAGTTTTTTTTTTGTGGCAAGATGAAGCTTAGGAGTCACCCTTTGTACTACTAGTCCGTCATGTCTTACAAGTCATGGTGCAATGTATTGTAGTAAGCTTGATCTGAAGGAAAGATGAGATAGGATAGGTTAGGGGTCTGGAGGGTGCATGAGTAGATGCCGATGAACCTTGCGTTTGAACTCAGAGATGTTATATGAGCTCGGAAACACCGACTGCGGAAGAGAGTTCCACAATCGAGTTGTTCTATTTATAAACGAACTGCTAAAACGTAATGTGCGTGAAGGGGAGGGCTGAAGGGTGAAGGGGTGAGCCGAGTTGGCTAGTCTTGTGTTGCGGGAGAAAAATTTCCGTGTAGGCAGGAGGTTTTTGATTTCAGTGGAGCAGTCGCTATGAAAATAACGGTAAAACTTGCTGAGCGCTGCTACTTCCTACGGTGGCTTAAAGGATCAATGGAAAGGGTGCTATCGCCAATGAGTTTGATGGCGCGGTTTTGCACCTTCTCTAGCCAAGCCAAGGTGGTTTTAGGGGCGCCCGCCCAGATATACGAGTTGTATTCAAGGCGTGGCCGAATGTAGAACTTGTAGATTGTAGCCAAGGCAGTTGGATGAAGGAGAAACTTGCATCTCTTAAGGAAGCCGAGGCATTGGTACGCTTGTTTGGTGACTTGGAGTATGTGATTATTCCATCGCAAATCGTTGGATAGAGTCACGCCGAGGATGTTAAGATATGGATCAGCAGTTATATTATCCTCGCCCACTGAAATGGAGGGAAGGTTGGTGCAGGTTTTAGTGGAGAATAGACAGTACTTGGTTTTGGTTTCATTGAACTCGACACGATTCATGCTCAAGAATGAGTTTAATGTCCGCGTTAAGAGAGTTGGACATGAGTTCACGTTCTAAGAGACAAGGTCTGGCACTTGCTTGTCCTGTGTTGTGGGAGGGGTATCAGTAACGCAAAGTATCGTCATCGGCAAAACTATGAGGTGGATTGGAGGGGATTGAGAGCAGATCATTAATGAATATAAGAAAGAGAGTAGGTGAGAGAATCGCCGTAGTTGTGCAATAAACGCGGATGAGAGGGGGAATTTCTCATAGTTTTCGCAGATCCCCGAGTACGATGTTATATTTGCGTTAGTGTAATGGAGGGTGAGTCTGGCAAATTTTGTGGCTCAAAAGTGAGGAGTCATATGACGCATGAATTGTACTTCCCTGCGACCCCTTGCCTAAAAAACCGGGTTTGTGTATGGGGGTAATAAACGAAATGAATGATAGTGTAACTTGAACCAATTCCGCTGATAAATCTCCAGCTGCATTTTTTCAGAGATTCATGTATAAAGTGACTGGGCTAATTGTAAAATGGATTTGTTTTCGTCGGTAATTTTGATGATATAAGTGACATTGATGATAGTGAAGAGGATAATATTAGACACATCCGTAGATGTTTGCGTGACCGACTCAATCCTTTTGAATATTACGATAACACTGAACACGTACGCTACGGTATCCTACCAACAATTCGTGAAGGTCTGTATGTAAAGTTATGGCCGCTCAAAGTTCAACCTTGATCATGTTGTTGTGGTTGAAAGCAGTTCTTTGCGATTAATTCATAAGACATTAATTTGTGTGGGTTAATGCCACTTTAACTTAAAGTGCTAGTAATTACCT
Organism: Thereva unica; assembly: GCA_949987705.1. NCBI lineage: Eukaryota > Metazoa > Arthropoda > Insecta > Diptera > Therevidae > Thereva > Thereva unica. Next base: position 44,088,789 of record OX465281.1, on the reverse strand, counting down.
TTACAATGAGCCCTTGGTCGTATTTTCTCGCTTCTATAGTTTGCGAGCAATCCAACGCCAAAGTTCGCACTGCACGTGCTTGAAATAACTGATAACGCCATTTTTGTTGAATATCTCGTTAACGGTTGCTCATATGAAAATGTAGTAAACAGCAGAAATATGGGCATTAAAATATCTTTCAAATCAGCTATTGACCGAAACTCTGTCGGTTCATGTCCGCGGCATAGCGGTTGAAAAGTTCGATGAGAAGGTTACGACACTTCTCATCGAATAACTCGCTTCCAGACAGTTTCGCGTGTCGGATGAATTAGAATTTTATATAATGCTCGGAATTATCGACTCAACAAACTTGATTTTTTCAAATTTCCAAAAAAAAAAAAATCGTACATCGTAAAATTCAATTACATTTTACTAATTGCACTGGACTATATTGAAAAATCAAATATAAGCAATTGCTTAAGGCACCCTTGACGACTACTTGAAAAATAAATTCATTTTTATGGGTAAATAAGATCGTCTTAAGCATTTGCTTAAGCATCAACTATGAATACTTATTTGAATAAGATTTGCTTTATTAAGTACATGCTTGAGCACTTGCTTAAGGAAATGCTTAAGTAGCGACTGTGAATCGAAACGACACCTTAAGCAATTGCTTAAGAATGAACTTTGAATAAGAACTGACTAAGAATACGGGCCTAAGTTTAGACATCACCTTTTATACTGTCTGTCGGTCGTCGGTCACGTCATGGTGCTATATCACAGTAGTAAGTAAGTTTAGTACGATGATATAGCTTTAGGTTTATGAGGAGTCTGGAAGACTGGAAAGGAGATTACAGGCTTCTTACTAGTCATGAGTTAATGATCTAAAAGGTCTGTCAGCCTCCTGCCAAATATTACCGAAGATGTAAATGAGGAAAGAAAGGATATCGACACCTATAGCAAGGGGGGGGGGGGGGGCAAAATCGTACCGTCACCTCCTCGATGGTGCCCCCTGGATAACCAACCGACGACGGACGTTCTCAGTGCCCGGGGGTATAGCTCCGCTATCCTATCCGACGGGGTATAATTCACGGATCCGGTCCTCCTGGTAGTGGGTTTGGGCGTTGGGCTAACTACCGGACCCTGTAAAAACACATCACTTAAGAAACCCGAAGCAAAACCTCGGAACAGACGGGAAAACGGCAAAAACTACAGCAACAGCACCTGGAAATGATTTTCGGAACATGGAACACGCGAAGTATGTACAGAACTGCAGCATTTAAGTCACTATTAGACGAAGTGACCAGATATAAAATAAAATTACTCGCGTTACAAGAGATCAGATGGATAGGAGACGGGACAGTGGACCTTGGCAACTACAGGATATTCTACAGCTGTGGAAGGGAACATCACTTAGGAGCAGGCTTCGTAATACATAAGTCCTTTATTGATAATGTGATAGAGTTCAAGCCAATCAGGGAACGATAATGCTCAATATGACTCCGAACGAAATTTTTCACCCTCTAAATCATAAACGTACATGCAGAGACGGAGGGGAAAGCGGACACGACAAAGGACACTTTCTATTATTAGCTTGAACACGCATACGAAACGACCCCTTCCAATGACATCAAGATGGTGATAGGAGCCCTCAACGCCAAAATTGGAAGAGAGAACTGGCCCAGACCGACCATTGGAAAAGAAAGTCTCCACGAAACACCAAACGACAACGGACAACATGTTATCGTTTTTGATCGGTAGCTTTCCAGGCTTAGAGCTCTCCTCAGGATATCCGCATCTGGGATGAGCTTGAGACTACATTTCGTCCCATAGCTAGGCCTCCAGGCTCAAAATCTTGCGGTTTCTATGGATGTCATTAAAGCAAAGGAACCGCTGAAGAAGAGCATTACATTCTTCCTCCTAAATCAACGCGAAGTCCCTCGAGATATTGGAGAAGAATGAGAGCCGTCTAAGATGCAGAGAAGGAGTTTAGTAATCTGAACTGAACTGGTGGAGGGTTTGAGTTTGAGAGAGTGGGGCGCCGCCAGTGGCTTGAAATCAAGCACATCAACTTCCAAAACTCCAAAATAGCCACAAAAAACAAAAGACGGAACATGAAGGGGCTTTCGAGTAGGCAATACAACAAACCCCTAATACAAACGTTGTGATTAAGGTAAGCCGAAGATCCTGTATCCTAGCTAAAAGGCACATCAAAGCCTACCTTGGCCGAACTTCAGTTCAACGGACTTAATGGTATGTAGTTAGATTGTAGTTTGGAGTTTGGATAGGAATTTGGTTGTCTGGCTACCCACCCGGGCCTAACACGATCCGTCGGCACTGCTGAGGGGGATGGTAGTCTCTTCGTTCTAAGACTGCTTTACTAGCCAGACTTTTATATCGTAGTTCGTTAAATCATTAGTCGTTAGCCGTAAAATCTCACTATTCCAAGGCTGACTTCTTGATTTCATAACGAGAATACTTTTCAAAATCAAAACCAATTAAATGTATAAAATTTTTATAGAACTTTATATCGGTCCATATGTATTTATCAGTGTCATCATCAAGCAAATAAACACAGCTCGAGTCTTTTGAAAAGATTTATTCCATTTCTTTACATTTCCGTACGTTGCCATTTCGTGCCAGTAAAAGATTGAAGCCTCCCTTCTAATATTAAAGACGTTTTTCTTAGATGTCCCCAATTCATGTCCTTTATTATACAGACTCTTGTATGGAAATTACACAAGCACATGTTTATGCAAAGTCAATCATTACCCCCTGCATCAACAGAAACCCCTCGCCAATATATTATCGCGCCTTTTTTTTATCATATAGTGAACATAACTACTTCTCGTAATAACCATAACTCCCACCCAGGGGCGCTCGTGTTGGCGGGCGGGAACAGAAAGTCTATTTCAGTCCCAATATATATCCAGCGCCGTGAATTACTGAATTATATAAATCTGTTTGCCACCTGGTCCTAAATCACTGAAATTTCCTTTCCGTGCACGAAGCAAGCGAAAAGAGCCATTTAGCACCCACTTAGGAGGCAGCAAGAGGCGATAATTCCCATTGATCAAACTAAGTCAACTAGCAAATCCCGGCGACGCCTCCTCGCTAGTTCGCCGAAAAGGGCAATCAATCACAATTAATTATGCAAATGGAAATCAATTTGTTTTGCAGAATATTCGGCGTTTGAATTGCAGATAAGAGAGCCTCTAAAGTTAGGCAGTTTGTAAATTTGCATGTCGAGATGGGCCAATTGTTGCTTCAGGTGCAAAAGAACGATTAAGAGGGAGTCTTGACTAATCGCAAGGATATTTCTCAATCAGTAAACCAGTAGGGATATTTTTTTAAAAAGACAGGATTTGGTTTCGAATTTATTCATTGTGTGTCATTAACAATGAATTTGTATATGAGAAAAGGATTCTCGTAAGGCAAGAACCCAGACGCGGCTTTTTAAAACGTGCTCCCCAAATTAGGAAGTACCAACTAACACGAAACCAATGCGGTTTCTTCTTATTCTTGTTAGAGGAGGTCTAAACCATGCAGGAACTATGCATTTTCGGAACTTCGTCTAAGAACGTCTTACCAGTTACCAATTAGCCTATTCCGACTTTCCGTGTTGTTGAATTTTCCGAACGTGATGCAACTGGTCTTGCAATTCAACAAGGTGACTCTAGTGATCCCCTAAACTACCGCCCAATAGCAATTATTTCTGTTCTCTCCAAAGTCATGGTGACCCTAATAAACAAAAAGCTAATGGAATATCTGGAAACCAACAAAATTATTCATGACAGACAGTACGGCTTTAGATCCAAAAGATCTACTGGCGACCTCCTTGTATGTCTAACAGAGCACCTGCACAAGAGCATCCATGGCTTTGGTGAATCTTCTCTGGCTGCTCTAGTTATGTCCAAAGCCTTTGACCGTTTATGGCACCCAGCTCTGTTGTCAAAGCTCCAAGCTATCGGTAGTCACCCACAGCGCCGGCCCTAGGGTAGAGCGAGTGGAGCGGTCGCTCTAGGCGCCAGGTGGTAAGGGGCGCCAAAATGAATGCGAAAACCAATTTCGAGCAAAAAATTAAATATTAATGGTACGTTTGTAGCTAGTTAAGTCTATGTACTCATCAATATGACTCGAACCCCGCACAATCAGGGAGCACTGACTCCAAGTCCGATCGTACATGGCCTTAGCCCACATCCTGTTCGAAATCCAGACTGAATACGGCGGATCTAAACTCGATAAAAACCGCAATCCTAATGTGTAAACAATCGTGCTAAAATAATGAATGGTACTGCGTGAATGTACTAACGATGGACTGCGGATACTCAGCGAACTTCGGTTTGAATTAGCCTTCCATTGGTGATACCGAGCTCTGCCATGGGAGACCGCCCTTTCTCGCCGAGCTCGTAGTATCAATAAAAAATTACCTTAAAAAACGTTTGAAGATGGCACTCGTCTTAACGCTCCAAATATTTCTGGGGCTCCCACAGCTCCCAAAAGAACGACCTACAAGGCCAGTTAGATATTTTTGGATCCATGCTTCAAGGTGTCGAATGTGGAGGAAAGTTTTCGGGATTCTTCTTTAGGGAGGGCAGTCTGAGCCCATAAAACCAGGGATGGAGTATGTTGAGATAACTCCTTCATTGGGAGATCTCCTTAGATCCCATGCGGAAGTAAGGGCACCTAATTGGAGAAGCGACTCGGTGTGGCGCAGCCTGTAAACGTTTTATGCGATATCTGAAAGCTGGCTACTCTCGTTTAGAGGCTGATAGGGTCTGCGCGGCTCCCGAGGAAGAAAAGGATACCGATTTTCTTAATAAGAAGAGAGTTATATCATCTGGATGTTCTCTTAGGCATAATAACCCGGCAAAAAGGGCGAAGGCTTTGGCCATATGGTTTCAAAAACCTTCAGAAAAGTCGGACCCATCCATAATGAAGTCTAGAACAACTCTCCAAAGCCGACCTTCTGTCAAATAGCGGAAAGTGTCTGAATTGGCGTGCTTACGACTAATGCCTAACCTCCAGCGGCAAAACCAACCACGAACCAACCGACCAAAGAGCTGCTTCTTATTCCTTCTCATTGTAAATTGAGTTACCCGTCTCGTTCGTGTTTTGGTTGACATGGGTAACTTTACGTATGTGTTAGTTAAACCATTTGAGTTGCCACATGAAATTCAGCGGGCATTTTAGTACAAAAATGTCAAAAATCAAGGCATAAATTGAAGGGTTGTAAGTCTAAAGGGTCTAAGTGCCAAAAAATCAAAAGTCAATATTTTTATGAAAATACAATCTACGTGGCAAGCCTAATAATATCCAAATGGGTCAAGGTGCCTGTTTCTTTTAAAATTTTACTTACACACAAAAAAAATTGTGGCGGGCCGTAAGTGCCAACGTGTTTTTTATTATGTTTTTTGTTATATCTCCAAATAATAAAATTGGCACTTAGACCCTTTAGACTTACAACCCTTCAATTACATTAATTGGTTTTTGCAATATCCCGCCAAAAAATATGTCAACAGAAAAGTCTAATCTAGTAATAATAACAAAAAAAAAAGACATTTCTTACATTTCACATCTACAGTGATAGAAAAGTGTGTGAACACATTTTGTCAGCTAATTCAGCTTACTGGTACGTGGTTGGTTCGTGGTTGGTTTTCCCATTGGAGATTAGACATAACAATCCGGAGACTATTCTGACCACGAAACAACTAGTTACCGTGCAAGGAGGTCTTCTGGAGGCGGTAGCCGAATTGGATCAGACTCAGAACAGCCCAGGTCAGTAGGGGTCGGTGCACCCTCTATGACGGGCTGCCTTAAACCTTAGAAGGAGCAAGCCTTGTTGCTGTAGAAAGGAACAAGCTTCCGCGCAGCCTTTTTGTAATCGGGTACTTTCCGGCAGCAACAAAAGACCCCACTGGTATTATGTTGAAAGGATAGGGGTCCAAAAGGTGACCCTAAGGATGTAGGAGTGGAGAATACTCTACAAAGTGTGCCTCATAAAATTCACAGAGATGACTTTGTCAAGATAGTCTATTAACAAGAAGGTGACTCTCTCCACCGTCTCAACCTTACTATCAATGCAATACAAACAACCAAATAGCCTTAAAAAAAGGTGGTGCTTTCGGCGAAATTTTGGAGAAGTAACTCTGAGAAAACATACTATTGCCACTACAGACGGAACTGTGACCCTAAAAGCACCATCGAAATCCTTATTGAGCCCCAGCCCATAGGGCTTGCAAAATGGGAGATATAATCTCCGTAAGGAAATGGCAAGCAGGCAGTACTCGAAAGAACTTTTATCTAGGACAACTGGAAATACAATTTATGTGAAGTGAAAGGTCGAACAAAGGGCGCCGAAAGATAATCTCTCTCCACCCTTAACAAGGGCTAGGGCCGGCGCTGGTCACCCAGTTCTAAGAAAATGGATTAAGAGCTTCTTTTCTGACCGTTCAATAAAGGTAGTATTGGATGGCATCGCATCTAATTAACACACCACCTCAGCCGGATCAATTCTTTCACCCGCACTTTTCCTAATATTCATAAATGGTCTGCTCTCAATCCCTTCCAACCCACTGCTCAGCATCGCTGATGACAGCACCCTGCGTTATTCTTACTATTTCGACAATATTAGACAAGCATGTGCCAGAACTTGTCTTCACCATCGTGAACTCTTGTCCTACTCTATCAACAGGGACATCGAACACATTCTTGATTGGGGCCGCAAGAATCGTGTTGAGTCCAACCCATCCAAAACAAAGTACTAGCTTTGTTCGTGTACTTTGGGCTGAGAGTGGGGGTAAAATTTGCTAAAGGTAAGCGAACGGGTTTCGGGTGGAAACTTTATCTGACATAGTTTTGACATTTCTAAAAACTGTTTACTGTGTTTATTTATTTGTTCTAGAGTTTTAATAATTATTAAAAAAAAAAGATAGATAATAACATTTTGAATGTAATTTTGTGCGAAAGTGATGAAACCAGTTCAAGTGAAGAAGAATTTGACACTATTATAGAGAGTGCAATACATTTATTGGACAGTAATGAAATTAATGATTCTGTAGAAGCAATTTTATTGGCTGGCTGCACAAGAACCTATAAGAAGAAGGAACTGTATCAATTTTTATATGGAAAATGTTGTTTCCAAATACACCGATGTAGAATTTAGGAAACATTTTAGAATTTCCCCAAAACTTTTTAGCGCTATCTCAACGGAATTCGGAAAATCCGAAATATATTCGCTACTGAGAGAGGACAAAAAAACTTCCCCAGAGAAACACATTCTGGTATTCCTGTGGTTTGCTGGGCATGAAGCTGCATGCTTCAGAGATATCGCAGACCGTTTTGATTTGTCCATTTCCACAATTTCGGCAATAATCACCAGAGCAACAGTATTTTTAAGCAACACTTCGTCCCGTGTGATTCAATGGCCTAACGAAGAAGCAAAAAAAGAAACTGCGGAATATTTTATGAAGTCTGGTTTTCCTAATATTATTGGTAAATATAATGTGTGAAAATAATAATACGATATTAATTAAAAGTTTAATGTGTTTAGGAGCAATCGACGGCACTCACATAAACATTGAACCACCGGCTAGAGGTAGGGACAGCTATATAAATAGGAAGGGAAGATGCAGTATACAGTTACAAGCTATAGCAGATCACAACAGAAAATTTATTAATATTTTCGTTGGATTTCCAGGCTCTACGCACGATAGCCGTGTTTTGAAAAATTCATATATATATCCAAAAATAAAGGAAAAATGTGGAGGTAAAGGTATAACAATGTATTATTTTGTATATCACTTACATATTCATTTGCAGATTATTTAATACTGGGAGACTCTGCTTATCCTCTAATGGAAAATTTAATGACGCCGTATCGTGACAATGGACATTTAAATGAGCGACAGAAAAATTATAACAAAAAAACTAAGTTCCTGCAGGGTAGTTGTGGAGCATACTTTCGGTATTCTGAAGCAACGGTTTAGGCAGCTATACGGATGTAAATTGCGTGGAGTTCGGAAACTCAATCATTTCATTCGTGCGTGCTGTGTGTTACACAATTTAGCGGATGAAGATGATTTGCCATTTATTTAACCTCAAATTGTTCAGAGTTCTACGGATAATGAAGAAGAAGCTCCATTTGAGCAACTAGATAGCAATCGGGCAAAAATCCGAAGAAATGAAATAGCTTGGTTACTTCAAAATTAAGTATATAAAATCTATGGTTTTTTGTTAATACTACCAATCAATGTTTTCAATAAATCATTTTTTTCGGCTAAAAGTTTTTGTTATTTTAATTCCCGTTCGTTTTTTTTGTTTTATAGCATCTTTAAGGATGCTCACCACTTCTTCACGATAACTTTTTGTTTCAATCGCTTCCTGCTTCCTCTGTTCGTGTAAAGCATCTAATTGCTCTGCGACCGACATTTTCCTTTTCTTTATCTTCGATGTACTTCCAGAACCTTTAGTAGGAAAAAAGATATATAAATGATTTAAAAATGCCTTAATTTATTTACTAGTATTTGAAGAATCATGCTCCCCCGCATTTTCCGTATTTTCTCCTAGCAGAGTTGCATCAATGTCCTCGTCTCCCAACAGATGCTCCGGATTTACGGCAGCATTTTCTTCAACCATTTCTCCCAGTTCTCTGAAAGATAGTTAAGGTTTATTAAAATAAAATATATTGCTAAACACAAACTATACTTTTCGAATGGGCAACTGAGCCTTGCTCTTCCAGTTTGATTATTGTTGCATTTTACATCCTTGAACCGTCTTTCCAGTGCATTATATTTATTCTCGATCTGGGTACTCGAATAATTGTACCCAACTTCATTTAACTTTTCTTGGATCGCCACCCACATTTTCTTTTTGGTTTTTAATTTGCTGCACTTTCCGACCATAGGTTTCATCTCAGCGACAAGACTTAGCAGCAATTTAGTGGCACTCTCCAGCTATGAAGTTTTTGCGTCCTCATTGACATCCACTTCATTGTGAACCTGAAAATTTGCAAATATTTCAATTCCCAATTCCTATGCCCATGGAATTATAATATACACATTACCTGTTGTTCTGTGTTCTGAACTTCTTCATTTTGCTGCTCTTCGTCCGTTCGTAAAATATATGGATCCTGCGGGCATTGTGATATCACAATATTGTCAGAACTGGAAAATACTTCCTGGAGTTTCTGTGGATCTTAAATAGAAAATTTATTTTTAACAACTCTACGTTGACCTATGTATATAATTAACCTACCATTTTTTAAACACGCGAAAGTCCTAGGAGAGCATTCAATTTGAATGTTGGTGGCTTTATTCTGCTCCATTTTTTTATAAATATTAATAAAGAGTATAGCAGGGTAAGCATAGGTCAGATGCCCCTCGGGAAAGTTAGGTTGATATTTTTACCTTAACATCACACTAGTAAGGGGAACTATTCCCGAAATTATCGTACCTCTGTGAGCGCTGATTCTTGAAATAAATTAATTAATCGAATTTTTGAAAAAAATATTTTTCTCTCTTATAACGTAACGGATTGTTATGATTTTTTGGGATATGCTAGATACACCAAAGAACTGTTAAACAAAATATTATTAAGTATTCTCAGTGATTAGAATGTCTCAAAATCCCGAATTTTAAATTTACAAAAATGGAAAATGTCACGTATATCAACAGACACTATCACCATATTTTTTTTATAAATAACCCTTACTATGCTCTACAATATATATTTTTTTCAAATTTTTCGCAAGGGTAGAACAGTGTTAAAAAAAATATAATTACTACTCATATATAAATATTAGAAAGATAAAGTTTTATTAATAGCAATAATATTAATAATGTTAATATAATACATATAATACAGCAATTGTAATATTAATTAATATCAATTAATCATAATCACTGTTTTCTTCAATGGTTACAATGGATGTTGACACAATATTATATCTTCGGCCGTTATTAAGATTTTCTTTTGACCTTTCACTTTCAACACAAATCGCCCACACACTACACATTTGGGATTTTTCTCTTTTGGCATTTTTATTAACTAAAAATAATTACTTCACTAATTAAATCCACCTGAAATATTACTACTTTAAATACAATATCAAACTAGTGTAATACTGCTTCTTTTTACCTGAATATTTTTAGAGGAACAATATTTACTGAAATGTATCTACATATACCTATATACAACAATAAATAATAAATAATAAAATATAATGATTTCGTAGAAGTAAGCACAAAAAAAGAAAAACACTTATAAAATTCGAGATAAAAATGAATTTGAGATTAAAGTAATAAACGCGGTTCAACTTGTAGTGTATTAAGAGTAAACAAAAGTTGCGAATTTCAAAATCTGTTTTATTCTGTTCTAATCGGTTTTGGAACAGTATTTAATTCTCATCGGACACGACCGAAACACGAATGAAAATGCAATCCTAAATGACTTCCAGAAAAAAACTTTTACTACGCATTTAATTACTTTTTTGCTGTATTAATCTGGCCTTAGCTTCATTCCATTTATGGTACCATTTACCATTTAGTGCCCTTAACCAATAAGAAATTCTACCAACTACGCAATATACTATATTTTATTCTACGTCATGCGTCATGTACTATTTTTTTCCTATCAATGCATCGGTAATTGTTCTTTAGCTATGCGTAACATTTATCAACTACGCAATATAGTGTATTATTTTACGCAATATAGTGTATATTTTATTGTTCCTGCAAAGTCTACCAGGCATGCGTCGTCTATTATTTACTCAGTTATTGCTGTAGATGTTACCATAGATCAAAGCATTAAAAGTGACTTACGGCCGATAATGGTTAATACAATTTTGCTCTCGATAATTGGTAAGGGCAGTATCCAGAACGCAGTTAGGGTAGGTGTGAACAGTGGGCATTGAAGCCTTGGCGCATAGAGACAATTAATGGAGGAGTGTTCAAAGCCTTGACTCAAGATATAGCCAACATAAAAATCGAAAGATATATTTTAGGGGTATTCAAAATACCTTTTTAATTTTTGTGTCACTTGGGTGGAAATACTATTAAATGCGGAAAATGAGTTAGTATTTGTAATAATTAACGCTCACGTCAATTTCACATCATAATTATAGCAACTCATAATTCGCGGTATGAGAACCAGATGAACGTATCTACAAAAAAATCAAAACAATTTTTTTTTTTTCATAAAACGGTTCACAATAATATTGTCATATATTGTGAACCGTTTTATGACAAAAAAAAAAAAACTTTTTTTGATTTTTTTGTAGATACGTTCATTTGGTTCTTATACCGCGAATTATTATAATACATATACTATATAAGAGTAGTAATTATATTTTTTTTAACACTGTTCTACCCTTGCGAAAAATTTGAAAAAAATATATATTGTAGAGCATAGTAAGGGTTATTTATAAAAAAAATATGGTGATAGTGTCTGTTGATATACGTGACATTTTCCATTTTTGTAAATTTAAAATTCGGGATTTTGAGACATTCTAATCACTGAGAATACTTAATAATATTTTGTTTAACTGTTCTTTGGTGTATCTAGCATATCCCAAAAAATCATAACAATCCGTTACGTTATAAGAGAGAAAAATATTTTTTTCAAAAATTCGATTAATTAATTTATTTCAAGAATCAGCGCTCACAGAGGTACGATAATTTCGGGAATAGTTCCCCTTACTAGTGTGATGTTAAGGTAAAAATATCAACCTAACTTTCCCGAGGGGCATCTGTCCTATGCTTACCCTGCTATACTCTTTGTGAAATAAATACTTCCTTCACGCATATATTTCAATTTATTAATTATTAAAACACTCCCAAATTATTTATTTATTCTAAAACACACTTTATTAATTCACTTTTAAAAAAATTACTTATAAAAACAACTTTTCATCAAACGATGGTTGTCATTTCTGAACTGTCAACGAATAAAATTTGACAGAACAATTTAACCATAGGAAATTTCGTGGGTTGTTCAGGAAAATTTATGCCTGGGGAAGCGAAATTTCCCCTGTCCAGAAAGTAAACGAACGGGTTTTGGGATAAAGTTTTATAAAACTTTATAAAACTTTAAGTAAACGAACAAAGCTACTGTCTCAATACTTATAAAACCTGCACCGACGTTCCTTCTGTCTCAGTGGGCAAAACAAATCTTACAGCTGATCCTTCTCTTAACATCTTGGATGTAACTTTATCTGAGAACTAGCGATGGAATGATCACATATTCCAAATTGCTAAACAAACATCCCAATGCTTAGGATTTCTTAAGAGATGCAAATTTCTGCTCCCACCAGCTAGAGCTACAATCTACAAATCCTACATTCGGCCCCGCCGCGAGTATAACTCATTTGTCGTCTAGGCTAGCGCCTCTAAAACCGCCTTAGCGTGGCTGGACAAAGTGCAAAGCCGTGCCACTCGAACCATCGGAGATGACAGCCTTTGCATTTTGTCTTGTCTTGTCTTGTTCTTGCTTTGGTCTTGCTAAATATGTAGGTATACAATAAAAGGAAGAACTGCAAGAAAATTCTTGCTCATCCCTATTGTGGACTACTCAAACATTTTTTAAGACAATCGAAAACTCACTCCAAATGCACAAATCAATTGGAAATTTCATCTGAAAACTTTTACACTTCTGTTAAACAAAAGTAGAAGGTCGAAAAGATACAAAAATCCCTGTTTATCTCGATTTACTATTTTGTGAACGTCCAAACTTTGCAACGCAAAAGATAAAACCAATGACTCATCTATCATTCTCTGACTTCAATAATAATTTACATAAAGTTTTCCTGATAAATTTCAAGCACGTGATGATCACATCTGCAAAGTGATCGTACAATTTCAGCGTTTAAGTCACATTTTGGATCTTCCTTCTGGAAATTTTGTGCATTAATTCTTTAAGGCACTGGTAACATATAACTGAGGCGATACTGAATAGTTAGATGTACTAGACTAGTTAGTATACTCGTACATATCTACTAACAGCAAACCGGTCTTTAAATTATAAGACCAGCATTGGTGGTCCAGCGGCATTTTCAAGCACGATCTACTCCCCAAATACCCTTGTCTCTTGTTCACATTACAGATCAGGCTTAGTTCGTCACATGAAATACTTTTTCGCTTTGTTCGATCATCAACAATCAAGCCTAAAGCCAAGTCACTAATATACCCCTTCTGCAAGATCTAGAGATTTAACTCACACTCGACTGCGCTGTGGCAAGACCGAACGAAGAACTCTCAGTTGATCGAGTGACCAGTAAACAACCTGATCTTGCTGCCACACCACATCACGGTAACTGAGCAGAGTAGAGAGTGGGACTTTTTCGCGAACAACAAAAATAAAAACATGGAAACTTGTTATGATGTTTGCTGGGAATTTATCCCCAGTGTGTATGCAATTTCCGTAAGGTCGAGTATCACTGAAAACGCGATCTTGTGCTGGCAAAAATAAACTTATAGCCCGATACAAGTGCAGGTTTGATTCTCCTGTGTGACTTTGCGATTAATCAAAAATCGAAGCTGTCTTATCACATAATTAATACCAGAGAGAGGAGATAATCCTAGTGATGACCTCTACCTTAACGATCGAGCATTGTGTGTGATCAGTAGCTTCTCGGTATTGTTCTTGTGTTATCGTTTTTCTCATAATTTAAGTTTTATTTAAATCAGTTTGGAAGATGTTTAAATACACTTTATTTGTGGTTAGTTTGTTTACAATTGCGTGGTGTTTGGATGACACAAGTGATCTTCTAGACCAAATATTCAAAAGAAACGATACGAGTACAGATTCTAATACAGCAATAAGCGATCGGTCAGAAGCTGAAGCTGAAAAGTGCGACGATGGACAGCAATGCGTGCTATATTATCTCTGCAATGATACAAAAATCATAACCAATGGAGCAACATTGATCGACATTCGTGCTAAAGATGGTTCAGAATGTGACAGCTACTTGGAAGTGTGTTGTGGCTTGGACTTCCAGGTATGTGTATGGAATTGTGAGTATATTATTTTTGTTTTGTAATCATTTACTATTTCAGCTATCGTCCGTCGTGAGTGATTCAAGGGCTGGACAGCCAGCCAGCCAGCCACAGCTTTGTGGATACAGGAATATAGATGGAGTTGGCTTTAAAATCACTGGAAATATGCAAAACGAATCAGAATACGGTGAATTCCCATGGATGGTTGCGATATTAAAACGTGATAAGCTAAACGATAAAACTCTTAACATATATCAATGTGGAGGTTCTCTAATTCACCCGTCTGTAGTGTTAACAGCAGCTCATTGTGTAGCAACGAAACCAGTGAATAGCTTAGTCGCTCGAGCTGGCGAATGGGATACTCAAACTACAAGAGAGATGTATCCACATCAAAATCGATTCGTAGATCGTGTCATTTTGCATGAGAAATACCACCGTGGAGCACTTTTCAACGATATTGCCCTGCTATTCGTGTCGGAGCCCTTCGAACTTGGAGAAACTGTGCAGCCAGTATGCCTACCGCCTCCTGATCAAAACTTTGATCACGAATCGTGCTTCGCCACCGGATGGGGCAAGAACAAATTTGGAAAAGACGGGGAATATCAAGTTATATTGAAAAGGATCGGAATATCTGTAACTCCGCATGAGAAATGTGAGGAGGACTTACGTAAAACGAGGTTAGGAGAATTTTTCGAGTTGGATGACTCCTTCTTGTGTGCAGGCGGAGCTGCAGGAATGGATACATGCAAGGGAGATGGTGGATCGCCATTAGTTTGTCCTATTAAAGGAATGGAAGGCCGCTACTATCAAGCAGGAATAGTTGCATGGGGAATTGGATGTGGAAGTGGTGTACCAGCTACTTATGCTAGTGTTAGTTATCTAAGAAGGTGGATTGATGAAAAACTATCTGCTGCAAATATCGAGAGTTCTTACTACACACCTTAGTATTGTTGGGCAATAGCGTTTCTAAGGGGCGAATATCTATCATTGGTGATCAGCAAAATAAGGTCTCCAATCAAAGATGGGACTACACAAAAACCATGTAAATTGCTTAGTAGATACTCTAAATAAAATAAATACAATAGTTGTACGTAAAATGGGTTGTCAGAAATGTTTTTTTAGTATATTTGGCCGAAATCAAAAAAATTTATTTATTTTTAATTTTTATAAAGTTTTAGTTCTTATTCTTTAGCACCAACCCGGCTAGGGTCCTGGCCTACAGCCACTGTTCCCTCCACCGGTCCCAATTCTGAAACGATGTCATCCAGCTTGGCATCGCTAAGTTCTGGGCGTATTGGTTTACGTAGGCTTTCTTCCAGTGGAGTTTGGGTCTCTCCGGCTGTCGCAACCCATTGATCGCCTCGCAAGGAACTTTCCGAACGGTTCATCTTCACTCATAAAAGCAAGAGGCCTCCTGAGCTTTACATTCTCCACAACGTTTGAGCCACTATGGCGCTCGAACATTTCATCATTGTAGAACCATCGGAATTTTCCATCCTTGCACAGGAAGCCAACAATTCTTCGAAGCATTTTCTCTCGAACACGACTTCTTATTCTTTTTTGATCCGTTAGCTGTCGGTCCGAGCGGGACGTCCCTGCAACGAATACGCTGCTGTCGATGCCTCTGGGTCTCGAACTCTATTCACGATTAGTTTCCATTCATGTCGATTTTTGGCGGCTTCTCGAGCCTCGGTAACTGGTAATCGTTGATTCTTTAAGTCACCCTCGATATTCTTTAGCCAGGTTTTCTTCTGAATTCTCCACTCTGCGAGACGGTCTCGCCATAGAAGTTAACGTTGCAAGCGGTTATCATCCATTCGGCAAACATGCCCAAACCACCGTAGACGACGTTTTTGAATTTCTTCTTCGATCAGTGTCTTCTGATCGCATCTTTGTCTGACTGTGTTGTTTCGAAGGCGATCGCGTAGTGAGACACCGAGGATCTGCCTCAAGCATCGCATTTAGAAGACCTCGAGCTTCTTAACGTCCAGTTTGAGCAGTGCACACGTTTCAGATTCATAAACAAGAATCGGAAGGATCAGGGTTCGGTAAGATTAAGTCGGTTACGAAGTTGTTGTCGTCGCATCGAAATCCGAGTCTTCTATCAAATGCTTCACACATAATCGCGTCGATCACAACATTGAAGAGAAGTGGCGAAGCGACGTATCCCTGTCGGACACCCGTTTGAATCGGCAGCTCCTCGCATAAGTCGCTTCGAATTCGAATGCTGCTGATTGAGCCATAGTACGAGACTTGGAGAAGTTGAATGATTCTCAATGGCAAGTGTTCGGTTTCCAAGACTCTCTACAAGCTGTTCCAATCAATGCAATCGAAAACGGATTTGAAATCGATGAAAACGACGACAGTTCGTTTGCCGCAACGAGTTTTTTCTTCCATTAGCTGGCGGAGTGCGAATATTTGATCAATGCATCCTCCATGTGGTCTAAATCCCGCTTCTTCTTTCCGGCTCGTTTGCTCTCGATGTTTCTGTAGCCTCGATTGTATGTTTTTCGTAAATACTTTGCCGACGATCGAAAGAAGGCTAATACTGCGATAGATCTTGCATTCCCGACTGTCACCTTTTTTCAAAATTGATCGCTTTCTTCCACGCCGAAAGGACATGATCCGAATGTCATATGTGTGTTATGAGGTCATGAAGTCGATTTGATAAGACATCACCTCCGGCTTTGATCATCTTAGCGGTTATTTGATCTATTCCCGGCGCTTTTCCATTTCTCAGCGATTTTATTGTCATCTTCACCTCGATAATTGTCGGTTCGGTATCGGGAAACTGATTCGTCGGCTGTTCAATAATCGGCGGTTCGAATGCTGGACCTTGCGGTGGGTTCGTGGTTGTACAGCTGGTGGAAGAATTCTCTTAGGCTTTAATGGGGAGAAGTCGCAAAAGCACCATCCAATTTTTTGATGTTGTCGTTTGTTGATGTTGTCTTGCCGCCTAACCGGCGGATTTTCTGGTGCAGCGTCCGGTACTCATGTATCGACGCCGCTTTTTTCATATTGAGATCCATGGCTGCGTACGGATAAGTTGACACAACTCCATTGCATTTTTCCATACGAGAACACCATGTGCTTAGTTTTGCTTTCGTAGATGTGCAGTCCCAGATCTGGTGCCACCAGCTTAATCTGGATAAAACTTTCGTGTACAGCTCTTGATATTCTTTCAATGTTGTCAATATCTTCCGCATAATCCAGAAATTGGGTGGACTTTGTAAGGATTGTGGGCTTTGCTAGCAGTCCTAATGTTTTTCTCCAACGCCAAGTAGAAAAGAAAGCAGGCCAGACCATCCCCTTGTCGGAGTCCATTATAGTTTTTGATTTATCTGGACCGTGTTCCAAATATTTTTACTTGGGTTGCAAAATTGGTCAAGGCCAACCTGCCGTGTCAGCTTATGTGGGGATGCCGAATTCTCTCATTCATGGCTTTGTAAAGTTCACTCCTGTTTTTCTGGGTAGTGGCGAATACTCAACAACGTTATACGACGTTTATTGGTGAACGCTGTGATTTTTTATGTGGCAGGCACATGATAAATTTTTTCCAGTCATAGTTTTAGTCCTACATATTTAACTCCGCTGGGATACCGTCTACGTTTTTAAGCCGATTCTATTCTATCCTTTTCAGGGACGCCTTGGTGGGCACTGCGTCCTATTTTAATTGGTCTATTGTGCCAACCCCGTTCTTATAAACCTTCTAGGCTTTTATTATAGCCTAAAATTGATTTAGTGTTCATATCAAATCTCCATTCATGGCGGCGGAGAAGTAATCTCTCCATCTTTGGAGTCGCTCCTTGCGCTCTTAACGCTCCGCGCTCTTAACGGCATGCTTTTTAGTAGAGTGCTTTCCCGTGAGCTGGTTAGTGATTTGATACAGCCCTTTACTGTGGCCTGTGTTTGCCGCGTTTTCCGCTTTTTCTGCGAGCTCATTTATCTGCTGCCTTTTATCGCGCTGGACACTTCCCTTTACCTCCCGGTGTAATTGGGAGTAATCCCGTTCAAGTTGGTAACGTCTTTACGGGTCGTTTGTAGAGCTGACGTTATTTTTTAGGGCCCTTCTGCGTTCTATATTTTGCCAGGTTGTGTCCAAGATCCAGTGTTGCTGGTGGTCACTTCCCTCATCTGCCCCCCTGAAACTCCTGACATCCTCCAGAATAGTTCTCCATCTGCAGCTGACGGCCACGTGATCTATCTGATTTCTCGTTCTACCAATGGGCCGATGTCAAGGTCTCTTTGTGTATCTTCTTGTGACAAAAGTAAGTTCCACCTACCATGAGCTGGTAGGAACTACAAAAGTCAACGAAAAGCTCACCATTGTTATTGGTAACTTGGCTTAGGCCTTAATTTCCAATTGTTTGTTCAAGGCGGGTGCTGTCATGGCCGATCTGTGCGTTAAAGTCACCCGTTAATATAATGATGTCTCTCCTTGGAATAGAGCCTTTGATGTCATATTCTGCGCCTTCTGTTGGAGCATAGCATTGGACTACCGTAGTACTTCTTAGTCTGGTACGCAGGCGCACGGTAATAATCCTCTCAGAAATTGGTGACCAGCTAATGAGACTGGACCTAGCTTCTTTGGTGAGCATTACGCCAACGCCACTCCTACGGCCTTCAGTTTCATTTCTCCCAGAATATAATGACTCACCGTTTGGGCTGATATCATGTTCGCCTGCATCGGGCCATCTGATCTCGCTAATGCCCTTATGACACTCGCTTTTTTTCGGCTGATAAATCTTTTGATTAGAGTGAGAGGAAATTTTAGCATAGGAAATTTAAAATGGAGTGAGTGAGTGACCAACAAATTTGACAAAATTTGAATGGAAAAAAGGAATTGCCATAAGCATTCTAGCAGTTCTACTGGAAAATATTGAAAACAATTTCAATATTTTTTGACGTTTCTTGATTTTTTGACCGTTTGTGAAAGACCGTTATAGATTTTCGTGTAGTGCTTCAATTTTACTTTTCCAATTAAAGATAGATGTCAAATCTTGAAATATTAGCAGCCGCAAATATAAATTTGTTAAATATGGCTGCATGTGAAACTAAGAAAAAGAAAAAATATTCTGCGAAATGGCTCCTACGTCGGAATACGGAAGGTCTCAGCCATAAGTTAACCCATTAACCGCCAAAATAAAAACAACAGAGATATTTTTGCAAAAAGTTTATTTAACTAATGTTTACGAAGCAAATAAACCAAAAAGTATGAAAAATCTTAAAAAAAAAAAAGTAATTACCCTGCCTTATAGGGAGGTGTACACAATTGAGTACAGCGGCGTATTATAGGTGAAAATTTTCGAAGCAAGGTTTTTCTACACATAGTGTTTTGAAACACTTTTTGCACTGCCAGCGAACTCTTGAATGACATTGAACACATCGTAAAGGCTTTGCAAGTTTCTGAGGATAGTGTCCTATACCGTGTTGCGGTAACCCTGGGACCAATGAAGACGAAGGTCGGGCCTTGTGTTGTTTTTCCTGACGTAAGTAGAATCTCGCAATGCTGCGTCGAAACAGTAGCTGATCCATGTTATCACTGTGACTCATTACATGTAAACGCCAGGCATTTGCAATAGCCATATCTATCATGTATGTGAACAAAACCCACCACCACTTTTTGCCGTGAATAGCAATCCTGTATAGTGAAATTGATTGATCCAACACATCCACCCCGCCCATGTTTTTATTATAATTTTGAAAAAGTTTCGGGATATTGACGTCTATCTTTTGACGTTGTACCGGAGACCATCGTTTTACAGCTCCCAAAGGTTCAATAGTGTCATAGTTTGTCCCCATTGTACAAACACTATTATCTTTCCATCTCACTAATAGTATTTCGTTTCGCTTATCGAATCTATAATCGTACGAAGCTCGATCTTCTTTCTTCATTTCTTTAGTGCTTTTGAGAGGGCATTTTTTTGTTCTATTTTCAATTATAGTTCCTGTCGCACGATACCCTTCTTTTTAGCTTTTTCAAAAAAAAAAGCTTATACAGAGGCTCTGTCCGTCTGTCCGTCTGTCCGTCTGTCCGTCTGTCCGTCTGTCCGTCTGAAGCCTACTTTCATCTCTGAAAGTACTGCAGATACAGACTTGGGAAATATCTCAAAATGTAGCTCTTGGTCAAAAGACCAAAAACTGAGAAAATGGTCTGGAAATTTCAACCAGAAGTATATTTAACAACAAAAGTATATTTAACAACAAAAAAGAGATTTCTAATAAAGTTCATTTATCGGTAGCCTAGAGGTAAGGGTCTTGGGTCCTATCCCAGGCGAACCAAGTTCAATCCCCGACCGCAAAATGGTGAAATAAATTTTTTTTTTACTTGGGTGTAACATGTTTTAATTCTATTTCTCACTAAATTATATTATTTAATAATGATACTCAGGAGAACATAAACATTTATTTAATTAAAAGTGCAAAAAAATCATTTTCTTGAGTTTTTATGGCTCTTCGGCGGCTTTATAAATCATTAAGAAATTTCGCGGAAATAATATAAAGTATTTATTTGTTTATATGCATATTTTATATGCTGTTCATTTTATTATAGTTTATAGTTATGTAGGTGGTGCTGTAGACCAAAACAAAAATTCAATTTTATCGAACTTCGCTGTGGATTTGTCACAATCAACCAGAAGTATATTTACACAACAAAAAAGAGATTTCTAATAAAGTATCGGTAGCCTAGAGGTAAGGCGCTGGAGTCCTATCCCAGGCGAACCAAGTTCGATCCCCGACCGCAAAATAGTGAAATAAAAAATTTTTTTTTTACTTCGGTGTAACATGTTTTAATTCTATTTCTCACTAAAAATTATATTATTTAATAATGATACTCAGGAGAACATAAACATTTATTTAATTAGAAGTGCAAAAAATCATTTTCTTGAGGTTTTATGGCTCTTCGGCGGCTTTATAAATCATTAAGAAATTTCGCGGAAATAATATAAAGTATTTATTTGTTTATATGCATATTTTATATGCTGTTCATTTTATTATAGTTTTTAGTCATGTAGGTGGTGCTGCAGACCAAAACAAAAATTTAATTTTATCGAACTTCGCTGTGGATTTGTCACAAAAAATATGTATGATTTAAACGAAACATTTGGTAGGTTTAAAACGAAAAGTAGATATCTAATTTTTACCAGGGCATATAAACGCTTACTGAAATGAATGAAAATTTATAAATTTCACGAACGATGTATTTAAGACCGTCCTTATAGTCCATGAATATAAGGAAGTGATTTTTCTCAGAATTTTTAATATTTTAGAAAAATTTTACAAACGATTTGCCCCATATCTAAAAAATTTTGCAGCCCTTTGTTTAAAAGCATATTTTTAAGTTTTTATTAACTAAATTTGTATGTATCTCTTCAGAATAACAAAACAAAAGTGGGATGTTGTGCCTAGAGACTAGCCACTAATTACGCTTTTTCGTGGTATTCTTTCTATTGAATAACACTTCAGTCTGGATGACAATATATTAAGTGAAGATTGTGAAGAATTGCGAAAATATTCAAACAAAAAACTCGAAAAACTAACGCATCTTTCATGGAGATGCTGCTGAAAGAATTATACAATAATTGCCCGCCAAGAATTTGAGAGAATTGATATATTTTAATTGCACCCCATCTATGACAAGGAATAATGAACACCATCTATGGCAATATTACATTACTCTTCGTTTTACCTATGATTATCAATTTCCATAAAATATACAAAATACATTTCATAAATAATAGAAAATCTGTTGTCATAAATCAGTTGTTTACTTCCTTCTAAAGTTTATACATATCTTGCATTGGAATGTACCTTTTTATGAAAGCATGAATAAATAGGTTTATTGCCACATTACTACAAGTTAGTGTTTGGAGTAATGGGAAGGCGCTAGATCGGGGTGCGAAAGGACCAGGTTCGATTCTTGATGAATTTTTTAAGTACTTTTTTTTAGCTTTTTTAGTTATGATGATTTATTGTAGTATAATAAACTAAGCCTGCGTTGATGATAAAATCTCAAAGCGGCGACTAATTAAAACCTTTGGGACATATTCAATTGTGAGCTATAACTCAATCTATAATAAGCTAAATAAGCCAAATCCGTTTTTAACTAAAACTTTTATTTCACGTTGCATTGATTTAATTATTGTCATAATGCTGTATCCTAGTTTGGCCATGGAGATTCATAAGTATTACACTGACCAACGCTATATATAATTAATCTTGCAAAGTTTTTGTTAAAGGCTTATGTAGGTTATAAGTTGTGAGACTTTGCGTAATCTAAAACTTAACAAAGTATTTAACAAACACTACCAAAATCATCATAACTTAAAAAAAAAAATAGTACGCGGCCATCACCAGTATCGAACCCGGGTCCTGTCGCACCCCGAGCTAGCACCAACCCATTACTCCAAACTCTAACTCGTAGGAATGTGGCAATAAACCTATTTATTCATGCTTTCATAAAAAGGTACATTCCAATGCAAGATATGTATAAACTTTAGAAGGAAGTAAACAACTGATTTATGACAACAGATTTTCTATTATTTATGAAATGTATTTTGTATATTTTATGGAAATTGATAATCATAGGTAAAACGAAGAGTAATGTAATATTGCCATAGATGGTGTTCATTATTCCTTGTCATAGATGGGGTGCAATTAAAATATATCAATTCTTTCATATTTTTGGCGGGTAATTATTGGTGTTGGTCTCTTGCGAAGTGGGGGTACTTGTGTGCGTGCACGTGCATATATGCTATGGATAAACAGGTGCCTGTGTTTTTCATTAGATTTTCTACATTTAAAGAAAAGTGAAGTGCGTGCATGATAATATTTTCTTTAAAAATAAAAAATAAAGTTAAATTGAAGTGTAAATAAATACAAAAGGCGCGGTAAGCTGAATTTTTAACAATAATGTATGTTTAAGTAAAATAATACACCTAATTCTGCTGTGCAAAGTGATTTTAGATTTGCCTCGAATCCATAGAAAAATTTTTAGATTCGTTTTACATAATTATATAGTGTTTACATGTGTGATGTGTTTTGTTTTTTTTTTTTTTTTTTTTTTCAATTTGACACTTTCGATTTATTGGCCTCGATTCCCAGATCCAGTGGGTCGGAAGTGAGTGCGGATTTGAGACTTTGCGATTCTCAAATCTGCAACCGCGAATCTCTCTTTGACATTTTCCGTGCTTTAAAAGTGTGATCCGCAACAAATTTTCTGAGGATTTGAAACCACAAATGCGCCTAAGATAATCCGACATCGGGTATTTCATTAGCGTGTGAGTCTTTACTCCGAATTTTTGATTTAATTAAATCCGCGACTGCGAATTTGAGAATCGCAAAGTGTCAAATCCGCACTCACTTCCGCGCCGTCGGATCTGGGAATCGAGGCCATATTATTTTGTTTTTCCATAATTTTTGAGTAATTGTTTTGGGCAGTGGCCTCGATTCCCAGATCCGGCGGGTCGGAAGTGAGTGCGGATCAATCTCCACTTAATATATTGTCATCCAATCTGAAGTGTTATTCAACAGAAAGAATACCATGAAAAAGCGTAATTAGTGGCTAGTCTCTAGGCACAACATCCCACTAGTTTCAGATCGACTAAGAGATTATAATTAGTAAAAAAATTGTCAAAAAATACTTGATGATTTGGTGGATCAGTCTTCAATTTTTGAAGCAACGTTTTCACTACTCTTGATCCCAATGGATCATTGGAAACTTCAGTGGCTTTTCCACAGTAAAAGGCAAAACTATAGCAGTATCTTGTAGAACTTGCTGCCACCCAGTTTTTGTAGCCAAACCGCACTGGTTTGCCGCGAATGCATTGCTTGGCAGGATGATGGCCAAAATATTTTACCATGGATTCATCGATTGCGATATGTTCGTGCATCACACCCCACTGTAAAACTTTTTCCATCAAGATATTAGCTAGTGGCCGAACTTTGAACATTTTGTCCGTAGTTGTATTAGCTTCGTTATTGTTGACGAAATGAATGTTCTTTTTTATATCCCTAAATCTTTGTCTAGGCATGGACCTTGATACGATTTCCACGCCTATATCTTCATCATACGACCAGTACATATCTTCTCTGCGTAATGTGTGATATCCAGACAATATCAATATATCAATAAACTTTTTCAAGTCGGCAGAGTGTAATTGAAAAGTGTGTCGATTGTTTTGTTTGGCATACTCTATCGAGTTGGTAATAATCAAGCTAATGACGTCTTCATCAAAAATGCTTTCAAATATTTGTACTGGGGTTAGAACTTTGAGCTGTTCTTTTATCACTCCCTGTCTGTCAAGGACATGCGTTGTTTCCATAAGAGTAGAAGAGTATGCCGGTGAACACTTACGCCATATTGGCTGAGCTGGCTGTTGGTGGCGACTTCTCTTCGCCTTTTTAGCCAAAGGTTCATCATCACTGCTGTCGCTGTCGTCACTTTGTATGATGTCCCTACCGCCCCTAAATACCTCTATATTACCAGGCACATCGCGCGGCAAAGAAGCACTAACCATGTCCCCTTCGACCCCTTCTTCTTCATCTGTCAGAATGCTAGGTTCAGGTGGTATTACCGCAAAGTCGTAATCGGTATCGCTATCACTATCTTCTAAAATTGCATTTACTGCCTCCTCTAACCGCTGGTAATGGTTGGAAAAGTTATAGCGTTTTGAATTCATAGTATAAAATTCCTGGAAAAAAGGAAGATTGTTACCTTGATTCGGCCGTTGTACACAACTAGGTACAGCAATGTTTACAACAAATTTTTTTCGTAAGTTCAAGTTAAAAATCACTTACTTGTTATTTATTTCGTACTCTAGGAAGGATATAAAGGATGAAGATTCGCATCTCTTCAGAAATATTTTAAGAATGACACCCATTCAATTTGAGTGCATTTTAAATAAAGTGAAGCCCCACATATCCAAAGAAGATACTAATTTCCGGCAGTGTGTAGGCCCAGCAGAAAGATTGCAAGTAACTCTACGATATTTAGCTACTGATAAAGAGTTACATTTGTTACTACTGGCTACTGGTAAATAGTTACAATTGTTTGAAATTTCAGGCGAAACTCAGACATCTCTGCAACTTCCTTTTAGAATTCACCAATCCACTATATCTAAAATTTTAACAGAAACTATTCCTGTTATATATGAGGTGTTAAGTGAAGAGTGTCTGAAATTTCCAACAGAAAAGGAAGATTGGCTCAAAATTTCTGAAGATACATATGGGGTTTTCCGAATTGCATTGGAGCAATAGATGGTAATTTTTTTGTAAAAAACAAAACCTTGAAATTGACATTTTACTTTTACGAAAGCATTGCAAGATAAAACCGTTGAAGTCATTTGCATCCAATTCATCATCATCAGGAGCTCCACAGCCTATTGTTGGCCTTGGCTTCCTCCAGCATTTGCCTCCACGATTCTCGATCCCTGGCCCGACTTCTCCAGTTTCTTATGCCCAACTGTCTCAAGTCATCCTCGACGTCATCTATGTATCTTTTCTTAGGACGACCTGGTCTCCGTTTTCCTCGTGGAGCTTTCTCCAGCACTATCTTTGTCGGGTTTCGTTCTCCACCTCGTTGTACATGACCAATCCATCGTAGTCTGTTTATTTTGATCACTTTAACAACGTTTGGAATCTTGCTGATTTCATACAACTCTGAGTTGTATCTTCTTCTCCAAACGCCCTCAACCTGTACTCCTTTGTAGATCGAACGAAGGATTTTCCTTTCGAATCTTCCTACCAATGCTTCGTCTGCGTTTTTCAATGTCCACACTTCCGAACCATATAGTAGGACAGGCCTTATTAGTGTTGTGTAAAGTGCCAATTTTGTCTTCCTTGAAATATTTCTAGACGTCAGGTGCTTGCGTAGACCAAAGTAGCATTTATTAGCCAGTGCTATTCGTCTTCTGATTTCGGCCGATGTGTCATTTCCTTTCGTTATAATCGTGCCTAGATATACGAATTCATCCACTGATTCGATGTTGTAGGCGTCGATCGTTATATTTTGTCTGCTACTTCTGGTGTTTTTTGTGCACATATACTTTGTTTTGTGCTCATTTATTTCCAACCCGATTTTTTTTGCGGCTTGCTCAAGTGCTACAAAGGCCTCCTTCATGCTTTCAAATGATCTTCCAAGGATAGCAATATCGTCGGCAAAGGCTAGTATTTGCACTGACCTGTCAAAGATACACCCTGATGTGTTAATCAATGCATCTCTTACTGCTTTTTCTAGGGCCACGTTGAATAACAAGCAGGAGAGTGCGTCACCTTGCCTTAATCCTTTATTTGTTCTGAGGGGTGGGGATAATTCACCATCAATTCTGACTTTACACCTTGCATCTTTCATCGAGATTTTTGTCAGCTCTACAAGGTGTTTTGATATTCCGAGCTGCTCCATAGCCTCAAATAACTCCTTGCGGTTCACACTATCGTAAGCATATCTGTAGTCGATGAATAACATGAGGATGTTTATGTTAAATTCAACGGCCTTTTCTAGGGTTTCTTTGAGTACAAATAACTGGTCTGTTGTGGATCTTCCAGGACGAAAACCGCATTGATACTCTCCTAGTATTCTTTCCACGTATGGTTGTAGTCTATTATAGAGTACACGTGAGAACACTTAGTATGTTGTATTCAACAGCGTTATTCCTCTATAGTTGCTGCAAGATAGAGGGTCTCCTTTTTTGTGTAAAGGACACACTATGCCTTCGTTCCACTCATCAGGCATTTCTTTCCGTCTCCAGATTTCCACTGTTACTTCATGCAATTTTTGGATAGTTTCCTCTCCGCTTTGCTTAATGAGTTCAGTATGTTGTCAGATCCTGATGCCTTGTTATTTTTTAATGTTCGCAATGCTTGGCGTGCTTCTTCTATGGTAGGGGCTGCTGTGCTATCATCCTCATTGTCCGGATTCATGTTCTGTACGTTTGGGGTACCACTGTGCTCCTGCTCTGGGGTCATTAATAGCTCCTCGAAATGCTCTGCCCATCTAGCCAATATTTCGTCATGATTGCTTAATATCTCCCCACTTTTATTTTTGCACATTGTCACTCTAGGCTTAAATTCTTTCCTTTGTTGGTTTATGCTTTTGTAGAAGTTTCTTGCATCATTTAGGTTTGCTGATTCTTCTAATTTTTTCATTTGTTCTTCCCAATAAAGCCTTTTTTTCGTTTTGTGCAATCTCTTCTCAGCTCTCCTCTTTTCCTTGTACTCCTCTTCAGAGTTTCTTGTTCTGTGTCTATTAAGCATGACTTGGTACGCTCGGTTTTTTTCCCTTGTCGCCTGGGCGCATTCTTCATCGAACCACTCAACCCTTCGCCCTTGTTGCATCCAATTATTGGTGCTATAAAGGAGAGCACACTTTTGTGTTAATGGCAATTGTTGATGCCAACTATAGATTTTTATATGAAGACGTAGGAATTAATGGTCGCATTAGTGATGCTGGAATATGGTTGAGGTCTGATTTGAGAACTGCAATAGAAAGAAAGCAAGTAAATATTCCAGAAGATAGACCTCCCCTCTACGTCTGTGCCATCTCCCTTTACTTTTATTTCCGATGACGCTTTTCCACTAACAGAATATATGATGAAACCATATTCAAATAAAGCATTAACCGTCGACCAAAGAAGCTTCAATTACATGCTTTCACGAAATAGACGAGTTGTAGAAAACGCCTTTGGAATACTAGCAAACAGATTTCAAGTGTTATTTGCCCCTATTTTTCGTGCGCCTGCTGCAGCTATTAAAGTAGTTCTGGCTTGCGTATGCTTGCATAATTTGCTGAGAAATCACGTCATTCAAAATAACTCAACATCCGACAACTTAACAGAAGAACAGATCGACTTTTTAATTTCCGAAAACTTTGTACCCACACAAGCTGCGAGGGGTGGTGCCTCAAGAAAAAAAGGAGAAGAAATAAGAAAAACTCTTGCAGAATATTTTCAAATATTTAATTCTGAAATTATAGTTTTCGCTCCTTTTAATTTGTATTTCATTATATTCAAACAATAAATTATTAATTTTATGTTTAATACTATTTTGTAAATCGGGGTCCAGGCTGTCTATGTCCGCCCTAACGCTTTCGGCAAATAAAGTATTTCGGGTTTTATTTGCAAGTAAACTTGTTAAGGTTTTTGAGCTTTGGAGACAAGCGTCAACCAATAGTTCATTTTTATTTTTTGTTGAGTTCCTGGGTTTTTTCGATGGATGTCTGGCAATTGGACGAACTGCATCCATTGTTGTCGAGGTTGATGGAATCGGACTCGAAACAGGCGTTGATGATGATGCTATTGGTACATCCTCCTGGAAATTGAAAAATTCCGCTAAACTACGATCGGCGGACAAATCCTCTTCGTCGTTAGGTAACTCCGTAGCAGTACTGTACTCTGTACAGTAATCATCATTTAACGCCTAAAAATGTATTCATAATTTCTTGTTTCTTATACAATTTCCGTTACTTCTAAACTTCATTTAAAGTTATTCACCGAAGGCATAGGTGTTATAGTTTTTTTTAAAAAAATTTATTTTCTATAAAACTTTCAAGCTGACTCCTCATATAACTCTACATCTGACGTGCCAGCTCCACTTTTCTTGCTTTTTGTAATTGTCTGATTTTCCTTGCCAAAGTAACATTTAAGGATTGTCCACTTTTTTATAACTTCATCTTAATAAAAATTATTATTTGTTGGTTTTGTTTTTTCGCTAAAATGTAAAACTTACGGTATTGAAAATTGGCATTTTCTTTAAATTCTATATTCAGCTTGTCTACCAATTCCATCCAAAACAGTTGCTTCTTCCCTTTGTTTTTATATCCGATGTGGCACGGATTCCATACGAACTCATTCATACGCACTTCTTTATATATATATATATATATATATATATATATATATATATATATATATATATATATATATATATATATATGTGTATATATATATATATATATATATATATATATATATATATATTTTTTTTTTTTTTTTTTGTTTTACGAGGGATGGTGAGAATCTTCAAAAGACACCGCTGAGGATCCGCACTCAGACGGTAGTGTCAGATTTGTACTGACTAAACTCACCACCCCCTTGTGTGACGCTTACCCCGCCCGGGACCGCCGCGAGGCATTACTTCGGGCGGGCGTCACCACCATGACCCTTTAGGTGTCCCTCTGGTCCTTACCCATGGGGGTTGCTACTGCTCTCGGCATTTCTTCGCCTTTCTCTATTTCTTGTGGCCTCTTCTTGCCTTAACTTTCTGTGAATGGCCTTCAGGGTTTCTTCCACTTTCTTCCACATTTCCTCGGATCTCATCAAATGCTCTACGATGTTTTCCGGCGTTAGTGGCGCCTGGGCCGTTTCTTCTAATTTCGCCCTTTCCTCGGCGTATCTCGAGCAGGCAAAGAAGACGTGCTCTACGTCTTCTTCCGTCGCAGGGCATACCGGACACATCGGTGAATCGTCGTGCCCGAAGCGGTGGAGATATTTCCTATACCCCCCATGTCCGCTCAGGAACTGCGTGAGGTCGTAACTTACTTCCCCACGCTCCCTCGAAACCCATATTTCCACGTTAGGGATAAGTCTGTGGGTCCAACGACCCTTAACAGACTCGTCCCACTTCCCCTGCCATTCCCTTAAGGACTCACAGCGCGCAATCTGCCGCCGTACCCTTCTTGGCTGTCCTCTACCGTATTCTGGGTCATAGAGACGCATGCCCTCCCTCGCCAGAATGTCTACGGGAATCATCCCCGCTATCACGCACGCCGCATCGTCGGACGTGGTCCTGTACGCGCAGCAAGCGCGAAGTGCACTTAGCCTATATGCACCCCTCCATTTTCTGCTATTAGCAGTCCTGTTTAACGCTGCTGCCCACACTGGCGCTGCGTATAACAGGACTGAGCTGACCACCCTCCCCAGGAGGAGGCGGCGACTCGGTCTAGGGCCCCCAACATTGGGCAGCATTCTTGCGAGTGCTGCACAAATCGCAGAAGCTTTGTCTGCCGTGCCCTCCAAGTGCGCTTTGAAATTTAGCCTCCGATCGATCATCACTCCCAGGTACCTTAGAGCGGGCTGTGAGTGGATGATCTGTTCCC
The DNA here is from genome assembly GCA_949987705.1 of Thereva unica. Taxonomy (NCBI): domain Eukaryota; kingdom Metazoa; phylum Arthropoda; class Insecta; order Diptera; family Therevidae; genus Thereva; species Thereva unica. The sequence goes on along the minus strand of OX465281.1, from coordinate 44,058,726 downwards.
CTACCTTGATCCTCACGGATACTGGCTTTCGCCGTTTGCTGATCAGCACTGCTTCAGTTTTGTGCTCAGCAAGCTTCAACCCAGCGCGTTCTAGCCACGCTTTTATTTCCCAGATCGCTTCGTTCGCATACAATTCGATGTCATCTGGGTGTTTTCCTTCGACAACTACCCCGATATCATCTGCGAACCCGATCGCCACTGCTTCCTTTGGAAGACGAAGCCCCAACACATCATTGTACATTGCGATCCATAGGAGAGGGCCCAGGACGGAACCTTGCGGGACGCCGCATGTTGTCCCGAACACTTTAGGACCATCATCCGAATCACAATGAAGCGACCTACCCTGGAGGTAGTCGGCCACTACAGGCACTAGGTACTTTGGTGTGCCTAGCTTGATCAGCGCCTCAACTATTTTGCTCCACCTCGCTGAGTTGAAAGCATTTTTTACGTCGAGGGTTATCAATGCGCAGCAGTGATTTTTCTCTATGGCGGCTCTTGCTATGCCCACCACCATATTGACTGCATCAGTTGTCGTCCTTGCCTTTCTGAAGCCGAATTGCTTGTCCGACAGGCCACCTACCCTTTCGACGCTAGGGAGAATCCTGTTACAGATCACCCGCTCGAAAAGTTTGCCTATGCAACTAAGGAGGCATATCGGTCTGTAGGACGATGGGTCCCCTAAAGGCTTGTTCGGCTTCGGTAGGAACACGAGTTTCTGCTGTTTCCATCGCTCTGGGAAGATCCCCTCTCTCAGGCACGCTGTGAAGACTTCAGCGAACCTGTCTGGCGCTATTGAAGCTGCTAGCTTCGCCGCTTTATTTGGTATGCCATCCATGCCAGGGGCTTTGTTGATGGCTACCTTTTTTGCGGCCTCCAGAATCTCATCTGCGGTCACCGCAGGTGCCTCTTCTGGGTCCACCTGAAGGGTGGGTAGTTCGACGGTGCGTACGTTCTGCGGAAACAGGACGTACACAATGCTCTGGAGCAGCGCGGGGCAGGTGATCGGCGGAGAGCGTTTGCCCTTGACCGCTGACATAACCATTTTATAGGCTCCACCCCAGGGGTCCGAGTCTGCTTCTCTGCACAATCTTTTGAAGTGCTCGGATTTACTTCTAGCGATGGCCTTGTTCAGCCTTTTCCTCGCTTCCTTATATCTCTGAAGGAGTTCATCGAAATCAGGACGGTTCCGATTTCTTTGAGTTCTCCTTCTCGTTTTCAGGCAGGCCCTTCGGCATTCGTCGATCTCGGCGTTCCACCAGAAGTTTGGTGGGTGTTGCCGATTGCCGGCGCGCCGAGGCATGGATGCATGACATGCCCGTGTTAGTGAATCTACGATTCGCTCTGCCCCTTCCCTGGCACCTCCTGCCGACCTCGCATCATGCAGGAATACTTCCTCGAACACCTCTGTGTCGAGTTTATTTACGGCCCATCCTCTATTCGTTCCATAGATAGGATTCCTTTTTCCTATACCCTGGCCAATCTCGAAGATGATGGCTAGGTGGTCGCTGTGCGTGTACAAATCGCTCACCCGCCATTGTAGGTCCTTGGCCACTGAATCGCTCACGTAAGTGATGTCGATTACAGACGCTCTCCCACCCCTTTGGAAGGTGTTTTCGCCTCCGGTGTTGACCAATACCACATTTAGTCGCGAGAATACTTCTAGGAGTATGCGCCCTCTTGCATTCGTTTGTCGACTGCCCCATTCGACAGCCCAAGCATTGAAATCGCCCGCTAATATTACCGGGTGATGGCGACTCGCGTCGGCGGCTAACCTTTCCAACATCGACTCGTACCTACTCGTCTAGTGTCAGGCTTGGCGCCGCATAGCAGCTGTAGACGTGTATTCCGCCTACTTTTGCCCGCGTGAAGCCATTCTCTGGGCTTCTCATGGTATCTTCCATGGCTCGGCTCCCGCACGTCCATATCGCTGACGTGCCGCTGCTATCATTTATCCAGACGCCGCTGTGCAGGTTCCTGTACTGCTCGCAGACGATTGCGACGTCGATTTTTTCCTCATAGGCTGTCTGTGCCAGCAGATCTTGTGCCGCTTGACAGTGGTTCAGATTTATCTGTATGAACCTTATCTTCGTCTATTTTTCAGCGCCTCTTTGAACGCCGGACATCTATTACCCCCGGTCACGTGCCCACTATCTCTGCCCTCTACTTCCCTACAAATTAGGCATTTGGCAGCTTGGTCACACTCCTTTACCTTGTGACCCTCTTTCCCGCAGCCTCGGCACAGCCTTCCTCTATCCTGGCTGCTGCTGCAGTTTTTCGCTATGTGACCGAACTTCATGCATTTGAAGCACGGTTTAAGCGATACCCGCTCCCGCATTCGGCATACCACCCAGCCGATCCGAACCTTACCTGCTGCGATAGCCTTCTTCGCAGCTTCAACAGGCAAGCTTATCAGCGCTGTCTGTGTGCCCCCCACGACTCTCTTAGCCTGAGGATATCCTTTTCCTGGACTGTCAGACCTAGCTGGCTCCCCAGTGCTTCGCAGACCTCTTCCTTGGTTGTGATCTCATCCAAGTCTCTACACTCGATCACCACCGTATTTGTGCTGGCTCTCACCTCAGCCACCCCGTTTATCGATGCTTTTACCTTCTGCTCTAAGTCTCCGGTCTTAGCATCTCCCCTCTTGAGCTCGAGCAGGAGATCGCCCTTTTGCGTTCTCCTGACCCTTTTTACCCTATTCCCGACCTCTGCGAGGGAGGAATCTGTCCTCACCTTGCGAAGGATCTCCGCGTAAGTCGCTTCCCCTTTGGTCGTGATTATAATGGCATCCGACCTGGTCTTTTGCTTCAACTTGTTTCCCTCTTTTATCCTTCTTTTCTTCATTTTTCTCTTTTTTCGCTCCACCGTCGTCCAGGCAGAACCGTCCGGGTTCTTGCTCTCTTTTTCGACGATATATATATATATATATATATATATATATATATATATATATATATATGTATATATATATATATATATATATATACACACACATATATATATATATATATATATATATATATATATATATATATATGGGTGCGAATTCGTGAAGTGGCCCCCTCAATATTTTTTTATCATAGATTTTGAAAACAATTAAACATTTCGAAAGTATTTAGTAACCTAAACAAAACCTCAAAATAGTTTTTGAAAATTTTCATTTGTTCAAAAGTTATGTATTAATTAAGTTTTAGGCCTTTTTTTAAACAAAAAATCATAACTATTGCAGGAATCACCCAAATATCACGAAATTTGCAACGCTTATGTAAAATTGAATGTTCTTCATGATTCCACTAACATTTTTTGTTTAACTTTAATTTTTTAAACAAATAATGCAGTTTTTTATAAACAAATTGAAATTTGGCCAGCTTCTGGATGAGCTACAAACTTCTAGTTTTTTGCATGAAACAGCTTAAACATTCCCGAACAATTTCGTGAAAGAATCTGCTTGTGATCGCGGGTACAATTAGAGTTACAGTAATTTAAGTAACTTGGTGCGCAAAATACGACTAGCAAAATCTGACATATAAAATTCCATCACCCCTATTACGATAGATTCTGCAAGTTTCCTGCCTTTCTTTTTCTCAGGTCCTGACCCATGTCCTTCATTTTCTCGCAAAGCCTAAACTAGACGAGCCGTTCGTCGTGATACACCAATTTCTTTTCTCATCTTAGCAATTGACCAGGCTGGTGGCAAAGTAGTTAAAACTTTGATTTTTTCGATTCGCGTAGATTTTTCCGCAAGCGCCTTTTTTATACCCTCTATATAGGCAGAGTCCTCGGTTCCTTGAGATGGTTTGTTGCCGAGAAAGCTGTTCGAGATCGAATCCCAATTTGCCCGATCTGCCTTTGTCACTTGCGAAAAACGTTTTTTTTTACCGGTGGTTGTCCAAACGATTCCAAGACTGAATTAATTTCTTCAATCTGGATAGCTTCATCGACTTCTGGACATTTAAATGATGGATCAACGACTTCGTCATCTTTGTCTTCAACCTCGTGAAATTCGTCGGAGCTTGTCGTGCTGCAATCTTTTGTTTTGGTAGGAGGGACATTGAGTTCAAGATTTGGAGAGATCTAGAAAAGTTGGAGAAACTTTTAGGATAGAAGGATAAGATGGTTCTCGAATACAAAAATAATTGATTGTGGTACGAAATAACCACGGACAAAAAAAAAATTTGTTGTCTGTAAAGAGGGTTTACGGACGATAGTTTAACGTAACAACGTCATGAGACCGTGGTAGCTGGCTGAAATCTCCGCATAATATCACGTGGATGCCTCCGAATGGTTTGTCATAAAAGCCGGTAATCTGCTGCAGTCGGTAGTTGATTTTTTGAAGAATGGCTGAACTTAACATGCTGATCTCGTCGACGAAAACAGCTTTGACGCCAACGAACATGTTTCTGTAGGCTTGCAAATTTTCTGCGGATAAGAGTTTTGTCACGCGAGAAGTTGTGAGACGAAACGCTGAATGCACTGTAGTGCCACCAAGAGGTACAGCGGCTTTACCTGTGCTTGCACAGGCAATTTAGGTGTTGTTCATCGAGTTGTGCTCCTGAGTGTATCGGTTGTACGTTTCCATAAGGCACTTTAATGTGTAAGTTTTTCCACAGCCCGCCGGACCGGTGAAGAAAATTTGTAGAGCTTCCAAAATGCCATCTCCACAACCATGTAATCGGTGAATGACTTCAAAGATGATCTCCCGTTGTTCCGGTTTGGTGGTTCAAAGAAACTCGCAATACTGCTGCTTTGACATCACATTGCTGCGCTTTTTCACAATCGAGAATCCACAACAAATATTATTGTTGACAATTTTTGACAATTTTAATCAAATTTTTAAGATTACTACAATCAAATTTTTATTAAAATTACTACGGGACTTACGGGACTAACGGGACTAACGGGACTAACGGGACATAACGGGACAATGAGTCATCATTTTTCGTGCATGCAGCCGGGTTTCATCGTTTTAATAGACGTTGTCACGTCAAAAACCACCGAACGATTGTAAAGTGAGTGTGATAGGGAATGTGTAGGTTCTGAAATAATTTTTTACTTACGTGCATCGTTTTGCGACAAGCACTGCAAATGTAGAAACCAATAAAAGGTTTGAACTTTTGACTACATTTATCCGTCACTAAATGAAGGCTTTTTCGTACACATTTATGTCTATCTTTATTTAGTGGGTTGCAATAATCTGGACAACCCATTGTTTGTGTTAAAAGATATAAAAGCACTCTCAGAACACTATGCACGGATAATTATGTCATTGCGGCACCAGAAGGAAACGTAAGATTCGCGAAGAACAGGTTCGAACGTGCTAAGTCCAGATCGCCGCGGCTATACGCCGCGCGGCAAGTTACTTAACCCTTAACGGCCGAGAGCTTTTTTTTAATACTCGCCCATAAGACGACGGAAAGTTAATTGAAATTCTAAAACGTTTATAGGATGAAAACTTATAAATAAAATTAATTGAAAGTTATAATACGGTAAATAATTCTTGTCAGTGCATGATTAACAAACCAGGGATGTACTAAGTTGCAATATTTGTTAAAGAAAACTACAGCGATGATAAATAAATGAAATGAAAACTGATTTCTTTTCATGTCCCCGTAGTGGGGCCTTCCGGCCGTTAAGGGTTAAATTACTGTAACTCTAATTATACGCGCGATCACAAGCAGATTCTTTCACGAAATTGTTCGGGAATGTTTAAGCTGTTTCATGCAAAAAACTAGAAGTTTGTAGCTCATCCAGAAGCTGGCCAAATTTCAATTTGTTTATAAAAAACTGCATTATTTGTTTAAAAAATTAAAGTTAAACAAAAAATGTTAGTGGAATCATGAAGAACATTCAATTTTACATAAGCGTTGCAAATTTCGTGATATTTGGGTGATTCCTGCAATAGTTATGATTTTTTGTTTAAAAAAAGGCCTAAAACTTAATTAATACATAACTTTTGAACAAATGAAAATTTTCAAAAACTATTTTGAGGTTTTGTTTAGGTTACTAAATACTTTCGAAATGTTTAATTGTTTTCAAAATCTATGATAAAAAAATATTGAGGGGGCCACTTCACGAATTCGCACCCATATATATATATATATATATATATATATATATATATATATATATATATATATATATATATATATATATATATATATATATATATATATATAATATATATTCGTCTAACCAAATTTATCCATTATTAAAATATGTCGTTACTTTTGCAAGAACCTGGTAAATAATAAATCAATGCGTCTCTTTTTCGCAGAATATTTCTATCTTTTTCGCAAAATTAGTTTTTCTAGCAGATTTATCAGCCGAAAAAAGCGAGTGTCATAAGGGCATAAGTCCCATGATCTTGATTTTATATCGATTCATCTCGTTGAGGACTTCATCCAGCCGTCCCTCAGCAAGCAGTGTCCTTGGGAGGTGGGATTAGGTCTGCTAGGTGTTCCTCTGCAGTGAGTTTTCTCGGGTTTTGACAGAAGTTACAAATCGCGAGACCACTTTCCGAGTTCTAAATGAATGAGCACATTCCAGGATCGCGGCGGCTCCCCCACCCCTAAAGCCGGTACAGATCATGTTATGAGTAATTCCATACACCATCCTGTTTTCTTAGCGAATGTGACTTTCTCCTCAAGAAATTTAGCATTGATTTTCATTAAAATTTATGGGAAAAAAGCATAATTTGTTTTTGTTACATAATTACATATAACTATTTATAGTACAAAACCATATGTCACAATAATGCTTCATAAAACATTTACAGCCTTAATTCCTTCATAAACACTAATAGGGTACTTTGTCCAATACTTACTCCCTGGACAATCGCCCTCTTCTACAAGGGTACATACAAGATGCTTATCAAGAAGGAAAATCAAGCAATTTCGTTTTTCTATCCAAGAATGGTGTTTAACAATTCTGTCAATCAGAGATAAGCTATAGTACTTGATAAAGAATTTACCCTCAATGCCAATGTCCATCACTGAAGCAAATTTTTAAAACATCCAGCAATGAAAAACACCACCCTAGAAAAGAGGGTCCTGGGCCTCGATAAAGATAATAGGGAAAAATGCTAATGTAGTATATCTGGGCTCAAATGACGAAATCTGAGATATTGTCTCCCCTTCCTATTGGTCACCATTGGTCAATGCTTTATCCTGTATCCATCTCATTAAGCCATCAATTATGCAAACGATGCTGTCATTCTCATCACTGATAAGTTTTCTGATAGATGATAAAATCTACATCAGCACAGTGTAATGGAGAAATGCTTTTGGTGTTTTAAGTTTGTTTTACATCAAATTTTGTACGCTTAATTAGATTTTGAAGTAATATTAAGGCTCCGTTGAATAGCTCGATATCTACTATTATGTTGAAGCATGCAGTTCCATGACGATAGACATAATCCTGAGTGAATTTCTTTAAAGAAAGAGACAAAGGAAAAATAGTTTGTTCTTAATTTAAATTAGGAAAAGGAAAAATGTTATTATGAGGCTGTTCAAATAGACTTCAGGACTCTTTCAGTTGAACTAAATCGTTACAGATATGGATATCTATAACCTTATGCAAAATGTAGAATCCAACCCTTCGAATTAGTGTTGGGTAGGACACGATTATAAATTGAGTTTGTAAGAGGAGCCTCTTTGTCCTTTGAACGAGTACAATGTCTCACTTCAAATGAGGCGAGGTGCCATTGTATTGTAATGTTGTGATGCGGGTAGATCTATTGTGTTTGCCAAAGAAGGGTGTACCGACCCACGGGAGTTACGCCATGGTACCTGTACATAAAAAAATAATTCTGAAAACCCTCCCTACTCTACCGAAACAACTGGTAGCGGGGTTATGCCGGCCACACGGTAAACGCTAGCTCGCCTGAAGGGGTCGTGGGGTGTGTGGCCGGGCCGACGACATCTGGTTCACCACTTACCTTTTCGTCGAAGAGAAATTCTATTCACGTCCGACTACCTCAACGTGGCCCCGCCACGAGCGGCAGGTTCAGTTCCCTCCAAATTTCTAGAATCTGAAAGGAAATAAAAATCAACACCGCAGAGAGAACCCAGCAGAGGAAACCCTCCTCAACCATCCTGAAAAAATTTAGTATCTCAACTTAGCATATCATTAAAAGACCGGTTAGTTCCATATCAGATTCCAGGCTTAACAAGAATATATTTTCATGTATCTGATTTACAAAAAAAAAAAAATACAAAGAATTCCCAAAGGGGCAGTTAAGGTGTTAGAATGTATATTGGAGGTGTAACACTATGACAACCAGTGTAATGGGGGAACCACAGAACTCAAACGATATATAAATAACTGTATCAAAATAATTATGTTTGTACCACAAAAAAAAACCTGAAATCTATATATGTATATTTAATAACAATCAAGGATAATTAAATAAAAACAACACGAGATGACATCTTGGTGACCTCTGATACCCAAACTGCTTCCGGGGCAGAATACGCCCAGCCCCTGGAATCCTCAACTAGTTTTCCTCCACCCGGAACTGCCTAAAAGGGTAGGAAAATTTTGGGTGTAATATACCTGAACGATACGACCATGCCGTAAGCCCCTTTCTCCAATATAAGCCAAATTTTTGTAGCGTGGCCCCACTTCGAAAATCTGACCATTTACAACTTCTGCCTTCGGATTACATATTTGTCCGGACGCTATTACTTGCCTCGGCCATAGTTCCACTCTTCTTATATTAGCACTTGATATTTCTAAAGAGTTTATAGACACATATACACCAAATTCTCCTCTTTACTTTTTATTAACCGATTTTTTCTAAACAAATCAACTCTTTTACTCAGAGCAAAGTGAACATAAGATAACATTATTTCACAGACGGCACAAAATCGAGATGGGCGGATCAGGATTGAAGCAATCGCACGCACACATCATTAACTACTATTAAAACTTATTTAATTTTCCAATTAAAATGAAATATTAATCTTCCCGACAGAATAAAATAAGTTCAATCACGAAACAAACATTCCACAATATTTTATCAAAATGCGAAAACGAATTCAAAATAATAAAAATGGAATCTCTAAAGAATTATCCGCTCGCTATAGATTCTCCTCGGAACTTCCCAATTTTTTTCCCCTCTTTCCTTTATTTTTTTCCTCCCCTACTTGATTTACAAATTTTGTAAAATTTGTTCTCAGGTAAGTGATTTCATAGAAATTTTCCAAATTCCCGCGAGGGGGATTCAACCCACCGTTACAAGGGATACGATAAATGATGAATGAATGAATAGGATTATTAATTATCGTGCCTATGAATGTTAATTACCAAAATATACTTCAAAATTTTTGTAAACGAAACTCCCTAAAATTGAAAATAACACGAAAATATTTTATTTGTTATAGATAGATTTGTTGCCACTTCCTACTTCTTCTTTCTCTCAGAACTTGACCCGCTTTAGAAAAGAAGAGTTTAGAAGGCCCAAAAGTTGCAACACTGCACAGTCTTAGTTCGAAAAGTTGATAGGGTCTAGGATATTGACCTTTTCTCGAATACCATCGCCTTGCTGGGTCTTTGAATCTTAGCAACAGTGGTTCTACAAGATATTTATCTATGGCTTCAGTAACTGCATTCCCTCTAGTTGGAAAGAGGTTAAAGTAGTTTTTATACCCAAGGCAGGAAAAGCCTCCCACGTAACACCCAAAGACTTCAGGCCAATCAGCCTATCATCCTTTCTATTAAAGACTCTGGAGAGGCTAATCGAAATATATCTGAGGCAGACCATATTGACCTCGGAACTCTCTGGCGCACAACACGCCTATACAAAGGGCAAATCTACTGATACTGCTCTTCACTCACTGGTCTCAACCATTGAAAAATCCCTCGAGGTTAAGGAATATACATTAGTAGCATTTCTTGATATTGAAGGAGCATTTAACAATGTTTTGCCGAATGCCATTACCTTGGCCTTGACAGAACATGGGATCGAGACATCGTTGGTGTCTCTTATCCACCAAATGCTTACTGGCAGGATGGTGAGCTCGATCTTGGGCGATAGCTCGGTCCGAAAGGCCGTAAATAGAGGCACTCCGCAAGGAGGAGTACTCTCCCCGCTGCTATGGGTCGTAACTATGAACCAGCTGTTGCGACGCATGCAGGCAGAAGGACATGACGTCCTGGCGTACGCAGATGATGTTGTTATCATCAAAAAAGGAAAATTTCCTCAAGTCCTCTGTGATCTCATGGAGGCAGCGCTACAAACCCTCTCAAGCTGGACTGCTACCCGCGGACTCAGCGTTAACCCAGTAAAAACGGAGCTGGTCCTCTTCACAAGGAGGTATAAGACCTCTCCGTTAACACCCCCCCGGCTTAACAATGTTAGGCTCAAAATTAACAACAGTGCCAAATATCTGGGAGTAATCCTGGACAAGAAACTCCTCTGGCATGAAAACACAGAAGAGCGCATTAAGAAAGCAAACATCGCGCTTTTCGCCTGCAAAAAATCCATTGGTAAGAAATGGGGCTTCTCCCCTTACATTGTGCGATGGATCTACACAGCGATCGTCCGCCCAATTCTCCTTTACGGGGCTTTAGTGTGGTGGCCAACTCTGAGTAAATCCACCGTGTTAAACAAATTACAGAGAGTACAAAGATGTGCGGAGTTATGCATAACAGGAGCACTTCGCTCCACTCCTACAGAGGCCTTAAATGTTATGTTATACCTCCCTCCTTTAAATCTCGTGGCAAGGGAAAGCGCAACCATCGCAGCCCTTAGAATAAAAGAATCCGGTTTCTGGACTGGAACCAGGGGAGGACACACGAAGGTACTGAACTCAGTTACTATCCCCACAAAAACCGACTTCTGCATTCCCGAAATTACCTTCACGAGGAACTACGGAGTCCATATCCCTTCACGTCGTGAATGGATAAATAGACCACATAGGTTTCAGGATGCCATAAACGTTTTTACTGATGGCTCTAAGCTCGAGGGTCGAGTGGGAGGAGGAGTATTTTCCCCAGAACTTGGGATTGAAATCTCCTTCCGACTTCCCGATCACTGCAGTGTATATCAAGCGGAGATTCTAGCCATACAAGAAGCTGTTCTGCAAATTAACCAGCAAGGCGATGGGAACCGGACTGTCTACATCTTCTCAGATAGTCAGGCAGCTCTGAAAGCCCTGCGCTCCTGCACAAACAGCTCTAGAACTACCTCTGAATGTCGCAGATCTCTTAACGAGATGGCTCAGCAGTTCAGGACCCTCCTCGTTTGGGTGCCCGGTCACCGAAATATAGAGGGAAATTGTAAAGCTGACGAACTGGCTAGGAGAGGCACGACCGCTACTCTCCTTCCAGAAAAGGAAAGAGTTGGTATGCCTTGGGTCTCCTTTAAACTCCGATGCAAGCAACACACAATTACACAAGCGAAAAAGCATTGGAGGGATCTTAATAAATGCACTTTGGCCAAATTAACCTATAAAGTTGTTTTTATTATAGTAGGGGTAGTTTTAACCCCTTAAGGGTTGAAAATAATTTATTTTTGCCTGACAGTACGCCCACAATCGAATTTGAAGCATAAACTTGAAAAAAAAAATTGTTTTTACAACTTTTGCCATTTTTCGCCAATTTAGGGGTAGTTTCAACCCTTTAAGACTACCCCTTATCATAAAGTTCGCCTTAATTTAGTACAAATCAACCCCTTCGCAAATAAATATTAAAAAAAGTGCATTTCATCGCATTAGTTTTCATTATTATTGAAATAATCGCGAAAACCCCCTAAAAAGGGGTGTTTTTTTTGCATTTTTAGGGGTGACGCTCTAGTTTTAGGGCCGCGGGACCTCGATTTTCGTGATCAGCGACCCCAAAAACGTTTAGGGTTCGATTTTCTTAACGGTGTTATTGTGGAACTCCATAACTATTTTTATTATGTCACACACTTGCTTTTCAAAGTCATCCCAAATACTAGACTCCAGCTCCGAAAGTGGAGGCAATGCTGTAGTTGTAGATACTGGCATGGCTTCAAAATCACGTTTTTGAATCCCTTATGCAATAAACTGACCCAGAGTAGGTATGCAAGATATACCTCCAACAAGTATATTTCTATTTTACAATCGCACCTCGCCAAAAAAGAAGTAAGAAATGTCTCTCGAGTACAAAACTTCACTCCCTCCAAAAATGTAAGATATTTATCTCCAGTTCGCATTTACAATCTCACCACGGCTCGATTTAAATTGCATATTTTACTGAGGCAAAAGCAGTTTACAATCTCACCTCGCCGTAATTCAAATTGGATATTTTACTGCCGCAAAAGAAGTAAGAAATGTCTCTCCACTTCGTAATTTACAATCGCACGAGACACGCTCATATCCCAGTAGTACATTATTTTTGAACCGGGACATTTAAACAAGTTGAGGCCTCAGTACAATTTACTATGATGTACGGGACAAATGAACTGCCTCTTGTAAGTCCGGCTCAACTCTACTTCGAATAGCTAAATGCCCAGGAAAAGTTTAATCCTCAGAGCGCTCGGATTCAGAAAACTCTAATAATTATGATAGTTTCAATAGAGAAGCTTTCGCTACTACTACATTCTTTATGCTCGGTTGACATTATTCCAGTCCAGTAATCCAGCGAGTCAATCCAATTTAGAACTACACTGGATCATATCATGTACATTATTAAAGTCATTGGAAATTTATTAGTCGGTAACACGGTAAGAGAGAGGGTCAATGGGCTGACAATAGGTCCTGGGGTACTCACACGTCCTGGGTGTGAAAACAACAAAAAACGAGGGAATACCTTCAGGTTTTTATTTCAAAATGAACTAAAATGTAAAAAATAATTTTGAATGTAAAAGTTTTTTTTACTACAGTCAGTATATGGGAACAACCTTTCGAAATCTAAAAAGCATGGGACTCTAACGAAAAGTACGATAGACAAAAAGATCTGAACATTTTTTTACCTCTTCCTATCGTCTTAAACCGAAATAAAACTAGTGGGATATTGTGTCTGTAGACCTAGTCGCAATTTGAGATCTGACCCAAGTCTGTAGCGACAATACTTTCAGAGATGAAAGAAGGTCACAGACGGACAGTCAGGGAGACGGATAGAGCCTCTGTATAAGCTTTTTTTTTTCTTTTGAAAAAGCTAAAAAAGACGAAAAGTTTGCTTTATTAGCACCAAATTGTACATTTTTGGGCTGCATGGTTGGTGCCAAATTTTCAAAATTGTTTACTTTTTTTGACCCTTCTTTGGGAAAGGCAGTTTGGAGCGTAAGAGGGCGTCGCACAGTGGTCTGAAATCCCCAAAACCTGGACAAAAGTACCAAAACGAAAGTTTATATTTAGGTACTTTTTTCACGTGGGCTAGGTATAGTGGCCCCCCTGGAGTGTTACAAGGCCCTTGGCAAGAGGCAGATGTTCGAAATCTCTTTTGTATTCCATTTGGGGGCATAAGCACGTGTTACGTTTTTGCGTGTAGATTGCAGTACGTTTGCCCGTTTCCTTTTCTGTAAAAAGGTTTCTTCTCCAAAGAGAAAGCACAATTATACTGTGTTAAATGAACATAAATAAATAATTGTATTGTTCATTTATGATCAAATATGTAGTAAATTGTGGTGATTTGATTAACGATTAGGCTTATAAATTGATGGCTAAGTACAAACTTCCACCGACTTCCACTACGAAATACGCATGTAATTGTTTATTAATCATCTCTGCAAAATGTATATAAAAACCAGCTGCTCCTGCTTGCTCCATGTCATTCTATCCACAATAGACCAAAATATCCATGGCTCTGGGCACTAGCCCCACTGTGTTTCAGGCTCACAGGGTGTCATTAAAGACTGTCTTGGATTGTCGCCGATCTCTGAAACTCCTCAGCAAGAACAACACGCAGAGTAGCTAGAGTAGGCGCAAACTCATCACCTATCGGTACGGAACCTTTCTGTAGCTTAGCAAGCTACCACGTTAGTACGGCCATCAAAAATTGGGTCGACCAGCTGTTCCTTCATAGCTGGAAAAACACCCAGGGTGATCGTCAAGCTAAAAGATTCATCCAAATCGATAAAGCTAAAGCGGGCAAACTTTAACATCCTAACAGGTGGGAACTAAAAATAATACCAAAGCTCTTGACAGGCCACTGTTCGCTTAACTATCATCTAAACAAAATAGGTCTGGCGGCTGATTGTAGCTGTCGGTTCTGCGGAGCAGCTCCCGGAGCACTTGTTGTGCGACTGTTGGGCTACAGCGAGGAAGAGATTGAGCCTCCTCCATCGTGACTTCCCTACCCCCAGGGAGATTTGGGACAGAAATCCTAAATCAGTTTCTATATTAGAAGCCTTAACCTTGATGGTTTTTAAAGACGGGGATGAGACAATAGACCAAATAAATAGGTCGCAGTGCCGGCAAAGGCACCCCTTAACAAGAAATAGAAAAATTCACGATATACTATATATTTGCTCAACGTATAGTTTTGAACGTCCTATTCAGGCGCTATATATTAACTTTTTTTTCATCTTTATAACAAAGTATTTATAACAAATCTTTGCAACAAATAAATCCTAACGTATTTGAACTTGAAAAAAAGTTTAGCGTCTAAAATTAATTTAATAATTGTTAAATTAAATAAAAAAAGTTTATTTTCATTAAAATTTCTAGTACATTTTCGTTAAAAATTATTACTGAGCAACCACAAAACGTCCTTATTACAGATTTTCATTCAATTCAAAAAAACAAAATTGGCCGCCATATTGGATCCACTATTTTGTTTAGTAAAAATCTAATGATGGATTAATAATTAGCGACTCCGAACAGTCATTATTGCATAATTTCATTCAATTCAATTAAATATGAACAAAGTTGGTCGTCAGATTGGATGCGCCATTTTTTTTTTTGCTTTTCAAAATCTGATAACGAATTATTACTCAGTGCCCCTGAAAACCCCCACATACCAATTTTCATCAAATTTGCTTAATTTTTCATAAAGTTGGTCGCCATATTGGATCCGCCATTTGGTTTTTTGAAAATCTGATAACGGATTCTTACTCAGCGACCGCGAAAACCGTCATATACCGATTTTCATAAAAAAAAATAATTTTTCTTACGGTAGTAAAATAATTTTGTCCAGGTTTTGGGGATTTCAGACCACTGTGCGTCGCGAGCGAAGTTCTGCACATGGCGTCTAATCCCCGCATAGCAAAATCTATGTGGACGATTTTAAATAAGTTAGGCTAGGATTCTGTTGTTCCCGTAGTCAGGGGCGGCGCTTTCATAGGTGCGAATGGTGCACTTGCACCGGGCGCAATTTGTCGGGGGCGCAATTTCAAAAATTTAGATTTAAACTGGAAAAAAAAAATTAAATTATTCTTAAGGGTAGACGAAATTACAAAAATTTATAAAATTTCTGTCATTTTACTTTCTCATGCAAGAAAAACCGGGGCAATTTTACTTCTCCTCCTGTAAGAAATTTCCAGAGATTCTTCGAGATTTTCATAAAATTTTATTCAGTAACTCGAGATTTTACTCAAAAAGTGGAGGAGCAGAATGCTGATGCTAACTCCTTCCTCCAGAGACCACTAGATTCGAATTTTTAAACCACCAGAAAACCACTAAAATATTTCCTCTTCGCCAAAAGTTACTAGACATTCCACTTAATCTAAAATTCTTCAAACTTAATGTCTGATAGGTACTATTTAAGCGGAAATAAACTAATTTTAAAAAACTGCCCTAAATGCTATAATATATCAATATTTTAATATTAGAATCAGCAATAAGTTTTGACCAATAATCATTGTACACTGGCTTCACCGGCCGAACTGCGCAAGTTCGAGTAAATTGGTGAACTGAACTCTAAAATAACCTCAGTTCACATACAATTTCAACATATTGAACTGAGGATAAAACAGACCTCAATTCGCCCAACTGGACTCGAACTGAAGTTAAACATAAAAGCTTGCTCAATAGAGAGTTATCAACTGAAATAATGGAATGACACTCCAGTGAGCTTTTGCCTTTTTAATTTCTGGCGAAAAAGCAGCAACCATTTGAAGTACGAACTGAACATGAAATGGACTTTAGTCGGATGCTATGTAGATCAAACTGCACATGATTGAACTGAGGTAGGGAAAGCTGCGGCTTTAGCCGGCACTCTAAAGTCTCAAACAGAATCAATCCGTTCCGTCCAAAAAGAAAGGAAAAAACGTGCGGAGTGGACGAATTGGTTCTATTTGAGCCTTAAGGCTATACACGGCTCTAATAACACATCTTGCCGGCTTAATGCCCGGTTCACATTCTTCCAGTCCAGTAATCCAGGAAGTTAATCCAGTCCAGTGTAGGTTGGATCATATCATCTACATTATTGAAGTCATTCAATAATGTTTTTAGTTAACATTATTAATGTGAACCGTGAACACTAACCCAACAAGCATTTCATTAAGCTAAAATTCGGTATGTTCTTTCTTGTAGTACCAAATTCTAATAACCTTTTCGCGGTTCAGTGTTAATTGGCTCGGACTCTGCAGCGAGTCGGGCGTTTGGCTAGCCTTTAGAGGCTAAACAATCGAGTAAATTTTTTGTGTAGGACTTACCCTTATCTTAACGCCCTAATTTACACACGGTTCGCCGGCAGGCCGTGGCCTGAAAGTATTAGCCTTGAGGCCAAGTATTACCATACACTCACCGGCCGCCAACTGTATGGCCTGTTCAGTTTAAGAATGCCTACAGTTCAAGAAAGCTGACAAAAATCGCATTAATCGTCAGTTCGGACCTGAAGATCTTAACTTCTATTCACTCTCGAGCCGTGAATTGACGGGAAGAATTCACGCTGTATCCACTCGTAACAGAAAACAAGGCGCGAGCTAAGCGTGAAAACCATCCACAGTCGCGTTCGCGCTTGTTGGCGGGTGTTCATGGCGTGAGGGTGGAGCCGCCTTGAAGCTTTCGTTGAGGCCATGAACATTTTTGCACTGGAATTAATAACCTGCTATGGTAAGCAGTCGTTTTCGCCTGTGTGATTACTTGTAGTACAAAAGTTTTCCGATAGGTGATGATTAACATGTTGTAGGTAGCATATTTTTATAGTCACAAGTCTTAAGTTTTGTATGTCCCCAAAATCATTATATCCTTTTCTTATTCCAGACTATGTACACATAATTTTGTTTTATTAAGGCTCGCGCATACTACAGCCGCGACAGGCCGCAGCGCATCGCATTGCAAAATTGTGCCAAAGCACATAAGGAGTCTCAGCGGGCCGCGCCACAAAGCAATAATTAAAGTAAAATCGCTAGCAACAACGTCCGATAACTGCGATTTCCAACGCACACTGAGGCGGGCCGCATCACAACACATAACATCGCCGCAAAAATACGCCTAGCAAGCGATCCGCCAGTGCGCTGCGATGCGGCCCGGTGCGGCCTGCCTGTAGTGTGCGATAGTTCATGTAAAATGTTCGAAAGTGATGTAGGAGGATTTTTGTTATGCAATGCGGTGCGGTGCGGCCCGCCCTAATGTGCGCGAGCCTTTAAAAGTCGTTGCAACGCACGCGGGTTTTTGCTAGTAATAGAATAATTAGAAATGCGCCGAATGTTCGGCCGAATATTCGTATTCGGTATATTCCGCGTATTTTCTTGGAAATGTCACCAGTTTCAGTTGTGTGGTTGCATTTGGACGTGTCAAAGTTTATTCAACAAAATCTTCGTGAGCACAGAATACCGATTGATCAAAAATCAGTTGCGCTTGTGTGTGGACAAAGGTTTCATTTTGGTTGCAAACTGGTTGTGAGCTTGATAATGCTGAAACCAGTTTGAAACTGGTGTTGCAAATCAGTCGACTCATAGTAATAGAGAAAAAGATGGCAAAAGACGAAAAACGCCTATTAAATATAGCCTTGTACATATTTCGTAAGGCAACCCACATTTGTTAGCATATCTTTTATCATAGAAATAAATGTCATCGGTGAAGGTCGTTCTTCTACGGATTCTGTTCTATATACATATGAACCTGCTTACTGAACCGAATAATTCGTTTTTGACCGAATATTCGACCGAATATTCGTATTCGGTCGAACCCATATTCGGCGCATCTCTAATAATAATCAACTATGAAAAAAATGCATAATTTCTACACAACAGAAGAGTTTCTAAATTTCATCTGAAAGCATTTTGATAAATGCGAGAACAGCACGTAAAAACCATTTGCAGCTCTAAAACCAGTTTTAAATGAAATTATAAACAACAAAAACAAAAGTTAAAATTCTCTCGAATGGAGCTTATAAACTTTCCTGGTTTTTTCCGACTACAACAACAAGAATTTTATGAAGAGCAGTGTTCTGTTTACTCGCTGCATACTTGCTGCATCGACCCTAGATCTAGAGAGTTGTAATATAGGGAATTGCCGCACAATTACTCCCCCACCTACCACCATAGTCCTCTACAAGTGGCTTATCTTCACTGACCTTCAGCATATACTGCAATACTTTGATTCTGCGAATATTGTGGGAATATTGAGCATAGCTAGTTGAAAAGCAGCAGTCGGGTCAAGCATGCACTTTTCTATGGGATTTACCCCAGATGTGATCTTCACCGATCGCCCATGCTGTGTCCAGTCAGCCAAGATCGCCAGCAACTCTGAATAAAGCTTTATAGCTGACGTCACCTGTTTGGAGAAGTAAGATCACTTAAACATTAATAATTTCCAGTATTTCCAGTATCTGTGAATTGTTTTCTTGTATTTTTTTGCAATAACTTGTGCGAGAGCTTGGTTATCAGTTGGCTGAGAAGAAAGTGGCTAAATTATTTGGTGACCTCTAGTAGAGCCGATCTTGATTCAGTAATTGCGAAACATTCTGGTCGAGCGCTTCCGTAAATGAGTGTAAACTGTTTATAATGTTAAGACTTGCGTTAATAGTGTTTACTTTGTTGGCTGTGGCTCGATGTGAGCCTCAGCGGCCTCAGGTGGAAGATCTTATTAAACAACTGTTTCCTGATGAGTCTTCAACAAATTCAACAGCATCATCAGCTGAGTCGTCCGTAAATAGAACTCGACCATCTTGCAAGGGGGGATACGCATGTGTGCCATACGCTCTCTGTAGAGTTGACAATTCAGGCGATTCGGCATCAGGTTGTGAAGACAACTTAGAAGTTTGTTGTGCCCTGAATGTAATATTGTGAATTTGTGATTTGTGTTCGATATTTGCAATGAAAATTCTAAATTTCAGGATACTCTAGAAATAATAGATGCAGATCCTACGACTGTGAAGTGTGGAATTAGAAATGTTGATGGCGTTGGCTTTGTGATACAACGCGACAATGACAACCTAACGCAATTCGGTGAATTCCCATGGATGGTGGCCATAATAGAAATTGAAAGGACTGATTCTTATAAATACCAAGTCTACCAATGCGGAGGATCCTTGATTCATCTCTCGGTAGTGATAACAGGAGCACACTGTGTTGAGAGTAAGCCAGTTGAAGATTTAATAGTTCGGGCAGGTGAATGGGATACACAAACGGAATCTGAGATTTTCCATCATCAAGATCGTAATGTAAAAAATGTTATTATTCATGAAGATTTTCATAAGGCAGCTCTTTTTAATGATATTGCCTTGGTATTCGTTTCTAAGCCATTTGTGCCTCTTGATAGTATACAACCGATTTGCTTACCACCACCAAATCAGAATTTTGACATGGAACGGTGCTATGCAACCGGATGGGGAAAGGATAGATTTGGATTACAGGGATCATATCAAGTGATATTGAAAAAGCTACTATTACCAATTGTTCCGCACAAGACATGCCAAGAAGAATTGCGCGATACAAGGCTTGGAAAATTCTTCATTTTAGATGAATCATTTATATGTGCAGGC
The DNA here is from genome assembly GCA_949987705.1 of Thereva unica. Taxonomy (NCBI): domain Eukaryota; kingdom Metazoa; phylum Arthropoda; class Insecta; order Diptera; family Therevidae; genus Thereva; species Thereva unica. The sequence goes on along the minus strand of OX465281.1, from coordinate 44,038,893 downwards.
GGCGAACCCGAAAAGGATACGTGCAAGGGTGATGGAGGATCGCCACTTGTTTGTCCGATTGCTGGAAACGAAAATCGTTATTATCAAGCTGGAATTGTCTCATGGGGAATTGGATGCGGTGGAGCAATACCAGCGGTTTATAGTAATGTAGCTTATCTGCGGCCATGGATTGATAAGAAATTGCTTGCTGAAAACATTAATAGCTCATCATATACACCGTAAAATGTAAATTTAATAATATTCAATTAATTTTTATCGCAAAAAAAAATAATAATGTGATCATCATTCCATTATAATAATTTCGTCATCTGTAAGTAAGTTTTGAAACTGAACAATAAGTTTCATATTAAATTTTTTTATATTTTATATATTCCAAGCTTGTTTTCTTAAAGCAATTTATAACCGGTATTAATTAGTAAATATTTTGGGCAAACAGCATAGCAAATAGTAGAAACATAAACTATTAGCTATCCAGGTGCAGTCTACAATGTAGTGATGAGCAAAAATGGTCTTCTTCTTGCAATCTTGTCTTGTTGTTGCACATTTAGCAAGACCAAGAACAAGAACAAGACTTAGTTATGCTTGCAAGAACAAGAACAAGACTAACTGTGCAAGAACAAGACAAGACTAAGACGGGATTAGCCTTGTCTTGTTCCTGCGTTTGCTCATCACTGCTACAATGGACCAATTGCTTGGATAAATACATCCCCGTCAAGTTTGGCAAAGCAAAATTATCTTTTTTTATGTGATAGTCTAAGCTTAGGTGTCACCTTTATTTATATAGATTTCTAATCCTACGAAAAATTTGAAAAAACAAAAACTTAGATAACTAAAAGCTAATTTAGTCTATTCTACTAACTAACTTAACTCTAAGAAGCCTATCTGGGCGAGGGGCAGCAGAGTTGAATTCTCTCGGGTTTGATCTGCAAGAAATAACAATATCTCGTTGAAGCTCGCTTCACTAACCTTTTACGTAGGTCTAGCTTCATTACAAGGTGAAAATTAGAACGAAACCCTATCTAAGTACTAAGCTAAACTTTTAAAACATGCATGCCTTCAAAAATATCCTATAACTTGTTTAGAGAGGGCAAATATCCATCTATGGCGGATCTTCAAGCCACCAGTACAAATTACTGGCATTGGCGGCCTCCTTTTTATATTTTTCTGAGATTCGCGTGTTGAGACTCACGAGATTCTGTACCTCTCTACCTTCTTCAATAGCACGCACTCGCTTATCACATGCACTGCGATATATGTATGTAATATAAGAGGGGCAATCCCGAATCATCCTGAATTTTTTTTTTTGGAATCTAGGTAAATAAATGCTTCGGGGATGGGGGGATAAACCCGCGGTCACAAGAGTTCGGGTAGAACGCTCGCCGAATATGTCGCTCTCCGTCGCTCTAGCGGCGTGACGTCCAATCAACTTTATTATGAAATTGTCGATCTTGTTACCATCATGGCGTGATATTTTGTAAAGCCCGACTCGGGTGTTCGATACAAGCTTAGACATGCCCTTAAACATTGTCTTTCAAAACTCCGCAGCTTTACCATGTAAGAAGGAGATACGTTGAACCATATAGGACAGCCGTAAGTTACCATTGGTCTGACCAAGGTATGATTGTAGAACATCTTGACCTGTGGGCTTAGGTGTCTGCTGTAAAAAAGTCTTTTGGTCATATGAAACGCCTTGTTTGCCTTGCTAAGAGCAGCACTTACATTTCTATTTAAATATAGGAATTGGCCCATCCAAAGCCCAAGGCGTATTTCACTTCCGATTTATTTTCTAATGCTTCTCCAGCATTGTTCGAAATTTTGAGTGTTTTCCTGTTCCTCCACACATCGCAAAAAGCTCTGTTTATATTTGCATTAGCAAACGCCAAAAACAGTCATGTCACTCCTTTTCGTTACATATTTGCATTTGCAGGGGCGGATCCAGAAACCATTCTTGGGGGGGGGGAAATTAAATCGACCCCATCGAAAATCAATAAAAACCTGGGCTGTGGTCCCAAATAATATTTTTTGTTAATGTTAAAAATCAAGATAGTAATTTTTATGATTATGTTTTTTAAAGTAATCCATAAATTATAGAGCTCTTGGGGGGGGGGGGGAAATGTCCCTCATTTCCCCCTTGTATCCGCCACTGGCATTTGTATGTATTTGATTATATTTGACTGAATTGCAAAATTCAACATTTATGTGAGCATTAAACGTCTTAGACAATAATGGCAAATAGGGTCAACTCAACGATTGCCAACTTCAAAATCCTGGCCATTAATCTTGCAAGTTCTTTATTTGCAGTTGATCTAAGTTGATCGACGACGAAACAACGGGTAGCCATGGTTCCCGATTACAGTTTCAGAAATCAATGCTCTTGGATATCGGTTTAAAGATTTCCCATCTATCATACATGGAGGGTTGGAGATTATGCTCCATACGGCTCCTGAATCATGTTTTTTGTTATCGCTTCAAACAATCATGGGTCAGTAGCTGCATTACCTCCGAGGAGGGGGGTAAAACTGAACCGTCGCATCCTCGTGGTGCCCCCTGGATAACCAACTAACGACGGTAGTAGGGAGCAGATCCTTAAAAGACTACCAAGCCAAGATGTAAATGTCATCGTGACGAGAGCTGCGTGGCAGTGGGTAGGGTTGCACTATCGCGTACGATCTACTCTGGGCACCGGGCGCACCCAATTGTGTATAATCTTATCCTGATATAAAGTCATGTATGGTAAGTTTTTAGGTGTAAGGGCAACAGGGTTTTTTTTTTATATATGATAGTCTAGGCTTAGGTGTCATCCTTTGTACTACTAGTCCGTCATGTCGTACACGTCATGGTGCAATGTCTAGTAGTAAGCTTAGCTCGAAGGATAAAGAGAAAGATAGGTTAGATTAGGGGGAGTCGGAGAGTGTTGGAGGAGATGGTGGTGAACCTTGGGTTTCACCTCATGGGTGTTGTATGAGTCGGGAATACTGACTGAGGTATGTTGTTCCACAGTCGCGTTGTTCTTGTTATAAACGAATTTCTAAATCGGAGTGTGCGCGAAAATAAGGGTGAGCCGAGCGGGCAAGTCTAGTGTTGCGGGAAAAAAATTGCCTTGGCGGCATGAGGTTACTTATTTCAGTAAAGCAGTCGTTGTGGTAAAAATGGTAAAATTTGCAGGAGCTGCTACATTCCTACGGTGGCTTAATGTGTCAATTGAAGAGCAGCAAATGGCGCTATTGCCAATAAGTTTGAGAGAGTGGCTTTGCACATTGTCCAGCCAGGCTAAGGTGGTTCTCGGGCCCTAGCCCAAATATACGAGATGTATTCGAGACGGGGACGAATGTAGAACTTGTAGATTGTAGCCCTGGCTGACGGCTGAAGGAGGAATTTGCATCTTTTAAGGAGTCCCGAGCACTGTGATGCTGTTTAGCAATTTGGAATATGTGGTTATTCCAGCGCAGAACTTCGGCTAGTGTTATGCCTAGGATGTTTAAAGACGGTTCTGCCGTTAGGGATTTATTGCCAACTGAAGTAGAAGGAGGGTCGGTGCAGGTTTTATTGGAGATGGACAGTATTTCGTTTTTGATGCGTTAACTTCGACACGGTTCTTGCGGTCTCAGTCAAGAATTCGTTCGATGTCCCCGTTGATTAAAACGGACATGAGTTTGCGATAATGCAGACAAGGTCAGGCCCGTGCTTGTCCTACAGTATCGAAGCCATAGGAGTAACTTAGTGTACTACCGTCGGCAAACCTGTGGAGTGAGTTGGAGCGGGTTGAGAGCAGGTCATTTATAAAAATTAGGAAGAGAGCTGGTGATAGAATTGAGCCCTGGGGAACACCTGCGGAGATGATGTGGGGGTCGGAATCGACGCCATCCAATACTATAATACCTTGATTGAACGGCCAGAAAGAAAGCTCTTAATCCAGTTCTTTAGAACGAAGTCAATACCAATAGCTTGGAGTTTAGTTAACAGAGCGAGGTGCCACACTCTGTCAAAAGCCTTGGAGATATCTAGAGCAACCAAGCCAGATTTGCAGAATCGGTGTTTACTTTGGTTGAGGTGCTCTGTTAGGCAAACAGGGAGGTCGCCAGCAGATCTTTTTGGTCTAAAGCCGTACTGTTTGTCTTTTAATATTTTGTGGCGTTCAAGATAACTCAAAAGCCTCTTGTTTATTATTGTCTCCATCACTTTGGAGAGAATAGAAGTAATTGCTATTTAGCGGTAGTTAGCGGGGTCACTAGCGTCACCTTTTTTTGGTATGGGCTGAACATGGGCCAGTTTCCAGGAGTCGGGACAGACTCCGGAAAAGTAGGATAGGGCGAAAAGTTTGCGCAGAGGTTTAGCCAAAGGTGAGGCACATTTTTTAAGAACCATATGGGAATATTGTCGGTGCCAGTGGATTTATTGGTGTCAAGCTCTTTGAGATATGTACTTACATACTTCACGCGTTCTGAAGAAAACTCTGTTTATTGAGTGGGTGCAACACTCGATGGCCGGTGGTTGCCTGTCAGCATCGGGTAAGGAAGAGTTTGCGGCGAATAGAGATGCAAGTAAGTCGGCCTTGTTTTATCACCCAATCACCTGCCTATTGTAGATAAATAAAGGCGTTTTGTGTGAGGTAAAATTCTTCCTGATAGAGGTTATCAAGGACCAAAAGTTTTTACTGCTAGCAGCGGAGTTAATGAGTATATCTCTCAGTCGGTCACCGTATAATTCCTTGACTTTCCTGATGGTGGATTTACAGGAATTTCTCAACCTGATGTACTCGCGTCTAGATAGTTCGCCCGGATAATATCTGTACTCTCTGTAGGCGGCTTCTTTAATTTTAATTGCGTTAATGCATTTCCGATTAAACCATCCATGCTGCCTGGGCTTTATGGATTTGGAGGAACGAGGAATGAATAGATGCACACCAGCCAATATAATGTTGGTAATACAGAGGGCGGCAAAGTTGACATCGCGGTACTGGAAACATAGATCCCAGTCACTAGATTAAAGAAAAAACAAATCAGCCCCCACCAGTTGGCTTTCTCATAATGCCAAACCGTTCTCCTAGGAGCTGGCGTAGTTGAGGTAGGAGATCGACATGGGAAGTGGGGGCTGATTAGACAGTGATCTGAGTTGCCCAGAGGAGAGTCTCGTGAGTATCGTGGTTTAGGGTGCACAAAGTCAACCTCCGTCGTAACCGGCACTGCCATTGTCATGACCATCGGGGATAGCGGGATGCCCCTTGCTGGAGTGTTATGCCTCCTAAAGCAAGGAAAATCCCGTCAGCTGACCGATACTGGTTCTGACGCCGGCGGTGCTGAGATCGGGATGTGAGATGGTCTGAGATTGTGAAGATGAATAATTCCTCATACTGGTCCTCACACGTTCAACTTTTCAGTCAACTTCACCACTTTACTACCGGTTTCACAATTGCTTGCGAAAAAAGAGAAAAAAAATGTTGAAGTTCAACGAAAAGTTGAACGTGTAGAACCGGTATTAGGCCAGTTTCACACGACACAACAGGAAACCAACTAATATTTTCTGTATTCGTCCATTGCCTTTTTAAATACAATAAAAATTCGCGTAGTCTTTCACAAGAGCCATTAATTTCCAACCAATGTAGCTTATTGTTGTTGTTTTAACTCTTTAACTTTAATTTTACCTTCTGCCATTTCTCACTTTTCTTTCAGAAAAAAAACAACAACAACCACACAGCTGTCAAAAAGTTAACTCAAAAATCCAGTGAAATAATTGATTCAAAAAAATTTCCCACGTTATCGCCTTCCTTTATTCTCTTCTTCAAAAACGACGTTTTCAACAGATTTTTGTTTGTTGGCTGTTAATCCGTGTGTAACTAGCCTTCCGAAGAAGTTTAAGCCGGCTCTGCACGATACTATGAACACCCTCCAACGTTGGACGTTTGATGGTAGGACGAATCGTATTGCCGATCCTCAAACTACTAGTAGCTAATGTCAAGCGCCCTCCTTTAGTATTTGGATCCGTTCGGGCTGACGTTCTTCTTCCTCTTTAACGGCTCTACAACCGGGATACAGTGTTTCTCTCTCCACCGGTCCCGATTCTGAGCCGATGTCAACCGGTTTGGCATCCCTAAGCTCTAAGCGTTCTGGTCAACTTTCAGCCAAGGTTGTGTCTTTCCTGATGGCTCACCCCATAGGTCCTACCGCGGAGCACTTTGCTTGCTTTTAGCAGTCGTGCGCGTAATTCTGTGTCCATGCTATTGTCGGCTGCTGCTATTGACTACTTCAAACCACTTCAAACTCGTGTTGCTCTACGTTGATTGTGGGACTAATGTGAGGTGTTCTTGTAGACGAGGCCACCATGTACTGTGCTTTGCTTTCAGAATCCTCATTTTCCTCGCTATTTAGCAATTCATAGAAGTGCTCTTCCCATCGCTCCAACATGCATTTAGGGTCGGTGATCATATTCTCTTCTTTTTCCTTGCAGTATTTGCAACGTGTTGTGAATTGCGTCCTACTGCGGACTCTTCGGTAGAACTCTCGCACCTGATGCGGCCGTCGCTCTCTGTACTGTTCACATAAAAAAAAAAACTTCACAGACGAGATTTTTCTTCCAGGCTTCCTCTTTTCGTCTGTGAATTCTCTTTTCTTCTTTTCTGAGCTCTTTTTAGTTCTCTTCGCGTGCCCGTGTTCTCTGAGGCTGCTGGAATGCTCGGTACGCAGCATTCTTACGTTCAGTTACTAGCTTGCATTCATTATCGAACCCGTCCTTCTGATCTCTACGACTTCTGCATAAGATTGAATCAGCAGTTCCAATGTCAATATATCTTCAAAATTCATTTTCATTAAGCATCTGGAATAGCTCGGCTGCTGTCTTGATGCCAAATGGAAGTCTTGAAACAGTAACACCCAAATGGTGTACTAAAAGAACTAAGTTTACTTAACTCCGCGTTGAGTGCCACCTGCCAATAACTGCCTTATTTGCTAATTTCCTGCGACGAGGCACCACATCTAAATCAGCATTCGAAAGGCGTAAGTTGAGACTGGCGGATGCAGCCTGGCTGTGATGGACATAAATCTGCTCAATCTCATATGTCATCCTCGTTCTCCTTGGGTGTGAGAGTAATATCATCATCTCCCACCGAAAGAAGTTGGGGGAAGTCGGTGACAGCGAAGGTACGCCTAAGGTTTTTCTATCCCCTTCGGATAAGAAAAAAGGGTGTTTTGGACCCAGGGTTGGTTGGTGAGTACCCTCAACCACCTTAGGATCAGCTTATTCCGTTTCTGTGTTACCTGCAATGCCAGGCACGTTGGATTCAGCTTCTTGCGTAGCTGTGTCACCCGCAGTGCCTGAGGGCTTACCATCTGAACTCTGGTGAGCCCTCAGAACTCCACATTTCGCCATACTTCGGCAATTACGAGTGTAAACGCTGACCTAGCGCCTGGCCATGCTTTACCGATTCTGGATATGGCTATTATATAGAGATCGACACATGCGATAAGTTTCACGCAGCCCTGACGCCAACCGCCATCGCGACAGTAAGGAGCAGTGCCAGGAAGCTCCTGCAGAATTGGCAGGAAAATCGTCGCGAGCCTGACCTCAATTTACCTCCATTTATCAAGTTTTCTGGATCGCTTTCTTTGGAGATCACGATCTGACCTTTTAGCCCTTGGCTTTATGTCTTAGTATTAGGAGGAAATAGATTATTACTTTTCCTACTAGGCTTAGCGTCAGGGTGATTTGTTTACTCAAGTTACCTCTGACGGTTTGGTGTTGGGCTGCCAGCTCGCGAAGTGTGCTCTCTGACAACCTTATTGAGGCTTGTTGCCCTTCGGTAATATCACCCTTTACAACTACCTCGAGTCGTACAACGATTTTTAGGGCGCTCAATGCTTTTGGTATTTCACTTTTGCTGGTAGATCGCCTTTAGAGCCGGATGGTACGCATGGTAGTTTTTTTAGCCTGTTTTGAGACACTGGGGATTCACACGGGTGCAGTTGAGGGCCTGGTTCTGTCGAACCAACTGGTTTAGAGGGATTGGGGGCTCGAATTAGAGTCTAAAGCTCCCTTTTCCCTTGCCTTTAAAAACAGCAGGTTTGGTTTCTGAGCCTTTTTGAGGTCTCACGAGTAGTGCGGAAAAAGCAGTCCATCCTGCCAGAGCCGCTTACCAGGATAAGGTTTATATATAAAGAAAGGAAAAGGGCAAAAGGGAGGAGAAGAGGATGTACCTAGCTTTGTCTGGCCTCTTCAGAATCAACCTGTCTCCCTACCTGTGGCTTACTGATTCCAACATAGCCAAATGCTACCACGAGGCAAGCAAGAGCCGCACTAGCACGGCAAGGTTTAGGTACCCCTTGAGGAAGCTCTTCCTGATTGAGTCAGAAAACTAAACAGGTGAGAGAAGCAGCAGAATGTGCAGCTAGAGTAAGTTAGAGGACACAATGTATCGATCGGAAGGAGAAAGTTTACAGCGGTTGTTGGATTGGAAACTAGAATCTGACACTGTTAGAAGACTGCTAGGGGACCGCATCGCGAAATGTGTTGTTACTGTTTAGGCAAGCTAAAGTGGCACTGGAGCTTCCGAAATAAATACTAGACATTGACATAGAGGCAGGGTTATTCCAATCAGTTGTATGACTTACCTAGGGAAATTGAAAGATAAGTGGAGGGATAATGATTTTCAATTTATGTACATATATAGATGGCTACCATTAAGCTAATATCCTTGCCCATCAGGACTCCGGAAAACGTTTAATCCAAAGCCAACGATAAAAGGTCTCGACTCTTTAATTTACATTCAAATAATTGAACGATTTCACTAAACGTTAACTATCCAGCTATCAAAATGTCGGAAATGTCCTTAAAGCAAAGAAAATTCTTCTGAAATTTTTTTGTACTTATTTGGCAGTAAGGACAAATAATGATAATTCTTACAACACTTTCCTCCGTTTGGCTCAGATCCAACAGTTCAGTGCCAAGAGCCATTCAATAAGTGATTTTGGCAGGATATGCCAAACCTCAACCCATGTCCTTGCTTCCGTCTACAAGAATAATTTTGATGGATGTACACAATCATGAAGTAATTGCATTTGAATGAGCGAAAGATAAATATGACAAACAGAGTTTTCTCTGCTAAAATACTATGAAATGAAACTTAGTTCTCAGACTTTGTCTGGTCCCAAGCCCAGGGTGTGAAAGGTGGAGGTGGTCAATCTGCCGAATTGACCAGTGAAACTAGGCAAGAAACCGCATGGATACATGAACTAACTGCGTCCGGGGCAGCCGATGCGCCAGCACTGGGGACCAGGGATGCTGGTGAGAAGTGGGTTACTGGCCGAACACCCAAATTAGTCACACCGAAAATAGAAATTGAATTCGCCGCGTGGAGTGTAGAGGGCGTACGAACAGGACATCATGTCGGTTAAAAGGAAATCATAGCAATGGAATTATTGAAATGCAAAATATCAGTTGCTGCGCTACCGGAACCACGAATTACCGGATCCAGGACATTGACGATCGTCCCGCCAACAATCGACGAAACGATGACGCTTTACTATTCCGGTGGTGAGAGACGAGAGGCCGGCGTCGGCGTTATGGTCGATCGACGGGCTGCCAGCAGTTTTTTCGCATTCCAACCGATATTGGAGCGTTTGGCGGTGATAACCATCAAACGATCAAGACTCATATTGTGTCTGTTTATGCGTCAAGCGAGAATAGCACGGACGCGAACAAGGACGAATTTTACGATCAGCTTCAACAGCAGCTGAATATGATACCTTTAACAGAAATAATAATATACCCGGGGGATTTCAATGCACATTCAGGAGCAGATCGAACTGGCTGGAAAGGAACCATGGGCAAATTTGGACACGGAGTAATTAACGACAAGGGCTTACGCCAGCTCTCATTCGCATTGTAGTCCGGGCGCTGGAGCATTTCCAGTGGTTTTGGCGTGATGTAACGGACTTTTTTGGTGGAATCGATCAGAAATGATATCCTCAACAATATTTAGGGGGTGCGCAAGCATGAAACTCCCAGGAAAACTTTTGGTAGCGTTCGGATCGTGTCCCTTCAGTCGACAGTCGGGAATGCAAGGAATATTGCGGTATTAGTCTCCTTTCTATCGTCGGCACAGTACATATTTACGAAAATCATACAATCAGAAACATCGAGAGCAAACGAGCCGGAAAGAACAAGCGAGATTTAGACCACATGGAGGATGCATTGATCAAATATTCGCACTCCGTCAGCTAATGGAAGAAAAAACTCGTTGCGGCAAACGAACTGTCATCGTTTTCATCGATTTCAAACCCGCTTACGATTGCGACGATTGGAACAGCTTGTAACGGTCAGTTTTGCTCGAAAATCCCTAAATATTTACTTGACTCAAAATCACTGTCGGGAAAGAAATCTAGTAGTTGGTCGGAAAAAAAAGTAGGCGAGGAAAAAAAAAATTTGGGGAGTCGTCGGAAAAAAGAAAATGAGATAAGGCGATTTTTTTAAAATTACGTAACTATCGATTTTGGAGAAGAAAATATTTCTGTTTTTGTATTACGGGAATAAGTTTTAATAAATCCGACCTGATCGGTGTTTGTATTTTAGTAACGGTAGTACGGACTCAATTCCCGTGTGTGGAAAACAGGAAAAAGCTAGCTTTTTATATACCTTAAGTTAACTATCCGAGTAGGGAATTTTCGAATTCATGAAATCGGAATGCAGTATATCTTTGTAGATATTAGAAGCAATGTGAATCGATGACTATGGGAAGGAATGGTATTGCAAAGTGTCATGCATAAGGAACATGCACGCATTTCCCTTTGGTCATTATCGAGGAAAAATGCTGATGCCGCAGCCGAACATTCGTCTTGTTTCACCCTCTCCTTCATAAAATCGGTTTTCTTACGATTTTCTTAAATTGTTTTTCAGTCTATTTAGATTGATTACGGCGTAAGCACGTGCAGCGATATAAAGTTTACTATTTATATTACATATGGGAAATTAATATCATATTTCGAACTTGTAATTAATAAATGATGCTTTTTTAATAATAATAGGTGCGAAAAGGACAGCATATTTAAAGGCGGAATAACGAAATGACTGGACATTTTGCAGCTTTAGCTCTCATGCATTCATATTGGAAGGTATGGTAATGCAAAAGGTGGCCGTTATGCCACCGTTCGATCGAGAAAGTGGACATTAAGCATTCGAAGGAAGGTGTACAGATTCGAATCTCGGGATCGGGATACTTCGGGATTGTCGGATTGTTTGAGAAGATACATCAGATCCGGCCCAGATAGAGCTAAGTAGAAGATTCTTGAGATCGGCCTACAACTACATGCTGGTGATTGCATCCTAGGGGTGACATTAACAGTGAAGATTCGCAGAGGATCCGAAGAGGATTGTGTGGAATCCCAAGATCAAGCAGGTATTTTAGAGTAAATTTGTTTTTGGCGACGCAGATGGCGTAAGTGGTGAAAGGCTCAGCTTGAATAAGATGTTACCCGGTACTGAAGGAAGTCCGCCAGAATAGTGGGGTAGCCTACATTAAGCTAATAAGAGCACGAGACGGTGCATTTGAGGGCGCATAGAACATCGAATAGAATTCAACGGAAGATTACGAGGAAGTTGTCTAGGGTGCAGAAGCTCCTTTTGGATACTCATTGGAACATTTTCCCGTCGCCGTACGGATGGAAAAAACTTGCTGGCGGAAGTCGCATGAACTTGTTCAGGTTGGAAGCGGAAATCGGTAGTTTTTTTTTATTATAGTAGATAATAGATTAAATTCTGACACTTCCAATGCACACGTGTTGTTGATTTGACATATCCACTTGTAATTTTGTTTTTTTGAAAGACCTCAATTGTAATCAAGAGTTAACCCTAGCTCAGAACATAAAAACCCTTATATAATTGATTATTGATTAGGTGATAATGGGGGCTATTCTGTCGGTAAAATTTTATCATTTTATGTTATGTTATGCCATAAAATAAAAGAATTATCTAAAATCCTATTCTGTCCGACAAATTTTATTTTCTTTTATGCATCATAACATAAAATATTTCCTGTTATGCTTCATAACATAAAAGAATCTCAGTAGCACATTTTAAGGGTATTTTGACATATTTTATAGAAATAACAGGCGTGAATTGACACTTGTTGTGCAAAATCGTGTTAATTGAGTTTTTAGTTTAATCAAAATTAATACGCCCAGGGCACGCTTTGATTTTGTTTATTTACATTTACAACCGATCAGCTGTTCATTTTCAACCGAAGTGTTCAAAGCGTAATAGAACTCAGAGCGGATTATACTAAATCTTTTATGTTATGTGCCCATAAAAGATTCCATAAAATAATTTTATGGAACTTTGACAGAATAGGAATTTCGAAAATATTTTATTTTCATTTTATGAAGAAGAAATTTTATCATCATAACATAACATAAAATAATATTTTATGAAAAATTGCAGAATAGGCCCCAATATCTATCACCTTTAAATTAATTGGTTCATATTTACGTTACCTTAGAAAAAATAAATAAATGATATAATTACTAATATAAACACACAAAAGAAAACAACCAATTTAAGTATTCTTGCTTCAATTTTAGTGAAGGTACAATAATTTTAATTGCAGTTAAACATACCATTAATCATATTATTATTTTTTTGTTGCATTAATTTTTATGCGTTTATTGTTTTTTTGTTTGTACTCGTACATTGGTTTTTAATATATATCGACAATTGTAATATTGGTTGTAAAAAACGAGGCGTCATGGTACCAAGGCGACGCGTTTAATGGTTGCATGATTTTTTGTTAACAAGGTATTGAAAGTATTGTATAGATTTACTTTTCCCTTCAGTACCCAATTGCATGTGGTATCTGTAAGTACATTGAAATCAGAAGTCCTAAACAACGTATGTTTTTTTAAATATTTGTTTTTTTAAATAATTTTTTTGTGTGTACGAGTATCTTTAAATATCGAATAAAACGTGTATGATTATAATGATAATGGCCATGGGTTAGAATTTTTTTTTAATGGTTGGAGCGGGTTTCATTTCTTTTTCAGGGTTCTTAAGTAGTGCTTTTTCTTGCCAGCTGGTGGCTATCCATCCTAGGAGCTGGCAAGGGACCGAGCTACAGTGACGCGGCTCAGGCGATGCCTGGAGAATGATGGAGGCGGAAGATGAAATTGCACAGTCACAGGTAAGTGGTGAACCATACTGCGAATAGGCCCGGCCACACACCCCACGACCCCCCCCGGCGAGCTAGTGAACTCCGTGTTGCCGGCAGCACATCCCCCTGACATTATTATCGGCGGTTGGGGAGGATAGGAGTTCCGGAATTTTTTCTTATGTATGGTATTGACTCCTTGGTCATGCTTTTCCGGGCTTCTGGCTAGGGGGGCAATACCTCGCATAAGTGGCGCCCAATATATAGTCGCGCCATTATGCTGTTACAAGCTTGTGGCGATTCTTGGAATACGTAAAATTGAGAGTCATCCAACTTCTTGAAGCGTTGTACGATGGCTCAACCAGCAGCGTTTGTATTCGAAACGACTTATCCGAAGAGTTCCCGATTCAAACGAGTGCCCGACTGGGAGACGTCCCTTCGCCACTTCTCTTGAATGTTGTGATCGACGCGATTATGCGTGAACCATTCAATGGACGACTCGGGGTTCGATACGACGACAACAATTTCGTAACCGACTTAATGTTCGACAACGATAGCGCCGTTTTCGTAGACATGGATGCCGAAGAAACGAACATCTTATACATTTCCCGCATTGTCCAGTCATACGGGTTAAAAATCGTTACGGAAAATACCAAAGTTCTCACAACGGACGGATCGAGGGCCAGTGTTCACCTGAATGGAACCCAAATCGAACAGGTTTCGAGGTTCAAATATTTGGGATTATTGGTTGAGGAAACGAAAGTAGCATCGACGTCCGACATTCACATCCGCATCGGTCAGGCAACAGCAACGTTCGCCTCGTTCAAGTGGTGCATATGACAACGTACAAATATTTCCATCAAAACAAAAGTATGCCTTTACCGAACGCTGTTCCTTCCGATCTTTATGAATCTGAAACGTGGGCACTGCTCAAACTGGACGTTAAGAAGCTCGAGGTCTTCCAAATGCTATGCATGAGTCAGATCCTCGGTTCCTCACTACACGATCGCCTTCGAAACGTGACAGTCAGACAAAGATACGATCAGAAGACACTGATCGAAGAAGAAATTCAAAAACGTCGCCTACGCTGATTAGGACATGTTTGCCGAATGGTTGACGTAAACTTAGGCGATACCGTCCCGCGGGCTGGAGAATCCAGCGATCGGCACCGAAGAAAACCTGGCTCAAGAATATCGAGGGTGACCTAAGGAATCAACGGTTACCAGCTACCGAGGCTCGAGACGTCGCCAAAAACCGGCAAGAATCGAAGCGAATCGTGAATAGAGTTCGAGACCCGGCGGCACCGACAGCAGCGTATCCGTTTCGGAGAGGTCCCGCTCGGCCGCCAGCTAACGAATCAAAGAAGAAGGAGAGTTCAGTGTACTTTCTAATTTTTCTGGGGCTAGTTTAGGGGAAATGGGAACGCGGAAATACAGCAACGAAAGTTGAAAACTGAAAGAGAATTTATTGCATTAAAAATAAATGATTTAATTCATTTAATACCACTGCAAAAGGTCTACTTTATGGAATTATATTAATTGACTCTGTCCCATTACATTAACATCTTTCTATTTCCCATCGTAGACCAACGAACGGGTTTGAGCCCCAAGGGCCTTAAATGCGCCTCCTTTGTAAAATGTCAGCCTACAGCTGAAAACTTGCTGAAAAAGGACTGGGGATATTTTTCAATTAAACAATTTTTTGTCGTCTTGAGAAATTTCTAAGAAACGCTTAAGTTAATTTAAATGTGATCCCATCGCTTAATTTCAATTTATTGTGTTTGCTGCCCGAAAGGACTTTCGCTATCACTATTAACTTCTCGCAAAAGCTCCACGTGTCCTTGTCGAGGGAAGAATACGAGGGGGAGCGGGAATTCCCGAACAAATGATAAAGTTGAAGGATAAGCTTTCCTCTTGCACAACTACATGGGGTTGGGGTAATTTGATGGAGAATCAGATGTTTCGTAATTATTTTAGGATTATCCTTAAATCCCCATTTTCCATTCAGAATCCTGATTTAAGAAAAAGGAGCAGATGAAGCGCGATTGGTGGTGTATTCGCCAGTAAAATTATGTTATTAGATTTTTAATGGACTCCAGTGCGGGGGCTTAGGGCTCTTGATTGTGTCTTTGTTTATTCGGCAGGATATGCGGTTGTCTAAAGATTTATCGAAAATGTTTTGTACGGCATGCACCATTAGATGTCCAATCTTAATGTAACTAATTTATTATAGTTCGCTCTTCCAGCCCCAGAACTTATAACTAAGGGTCTGGCTACAATAATTGCGATGACATCAACTGAAAGTCTTATCCACAGCGGATAGAGGTCAAATTAAAGTAGTTGTTGCTCCTGCCTACCTCCCAGCGGACAAGGTTTTATATGTAAGACGGCGGATAGATGTGGCTTTAATTAGCGCATTCATGAGCGATAAAATTAAAATTTAGCACGTACATATCTAAAGGAATTTCCATGTGTGACCAGATTCAACGTATCAGTTACTATAAAGAGAGAGGAGAAGGTCAAATTTGCCAGGCTTACCGACTAGAGCGCCTAGAGAGCAATATCAGAGATATAGCTTGAATGCTCATAAAGTAGTATCAGCATCATCTGCTTCTTCTTGCTCCTTTTTGGTGGGCTAGTGGGACCAAAAGTACCATGATCACTTCACTTGGTCTAATGTACTACCCGCATATACTTTACATTTACAGCCAAGGCCTCTTGTTAGAAGGGCCGACATCCTCCTCTAGCCAAAGTCAGCAGGTGGGTTTCTCCGCTCTTTCTAAGTGGCAATTCAGGATGTAATATGAAGCCAACAAGTGTCCCGGCATAGTTTTTACTTCGCCCAACAATTCATTAGCTGTATTAAGACACTGCACAGGAGGGATCCACTTGTTGGCCAATCGAGGTGCGGACTTTGATGTGTTTTATCCAAGCCCCAAATAGGTTTCCAACTCGACGCCAATTCTTCCATGTCGGCAGCAACGTTAGTCCAGTATGCTTCACTTTCCGACTTCATTTTCTGTCGAACTTCTTTATTCAATCGTCGGGATTACTCAAAGTCGACGTGTTTCACTAATTTCCGCTGATCGACGAGGTCCAGACAGGTGTCCGAGATCCCTGACTGCGTCCGTTGACGGATAGGTGGACACAACTCCATTGCACACTCTATAATAGAGTCCAACATTTGACTTCTTTCAACATCGATATCGTCCGGTGTTGCGAACAACGCGAATTTGTTGGATAACCCCATTTGAAATTCTCGCCCGATGGCCGGGTCCCGAAGGCACGTCCAACTCTGCTTGGCTGGTGGTGGCTCCCTTTTCTTCGCTCTTTGTAATCGTATCTTTTCGCTCGAACAAGATAAT
Source organism: Thereva unica (assembly GCA_949987705.1). Classification (NCBI taxonomy): domain Eukaryota; kingdom Metazoa; phylum Arthropoda; class Insecta; order Diptera; family Therevidae; genus Thereva; species Thereva unica. The sequence goes on along the minus strand of OX465281.1, from coordinate 44,022,403 downwards.
GGTTCGATCCGCAATCGGGTCCATGAATTGCACGTATTTCTTTGAGCGTCGATCGGAATCTTTCTTGTGTTGATCAAAATGTAGTCTAACATCGCCGAGCCATTTCTGGGTGGATTTCGCCAGGTGAGTTGGTGTTTGAGTGGATGGCGAAAAATGCTGTTGCCAACTATCAAATTGTTTGACGCTGCGAATGAAAGCAGGCGTAAACTGCTGTCATAAATTACTCCGTGTCCGAATTTGACCGTCGTTCCTGCCCAGACGGTTCGATCTGCACCTGAATGTGAATTGCAATCCCCCGCGAGTACGACTAATTCGGTTCAAGGTATCGTATCCAGCGTCTGTTGAAGCCGATTCGTCCCGGTTCGCGTCCGTGCTGGTCTCGGTTGGTGCATAAATGGATAAGATATGGTATTGATCCTTTCACGATGGTAATAACCGCCAAACGGTCGGATATCGTCACCGGCCTCTAATCTCTCCCGGATCCGGTTAGCCCTATTTCCGATAGCGCAGCATTCATCAGTCGATGAACGAATATAACGTCAGCGACTTCACGGCGCTTATGGAGAGAGCTTAAGTTGAGCAATTTAAGTCTGTTCTCATAAGGCGGAAGAGCAAGTGGGTCATCCCACGGGAGGTGGATGAGTGCAAACCCGACGAACCGATTCGATTCTACTAACATGGGAGGAGTAGTAAGGAGACCATACCTGGGAAGCGTAGTCAAGCAAAGGCCTAACCAAAGATACGTACAGGTGTTTAGTGACGAGGGGGTTGTTGAACTCTTTGGACCATCTTTTTATAAATCCCAGGACTGAATTGCCCTTGGAGGAGATATAATTGATGTGGGTGGAGAAATCCAACTTACTTTCTAACCTAACCCCAAGATCGATTACAGATTCAGTACAGGAGACCTTGATGTCAAGGAAAGTATAGCCATAAGCACTAATATTAAGCACAAGGTTGTTGTAGGAACACCAAGAATAGAAGGTGTTTAGATCTGCTTGCAGAAGTTCGCAATCCTCTATACTCCTTATGTGGCGATACAGTTTGATGTCATCAGCGTAAATAAGGATTTTACAGTGCCTTAGCTGGGTAACAATATCGTCAATTGATAAAATAAAAAGGAGAGGGCCAAGATGACTACCTTGCAGGACTCCAGAGGACGCTTCGATGTTCTTAGATTTGACTCCGCGGAATAGAACCTGGTAGGTTCTATCGGCTAAGTACGACTGGAACCATACCACAAGGGCAGAAAGCCTAAATTCTTTAGTTTAAGAACTATAATAGAGTGGGAGAGCTTGCCGAAAGCCTTACTAAAGTCTGTGTAGACACAGTCAGTTTGGCAGCCAGTAACAAAGCCTCTAATTGTGTGTGAAGAGAACTCCAGTAAATTAGTAGTAGTGGAACGGGCTGCAAGAAAACCATGTTGGTTTGTTGAGATAACCCTCTTGCAGATAGGGGCGATAGCAGAATAAATAATAGATTCGAAGAGTTTTGGTATAGACCAGAGGTGGGGAACCTTTTTACCATTAGAGGCGGCATTTAAATTAGGCAGCAATAAGAGAGGCCGCATAAGCTGATTGACCTAAGAAAGTGACTTTTGTGAAATTATTATAGTTTTTCTATAGATTTAACAATTTATTGCATTGCACGTTGAGAAAAGATTTGTAATTTTCACTCAACGAAATAGCTGTAACAACATCCTGGGTGTAATCACTCATGTTCTTAGGAACAAATACAGAAAGACCAAAACATTCTAATGTTTCTTCAGGTAAACGGTCTTTCAAATCTGCGATGACGTGGTCCAATGCTGGATATATTGACCGCAAATAATACTGCTCCGGGTCTTGAGATGCAATGTTCTCACGATGTTGTTGACGTTTTGTTGTGCGTGGTACCTATATCTCGACGTCCAAGTCCTGGGCCAATGTTTGTACTTCTTCAAAAAGGCTCTTGAAATGACCTTCTGCATTTTGCCGACGATTTTCCAAAATTGCGAGAACGTCTTGGAGAGCAGTGCTTGCTCCTTGAATGTCCAGATTTTCAGCTTGAAGAATAACGCTAAGTGTGATTCCCAGAATGTCGGAAAGGACGACGACAGAAACTAAAAATTGGCTGTTGTGCAAAGCAGTTTTCAGACAAAAAGCCTTCGATGCTGCTTTCCTATCGCACCATTTTTTGTCCTCAAAACCATCTGTGATTTTTAGCAGCGTTGTTCGGAACTGCAGAACGCCATCATGTCTTTCACCACATCTTGTTTCGCACAAGCTTTTAAAAGAAGAGCCTAATTTTGCCCTGAAAACTTCAGTTCGTTTAGCGGACGAATTGGCGAACTGGATCACTTCTTTCATAGTTCCGACGGCATTCCGACAAGCAACCACGGCGGAGGTTTTTCCCAGAGAGTTGTTCAATGAATGATTAAAACAAGGACATCTTTTTGCATATGGTGCTTTTTGTTTAAGAGTTGCTATCGCTCCCACGTCGTCACTAGCCATCACGCTGCAGTTGTCTGTACCTACGCCTACGCATTGTGACATATCCAGTCCAGTCGACTCCATAATATCCTCCACGAAGTGTCCTAGAGCTACGCCGGTCAGTCGCTATTCCCCAGAAGGTCCATCAACGCCTTCGTCTCGGATAGCGCCGTACGCATCGACGAAGCAAAAAAAATCCTCTCTTACTAACTTGTCGTAAACATAGCGGTAAGATAGGCTCACTTGTGATGTATGAGATGCGTCGGTAGTTTCATCAAAAATGACGCTGTACATTACTGCCTTCCTGACCCTCTCAATTATGTCGTGTTGTATTTCGTCCTTGCAGCAGTTGATAATTTCGTTTTGCACAGTTTTACTGGTATAAAGTGCGTTAGATGCGGTTTCCTTTAAATGTTTTGACAAAACATTGTCTTCAGCATCCATCCTTAGCCTCAAAAGAGCCCGGAAGTTTCCCTCGTTTCGCTCTTCGGTAGCCTGTTCGTCGATCCTACCATCATCTCTGTGGCCTCGGAGGGCGATGTTTTGTCGTCCACAAAATATCACAGTTTCCGCATAGTCCAGGCGCTAGAGCAGTGAAAGCTATTACTTTTGGTTATGGCGTGATGTAACGGACTTTTTTGGTGGAATCGGTCAGAAATGATATCCTCAACAATATTTAGGGGGTGCGCAAGCATGAAACTCCCAGGAAAACTTTTGGTAGCCCAAAAACTGAAAAGTTCACTAAAAATTCCCTGTTTTTTGGCCTTTCTTGTTAAATATCTCTTAACGGAGGCTTCTAGGCCAAAAATTTGTTGAGCATGTTTTGTTCGTTATTGAATTTGCTAAAACTTACCGTAAGGTGGATTTTCGAAATTTGAATTTTTGCATTGCAAAATAGCCGAAAACCGCGAAAAAAAGTACCTCACTTTAAAGTTAGCACAAGGAAAGGAGAGACCATTATCTTCCAATTTAATTCTGGAATTAGATAGTTAAAGGCATGGTTAACTTATATCCAAAACCCGATCACGGTCGGTCAAATAGTTTTTGCATAATGAATTTTGCAATTAAGTGAATTTAAAAAGTTAAATTTGTTAATGCGCCAAAAGAAAAACTCCCATATTGGTCCTGATTTTTTTAAGTATGCTCTAAGACTCTCTTTACAATATCCAATCATTAAAATTCCGGTTTTTAAATTTTTTTTATGATTTTTAATTTTTTTAAGATTTTTGGCAAAAAACTGCAACTAAGGCGTTTTTTCCACAAAAATTGCTAACTCGGCGACGCCAGGAATTGCTAGGCGCGTTTCAAATTCGCTCGAAAAAGGATTCAGTTTCTATTGAGCACAACTTTCAATAAAATATTGTTAAACATAATTTCTTAAACAAATTAGAAAAATTACCGGATTTTGTTTGAATTTTTTTTTTGTTACTAGCTCGGACGTGGTGCGGCTTGCTGCACGGAACGTTAAAACATTTAAAATTAATCCAAAACTTCAAAATTAAAATCTTCATAGCTAGTGAACAAGACAAAACTAATATAGTCTTGGCCTTAGTCTTGCGAGCACGGCTAAGCCTTGGTCTTGGTCTTGCGAGCATGGCTAAGTGTTGTCTTATTCTTGGTTTTGCTTAATGTACAAGCCGAAGACAAGACTTCGAGACCAATATAGAGGTAGGGAACAGCTTTAAATACCTAGAAACAATAGTGTCGTCAACAAACGAAGAGCTGGAGGAAGTTAAAAGCAGAATACAACAGGGCATTCAAAATTTTTATTCACTGCGTAAAGTACTTCAATCAAGATTGTTATACAGGAAAACTTTTGAGCTATACAAATCTCTTATAAGGCCTGAAGTCGCAAACTAATTAGGAGCTTTTGAGAAAAAAATCTTAAGACACATTATTGGACCATTAAACGTAAACGGTATGTGGAAAATCAGATAAAATGATAATCAGATATAAGGGAATCATAATCGGTGACAGCAGGATGGCCGAGGAAAAGCTGCCGTAGATACAGAAGCTGAACACCTGTTGGGCGTACGAAATTGGAGGACTCTAGCCAGTCAGCGAGAAGCTTGGAGGAGAAAACTGAATGACCATTCTTGTACATCACTATTCTTAACTATTAACGAAAAACCAACTATTCCTTAAAAATTTTGGAACATTAGATTAAAAATGCATTTATTTGAAGTGTGACCAAAACTATCTGCGTATTCTGTTAAAGCCATGAACGTTAAAATTAGGTTTGCGAGGTGGTAATGAGCTGGTTACTTTTACATAGGGAGTCCTAGGGTGGTAAGTACATACCGTAGGCATTATAGACGAAGACTTATTTCAGAGGTTATTAATTTAATACATATATTACCATGTAAGGTATGCAGGATAAATTACTGCTACTCTTTTCAGCATTGCTTTCCGAAATTTCCATTCCATTTCTGCTACATTTGGTGAGGATTTTACCAGCAAGAAATCTTTTTGACTGCACTTTGTCGGAATAAACTCAAGAAAAGAGGCTTCGACAAAACAAAGACAAAGAATAATAAAAGCACATTAAATCTCCAACTAATATATTCCACAAGTCATTAGCTAGTTGCTTACAGCCATTACAATGTAAAGACTTCCAATTTCCTAAATTTCCAATAGAATTTTTCGATTACCATGCAGGCTGTTACACAAATCATTAAAGTATTCTTGGGTTACAAAAGTAACCCCTCGCTAGTTTTCCCGCTGAAGTTATTCGCGATGAAAGAATACCAGTGTAGATTAACTTGAAGAACCGGCTCTTCTGCTGCTGAATGAATATTAGTCTAGAAACTCACAATGACATCCTTTGTATTGTACAATTGTACTAACACCACGCTCTAAGCAACTACTCGGCCTCTACTAGTCTGAAAAAATTTGTCCATATCGATTCATCCAGTAAAATTAAACCTTTTTGATTCCTTTTTGAAATAAAAAAAAGCAGTTAAATTTGTGCAATAGAAACTGAGTCCTTTTTCGAGCGAATTTGAAACGCGCCTAGCATTCCTGGCGTCGCCGAGTAGCAATTTTTGTGGAAAAAACGCCTTAGTTGCAGTTTTTTGCCAAAAATCTTAAAAAAATTAAAAACCATTAAAAAAATTTAAAAACCAGAATTTTAATGATTGGATATTGTAAAGAGAGTCTTAGAGCATACTTAAAAAAATCAGGACCAACATGGGAGTTTTTCTTTTGGCGCATTAACAAATTTAACTTTTTAAATTCACTTAATTGCAAAATTCATTATGCAAAAACTATTTGACCGACCGTGATCGGGTTTTGGATATAAGTTAACCATGCCTTTAACTATCTAATTCCAGAATTAAATTGGAAGATAATGGTCTCTCCTTTCCTTGTGCTAACTTTAAAGTGAGGTACTTTTTTTCGCGGTTTTCGGCTATTTTGCAATGCAAAAATTCAAATTTCGAAAATCCACCTTACGGTAAGTTTTAGCAAATTCAATAACGAACAAAACATGCTCAACAAATTTTTGGCCTAGAAGCCTCCGTTAAGAGATATTTAACAAGAAAGGCCAAAAAACAGGGAATTTTTAGTGAACTTTTCAGTTTTTGGGCTACCAAAAGTTTTCCTGGGAGTTTCATGCTTGCGCACCCCCTAAATATTGTTGAGGATATCATTTCTGACCGATTCCACCAAAAAAGTCCGTTACATCACGCCAAAACCACTGGAAATGCTCCAGCGCCCGGACTAGCAATAGAATGCAGTTTAGCCCGGTTCTCTTCAGCCTGTTGCGAGCGGTGAGCAGAGATCATGTTCAGGATTTTATATTTTGGGAGTAATTACAAAGAAAATCTTGTCCGACGTTTACAGCATCCTTGTGATAACGATTTTTTGAGTAACATTCCAAGTGACCGTCCTTTCCTGTTAATTTGGCAAACGTTGTGAGGGACTTTTTGACGAAATAATTCAGCGGTGTGCTGGCTTGATTTCCGCCGAATTCACCAGCAGAAAAGAGTGCACAATAAACGCAGTAAACTTCTCCTTTTGTGATAACACAAGCCAATGGTAATTGTCCTGATGTTGATTGCCCACGTATCTTTTCACTTGTTTTCCACAATTTGTGTGTATCGAGGAAGGAAACGTATCCGTCTTCGATGGTTTCCAGTGGCTTATAAGGAGCATCTTTTTCGTCAAATCGTCAGTTGGCTTTCCAATATAATCAGCAATATCATCCGAATGAACGGCAGAACAATTGGAATCTTCAACCAGCCCTTCTAATATTGATGGATTTGTTGGCAGAGGAATTGCTGGCCGCGGATCTGTGGTAACACCCAGGTTCGATAAGTTTTGTGATGTTTTTGGTCGCTTCGGCGTTGATGTACAATAGTTGTTTGAAACGAACTCTACCATTTTGTACTAGGTGGCATAGGGCCGCACAAGAACCTCGCGGAGGCCGCAGGTTCCCCACCTCTGGTATAGACGATAACTTCTGGCCTATAATTAGATATTTCGTTTTTAAAGCCTTTTTTATGGACAGGTATTACAAAAGAGTTCTTCCATAAGGTTGGGAAGCGCCCTTTATTTAGGGATTTTTGAAATAAACATAGAAGAGGAGACAGTAGGGCACCTGCACAGGATTTTAGAATAGCAGGAGGAACTCCATCAGGGCCGGACGAAAAATCCTGCGGAAGTTCATTTATATATTTCGATATATCTTCCTTGGTTATAGACAGGGATAAGTTTTGAGCCGTTAGAATTGCATTGATATGTCGAAAATTGCCTTCATGTGGTTGGCGACGGGGGGGGGGGGGGGGGGCGAGAAAGATTTAAGGAAGAATGATGCAAATTTGCCACAAATCTCGGATGAATTAGAGCTAAGAGAGTTCTCGTATTGCGTGGTGTAAGGGTAGTTATCAACTTTTTTCTTAGTGTTGATAAATTGAAAGAATGCCCTAGGATCATCATACACTTTACTTTCCATGTTCCTGAGGTACTCATTATAGAGGGCTTCGGAAAGGGCATAAAATTGGCATAGCAATTGAGAAATGCATTCAAATTCACAGTGTCTTTCTTTTTAGGTAGGTAGGAGTTTATTCTTCAAGTTTTTGGTACGTCTCAATTCATTGTTGTACCGCGGGGGGTTGATCTGGTAGACTTTAACGGTACACAGGATGCAAAGGTTTCATACAGGACGGAGTAAAATCTTGCTACATCAACATCCAACTCACTAGACGAGAGCAACAAGTTGAAATCAACCGAAGTGAGCTTGGTTGAGAGTTCTTCGAGGTTGGCTTTTTTAAAGTTGAAGGTAAAGGAGTCGTTAATCAGGAAAGACCCCAAACCTTCTCAACAGGACTCTCTCCATGTACCATCTACTCAACTACCCTAGTAACTAAACTTAATACTAAAATATTTGTCAGTGATGGAGTTACGAGAAACTCGTTTCATCAGTTCAAGCTAAAGCCACATTCAAAAGAACGCAGAGGCCTTAAAGCTCACTATGTGGCCACGTTCATGTCGGGGCACTTTGGCAGCGCTGGTGAATTTAATTTGGAAGACGCTGGAGAAGTGGAGGCATTGATGCATAAAGAGCAATGTTAACGCTTAAAGATTTGGAAGAAGTATTTATCTACTATGACTGAAATGGCCTGTTAAAGTTCGAGGTTGATAGGAATGGTTTAAACCTAGGAAATTGAGTACCATCCGAATTGAAGCCAATCTAGTGAATTTCTGCTAAAAGGGCATAGAAGAGAAGGGCTTCATCCTACCGTCACTGGCGATGAAAATTCAATAATGAAGGGGACTACCCCGATTATATTAGCCACAATGAATACGAATAATGCCTTATGGATTGGATTCGCACAAATAAGCACTCACCGAAAGAGAAATCACATAAATCCAAAACTGAAATCCTGTTTCCATACCTTAAAAACCACTTTTCTATCATTTTCTTCTATTTTCACGAGCAAAGCGATAAATTCCAACAAACCCACCTTTTCCCATCAGCTCGTCTCCTTGTGCAGTCGTCAGCACAATTTTCCAATTAACATGAACGAACTCAAGTCAGCAAAACCAATCAATCAAGGTCCAATTTCTTTCGTTTCACCTTTTGGCGAAGTGGAGGATCACCTCATAAGGGCGTAGGAGCAACTGCCCCCGAAGGGATACGGCCAACGACGTGTGTGTGTGTATTTGCATTTTAATGAAGTTATGCTCGAGGATAAAGGATTCATCTACGGCGAATTAACTCGGTCGTCGTCGGCTGACTGATTTGGTCGCAATTATTGATGTCGTTGTTTCAGCTGACATCGGCGATGATTGATGCGTAAATATCCACGTCCACGTGTACCGCTTAGAGCATAAATTACATCCTTTGTCCGTTTTGCTGCTTCGTTATATCGATATAATTATTTCTCGATTAATTTTCAGGATTTATATGGAAAGAAAAATCCTTAATGGCTGTTGTATAACATTCACTGTGGGCATAGACGGCCGATAGTTTGCGGTAATCGTCGTTGTTGTACTAATACATTACAAATGCGCGGACGTAAATTACAAACATGGCGTAAATATTATGAGATCCTAATGGAAATCAATTGTCCTTAGTTATCATATTTTATCGTGTCCCAAAATAACTTTTGAGGTCAAAGGATTTAATGCGTTTTAGTCCATAATAACAGGTTTGATGGTTTAATGAAAATTCAATTCAGAAATTGATTATGGATAATTGCTGGTGTGCTGCTGGCAGTTTTGGAAAGTTAAAGGAAAATGTGATGGTGTGCTATTTAATAAGTTATGATCTTAAACGTGTTTTTTCCCGATGTTATATACTGTTTTGGGGGCGTCCAAGATTGTATTTGAGATAACTGATAGCTTGGACTCTTGGCTTTGTAGTGGACACACAACTAGCCAATCAAGAATTTCATTAAGTTAAAATTGGGCGTGTGCCTTCCTGTAGGCTTTTTCGCGGGTCAATGCTACTGGGCTCGTACGCTGCACCATACGGCGAGTCACGCGTTTGGCTGGCCGATGGTTGTACTACTTTCTGGAGTTCGCACAACCACGTAAAACATTTTTGTGTAGGATTGAGCGATACCTCAAGGCCCCCATTTATACACACGCCGTAGCCTGAAAGTTTTCGCCTTGAGGCCAAGTATCACCAAACACTCACCGGCCGCCAGCTGTTTGGGGGAATGCAGTCTAAATAACTGACAAAAATCTTTGTGTTTCGGCATTTATCGTCAGTTCGTGCCTGAAGACCTGAACTTCTAATCACTCTAAAGCCGTGAATTTTTGAGGTGTCGTTTGAAGCGTATGAACGAAAGTATAATCTGAAAAGATTTTTATAATATTCGGTCGAACCGTTTTTACCTTCGGGATTGTACCTGCACGATACCGCGCGAACCAAAAACTATATCGACTACTTTGAGCTACTGAAAGATGAATATTAACTGAAAAATAGTCTGGAAAAAAATTTCATAACATTCGGTTGGGTCTTTTTTTTGTTTAAATGAAAAACTTCGCCTAAGTGTCAGAAAAATCTTAAATTGATAAGCTTTGCTAATATCTAATAAACTCCATGGAATGAGACCCGTTCTAAATAAAGTAATCCTTTTTGGATTCTGCACAGTAATAGCTTTCCAACAAAAAATTTGTCGCACGACGCGGTCCGAATCCGGTCCGAAAAATGTCATTGCCAGATGGGACCTTAACAATCAGCATTAAACGCAACGCAGCTTGTGCTGAAGATATTTAGTGGTGAGCTCAAGGAGTTGCTACCGTCTTGCGATTAGCTTCGAAAGATCCACGAAGACATGATAATAGATACCACAGATAAATTTCAATATTTAATACAGGCAACAGTACCCGGATCAAGGTCGAAAAACTTAGTTGAAGGCTTTCCAGCAGCAAGCCAAAATTACCCCTCAAGCTCTTCAACTTTTACAAGACCGAGGCCCCCTCGCCTGGGAGGTAAGGCGTCTGGATACTACCCGAGAGGTCCCGGGTTCGATTCTCGGCCAGCCCCACGGTCATTCGCCTTTTCCACTTTTCCACATACATAACTTTCCTTCTTTCTTCTTCCCTCTTTACATTCCTGATCCCTCTTGTCATAGCCTTCCTTAGCCCTTCCCCGCTCCGCCAAAGCGCACGTCATCGGTTGGTAGGTATTATTTATCACTTTTAGGTAGGTATTATTTATCACTCTGTAAGCTGTGTTCAGAAGAGATATTGGCCTGTAGTTTTTGCAGCTCATCAATTCACCTTTTTTAAGGACTGGGACTATTGTGCCTAAAAGCCATTCTTCTGGCATCTTGCTGCTTCTCCATAGTTTTATGATTAGACTATGTAAGGCCTGGCATAACTTCTCCTCACCATTTTTTAAGATTTCCGTGGGTATGCCATCTGGACCTGGAGCTTTGTGATTTTTCAGTTTGTATTACGGTTTTCCGCTGCTCCCTGTGTTAGGCTTACTATATTCTCTTTGAAGAAGTCTCTAAAGTATTTCTCCCACACCTCGAGTATGCCATCGATACTACATCTTCTCTTCTTACCATGGTGCAGGTGGGTTTGTATCCTTTCTTAATCATGTTGACTTCTTTGTAGAAACTTCTAGTGTCTTTATTACTGTAGCTTTGCTTGATCGCACTTATTCTAATTCTGAAGTAATCACGTTTTTTCTTCCTTAATAACTTATTCGTGTCTCTTCGTGCTGCCACATATTTCTCATGGTTTCCTCTAGTCATTCTTGTTAGGTACACCTGTCTTGCATGGTTTTTTATTTCAATGCTGCTCTTGCATTGATTATCAAACCCATGTCTCCTTCTTTCGTGGTTTTGTGTGCCTAATACACAGTTGTTTGTTTCTATAATTTTTTCTTTTATAGAGTTCCACATCAGGTTCAGATTAGTTTCCATTTCCAGACTCCTTGTTATTTGCTCAAGCTTTTTTGTTAACATAATTTCATACTACATTTCTTAATTTTTCTATATTCCACTTTATTTGTCTATCATTGTTTCTTCTATTTATTGTCGCTAGTTTTTTCGTCCTCATTTTCCCAACAACTAGATAGTGATCGGTGTCTACATTCGCTCCTCGGAAACTTCTTACATCCAGTATGCTGCTTCCATGCCTAGTGTCAACTAGAACATGGTCAATGTGGTTATGGTGCCTGACATCTGGTGATGTCCATGTCCTTTTGTGTATATTCTTATGGTTAAACCAGGTACTAGCTATTGACAAACTTCTTGCGATAGCAAATTCTGCCATACTGTTCCCGTTATCGTTTGAATCCTCGTGCAACGAGAACTTACCAGCGTAAGGATAATAATATGGTTCCTTACCTATTTTAGCATTAAAGTCCCCTAATACGATTTTCATGTCGTAAGAAGGGATTTGGTCATAGGTCACTCTAAGAGTTTCATAGAAGTCATCTTTTTCTTGTTCTGGTTTTTCTTCTGTAGGCGCGTGCACGGTGATGAATGTTATATTATGAAATCTGGATTTGATTTTTAAGGTTGCGATCCGATCGTTAAGCGGGTTGAAGTCTATTACGTTGTTGATTAGAGGTTTAACTACACAGAAACCTACCATTATATATTACAGTATAATCCCGATAAATCGTAACGGTAAGGGACCGAGGGCTCATTACGAATTATCGAGATTTTCGAAAGAGCGGGATTATGAATTTATTGAGGGTTAAAAGAAAAAGAAATGTTGTGCCTTTTTTTAAAACTGTCAAACCAACCGTCACTTGCCTTAAAATTGGCAATGCCTAATCTTTCTGCAAAAAATTTGGCCTTTTGCCTCATCATCAATCCCTCAACTGGTACATTTAACTGTCGGCACTGCGAAAACCATGTGACAAGTGACCGTTCAAGCTCAGGGAAGTCGCCGGCTTTTTGCCGTATAATTTTACTGCTTGAAGGTACTCCAGCAATGACTTCCTTCTTCTTTAAAATTGAAGTCAGTGTAGATGGAGGAATATTAAAGCGTTTTGCCACTTCGATTTTTTATCGCCATCGGCGACGGCTTTTATAATCTCCTTTTTTGACTAATGGACAAACACTTATGGGTACGTTTTGAACTCATGGTAAAATTACACTAAACTGACATAAAAGTTAAGTGAAAGAAGTAAATACACATGTAAAAAGAGAAGATAGAAATTCAATGGAAATAGAAAAATTTCTAAGCCAAGAGAATTCAAGAAGAGCAGTTTTCTTTTCGAATTAACGGGGTTTCCAACGGAGAACTACGAATTATAAGACGTTTAGGTGAGGTTGGGTATTAAAATCATTACGAATTATCAAAGGGACCGAAATGCATGGATTTCTTACGAATAACCGCGATTTTTCCAAGGGACCAGCAGTACACTACGAATAAGCGGGATTTACGAATTAACGGGATACGAAATACCGAGATTATACTGTATTATATATTTATATATTTATTATATGTAGTAGGGGTAGTTTTAACCCCTTAAGGGTTGAAAATAATTGATTTTTGCCTGACAGTACGCCCACAATCGAATTCGAAGCATAAACTTGAAAAAATATTTTTTTTTTACAATTTTTACCATTTTTGGCCGATTTAGGGGTAGTTTCAACCCTTTAGGACTACCCCTTATCATAAAGTTCGCCTTAATTTAGTACAAATCAACCACCTTCGCAAATAAATATTAAAAAAAGTGCATTTCATCGCATTAGTTTTCATTATTTTTTAAATAATCGAAGAGCAGCGCCGGGAAGCCAAGAAAAGAAAGTATAATGAGTCATATTTACGGTTAGTATTTCCTTATACTGGAAGGGCAGACGACTCTGTTTCACAGTGCGTAGTAGTATGCTCAAAAATTTTGTCAAAGCATTCCTTGAAACCATCTCTTTTAAAACGTGATTTTGAAACGAAATACCAACACTTCATAAAAAAGATGTAAAGTATTTTGAAAGACTTTTAGAAGATCTTCAAAGCAGAAAAAATACCATTAAACAATTCTCAACTTTTTTGGGGTACGCATAGTTAATGATACACAAAAACGATGTCGATTTTATGGTCAAACTAAAGGAAGAAATATCAAAAAAGTACAAAAAGCTTCCATTTAGAGAAAATCAGCATTTTCACTCCCAAAGCTTCACCACAGATAAAATCCGCCATTAAAAATTTGTCCTCGAAATTAGCAATGAATGGAACCTTCTTTATCGTTTTGAAACAAAACATGTTACGTGCTCTGGGTGAAAGTCCTTGGTGTTTCCATACTAGCAACCATTTTGTTTTAGTTTGCTATTTTCAAATGCCTCAGTTGTGAAGGTATATTCCATTGCAAGAGTTGTTAAAGATAAGCTGCACAGTAGAATGTCAATAATTATTGAATGCAATTGAATATGGTTTGTTTTAAAGCAAAAAACGTCTCACTTTGAGCCATCGACAAGGATTATGAATCTGTCTCCTTCAGAAATGTTTTCAAATGTGATTTTGTTGTCAAAATCCTCGGCAACATTATATTATTCAACATTACTATTCATGTTTAGCACTGGTCACTAGATTTGACGTTTAAATGGGCCGACCTTTTCCAAATCTAGTGATCAGTTTCAAGAGATGCATGTGGTGTATTCGATGACTGCAAAAATTTGTGTTCATTGAGTCTTTTTGATAGCTTTTTTCTACTCTCAATTGCCCTGCTATGGCTTGAGAATTCTCTTTTTTCTGCTGCATCAAATTTGTAAGAGCAAGCAGCGCAGCAAAATTCTTTTTCTTTTGACAAATCGAAGACAGAAAAAATCGGACAGTAGAACCAATCCGTTCCATTTGTTTTTAAAGGTTGGAAATTCGACATTTCTATAAACCTTCCATGCGACGAACGGTGTAGCCGGGGTATTGCTCTCTAACTAATTAATATAAAATTTGGCTATAATTATCAATTCCCTTTTGAATTCGATTCGATTCCCTTTTGGAATATCTGCCCGCTCCATCGTCCTCACCTGCTCTCTTCTCCGCAAACGACGTTTTCAGCTGAATTTTGATAGCTGGATGTTGACCCATGTGAAACTTCTTATCTATGTGACTTCTTTTTTAAATGTTATGCACAATATTATGGTATTATGGTACAATTTCAAATTTTCCGCAAACTATAAAAATTATTTCAACCATTCAGCGAGTACTTGCGTCTTTTCAAAAATGAACAGCTTATGGGGCGCAATATGGCATAGTGCACCGGGCGCAAAAAAACCAAGTGCCGGCTCTGGCTGCAACTACGCTGATTTGCGCCCACGCAGTGGGAAAAAGGAGTGCTCCAAGACCCATCTCTTGGGAGGGAGCATCTACATCATCATCAGCAGCTCTAGTCGAGGAAGGAAGGAACTGCCACAACCTCCCCGCGATATTTCTAGCCCCCCTACTTCCAACCATTACTACCGCGACTTTGACATCGAGGCATCGAGAAACAACTCGCTGGACTGTTATGCCTCCTGAAACGAGTTAAATCTCATAAAGGGGTGACGCCCATGTTTTAGGACCGCGGGACCCAAAAACCTTTAGGGTTCGATTTTCTTAACGGTGTTATTTTGGAACACCCCCCCCCCCCCCGCGTTTTGAATGGACTATTAGCTTGCTTAAGGTTTGTTATAGTTTCCCAACAAAATTCTCGCCTTTTAATGCTATCCCGCAGAAGGTCCTCGTCCGAAATTCTTTCTTCGTTCATAAACACATTGAATCGATGCTTCCAAGCTGCGAAAATGACGCTATTTAAAATGTACATTAGAAAAAAAAAATATATATTAAATATTTTTTTACCAAATATCCTTAAGCGTACGTAATGAATAATAGCGTCCTTTCAACAAATTCCCCTCTTCCAAATTCTCTTTATGGTTGCATCATTTAAGGCGTACCTTAATATCCTTTCTTTCGCCAACAACTCAAATGTTACATCTTTAAGCACACACATCCCAACACATAAAAACTCTTCCGGGTTCATTGTTATTGTTAAGGAAATTTATTTGTTTTTACTTTGGAATTGAATTGAAGGCAACGCTTCGTTGCGCCAAACGCCATTAATAAAGCAGTAATAAAAAAGTAAATATCCTTTTCATGAATTTAAAAACGTCCTTAAGCTAAATATTTTAGATAAAGTCATGAGTTGTAACATTTGCTTATGCGATTTGGGAATTAGGATATGAAATGGGTGAATTAAAACTGAAGTAAAATGAAAAGGATGCACGTGTAAAGAGCAATAAAATTCAGGAGATATGAAGGCACAACACCTACACACACACACATTCGCTGGGGCTTGGCGGAATTTTTTATATTTGACATAAATTTCATGGTTCTTGTTCGTTTATGTTGAGTGTCTTATGCTATGCTTAAGAGAAAAGAAAAATTGTCTTTATACTATTAGGAAGGTTTAATGGCAGCTTAACATTTATGTTGTATAAATGTAAAAATCGTATTAAAGGGAAACACTTGAGTGTGTGTTTTAGTGGGGGAGCCTAGACGGAATTAATATCTTTTATTGAGTAAATTTAGTATTTTATTAAGGCAGACGAATTTCTGGTAAAAGATATTCATATTTCAGAGATAAGGGACCAACGATGCTATATAGCATGCAGGTATGTTATTTCAAAGTAATCTTCATCTCGACCTAATTATTATAAAACAGGTTTCTTCCAGTTTTAAAAATTTGTAATCATTTCTGAGTATAACATCCTGCTGGTACTATTGCGGGGTAGCTTTGCGCTGGCCCGTATTCCGTGGTGCTGGAGATAGGTTAGGCTCGTCTTTATTCCAAGGAGGAGTAAGGATAATAAATAAAGCAGGAGCAAGTAAAATTCTATTGACCCATCATATTAAGGAGGGGCTTACAGCGAGCCCACTTCTTTCTTTTTTCTTTATTTACGCTCCTTTATTCCCTCGCGAGAAATCAATAGATCCTTCCACACCAGGCACATTTTTCTCAGCGCTTTCGCAGATATCGAAGGGGCGTTTGACAAAGTAACCTTTTACGTGATCAACGAAGCCACGAAAATTACATGAAAAAGATCATCTTACTTCCCGGCAGCAGATTGATAACTGCTGAAATGGATTGTGAATCGACATTGGCTAGCTAAACAAGGCTGTCCTCAGGAGGCGCTCTATCACTTTTACTATGGGCAATCGTAATCGAAGAACTTCTTGCCGATCTGAATAACTGGGGCTTCAAAACATAGGCATATGCAGATGATATTGTCATAACTATCAGCGGCGATCATGAAGGCACAGGGGCTTGCAGATCAGCATCCTACCGGCTCTGCATACTTTGCAAGAAAAGTGACTTCGACGTAGTTCGCCACCTAATTCACTGGCTACATGGCTACATTAGTGGCTGTACGCCCGTCGGAAGGTGGGCAAGAGGTCTCTAGCCCAGTTTGAGAAAAGAACTATCTCCTTCCCAAGTAGAAGACAGTGCTAATGAAGGAGGAAGACCTTCCCTGAAGCTGAGGGTCCAAATAAAAAAGTTCATGGATGATCTGAATGACGGAATAACATCGCCCACGCCATGTTGGTGTAGGTGAGGAGAATGAGAGCAACATATTTCAAGAGCAGGGCAAAAGGGGAGCAGAAAAAGTGCATAGAAAAAAGCCACACAAACGGCGCCTACTGAGCACCCTTATAATAAAAATTCTATAAAAAAACGTTTCGGCAGCTGTAAAGCAGTTGAAGGAGCCCACACAAACTTTGGAAGTGAGCAAGAGTCCAAAAGGAGGCGGGTCAGGGAAGCGGCAGTTTCAGCAAAGGCCTCCAAAGAAAGGAAGGAAGAGTCGCCTCAAGGGAGAGATGAAATGAAATAAAAAACTAAAACATACGGTTTTATTTTAAAATGAGCCAAAAAGTAAAAAATAATTTTGAATGTAAAGTTTTTATTGCTGCACCTACTTACAAAGCGTGGGGCGGTCTTTACCTATATACATACTTATTTTATTAATACTGGAAACTATCGTTAGCCCCTACGCTTTTTTACAGCAATAAAAACTTTACATTCAAAAATTTTTTTTTACTTTTTGACTTATTTCAAAATAAAACCGTATTTTTTAAACTATTAATTTTTATTTTCTGCTCTTTAGTCTCCCCTATTTTGTGGTGGCGGCCATATTAGATTTAAAATTACGTCACACAGCCTACTGTATTCTGCATGTCATATACTTTCATTTGATACCCACGTCGCACAGTGCGGCCGATTCCCAAAAAGCTGGCCAAAAGTCGAAAAAAAATTTTCTTATAGCGTTTTTTTTTTTTGGTCAGTTGGCTTCAGCACACCCACAGCCACCAGAAATCACACATAGCGTTGTTTCTTTTCCCTTACTTGCTCCAAAATAACAGCCGTAACGAAAGCTGTTTAGATTTGTCAAATGGTTTCCATGTATAAACAAAAATTCACTGATCAAGATGCTTCTGACGAGAGCATATTTTTCACTTCTATTGTACCCTTACAACTGCAAAATGTGAATGAAAGTACTGGCCAAGTTACAATTGTTTGGAAAAACCCTCGGCCATCATCTTCTCGATACTGTCGGCCAATCAAAATAGAATATGTGCGTGAAAATGTCGAAGTTATTAATTCCGTTGTTACAGACGTTAAAAGTCAGTGTGGTGCACTGCAACCATATCACACTGCTATCGCTGGGAAGAGCGTAAAAGTAAATTACTCAGTTGCATTTTGTATGATTGAAGGCAAGGTTTGCAATGCAATGGCGAGTAACACGTCGACACAACGTTGTTACTTGTGCGACGCCACATCTAAACAATTCAACAACATTGATGCAATAGTAATGAGGCCAATCATTGAAAAAAATTTAGAGTTCGGGCTGTCTTCTCTGCATGCTTGGATCAGATGTTTCGAGTGTTTGCTACACCTCTCATATAAATTGAGCATTAAAAAATGGCAAAGTCGAGGAACGGAGGATAAAAAGCTAGTTGATGAAAAGAAAAAAGCTATTCAAGAGAGCTTCAAAAAAGAAATGGGTTTGATTGTTGACAAACCAAAGCCAGGATATGGGAGCTCAAATGACGGGAATACGGCAAGACGATTTTTTGAACACAGCAAAATTTCTGCCACTATCACTGGCATAGACGAAGATCTTATTCACAGATTTTATATTGCGCTTCAAGCCATATCATCTGGCTACACAATAAATATTCAAGCATTTGAGGAGTTTAATCTAGTAACAGCAAGAAAATTTATGGAACTGTATGACTGGTACAATATGCCGCCCACAGTTCACAAGTTATAGACGGAGAGCTGGCTACATAAAAAAGCAAGGTATAAGGTACATGAAATATGAATATCTAGATAGGTGCCATTAGCGGTCCCGGACACCGAGTGGCTAATCTGCCAGCGCGATTAGGAAGATTAAGGCGGGGGCGGACGATCAAAGATGACAAATTATACATAGAAAAAAATGATAATGCTCATGGATAAAAATTATTGATAAGTGAAGTATTTGTTGCTACGAAACGCGAAAATTATTGGCAGACGATTTCGTGGAAGATAAATGGCCGGCAGACGTCAACAAAGTGGCGTTATCGTTGATGCGAAAAAAATTAATGATAAGCCTCATGATTAAAAATTTTTGAGAATTATCATTAAGCTGTTGAGGAAGCTGTGTGTTGAATGGCAGACGAAAAAATGAAAGACAACATCGAGGCAGACGGTATTGAAGAGCGCGGTCTCGTATTAACGAGTTATATAGTTACGTACGGTTTATTGCATTCTTTATTATATTGTGAGGACAATAAGTTAACAATTCCTCTATTACACGAGTGCTAAAAAATATGTTTACCATTAAAACAATTTTTTTATTAACAAATAATACAAATAAATTTTAGGATTATTCTACTTCGCTATTGGCGTCGGATTCATCGTACTGCATATCTTCTTCGCTTTCGCAATCGATATCATCCTCACATTGGCTTTCGTTAACATCTGCTGAAAAACTAACTAACTTCTTTTGCAAATAAATTCAAACAATCAAAAAAATCAAAAAGTAACCCGTGTAAAAAAATTCAAAGCTCGCGTAATCAAACAAAATGTAATAAGAGGGCATCAAAGTATACTTTCTGATACATATGAAGTGCCAACGTGAGTTCTGCAAGCTCGCCGTTACATCTATTCGATGCTATATACCTACTCGCACTCGCATATACACTATATCAAAAAATTGTATGTACACCAAATATTTTTGTATATAAATGCAAATTTCACTTACAAAGTAAAATATTTATTTCTTCAACTTTTTACAAAAAATTAAGAAATGATATTCTCAATTTAAAAAAACAAACATAACAACAAAATATTTCCCCATTTCTCAGAAATTCTAATAAAACATGGTCAAAAAATTCTACGTACACCAAAAAATTGCACGTTCAACATAATAGAATATGTTATTAATAATGGGTACCCATATTTTTGACCTCCTTTTTGTTTGATTACCTCTTTAAGGCGGTTTTTCATTGAAAAAACAAGTTTTTGCGTTTCACTGGTTGAGATTTTACTCCATTCTTCGACAATTTTAGCTTTAAGAACCTCTTTGCTGCTAATACTGTGCTCACGAAGCCGCCGTTCTAAAAGATCCCAAAGATCCTCGATGGGATTAAGATCTGGTGACTGGGGAGGATGTGGCAGTGTTGACTTAATAATACATATATAGCAACCATTCTCTCACTAGTTTACATAGAGTACATAGAGATACGCACACTCTCATGCCTCATATAAACACTCTTAATCCCGCATTAATTATGTATAATGTTGGCATAGAAATATCAGAATAACATACGAAAATATATCTATCGAGACCGCGCTCTTCAATACTGTCTGCCTCGATGTTGTCTTTCATTTTTTCGTCTGCCATTCAACACACAGCTTCCTCAACAGCTTAATGATAATTCTCAAAAATTTTTAATCATGAGGCTTATCATTATTTTTTTCGCATCAACGATAACGCCACTTTGTTGACGTCTGCCGGCCATTTATCTTCCACGAAATCGTCTGCCAATAATTTTCGCGTTTCGTAGCAACAAATACTTCACTTATCAATAATTTTTATCCATGAGCATTATCATTTTTTTCTATGTATAATTTGTCATCTTTGATCGTCCGCCCCCGCCTTAATCTTCCTAATCGCGCTGGCAGATTAGCCACTCGGTGTCCGGGACCGCTAATGGCACCTATCTAGATATTCGTATTTCATGTACCTTATACCTTGCTATTTTATGTAGCCAGCTCTTAGACTATTACTTATTCACAGATCGCAAATAATATCGCACTCTTTACTACCGATCGGTCAAATGTCTGAAGACGCTCAAGAAGTCTGTAATAAATTCTTCAAACATTTCAGGGAAGATTATAAGCGCAAAACCTCGCGTACAAACACGATGCAAGATATTTTTAATAGGTTCTTGGTAATATCTGATCCATACATTTCAAGCTGTCGTCAATTACAAGCGAAACCGTTGAAATCGTTGTCAAGCGAAGCCATTAAATTACTTTTGCCTGCAGATGTAACACCAACAAATATATTGAAAAATTTACAATATGATGAATCGGAGTGTTCGACGACAGAAGACAGTGACGCCTTCGAAAATATGCCATCGGATGACGTGCCTGATTTTTTCTTATAAAAATTAGTGTATTTTTATTAAAATGCCATGAAAAAAGTACATTCCTATTAATTTTACAATTATGATACTAAGTTTCTATAAATAAATATTTTGAATTGAAATTTTGATCTGCATTTAATATTATGTCAGCCATATTTGATCCACCATTTTCAAAATTAATATCAAAATCGTTGTTTCAATATTAAATTTGTAATTAGGGACCCCGAAAACCTATAAATTGACATGCATCTTGATTATGTTGAATAATATACGCTATTTCACGCGAGGGGGTTGCAAAAAGGGGTGGAAGGGGGTGGCTTTTCTAATTTTTAAAATCAAATTCGTAATCAGCGACCCCGAAAACCCCCGAGTAAGAAATTTTGAATCAATTACTTGATTTATCGACTTTTGGCCAGCTTTTTGGAAATCGGCCGCACTGTGCGTCGTGGGCTTGGTGGAACATAATTGTAAAAATCGACGCCCATCTTGGATCTGCCTTCTTGCTTTTTTTACAAAATGGTCAGATTGTATTGACCTCCGAACTATTGTAAACATGTATTTCACCTCAATCGGAAACCGGGAAGTGGGTCAAATTTAATTTCCAAATTTTTATTATATACCTACATGCTAACAAACCCTTATTGAAAAGCAAGAAAAGAAGCATATGGGGAACAACATAGAACCTCAAAAATCCTCAGGCTGGATGCGTTTATCGTTACTGCCGCAAACCGAAGCGGGAGTCGTAGGCGGACATCTTGAGGGAAGTCAGAACGGACACTTTGTTTACGAAACTTGGGAACAAGGAACCCCTTGTAATGGAGCTGAAGAAGGGAGAAGATAAAACAGTGGATCTCCAGCAGAAGATTAGATCTTCAGAGAAACATCGCAAGCACCAACCAGATAGCGATCGAGATTAGGTGACTCCTACCAGGACTCTCTCAACTACAGGCCATGCAGTTGTATCTAGCACTAATACAACCATAGCTGAGAACGCTCCAAAAATTTGACATTAGCTTAGAATTTAATGGCGCAGAATACGTTCGGGACTGTTTTCGTTATAGTTTTGCAGTAAAAAGTGGTAAATTATTGAATTTTATTACTTTTAACTGCACGTAGATAAGATGTGATTAGTTCGTTAGTGATTTAATTAAGAAAAATGAAAAAAAATCGTACAAAACATTATATATTCAACATTTTTTCCCTAAATCAACACGAAAAACACCGCGAATGTAATAAAAAAAATCACGATACAATTAACACTCTTAAAAGACAATCACTATTTTTTTTTTTTTTTTTTTCATTTTTCTTAATTAAATCACTAACGAACTAACTAACTTTTGGGCCTGAGACCAACACCACGAAAAATTCATCTACGTGGCCTGTTGAGAGGGTCTTGCTCCTACGCTTAGACTCTTTCACATTCACATAAAAAAACATGTGTGAGGCATTGTATAACCAACTGGGCCTGTGTAGATGCAGGAACACAATATGGTGCCCAGCAAAGCATTAGCGACACACAGACAAAAATATGACGGTATATCTAGCAAAAACGCCTCAGAAGCAAGATGCGCGTAAGATGAGTTATCTGCTTTTTCCGCTGGGCTTACCAAGTGTACCCCGAAATTAAATTTTGTTTCAATCATTACTGCCAGTTTTTTTAAGGTGACTGACAAGGGGCTCAAGATAGGCCCTTTATACAGTCGACAATCTATTTTTTCATGTGCAATGACGAACAGCAACTCTAGTCGGATGATAGTGAAGAGAGGGAGAAGTGAAGGAAGGGCTGCAACTACCAAACCGCAAAATTTTATTCCAACGTACATCAAACCATTACTATCGCGACTAATCTGACATCGGGGCAACGAGAAACAACGTAAGTGCTATAGGGCATTTTCTACGCACACATACAAGACAGCCGCAAGGCACACAAAGTTTTGACAGCTAACATTTTCCATACATTTGGTTAGAGTTTTGGCAAAATATTCTTATTTTTTCCTAATTTAATTACATCAAACTAATTCAGCAATTGAAAATAATTTGTATATTATGTAATTTACATTAACAATGCCTAGTATTTGTGCTGTAGTTGGATGTAGTCAGCGGGGTGACCGGGACAATGTAAAATTTTTCAAATTTCCGAAAATTGATAAAAGAACCGAGAAAAGGTATAATTTGTCAAAATTAAGGCAAAAAAAGTGGTTAGCGGCTCTTAAACGTAAAGATTTAAAAGCGGAGATGTTTTCGTCAATAGTGGTGTGCTCTATTCATTTCATTTCGGGTAATTTTCTTTCTTGAACTGACCAGAGAAAACGTTTTTAATTGATGTACTACTTAATTTAGGCCGGAGTGCTGATTTGATGGATGATTTAAATCCCGACTGGATTCCAAATCTTAATCTGGGATATATTAATAAAAAACCAACGAAATCATCAAAAGATATGGAAAGATATATTAGATCTATAAATAGAAATTTAAAAACAGAACAAAAAATATTTGCTGGAGGCTCTTCAACGGCCCAAGAAATTACTGATGAAACATCAAATGAAACAGAAGAAAGTGTAATTTTAACATTAAAAGAAAAATTGGAAAAAGAAAGGAAATTTTAACATTAAAAGAACAATTGGAAAGAACAATTGGAAAGAGATATTTTCATAAGTGCATTTATGTGATGTTCCAAAGAATGAAACACTTAATCAGTTGGCCATCGCGGGAAGCTCTGCACAGAGTTATGCCAGTATGTTTTAAAAAAAAGGTAACAGTCATAATTGACTGCTTCGAAATCTTAACAGAAAAACCATCTGGTATATTAGAATCCGCTCAGAGCTGGTCAAATTACAAACAATCGCATACGGCCAAGTATCTTATTGGTATCGCTCCGAATGGAGCTGTCGTTTTAATTTCCAAAGCCTACGGAGGTCGAGCTAGTGACAAATATATTACACAACAATCCGGCATTTTGAATAAGCTTCAGAAAGATGATTACATTCTTGCGGATAGGGGTTTTTTGATAAGGGAGGATGTATCAAAGGTAGGAGCTGAACTCTTGTTGCCTGCCTTTACAGTTGGACAGAACCAGCTGCATCCACTAGATATAGAAAAGTCTCGGAAACTCTCAAATTTAAGAATTCATGTGGAAAGGATTATTGGTCTTTTGCGAATAAAATATAAAATTTTGTATAAAAACAAGTTTCCACTGTCTACTCTTATGCAAATTTGTAATTTTTGCGACGTACCTTTAATAGACCAAATCGTAACCGTATGTTGTTGTCTTATAAATTTGTGTCCGTTAGTAGTTCCTACAGAGTGGAACATAATTATTTACGAGTTCAAAAACAATTTTATTCGAATAACAATCAAATTTTCAAAAAAAAAGCTTCATTATATTAATATTTCATAACAATAAACGTAAAAAACATAAATAACTTCTTTCATTATAAAAATATATAAATATCTAAAAACATACTTAAAAAAAAACATAATTTTGTAATTATAAAAAAATCCAATAATAACTTCGGTTTAAAATAAACATAAAATATTTCAGCTTTTAATACTTCAATGATAAAATATAAGGCATTTCATAAAACTCTTATTACTATACTTTTTTGATTCAAATCAAATCACAAAATGTTAAGTCTGGAATGTACATTTCCATTTGCTTCTTCTTTCTTTAAGCTCCTTTAATCCCTCATGGGACATAGGGCGGAAACAGTTGCCCTCCAGCGGACTCTGTTTTGCGCGACAGTTCTTAGCTCCGACCAGGATCTCCAGTTGTTGCGGCTTCTTCTAGTAGGGTTGTCCTCCAAGTTGTTCTAGGTCTTCTTACTCGACGGGATCCTTGCGGATTCCAGTCAAGAACCTGTTTGGCTAGATTTTCGTTTTCGCGTCGCCAGGTGTGGCCAACGCAATTCCATTTCCTTCGACTGATTTGGTCGTCTATCCTTTCTTGGACGGCACGGGGCCATAGTTCTTCGTTTTAAATTCTATCTTG
The DNA here is from genome assembly GCA_949987705.1 of Thereva unica. NCBI lineage: Eukaryota > Metazoa > Arthropoda > Insecta > Diptera > Therevidae > Thereva > Thereva unica. The sequence continues at coordinate 43,997,353 of OX465281.1, read as the reverse complement.
CCAGCGGATTTTTAGGATACGACGAAGGCATCTGTTGATGAAGACTTGTAGGCGCCTTGTGATGAATTGGGTGACTTTCCATGTTTCACAATCGTACAAAAGAACTGCCTTAATGTTGGAGTTGAACAGCCGCTATTTGGTGTTAATTGAGATCTCCGTTGATCTCCATATGCGGGACAGGCATGCATATGCGCCTCGTGCTTTATTTATTCTGGAACTTACATCTTCTTCTGCCCCACCATTCTCGGTAATAATACTGCCGAGGTAGCAGAATTTATTTACCAATTCCATGTCACGGTTATTCAGCGCAGTCCGTTCAATGGTGTTTGCATTTATCCGCATTTCTTCAGTTTTAGTCGAATTTAGCTTTAAGCCTGCTGGACTACTTTCTGTTGCCAAATTGTTAATCATGTTTTTGAGGTCCTGTTGTCTGTGGGCCAGCAAACGAGGTCCTTAAGGCGGTCTACCAAAGCCCATGGTATGCCGCCTGTTCGATTATCTAGAGCGCCGACAAGGATGTCATATATTACTATAAGAAATAGTAATGGCGAAAGTAGGCATCCTTGTCGTACTCCTGAGCTCACCTCAAAGCTGTCGGATAATTTTCCATTATGGAGAATTCTGGATTTGCAATAATTGTTATATAGGGCTTTTATCAATTCTATTATTTTATCTGGCAATCCACGTCGCCGTAGTGCCTACCATATAAAGCTCCTATTGACCGAGTCGAACGCTTTCTCATAATCTACGAAAGCAAGGTAAAGGGGGGATCGGAATTCAGGAGACTGCTCCACTATTATTCTCAAGGTGTTAATATGATCAATACAGGAGCGGCCCTTCCAGAATCCGGCCTGCTGCCTCCTAAGCGTTCGGTCAACTGCCTCACTTATCCTAGATAGTAATATATGGGACAAAATTTTGCCCACTGTAGATAGTAAACAAATGCCTCTCCAGTTGTCGCATATTGTTAGGTCCCCCTTTTTTGGTATTTTGACTATGATACCTTCCGTCCAATCCTCCGGAAAGGTACAGGTGCTCCATGCTATTTCTAGGATTGGCTGAAGCGCATCTGCTATGAGGCTTGAGTCGGCTTTCAACAATTCTGGCGGGATGCCATCTTTTCCTGCTGCTTTACCATTGGCCATCGCATGAATTGCGGTTACTATTTCCGTCTTAGATGGGGCCCGGGTGGTGATTCTTATTGGCTGTGCATTGTTGCTGTTTTCCTGAGGTTCCTGTGTAAGTGTACCATTCAGGACGGCGAAGAAGTAATCTCTCCATCTTTGGAGTTGCTCTTCGTCGCTGCACGGCAGCCTTCCATCCGCACTCTTAACGGCATGCTTTTTAGTAGAGTGCTTTGCCGAGAGCTGTTTAGTGATTTGGTACAGCACCTTACTGTTGCCTGTGTTTGCCGCGTTTTCCTCTTTTTCTGCGAGCTCATTTATCTGCTGCCTTTTATCATGCCAGACAATTCTCTTAACCTCCCGGTATATGACCTGGTATTTAGATTTCATAATAAAAATTTGAACTGTCATTTCACGTTTTATTTTCTAAAAATAGTTAATATTTACTTTTTTCCAATAAAAATAATACCTACTCCATACTTTCCCTTGCATCTTGCCGGCCTGTCATCTTTTGTGTGCCTTGCGGCTCTCCAACACATTGACACTTGATGACGTGTCAGAAAATGCCCTATATTGAGCCCAACAAGGCATTAGTGAATCACAGACAAAAATATGACGGTATATCTAGCAAAAACCGCCTCAAAATCAGGAGAGATGCGCGTAAAATGAGTTGCCTGCTTGCCAAGTAAGCAAGCTCCGCTGTGCTTACCAAGTGTACCCCGAAATTAAATTTTTTTTCAATCATTAGTGCCAGTTTTTTTTAAGGTGACTGACAAGTGGCTCAGGATAGGCCCTTTATACTGTCGACAATCTATTTTTTCATATGCAATGACGAACAGCAACTCTAGTCGGATGATAGTGAAGAGAGGGAGAAGTGAAGGAAGAACTGCCACTACCAAACCGCAAAATTTTATTCCACCTACACCAAACCATTACTATCGCGACTAATCTGACATCGGGGCAACGAGAAACAACGTGAGTTCTGCTAAAACAAGTTGAATCTCATCAACCAACTGATAATATGCGCTCGGTGGAGCGTGGAAAGGCCAAGTAAGGCTAAGACAGGAGGAATCAGGAATGTAAAGAGGGAAGAAGCAAGAAGAAAAGCTATGTAGGTGGGAAAAGCAAGAAAGGCGAAAGACCATGGTGCTACCGGGATTCGAACCCGGAACCTCTAGGATGGTAGCCATGTGCCTTATTCCCTAGACTACCGAGGCCTCCAAGTGAACTTCAACGGAAACGTTGAGGCCCTTGATTCTTGAGTGTTGTTGTTGTTCGTCGATGCGTCTTATGGCTTTGCTGGCGAATTCCTTCGATGTTGGTCTGCGTGTGTTCCATCCTTAACTCTTTCGTCTTAGCTAAGTTTTCAGTTAGGACATTCCTACGGATGAATCAATGGAGGAGCAAAAAGTTTCATCATCAGTAAATTGGATGGTGCAGTTTCATTTCTTGTCAAGCTATGTTAAGGTGGCGGTGCACCTCGACCAAGGAATACTGCTGGGAAACTGTTGACAGGCTCCTGCGGTAGAAAAAGAGATGTTCTAGAAAATTTCCATAATGGCGCATCCAGAAGAAATTTGGAAGCCACGAAAACTCTAGCAAAAATTAGAAAAAGGTTTTACTGGCTTAACTTTCGGGAGGATGTTGTGAGGTGTAGTGTTGTAAATGCACAATTTTTGCTAGAAGCAAGGTCTATGCGGAAGAACAAAAGGAGAAATGCAACAATAAAAGATGGGAGCTTTATTTGAAAGAATCTCAGTTGATATGGCAGGACCGAGGAAATTGGTACATTTTGGTCAGAGTACTTGCCCGAAGTATATGTCATTCCAAATCGGGAAACAAAAACTGTTACAGAGAAGCTAGTGAGTTATTGGATCTGCAGAATTGGTGCTCCTTACCAACTTTTTGTTTAGTATGTATTGTTGTATTATGACATGATCTAGTAGAAACTAGTACATAAAACGCATTCATATTTATTCCATGACTAAATGAAACTGAATCCAATCCCCTAAAACCGAATTTATTACACAAATTGAATACATTTTACTCGGTTTTTATTTATAATGTACTAAAATCGAAAATTTCCCTCCTGATAACATCTGGAATTAAAACTTTGTTTCCCCCTTTGTTTTCGGGAGCCAACAACAGATTTTCTCTCCTAAATAAACCATCCGTAATGAACACAAAACAAATTCATCATCTGCGACATATGACGAAAGTCTCATTGCTCGTCTTCCTTCTCCTCCCAGGGAAAAAATGGCTCCTTGTTTTTGCGACGACACAATTTCAAAATTCCGTGCGTCATCTGGAAGGAAAACTCATAATTTGAAGGAATTAACACATCCTCGTTTCGTCCTGTTGCCGAAATATCCCTCCAGAACCGTTTCCGTTCTGGCGAAGGACTTCATTTTCGTTGCCGTGACGTGGAATGAATTAAAATTTTTCAGGTGGTAGCACCTCAAACAGTGTGAAAACTCAGGCTTGAATATATATTTTCGGGGTTCGCCCCCGAAAGGATTCGAGGAGGCCTTGAGCTTTTCCGTTTTCTGTACAATTTTTTTTTTTTTTTTTTCAGAGAAATAAGCTTACAAGGATTCTCTCTTCTATGAACGAACGGAAAATACAGACTCCTGTGCCATGCCATGGAGATTTTCCAGCTAATTTTCAACGAACTGTGACATAAGGAAGGGAGTGTGAATTCTGGAGACGTTCTTGGATGGATTAACTTAACAGAAACGAACGAACGAAAAAAAAATGCGAAACATTTCACGAATTGAAAAGCGAGCTTAGCGCGGAAAACTCGCATAGAGGAGCCAGTTTGTCGTAAATGGGACCGTCTTATGTAAAGTCCCGAATAATGGAGAATTCTTAGGTATTTGCGATGTATTTATGACAATCTTTGCGGATCCCTGCAGATGTTGATTTTCCCATAGTATTGATACTTGGCAATACTGGGCCCAGCGATATTTTTAGCATAAAAGGCAACTCGGCGCGTTTCCTCGGGTCCTTGATTGCTTGCATAATATTCCGATGCCAAAAGTCAAATAACTCCAAGGCAAATCATTCACGAGAAACACGTTCGCAACGAAATATGGCGCTAGGGGATGGCGCCTACCCGATTCCTGATAATGCAATTTTCGAATTCAGCATTTCGGGCCCCTTAAGTGATGGGGCTTACTTCGCAGCTTTTTACGCAACGTCTACTTAGTATTCTGGTGAAATCTCTTCTGCCTATAAAATGCTTGGAGTAATTCATCGCTACACAAACGCTTTCCACGGCTCCATGGTAAGTAGGTAAGGAAGGTGCTGTTTTCTACGGAAAGCGTACGACTGTGATTTTTCCTTCTTTTTGAAATTGATTTCTGCTCTTAAATTATAAAATCAATATGTACAAGGTTGCTTTGGGTTTCTAGGTAAATATACTATTGTTGGTCAGTATTTAGTCGTATGCAAATACAGGTATATGTACATGAAGCATAGGGAGCGGCTTCCCAGCAGATGCTATCGTATTAATTGTATGATTCCTTAAACGTTTAAACGCGCATACCCAGTCAAAAAAAGACCACATTCTGAATCCATTTAAATGTGTCGGGATTGATACAACTTTAGATATCTTAGGATATTATAAACAGGGAAGAAAACTTGGAAACTATTTAAATCCATCTGGGAAATTTTTTCAAACTGATAGCGAATGGCTAAGAAAGACGTCGGAAGGTGGTTGCACTCGATTTGTTACTTCTGTCAAAACCCCAGAAGAGTTACAGCATACGAACACATAGCAGCTCTGTTAGAAAGTCTTAACCCAACTTCCCCGCGGTTCTCCCTGGGGTACTTCTTCGGAAGGAGCTAACGGGAGACGGGCGAATTCCGAGTTCTCTTCGCCATAAAACAGAGTTTTAAGTCGGTTGGGCTGAGGGTTAGCAACCCGCTGCCATAATACATACTATTACTACGAATCGGCAAACAATGCCTCGGAACCAGATGAACAACACGACGACGACCTATGGTTTTCGAGCAAGGACCCGAATCGGATCATGGAATGTGAGAACACTGCTTGCTGTGGCTGGATGAAGTCCTGAACGAGATGAATCAAGATCATCGGACTCAACGAGACGCGAAGGCCTGAGGCGGGGAACATATCTGCCCAAACTGTGAGTCCTTCTTATATTCTGGGAAAAACGAAATTGAAAGCGGTAGAAATGGTGTTGGCTTAATACCAAAGGAGCCAGATCCCGCCTCATTAGCTGGTCACCAGTTTCTGAGAGGATTATTACCGTGCGTCTGCGTACAAGACTAAGAAGTACTAGGCGAGGCCGAATGTAGGATTTGTAGATTGTAGCTCTAGCTGCTGGTGGGAGCAGAAATTTAAGAAATCCTTAGCATTGGGATGCTTGTTTAGCGATTTGGAATATGTGATCATTCCATCGCAAGTTCTCAGATAAAGTTATACCCAAGATGTTAAGAGAAGGATCAGCTGTAAGATTTGTTTTGCCCACTGAGACAGAAGGAAGGTCGGTGCAGGTTTTATAAGGAGTGAGACAATACTTCGCTTTGGAGGAGTTGAACTCAACACGATTCTTGCGGCCCCAATCAAGAATATGTTCGATGTCCCTGTTGATAGAGTTGAATATGAGTTCACGATGGTGAAGACAAGCTCTAGTACATGCTTGTCTAATATTGTCGAAAGCGTAAGAATTTAATTAAGAATGAGAGACCTGGTCAGCGGGACTACAAGTAAATATTACAAAACGAATATCTGTGCTATTTAGATGTCCGGTATTCACTATGTGTATATAATGGTGTATATTTCGGCCAATACGTGGACTGGGAATTGTGAGAAATTGACAGTTGTCGCAAAACTTCAGATATCGCGCTCAATACTTGAAATTGCTTTAACATTTGAAGGAAAATAGATAAAATAGTAAAGTATTATTATATATTATTGAAGGAATTTAATGCTCTACAACCCTTTTGGCGGCATTTACTATTTAGGTGCATCGTTGAAGAGTTATCCGGTAAAAAAGAACAAAAAATGTGAGCAAAATTTTTTTTTCCAAAATTACAGACTATCAAGAGCAGATATCTCGAAAACTATACAAGATATCGAAAAACTTCACTGAGTCAAACTTGCAGAAAATTTAATCAGCTTTCGTTTTGTATAAATTGGTCATGTGTTTAGGACGCATAGTTTCCGAGATATAAGCGAAAATTCGAAAAATGGGTCGTTCAAACCCCCTGCTTCCCTGGCTTAAGGACTACGGGCGGGGACTTTTGATATGTTCACCTCCTAACTCAGCGGGGTCCAACAGAAATTCGTTTGTAGCCACAATCGCTATTTTCAAATAATTTCATTCGCCAAATTGAAAATAAATATAAACTAGTTGGGATGTGTGTTTGACTCCCTCGGTCCACACGATCAACTTCCCAGTATGATGAACGTAGACGGAATAAACTGTCTTCTTACAAAATAGTATTACGTTTAGCACTACTGGGAAATTGACTAGTTTCAGAACTGGTGGCAAAGTAATCCTGAGAGAAGCTAGTTCAAATAACTGTAATAGTGATTAGTCTAAAAGATTTTTCTGAGAAATTGGTTTACAAAACTAGTTAATTTTAATATTTATTACTCGAAGAAATATGATATATTTCAATGTTGCATTCGCCACATTCACCTAGTCTATTCGCCACATGTGGCTAGTGGCGATGGTGTTGGACACCGCTGTCCTAACTAGTCCAAACAAAGTTGCGAAGTCAAAAATTGCGTTCCAATCATTTCCCTCTATACCTCTCCGTTGCCTGGTCTACAATGTATTTACGTGATTTCAAAATCCTCGTAATTTTGGTAGAATTACGAACCAAATCATGTCGATGTCCAATGCTCAATGCTGAAAATCGAATTAAGCTCAGCACGTCTCTCTACTCTTGATGGTGAAAAAATTGCCAGTTTGACACATTTTAATTACACAGTTTTGATTTTGAATATGAAATTCACATTCTTCAAAATACAAAAACCCAAGATATATAAAATAAATAAGCTATGGACTTTGCTATAAGAGGAATTGCTATTGAAATTTGGGCAGAAAAATCGATGGCATGGTGCTAGAAAAAAAAGGGCAAAACGAGATCATTTCAATCCAGTGTGAACGGTTCTACTTAATTTCAAAATCACTTTCCAACATCACCTAAGTGAGAGCTCGGTCCGAAAGGCTGTAAATAGAGGCACTCCGCAAGGAGGAGTACTTTCCCCACTGCTATGGGTCGTAACTATGAACCAGCTGTTGCGACGCATGGAGGCAGAGGGGCATCACGCCCTGACGTACGCGGATGGCGTTATTATCATCAAAAAAGGAAAATTTCCTCAAGTGCGCTGTGATGTCATAGAGGCAACCTGCACTGATAGAAAAATTGTCTTGATTCCAGCAAATTCATAGTCTTCGTTTCGTTGTCTTGAGTAGAAACATTTTTCAGTCTTAACATGAGAATGCTGTCTCAGAGCAAGACACTAGAAATTCTTGAGCCAAGCAATTGTATTTTTTCGCTCAATACTTATACTTTTCGACCAAGATATGTCTTTTTCGAAATAAGATTTTTTAATTTTTTACTCAAGAAACTAAATATTTTTTATTCAAAACAAAATTTGTATTAAATAAAGACAGGATGAAGTTTTAATTCGAGAATATTTATTGAGGCAATTCACTGTTTTATTACCTTGAATTGTTTGAATTAAAAAAATGAGTATCTCAAACCAAGAAATTTGTTTTCTTACTTCTAGTCAACTTTTGTTTTCATCCAAGACAATAAAACCAAGAGTATGAGTATTGCTTATCCGAAGACAATAACTTTGTTTTCGTTATATCCAAAACATGATTTGCTTGGTTCAAGAAAAAGTCTCTTAGCCAAGAATTTTTTTTATCAGTGTGCGCGTTAACCCAGTAAAAACGGAACTGGTCTTCTTCACAAGGAGATACATATAAAACCCCACCTTTAACAACTGCTTAACAATGTGTTAGGCTCAAATTTAGCAACAGTGCCAAATATCTGGGAGTAGTTCTGGACAAGAAGCTCCTCTGGAATGAAAACACATTAGAGCGCATTAAGAAAGCGAACATAGCGCTTTTCGCGTGCAAAAAATCTGGAAACAAAGAGGCTTCTCCCCTAACACAGTACGATGTTCCGCCCAGTGATCGTTCGTCCAATACTCCAATAGACGGGGTTTTAGTATTTATCTTTTTTTTTTTTTATGTGGCAGTGCTAAGCTTAGGAGTCACCCTTTGTACTACTAGTCCGTCATGTCATTTGTCACGTCATGGTGCAATGTCTAGCAGTAAGCTTAGTACGGGGGAGGGATGAGGGGGGGGGTATGGGTTAAGGATTAAAAGGTACGGGGGGGTATTGAAGAAGGTGGTGATGAACCCTGCTTTTGAACTCTTGGATGTTGTAGGAGTTCGGAAATACTGACTGCGAGAGGTTATTCCACAGTCGAGTTGTTCTATTAACAAACGAATTCATATCTCATATCTTGTTGAGTGCGTGAAAGGGGTAGTTGCAGGTGAAAGGAATGAGACGAGTGGGCTAATCTGGTGTTGCGGGTATAAGATTGCCGTGGAGGCAGGAGAGCGTTTAACTCGGAGGAACAGTCACTATGATAGAAGCGATAAAATTTTGTCAGTGCTGCTACATTCCTACGGTGGCTCAAGGGGTCGATGGTGGAGCAGGCGGTGTCGTCATCAATTAATTTGAGCGCCCTTTTTTGCACTTTATCTAACCATGCCAAGGTGGTTATTGGGGCGCTGCCCCAAACGAGGGAGTTATATTCGAGAAGAGGCCGAATGTAGGATTTATAGATAACAGCACGGGCCGATGGCTGGAGGAGGAACTTGCACCTCTTAAGAAATCCCAAGCACTGAGATCCTTGTTTGGCGATTTGGAATATGTGGTCATTCCATCGCAAGTCTTTCGCTAATGTCACGCCTAAGATGTGCAAGGATGGGTCGGCCATTAGTTGAACTCCATCCACTCTCAAGGGTGAAGAGGTGTTGAGCTTCTTTTTGGAGATGAGACAGTACTTGGTTTTGGAGGGGTTGAATTTGACACGATTCTTTTTTCCCCACTCTATAATAAGTTCAATGTCGTTATTAATAGAGTTGAACATTAGTTCGCGATCATCAAGACAGGATCTGGCATGAGTCTGTCTTGTATCGAAGCTGTACGAGTAACGTAGAGTACCGTCGTCAGCGAAGCTGAGAAGTGGGTTGGAGGGGATTGAAAGAAGGTCATTTATAAATATGAGAAATAGGGCCGGTGATAAAATTGACCCCTGGGGTACCCACGCAGAGATCGTGTGGGGTGCGGATTTGACGCCATCCAATACCACTTTGATTGAACGGCCAGAAAGGAAACTCTCAATCCACTTCTGTAGAAGTGAGTCAACTCCAATAGCTTTGAGTTTAGCTAACAGGGCTGGGTGCCAAACTCTATCGAAAGCCTTGGAGATATCCAGAGCAACCAGACTAGACTCACCGGATCCATGCAGGCTACGGCTGAGGTGTTCTGTAAGACAGACTAAAAGATCGCCCGCCAGTGGATCTTTTTCGTCGGAAGCCATACTGTCTGTCGTTTATGAGTAGATTGGATTCTAGATATCCCATAAGCTTTTTGTTGATTATCGTCTCCATGGTTTTGGAGAGAATAGAAGTAATTGCTATTGGGCGGTAATTGGAGGGAAGGCTGGAATCACCCTTTTTTGGTATGGGCTGAACATGGGCAAGTTTCCAAGAGTCGGGATAAACTCCGGAGAAATATGACAGGGAAAATAATTAGCGCAGAGGTTTAGCCAAAGGTGAGGCGCATTGTTTTAAGACGATAGGGGGTATATTATCGGGTCCAGTGGATTTGTTGGCATCGAGCTCTTTGAGGCACCTGTACACCTCGCGAGTCCTGAAAAAAACCCTGTCCATTGAATGGGCGTTACGCTCGGAAACAGGGGGTAGCACATCAGTTTCGGGTAAAGAAGAATTCGAAGCGAACATAGATGCTAATAAATTAGCCTTGGATTTGCTGTCTATTATTACCTTCTCATTGTGAATAAAGGAAGGGGTTGAAGTTGTAGTGAAATTCTTCTTGATGGAACTTACCAAGGACCAGAAGTTTTTGCTACCGGAGGTTGCATTTAGGAGTTTACTTCTCAATTTGTTGTCAAATAAGGTTTTGACTTTCTTGATGGCGGTTTTACAAGAATTTCTTTGTTTATGTACTCTAAACGGAGCGATTCACTCGGGAAGCTGTTGTACGCTCGGAAGGCGGCTTCTTTAGTTTTGATTGCATTCATACACTCTCGATTAAACCATCTGTTGGGCCTAGGCTTCACAGATTTGGTAGAATGGGGAATGAATAAATGCATTCCTGCCTGTATGATCCTGGTGATACGGATAGCGGCAGAGTTGGCGTTTCTATTCCGGAAACACAGATTCCAGTCTGTAGACTGGAAAAAATTAGTAAGCCCCAGCCAATTGGCCTTCCCATAATGCCATACAGTTCTACGAACTGGTTTAGGAGGGGTGGGAAATTCGAATGGGAAGTTAGCACTGATTAGGCAGTGGTCTGAATTGCCGAGAGGTGAATCAACTTCGACGGAGTAACGCGCTGGATGAGAAGTTAGAAAAAGATCAAGGAGATATCTTCCTTGATCAGCAACATCAGAGACTCTTGTGGGATGATCCACAATTTGATGCAAGTTATTGATGTCTGCAAAGAGCTCGACGTCCTTGCCAGAAATACTGGTGCCATTTGAGTAAGTCAGCCATTTAACGTTGTGAACATTGAAATCACCCGCAACGATGATTTCACACTCAGGATTGGACGACAAAAATCCCGAGATTTGTTCGGAAATAGTATCAAAACATAAGGTGGAGGCTTCGTTACTTATGTTAGGGCTTCTGTATAGGAAGCAGAAGAATATGACGTGGCTTTGGAAAATGATTTTAATCCAAAGATAATTAAAATCTGAAGTTGTGGTTGAATGTATTTTATAATAAGCCACGTCGTCCCTAACATAAATGGCAATACCCCTATGGGGGGAGAGATTGTGCACTAAAGTGTACCCCGACACCTGGTAATAACCTAAGTCATTATCGGGTGATATTTGGGTTTCACTAAGTGCGAAGATTGGGGGTTTGTAATTAGATAAGTGGCACTCAACAAAAGAGAAATTCGCTTGAAGTCCACGAATGTTACAAAAGTCAATACCAAAACTTGACTTGTAACGGGACTTCGGTTGCGCGGGTTCAATCGCCACGTTCTCGGGAATATTTCCCGGCATTACATTTGCCGCAACCATCAGAGTCAATAAAATTTGTCCTCGTCAAAGTGTTATGCCTTTTGAGACGGGGCAAATTTCATCGACCGACAGATTTTAGCCGCGGCACCTGCAGGACCGAGATGCGAGAGAGGGTAGGGAGCAAGGGTACTTACTTGCGCCGTTCGTCGGTCCGGTCGTGTCTAGTGAAGGGTGATTGATGCCTTCGCGTTAGACTACGCTCGTGTTTTTATTTTCACTAATGTTGTTTTTTTTTTAAGTGTTTTTTGTGCACGTTTTCTGTTAGTTATATCCGCACTTTTTTAACACTTTTTGTTTTTTTTTCGTTATCGGCGCGTTTTACTGGGACCGGAACAGCACACGTCCGTCCACTTTGCTGTCCTAGCCCAAACTCAGTATGGTGGCCTACCTAAGTCCATCGTTCTAAACAAACTGCATAAAGTAAAAAGATGTGCGGAGTTATGCATAACAGGACCACTTCGCTCCACACCTACAGAAGCCCTAAACGTTTTGTTATTCCTCCCTCCTTTGAATCTTGTGGCTAGAGAAAGCGCAACCCTCGCACCCCTTAGAATAAAAGGATCTAGTTTTTAGACCGGAATCAGGAGAGAGCACACGAACGTGCTGAACTCTGTCACTACCCCCAAAAAAACGGACTTTTGCATATCCCAGAATCGTCTTTACTGATGGCTCTAACCTCGAAGGTCGTGTTGGGGGAGGAGAATTTTCCCCAGAACTTGGAATTGAATGCTCCTTCCGAGTACCCAATCACAGCAGTGTATAGGTACCAAGCGGAATTTCCAGCCATACAAGAGGCTTTTCTGCAAAACAACCGGCAAGGCAATAGGAACCGGACTGTCTACATCTTCTCAGATAGTCAGGCGGCTTTAAAAGCTGCGATCTTGCACAACCAGCTCTAGAGCTACCTTTGAATGTCGCAGATCTCTTAACGAAATGGCTCAGCAGTTCAGGACCCTCCTCGTATGTGTGCCCGGCTACCGAAATATAGAGGGAAATTGTAAAGCTGACGAACTGGATAAGAAAGGCACGACCGCTACACTCCTTCCAGGAAAGGAAAGAGTTGGTATGCCTTTGGCCACCTTTAAACTCTGATGCAAAATATATAATAAAAATAAAATAATATAACAAGCGAAAAAGCATTGGAGCGATCTTATGATCTCAGGCGGACCACTTCACTACTGAACTTCGGGAGACCTGACCTCTCAGTTATAATGAGAGTGCTGACCGGGCACTGTCTGATCAAAGTCTAGAAATTAACAAGTCTTTCATCTTCATATTGTTAATGAGTGAAAGGCGAACAGCTGCATGCACAAGTTTTTCAAATGACGATGTCAGGCTATCACAGAGAGAATGCAACATTTTTATACGCGCTGGAATACAACCATAAGTCGGAAAATTTTATGAGTTTATATGGGGATGTATTGGTGCATATTTGCTCGTTTGTTTTGATTTATGAAAGAAAACAGCTGATTCATATTTCTTTCCTTTTCTGTTCTGCATACTTTATCGTAAAGAGAGAATCTGGCTTTGTCTGGCCGAGTTCACGAAGTATGCGTTGAGTTTTGCTCAGCAGTGATGTTCATATATGCACGCACACAATCAACGGTCGGAAATTTTTGTATGAAGATGAAAGACTTGTTATTACTAGACTTTGTGTCTGATAGGGACGCATGCGACCCGCCTAGGTCTTGAGACCTACGATTCTTGCAGAAGCTGTAAGAATCTGGACGAGGAGGAAAGTGTACTACATCTCCTCTGTCACTGGCCAGCCCTAAGCAGAACGAGATTAACCATTTGGTGAACCCTTTCGCTCGCGGATATCTTGAAGATTGAGCCTGATTATTATCATTTTACATAAGTAGGTTTTTTTCGGTTGTTAGTTTTTTTCGTTTTTGTACATTGAAAAGAATTCCGTGATGGAGTAGTCTCATGAGTAAGTTTAAGCTGGTTAGTGGATATCATTAGTTATGTATGCCAGCACTGGGCTGAGGAGTATATACCTATTTAAACATTTGTAGTCCATTTCAAATCTACTTTCTACTAATATTTGCCAGTCATATTAAGTTATTTTCAAACCAAGTAAGGATCCTCCTCTTAGGTTCAATATAATAATGACCCAAAACGAATAATAAGTAAAAATCTTTCTATACTTAAGTCCAAACATCGCTAATCCTGTCGTAATGACTATGGACGGCTTCCGAAATTAATATCGATAATTTCAGAATATCTCCTCCACTTCATCAATCAGTATCCAAAAATACGGTGTTGAGAGTTAGCAGCTAATGGGCCTGCAGGTCAAGGATTTCTGCTGCTCTCAAACAGTTTCATAATCCATTTCCGACTCTGCCCGTTTTTGATTTATGGCTCCGTTGATAGGATCAATTCTTGTGTACAGCCTTCTTGATGTGGTTCCAGGAGGAGTTCATATCAAGTAATAAATAAATCGCATGAATGATAAACGCGAGAGCTGAAGTCTCTCCTTCAGGCTAAATGTACTTCCTTTTCCCCTTAACCTTGAAAGTTCGTTTAATGTGTTCCTGTTTATATGCTCTCTCTTGAAATTAATGACTCGCCATTGTGTTGCAAAATGTGCTCGTCCTTACAGAAATAAAGAAACATCCCTAAAAAAAACACATCCGCCCACTTTTGCCCATTCTGGAGCCTCCTCTTGTTGACATTTTATATCAGGAAATTTATTCCTTTTGAAGATTTCGCAAGAAAATATAAAGTTGCTCTCAGAATTTCGGGGGACAATCTTCCTACGGGAAAGTTGTGTAAGTTTATGCGAAATTTACGTCATGTGATGTCCTTTTGTTTTCGACAACATGTTCAGCCAAAATAATTTCAGGAAACTCGTGGCTCTCCAGAGGATGTATATTCCACGGTGAATACATATACACAGACCCAACATATCCTGAAATTAATCAGATGAGCTCAGGGCTCCTCCGCGAAACATAAAACTGACATTTGTAACATACGGAATCTTCGCAGATCTTCCACCCAATTGTGGCTGGGAAAAAATTAACTTTTCATCTGCATTGTGGTCGTAGAATGAAACGTGATTAATGTCCGGATGTAAATGTTTAAAGGAGTGCCTTGTTAGATCCTGCTTTTACTAAAGAAATATTTTAAAGGTTTAGGTTTAAATTTTCACCATTTTCACCAACTACACGCTTGTAAACAAATCCGCTCAGGTGATCGGGTATGCCGATGACACCAAAGTAGTAGGCAGGTCAGTTAGGGCAGTTAAGAAATGCTACTCAGAGATTAAAGAAGCAGCCAAAGAAGTAAGCTTGAGAAGCAATGAGGTTAAAACGGTAGGTAGCAGGCAGTGGCGTTGGAAAGCGGGGGGGGTTTGGGGAAGTATGAAGAAAATTCAACTTGAATTTATATACTATCACTAGATGGAACCCTGTGTACCTATCTGCAGCCATAAGCCAATGGTATGGCGCGCGCCAAAACATTTGGAAATTTCAAAATCGATGGGCAGTGAGAGTCTCAAATCCCACCACGAAAGTACATTCTCCTTTTGTTTAAAATCCCAAATCACTTTCTTTTTTTTTGCTCTTTGACTCTTGTCGTGGTCAAATGATATGAGGGAGTGTTTTTCCCCGTAAACGAATTTCGAAGAGGAAATTACAATGCAATTCCGCTTGCATTTTATCCATACACGAAATTTTAATGTGTATGAAATTATCATTTCCCTGCGTGTGTTTATATTTCCAATTCTTTTGGTGCGCACTATAGCTTCCGTTGGTGATAAAAATTTTAATAAACAGTAGGAGACTCTAAGGAACTTTTTTTCGTATTTGTGATTCCGAATAATATCGATACTATCGATTGAAATTTCGCCATTTGAAACGTCCAAAAGTTGGTTTTTTCAAAACTGTTCCATAGATATGATTATTTCAAGCATGCTTTGGTTTAGCTCATTTGCAGGCGTTGATCGAAGAATGACAGGCAAAGTTGATCGAAAATCCCCTGCAAATAGTGTCAGAGCGCCTACCATGGATTGGTTTTTCCTCGAAAATCTCGTAAAGTTTTGTCATGCGCTTCGACCGATTTTTTATAGGCCATGGTACATTCGCCCCAAAATAATAATTTTACACAGATGTGACAATACGAGAGTTTACTGATGTTATATGTAGGTGTTTCTAGCTGGATCAAATTGAATAGGAACTTGGCTGCTGAATACACTAAACATCATCACCATCAAGTAGCGTTGATGCAATGCATGCATTCGAATCGACACCAAAACTAAATTGATAAAAATTGTTTTGCCAGCATATAGAAAAAATCCCGCTATTTTCTTTGGCTATACATATGTGGCAGGATTTTGCCGTTAACAACAACTAATTGTGTTGTTTGTGTTTCCACGAAAAGTTTTAACTGAATTACGTTGAATTGCTGTTCTCCCACCAAGTCTCTGTCTTGCACAGCATTTCTGCCTCTGTCAGTATTAAAGCTTCATTGAACATTTCGTCAGAATAATCACAGTTGCATCTGCGTACTCACACTATGAATGGAGACGGTTAATACGTTCAACCGTTTGGCAACATTGGGCGAACTGTTCAAATATTTAACGGCATGATAAAGAGTAATTTGTCTGTAAGAAATATAAAACAAGAAATATGTCCCATGCAAAATTATTGTATGTTGAAAAATCAAGCATCTTGAAATCTATGTAAATTGCTAAGTACTCGTATCACAGCTCAAAAAGTAAAAGCGATGAACATCCGATTTTTGAATTTGTCGTTTTTCGTCGAGACCGGTCGTCTTTCTTTTGTCGTCGTCGTCGAGACCTTTTATTTAAGCCATACATTGCTAAAATCAGACACATGCAGCCGAAGTTACTTCAGATAACCGCGTCCTTCGCGAAAAATCTGCTTTTTTCAACAAAATTATACGGCGACTACCCGTAAAATCATCTCCAATCGATCTGAAACTTTGGGAATCATATCTCTTTCGGAAAAAAATCAAAACAAAATGGATCTGAGTTCTTTAGTAGTAGCCGCCCTCTGTAACACTTTTTTTCTCCAAATATATCCAGGAATCACCCCTGAAAATATTAGCCGCGTACTCCAACAAAGGATTTATTAAATTTCTGATGACCTTTACAAGTCGGGAATGATAGAATATGACAATATCTCAGAAATGGCAATTCCTACGAGAAAATGTATAATAGACTTTTTTGTAGATAATCGCCTAATCTACAAACGTTGTAAACACAATTTTCTGATAAGACGTACGGTTTAGCAGATATTTGCAAAAAACTGATATTTTACTGATATTCAAGGCACGCGAAAACTAATGTTACAAATTTTTTAAAATTGATAATTTACTTTTTGACATCTAAATAATCGATTTTACCAGTCCTCTCATAAATATCTTTAATTTGGGAAATAACGGCCACCCTAATATATATATATATATATATATATATATATATATATATACATATATATATATATATATATATATATATATCATATATTTCACAATAAAAGAACTTCAATTAGGTGTTTCAATAATTTTTTTTTTAGAAATCATGCTCTTTCTCCAAAGAAAATCCTGATGTAGGTAGCATACTATTAACTGTAGGTGACTTTAGTGGAGTTAGCGTGGCAACTGCAAGTCGTGTTGTAAAAAATGTTTCCATTGCCCTAGTTAAACTGTGTCCAGAATTTATTAAAATGCCAGAAACGGAATATGAGTTAAAACAAACCAACTCAGTGTTTTACAAAATTGCCAAATTCCCCAAGGTAGTTGCACTCATGTACGCATACAATCTCCAGGTGGAGAAAATGCCGAAATATTCAGAAATAGAAAAGGCTTTTTTTTTTTTTTTAAGCATTTTTATTTTCGTATCTTATATCTAACATACTAAAAATGTAGCTAATGCTTAAAGCTACTTATTCTATCCTATTCTAAACTATCTAACTTACTGACCCTCAGCGGGTGCTCTAAATTACTCACTATCTTATCTAGCTTATGCCTTTCGGCTAAAAACTTATAATTTTTTTTTTCCTTTAAGGATCTTGATTTTATTTTTTGCTTACTTCTAAGAAAATTTATTGGAAAGTAAAAACTTAGAAACTATGTATATATATTTTTTTGTATAAAATAAAACTTAGACTACTTAACTTACTTAGCCTAATTAGCCTAGTTATCTGGGCAGGAGCTAGCAGAAGCAGTGTTGATTCAGCTGGCCCCCGTCCAGGCGAAGGGGTTCCATGGACTCGAGATGTGTTAAGCGTTAAGAGTTCATGGAAGCCCACCCTACTCCCCTAATAAAACATAAATCTTAAGCTATTTTAATGCTAAAAAGAGACTATCTGGGCGGGGACAGCGGAGGTGTTACTGCCTCAGGTGGCCTCCGTCCAGGCGACGGGCTTCCATAGATCCGAGTTTGAGAGAACAACAGGGGTTCATGGAAGTCCGCACCGTTAACCTAACTTACTTAGCCTATGTTTACTACTACCGTAAAAACTAGAACTAGATCTTAAGTCTAGGCTAATCCTTAAAAATAAATTAGTCTATAAGTTGTACTAATCTATATTATTCTATAGGGCGAATACGCAACGTTTACACGTCCTCCAACCACCAGTACCAACTACTAGCATTGGAGGCGTCTTTTTTATCTCTTTCCGAGATCCGCGTGCTGAACCTCAGGAGATCCTGAACCTGCATTTCTTCCTGGCTGAACGCATAACGTTTATCGCACGCGTTGCGTTTTAAGTGATAGAAGAGAGGAACCCCTGATCTATCCTGTACCAACTGCTTGGAATCCAGGTATATAAATGCCTCTGGGGGAATATAGCCGCGTTCACAAGCTGCTCTGTGGTAAAGTGTGTTCGGGTAGAACGCTCCCCGAATAAGTGGATTGCTGCTTTCCATCGCTCTAGCAACGTGGTTTCGAATCAACTTGATTATGAAGTTGTCAATCCTATTAACAAATGCTTTGTCATACAGGACAATGTTGGCGTGAAACTTAGTGAAGCCAGATTCGGGCGTTCGATACAAGCTTAAGCACGCCCTTCGGCATTGTCTTTCAAAGACCCGAAGCTTTTCCATGTATGAAGGAGATATGTTGAACCATACTGGGCAACCGTAGGTCAAAATCGGTCTGACCAAGGCTTGATAGCAGATCACTTTGACACGTGGGCCAAGGTGTTTGCTATAAAAAAGCCTTTTTGTCATGTGGAACGCCTTGTTTGCTTTGGATAGAGCGGCACCTACATTCTTATTGAAATATAAGTGTTGGTCCAGCCAAAGCCCAAGGTATTTCACTACCGATTTGTTTTCCAATGCTTGTCCAGCATTGCTCGAAATTCGGAAGTTTTTCCAGTTCCTCCTCACATCGCGTGAAGCTTTGTTTAGAGTAGTCCGGAAAAGGATCGACTCGCATTTGCTAAAGTTGATCTTCAACTTCCAATCATTACTATAGCGTTCGATTGTTTCGAAATCACGTTGCAGAAGCGTTTGGATTACTTCAATCCTCGGCCCTGTTCTGTACATAATCAGGTCATCCGCATACGCTATCGCGGAGCGGAGTGAACGTATAAGGTCACTCGTGTAGATATTAAACAAGAGCGGCGAATTTACCGCACCCTGTTGCAAACCATTTTTAATGTCAAAGGTCCTACTTGAAGTGAAGTTCCCACTTTTGACGATGAACTTCTTTTTTGAAATCATGTTGTAAATCATGTATAGCAGAGGCCCATTCATGCCGTATGTGACTAACTTGTAGAGAAGACCTTCGATCCATACTGTATCGAACGCCTTCTCAAGGTCAATCAGACATGCTCCTGTACACTGGCCTTTCATGAAGTTCCACTGTATGTCTGATACCAGTTTCGACGCGGCATGAATAGTGTCATGCCCCGCCCGAAATCCGAACTGGTTATCAGGAATTATTTTCTTGTCCTCAACCCATTTGGATAATGATCTATTGACCACTCTTTCAAACACTTTGCTGATGTTCGGAAGTAAACTTATTGATCGAAGATTCGCAGGGTTACTTTTGTTTTTGCCTTTTTTTGGAATCGGATACACCACTGCTGTTTTCCAATGGTCTGGAAAATGAGCATTGTTTAACGCATTGTTAAACAAAGTGGTGTATATATCGATGGCTACTAGGGGCAAATGCTTTAGGACAATGTTCGGGATTCCGTCAACACCTGACGACTTCTTACTATTTAACTGACGAAAAATTAGCATGAGCTCGATTTTTCCAATGAGACCGGGGTTCGCTTGTGCCTCTGGGATATCATTTGCTGGGCAGTCTTCATCGAATTCGATAGTTGCTCGATTCTCGGTTTTCCAAGCTTCGATTTCATTGGATATTCTGAAGTGGTTCAGCAAAGCCCTATTATCAAGGTCAGAATTCGCGTGGACAGAAGTGTTCACGGAATAAATTCCCTGGTAATAGCTCCCCACAAAATCCACTTTCTCCTGCTCGTCTTCTATATAATAATTGTCGTCAACGCGACTAGTTTCCTCCGGGTCTATGCCAGCAGATCTCATAAGCTCTTCGTTAGGTAGAGTCCGAGGTATATGTAACTTATCCAGCCGGTTATGTGTTTTGCTCCGAAATATTTTATTTATCTGCGGGAACATGCTCGCGCTATTAGATTGAATTGCACGAATCTTGTTGTTCCAGTACAGATTCACAGACTGTGAGTATTGTTGCTTTAAAAGCTGTTGGAGATTTTTCATAACCGACTTAAGAGTTACAACCTCCGGACTCTGTCTATCTCGGAACTGTCGGTGAAGGGCTTTTAGTCTCGTCAGTATACGACTTTTATGAGATTGTAGCGCATCAATCGTTGCATTCCTGTAACAGTCTGTGCTGTTCTTCTTCTTCATTTTGGGTACGGTTTTGTCCATTGTCCGTATAATTAGATTATCCATGTCTGTCAAGTACGCGTCGATTTCGTTGTTAGTCAGATTCCTGGTTGTTGGAGGTATAAGTGCACTGTTACGTATTGCTCTTTCCATGGCTTTCTCGAATCTTGGCCAGTGCATCTTCTGGTAGACAAAAGGATGAACTTCGCAATAATCAGAGAGCTCCATGAAGTCGTTAGGGACTTGTACGGTTACAATTAGTCCATAGTGGTCGCTATCGTACGGCACTGTCTTGAGACAGTTGGTCTCGTTTGTATTTGTCCCTGGTAGCCCCAACCGGGAGTCTAGCAGACATAGATCCAGAAAAGATCCACCGTAGGGTATGTCCGTAGCGAAAAGGTTAATTTTTCGCTGAATTCTATTATGCTCGAACCAGTCATTCAGTTGGTTGCCCCTAGTGTTAGGCGTTTGATTTCCCCATGCCGCGTGACGTGCGTTTAAATCTCCGGCCAACAAATAAAAGTTTTCCTCCGACTGCAGCTGCAGAGTTTGAAAAAGCAAGTTCAATTCCTCCATAAATAGTCTAGGTTGAGAAGTCTGGGGTGCGTACGCAGCAATTATTTACAGTCTCCTGCCACTAGACAAAGGAATGTATACAACGCACGCTTCCAACACCCGAAACTTTTCAGTTGCCCTGCTGTACATGATTTTATGTTTCAAAGAGGTCTTTATTAATATTAGTAGACCTCCACCTTGTGTAGCATTAGGTCGATCACGCCTAATCACTACATAATCTTTGTAATCCACTTTATGCTTCTCGTTCAGCTTAGTTTCGCTGGCAAGGAGCACATCAGGATTTTTGTCTTGCAACAGGGCTAGGAGATTCGCCCGTCTCTCGTTTCGTATCAACGAGTTGACGTTCACGGCAATGACCTTGATTGTGTCCTCTCCGAGTAGCGCCATTAAGACAAATTACCCGGAGATAGGTTCTGTAGAAAACAGAGTAGAATAAACGATCTCTAAACGAGCATTTTGCTCGTTTAGTTGTTGTTGGAGCTGAGCGATTTGCCCTTGTATGGACAAGAGAACCGCCTTCAGCTCGCTATCTCCCCTGCTCATTACAGGAGCAGCTTTTGGAGCTTGATTTTTTGTTGGTTGGGCTCCTGTCGCCATTTGGGCGAAGGACATTCCTGGTACAACAAAGTTATTGAACATTTGTGCTTTCTTAACTTTTTGAGCTTCTAACTGCTCTTTGCGTGCTATAATGCGTTTCTTTAGCTCTGCGTATTTAGGACATCCCCTATAGTTAGCAGGGTGTCCGTTAGATCTGCAGAGCACGCAGAACAACTTGGTTTTATCGTCGACTTTTTCCTTGCCGAGAGGGCATTCACCTTTATTGTGATTATTGTCACACTTTACGCATCTAAGTGCCATTTGGCAGTTAGCCGCGGCGTGACCGAATCTTTGACACCGCATGCACTGCAGGATGTCAGACTTCTTATTTATTTTTTCCCAGGAAACCAGATGGAAATTGACATATTTAATTTGTTTTAAATTGTCCAGCCGGCTGTCGGGAGTTAGTTGGACAAGAAAGATTGGGAGTTGCCTCTTAGAGGACCGCGAGTATGCCGTGCTAAAATGTTTGACGGTCGTGAATTTTAAATTTTCAATTTTTAATGACTGAAGCTCCGTTAGGAGCTCCTGAGGTTCAGCACCCGGATCTAAACCCTTTAGAAGGACACTTTGCATTTTTTCGCTTTTAGTAGTAAAGGTGAAAAATTGCGTATTCGCCTTTTCTAAAACTAACTTCATTTTTTTAAAATCTTCTAAATTCTTAACAACTAAAGCATGCTTCGATCTACTTAATCTCCTAATATAAAAATTATCGTGCTTAAGTACTTGTCGCACTAACCTAATGGTATCCGCTTCCTGTTGATGGAAAATATTAATGGGAGGAATTTTCTCCCGTTTTGTTGTTCGTTGTTGTTGTTGTTTTTGCTGATGATTTTGTTTTACTTGTTGATGCTGCTGCTGCTGCAATTGTTGTTGTTGCTGTTGTTTTTGTTGTTGTTGGGCTTTTGTTGCCGGGAGTTTAGGAAAGTTCTTCTCCCTAAGCTCCTCGATCATTCTTTCCAGCCTTGCTTCGTCCTCTTTTGTTTCGGTAGCCAGTACGCTGAAGCTGTTCCCCTGTCCATTGTATTTGCCCGAATCGTATGACTCATCTGAGTCAGACACATTTACTGGACGAGGAACCGTAGTTCCTGGCCCAGATTCCATTTCCATTTGCTCCGATTGTTCTTTCCCAAGGTTGGGGCTTACTTTAACTCGGCGCCGGCGTTTGTTATCAGAGCGCCGTTCGCTGATATGGTCACTGATAAAATTTTTACCGGCACTTTCTGCACTCATGCTTATAGTGTCACTGCACTTGGTGCCTGCAAGAGACATGCCACTTACGTGCGCATGCTCCTCACTGTTTTTGTTTTGTTCTTTTTTATTTTCTATAATATATAATATACTGGACTAATATTTTTATTAGAAACTATTTTTTATTTTTTTCGAAAACTTCAACACTTGTATAAATAAAACTGTCGTACTTGTTGTATATGTACTTGTTGTAAGAGATCTCTGGCCTGAACGCAGTCTCAAATAGAAAAGGCTATTTTTCATTGAATGTACAGGCAATGTATGCAATGCAAATTTAGAATTAATAGACTTGGTGAGCAGATGGCCTGGTTCTGCACATGATAGTAACACATTCCGCAATAGTCGCCTCAGGGCTCGGCTTGAAAGTGGTGAATTTAATGATTGTTTTATCTTGGTAGACAGTGGTTACGGTGCCAGTTCATATGATGACTCCATTATCTAATCCACAAAGAGAAGGAGAAGCACTATACAACGAATCTCAGATTCGTACAAGAAATGCCATTGAGTGCTGTTTTCGTATTTGGAAGCGTCGCTTTCCGATATTATCTCTTGGAATTCGTGTCTGCCTTGACAGAGTTATGACAATTATTGTTGCCTGTGGTGTTTTTCACAATACAATACAATACGTGT
This sequence comes from Thereva unica, assembly GCA_949987705.1. Classification (NCBI taxonomy): domain Eukaryota; kingdom Metazoa; phylum Arthropoda; class Insecta; order Diptera; family Therevidae; genus Thereva; species Thereva unica. The sequence continues at coordinate 43,973,992 of OX465281.1, read as the reverse complement.
ATACAATGAAGTAGATCCACATATGGAGGAGGATTTTTCTATTGAAATGCATTATGAAGAGAGCGTGGAAGAATCAGATGGTAGTGGGGGCGACAATGAAAATGCAAACATTAATGCAAGTACGAGGACTAGTTTGATTAGAGATTATTTTGCAAGGTTAAGGAGAGGAAATTGTATACATTTTAAATTTTGTCCACTAATAAAAATATTTCTTTCAGATTATGAGTATTAAACGGATAATGCTGAAATATAATTAATTATTTAAAAAAGTATTTCCCATGGACGATAATAAAAAGTATTTCAAGTTTTATTTGCATTTTCCAATTTTTTTTTTTTTTAATTTCACATTCAATATTTAATATTTTTAATTTTATATCGGCCAGTTCCTTTTCCCATTTATGTTTTTCCTTGGCCCGTAATTTTTCATTTTCATAAAAAATCTTTTGGGCTTTCTTAAGTTCGCATTTTTCTACGCAAAATTGTTCGTCTTGTTTTTGTCTTTTATCGAATAAATTCCGGTAATAAATGTAGGAAGTTCACTATATTTTTTCAAAAATTCAGTGAACTTAATTCTGCAAAACTAGTTGCAATGTAAACCCTCTTGCTATATATTCACTATCCGAAAAGTTCATAGAAGTTCACGGAAGAAAATGAGAGTGAATAAATTCATGAAACAGCCAAATTGCTTTGGTGTTTGCAGAATTTTATGTTTGTATTGTAGAAATTGGAAGAAATTCACAAGTTGAACTGATTTCTACTTTTGAATATATTCACTTAGGAATTTTCTGTATTACCCATTTTTTCCCGCGATTAATCAGATTTGTAATCATAATGGGTAACTAATAATCAAATTGACCACGTCCTAACTGAGAGAAGAGGGGCCACAAGTATACTGGTGGTAAGAACAGTGAGAGGAGCGTGCTGTGGCTCGGACCACTATCTAGTCAAAGTGAAATTGAGAACCCGGATAGCAACCAAAATGCATAGAGGGCAAACCCAACCAAAATACGATCTAGATAAGCTAAAACGGGAAGAAATAAGAGATGCCTACCAGCATGCTGTCGTACAAAACTTGAGAGAGGTAGATGAACAGCCCAACATCAACGACAAATGGGAGCAAATCAAAAGCAGCATAAAGGGGGCAGCAGAAGAGGCACTAGGCTGGGCCCCCAGACAGACTAGAATTGATTGGTTTGACCAGGACTGTAGAGCCGCAATTGAATAAAGAAACCAGAGCCACCGAGAGTACATCGTAAGGCCAACAAGAGCAAGGATGGAAGTCTTTAAGAAAAAAAGAAAAATTGCAGACAAGCTCTGCAGAAAGAAGAAGAGGGAATATTTAAACAGAAAAATCATACAGATACAGGAAGATTTCAATGAAGGGAGAATTAGACAAGCGTACAAAGGAACTCGCCAGATCACCAATAAGTTTCCGCCAAGAACGGACATCTGCAAAGACATAGATGGGAACTTGTTGGCAGATCCTGATAGGATAAAGGAAAGGTGGAGAGAGTATTTTCAGAACCTATTGAATCCTATCCCCATACTAAACGAGAATTCACAGACAGAGGCATTTGTAATTCCCCAAGATAACATCTCGATAGAACCACCAACGCTGGATGAGGTATGGGAAGCTGTAAAAAGGCAAAACAGCAACAAATCGCCAGGCGCCGTTGGAATAGCAGCTGAGCTGCTAAAAGAAGGAGGACCCCAACTATTACAAACCTTACACGCCCCATATGGGAGGAAGAAATTATACCAGAGGACTGGAAGAAAGCGATTATATGTCCATGCATTGCACTCCTCAGTACCAGCTACAAAACCTTCATAATCCTTGTGAAACAAAAACTAGAACCTATAGCGGAAGGCATTATAGGAGAATATCAAGCTGGTTTTAGGACAAACAGGTCAACATCGGACCAACTGCTGACCATAAGGCAAATTCTGGAGAAAACCTGGGAAAGGAATGTAGATGTATACCAGATATTTGTCGACTTTCAACAGGCATATGATTAAATAAACAGAGAGAGGCTCTACGAGATCTTATCGGAATTAGGAGTCCCCTCAAAGTTGGTACAACTGGTCAAATGCGCAACAAATAGCTCACTGGCGAAAGTAAGGATCCAAAATATTATAACAGAGGTAGTGTAGTCCTTTGGATCCCAGTTGAAACAAGTGTGTTGAAAATTAAAAGAATGCTACCTGTTATTATGTTATGTTAAGTACTTTTTAATCATGGATTGCTTTGTTGTATATACCTACTTGAATTCTTTATTGAATACTTATTTTAATCTAGTTAGCCGAAATAAAACTCATTCAGAAAAGATCTCGGTTCTTTTATTTTATATCGTAATAGCACTGGTTCCTCATTTGTTACCTACATACATATTTAACATGGAAGAACAAAAAGTGTGGCAAAAAGAGGAAATATCGGAACTTATTGCGGAACTTGAATTATTGCCTGCACTTTGGGATACGACCAAATCAGATTATCACGATAGAATAGAAAGAAATGACGCCTATATTAAACTAGCGGAACATTTTAAAACGAATAAAAAGGAAATCGTGCGCAAGTTGCATAATTTACGAAATCAATTCAATAACGAGTTAAAAAAAGCGAGAGCAAAAAAGTTGGGACAAGGTGCTAAAGAAACTTATGTTTCTAAATGGTCGTATTTTCAATCTTTGCTGTTTTTAGAACCAAGCTGCACTGCTCGAACTGCAATTGGAAATTTGGTAAGTAAAACTAGCAATATTTTATTTTTTTTTAATTTGGTTTATTTAAAAATATGTTTTATATAATACAAAAAACAAATGGTTTATAAAAATTTGTATTGCCAAGGCACTTCTCCTTCTGGAGATACAAAGTATTCTTCAAATTCCCTTCTAATTTCGTTAGCATTAATAGAGTAATTGTTAGTCCCTTGCTGACTAAGTGGTAGAAGATTTTCTTTCGGCATCTCGTCATTATTCCTCCAATTTCCAGGTATTATATTTCCTGTAGAAATATCTTCTTTATCTAACGCACCTGGAGAAATATAATGATTTTCTGCTGATTTTTGAGACATTATAAAATTATGTAAATAGCAAATAGCTAATACAACAAAATCGATTCGTTCCAGTTTCAAATTAATAGGCCTCCTCAGTATTCTGAAGACAGTTGCCAAAATACCAAATACGCTTTCCACCATCCTCCTGGCACGGGAAATTCTATAATTAAAAATCCTTTTCGTAGTTTGCGACTAATATGGGTATGGCTTCATTAAAAATTCACGTAAGGGAAGGCATCATCCGCAATGACTACGTAAGGTACAGGACTTGTTTTTCCTGGTAAAGCCGCACATGGAAGTTTGTTCATTTCGCTTTCTAGTCCAGTCAAAATAGACGAAAAAACGCCATAATTGGAAGATAATTCGAAAGTTGCTGAAAATTGGAACAGCCCTTAAAAACATTATTATACATAAGCTGTAGAGACTGCCACGCGACCTTATTCAAGGTCAAAGGGTCAAAATATCAGTTTTTTGCAAATATATGCTAAACCGTACGTCTTATCAGAAAATTGTGTTTATAACGTTTGTAGATTAGGCGATTATCTACAAAAAAATATATTATACATTTTCTCGTAGGAATTGCCATTTCTGAGATATTGTCGTTTTAATAAGTTAAAATACTCATATTCTATCATTCCCGACTTGTAAAGGTCATCAGAAATTTAATAAATCGTTTGTTGGAGTACGCGGCTAATATTTTCAGGGGTGATTCCTGGATGTCTTTGGAGAAAAAATTGTTCTACAGAAGGCGGCTATCTCCACTATCCACTAAGATACAGGGTGATTAGGGAAAAAATTTTGTTTTTTTTTTAAATTTACTGAAATTTGAATAACTCCTAAAGTAATTATCATAAAGTAGCCTAATTAGGCTCATCTTTTAGGTAAATGTGTATTATTTTATAATGTATAAAGCACAGCAACCTGAGTGACTCCGTTCAAAAAATATATACCATTTTACGGTCAGCAGGGAATGAAATAAACAGCAATTGCTTCCCAAGTACATATATATGCTCTTAGAGAAGCAAAGAAACAATTTCTACCACAAAATATAAATGTAACGGAAATTTCAGCTGAAGTTGATTTACAAGAAATTGTACATCTGATCGCACGTAGCATTTCTCAGCTCACAAATATTAATAAAAATACCAATGCAAAATTGATTTGTAAATGGGGTGTGGATGGGAGCTCTGGGCGCAGTGCTTATAAACAAAAATTCATGGATTCTCAAAACACAGACTTTAATAACTTGGCCAGCTTCATAACTATAATAAATGATGTCGTTCTTGATATTAGTTATGATTTCCTATTTACTATGGTGGATGGAAGTGTGTGCAACGTAATTAGTGAAACAAATGCCACAGCTAGATGTTTTATTTGTGGTGCATCTCCAAAAGAAATGAACTCGATAAATATTTCTGAAAAACACCCCAATCCGAATAACTACAGGTTTGGTTTATCCTCGCTGCATTGTTGGATCAGATGTTTCGAGTGCTTTCTGCACATAGCATACAGGCTGCCATTTAAAACTTGGCAAGTTCGTGCAGGGGAAAACAAAAAGTTACTTGAGCAAACAAAGAAAAGGATTCAAATCGATTTCAAGAAAAAAATGGGGCTGATCGTAGACAAACCCAAGCCCGGGTTTGGATCGACAAACGATGGAAACACCGCACGAAGGTTTTTTGCAAATACCAGCTTAAGTTCTGAAATAACTGGAATTGATGAACAACTTATAAAAAAGTTTTCTTTAATTTTGCGACTTATCGCACTTTGTAAAAATCTGAACCTAGCAAAGTTTAAAGCGTTACTACAAGAAACAATTATTCATTATAATCAGCAATACAGTTGGTACTATATGCCCAATACCGTGCACAAACTATTAGTTCATAGCACGGATATTATGTCCATGTTTGATCTTCCAATCGGGCAGTTATCGGAGGAGGCACTTGAAGGAACCCATAAGATTTTTAGAAAATCAAGATTGTGCCGCACGAGAAAATCCTCAAGAATTAATTCAAATAAAGACTTGCTGGCCGTTATGCACCTCAACTCAGATCCCATCATTTCTTCACATCATCCAATCACAAAGAAGCAATAGTTGACTCTGAAATGAAAAGCTATTTAGAGAATGAAGAAATGGATGTTGAACAGGAACAGGAGCTTATGCAAAACTTCAATCTGGAAATGGAAGAGCTGGACGAGGAAAGTAACAATGACAGTGAATAATTGCAGTGTACCTACTATTTTTTTTTTAACTTAAAACGAAATCTTATGACTTTTATTATTCCTTGTCTTCTTCATTACCTCTAGTTCTAATTGAAAAATTTAATGTTAAAAATATGTTTTATTCTTTAAACCAAAATTAAACTTATATTTACATTTGAATTTTTTCTTCATACCCTGATACCTTGCCTTATTTTTTTACTTATTTCTTTCCAAAAAGGAACAAAACATCAAATGTGAATTGTATTTATAGTTTACTATTAAGTACCTCAGCCAGAATTTTCGACAAAAGCAATTTTTTAAATATGCTAATTTTGCAAGCATCCACCCACCTTAAGAAAATATTTTGCCAATTATTGCCGATATGGTATTAATTTGAGGACAAAAAGTTGTAAAAACACCCAAAGTTTGAGCCCTGTACGACTTACGGTTTCGGAGGTATGGATTTTTGTCCATAAAACGTATTGCTTCAACGCATTGTGCGGTGTTAGGATACGATTTATCTCAGTAGTGATTAACGAATGGGGTATTCTTTTATGTGGATCGGTCCGGTATCATCTACAGTTTTTTTTTTATGCGAGGGATGGTGAGAATCTTACATCAGACGATAATGTGACTCCTGTCAACCAAGACACGAGACATCGCTGAGGATCCACACTCAGACCGTAGGGTCAGATTCTTACTGACTAAATTCACCACCCCAAATCTGTTACGCTTGCTCCACCCGGCACCTCGCCGAACTGCCGGTCTACCCAGGTGTTCAGCTGGCCGATCAGGTGGCCTGTCCACCTGCCCCTGGAATCACCCTCCTAGTGTATTTACCAGACCTTCATTGTGTTGGACCTCGCCGCCTCGCGGTTTCCCGTCCTGCTTCTCTCGTCGTAAGGTTAATTTTTTTTATTTTTAAATTAGTAAAAAGAATATAAACTTTTATTAAATAGTAGTTTAGAGTCGAAAAATAATGAAATAGAAAACTTGTCTTTTTTGCGGCAAAAAAATTTGTCTTTTTTGCGGTGGAGTTTTTTGTATATAAAATTGAAAAGCTCAAATTTTAACTTATAGTGCATGATAGTACAACTCTTAACGAAGAAAAAGGAGTCGGAGGAGCTGTAGACGAAGGATTTTACGAAAACCCTTTTTTTTACAAAAATCGAAATTTCACCCATATTTTGCAAAATTTCGAGCCAAAAAAAAATGAGTTTTCAGATTGTCAAGTAAAAAGTTTCTAGGTCGCATCAATAAAAAGCAAAAAATAAATGAAAAACACGCGATTTTTAACGGTTTTTAGCATTTTTCTCCATGTATAAGAAACTAACTCATTTATTTTTTTCGGATCCGAGCTCAACTTTTTGTTTTATTGGCGAAAAACCGTTTTTTTTTTTTAACTTTGCGAATTTTTCAGGTTAAGTTCGCCAATGCAATTCCGTAAAAAAAAAACACGCTATCTTTCTTCAAATTAAGTGTTCTACACGCCCATATTTTTTTTCCTGCCTTCAATTGTCTGGAATTAACATTGTGCATCCGTAGATTGATTGGAGTAGTCTCTGTACTGCGGCCATGCGCTTGCGGTATTTTTCATACCGCAGCGCGTCGGCCCACTCCTCTGCCCCGTAGAGCAAGATCGACTCGGCCCTGCGCATGAGCGTCCTACAGTTATTCAATAATGAACAATATTAATGGGAACACTACCCACCATGACATCTCTATCCACCATGACATTGTAAGTAGTTTAATATATTAAAAAACTCTGTGATTTCTTTTGAAAACAGTGATTCATCACCATTTTCGCTATGCTACTCATAAAGTGTTTTCTATTAGATAAAATTTTTGGACGATTTTTACTTTCTCCCAACACTATTTCCTTTTCATGATTCTAATAACAAAATTCAATTATCATCCTCATCCCTCCAAGGATATTCACAAAGACCATTCAAAATTCTGGCCAACCCTTTCCGATATATTCCATCTCGTCCCTTTGAAAATGATCACAATATCATCCACCCATGCCCAAGTCCCTTTCAGAGTGCAGATCAATAAAATCAACTATCGACCTCTCAACAATATAGAATACAAAAATATCATTGTATGCCGCCATGTCTAGGTGTACATTTGGGGAATGCACAATGATGATGTTTCCACCTCTTGAATGGGAAAATGGTGCTATTGTGTCACCATCAATCCTTTCCCGCTGGATTGCAATATCATATTGATTCAGGTGTCCTGAAAGGGCTCAGGCACCCAGACAATATGTGACTGAATTGAATTAGAAATCCACTGACACATTTATTTGATTTCCAGGTGCCATTGAAAAGTCCCTTAAGAGGAAAAACTATTTCCGACGCGAGTGTATTGAATTGGATTCGGAGGAAAATTGAATTTTTTTTTTTTTTGTTGATTGTCCGAAAAAAAGGTGCATTTTAATTTGTTTTTACATTGCTTTAATTTGTTTCCCACTTTGGCTATGCCTTCTGCCATGGAACACTGTGCTACAAAAACTATTCCTCGCTGGCCAAGGAAAGGACTTTTATGGGCATTAGCAGTTGTTGTTAGCAAATATCATGAAAATATAACAAAAACAAAAATCCGCAATTATAGAGGAAATGCGCATTGCAGTAGGGAAAATGTGCAACCGTTTCCCATGTCGTTAGTCTTCGATTTTGGTAACACATGTACCTAACGATTTAATCGGATTCATTTTATCCCCTTGGCGATATCGCTTGAAATATCCATTACGTATCATCATAGGGTGTCGCATATCCTCCGCCAAGGGATGCGAAAATGAATGTTTTCTAATGTCCTTCCGCTTTTGTCTGGCACGCAAAAGGCTCTATTTTAACACTGAAACTCTTTTAGCAAAATCGCCCGGCAGTGGAGTTTCGTGAATGGTGTATATTAAATGCACTTTGCATGTTCGGCGGAAATCAAGCTGGCCATGTTTATTGTAAATATTTGAGTTAAAAAGTGTAAAAGGGTCACAAATTAAGGAAAACGAGATGTGAAATTTTATTTACTCCTGTTTATTGGGTGCAGGATTCGTTAGCTGTGCAGCTATAAGGCCCAATTACAATGACCGGATTAGAGCGGAACAGAATCGGATTGAACTGTCAAAGTGGTTTTCCAAGCATGCGTTTTCTATTTAACCGATTCCAATGAACGGATTCAAACGCATTTGACCGCATCTGTGCCGGATTCGTTTTAGTTTGTTTAGAAATCGCCGGATTGAGCTGTCAAAATTTTGGTAAACAAAAGCTGTGAATGTTTAAGGTTTTATTTTTTTTTTGATTTGTTATGTTTTTAAAAATGTTTTCGGACGAGCAGTTAATCGCAGAAGTGAAAGATTATGAAATATTGTACAAGGCAAAGAGTGGATATAAAAATTCCAAGTTTAAAAATGAAATGCACTTTGACGTTTAAATGCGAACTGATCCGTTCATTGTAATCAGTGCAGTTTCCTATCCGTTCTGATGCGTTCTTTTGACATTTCAATCCGCATAGATCCGCTCATTGTAATTGGGCCTATAGAATTGTTAATGCCATTGCCCGGAGGCTGGTTCAGCAATTCACCCTACTTTGCAGGTTCGTACTGAGTATTTTCAAAATTTTTGCAATGTAGGAAGAATTTCCTTTTTAGGGCTTCTCGTATGAGAGCCGATTATTACAATGGTTGGGATTTTAGTAGTGGTAGTTGCTGAAATTCTGGGTACATTAAAAATTTGAGTATATTGATCGCTCATTCTGCGGAGTCCATTACTCGGAACGTTATCATTTGCAGGTTGTTGCGGCTTGCTTGCTCGTACTTTGGTAATCCTTGGTATCTCAATATGGACAACAATATTAAAAAAGGGAATGAGCATGATGCAGCCCCTACAACAACAAACTCTTCAATTGTGACGACGACCTTATCTCAAGTTACTAGTGAGACACAAGAGATAAAAGTACCGGAAATTGCCAATAAAACACAAATTATATGTATGTTATTCATCCAAGTTTATTGTATCGCCTTCAAAGTAGGCCCTTTTCGAAATAATACACTTACGCCAATTTTTTAAACGCATTTTGTGGAATGGAAGTCAGTACTCGCCGCGAATTCTCTTTCTTTTATGTCATCTATCGACTGAAAACGGGTAGAGGTCGCGCCAAAAGAGTTGATGCCGAGAAAGTCGCGTTTTCCATGCGCAGTAGAATCCCCGCATGCCGTTCCCGTCCCTTAGCCGAGTCGGAACAAATTTCGAAGGGGAAATTTGAAAATACATAAGCGCATTTCTTATCAACATGTGCGCAATTTTTATTTGTGTGCAGTTTTAATTTCCCCAGCTGCGCGCTCCGGCATCAACTCTATTGGCGCGACCTCTACCTCGAAATTATAAATTGAATTTTGGAAAAAGACAAAAGTTGGCCGGAACCATATCAGGAAATACGGCGAGTGTTCGATAATAGTCCATTCAAAACGCGGCGGCGCGGGGGGGTGTTCCAAAATAACACCGTTAAGAAAATCGAACCCTAAATGTATTTGGGGTCGCTGATCACGAAAATCGAGGTCCCGCGGTCCTAAAACATGGGCGTCACCCCTAAAAATGCAAAAAACACCCCTTTTTAGGGGGTTTTCGCGATTATTTCAGTAATAATGAAAACTAATGCGATGAAATGAACTTTTTTTAATATTTATTTGCGAAGGTGGTTGATTTGTACTAAATTAAGGTGAACTTTATGATAAGAGGTAGTCCTAAAGGTTGAAAGTACCCCTAAATTGGCGAAAAATGGCAAAAATCGCGTTTTATCGCTGGTGTAAAAAAGTTAAAAGTTCTTTCAAACGTATCCGGAATACTGTCACTTCCAAAATCCAGGAGGCTAAGAGAAGTTATTATGCTCGTAAGCTTGATCCTTCGCTTCCAGCTAAAACTGTCTGGAATAATTTACGGTCCTTAGGCGTGCATTCTAAAAATAACTCTGTGGCTCATAATCTTTGCTCAGAAAGCCTCAATCAACATTTTATTGGTAACCATTCGACTGCCGAGGTTTATACTCTCCCTGACGCATCTGCTGATGGCTTTTGCTTCCGCTGTGTTGATTACCTTGAGGTTATCTTTGCACTAAAAACAGTTAGGTCACAAGCGACTGGTAGTGACAATATATCTCCTAGATTCCTAAATATGCTTATACATTGTCTCTTGCCGGTTCTGACCCACATTTTTAATACATGCCTCACATTTTTTTTTTTTTTTTATGTCGCAGTGCTAAGCTTAGGAGTCACCCTTTGTACCACTAGTCCGTCATGTCATTTGTCACGTCATGGTGCAATGTCTAGCAGTAAGCTTAGTACGAGGGAGGGATGAGGGGGGGGGTATAGGTTAAGGATTAAAAGGTACGGGGGGGTATTGAAGAAGGTGGTGATGAACCCTGCGTTAGAACTCTTGGATGTTGTAGGAGTTCGGAAATACTGACTGCGAGAGATTATTCCACAGCCGAGTTGTTCTATTAACAAATGAATTCATATCTTGTTGAGTGCGTGAAAGGGGTAGCTGCAGGTGAAGGGAATGAGACGAGTGGGCTAATCTGGTGTTGCGGGTATAAGATTGCCGTGGAGGCAGGAGAGCGTTTAACTCGGAGGAACAGTCACTATGATAGTAGCGATAAAATTTTGTCGTGCTGCCACATTCCTACGGTGGCTTAAGGGGTCGATGGTGGAGCAGGCGGTGTCGTCATCAATTAACTTAAGCGCCCTTTTTTGCACCTTATCTAACCATGCCAACGTGGTTATTGGGGCGCCGCCCCAAATGAGAGAGTTATATTCGAGAAGAGGCCAAATGTAGGATTTATAAATAACAGCACGGGCCGATGGCTGGAGGAGGAACTTGCACCTCTTAAGAAAACCCAAGCACTGCGATGCTTGTTTGGCGATTTGGAATATGTGGTCATTCCATCGCAAGTCTTTGGCTAATGTCACGCCTAAGATGTGTAAGGATGGGTCGGCCATTAGTTGAACTTCATTCACTCTCAAGGGTGGAGAGGTGTTGAGCTTCTTTTTGGAGATAAGACAGTACTTGGTTTTGTCGGAGTTGAATTCAACACGATTCTTCTTTCCCCACTCTAGAATGAGTTCAATATCGTTATTAATAGGGTTGGACATACGTTCGCGATCATCAAGACAGGATCTGGCATGAGTCTGTCTTGTATCGAAGCTGTACGAGTAACGTAGAGTACCGTCGTCAGCGAAGCTGAGAAGTGGGTTGGAGGGGATTCAAAGAAGGTCATTTATAAATATGAGAAATAGGGCCGGTGATAAAATTGACCCCTGGGGTACCCCCGCAGAGATCGGGTGGAATGCGGATTTGACGCCATCCAATACCACTTTGATTGAACGGCCAGAAAGGAAACTCTCAATCCACTTTTGTAGAAGTGAGTCAACTCCAATAGCTTTGAGTTTAGCTAACAGGGCTGAGTGCCAAACTCTATCGAAAGCCTTGGAGATATCCAGAGCAACCAGACTAGACTCACCGGATCCATGCAGACTACGGCTGAGATGTTCAGTGAGACAGACTAAAAGATCGCCAGTGGATCTTTTTTGTCGGAAGCCATACTGTCTGTCGTTTATGAGTAGATTGGATTCTAGATATCCCATAAGCTTTTTGTTGATTATCGTCTCCATGGTTTTGGAGAGAATAGAAATAATTGCTATTGGGCGGTAATTGGAGGGATCGCTGGAATCACCTTTTTTCGGTATGGGCTGAACATGGGCAAGTTTCCAAGAGTCGGGATAAACTCCGGAGAAGTATGACAGGGAAAATAATTTGCGCAGAGGTTTAGCCAAAGGTGAGGCGCATTGTTTTAAGACGATAGGGGGTATATTATCGGGTCCAGTGGATTTGTTGGCATCGAGCTCCTTGAGGCACCTGTACACCTCGCGAGTCCTGAAAAACCCTGTCCATTGAATGGGCGTTACGCTCGGAAACAGGGGGTAGCACATCATTTTCGGGTAAAGAAGAATTCGAAGCGAACATAGATACTAATAAATTGGCCTTGGATTTGCTGTCTGCTATTACCTTCTCATTGTGAATAAAGGAAGGGGTTGAAGTTGCAGTGAAATTCTTCTTGATGGAACTTACCAAGGACCAGAAGTTTTTGCTACCTGAGGTTGCATTTAGGAGTTTACTTCTCAATTTGTTGTCAAATAAGGTTTTGACTTTCTTGATGGCGGTTTTACAAGAATTTCTTTGTTGTACGTACTCTAAACGGAGCGATTCACTCGGGAAGCTCTTGTACGCTCGGAAGGCGGCTTCTTTAGTTTTGATTGCATTCATACACTCCCGATTAAACCATCTGTTGGGCCTAGGCTTCACAGATTTGGTAGAATGGGGAATGAACAAATGCATTCCTGCCTGTATGATCCTGGTGATACGGATAGCGGCAGAGTTGGCGTTTCTATTCCGGAAACACAGGTTCCAGTCTGTAGACTGTCTAAGTTTCCATCGTCGTGGAAACTTGCTTTAATCACGCCTATTCCTAAATGCCCATCACCTGCCACCCCCGGGGATTTCCGTCCCATCAGTATACTTCCTTTTTTGGCTAAGGTTCTTGAAAAGCTTATTGCTGCCCAAAAACTCGAGTTTTGTGAACGAATTCAACTCATTAACGAATGGCAATCGGGCTTTCGCAAACGCCATAGCTGTGAAACTTCCCTCCTAAAAGTGACGTCTGATATTCGAAAGTCACTTGACCAACATCACATTTGCTGCTTATTGTTGCTCGATTTCTCAAAAGCTTTTGATAGTGTTAATCACGGTTTGCTTCTAAAAAAACTCGCCTCCCAAGCTAATTTTTCTTTTCCTGCTCTTAAACTGATACATAGTTTCTTAACCAATCGTTTCCAGAAAGTTCTGCTCGGTAACAATTCTTCCTCAATTGCTGCCCTTCACGCTGGTGTGCCCCAAGGCTCCATCCTTGGTCCGCTTCTATTCGGGATTTTCATTAATGATCTTCCTTCTGTAGTCAATGATTCCAAGATTCACATGTATGCAGATGATGTTCAAATTTATATATCTTCCCCTAAAGAACAATTCCTCAGTAGTTTGGAGAAACTTAACGCAGATCTGCAGCGTGTTTCCTCTTGGTCGACATTGAACCATCTACTAATTAATCCTCAGAAATCTCAATGCATGTTTCTCTCTCATTCCGCCTTTAACTGTCCTAATGTATCTGATATTGCTTTAAATGGAGTTCCCCTCGCCCGCGTTGATAAAGTTAAAAATCTTGGTGTAATCTTGAATAGTAGGTTAACATGTTGCGATCACATTAGCTTCATTGTTCAGAAAACCTATGGTCAGCTGTCGAAACTTAGGTTTCACTGTAGTTTGCTGACTAGCTCTCTGCGTATGAGTTTAATGAAAGCGTTACTTCTCCCCCACCTAATGAATGGCCTGTGTATTTTCCCTTCTCTTGACTCTTCCTGCGCCCGTAAGCTTAACATTGCCTTCAACGACTGCGTACGATTTGTCCATAAACTTCGTCGTTATGATCATATATCTCCCTATTCTAATTCTATCCTTGGTTGTTCTTTCAGTGACTATCGGGAGTACAGACTCTTGCGTCTACTCCATGATATCCTGTATCACCGTAAACCGGCTTACCTTAACCAATAATTCGTAGTAACCTCACAATCTCTCAGAAATAATAATTTATTCGTACCTTGATTGGACAACGTTCTTTCTTTGTCTTCGCGGCGTTGCTATGGAATTGTCTTCCAGTTGATCTCCAGCGCATTGATTCAGCGGGCATTTTTAGGAAGCGTCTTTTCCATCATATTTCTAACAGGGTTGTTTAAAGCGCAAATACGAGTTTTCTTTTATAAATTTTCTTTCGTTTATACTTCTCTTTATACTTTTTCAATTATGTGCTTTTTGCGTAGTTTTTTTTTATCTTATGTATTTTGTATTTTTTTTTTTTTTATTTTATTACTCTTTCGTATCCTATCCTACCAATGTATTAATAAATGTACTAGTTATAAGATTCTATTTTGTGTACATGGTACTTAAATAAATAATAAATAAAAAAAAAATAAATAAATATTGTTATAATAAAGGATCACCTAGGCTCAACATAAAAAAAATTTTTTTGTTTTGTATTTGGGTGGACCTCACAAATAAAGATATCGGTGTCGTGCTGCCCTCGCGAACTTGCAAAGGAGCTGGACGATAAGAGCCCCTGTTTTTCGGGATCAAAAAGTGCAAGTGAACGTTGTATAGAATTCAATTTTTTTTGCAGAAACCGATTCGATTTGGGACTGTAACTGAGAACCGATGGTTGCTGGTCCAAGATGAAATGTAGTGTTTCAGTCGAACTTGAAGAATGCAAAAGTAGGACAAGGTTTTCGTAGGCAGAACTCTTATATAACCGTAAAGCGAGAGACTTCCGTGCTCTCCAATGCCCAAAAACCCTACTAAATGGAAAAATATTTTGTAAGATTTGCGTATATTCAAGAAAAAGTTTAGATACCCGAATTAAAGCTTGATTAACTTTAACCATCTCCTAAAAATTTACTTTATCTTAACTTTTCACATTTTACTAAAGTATCATTTCATCGTCTAAGGCCCTTACTTTCATAGTTTCATAACATTACCGGGAAAGGTTTAAAGTTATGACCACAGGGCGATGTCTAGCCAAATTTTAGATCGCTCCACCCGATGGTTTGCGGTTAAGGCTCGACCAACTTTACAACCTCAAAAATACCAACTGAAACAGTTACTTTAAGAATCGAACTGAAATAAAAAGGATGCACCCCCGCAACCCTCGCCATCCACTGTCAATTTGTAAGTTATAACCATGCCATAAATCGCCGTTCACAAACAGGAAACCATTTTTATGGCAGAGAGATGCAAAAACAGGACTCTCAAGTCGTAAAAATCGATGAGATGGCTTCATTTCCTTCGGATGCGGGGATCCTCTTTACGGGATGGATTATGCGAGGACTATTCGGTTGTTTTCATTTTGTGGCTTTTATTGAGTCCTTTTATGTCCTTGCAAATGTCTGGCTGGGCTTGGAAGATTCTCTACATTCTTCACAACAGGAAGGGCAAACGCCACTGGGACTTGCATGTAAGATGGGGGAGGATTCGATGTTTTCCGCAGCTTCTCCTGGAATGGCTTCAGTGCGTTTTCTGCAAAATGGCAGCCAATTGTAAAAGGAAGGATCCTGTGATAAGATGAAGGCGATGTTTATTAGAAAGACGATAAGTTTCAAATAGGTGTTGGCGAAAACTTCTTGCGAGTTCGGCAATAAAAAGTTGTTTATGGAGCGTGCTCGTCGGAAGTTGTGAAAGGGCGAAGAAGATGAAATTTTATGCATTAAATTCTGATGTTGTGATTGATAAATATCGATTAATTGAAGTTTTTCAGGATTTGAATGACTATACTCAAAATTAACTGTTGTTGTTTAGCATTCGATTGACATATTGTTTATTAGAGTCGGCTTTGTTTGCGATGACAAATTACTACGCTGTTCGACAGTTTTTGAAGGTACAAAACGGGCATAACGGTAGGTATGTATAAACTAATTAGAAATGGAAAGGATGACTGGAAAGGCTATGTTCGTATATGCGAAAGAGTTGTTCAAACTGCATAAAAATAATATTGTTTAAAATTATATTTCACAGTCTCTACTCATATCAGGCGATAGTATCACCACCTACTAAACTTGCCATATGCGAGTATATTTGCAATTTTTTCTAAAGCCAAAACACAACGCTATTATTCTTGAAAGATGTTATGACCAATAAGAAATTAGAAAACAAAAATTATTTAAATGTGGTCCTGGTCCTTGGTAAGTTCCATAAAGAAGAATTTCACTGCATCTACAACTCCTTCATTCATTCACGATAAGAAGGTGATAACAGACAGAAAAGCCAAGGCCGATTTATTAGCATCTCTGTTTGCTTCAAATTCTTCCCTATCCGAAACTGATGCGCTACCCCCAGTTCTCGAGCACAATGCTCATTTAATGGACAGGGTTTTCTTCAGGACTCGCGAGGTGTACAGGTGCCTCAAGGAGCTCGATGTCAACAAATCCACTGGACCCGATAATGTACCCCCTATCGTCTTAAAACAATGCGCGTCACCTTTGGCTAAACCTCTGCGCAAACTTTTTGCCCTATCATATTCTTCCGGAGTTTACCCAGACTCTTGGAAACTTGCCCATGTTCAGCCAATTCCGAAAAAAGGTGAAGCCAGCGACCCCTTAAACTACCGCCCAATAGCAATTACTTCTATTCTCTCCAAAACAATGGAGACGAAAATCAACAAAAAGCTTATGGGATATCTAGAATCCAACCTACTCTTAAACGACAGACAATATGGCTTCCGCCAGAAAAGATCCACTGGCGATCTTTTAGTCAGTCTTACAGAACACCTCAGCCGTAGTCTGCATGGATCCGGCGAGTCTAGTCTGGTTGCTCTAGATATCTCCAAGGCTTTCGATAGAGTTTGGCACTCAGCCCTGTTAGCCAAACTCAAAGCTATTGGAGTCGACTCACTTCTACAGAAGTGGATCAAGAATTTCCTTTTCGGCCGTTCAATCAAAGTAGTATTGGATGGCGTTAAATCCGCATCCCACCCAATCTCTGCGGGGGTCCCCCAGGGGTCAATCCTATCACCGGCCCTATTCCTTATCTTTATAAATGACCTTCTTTCAGCCCCCTCCAACCCACTTCTCAGCTTCGCTGACGACGGTACTTTACGGTACTCGTACAGCTTCGATACAAAGCAGACTCATGCCAGATCCTGTCTTGATGATCGCGAACGTATGTCCAACCCTATTAATAACGATATTGAACTCATTCTAGAGTGGGGAAAGAAGAATCGTGTTGAATTCAACGCCGCCAAAACCAAGTACTGTCTTATCTCCAAAAAGAAGTTCAACACCTCTCCACCCTTGAAAGTGGATGAAGTTCAACTAATGGCCGACCCATCCCTACACATCTTAGGCGTGACTTTAGCCAAAGACTTGGGATGGAATGACCACATATTCCAAATCGCCAAACAAGCATCGCAGTGCTTGGGATTTCTTAAGAGGTGTAAGTTCCTCCTCCAGCCATCGGCCCGTGCTGTTATTTATAAATCCTACATTCGGCCTCTTCTCGAATATAACTCCCTCGTTTGGGGCGGCGCTCCAATAACCACCTTGGCATGGTTAGATAAGGTCCAAAAAAGGCCCTTAAATTAATTGATGACGATACCGCTTGCTCCACCATCGACCCCCTCAGCAACCGTAGGAATGTAGCAGCACTGACAAAATTTTATCGCTACTATCATAGTGACTGTTCCTCCGAGCTAAACGCTCTCCTGCCTCCACGACATTCTTATAGCCGCAACACCAGATTAGCCCACTCGTCTCATTCCTTCCACCTGCAACTCCCCCTTTCACGCACTCAACAAGATATGAATTCGTTTGTTAATAGAACAACTCGGCTGTGGAATAATCTCTCACAGTCAGTATTTCCGAGCTCCTACAACATCCAGGAGTTCAAACGCAGGGTTCATCACCACCTCCTTCAATTCCCTCCCGTTCCTTTATAACCCCTCCAACCCCCTCCCCGTACTAAGCTTACTGCTAGACATTGCACCATGACGTGACAAATGACATGACGGACTAGTAGTACAAAGGGTGATTCCTGAGCTTAGCACTGCCACATAAAAAAAAAAAAAATATGGAAGACTAGAAATATACTGTCGACAGTTTTATATTATTGAAGGCAATGCCGAACAGTAAATTTTAGTAGGCAATAGAATGGAGCGAAGAGTGAAATACTTCGATCTTAAACTAACACGACAGAAGGATTAAGAAGAAGCTAAATTCTAACCTTTATAAGAAATTAGCTGGACAATTCTTCAACAATTTCATCCTGGGGGCAGAGGAAAACTTTGCACAAAACAAAACTTTGGAAGCATGCAAGGAAGTAAACTTCTTCAAGAGAGGCTTCAAACCCTCCTTCGGTATACGTGAACAAAAGAAGGCAGAAGGCAGCGAAGATGTAAAGAAAAGATGGAAGGATTTTTTTAGCGAGCTGATGAAGGCAAATGAGAACATCCGACTGTACCAGATCCTTGCCTATTGCATAACGATGACACCAGATAAACTAATGTACCAACCCTGGAAGAATTACAGAGTGCCATATGATCCTTACAAAACGACAAATCTCCAGGAATTGATAACATCCCAGCAGAGTTGATCAAACAAGGAGGCGAATCGCTTTCAGGAGCAATATATGAATTACTAAGCTGCATATGGAAGAACGAAAAATTCCAGAAGATTGGGAACAACAAAGTATTGTCTGCCCAATACACAAGAAAGGGGACAGATTCAATTGTGGAAACTATAGAGGCATATCTCTTTTAAGCACAGTAGTATATAAAATAATGACAAATAAAATTAAGGCCAGACTGGAACCTTATGCAGAAGCTGCAATAAGTGAATACCAAGCTGGATTCAGAAGAAATAGGTCAAGAATGGACCAACTTTTTTCATTAAGGCAAATCCTCCGAAAATGCTGGGAATACAATATCGAAGTGTATCAACTATCGACTTTTAACAAGCATATGACCTCCCCCTAAAGATAGTAAAGTTAAAAACAATTGACGGAGTCCTTCCCAGTCAAGCAAGCCTCAAAGCAGGGCGATGGGCTAGCACCCATGCTATTTAATCTTTGCCTAGAAGGAGTAATTCGCAAAGTAAGCTTTGATGCGAACGCAACCCTGCTTAATAAATCCAAATAGTTGGCAGGATAGGACGACGATGTTAACTGCCTTGCTAGATCACAGTGATACCTTAGAGAAATATTCGCATAATTAGAAGACGGAGCCAAACATACTAAATACATGCAGACAAGATTAAGATTCTAATTCAGTCAAGGGTGGAAAGAAGAAGAAGAGATCACAACATCACCTGTGGAGAATATAACTTCGAACCTGTAAACCAATTTAACTACATACTTAGGGTCCATAGTCAGCGAAGACAACGTGTAACGAAACAAGCCGCTGTAAATAATAAGCCCAACGGCACCACCGCTGTTAACAAAAACAAGACACAACCGCTGAATAAGTTGCTGACATTTCCAAAACAGAACAGCGCAGCGCAGCAAGGCACCAATATAAAAGGCCGCTGCCTGGCTGCGAAAGTCAGTCGTGATCAGACAGTGGAAGAGGTGATTCCTCTGCCTGATAACTAAACAGACCCATAGGAGAGTTGATCGTATGGTTCATGTACAGACGACCGATACCTTTTCAAACCACGGAGAGTTGATCCAGTGGTAACGAAAGACCAATACATTTACAAGCCACGGAGAGTTGATCCAGTGGTGCCGACCGACCGATACATTTACCGGCCACGGAGAGTTGATCCAGTGGTGCCGACCGACCGATACAATTACCGGCCACGGAGAGTTGATCCAGTGGCGCCGACCGACTTACACCTTTTCCATTTCCATCTCTTTCCCTCCCTTGATAGCTTTGTAACATAATTGTATATAATATTATAATTAATAAAAATAAGGACATGAACGTAACGGGAGTTTTTTTTTATTCAAACCTTGGACACCTAAGAGCTGACCCGCCGCTCCTGACGTTACAAACGATAGACGGACAAAGAAGAATAAACGCCGCAAACAGAACATATTTCTCACTATTGCCAGTAATTAAATCCAGAGACATCTACAGAAAAACCAAAATAAGAATCTACAAAACCATCATACGTACAGTAGCTACGTATGGATGTGAAGCTTGGAGTATCTCCCAGAAATCCGCAGACAAGCTGGATATATTTGAGAGGAAGGTTCTCCGAAGGATATACAGCCCAATCAATGAAGATAATGCATGAAGAATACGCTACAATCACGAATTGTAGGATTTAGAGTGGATTTTAGAGTGTAAAATTTCGACACATGCTAAGCTACTGCGTTTACGTTGGTCCGGTCATATCCAAAGAATGGATGACTCAAGAATACTAAAAAAGCCCTGTATTTATTGTTTTGTTTATATGACGGACTAGAGGCTTAGGGAAAGTCCCTTTGTACTGTCGACAATCTATGTTTTTCGTATAGAATGTCGAACAGCAGCTCCAGCCGGAAAGAGAAGAGAAGGAAGGAACTGTCACAACCTAGCGGCGATATTTTTATTCCACCGACTCACAACCATTTCTCGGCTTTGTCATCGGGGCATCGAGAACAACTCGCTTTAGTGTTATGCCTCCTGAAACGAATTGAATCTCATCAACCAACCAATGACATGCGCTTGGTGGAGCGGGGAAGGACTAGGGAAGGCTATGACAGGGGAATCAGGGATGTGAAGAGAGAAGAAGAAAGAAGGAAAATTATGTAGGTGGGAAAATTGGAAAGGCGAAGGACCGTGCCACCGCCGGGACTCGAACCCGGTACCTCTGGGATAGCAGTCAGGCGCCTTACCCCTAGACTACCGAGGCCTACCAGATGGCAAAAGACCAGTTGGCAAATCACGGTTAAGGTGGGAAGATAATGTTAAGGCCGATGTAGCGAAACTGCTCAACACAAGAAAATGGAAACAAGCTACGGAGCATAGAGATGTCTGGAAGAAGAAGCTGAAGGAGGCCAAGGCTCGAATTGGGCTGTAGAGCCATCGAAGAAGAATAATGTTTGGAATCTTGCTGATTTCATACAACTTTGAGTTTTACCTTTTCCTCCAAATGAAATCAACCTGTATTCCTTTGTGGAGTTAACGTATACACCCTGTATATTGATGCAAATTTAACATGCCTTGGGCGTATTGAATTAAACTTAGTACTAGACGTGGTCGCTAGACCTGACAGTTAGAAAACAGAAACCTATTGGTACGAAATGTGACTGTTTCCAGGTAAGCTGTCACTTTTAGTCAAAAAGAGTTGTTGAAAATCTTATTTTTGTGTAAAATACACTTTCTTTTATATTTGCTTATCTATAATATAAAAATAAGTCGGGTTTTCCTTCCTGACGCTATAATTCCAGAACGCACGAACCGATTTCCACGGTTTTGCATTCGTTGGAAATGTCTCTGGCTCCCTGAGGTTTATAGCAAAAAAATTCAGGAAAAATTTCAACAGAAAAGCAGGAAAACAGGGAAAATCATTTTTCACATACAGCGCCATCTCTGATACATAGCATGTGCAAATTTTTATTCAATTTCAACAGCAGGCATTTGTCCTTAAGAAGGTGGTAAGTTGAACTGTGTAAATTATGTGGATCGTGCCGTTATACATTGTTTGACAGCTACTCATTGTACTCTGCTCAGTTAATTTCATGTGACATTTATTATGCGCACGTTCTTTCAAACGCTAACTTAGCAGTGCATTTGGAAAATGGACAAAGAGTTTACTTCACTGAGGCTAATACGGCACAACGAGCTGAGAGACTACCATCGACAACATTGACTAGCTTCTTTGCAATGTGTGAAGCAGATCCATTCGCAACGACGCTGATGTACGTTGAAATGCCCAAAGAAATTCCAACGTCGCAAACAAGGAACCCCAGTTCCAGATTGGCCACATGTGTTTTCCACTGATGCGCTAGGTCGCATGTATACTGTTCATCCTAGAAATGATGAATGTTTTTATTTGCGACTGCTGTTGGTAAATGTACGTGGACCAAAATCATTTGCGCATTTGAAAACTGCCAATGGCCACCAATGCCAAACATATCGAGAAGCATGTCAACTATTGGGTTTGCTGGAGAACGATTCTCATTGGGATTTAACACTTGCGGATTCAGTTGTTTCATCAAATGCGTACCAAATACGAACGCTGTTCGCAATTATCATCACCACATGTTTCCCTTCACAACCAATTCAGTTATGGAACAAATACAAAGACAACATATGTGAAGATATCTTGCATCGCTTGCGCATTCGAACGAATAATCCCGACATGCAAATAACCGATGAATTCTACAATGATTCTGATGATTCTGATTCTGACTGAGGATCAATGCTTGACTATTGCAAACAAGCTACTGATTGAAGTAGGAATGATTGCGCCAAATCGATCGATGCACGATGCATTCAACCAAGAATTAAATCGAGAGAGAGCTGCAATACAATGTTGATACATTGCAGGAATTCGTTCGAAATAATGTGCCGTTGCTGGATGAACAGCAAAAAAAAGTATACGAAACATTAATGCCAGCGGTGGACAATAATACTGGTGGTCTATTCTTCCTGGACGCACCTGGAGGAACAGGGAAAACATTTGTCATTTCATTGATTTTGGCCACTATTCGATCAAGATGTGACATAGCTTTGGCGTTAGCATCATCTGGAATTGCGGCGACTCTTCTAGATGGCGGTCGTACTGCACATTCTGCGCTTAGGTTGCCACTCAATTTAAACACAATTGATACTCCAACATGCAATATTTCCCGATCCAGTGCAATGGGAAAATTGTTGATGCAATGCAAGCTCATTGTTTGGGATGAGTGCACAATGGCACATAAACAATCACTTGAAGCACTTAACTTCACACTGAAGGATCTTCGGCGAAATAACAACATCTTTGACGGCTAGATGATATTGTTGGCAGGCGATTTCAGGCAGACGTTGCCAGTAATTCCCCGTGGAACGCCTGCAGATGAATTGAATGCTTGCCTGAAGGCATCACCTTTGTGGAATAACGTAAAAACATTATCGCTAACCACTAATATGAGAGTTCAACTTCAAAATGATCAAAGTGCTGCACAATTTTCCAAACAATTGTTAGCTGTCGGAAATGGAAAAGTCCCAGTTGATGCGACAACTGGATTAATTACTCTTACCAACGACTTTTGCCGATTTGTAGAATCTCAATTAGCTCTTATTGAAAATGTTTTCCCAAACATTAGTGAGAATTGTCAGAATTATGCTTGGTTAAGTCAACGAGGAATTCTCGCCGCAAATAATAATGATGTTCACGCACTGAATTTCACCATTCAATCAAAAGTCGCTGGCGATTTGGTAACATACAAATCCGTTGATTCCATAACAAATCCCGATGATGTATATAGTAAATTATCCAACGGAGTTTTTGAACTCTCTGGAGTTACCAGGATTTCCACCACATAACTTGCAACGAAAAGTTGGTTCAGTTATTATGATGTTGCGTAATTTGAATCCACCGCGACTTTGCAACGGTACTCGATTTGATTGAGGCAACCATTATTAACGGAAAGTACGCAGGTGAAAATGTATGTATTCCTCGAATACCAATGATTCCGAGTGATCTTCCGTTTGACTTCAAACGATTGCAATTTCCGGTTCGCCTTGCGTTCGCAATGACAATTAACAAGTCGCAAGGCCAATCGTTTAGTGTTTGCGGGATAAATTTAGAAAATCATTGTTTTTCACATGGGCAGCTATACGTTGCGTGTTCACGAGTTGGGAAACCATCCGCTTTGTTTGTGTTAACGTCAGACCAAAACACAAAAAATGTGGTTTACCAAAGAGCACTTCAATGAAACGGATAATTTGCGGACACGTATAACGATTCGATTCAGTATTTACTTTGGATTCACTTTCATTTTTTACTTAGAGAAGTTCAACTAAATTACATTTCATTTTTGTAATCGAAATGAATTCATTACTGTTGTGAAATGTGAAAAATTTTTCCTTTCCAAATATAAAACAAAAAAAAAAAAAATGATTGTGTATTAAAGAACACAAGGCAGAAGTGAAACCTCGCGTACATACTTATGTATGTATGTCTATATGTTCTTTATTATTGTATTTTTTTTCTTCATTTGCTCGTGTCTTGTATTATAATCTAAAATATTTATGAAGCAGGAAATAGGAAGTAAGAACTATAATATTTTAACTCAATTGATAAATCGTTGTACAATGAATATTTTGAAAGTAATGCAGTACAGTGTATAAAAATGCAAGTATAGTCGTTGAATGTGACAAAAGTAGACACAGCCGGGCACAACCAAGACAATGCTACTAACAGTCGGGAATTGAAATGTATTGTTTAATATTTCGGATTCCCAGCATTTATAAGACATGAAATGATCAGCATACAATTTACGATTTACTTCTCAAACGAAAATAAAAACGAGGGAAGTGCTCTGTGGCGGATTTTTCATGAACTTAAGTGTTCCATTTGGACTTACACAGAACGGCACAGAGAGACACACTGTGTCGAACATACTTGTCTTTCTGTGTCTAAATGGTAGGTACCCATAGGCTGTGTTCCGAAATATAACCCAGTATACAGGGCAGTGTTAATGACATCATTAATTGATCCTTATTTTACATGTATGAACGAGTGTGATACGTAAAAGATTGGAAGCTTAAACATTAGCTGCCTTCCATTGGGTGAAATTTTCTACTCCCGAGTACTCTGGAGCTCATGGCCAATGAAACGCGATTTTTAATATCAGATATTAATGCGAGAAAACATAAAATCAAATTAATTTATTGTCCTAAAAATAAATTTGAAGGAATTATTATTTATATAATAGAAGAAAATATTATATCTTACCATATATTATATTTGCCATTTTTAAATATTTACTTTAAAAATGCATTTTCAAATATTTAATAAACAATTTACTTAACCGTAAAAAGCAAAAGCCATCTATTTTTAAGTAGCTAAAGCTTGAAAACCTGGCAGTAATATTATGCATATCGCCCAATGGAACCCAGCTAGTTTCAAGTTATAACACTTTCATGTATGCTATTAAATCACAGCGAAAGCACTTAAATTTACTCTTTTTCACTAGTTGATATTACGGAATACGGTCAAAATCTCAATTCTGGCAATATATTATATATTTTAATAAAATTAAAATTTAATCATTGCAAAATTGGAGATAATATATTAATGTAAAGATTATCAGAAATTTTACTCACGTATATTTTGCGCTACAATATCACTTGCCTCAATAGAAAACAATCCTGTTTGTACGGAAAAACACTAAATGACAATAAACACCTCAAAATACAAGTTAATTATTTTAAATATCACTTATTACAATTATTAAACAAATATTTTTCAAAACTAATCACACTTTGTAGCCAACTAACTGTCGATAATGACATTTCGAAATTCTTATTACCTAATGTAATTGTGATCTCACTCCAACCTAGAGCGAGATGACAATACTCGAGTTATTGCATATGTATCCAAATATATATTACCAAGAACACTTTTAGTTTTAATTAACAAAAAATCAAATAAATCAAATAATTAATACACAATCTCATTTTTTTTAAATAACCGACTCCCCATTTTACTTTACCGATGCCTGAGCCATCTATGACCAATTTAAATAAATTGTAAATATTATCCTGCTGGTGCGGTGTGTGTCATCACTAAATTTCCGATTATGTAAATGAGTGAGAAGGCAACTTCCGTTTCGTGCACCTGTCCTTGTTTTCGTTTCAGTTTTCTGAATTCACTCGTACTTGAGCGAATTAATTCAAAATCCTCAGAACGAGAGCAAGGAAGTTTCACTTCAAAAATATAATTTTTCTTCATCTTTTAATCCCCAAACGAAATGTTACAAAAAACGAAGCCATGTGGTGGCGAAACGGAGTTCGCAGGGTTTGCTATGTACCTACTCTAAATTTTTTTAAGTATCCAAAATCAATTTTCCCAGATTTGTTATTTTTTCACTATAGCTTTTTCCTATCGCAAACTGTGTCCCCATAATATTAGTTTATTGAAAGGCGTTGCAACGCACGCAGGTTTTTGCTAGTTTGCTTATAAATTTCTTATTTTAGCTTGCTTTCTTCACCCGGTTTTAATCGTATTTTTTGATTAAAACGAATTGGGAATAAAAATCAAGACTTTCCCTGCAAGAAAATGGCTACTAATTTGAAAGTTTGTAAACGTTTCCGATTCTTTTATTATTTAACAACTCATGTCCAGTTCGAATCGCTTTAAATTGCCATAATAGCTCTGTAGCACAAAACCTCTTGTTAAACTGTAGCTCTCTACGTTATACATTCCAATTACAACAAACTTCGCCTCAAATGCACTCACTTCAATGTAATTTATGTTACACCAGATTACAGCGATTTACACTTTTTCCGTCATTGCTTGTGCCACGTACAGATTGCTTGAGCCATCTCTTTGGAAATATAAACGGAAACATTAACAGGCAATAACGCCTTTTCTGTAGACGTCGTTCGGGTGTACTATATATATCCACTTGAGTGATGTTTCAGTCATGATTAATGTCGAAGAGAAGAAGATCTTGGAGATGATTGTTTTTATCGTTATCTCTGCTCTGAAAGCAGAGCAATTGAACAAATCTGTTGCTCCACTACGTAATGTATCTAAAAAATGATTTAAAATAACTTTGCCATTTTAAAACGAAGTTCTAGGAGTCTAGAAATTGCCAGAATAGTCTGCCCAGGGTTTGTCGTCCTTTATAAAAATAACCAAAGTTATTTTTATGCCAATAAGGCTTGTTATAAACAAAAAGAAAATATTCCCAAAAACGAAATGTCACAAAAGAAATTGAAATAACAAATTTCGTCACAATTTACCTCCAATTTTAGAAATAAAACACTGAACAATATCACGAAGGTAAAAACTAAAAAATTAAAGTTTCAAAAGCGTCTATTTGCAGTAAGATTTCGCATAGAATTTATTTATGGGACCGCCTTCCTTACCTCCTAGTGATTTATATTTTGTTGCCCACTTTTATTATCTTATCAACACCCACCAAGTGGCAAGAGGCCGGTAAAAAAAAGAAAAACAGGTAACAACAACAACAAAAAACTGCGAAAGGTCAAGTCCGTTCGATATATACTCGTAATTGAAAATTCCTTGGGAAAGCGAAGGAGCTTAGTTATCACAGTCTCTTTTCCTGGCGGCAGGATTCCCAAAGATTATAAAAAATTTACAACTTCCATTCCCCAGAATGAGCCACAAAATAACGGCGTTACAAGCTTCCTGGGCCCTTTGCCGTGTTATTCCAAAAATGCCCATCAACATGCTACAAACAGGTGAACCTTATGCTCACCTTGCCTTTTAGCATCAGTGCTGGCACCCCAGGGAGAGAGCAGCGCAAGTGAAGGTGAAAAGATATACCTTTACCCTGAACACTCTCAATCTCCTTCCACAGGTGAGTGAGGCGCTGGCTTTTATGAAAATTCCAACTTCCTGTTCTTTTACGCAGAAACATCCGTCCTTTTGCCAGGCGGGGACGGTCAGTGGTCTTTGAAGGAAACTTGTTACCTTCTATGACTAGAAAATGAGAAATTCATGATAAACTATGCATTTGCATGTGTATGTATGTTTCATGGATACAATGGAACTAGATTCAAGGATATTTCCTGCAGGTGAAGCTTCCCTTTTCTTGGGAACTTTGATGTTTGCTACGTGGTAAAGGAGACATGGCGGGGGGTGTAATTCCCCAACACAAGGTCAACCTGCAAACCATTATGCTTCATCACCGTTTTGGAATGTTGTTAACTAGTTGCAACAGTAATATTCATGAGCACAGCTAGGAAAACTTATCACAAACGGAATATCATGAGTTGGTAAATATGTATGTACATACATATATGATCTACTAGTAAAGTAATAGGAGTATCGCAACCCTGCAGTACCTGGAGAAGCGCGAGTTAAAAGTATTAACAGAAGAAAGGAGCTTAGCTCAGAGCAGTAGTCTGTCGCATAAGAAAGCTGTTCTCTGGCAACGTCCTATGTAGTGCGTAGTAGGATCTTGTTGTTCTGCGCACTCACTCTAGCAGATACGTTTAACACACAGATCTGTCCTTAATGTAGAGTATTCGGGTTGCTAAGAATGCAATAGGAGTAGTATAGCAACAGGGGTATCAAACCACCTATTTCACAATGTTGCCCAATCGAGTTTTTGGTTTATGTCTTGGATTAAAGAGGTGCGCCACCTCTGTAAATTTAGTTGAACTTCGCAGTGATGGGTTAATGTGTCTTGCGCCGGGTTTCATGCAGGTCTCATGGCGGTTTCCGAGATACAAGCAACAAAAACAAATTCAAACGCCTTTGGTTTCAAGCTGGGGTTTTCGGGATTTTCTAAGGGGGTGTAACATTTCCATAAAGACCAGACCAGATAGACCAGGTAGAAGAGGTTAGACCTCCTTCTTATATAGCTATATCCCTTTCTGGTCTGGTCTGCCTGGTCTGTCTGTCACAGCTCGATTGAGAAAGATTGTGAAACAGGTGGCTTGATAGCTCTGTTGCAATACTACTAATAGTTTCACATTGCGGCCACCGTACTTATTGGACAGCAAGGGACCCAGAATAGAGACTTGTGGCACCCAACAGCGTAGAAATATCTTTCTTCTTTCTTTGTGCTCCTTTAATCCCTCATGGGACATAGGGCGGAAACAGTTGCCCTCCAGTGAACTCTGTTTTGCGCGACAGCTCTCAGCTCTGACCAGGATCTCCCAGTTGTTGCGGCCTCTGCTAGTAGGGTTCTCCTCCACGTTGTTCTAGGTCTTCCAACTCGACGGGATCCTTGCGGGTTCCAGTCAAGGGCCTGTTTGGCTAGGTTTTCGTTATCGCGTCGCAAGGTGTGGCCAACCCAATTCCATTTCCTTCGCCTGATTTGGTCGTCTATCCTTTCTTGGCCGGCACGGCGCCATAGCTCTTCATTTGAAATTCTATCTGGCCAGCGGATTTTTAGGATACGACGCAGGCATCTGTTGATGAAGACTTGTAGGCGCCCTGTGATGAATTGGGTGACTTTCCATGTTTCGCAACCGTACAAAAGAACTGTCTTAACGTTGGAGTTGAACAGCCGCAATTTGGT
The DNA here is from genome assembly GCA_949987705.1 of Thereva unica. Classification (NCBI taxonomy): domain Eukaryota; kingdom Metazoa; phylum Arthropoda; class Insecta; order Diptera; family Therevidae; genus Thereva; species Thereva unica. The sequence continues at coordinate 43,944,960 of OX465281.1, read as the reverse complement.
GTTAGTTGAGATCTCCGTTGATCTCCATATGCGGAACAGGCATGCATATGCGCCTCGTGCTTTATTTATTCTGGAACTGACGTCTTCTTCTGCACCACCTTTTTCGGTAATAATACTACCGAGGTAGCAGAATTTATCTACCAGTTCCACGTCACGGTTATTCAGCGCAGTTCGTTCAAGTGTGTTTGCATTTATCCGCATTTCTTTGGTTTTGTTCGGATTCAGCCTTAAGCCTGCTAGACTACTTTCTGTTGCCAAATTGTTTAACATGTTTTTTAGCTCCTGATGTCTGTGGGCCAGCAAACAGATATCATCCGCGTAGTCGAGGTCCTTAAGGCGGTCTAGCAAACCCCATTGTATGCCGCCTGTTCTATTATCTAGAGCGTCGACAAGGATGTCATTTATTACTATAAGAAATAGTAATGGCGAAAGTAGACATCCTTGTCGTACTCCTGAATTCACCTCGAAGCTGTCGGATAATTTTCCATTATGGAGAACTCTGCATTTGGAATTGTTGTAAAGGGCTTTTATCAATTCTATTATTTTATCAGGCAGTCCACGTCGCCGTAATGCCTGCCATATAAAGCTCCTATTAACCGAGTCGAACGCTTTCTCATAATCTACGAAAGCTAGGTAAAGGGGGGATCGGAATTCAGTAGACTGCTCCACTATGATTCTCAAAGTGTTAATATGGTCTATACATGAGCGGCCCTTCCTGAATCCGGCCTGCTGCCTTCTAAGCGTTCGGTCTACTGCCTCTCTTATCCTTGATAATATAACGTGGGACAAGATTTTACCCACAGTAGATAATAGACAGATGCCTCTCCAGTTGTCGCATATTGTTAGGTCCCCCTTTTTGGGTATTTTGACTATGATACCTTCCGTCCAATCCTCCGGAAAGGTACAGGTGTTCCATGCTATTTCCAGGATTGGCTGAAGCGCATCTGCTATGAGGCTTGAATCGGCTTTCAACAATTCTGGCGGGATGCCATCTTTTCCAGCTGCTTTACCATTGGCCATCGCATGAATTGCGGTTACTATTTCCGTCTTGGATGGGGCCCGGGTGTTGATTCTTATCGGCTGTGCATTGTTGCTGTTTTCCTGAGGTTCCTGTGCAAGTGAACCATTCAGGGCGGCGAAGAAGTAATCTCTCCATCTTTGGAGTTGTTCCTCGTCGCTGCACAGCAGCCTCCCATCCGCACTCTTTACGGCATGCTTTTTAGTAGAGTGCTTTCCCGAGAGCTGTTTAGTAATTTGGTACAGCACTTTACTGTTGCCTGTGTTTGCCGCGTTTTCCGCTTTTTCTGCGAGCTCGTTTATCTGCTGCCTTTTATCACGCCGCACACTTCTCTTTACTTCCCGGTGTAATTGGGAATATTCCCGTTCAAGTTGGTGACGTCTTTCCGGGTCGCTTGTAGAGTTTACGTTATTTTTGAGGGCCCTCCTGCGTTCTATTTTTTGCCAGGTAGTGTCCGAGATCCAATGTTGCATGTTTCTCTGGACATAACCGACGCTCGTTTCCGCAGCCGTCAATATAGCGCCCTTTGTTCTACTCCACAGCTCTTCAATATTTGTGTCGTCAGAAACAGTTTGCTGGTTTAATATTTGCTGCAGGTTTCCAGCAAATTCTCGCTTTTTAGCGGTCTCCTGCAGAAGATCAACGTTAAACCGTCTACGGTTTATAACCTCGCGTTGAACGTTTCTGATGGCAGCGATTCTAAGGCGAATAGTTGCTACTACCAAATGGTGGTCGCTTCCAGTGTCCGCTCCCCTGAAGCTCCTGACATCCTCCAGAATGGTTCTCCATCTGCGGCTGACGGCCACGTGATCTATCTGATTTCTCGTTCTACCATCGGGTGATACCCAGGTCTCTTTGTGTATCTTCTTGTGGCAAAAGTAAGTTCCACCTACCATTAGTTGATGGGAACTACAAAAGTCAACGAAAAGCTCACCATTGTTATTGGTAACTTGGCTTAGGCCTTGTTTTCCAATTGTTTGTTCAAGACCGGTGTTGTCGCGGCCGATTTGTGCGTTTAAGTCACCCATTAATACAATGATGTCTCCCCTTGGAATAGAGCGAAAAACCTCATTCAGTCGCATATAGAACTCGTCTTTGATGTCATCTTCTGCGTCTTCAGTTGGAGCATAGCATTGGACTACCGTAGTACTTCTTAGCCTGGTACGCAGGCGCACGGTAATAATCCTCTCAGAAACTGGTGACCAGCTAATGAGGCTGGACCTGGCTTCTTTGGTGAGTATTACGCCAACGCCACTCCTACGGCTTTCAGTTTCATTTCTCCCAGAATATAAGAAGGACTCACCATTTGGGCAGATATGTTCCCCCGCATCGGGCCATCTGGTCTCGCTAAGTCCCATGATCTTGATTTTATATCGATTCATCTCGTTGAGGACTTCATCCAGCCGTCCCTCAGCAAGCATTGTTCTCACATTCCATGATCCGATTCGTGTCCTTGTTCGAAAAGCAAAGGTCGTCGTCGTGTTGTCCATCCGGTTCCGAGGCATTGTTTGCCGATTCGTAGCAATGGTGTTTTTTATGGGAGCGGGTTGCTAACCCTCAGCCCAACCGACTTAAAACTCTGTTTTGTGGCGCAGAGAGCTCGCCATTCGCCCGCCTCCCGTTAGCTCCTTCCGAAGAAGTACCCCAGGGGGCACCGCGGGGAGGTGGGATTAGGACTTGCTAACAGGTCTGCTAGGTGTTTGTATGCAGTGGATCTTCTCGGATTTTTACAGTAGTGACAAATCGGGTGTCACCACCTTCCAAGGTCTTTGTTAGCCGTTCGCCCCCCCGCGTAGAAATATGGGCTCGGAAAATTTATCCTGGATTTTAACTATTTGAGAAGGACCAGACAAGTAGCTTTGAATCAATTTCATAGCAGTAGAATCAGGACCGAAATTACTAGGGTAAAGGCGGGATAAATGCCCCACTTTTTGAAATATCCTCATAATTAAAAAAAAAAAAAAAAACAATTTTATATAAATCCCACCAAAAAAAACATTAAAAATGTGAATTAGAAGTTCGTGGGCGCGGAAATTATTTATTGGGACAGTTTAAAACACACTTATTACAAAAAGAAGTGATATGGATTAGTCAAGATGAATCGTTAATAGCATGAAATAATTAAACACGTGCATTTACGAACGAGGCGTTACGTTTTTTTGGTGGGATATCACTCTTTTTTGTTTTAATACATTCTAAAATAAAAAATAAATAATGTATAAAGAAATATTATGTATTTAATTGTTCATTATATTTTTTTATTTATTTTATAAGTAGGTAATAACAAAATAACAAAATGCAGTAATTCAAATTAATATTATTGCCTTTGTAAAAAAAACATAAGCTCCTTTCGAGTTTCTCGGCCAAGATTTTTTCTGCACTATGGAATCATTGATCCATAACCAGCTCGATTTTTGTTTCAACATGCTGATGTAATGACCTTGTTCGAGTGTTCATGTAAGGAATATAGCACTAATCACTTTATAATTTGAACCTCCTATATGCAATTTTGCAGAAGTGACATCTTTGATATTGCATTGCTCAATTTTAATAAACTTTTTATTTTTCAGTTCGAATAATTTCAGTTGTATTATGAGAACAGGTGCTACCGAAATCATTTCCGATTAACGAATCTTTTGAGTGTACGAACAATTTTTACATAGACCACTCAGGGTTTCTCGTTTTCCAAATTCATGATAGAACGAAATGTACCTAAAAATAGAATGTTATTTATTGAAAACTTACAAATTATTGTTGTACCGGGATACTAATGTTTCTCCTCTTATTTTATCTGAATATAGCAGCTTCCACCTAAAAAATGCGAATGTATTCCTAAAAAAGACGAATGTATTAACTGGAGATTTATAACTTCTTACTTTACCAGGATTTGAGTAAGATAACTCAAAAGTCTTCACTTTTATTAAATAAGATCTCTCAAATATCTTCACTTTTAAATCTTCTCACAATATAACTGAAATTACGTAATGTTTTCACTTAAAAATTGAATTCATTGAAAACTTATAAATTATTATTGTACCAGAATTCAAATATTTCACTTATTTTTTTTTATAAAAAAATGAATATGATTATATAACATTATATAACAGCTCTCCCTAAAAATGTCGAATCTCAATACTCCTCACTCTCATAATCTTCTCAAGATATATCGTAGTACTTTCACCTAAAAATTACATATTATTTATAGAAAATATAAAAATTATAATTTTACCAGGATACGGAAGCTTTCACGTAAATGTTGTCGCCTTACAGGTATTTATGGGTCCGATATGTACCCACAGACAGCTAAATATTTAAACTTCAACGAATATTTAATATTTTTAGAAATAAATTACAATTACAAAATCGGCAAAAGTAGTAACAAGTATTTCAAATCGTGATTTGAAATTTTGCTGTACATTTGTACTATGAACTGCATTTCATATGTTTTTTAATATTTGTAGTACCTAGCGCTATCATACACCATAGTTGCGACTAATTATTTATTTGAACACTTTTGCTAAACATCGAATGCCATCTGGCATCAACAGTGCGAGTAAAAATTTGTCGAATAACTAGTAACGATATATTGAGTATACTATATTGCTTATTAAGTTCTACTTATCATTCCCTTTCATTTGATACCCTTGTCGAGGGATATGTTAAGAAAATGGAAATCCGCCCTCTTCAGATGACCGCCGTGGATGTAACGGTATATTGGGTATACTATATCGCTTATTGTGTTCTACTTATCCTTCCCTTTCATTTGATACCCATGTCGAAGGGTATGTTAAGAAGATGGTAATCCGCCCTCTTCAGATGACCGCAGTGGATCTTACGGTATATTGAGTACACTATATCGCTTATTGTGTTCAACTTATCATTCCCTTTCATTTGATACCCACGTCGAAGGGTTGTGAAGAAAATGGTAATCCACCCTCTTGAGATGACCGCCGTGAATCTAACGGTATATTGAGTATACTATGTTGCTTATTATCTTCTACTTAAGATACCCTTTTTACTTGATACCCATGTCGAGGGGTATGTGAATAAAATGGTAATCCGCCCTCTTGAGATGACCGCCGTGGATCTAACTAGATATTGAGTATACTATATTGTTTATTGTCTTCTACTTAAGATACCCTTTCAATTGATACCCATGTCGAGGGGGTTGGGAATAAAATGGTAATCCGCCCTCTTGAGACCCGTACCATGCATACACTTTTTGTTAATCATCGAAATGATAGGGAATGCTATTTGACATCAACAGTGCTGGATTTGACTAACTTGTAACGAATATGTCACATTTTTAGAAATAAAGTACAATTACGAACTCGGCATTCGGTATTTCAAAATGTTACTGTACATTATGTACTGTGAACTTCATGTTTTTTATAGTACCATAGTTGCGACTAACCACTTTAAATGAATACATTTTGTTAATCATCTAATGCCATCTGGCATCAACAGTTCGAGTAAACACTTTTCGACTAACTAGTAGCACCATCTCATTTATTGAGCAATTGAAATAACTTATAGCGCCATCTGATAGAATAATTTTGAGTACCCACTTTTTTAGACTGAAGGAGAAGAAAAAGTTCGATTCGAAATGTAAAAAATGTAAAAATAAAGAAACCGAAGAATGATAGGAAAAAAACTCATGGAATAATAAAATATTTATATTGTGGTTATCGGTTATAAATGAAAAATTACTTATATTGCTTATAAAAAGGTGATAAATTGCATTATTTTATAAAAAAACACCTTGTTTTCTATGTTTAGGCGTAAATAAAGCATTAGCTGTTTGCCCTTACGAACTCGGCAAACTACCGCTTGCCTTGATAATGTTTATGAATTTAGCTAGTTTAATCCTTTATGTTTAACTGTGATTTGTATTTTTGGCCCTACAAATTACAGATTTAGCAAATTTTTGGTTTTTGTGGAACTCCTTTTTTGGGGATAGATGCCTACCCGTATGGATAGTTGCCCCACCATGAAAATACCAAGAAGGATAGATGCCTTTGGCGCGGGATACCTAAACGAAAAACTCAAACACACTTTTATGAGGTTTTGAGGACAATTGGTGTTTTAGCAGTAGAAAGCTACTCCTAAAACAGAAATTGTTTCTAGGAAACATGGGCATAATAATGAAAAGCATTTTGCAGTTTTAGACATATAATTCTACATAATTTAAGATGAAATAAAATAACCATGCAATTGTTCTGTAGTCCAAGAACATACTCGAGCTCCAACACCTTCCTTTCTTTTGTATTTTCGTGGCATGGTTCTACTACAATCACTAAAAAGTCCAAATACAAATAGATGTAAACACATAAAAAATATAACAGAACACAAAAATATGTTCAAAATATACCCTAAAACCACATATGGGTATACATGGTGTATGGAGGGATAGATGCACCTAGGGGCACCTATACCTCGAAAAATCAGGGCAACTATCCTTTTTGATAGGAATAGATGCCCAAGTATTTTTTAAATAAATAAAAAAAAAAAAGTGCCATGGCTTCTCGATGGCACAGTAGACAAGAATAGACCCCAAGGATAAGACATATTCATGTCAAAAACGAAAACAAAAACAACAAAAACAATAAAAACAACAAAAACAGCAAAAACAACAAAAACAACAAAAGCAACAAAAACAACAAAAACAGCAAAAACAACAAAAATAACAAAACAGCAAAAACAACAAAACAGCAAAAACCACAAAAACAGCAAAAACAACAAAAACAGCAAAACAGCAAAAACAGCAAAAACAACAAAAACAACAAAAACACCAAAAACAGCAAAAACAGCAAAAACAACAAAAACAACAAAAACAAATAAAACAACAAAAACAGCAAAAACAACAAAAACAGCAAAAGCAACAAAAACAACAAAAACAACAAGAACAGCAAAAACAACAAAACCAACAAAAACAGCAAAAACAACAAAAACAACAAAAACAACAAAAACAGCAAAAACAACAAAAAGAACAAAACAACAAAACCAACAAAAACAGCAAAAACAACAAAAACAACAAAACCAACAAAAAGAGCAAAAACAACAAAAACAACAAAAACAACAAAAACAACAAAAGCAACAAAAACAACAAAACCAACAAAAACAACAAAAACAGCAAAATCAACAAAAACGACCAAACCAATAAAAACAACAAAAACAGCAAAAACAACAAAAACAACCAAACCAACAAAAACAGCAAAAACAACAAAAACAACGAAAACAGCAAAAACAACAAAACCAACAAAAACAGCAAAAACAACAAAAACAGCAAAAACAACAAAAACAGCAAAAACAACAAAAACAACAAAAACAGCAAAAGCAACAAAAACAACAAAAACAGCAAAAGCAACAAAAACAATAAAAACAACAAAAACAGCAAAAGCAACAAAAACAGCAAAAACAACAAAAACAGCAAAAAAACAAAAACAGCAACAAAAACAACAAAAACAGCAAAAACAACAAAAACAACAAAAACAACAAAAACAGCAAAAACAGCAAAAACAACAAAAACAACCAAACCAACAAAAACAGCAAAAACAACAAAAACAACGAAAACAGCAAAAACAACAAATAACACAAAACCAACAAAAACAGCAAAAACAACAAAAACAGCAATAACAACAAAAACAGCAACAAAAACAACAAAAACAGCAAAAAAACAAAAATTTATCCTAAAAGTATGCTAAACAATAATGACTCATGGTAACGATTTTCGTCTCCGCATATTCTTTCAAATAGACTCCAGGGATAAGACATATTCATGTCAAAAAGCAAAAAGAGCAACTATTTACATCTAGATGCATACTTGATGAATCAGTTTATTGACGTAATAAATAATATAAGGGAATTAATGACTAGTTATAAAGTTATACAACAGCAAATACTAACCTTTAAAACTTTGACGTGTTTGTCAAGTTCACCGTGGAGATGAATTCACACACGAACGAAACACGTCTTCACCGCACGATGGCCCGCGGCTCTTAGTTATACAATTATTTCTTAGTCGCGAGTTTGGGAAGTTAGGTTTTTTGAAAATGAGGCAACTATCCCACTGGGGCATCTATCCCGCCTTTACCCTACCTAATTTCTGTAAAAGCTTTACATGATCAACCGAATCAAATGCCTTCGAGAAGTCGAGTAAAGTCAAGAAAGTTACTTTACGGTTGTCCAAGGCATCATAGGTATCAGAAGAAACTTAGTAGTGCACAAAACTATGTCCAGATCTAAAGCCAGATTGCCATTCAGAAAGAAGACAGTTTTCTTCAATATGCGAAATAAGTTGCTTTAAAATTACTTTTTCAAATACTTTCGACAAAAAACATAGAAGACTAAAATTGGACGGAAATCAGAGGGTCGCAAAGGGGAAATTGTTTTTGGAATAGGTACCACCAACGCTAGCTTCCATTGTGTTGGAAATTGCGGGAACACGTAAGACAGTAGTTGAAAATATGCGTGAGCACATTTGATACAAACGGTGCGATGATTTTTAAAAACTTAGGTGGAAAATCATCAGAGCCAACAGCCTCACATTTTATTGAATGTAGTGTAGAAAGACGTTCATCGTCGCCAATGCAGCGAAATACAAAACCATCAGAAGTATAATTTAAGTCGAAAGAAGGTAAATTACAGACTGCATCGGAGGTGGATGAAAAGAATGTATTCAGGACGTCAGGACCTAACTCTGCTTTTAGGTAATTTTGACCAAAAGCTCCAAGACTACGGAGATTACTCCATAGCCTCTTGGGAGGCAAACTTGTTGTATCCAGCAGGTTACTAAAATAGGAGCGTTTAGCTGAACGAATTAACGATACTTATTGCGTGCTCGTTTGTACAACTTGCGCACATCCTCATTACGCGTTTTTTTATACCGATGATACAGGAAGTCTCTTTCAGCTATTGAAATATGCACTTCACGAGTGAGCCAAGGACACCGACATGGATAAACCCTTATTAACCTTAGAAGAACAAACATTTCATATAAGGGTAGAATAATAAAACTAACCTGAGAAATAAAACTAACCTGTATCCCGACGTGTAACCCAATATAATTTAGCCTTGTGTGCTCATTGAATCAATAAAGACTGCTCTTCTTTTTTGTTATTGCTCCTTAAGCACTTATTTGGTCCCACGACGTTAGTTTCTAGTCCATTTCGTTAAGCACGATTTCGAAAGATGTCGACCAATGCAATGATTCGATTGTTATGCTTCTATAAGATAAAGAAAAATCATAATTTTATAAATAACTTGAATAAACAAGGACCGAAAAGGGGGGCCTAACAGGAAGTTGAGAGTAGTAGGAGTTGTTAGACTTGCTGGTTCCTTCCATCGACTCTCTCCTAAAAGCTTTAAGCCATAACACGAACACCGAGTTACCAAAGTGGAAACATGGCCTTTACCAACCGGGCGACAACATCAATTCCTGGCCAGGGCTGTTGGGGGGTGGCCATTTCACCAACAAAACCAACTTTTTCGTGCCCAGAGGGCGTAATATCGGCCTCAAGAGGCAGTGTTTAGACACGAGCACAAACCAGCCCCAGATGAACTGTGGAGCAGTGTGTGGCATGGGGGCGAAAGAACTGAAATTGGTTATTATTGTGTTAGCAGCCAGGAGTGCTGCCCTTACCGCCAGCAATAATAGCGGGCGGACATAGACTCCGTGTAAAAGGGAGAATTAATTTGCAATATGAAATTATTACCCACTTCGCGCTCACTCCCCGGCCGCCATTGTTCGGCGTTCACAGTATTTACATTTTTACTCGCTGTGTTATTGCAACCTCCGAAGTATGCTGGGAAATCTAAAGAGCAAACAAAACTCAATCGGAAGAAGCAAGCACAAAAGTTAAAATAAATGTTTGGATGTCCTTTCCGCCGCTTTAAGTAGTCCTTGCGCTTTAATGCCGTGTACTGGCTGAGGGCTTTTAACAGAAATATTGTACAAAAGACTGTAATTGGGGTAATCAAAAACTTTTTCAATTTGTATTCAAAAGGATCAGTTTTTCAAGGGATGAGGGCTTAAGGAGTGAGTTGCGCTGAGGCCCGGAGCTCGTAATCCCTTCTTTACCTTTTCTCGTCTTGATATTCGTCAGCTAAAAAAATAATGGAGAAATTATGGGAATATAATAACTTCTTTATTTGATTTCATCGTTTTAATTTCTTCTTTTCTGTTCTTCTTATTTGCCGATGAAAGTTGAAAAGAAATTTCTTCATTTTACCTGAATATTCTGAACGCTGGTGGTGTTCAGAGAATTTCAAGTTGCTATTTTTGGAATTTTTAGTTCAGGATATTTGCGAAATGATACTTTGTGATTTTTTGTTATTTTATTTCTTATTAAATTTTACTAATTAGGGAGAAGAGAAGTACATCAAAAGATTCCAAATGGAACCAATAACTCTGCGAATGTTGAAACAGTCCTGTTTTCTGTGAAAATTCATAGAGTTTTGTGTTGTGCTATGCCCACTCGCGTAGGAAGAATAAAAGAAAAAAAAACATAACATGAAAGCAGTCGTTAATATTTGGTAGTATAGGTTTTGTTATTTTAATCGTTACAAAGAATTTCGTTATTAAAGGGAAGACAATCAATTGTCAAGGAATCAACTAATTTACTTCAATTGGTTTGTCGCAAAAAAAATAAAATAAAATAGAAAAAATTTCGAGCAGAAAAACCTGGAGATCCTTTTATTATAATTTGACTTAATAAATTATGACCACGAAGAAGCCAGAAGCAACTTTTCCTTGTCTTTGTTTCTTATTATTGTGAAAATAAATTTATTTAAACAAAATAAATATACTAGATTATTATAGACAAGCTTTTGCCATTTTCGGGAGTAGAATTAGGGGAGGTCTGGGAGACTCTTCGCATTTGAAGACGTTTTTACAAAAACAGCACTTTGTCAATTTTCGGGGTTACGTTAAAAACGGATTAATATCGACAGTATTAAACTGTAACGTGGAAGCTTTTTTTTGGAATTATGAATTTACTTAACTTGTTTTTTCAAAATCTGAATAATAGGAAAGGGGTCGCCCATAAATTACGTGAGGTGATTTTTGCGATTTTTTCCATTTTTCGCCAATTTAGGGGTAGTTTCAACCCTTTAGGAGTAACCCTTACCATTAAGTTCACCTTAATTTAGTATAATTCAACCACCTTCGCAAATAAAAATTAAAAAAAGTTCATTTCATCGCATTAGTTTTCATTATTACTGAAATAATCGCGAAAACCCCCTAAAAAGGGGCGTTTTTTGCATTTTTAGGGGTGACGCCCTAATTTTAGAACCGCGGGACCTCGATTTTCGTGATCAGCGACCCCAAAAACGTTTAGGGTTCGACTTTCTTAACGGTGTTATTTTGGAACACCCCCCCCCGCGTTTTGAATGGACTATTATATGAATGACTTACTTTCTCTTTTGCTAACCGCACTCCGACCAACGGCCTGTTCGCAAAGAGCCCGTCACCGACAGTTTCCATATAAATTGTTGTTGCTCTGACGGTGAAGAATTAGATTTAATTTTAATTCTGGCGGTATAACCCCTGCATGAGCAAAATATCTTATTTTTCCGTTCATTTTTCTATCTGCCACCTGGTTGTCGATTTATAATTGAGTGATATTTGCCTTCATTTGGTTTGATTTTCAGTAATAATACTACCGAGGTAGCAGCATTTATTTACCAGTTCCACGTCGCGCTCTCTGCTGAAGGTTGTTTCCATGTATCCGCATTTCACACCCAAGAGAAGCCCTTGTCCTGGCAGCTGTCTAAGTATATCCAAAGGAATAAGATACAATTAGACATCCATCGCACCTGTTGGGGTGCTTCTCATTGCACCACTAATACACAGCTCAGCTGTTCTTTGGACCCTTTTCAGTATCTTACGATATGTAGTAATGCAGTTCACCATACCCATATGCCATGCATAAGTATAGGTCTGGCTCAAGGCCGTAGCAACCAGGGGGATAGGGGGGGCTTAGCCCCCCGCCTTTGCATTGCCCCACACGTTTTTCTTATATATGAAATCGAAACACTAGAAAAAGAAGGAACAAAATTTAACGACAATCGATAATAAAAGCCTCTAAAAAACCCATTCAGCATTTTCTCCCCAAATTGGCATCCCTGTAATCTAGGTCTGCACGGGTATTCCTTCATCAAAAGTAGGTTTCTTTACTTTCCACGGAGATATCTGTATGTGTGCCGATAATTAGATGCAACGGGCGAACACTGGCCGTTTGGCTTTTAAGGGGCATATGATGGCCGTATGGGTTTAACCTTTTTAAAGGGAGAACATACAGCCTCACAAACCCCGAAACTTGACCAATTTAAATGGCCAAGAACTGAGCTGTACATACGGGCGGACATTCGACGGTGAATTCGAGCTAAAAAGAATCTGCATGTATTGTTGAATATGCTTTATGGGAGCTTGATCATTTTCATAATGTACAATGGTCCTTTCGATTTATCCTACTCAAAGATAATCGATGCACAAAAGAATCGAGCTCGCCAGTCGTCAGTTTGTTTTGGGTGAAATGTGTGAAGCATGTTGAGTTATATTATATTTTAGGGGAAAATTGGAGTATGATTGAAAAAAGAGGAATATGTTTCAATCAAGGTCGGTGTTCACCAATTTTAAGACCATTTTTTTTTTTACTCGGGATTTTAGCAAAACTGACTTTCTTGCAGTAAAACCAAATGACCCATTTTTTTGGAAAGTGTTCCATGTCTGAGGGTGTGCATATGGTTTTATCGATTATTTGTCTGACAAATGTCTAATATTTAAGAACAATTAATGTAACATTAGTTATTAAATTAAAAATCTCGGAAAATGTGTAACGAAATGAGCCCTAAATTTATACTCTGAGACGGACGCTGAGTACGAATCGAGCTCCAATTATTGACGATCCAATTACTTTATCATCTCTTCGGAAGGCCAGGCCAAGAGATGCTAAGATAGGGTGTCATGAACTTCTGATATTCTATATTATTTTCGTGCTCGGCAATTAAATTGTTATGCTTATAATCATTGAAACCGACGGTAGCAAAAATCAAGACTGGACAATACACGAAACTAGTTGGGATGTGGGTTTGACCCCTTCGGTCCACACGATTAACTTCCCAGTATGATGAACGAAGTTGAAATAAACTGACTTCTTACAAAATAGTTATACGTTTAGCACTAGTGGAAAATTGGCTAGTATCAGAACTGATGACAAAGCAATCCTGAGAGAAGCTAGTTGAAATAAATATAATAGTGGTAAATCAACAAGATTTTTCTAGAGAATTCCCTCCGTATTTCGTTCGCTGCACTAAAGCGGGTGTTCAAATTGAGCTGAAGCGCCATTGACAAACTGAGAAGCGAATGAACCCAAAAAAGACCACCTCGTTTAGAACGGGTCTCTTTCCATCGAGTTTATGAGATATTAGCAAAACTTGTCAATTTAAGGTCTTTCTGACAATTAGCCGAAGTTTTTCTATTTAAACAAAAAAGGAATATTATGAAACTTTTTTCAGAGCATTTCTTCGTTAATACTCTTTTTTCGGCACCTCAATGAAGTCGATATAGTTTTTAGTTTGCGTGGTATCGTGCTGGTACAAAAATCATAAACGTCGTTTAAACAAAAAAACGGTTCGGCCGAATTTTATGAAAATCTTTTCAGATCATATTTTGGTTAATACTCTTCGAACGGCACGTTAACTAAGTCGGTATCTTTTATAGTTCGAGCGATATCGTGCAGGTACAAAAATCACTTACGCCCTTTAAACATAGATAATGCTCGATCGAATTTTATGAAAATCTTTTCAAACAGTACTCTCGGTAGTACGCTACGATCGGCACCTCAAAGAAGTCCGTATCATGGTTGGTTCGTGCTATATCGTGCAGGTACAAAAATCACTTACGTCGCTTAAACAAAAAAACGGCTGGACCGAATTTCATGAAAATCTTTTCAGATCATATTTCGGTTAATACGCTTCGAACGACACCTCAACGAAGTCCATATCAGTTTTGGTTCGCGCGATATCGTGTAGGAAAAAATGACCACATCCGTATGTACACACACACATACTTCCTCCCAATTTTTTGCTTAAAATGCTCCTGGGACCTTGAAAGATGAAAATACGTTGAAATTTTCGATTTCGATTTTCGGACCGATTACAATAACTTCCTATACTGGGGAGTTAACAAATGGACGAAACAAAATACAAACCCAGTTTATGTCGAATAGAGTAGTCAATCACGTGTCATATCCATGCCATATCGTAACTCCCTTATCTTTGCGGATGCGTATCTAGAACTCTTTATATATTCTTTCATATTTTGAAAAACTGCCGTCAAGATTTTGGTATCGCAATGGACCATTTTTGATCCAAACATGTATTCAATTGACATTTTTTCTGTCCCAGAAACCAGGGTCTGTCTCATCGGCATTGAATTCTGTTTCCCACAAGGGTTTGTCGAAGTTTTCAAATTGGCCACTGCTGCTTGGCAAAACTAGACCAACTAAGGAAGCCCGCACTTTCTTATGCAAAACTTTCGTGTGTCTTTTGGTGATTCTTCGATTAGCTGGATGTCCTCTTTTTTAACTTCTGTATTAGTTTGGGTAACTTATTAATTTTGTCTCTCTCATTCGGGGCTCTCTTTCTCTTATGTGCGGCACTTAACTCGGCACCTTTCATTTTGTTCTAAGCAGAGTGACGAGATAGATTTTCTAAATATCAATAAAAATATACTATACTTCCTAGTGTAGGGGTACAGCCAGCACTCGGTACAAACTTGTTTCCAAGTGACGTTTTCCGCATTAATTTAGTAAAATTGCTTTGCCCCACCACGCAAAAGATAGTAGCTACGGCACTACTGGTCTGACTACAGCTGTATACAACCAGCGAACGATGCGGAATTAAAGGCCCCAATTCACTCCGATCTTTTTTTGCCATAAGAAAAGAGCTGTTTTGGCCTTATTTGCTCTTTCTAAAAGATTCGGCCTCCACGTTAGTTTCCTATCGAGTACGAGACCTAGAAATTACGCATCCTCCTTTAGATGCAGGGTTTCATTGCAAAGTCTTAAAGAAGGAAAATTGGGAAGTCTATGCTTCTTTGTAAAGAGCACTACTTCAGTCCTGGCTGGGTTGACGCCTAGACCCTTTGTAGTGGCCCAATGAGAAAGAGTATTCAATGCTTGTTGCATTATATCTCGTATTGTTGAGATGTACTTCCCGGTCACCACCAGCACAACATCATCAGCATAGGCCACCGTGGTGCACCCAGACTCCCTTAGAGTTATCAGCACTTCGCTGTCTGTTATATTCCAAAGTAGCGGCGATAAGACCCCACCTTGTTGTGTGCCTCTTCTAACCCGTCTAACTTTTTCCGAAAATCCCAGCTAAAACTTTATGACCGTGCACTTCAGCAGCCGGTCAATAAAGGACCTGGAGCATCCGTCAACACTTAGACGCTGGAGTGCCCCCGTGACCGTAGAAGATTCAACACTATTGAAAGCACCTTCAATATCTATGAAAGCAGCCGAAGTGAGTTCCAATTTTTCAATGCCCAGGGATTGGAGAACAGGGGTGGTAGCACGTAAGTTGTTTCAATCGACCTCTCCATACAAAAATTCAAGTTTTTTGTATGGAGAGGTCGATTGAAACAACTTACGTACTGCCACCCCAGTGTCTACCGATTTACTTTTTGTGTAGGCATGCTGCGGCGGGGGAAAACAATTTTCTACCAATGCTTTGCTTAATATGAATCTCCACCAGTCTTTTGAGTTTCTTTAGGATATGAGACATATATGTAGAGGTTTCAAGTCCTTTGGATTATGGTAGGAGATTTTATCCGCTTTCGGAAAGAAAGCTTCCTTCGCTATCCTCCAGGATGTTGGAATGTAGCTTAGGCGAAGAGAACTCCTGTAGATGGCTGCAAGCCCGTTTAGAACTAGGTCACAGACTTGCTGAATTTCTATAAGTTAAAAACCGTAATAACTGACGAAAAATAAAAAAAAACGTTTCCAACGGTAACTAATAGTTTTCCTTCTCAGTATCCGTGTCAAATCTACACGTTCCTTTTTACCACTCTCAACAACCCAGTATTCTCTAACGTTTCATATAGAAACAGGTAAACTCAACTGGTAGAGTTAGCACTGGCGAATTTCGATGACGTCGATAGAGAATTTTCTCAACTGGAATTACAGAATTACAGAAATTCAAACACAAAACACATCCGAAAAAAGTGGTCCGATTTGGCCAAGCTCGATAGAGTATATTTATTATTACATCAAATCTAACACGCCAGTATATGTGTCCTGATTGATATTACAAGTTTCAAGGATAAATGATTAGTGAAAATACTAACATGAAAGAGAGACTTCCACAGTCCTGCATCATAGTTAAGGTTCTTAAACCTGTATCTACCCCGATAAAGGTCTGGGAAATACATTATTTAATTATTCCCTGAAAAACTCTTAGCATTATGAAAGCAAGAAGATTGCTCCTACTTCAATTATATAAACAGCGGTAATTGATATTGGAGCTAATGTAATCACAGCAGAAGACAAGGGCTTCATTAATCTTTAAAAAAATCCCGTCGATTGAAAAGCTCTCCTTGAGTGTGTAGCGAATTCCTTCAAGCTTCTTCTGTTCAGATATTTCTCTCCACTACACTAGCAGACCTCCTTTAAGACACAAGAAAAGAAATAAATTTAATGAAACCCGATTTTCTACATCGCCGTCCACCCCTTCAGCCAGGTCGCATCCTTTGCTTGTCACTTTAAGTAAACAACGACGAAACATACTCTTTGTCCTGGACTTGAAGGAAACACTTTGCCAGCTTGACCGCTTGCCCTCTTGCTAGTCCACCCACTATTGTCCGAAGCGACAAGAAATGAAACTTCTAATGGTTATCAAGTCTTTGTTCTCCCGCCTCCATGGAATTTAATGAAACATGTTTGCACACGAGTTTTATGAAATTGGTGAGCTTCGGGGTACACCGCCCACCCCCGCCGGCCCAACTAAGGCCGCTATATGCGAACGTTATTAGATGCAGGAACAATGTCGCCCTTTGTTTACTTACAAAGCCGACGAACAAAATGAAAAGATGCCCAAACAAAATACTCCAAGGGATTTAGAACAGTGCAGTGCTTCCGACCATATGGGTGGGAGCTGGGGCTAGGATTGGGGTATCATAATGTCTCGCTTTGTTGAGAGCATTATGAGGGGAGCCGAGCAGATTGAAAAGGTTTCATACCTTTAAATTCGCACGCAAGAAGGAATTTGTAAAATGAGACACAACGGATTAATAAAAAAAATACAATTTTGTTATGAGAATACCGAAATGCCAAGCACCAAGGGACAGTTTCCAAATCAAGTAGCGCCATTTTCAGTGCAAATTAAACGTTTTTTAGGGAATCCTTTTTCAACCCCCTCCTATTGGTGTTATGGGAAATTTTGGTTTATGGATTGTATTGCGTTGGACAAACGTTAATGAAAAAATTCAACAAAGGATATTGAAGACAAAATAGAAGGTTCAACAACGATTCACTTCAAATTTGTAAACCAGGCCGCTCCATTAAGCCCAGCTCAGAAGTTGAGGGATTTGCTGGCCAGACTTGGGTGATCGAGATAGGTCGCACTAAAGGAAGACATCATTTCTATCAAGGTACAAAGGAACCAAACGTAAATGACAGAATCATATTCCTGAAGCTATAGCCTGCGAGTAGGCTGCTTAATAAAGAAAAATAAAATCAAAAGGTAAGTTACTTGCATCAATAAAATAAAGGAACGCGTGGTGGATGGGATTATCTTAAAAGAACATTATCGATTTATTTCAACATAATTTAAACCTATAAAAAAATCTCCAATGTACAAAGAGATAGCGTACAATACTCACTCTTTCACCCTAGTGCATACTCGAGTAAAAATAAGAAATGGGCGGGCTTACAGCGGGCAAATACCGGCCACTTGGATTTTAAGGGGGATATGAAGGCCGTAGAATTTTTAACAATTTTTTAAGAAAGCAGATACGGCCTTACGACGGCCAAACATGACCAATAGCTTTAAATGGCCAAGCTGTACACGCGGGCATTCCACGGAAAATTTGAGCCAAAAAAGAATATGCACTTAAAGTATGGTTTAATTTGTTTTATAGGAATTTGAACATTTGCGTTATGTACCATTAAGGGTCCTTTCTAGGAAATCCAATCCCGCATCAAAATCTCAATCCCATAAGCCCGCGGGATCGAGGTGTATTGCGGGACTGGAAAAAAATACAGATTGTAGTTATGTTCATGAATTTATATATGAAAGTATTCAGGCCAATTCTGAACTACGCGGGAATTGATGGCGCTAGAATTTCCTACAAAGTGGCATACATTTTTATTTCGAAATTTCTCTCTCTTACAGCAGAGTGTATGCTACCGATGTAAGAAATCGGAATCGGTTTCAATTTCAAAGTAGTTTAGAAATGGCCTAAATACTTAGTTTGACCGACTCAGTAGTTCATTTGGCATACAATACAATTAGCCGCGAGAGTAGTCCCCGCACGTTCGCACGTGGGGAGTCCCCTGTCCTAGTCGAAGAGTAACTTAACATTTACTGTGGTTTCATGAACCGGGGTAGAGTATTCTTTGAGTTTACAGAAAGCTGTTTCCCTCAATTCAACTCTAGGGCGGTTCTAGGTTGAAGTGATAGATAAGTAATTTTACGTCGTAATTACGTAAGTAATTAAGGCCCTGTTACATAGCAGCGTTGCGTAGCTGCTGCCAAAATTAAAACTATGTAATGCGCGCAACGCAATGCATGAGCGGCATTAATGTTTTTAGCGTGAGCACTAACAAAGATCTCCTTAAAAGGAGTCTCTTTACTCTCTAATGATTGTTTATATGTTTCGCATGCAATTTTTATTGGTACTTAACTCTTTATGTTTGCATGTCTCAGCCGAGCCCACGTGGTCGTGGTAAATATTTCTCAGCCCAGCTGAGAAGTGCGCCTTCTTCATAAGTAGGGAAACTCTAACATAAATGAGCTGAACATGGTTCGACTTTTACGCGAGCCCTAACCTCAGTTGGCAATTTAACAAAGTTCCACTTTTTTATAAAACAAGCTCTGCCAATTTGGTTGACACTTTTCAGCACTTGACGTAACTTTGTCTGTCAATTAACGCAACGCTAAGCTGTTATGTGAATAGGCTGTGAAAAGTCATGCTCAGCTAAGCTTCGCAATGCAACGCTGCTATGTAACTGCCATTATACTGGACGCAACGGAACGGCGAGTCAACGCAACGGAGCTTTGCTGGTTATACTAACGAAATCGAATGAATGCAAATGTCACTTGTACCTTCTTCCTAATTTTTTGGCAATTTTTTGCCAAAATTTGGACTTGCATAAAATATTTAATTCCAAATTTTTAAAACTTTAATCTGGTCTGTTCCATTCTGTTGCGTCCAGTATAAACACTTCAATATAATTTCTATGTATTGAAACTCATTTAACATTTCCACGAAACTAGAATCGCTTCGTTGGATAGAGTCACGCCGAGGATGTTAAGATTGGATCAGCTGTTATATTATCCTCGCCCACTGAAATGGAGCGAAGGTTGGTGCAGGTTTTAGTGGAGAATAGACAGTACTTGGTTTTGGTTTCCTTGAACTCGATACGATTCTTGCGGCCCCAATCAAGAATGAGTTTAATGTCCGCGTTAAGAGAGTTGGACATGAGTTCACGTTCTAAGAGACAAGGTCTGGCACTTGCTTGTCCTGTTGTTGTCGGAGGGGTATGAGTAACGCAAAGTACCGTCATCGGCAAAACTATAAAGTGGATTAGAGGGGATTGAGAGGGAGGTGAATTTGGTTTTATTAAAAATAACAATGGAAATGGATAGATTGACTAATTCTACGCAACTTTTGTTTTATAAAGTTTTTACTGAAAGTCAATACTTTTCAACTTATTCGAGGGTGGAATGTCAATGTCAAACTCTGAAAATAAGTATTTTATGAAAAAATCATTCGGAGTAGAAATGTAGCTTATAACTAAACAAAAAAGAATACTGGGTTCAAAAATATCACTAGACCCAATACTAACGGAGTAATAGCTAGTTAAAGGTTGGTTCTTCTACGGCAAACGCCAAAATTGTAAGTTTCAACATGGAATATCCCAAAAACAATCCATTTTTCGGGGAAAACTCATGAAACTTTTTTGAAGTGCTTAGAAATTATTTTGTTTTTTTTATAGAAGTTCCTAATATCGAAATTAAGCGAATTATGACAAAAAAAAAAATTGGTTCTTAATTTTTTGACGGCAAAAAATTGTGAAAATCACCCCCTAATTACCACCCCAATTGAAAATGATTGTTACCACTTAACAATTTACTTTATTTGTGCACTTGTAATATGCTTGTAAGTTTGGCCGGTTTACAGTGCTTAGATTTTGAAAAATTTGAGCTTGGACTGAAGAGAGCTTTTTTGCTAGTTTGCAAAAAATTGTCTTTCTTTAAAAATAACTTAAAAACTATGAAAGATACGCAAAATTTGAAAAGGTGAAAGAAATTGTAGGGTCTTTTCTAAAACTTTTGGTTGTTTTACTTTTTCTGTACGATAAAAAAGTAAGATATGGCCGTTTCAAGTTTGCTTCGTTCGCAAATAGTACTAACGTTTTCAAGCTGTTTGAGCTCCAACCTTTTAAAAAATATGAGCTTCAAAAAAATTTATTTATTCATTGAACTTGATAGCTCAAAAGCTAAGCGAGTTATGGTAAAAATACCATTTTGTACAGTTATCAAAACACGTGTATTTTAGAAGATTTCTTCACCTCTTCACACATTTTTTTTTATATGATAGTCTAATATGATGATACCTAGTTTTATATGATGACACCTTAGCCATCCTTTGTACTACTAGTCCGGCATGTCGTACACGTCATGGTGCAATGTCTAGTAGTAAGCTTAGCTCGAAGGATAGAGAAAGATAGGATAGATTAGGGGGAGTCGGATGGGTGTTGGAGGAGATGGTGGTGAACCTTGCGCTTGAACTCTTGGGTGTTGTATGAGTTCGGGAATATTGACTGAGGTACATAAGTTGTTCCACAGTCGCGTTGTTCTTGTTGTAAACGAATTTCTAAATCGGAGTGTGCGCGAAGATAAGGGCTGTAGACTGTAAGGGTGAGCCGAGCGGGCAAGTCTAGTGTTGCGGGAGAAAAGTTGCCGTGGAGGCATTAGGTTACTTATTTCAGTAGAGCAATCGTTGTGGTAAAATCAGTAAAATTTTGCAAGGGCTACTACATTCCTACGGTGGCTTAATAAGTCAATTGAGGAGAAAATGGCGCTATCGCCAATAAGTTTGAGAGCGCGACTTTGCACCTTGTCCAGCCAGGCTAAGGTGGTTCTCGGGGCCCCAGCCCAAATATACGAGTTGTATTCGAGGCGAGGACGAATGTAGGACTTGTAGATTGTAGCCCTGGCCGACGGCTGAAGGAGGAATTTCCATCTTTTAAGGAATCCCAGGCATTGTGATGCTTGTTTAGCGATTTGGAATATGTGGTTATTCCGTCGCAGATCTTCGAATTGTGTTATGCCTAGGATGTTTAAAGACGGTTCTGCCGTTAGGTTTTTATTGTCCACTGAAATAGAAGGAGGGTCGGTGCAGGATTTCTTGATTATGAGATGATTGTGAGACACACACGCATGCGCACACACAAAAATGACTTTTTGCAACTGAAAAAAGGGTTGTGGTTCAACCTGTTTTTGGCGTAGTGATGAGTAAAAATGGTCTTGTTCTTGCAGTCTTGTCTTGTTCTTGCCCATTTTGCAAGACCAAGAACATGAACAAGACTTATTTATGTTTGCAAGAACAAGAGCAAGCAGGCTGAACAAGAACAAGACTAGATTAATCTTGTATTGCTCTTGCGTTTGCTCATCACTAGTTTGGCGAAGAGTAGGACTCTTCTGCAATTCAACTTGATTAAGCAGCGGAGACAATTGTCCGAATAGTGCGAGAAAGGATAAGAAAAGAGGAAAACGAGGAGAAAGAATAAGGCAGACTTAGAAAGGAGTGAAAATGAAGAAGAAAATGATTTTTAATTATGTTTTTTGATTTTCTAAAGTAAGATCCATAATATATAAAAAATGTTTTCCTATTTTTTAAATCAAATTTTAATCAGTAGGGGTTGTTTTAATATGGGTTGTTTTCATAAGGGCTGCAAGGAGGCGCCTAGTTGCAAAACCGGCCAACTCCAAAAAAATAAATTTCCGTGATATTTGACCAGTGTGCATTTTGGACGATTTTCTACCATCCTACAACGTTTGGAAACCTAAACAAATTTTTTTCTATTTAAATGTTTCATTATTTTGTTTATTTTCTGTACCTGGATATCAAAACCGGCTAAGTCCTGGCACTTGGTTTCAAAACCGGCCAAGTCCATAAACTTTATAATACTTCAAATCAGATTTTGCAATCAAAAAAACCCACAAGCTCTAACAACAATTCGATAACAGTCCAACAAAATAATGTCACAACAATGTCAGAATTTTTATCAACTTTGATTTATAACTTGAAAAATAGAACTTAATTAGTACAAACATCAGTGAAAACATGAAAATTATGAAAAAAATGGTTAAATACAGTACTTTGGAATCAAAAGTAGCTGAGTCCAGCATCTCGAAATCAAAATTAGCCAAGTCCAGCAACTTGGTATCAAAACTGGCCAAATCCATTTTTTCCAAACATTAGTTTTGATTTTTCTGTACCAAAAGTCGCCAAGTCCATGTTCTCGGTATCAAAACTGGCCAAGTCCAAATTTGTTTTCTTCATAACACAGACAAAATAAGACAAAAAAAAGCGGATACAATGCGTTTCAAGTTGTCTTCTATGAGGCTATCGAGAGAGCCATTTGTTGGATTATTTTGACGAACAAAGACAGCAGTACTCGTTTTTTGTTAATTTTACAAAAACCTGAAAATTGGACTTGGCCGGTTTTGCAACTAGGCGCTCAATGCAATGATGATTTCTATCGATTAAACGCTTCAATCTACAATTCTACAACTATCGGGGTAGCTTACACCCCCAACAAAAAAGCAACCCTAGGCACATTGGCAACTTTGAAGTAGAGGGCAAGTAGAACCCAAATCCAAATTTTTGTGCAAATTAGTGCTGTTTAGCAGGATTTCCAGGTTTGGCCGTTTTTTCCGTTCATGGACTGTACTATAGGTACATATCGGAAAAGCTAAAGCAGTAGCCTTGAAAACAAAACTTGTACCCAATGAGACAATGCGGGTCAATTTACGAAAAAGCTAGTGCTTAGAATTAAATTGCTCAATAAAATCTGGAACATCTCCGCTTCTATCTCATTTTACATTGTGATTGTGAAGTTATCCTGTAGAAAAAAGTAGTAAATGCTAAAAGCAACCAACTCAAAACTTGGAATTTAGATGAAAATCGGCAACCATCAAGGCTTTTGGGTCAAAACACTATCACCAACACCCTATCTTAATAGACACCACATTTCGTCCAAGAATATCTCGAAATCTCTAAGCAGCAGGTATATAAATTAAACACACCGGAAAAATTATCCTTTGAAAATTATTAAGAAGAAAGCAAAAAAGAGTATGAGAAAGATACAGGCTCGTCCTTAATAAAAAGGAAATACTGCTAGCAGTAAACTGGACTTCCTGTCCAACTCTGGGCAGAATGTGAAAAGCTTTTGGCTATAACACGTACACAAAAGCCTATCATGCCAAATTCCTTACACATCTCCACTGTGATGTAAGGAGGAAACAAGATAAAAGCACTAAAGAGTGCCGGTGGTGGTGGGGCGAACGCCAGCATCGGAGGGCGGCAGGGGTGGGGGATATTAAACCAACAACATCCCGAAATTTTCATGCCCAAAAGGCGTAATATCAACTCCCTTAAAGAAGAGATCCTTAGACTTCCGGAAAGCAAAGGATAACCGGAATAAGAAAAGAGATGGCGACGCATTGTTGCGTTACGTCACACAACAAAGGCTACTTCCTTTCAAATACCATCGTCCTATTCAATCCCCAAAGACTGGCAGAAAGCAAGGATCTGGACCCTTGTTGGAATGTGAACCGTGAATGTTCCGAGGAGAAATTATGACTTTTTTTCTGTGTTTTGTTAAGATGTTTGCTTAGTTTGTACTTTTAGTATTTTCGAAAAGGATATAAAAAAAATATCCAATGAATTAAAGGATATTGGGAGAGAGTGGCTGGAGTAGATGCTAGAGTAGCAGTTTGATGGTTTAGTTTGTTTTAACTCTTTAACGGTTGAAATTTTTATAGCTTTTTCTGTTTTGCCATAAAGTTAGTGATGGGATGCCCTGGCATTATAGCAAGTTTCAGTATTCAGCAATGACCAATGTAAAGTTATAAAATCATTTACAAATGATAATACGTAATAATGTCGGTACATTGCAGGCTTTACATTGGTGAATCTTAAGTTTCAAACATTTACTTTTATTTTGAATTGGTTAAGCTAGATGTAGGACTCTCCAGTGCGGCCAGAGGCCCCTTTTCCACCCCGTTGATGACACAACTGGTGTGACAGATATTTTAAGCCATCCTGTGGAATTTAAAAGTGAGTCTATTAGTGATCTCATCTCTAGTCTCGAGATCCTTTTTAAATATTCCAGAACATAACTGGCTGCCTAGTTCCCTACCTGAGCCGTCCATTTATACAGAAAGTGTGCCTCTCGTTCGTCTCCTCGCAGCTAAAGTAACAGACATTGCAAGTGATGCCCAGCAATGGACCTATGGTAATTTTCTCGATTTTGGAAATATCTCGTCGCCCTATAGAGATAGTGTAAGTCGCCAGTGCTCGCCACTTTTAGCTGGCTTGCAGCAGGTGGTAGTCTAAGATTTCACCCCGCCTATCATGGTCTCTGAAATCGACGTAGGGACTCTCTGTTGGTGAGGTAGTCGGCTCTCTCGTCCAAAATCAAAAATTCAATGAAAGAATTCAGAAGTTCAAAAAATCGGCCACCCCATCATCCTCCTCTACACTCTTCTCCGCAATCGACGTTTTCAGCAGATTTTGGTTGGTTGGACCTAGAGAATCCTCCAGACCGCTTATCCATTGGATGCTGGGTGTAGTCATAGGACCATCCCAGACCGTTATTCCCGCAGTCTTTCAGGGAATATCTTCGATCGTGACAAGGTTAAATAGACAGTGGCCTCTTTTCAACCCTATAAGTCCCCCGGAGAGGACGAAATTTTTCCGGCACTTCTTCATAAGTGCCTTGATCTGATTCTCGACAACCCGGTCTGCCTCTTTAGAGCCAGCTTCAATTGGGGTTACATTCCAACCATCTGGAGGAAAGTCGTGGTGGTTTTTATCACGAGACAGGGTAACAGACCCCTCTTTTCTTTGGAAAACAATTGAAAGTCTGCTAGACCTTCATATTAGGTGCCAACAGTATAAAGAGCCTTTCCTGAGACTCTAGTCTTTCACACAAAAAAAAATAAAAAAATTGGAGCTTTTCTTCCCTCTACATAGCTCCCAGTTCGCTTACTCTAAGGGTAAATCAACAGAGTTTGCTTTACACCACCTGGTCAGTAAAATGGATATGATTCTATCTCTAGAGCACTGGCTCTCAGAAATCTGGATCCTCACACGATTGAGTGGATAAATGCCATGCTTGCAGATCGTGACATTTCTTCTACCCTAGGTGTCTCCACCATTAGTGTTAAGGCTATTAAGGGGTGCCCTCAAGGTGGAGTCTTATCCCCGTTACTCTGGTCACTAGTTGTGGATGAACTCTTGATCAAACTATCTGAATCTGGTTTCGATGTCACCGGTTATGCAGATGATCTTGTCATCATTTCTCTGGGAAGTTTGACTTGACCATTACAGAGTTCATGATAACAGCACTGCGAGAATTCAAAGATGGTGTACCAAGGAGGATCAACCTAAATAAGGCTGTCCTGGTACCTTTTTCCAAACTCTACAAAGTGGACCTAGGTCCTATCTGTATCCAGGGTACCACAGTTGAGTACTCAGACTCAGTCAGATATTTGGGAGTAAATTTAGGCAAGAGACTGAACTGGAACGCTCAACTTGACAACGTCATCAGCAAAGCCACATGGGCCATATGGGCCTGCAAAAAGCTTCTGGGTAAGACATGGAGTCTTACACCACAAATGATGTACTGGATGTAGTCCAGGAGCCATAGCAAAAAACTTGAAATAAATCTACCCTGCGATTTCTTGACGCTATAATTAAGAGAAAAATCGTAGGAATTCAATGAATGTGTTTTGGATAAAATTGGTCCAGGGCAACAGGTGGTAAAAAGCTAATAATAGTAGCGAAAACACGTTTTTTCACGTTTTGGGTACGAAAAAAATGTTATTAGTCCAAGATGCTTTTAATTAACAATAGCTGAACAGGATTGCAATTATCCCAGCTCTTCTCCGGTCTTAATAAACAGACCACGTCATATTTTACGGGAAAATCTACCACTAAACCATAAACAATAGAAGAACTACTTAGCTGTTTCTTTTATTTTTCCTGCTCCAATGTCTTCAACCATAAAATATAATCATACGATGGAGCCTTCCTTCGTCCTGTTCCACGGTCTTCATCCAAAAAAAAACAGTAATTGGTCCTTAACTTCTTCCAATTTTTAACCAAATGGCTTCAATTTCTCCTTTGGCATTCCAATTTATTATTGTTCTTTCAAAATTAGGTTATTTTCTTTGAACATTCGTTCGACTTTTTCTTCTTGTTTTTACACGCACTTATTTAAAAAAATTTCTACTTGCGAGTAATATCACATACTGCTTTTGATGTTACGCACGATATTAAAATCTTTCTCATAGCGTAAAACTTTTTAACTTTTAACTTTTTAATTTATGGGCGATTCTCCAGAACCTTTAACCTGAGCTAATTGGAAAAATGAAATTTCAAATTGATAGCACAACCGTGCCATGATATTTTTTGTGTTTCTTATTTCATAAATAAATGTTTTCTGATGTAGAACATTAAAAAATTCAATGCGCATTTTTTTTATGACATGGTTGTATTGACATGGTTACAATTTTGACATCAAATTTGACATGGTTACAATTTTGACATTCGCTTAAATTACTTTTTTTTAAGATTCATGAAACAATTTAAGCGAAGGAAACGTTGCATATGATTTAATTAGTTACAATACGTCATAAGAAATTTTACGGGGATGAATTTAATGTAATATGAGCAAATTAATTGCAGTTACAACTTTGACATTTAAATGTAACATACGTTCATGTTATCCAGTTTTGCCCAAAAATCAACCGATTTCAATTTATTTTTGTCACAAAATGTATGCACATGTTCGTTAGTGTCTGAACAATAAGTACATTTAAAAAAAATTATGATAAAATGAGACAATTCGGAGTACTTCGACTTACCATGCGGTTTACAACTTTGACGTCAAAACCTAGGGACAAACTTCAGAGTTGTTTTTTGGAAAATATAGCGATTTGACACTGCACCGAACACAACTGCATTTTTCCTTAAGAGTTAAACTACAACTTTTCACTTTTCACTATTTGTTTCAACGCTTCCTATCACAAATATAAATAGTTTTTCATTCAGATTAGCGCTAAAGACAGGCCGAAAAGTGACAGGTAACGGAACATTTTTTCAAATTTTATTGCAATATATCGTTTTAAATGACTTCGTACTTATATCTTATTGTTCATTAATAGTTTCTTAACGTTATTGATAGCTTCTTTTATTTTTAATCTTCTTATAAAAATTGTTAGTCATAAAATTTTCGAAGCGACAAGCAGGTTAAAGGTTCTGGAGAATCGGCCTTATATCAAAACCGTGGTTTACTTTTTTTATTATTTCCAATATCATCTTATATTCTTTTCGACAAACCGTCCTCCGCGAAATTCTAATTTTTTCTCCCCGATAATTTGTTTTTTTTTTCCAATCATCATTTTTCATAGCCTTCCAAATTTTTATTTTGTTAGTTTTGTAAATATATTTAAAAATTTGACTTTTGAGCTTTTTCTTGAAAATCGTTCTTATTTGCAAAATTCCAGTTGCACCCGCTACTGTTTCGTGATCTTACCCGTGTACAGAAATATGAATTCATTCACGGATCGATAGAAACGAAACCGATTTAAAACTAGTCTGAACTGCTCGCGTTCGTCTGTTTTTCCTGGTTGGAAGCGATTTCAGTTGCTTGGTTGCACTTCATTAGAACTACTTGACATTTTGCCATAACCTCGTGTCTAAAAACTATGTAGGCACAGAGCACCGATTGATCCAAAATCAGTTGTGCTCGTGTGTAAACAAAGAATTCATTTTGATTGCAAACTGGTGGTACGCGTGTTTATTGTGAAACCAGTTTAAAATTGGGATTGCAAATCTGTCGACTAGTGAGGGAAAAAACTGTCTGTAAACTCAACGAATACCCTACCCTGATGCATGGAAACAAAGTTAAGTTACCCTAAGCCTACGACAGGGGATTCCCAACGTGCTTATGAGCGTACGGGGACTACCCTAACGGCTAATTGTATTGAAGGACCTGCTGAGTCAGTCAAACAAAGTATTCATGCCAATTATAAACTACCCCAAAATTGACTCAATCCTTTTAAAATCCGCAATACTTTAAATTAAACTCCACAATACCTTTTATTAATTTCTTCTACTTTAAATGCTCGTTCACAATACTTTTGAAATCCGCAATTACTTTAAATTGAAATCCACAATACTTTTGAAATTTTAACTGAGAACTTAAATGAAAGTCCCGAACATCGGCGCCCGTTGTAACCGACACATTCAAAAATAGAACCTTTCCGGTTCGCGATTAAAAACCAACTCTCCCTCTTTTTCTAAAAACAGAAATCGCGACGGTTTCGCGATTCAAACCAAGAAAACCTTATTTCTTGGAAAAATGTCGCTCCACATAAAATTTACTATTGAAAACTGTCGATTTGGCAGTTCTCACGGGCGACTTTGACCTTCAATTTTGGTCGCACGTTAAGTGCCTATTTAGCGTTTCTCACACCTGAAGTGAGTGCGCAAATTATCTTATCAGACAAAGGACTCATATTATCGGCACCGCTGTCGTTCCCGTGCAGGGAAAATGTACATGGTTGTAATAACTGCAACTGGGATTGCAATATGAGTTTTGGAATTTTTGTTTGAGGTTTAATTTATCAAACTTGTATTTCTTGTTGGACCTTGAAAATGGTTAATGAACAACGCGCAATTCCATTATTTAGGGAAAAGGGCCAATTATTTTTGGGAGAATTTAGCGAATCTTTGGTCCACAACACTTCGGTAGCATAAACTCTGCTGTAACAGTAACGGAGAGTAATTACGAAATTAAAATTTCTGCTACTATGTAAGAAAATTCCAGTGGAATCGCTTCCAGCGTAGTTCAGAATTGGCCTGAATACTTTGTTTGTACTAACTCAGTAGTTAGTTACACTCTTATCTCATACAATACTTCATAAATAACTACTCATAACTACTTAGAACAAATTTTATGATCCGGATTGGGGATTCGCGGGAGTGTTGACCTTGATCCCGCAAGCTTGCGCGATTTAGATTTTGATGCGGGCTTGGATTCTCTAGTTAGACCATGTGAAACTTCCTATCTATGCAATCGGTGCAATCTTATATTTTTTGCAAACTATAACACTCATCTAGTGAATGTTTGTGTTTTTTCCGTTGTCCTTTACTGCATTCAAAAACGAACAGCCCTGCCTCTGGGATAGTAGCTAAGCGACTTATTTCCTAGACTACCATCAGGCATCATGACTTTCAAATTCGACAATTGTATTTAAAAATAATTTTGGTGAAACACACTACTAAATTTATTCTGTCCAAAGGAAATGATAATGTCGTTCAGATACACATCATTCGTCTTGGTTGCAAAACCCCGACGATCTTGATAAATTCCCAGAACTCGCGTAAGCACTGGAGGATTGTCTTCCGCTTAAATCCGTGTCTTGTACATACTTTACTAGTCTGACCAAATGCAATTTTTCCTCATGCATGTAGCTTAGTATGATTTATAATAGTGGCG
This sequence comes from Thereva unica, assembly GCA_949987705.1. Classification (NCBI taxonomy): domain Eukaryota; kingdom Metazoa; phylum Arthropoda; class Insecta; order Diptera; family Therevidae; genus Thereva; species Thereva unica. The sequence continues at coordinate 43,914,915 of OX465281.1, read as the reverse complement.
TCTAGATGACAGCATTTGCATACAGCAAGCAACGAACTTAAAACCTTTTTTATTTTGTTTAAACACTCTTTATGAATTTTGACACTACTACTACAATTGTAATTCTACATTCTCAAGATTGATTAGATATCCAACTACCATCAGTTAAACAGTATAAAAAAACACTTCATAACTCTAACAATACTTTCTAACCAACCTAATAAAACCAGCAAACCAGCCATAAACATTAATATCCTTTTTTCATGCTATTTCGTCCTCATTTCCACTTTGGTAACTTTATTCCAGCCACACATAAAACGAATTTATCAGAATGCATTCAATGTGTGAATGCCGCTGGATTACGTGATGTCCAATTAAAAGTTATAGCAAACATTCTGCTCCGAAATCCCTCCTGTACATGTTGCTCACATCCAGCTCCCTGGAGACTGCAAGGATCAAAATGTCCTGCATGTCGTAGTCTGCACGACCCCACTGTAGTCGGACAAAGGTGAAAAATATTTGTCGTATTATGAATTATGATGAAGGGCATTTATTTATGAAACATCAAAGCAGCATTAGGGTGGAGAGATGCATCTTCGGTTGTTTTCTGTTTGTTTTGTGCTATTTGTAATTTCCTTATTGAGGATAATTAGTTTTGGGGTGTGTTCAGTGGGATGACGGTGAAGTGGTATTCTCTGAATCGACTCAAACATAAATTTATGTAATTTTATCGTTGTCGAAATCCTTAAAGGTCGATTCGCACTTGAACATCACGTCAACGTTACGTCAATTTTGCCGTTCAGTCTCCCTTCTCAGCACCAGCTACAAATTCTTCAAAATCCTTGTGAAACAAAAACTAGAACCTCATAGCGAAAGGCCTTAAAAGACAATATGAAGCTGGTCAACAATCGGTCCAACAGGTCAACATCGGTGCAATTGCTGACCTTAAAGCAAATTCTAGAAACCTGGGAAATGAATGTAAATATACACCAGATATTTGTCGATTTTGAACAGGCATATGACCCAATAAACTAAGAGAGACTATACGAGATCTTATAGGAACTAGGAGTACACCCTCAAAGCTGGTACTACTGATCAAATGCGCCACAATTAGCTCACTGGCGAAGGATAGGATCCAAAATGTTATAACAGAAAAGTTTGAAGTGCAACAAGGACTTAGACAAGGAGATGGGCTGGGCCCAATCTCATAACCTCGCCCTAGAATGGGTGATAGGGAAAACGTCAGTAAAGAGAAGTGCATCAATAGCTAAACAGTCGGTACAATTTCTTAGTAATGCGGATCTGACCATCGCACACTGGGGCAAAATACCCCCAAAGACTGGCAGAAATTCATAAAATGAAATGTTATTTAGAAATACCTACTTGTACTATTTCAAAATAACACTTACCTACCTACGTATATCAAGTATCAACTTAAATATGTACTTTAAGAAAAACAATAAAAAAAAGTTGCTACTTTTTGCTACTTTATTAATTATGCGAATGTTTATGGATATTTGTGAAACCAAAATTATTTCTTAAATATTTCAATGTGCAGTAATATTCATTACTTATTTTAGAGACGAGTCTAAATACATTATTTATAACCAGAAAAGAATTTCTTAATGTTATGAAGTGTTCTGGAAAGGATAGCTTTAGCGAGCAATATGATTTTATGCTAAAAGAGCTGCAACATAAGACTAGTTGTGATCAGAGTAATTTAGGTATTTTAAAACAGACTCTATCTAAGTTTAAGTATGAGTATAGAACGAGATGGTCAAAAGCATGTAAGATCGAAGACAAATTTCGAAAAAATAATAAAGAGTGGCTGGAAACTGCACTTTCTTTCCCTCGTTTCACAAAATAACTTTCGAATAAAAAACGTGGTCGACAACTTATTCCATTTGAATTATTTTCTGAACGAACAAAAAGGTCAAAGACAAAAGAGTTGCGTGATTCTGTTCCAACAGAATCATTGATATATGCTAGTTGTATGAAATTACGAGCTGAAGGACAGGTTCAGGCCTCAAAAGTTATAAAAAATATAGCCGCAAATCCAAAAGAGGCCAGAATTTATCAACAAAACTACAATAAATAATTAGAGCCGCAACAGGTTTTATCAGTAAAAGATGCTGTTTTAATAGATGCTAAGCTATCTCGTGAACAGGATTTATTTCCTTATAAGTTTTTATTTAAAATTTATATTTTTGTATTAAACAAATGCTGCGAAATCGAATCGAAATCAGCGACCCCCGTATACTAAGCTTTGTAGCAATTGAAGGATATTTAACTACTTTTCATCGCCATTTTGAAGCCGCCATCTTGTTTATGATAAAATGGACATTAAATTCGTAATCAGCGACCCCAAAAACCCCCGTATACCAAGTTTTGTAGCAGTTGAAGGATATTTTACTACTTTTAGTCGCTATTTTGAAGCCACCATCTTGTTTATGGAAAAATGGACACTAAAATCGTGATCACCGACCCCAAAAACCCCCATTAACTAAATTTCAAATTGATTGGTTAATGTTAAAGACTTTTGGCCAGCTTTTCAGCCTTTTGCCCCACTGTGCATCGTGGCAAGGTCCTTTTCGGCAGCAAAAGAAGCTTATGTTGAATTAAAAGAGGCGGCAAAGGACATAGGTCTGAAGATACACATACCCACAACTATCAACTTTAATAAAAATGAACAAACTCAGACTAATCGGCGACGTAATCAGGATGGAGGATAATCGTATCCCAAAATGGCTTATGATATCAAAAATTTCGCGAAATAGGCTAGTAGGTAGACCCAAGAGGAGATGGATAGACTCTGTGACGGCTGTCACATCAATGCTCAACATCCGGAACAGGGGACATGCTGCAAGAGACCGTTAGACTTGGAGAAATGCCTTAAAGGAGGCCAAGGATAGATTCGGGATGTAGTGCCATAGGATGGATGGAAGGATCGCATTAGTTTTGGATGAGAAAGAAAAAAAATTTTGACAAATCATACAACTCCTCATATCGCCAAACGTTTTCAACTATATTTTCATCTTCTATGATAAATTAGTTTAATACAAAAATGATGAATGCTTGAAAAACTCGAAATGCTTCCGTTACTACATTCACTTCACATTGAAGAGAATAGATCAGTCACGTCAAGGCACGTCATGTCAAAATATAGTTTGAAACTAATCTTGACGTGCCGTTACCTTGACGGTCCGTGACGTTGCCTATATACATATGTGAACGTGTAGTGCAAAACTCATTGAAGAAAATTTTGACGTGCCGTTGCCGTTCCGTGACGTGGCGTTGACGTTCCGTATAGTGCGAATCAACCTTAATCCTTACGTATGTTGATGAAATTGTAATCTAAAAATTTAAAAACTTTCTTCTTCATAAAAATATTAAGCTGCATAAGTAGGGTGTAAGCCTGGGACGGGGTTAATATTCTTTCATTTTTGGATGGCTTGCTTGGCGTTATTGCACCCTATACTTAGTTGGTGTCCAAATTTTAGCTTCCAATTTCATTTAACAAAAAAACAACATACATATAACAAATTATTTAATAACGGAAAATTATCTCTGGAACGTTACTCCTCTACTCTTTACCTTGATAACATTCTTTCCGAAAAATGTTCGTACATTTTATCCAATTTTTCGATTACTTCAGTAATGTTAACTCGAGGTTCTTCAATTCTTTTACACGTTGAATGCCTGTCTCTTATGCAGGCAGAACCATGTGCTAATACAGGATGTATAAAGTTTTAAGTCGGTTTGGCTGAGGGTTATCATCCCACTGCAAGAAAACCGCTCTTATTACGAATTGTAAAATAATGTCACGGAACCGGGTGGATAACAAATAGTCAACCTTTACTTTGAATGAATGATATAATATCAATATCATTGAACTGAGCGTGAAGCATATCCGCCCACATGGTGAGTCCTTTTTATATTATGGCAGGAATCAACCCGAAAACTGTAGGAGTGGCGTTGGCGTAATACTCATCAATGAAACCAGGTCCAGCCTCATTAGCTCAACGCGATTTTTCGCTCTGATCCAAAGGGGGCATCATTTTTTGATGGGTGAGTTAAACACATAGATTGACTTTAGGAAATCCGGCCTTGAAGACCCAATTGGAAATCAAGGAATAAGCTAAGCTCCTAACAACAATGGTGAGCTTCTGCAATTTGCACCAACCCTTGGTAGGTGGAACTTACTTTTGTTACAAGAAAATAAACAAGGAGACCTGGGTTTTGATACTAGAACGAAAAATCAGATAGATCAAGTGGTCGTCCGCCGTAGAAGGAAAGATATTATGGAGGATGACAGGAGCTACATTGTAGCAGACATTGGAAGTGACCACCATTTGGTAGTAGCACAGAGTACTTAATATACAGAGGGAACAACGAAGAACAAAATGTGTTATCAAATTATTTTGAAGTAAAGCTTTTGGCAAGCTTTTGTGAGAGACAATATCAAATTTGAAGAGAGAAAATTCTGTCCAATTTAACTTTTTCTCACGACTTCGTTGGCGCAGCAACAAGCGCCGGGCAGAGGGTCTTACCTTACACACATACATATAAATAATGTGCCAGCATATTATTATGGAGAAAGTTGATAGGAGCATTCCGGTGCGGTAAGGGAAATTCGAAAGGGGGGGAGGTTTTTTCTAGTCCCAAACATCTGCTATGAGTGTTTTTCTTTTCATTTATGCAGGTACGAAGAAAAAAAACAAAGTTTTCTGCCCATGAACAAAATTAAATTTTGGTGGATAGCATAAAAAATCTACCTTTCTGGTTTAACTAAGGAATATTCTCGGGGATATTGGCTTTTTATTGTTATTATTGTAAAATGTGAGAGTACTTAGTTTGTTTTATTTATAACTGATAAAGAAGAATTGTTGTGGGCATCTTTGTTATGATGTACGACAGGCTATGTAATGTAAATTTCACCTGGTGTGGTTTTTTAGGGGGGTTAAAAGGGATAAAATTTAGTTTTTCATGATTAGCTCGAAAACTATTGATTTTTGAGATATATAATTTTTATAAAAATTAAACTTCATTAAATGTTCACAAGAAATGGAAGGAAACTATTGTAGCATACATTTTTAACCGTCAAAGACCTACAATTATATGGTGCGGATTTTTAAAACCAGGGCTAAAGATGACTAACTAACTTACTATCAAACCTAATTGCAAAAATTGCGATACCAGTTTTATTATTTGATGAATCCCATCACCTGACCAACCAGCAACGATGATTCATACAAAGTAAGTTGTCTTCTTGTTTGGAGACAGCGCTCGCCATCCCGGCACTGAAGTGGTCGTTAGGTCAGGTTAAAATGGCTGCCCACTTAAGCCCGACATTGGGCACATTGTGATGCCATCCTATGTAGTGTTCGAACAAAGTTCAGGCCATTTTAAGCCATTTTGAGCTTTTGATAAAGCGACAGAGGTTAGGAGCACCAATATTTTGCAGCTCGCTTAATCCATTAAGGAAGGGTGAGCCAAGGAAGGTCCTCTTTTTCTTCCGAGGGCGGGACATGTACAGAGAATATGGGAGACAGTTTCTTCTTCTTATTCATTACCACAACTTCTTCATAAGTCGTTGTGGGGAAGTTCTAATCTTTCGGCGTGCGGGGCAAAGGTACAGTGACCGGTCAGCACCTTTACTATATGGCTTACCTCATTTTTGGTTCAACTGAACAAGAGATGTTGAACGCTTTGCGTCCAAAGTTGGCCACATTGCATGAAGAGTGCGGCACACCGTTGCTGTGATCCAACTCAACCCAGCTCGAGCCAAGCTGATTTTCCTCACAGCTTGTTTGTAGGAGGCAAGGGCATTCCCATCCGGGTTAAGTGGGGTGTGCTTTCCACTTCGTTTCCCTGTCTGCAAGCTCATCAGCAGCAGGTCGTTACCAAAACATTTTTGATTTGATATGGTCCTGTAAATTGAATTGGTTGAAGCTTATGACTTTCTCTGGTAGATGGTCCTTCATATGTGGTTAATACGAGGTCGTTAAGTGAATACGGTTTAGGGAGCGTTCAAGTAATACGTAACGCATTTTGGGGGGGGGGAGGGGGTTTGTTAAACGTTACGATGCGTTACAGGGGGGGGGGGTTCGAACAACGCGTTACGTAACATTGTTTTTTTATTTAAATAAAAAAATAGGGCATTCAATAGCAACCCTTTTCGTTTATGTTTTACGGGTAATCGCGATTAAAACAATAAATAAGCTATTTTAGCGGCTTTCTGGTACTTTGCGTCATATATGTAATTGTCACTTTCAGGTAAAAGTGTTGGGTGTTACGTAACGTTTAGGGAGGGGGGGTACAGCAAAACGTTACGGCGCGTTACAGGGCGGAGGGGGGGGGGTCCAAAATTTTCAAAAATTGCGTTACGTAATACATGAACGCCCCCTTATGCGATGTATGCATATATCTTTTAATGACTTCTTCTTATTTAACGGCTCTACAATCGCTTTACCGTCCCGCCCTCTCGTAACTATTCTCGCCACAAATCCCGATTCTATCCAGCCATCCTTCCAGCGAACGTTGGGTTTCCCTCGCTATCGCCCTCATAGATGTTACCGTAGAGAACTTTCCGATCCTGTCCATCTTCACTCATAACAGCTAGATACCCTGTCCACCGGGACCTACTGCGCTTTGATTTCTCCACAACATCTATGTCGCTATAACGCTCGTAGATATCGTCGTTGTAAAATTTTCGGAATTGTCCTTTATCTCCATCATCATTGGCACTACAGCCGTCTGTGAACCTAGGCCTCCTCAAGAACTTTCGTTCAATGATCTTGGTCCTGTATCTCTGTGTTCTGGTTGGTAACCCAATTGTAAGTTCATTTTTTGTCACCTTTATATCTCTTCCTAGGTCTTGTAACCCTAATCGGGGCACTTCTGCAGTTCGGGGCACTTCTGCAGGCATTCCCATTACATGTCCTATCTAATGTAGGCGTGATATATCTATGGTTGTGGCAGGTTCTTTATATATTTAGTACAATTTGGGGTTGTATCTTCTTCACAACAATTTTCCGAAGGAAGTTACTGTCGAACAAGGTTAAGAGGTTAGAGTGCTTAGAGTGCTTGGATTTGAAGTGTCTTGACACACTGCAGTAGGTTTTGTTGGCTTTTAGAAGCCGTGCGCGTATTTCTAGTACCATGCTATAGTGGGCTGCTACTATTGACTCAAGGTAGGTAAATACTTTTGCCACTTCAAAATCGTATTCCTCTACCTTGATTGTGGGACCAATGTTAGGTGTTCTTGCATACGAGGCCACCATATATGTACTTTGTTTAGCTTTCGTTGATTTGCAGTCCCAGCTTTCGTGCCGCCGGTTCAATCTGGAAGCTACTTGTACTGTTCTTGATGGTCTTCCGATGATGTCAGTGTCATAAGCCATCAGTATTTGTGGAGGATTCTGCCCTTTAATGTCACCCCTGGATTATTTTCTCCAACACTAAGTTGAAAAGGACAAGCCGGTCGGAGTCCATTATAGACCAGACCTATAAGGACAGTGATCCGGACTTTTAAATTCTTATCGCAGATAATGTCATTTAAAATTTTCCAGCCGAATGACATGCAATGAAAATGAAGATTTTACTTTGTTAGATGCTGTGAATTATAATCAATGTTAAACAAACGTAGGGGGTGTTCTTGTCAAGGACTTACTTTCTTTGTAAGTCGATAATGAAAATTTTAATGAAAGTACTGGTTTTTAGAAGAGGCACTTGATACCGTTGTTTAAGCACTGTTTCTACCAAGAGGTGTCGAAAAACACTTTTCAAAGTATGCGTGTGGAAAATGCTTAGTAGAGAAACCATTGATTTGTAAAAACTGTGATATTAAATAAGGAAAAAGTTTCATTACAGTGCTGTTTTTATGATTACTGCTTTTTCTTGTTACAAAGATTGAAAAGACACCGTTTGGTCAAAATAGGTACACACAAAATCGTGGTAGAAATAGTGTTAAAAAATAATTTCTCAGATGAGGCTTCTATAAACTAATATATATTCAAAACCAAGGTTGAACATTGTAATAATTGCAAGAATATTTATTAAAACAAGGAGAATGGCTTGGACTTAAAAATGAGTCCCTTTTAAATAGTAAAAATTACATAAACAGTACTAATCCGGGGTCTTACATTCGCCTTGACAACTTCTTTTTGATTTGGGTAAAGCTCATATCAAAATTTTTGGGAAGGGGTTTAGTGAACGGTCGCAAGAAATTCCATTAAATCAAAACCTATGCAAAAGTGCTATACCAGAAAAGACAGAAGCATTGCTAATAACGATTAATAAATAGCTTGGTGTACTGTATGCCCTCCATATTTCCCTCTTATCCTCTTTGTTCTTGCCGTATATGCAAATATAGTTGTGCTTGTTTGATCACAACAAATCGTGGGTTGTGCCTACGTTTTAAAATGCGCCTACAGTGGTGTTATATACTATGCAAAATATAAACTCGCAAAATATAAATTCGAAGGAATATATACTATCGTTTGTGAAAAAATTGCATGATCTACAGTTGTTATTGTAATTATTTTTGCGATAAAACCTACCATTTAAGAGATATTTGTTTTTGAATGTTGGATCTTGGAAAATTTTGTAAAGTAAGTTCGATAGATTGGACTAGATGTATTTTTGTTCCAGTAAGCAGTTTGGGAACGAGTCCCCCAAGTTTTGACAGCAAGTGGTGTCACGGCTCCCAAGTTGTGTTCAAAACATCAGGCCAGTTCAAAGAAAAGTGTGTTTAAAATGCATGAATACGATGCAACTAACAAAAATGTCAAATATTCCAAGTAACTCCCAAAAAAATTGAAAAATTAGGAGTTTCAAACAAAGTGGAAACATATTTGTTTTTGATATAACGTGTAAATTTAATAAATAAACCACCTGGTTCCACTATTAGAGCAGGCAGCAAAGGAACTTTCGACCGCGTCATCGCGTCACAGGATAAATTTTCTATATTAGGATAGTATTTTTATAATTGTGTTAGGAAACGTTGAGTTACCAACCTATATCCTGGTACCATAAGGGATATATTATTATAAACAGTTATTTTATAACAAAACGAAAATTAAAATTGTAACAATTTTGTAATATTTTTGGACGGATTTAGAACTAGAAATGTAATATAACTTTTTTTCGTAAAGTTAATAATTTAAATACACATTAATCTTTAAAAATTAAAAATTTTCCAATCATTTTACAATTCTTAATTTTTTATATCATCTAAACTCCCAAAAAATTTTATTAACAATTTTAATATTTTAATTGTTTTTTATATTATTAGTGCGCCAGCCTAATCGTTCGTTTACGAAAAAAGTTAGTTAAAAACAATATAAGACCCATTTCATTTTATTATCACAATCGCAGGTAGAAAAATATTCTTTTCCTTTCCAAAGATTCTATTTCAGTTCATTACTATACTACCACACCAAAAAGTTATTGCGCACACACATCCTGCTTAGCAGTGAAAAACTTGAAGAGAGAGTCATGATGAGTTTCGCTCTCAAAGAAAACAAAAAGCTCGGATGGGTTACGACTTGTGACCCATTTTGGACGTCGTAACCCATTGTTCCTGTTGTTCCCTCTGTATCTTAAGTACTCTGTGGTAGTAGGAACTATTCGCAATCAGAAACATCAACTGCAATTCCATCAACCGTGCCCGGTTTAAAGTAGACCTTCTGCGGGACAGTATTGAAAGGCGAAAATTTGCTGGTAATCTGGAATAAATCTTAAATCAACAAACCGTTTCTGACGAAACAAATATTGAAGATCTGTGGTTCACAAAAAAGGCCGCCATTTGACAACAGCGGAAACGAGCATCGGCTATGTCCAAAGAAACCGGCAATACTGGATATTGCGCCATAATCTGGCAAAAAATAAAAGCTAGGAGGGTCCTACAAAGTAATCCGAGCTGTACCAGTGGCCCGGACAAACCTCAACTTCATCATGTGGGTGTAGGTTCTCTGTTCCCCAAATACGAGAGTTTTGTTTATTGACTCCGCCAGAAAGAATAAAATGAGCTTCGCCCGTCATGAAAATTTTGGATCCGCATCGATCATTCTTGCTATAGCATTTCCATATTGCAAGCGACGTGGCTTGTCCGTTGACAACAATTTTTGAGTAGGTTGCACTTTGTATGGCAAGAGATGAAGATCCTACTGAATAATAGTCGTTCTACTCACGCTTAACTCCTGACATTGGCAACAATACGACACAGAGTATCTTAAACAAGTTTATTGGAGCGTCGCGGACGCATTCGAATGGGACGGTGGCGAGTGACTGCAGACCCGTACTTAAAGAAATTCTTCACCAAATTACGAATTGTGTTGTCTAAAAGCACCGAATGGAAGGCTGCTGTGCAAAGACGAAGAGCAACTTCAAAGATGGAGAGATTACTTCCTTCCTAAATGGTGTATTTTTACAGGAACCTGAAGAAAACAGAAATAATGCACAGCCAATAAGAATCACCATTGGTGCACCACCCAAGACAGCAGTGACTAATAGTAAGGCTGCTGGAAAAGATGGACCACCTGTACCTTTCCAGGGGATTGAACGGACGGTATCATAGTCAAAATACCAAAAAAGGGACCTAACAAAATGCGACAACTGGATTTGCAATAGATTGAACGCCCATGCATAGACCATATTGAATCCTTGAGAATCATAGTGGAGCAATCTACTGAATTACGATACTCCCTTTACCTTGCTTATATAAACTATGAGAAGGCGTTCAATTCAGTTAATAGGAGCTGTAAGAGCACTACTTCAACGTGGAAAATAATACAATTGATAAAAGATCTATACAACAGTTAGAAAGGCAGAGTTCTCCGTAATGTAAAATTAACCAACAGCTTTGAGGTGACCACTTTTCCCATAGCTCTATCTTGTAACAGAGGCGTCGGAGCGCATGGGGATGGAACAGGGAACATGCACTTTCGCTTTGGGTGGGGAAATCCACACACGATAAATTTCATGTGCACCTTACTTCTTTTATGCCACAGGAAATAAAAAATGTGAGATTTTTTTAATGTGAGATTTTTTTCTACTCTCTATCTTCCGGCTAGAGCTGCTGTTCGATATTCTATATGAAAAATGTAGATTGTCAGTACAAAGGGGCTTCCCCTAAGCCTCTAGTCTATCACATAAAAAAAAAGATAAAATTTTAATTGAGTTTCAACAATTTACCAGGCCAGGCCTGCCACAATAGGGTCAACTGGGACGAGTTCCACCGGACAGTCAGAGGGAGTCGAAAATGGATTGAGCCCGCACATTAAGATCTGTTCCGTTCTAGACTACACTATGCAGCTTTAGGTCTATTCCGGAATTATGTTAGGCTGATTGGTCTGGAACACTTTGCCCGGTATCTTGAACGTTACTATCGTACGCTTCACCTTTTTGGAAATCTTAATCGATTGAAACATCGTTTGTAGAAAAGAAGGTGAGAAAGGATCAGGGGGTGGTTAGATTTATTGAACCAACTCTTTCACTGGATTTTCTAGTCAAATTTTTGGCAGCTGTGTGGTTGTTGCTGCTTTTCTCTGTCTGGAACCCTGACATATAGTAATGGACTGCTAAATAAGCAAAATCCCATACAAAAAAGTGGCACCAAAAACAATTGTTGTCTCACTCCCGCTTTAAATTCCTATGAACTTTAATCGTCAGCGCATGTCAGCAATGTAAACCTAATTAGAATAAAATAGACAGGTCACTCTTGAGCTATTTTGAAAAATTCGTTAACAGGGGAAATAACCGTCACAGTTTTGAAATAAATACATTTATTTAATGAAAAAACTGCTAATAAATAAAAATGAGTGATGGAAATTCAGTTCTATTAATTATAATATAAAAGACATCTTATCACTTATTTTCTCCTAAATTAGAAGAAAAATTTTTTGTTTACGTAAAAAAGGTTTTCTATTTCTGGAGAAAAATGGTGCCCTTCAGTATTGTCAATCAGTAGTCCATTACTATATGTCAGTGGTCTGGAAGAAAAGAAGAGAAATAGCAGAAGGGAGAATTAATATTAAAAACAAAAACAATAAGCTAAGTAGTTTGAGGTACAGTTGGTTGGGAAATTTGGCTCGTCCCGAGTAAAAATAAAAAATGAGCTTTTAGCGGGCGATCCACGGCCGCTTGGCCTTTTAATGGGGATATGATGGCTGATGGCTTCACGATGGCCAAACTTGACCAAAAGATTTAAATGGCCAAAAACTAAGCTGTACAAAAGGGCGTTTGAGGGCAAATATGAGACAAAAAGTATCTACCCTAAATATATTATTGAATTTGTATTATGGGAACTTGAACATTTTCGTTATGTACAATCAATGGCTCTTTCGATTTATCCTACAAGATTATCGGGGCACAAGCGGAACGAGCTAGCCCAGCGATGGCATTTACACGGCACGCGTACCAAACCTGGCACGCGACAAAAAATTTCCGGCACGATAAGAAATTAAAAAAATTATGTAAAAAAAAATTATTTTAAAAAATTTCTGCTTTTAAAAAAAATATGGACCCAAAATTTTCATCAACGGTTTTGAATTGAATTGTACATTTTTTTCATCTAGTTGACTCTGCATTATTTTGTACATATACATATATGTATGTATATGGTTGTGTTATAATTCTTGTATATTCTTAGATGAGTTTTTAGTTTTGACTAGTGCAGTTCAATAGAATTTGTGTTTAAGTTCAAATAAAATTTATTTTTTGCTAAATTAAAATGGTACCAAAAAAACCAAAACTACAAGATATTCGAAGCTTTGTACTCTCTTGGACCGCTGATTACGGTTTCGTTAAACATGGAGATAAAAGTCGATGTGGTCTGTGTTCTGAAATTATTGTATGTCGAACGTCTTCTATTAAGCGACATTTTGAAACGAACCATAAAGATATTGCCGAAAAAAATATTGACGAAAGAAAAGAACTAATTTCTCAACGATTAAAGATAGCTGAAAATCAATCGAATTTATTATCAACATTTGTAAAAACTAACAGCAATGTTACGGAAGCTAGTTTTGAAATATCTTATTTGATTGCTAAGCAATCTAAACCATTTTCTGATGGAGAGTTTATAAAAACCGTTATGCTGAAAGTTTGTTTCAAGATTTTAATAATAAAGAAAAGATTATTCAAAGAATTCGAGAAGTCCAGCTTAGCAGAAATACTGTTAAAGATAGAATTTTAAAAATAAGTGCGAATATTTCTGACCAACTTTACAACGATCTTAATACCTGTGATTACATTTCAATTTGCCTCGATGAATCAACTGATATTAGATCTTCTGCCCGATTAGCAATTATTGCACGTTATCCGAAAGATAATGAAATGCATGAGGAACTTTTAAAATTAGCAAATATACCGGAAAGAACAAGAGGTAGTGATATTTGTGAAGTTGTAGTCAATGAACTGAACAAACTTAAAATAAATATTAAAAAAATTATTTCTGTAACGACAGATGGAGCTCCTAATATGACTGGACCAGAGATAGGTTTTGTTAATTTATTTCAAAACCTAGTAGGCCATCCAATAATAGGTTTTCATTGCATTATTCACCAGCAAGTTCTTTGTGCAAAATTCGGAACTAGCGATTTCAAAGAAATATCCGAAAAAGTTAATAAAATCATAAATTTTATAGTTGCACGCGACATGCATAAAAGGCAATTTAAAAAACTTTTAAATGATATGGATTGCGAATACGATACTCTCTTAATGTGTAATAGTGTACGTTGGCTAAGCCGAGCGACATCTTTAGAACGATTTGTGAATTGCTTGGAAGAAATTCGACTTTTCTTACAGGAATTTGACAGGGATCGTTTTAAAGAATTGTATGATACAGAATGGTTAACAAAATTAATGTCTTTTACCGACATTACATTACATTTAAACGTTCTTAATAAAAAATTGCAAGGACGAGGAAAGACAATTGAAGTTATGTATGAATTGATAAAGGGGTTTGAAATTAAATTAGATATTTTTGCTAGGGATATCGCATCTGGAAAACTAAATAATTTTCCGAAACTTAAAACTTTTTTGGACGAATCTACAATTTTCGAAAACACTAATTGGAATTTTAATTACGAATTTTCTAAAGTTCTTGAATCTATTAAAGTACAATTTTCAAATCGATTTAAAGATTTTAAAAGAATTGCTAGGCTGTTGAAAATTGTAAATTATCCGGATTTATTCGATATGCCTGTTCCGCATATGGAGATCAACGGAGATCTCAACTAACACCAAATTGCGGCTGTTCAACTCCAACGTGAAGGCAGTACTTTTGTACGGTTGCGAAACATGGAAAGTCACCCAATTCATCACAGGGCGCCTACAAGTCTTCGTCAACAGATGCCTGCGTCGTATCCTAAAAATCCGCTGGCAGGATAGAATTTCAAACGAAGAACTATGGCGCCGTACCGGCCAAGAAAGGATAGACGACCAAATCAGGCGAAGGAAATGGAATTGGGTTGGACACACCTTGCGACGCGAAAACGAAAATCTAGCCAAGCAGGCCCTCGACTGGAATCCGCAAGGATCCCGTCGAGTCGGAAGACCTAGGACAACATGGAGGAGAACCCTACTAGCAGAAGCCGCAACAACTGGGAGATCCTGGCCGGAGCTGAGAGCTGTCGCACAAAACAGAATCCGCTGGAGGGCAACTGTTTCCGCCCTATGTCCCATGAGGGATTAAAGGAGCACAATGATGATGATGATGATTCGATACAGGATTTCGATAACAACCTTATTAACTGGATGAAATTAGAAAATTTAGAAATGCAGACAGTAGATTTGCAATCTAATCCTATTTGGACACAAAAATTTGTGAATATGCGAAAAAAAATCGAAGAATTGGAATATCATCGATTGTCACAAGATGAAGAGTCAGAATGTCGCATTGAAAACTTAATATTAGAAGTGTGGAATAGTATGCCAGAGGCATTTTCTTCTATAAAAATATTAGCAATCGCAATGTTAACCATTTTCTCTTCCTCTTATTCCTGTGAAAGTCTTTTTTCTGTACTTAATCATGTACTTTCAAAGACAAGAAACAGATTAACAGAGGAAGACTCAGCAGCTTGTATTACCATACAATCGACAACATACCATCCCGATATTAAAAACCTTGCAAATAATATGAAACAAAAAACTTCTAACAAAATTTAAGAATTTTTTATTAAAATTATTATTAAACTTTATAATTTTTTTATATTGAATAAGAATTATCACATGAACTTAGATATTTCTGTTTTCTTGTTTATTTATAATCAATAAAAAATGTATATATAGGTACATATAACAAATAAAAGGTAAACTGGCACGCCAAAAAAAATTGCAATTAAATTTAGTTGATTTTGGCACTTTGATAAAATCATATTTGGTTTGTAGTGCGCGTTGATCCATATTTTAGTAACCGCTCGAAAAAAAAAAGAAGTGTGTGGATCAAATTTTTGTAATGTTCGATTCGATATCGGTACCGCATATCATGTCGTTTTTCTCAGTAAGGGTGGGTGCCAAAATACAATTCCCAATTTGCTACTTTCACCATGGACAGTTCGAAATTACAAAGTGTGCCAAAATACATTTCTCTCATTTCATTTGACAATTGATATTATTATTATTTGAAAATATGGATGACAACGAAATTTTTCAATTTATTAAATTTTTAATAGATTGTTTTAAAGTAGCGCAGGGGTACATTAATGCCGTTAGTTTGATAGAAATTGATGAGCTTGAAGAGCATCATCCGGTAGGGGTTAGTAAAATTATTACTTATTTTTACATGTTTTGATGTACATACTTTACTGATGTACTTTTAGGCTGCTTACACACCAAACTCGACATCGACACGACATTACAAAACGTTCATCGACAAAAAATTTTTTGTCGAATCTTCGTACACACCAAATTCGACACCTCGACACCATTCGACAACCAGAACCACTCGACACAACGAAAGTCACTGCATAAGTACTCGACGTGTCGAAAGTCGTCGTTCGACGTTTTTCCTCGTGTCGCCTTCAGTGGATATAAACTGATTTGAATGTTAAGCCCTTCGTCGGTAACGGTTTTTTCCTTGTCGAGTTCTGTCGTGTCGTGTCGATGTCGAATTCAGTGTGAATAGACTCGCTTAATGATAAGAATAGATGTGTGTCGCGACAGAAAAATGTTGTCGAATTTCGTCGTGTCATGTCGATGTCGAGTTTGGTGTGTAAGCAGCCTTATTTTTCATAGAAGTCTAGTATTTATTGCAACTTGGACGGGTTAACTGATATTGCCCGAGAACTTCTTCAATCACATGAAACGGAGTGCAAGAAACATTTAAGAATTTCTTCCCGCGCGTTGGAAAAAATTATTCGAATTTTGCCCAACAAAAAAAGTGGTTGAGCTAAGAAATTTGAGGTGAGTTTTTTTATTTTGGCTTGCGTCTGCTACATCTTACCGTGTAGTAGGATCCGCTTTCAACATATCACATCACGTTGTACGGTAAGAACAATTGTACACCGAAAATTATAAGAATTTGGGATATTGTTCTCCAAATGCATTAAATATCCTGATAGAGATGAGTATGCAATAATTGGAAGCGGATTCAACCAACGCGCTGGAACTTCAATATTTCACAACGCATTAGGTGCTATAGATGGTACTCATATAAGAATTAAATGTCAAAAACCGAGAAGAATGGAAGCGAATCGTGAATAGAGTTCGGGACCCAGCGGCACCGACAGCAGCGTATCCGTTGCGGGGACGTCCCGCTCGGACCGCCAGCTAACGGATCAAAGAAGAAGAAGAAGACTACTCTATTCAAGTGCAAGCCGTTTGTGACCATTTGGGGAAATTTTTAAGTGTTTTTATTGGTTATCCAGGCTCGGTACATGATCAAAGGATATTGCGGAATAGCCCATTATTTAAGAAGCCTATACTCCCACCAGCCAACTATTACTTGCTAGGTGACAGCGGATACTGCTGCCAATTAAACCCCATTGCCATAATTACTCCATTTAAAGAAAGTTCAGAAATGAGTGAAAGAAAACGCAGGTTCAATCACGTTCACAGTAAGGCTCGTAATGTAATGGAATGTTCCTTCGGGCTGTTAAAAACTCGTTGGCGCACCATTTTTAATAAATAACTCGAGTTAAACATATACTATGATTACATGCATACTTGAAGTGGGCTTCAGATAGACTTGAAAATCATGTAACCCCAGATCGACTTCAAATCAAGAGCATTTAACTGTCAGTTCAAGTTCAAGTCAAGTCCTCAGTCCGGCATGTAATCGTAGTAATAAAACACTGCATTCAAACTATAGCTGCTTGCTGCCTCATGCACAATATATGTTTTTGTGATGAAATTTTGGACGAGCAAGATATCGAATTTTTAGATGAAAGCGATAGTTCACCTGCAGAAATTCATTATTTGGAAGAAGATGGAAATGACGCAGTAGTATTTAGAAATTCTGTAACAGCATAATGGCGCGATAAAATAGTGGGCGCCACTTATGCGAGGTATTACCCCCTTAGCCACAAGCCCGGAAGAGCATGACCAAGGAGCCAATACCATACATAAGAAATGAAAAGAAAATCCGGAACTCCTACGCCGGCCACACGGAGTTATCTAGCTCGCCGGAGGGGTCGTGGGGTGTGTGGCCGGGGCTTACCGCGGTTGGTTCACCACTTACCTGTGTCTGTGCAACTTTGACTTCCGTCCATCATTCTCCGGTCATCGCCTGAGCCGCGTCAAACCCTGAAAAGAAATGATCCCCCCTCAACCATTCCACCAAAAAAATTTACCACAGGGACATTCTAATGTTTATAATCATTTAATCAATCTGTAAAACTCAACATAAACATTACATGGAAAGCTTAACAACCACGACACTGATTAGTTGCCCGTGTCAAATATTAACCGTGAACGAATACAATTCAAAAAAAAAACATACGAGTTACGTGCTTTGAGGGAACATGAGTATGAATGATAACAATAAAGCGCGCAGTATTGGCCAATACTCCTCACTTTGTACAAATGATAGTACAATCAACAGAATCACTTAGAGGAAAAACAAATTTCCCTGAACCAACAAAGAACAAAATGTAATTATTTCCGACAAGGAGCAACACAAATTCACAAATAAGTATAAAGAATATTATCAAGTTAATACTAACTACTATTAAAATTATTATTTTAGTAATAAAATTTTTTTTTAAATTAAAGCAAAAAGAAAGTTTTTTTTTTGTTATTTTATTTTGTGTATTATTTTTTTTGTGTTTTTTTTCTCTGATCCACCTGGTGTGGATACACTGTAGGTATTGCTTAATTACCTGACTATCGAACGGTATATCACTTGGTAGTAATGGAATATACAGTTCCTCCTTTATGCTAATGTCTGCTGTTTGATAAATGTAAGCTAATCTTCCGGCAACTTTGTTTCTATTTAAACCATATTCGAGTAATGTTGGATAATCCTCGGTCTGTTCTCCATCCCCCCTCGGTCTTCTGATTTCATACCTGTTACTTCGCTCACCAACGCTCCATTGCCTTCCGCCAATTCTCTACACGTTATTCCCGTTTTTGATAAATGCAAACAGTTTGTACAGATTAACACCAATCCGCACCTTCCCCTGCTAAAATTTCAACCACGTAAAACGCTGAAATATGTAGTTTTATAAACTAAAGGACAAAACGCAATTGTTGTATTGCTGGTATCCTTTTCGGTACTTCCAAATTTCTCAAAATTCTTTTAATTGTTAAATTTTTTTCTTATTTGTTCTTGTATTTTCGACTAGCAAAATATGTATTTATAAATGCACTTTTATTATTGAATTAGTAAATGTTTATATTTTTCACATTTATAATCATATCCAACAACCGGTGCGAAAGACTTTTGTGAAATTATCTAGACTGAATCGCCATGTTTGATAATAATCTTTTTTGTTTTTTTTTTTGCAACTGAACTGAATAATGAAGGTTTTTGTCTTCCAGCCAGTCATATGTGTTCAAAACTGATTTTTTCCTTCATTTTCTTCTTAAATTTTTCCGAACACAAACTTTTGCCGGACAAAAATCCCTCACGTCAAAATTCGAACTCCCATTTTTTTCTTTTTTTCATTTCTCCCCGCCTACCTTTTTGTTCCGAAACCACTACTCGATTTTCTTCCCCACAGTAATTTTTAGTCAGGTAGATATTTAGGCAAAACTGACCGTTACAATTCGTTAATGTATAGTTTGTAATAATAGTAATAGTATTTTATAATAATAGTTATAGTAGCAAATTATGAACAGTATTCCATCTTTATAAATAAATAATATTCTTGTTCATAAAAATCAACTTTCTATTATTTATACTCGTCGTAACAGCATAAAATTATTATCACCCAGCAGGCATAATAGCTCATATTGAGCTAAATATGATCTATTTGCGATTGGCAATTTTTTCGTTTAAAGTCTCAAATAGTAATTTATGAGATACATATGAGGAAATAGTGAGTTAATTGGCGCATGTAAATCAAATGCTATCTCAAAATGTTCTCATATTGAGCTCACTGAGAAGAAAAAAAGTACTGAGAAATGTTAAAAAACAAAATTACTATTTTCACATTAATTTTTTTTTTTTTTGTTCCTGTCTTTTTCTACTATTTTTTATATTCATATAATTTTATATTATTATATATTTTCATATTTTACTCCTGATTTGAGAATATTTTTTTTTCGATTGCCTTGTACGAGATTCGAACCTGGGTCACTGGAACATGAAGCCAACATTCTACCAACTGCGTTATTGAGACTACTGTGTATACGCCGCCGGCCGCCGTAAGAGTCTATATAAATGACAAATATAATATGAGCTAAATATGAGCTCATTGTGAGATTTGTCTAAATAAAAAACTAACGATGGAGGTTTTCTTATAACCGCACAGTGAGACGAATTGCCTAAAACGTGGACAAAAGTCCGAAAATAAAGGTTTCGATTTAGGGATTTCCATCTGTGGTTTGAATACAGTATTGTTGGCACTATTAAATCCCGGCAGTAGAAACGGTTAATTGTTTTTCCTTGAAGCTGCACAGCAGGTCGAAATTGGTCATTGTTTATTTGTAAAGCGTTCGGCTCTGTGCTTAAAAAACGTAGAAACTTGCTTAAAATTATAACGACAATACAGATTCGAAATATTGAAAATGGAGAATGTTTCTCCAGGTATGTACTAAATTTCAAATGCTTTATGACTTCTTAAGCGACGAGAAAAATTTATAAAATTCAATCGAAATTAAGAGATTAGTTATGAGTTCCACGGAATACCACTTAGTGAAGTATTTTTTTTATAAAATAAGTTATATTTACTTCAGGATTAAAAAAGAAAATCCAGTTACTAGCCCAACTCTCTTAGTAAACCACATATGCAGTTACGGCTGCTACATTTTATTTTTGATGAAATGTCTATAAAAGTGCGCGAAAATTCTCCATATTGTTAAATTTGCACGAAATTTTGTGGTATTATGTTATCGACGTCGCTGATGTCAAAATTTTAAAATTCAAAACGGCGAATCCAATATGGCGGACATAATTTTTGAAAATTTGTAGAAATAAGTTCAAAACATTTATATGTTTTTGAGCATGCCGATTACGAATCTGATGTCGAAATTAGGAAATTCATAGTCACGGATATATATACATACCTGTAAATATTAGTTCAGTCGTCAAAGCACAATACGAATGCAGACCTCTAACTAAATTAACTCACGAAACTTTTTCTAAAAAAAAATTTTTCGTGAGTAGAATATGTCAAAAAAGTTTCGGAATATTGGTTGTCCGCTGCTCCTAAAAACAGAAAATTCCGTTTTTGGCTAATATTTCTTAAGCGACAAGTCCCATCCTAAAATATTGTTTACAAAGTTTGTAGATAATGCGATTATCTACAAAGAATCACCGTTCATGAATTTGTTTACATGACCTAATACGCAATTTGTATCGGTCATCAGACATTCAATAAATCCTCTGTTGGACTACGTGGCTAATATTTTCAGACGTGATTTTTGGATGGTTTTGGAGAAAAAAAATTGTTCTAGAGAGGGGGCTATCCCCACTATCCACTAAGGTACAGGGTGTTTACGAAAGAAAAAAATGTGTTTTTTTAATATTTACTTAAACTTGAATAATTCCTATACTAATTATCGTAGAGCAACGTAATTCGGTTCGTCGTTTAGGTAAATGTGTACATATTCTTTTATATGATATTAACTGAATGACGTCAATGTGATCCAAATCCCAATGTTTTTCGTTTTTTCAGAAAAATTCCAATATTTTAGCATTTTGGTCTTAATTTGAACCTACATATCTTGTAAAGGGAGTCACTCAAGCTCCTGTTCTTAAAATTTTCGAATTCAAGTATCAAATTAGTATTCAGCATGTTCAAAATCAACAAGTTTTGAACAATTTTGAAAAATTATTTCCGCCATATTGGATCCGCCATTTTGAATTTCCAAATTTTGACATCAAATTCGTAATCGGCATGCCCAAAAACACCTAGATACAAGTTTTGAGTTTATTTCTACAATGTTTTAAAAATAATGTCCGCCATATTGGATTCGCCATTTTGAATTTTCAGTTTTTGATATTAAATTCGTGATCAGCGAGCTCGATTACCCTATAATACCGAATTTCGTCCAAATTCATCAATATTTAGACTTTTGTCCACGTTTTCGGCAATTCGTTCCACTGTGAACCGTTGTAAATCCCAATTACGAAAGGTTCCTTTATAATCCCTGTAACTGTAACATCTTGCTGCCAATATTTGCATTCTTCATCGATGTTCGTCACTTCTACTGATTTTGGTGTCATCAGAACGGTTCTTCCTTCAGTTGGAAATTTACTAGGAAGTACATAGTTTGTTCAGAACACTAAGTAAATCAGTTATTCCATTTCTACCGATACCATATTTGTTAGCCCAACTTCCAATTCCCGCGATTGCATCTCCTACTCTAATATTGATATCATCATTATCGTCAAATTATTCAGATAAGTCGCCCAAATTATCAACTTCATTTCTCATTCGATTTGATTCTTCCTCATCCGAAAATTCGATGATTCCGCTGTTCCCATCTAAAAAAACCTGAAGCCAGTACTACTAGAAGAGGCTTGACCAGCTTGAGAAGTTTCGAATGCGATTCTTATATATTTCCGCTTGTCTCTGGTGAACTTTCCACTTCTTTTATATTTTTTTAACCATTTTTTGTCCATCATAAGATACCGCGGTTACAAACTTCACTAACAATTTCAGTCTTTTGCTTGAAAAAGTCAAATTGGGAATGACGATAGTCTTAAAAATTGTTGTCAAACGAATTGCTCATAATTAGCTCATAACAACCTTCCAATCAATGAACATTAAGTGGGACATTCAATTTCGGTTTCTTTCTCACCTTCCTCTCATTATGATCTCATTATTTTCTCACAACTGATTTAATTTTTTTTGGCATTTGGGATGTCATATTTTCCTCATAGTTAGATCATTGTGAGTTGTAAGACAAATTTCTGGTTCTTTCTTAAGATCTAAACTAAACTAATGTTAAGATCTGAGCTACAACTAATCTTAATCACTATCACTATCGTCTAAATCTATATTAAAATTATCTTTAAAAATTTTAGAGGCACCTTTGTACATTTTATTTAGCATCCTCTCTATGCGTTCACTTCTTTCCAGGATTTGCTGGACGGCTTCACTGCAACCTCTAGTCTAGATCCAGCTGAAGTGGAAGAGGTTGCTGGGCTTGCCGATGATGCGGAAGGCCTGGAAAATATATAAAAACATTTATGAACATACTCATATAACTAATAATAAAATTACGTTATTATACTGGGCATGGGCGAATTGGCCACCCCATCCTCCGTACTCATTAAGTACAGTGGATGAATATTGTGGCGCTCAGCTGCCCACTCGTGCATTGCCTCAAAGTATGACCAATTTTCAGACGAAAGTTCCCCCTCGCTCCTTCCTGTCCCTGTGGGGGGATCTATAAGTTTCTGGAAATAAAATATAAGATAAAAATATAATGCATTCGGAAAGTAAAAGGCAGATTTTAAAAAAAAATGACATGTTTCAATAAATAATGCACTGAATTTTGCGATTTCTCACCTTATAGGTAGTCTGTAAAAATCCCCATTTCTTTATCATGGCATCTACCTGCATAAGGATTCCCGCATCTGCAGCCACTGCCCTAGAAAATATTTATTAAATAATAAAAGAACCATTTTATACCACCATATTTTAAAAAAATATTTCTACTTGCCTCCAGCTTCTATCCCGGTGGAATGTTTTTTTTTTTGGTAAATAATTTATTGAGTTTAACTCTTGACTTGATAAATTTTGTTGTTTCTTCCTTTGAAACTGAAAGAAGAATTATAAACTGTACATAATAATTAAGCAAAGCAATTATAAACTCACGTATTTTGGCATATTTCCTTTTCGATTCCATGTTAATTTCAAATTTTAACATTCAACCATTTTTTTATTCCGTTAACGTTTTAAAAACTAACTGTCAAACGAATGTTTTGATAATATTTCCCTTCAATTCAAAATATTTCCTTACATTTCCAAAGACACAAACCTCCGAAAATTGAAATGTACAATCGAAATGCGTTTTTCATACAAATTGACATTTGAATTGTATTTTGGCACAGCCCCTAAACACGCAGTCAGTTTTGAGTTTTGTTGTGGAGCAAATGTCGCACTTTCCACAAAAATGAGTTTTTTTTTTTTTTGAACAGTTAAATTGCACCAATTTAACTTATAGATTTGACGGGGGTCGGCTTGAATATAAAGGGAATAAGGACATTAAGATCTTCCGTTTAAGTATGCGTCTGATTTATTATGGAGGAGCTCAATTGCATTTGGGTGTGTTGTGTGAAAATATCTCTATAGATGTATATTAAAAATAACTGTCCTGCAACGAGCTTTCTGATGTCCTTCAAATGGCGGAGGACTATGCTTCAATAACTTTTGGTATTCGCCCGTGGTAAGGCCTAATTTTATTTTTACTTGGGAGCCTTTTGACGTCACACACAAATGTCAAAAAATTGAGTAGCTGTATACCGTGGAAATAACATCAGAATAGTCATAATTAACACGAGGATAGCTTCATTACTTTATTTGACAATTCATTTCATTCCAAGTCTCTTAACAATAAACTAATTTCAAGGCAATAAATCAATTTAATGACTGCAGTTACATACAAAATCTTTTAATTCCTCCATTCAGATTATTTTCTTCAGATAATTTTGCAGATTTAAAACCCCCTTCAGTGCAATAGATCACATGCCCTACACAGCATTCACCCCTAATACATCTACCTTAACATTGCTGGCTCCTGTACACATGATAAATGCGGAAAGCATGTTTTAAATGGCCTTAAAGACATCCCGAAAGGTTCTCATTATAAAATGTTAAAAGTTCGGTGTTATTTAAGGACATTCAACTCGGCATTTATCATGTCCCAGACACACCACCGAGAACCTCCCCCCTTTTTACTTCTTTTGTAATGAGTGTATGCTTCGAGGGATATTTTAACTGCTAAAATTTTGAATGTAGCAACCCCTAAATTATATTAGCGTAAAATGCACACCCTTTGAAGGGTTTGTTTATATGAGAAAAGGTTTTTTTTTGTATGGGGCTATGAATAAAAATTGGGTAATTGGGATTATTATTTCTTTTTTTGTATTTCCAAGGGCATTGAATATGTTTTCAAGAGTCATACAAAACTAAATAATAATATTGCAAATATATTAAATTATAGACGAAATAAATCCGACAGCAATCGGGGGTGGTAGCAGGTAAGTTCGTCATTGAAACGTTAAAACCCTCCGATAATGCTTTCCATTTTAAATTTTCAAATTTTGACCATAGAATCGTCATTTGTGGATCTAATGACCGCACAATGCCGATTTTCAATGAAATCAGAAGCCAATAGCAAAATTCCTCCGCCATCTTGGAAGCGCAAAGTGTGTGTGCAAAGTTTCATAAGAATCGGTTTCGTAGAATTAGTTGAAAAAGATGACGCAAGACTTGAACCAAAGAAACAAAAAAAAAAAAACAAATATATGAGGTCAAGCTAAATGAAACCACTTAACTAGTTGGGTTGTCGGTTTGACCCTGTCGGTCCACACGATCAACTGCCCAGCATGATAACTGTTGTATAATATGAATGAATATTTTAATAATAAATGAAAAATCGTAATACCAAATTGTAAGAAAAAATCACTACACATTCACCTGGTTCTTCAAACTAGCTGATAAACTGGGAAACGAGCGATTTCAGGAGATATTAGCAAAACTGTAAAGGACTTATGATACTACATAGACCAAAAAGGCCAAACATTTCGTAACTACTGGAAATTTCGGGAAGAATTTAAATCCATCCAAAAAGTGCTGATCTAAGATTTGTAAAGTGCGGGTACGACTTTTAAAGAGTGCTCGGATTTTTACAAGTGATGTCTTGTTGGCAAATTATAGCTTTTCTGAATCCAGAAAAGGTGACATCGTTTAGAACGGGGTTAATACCAACGAGTATATTAGATATTGAAAAACTAATCAATTTAAAAGAATAAGGGTCACAAATCAAATAGAAGTCTTCATTTAAATAAAAAAAGGCTTGACCGATTATTATGAAATTTTTTCAAAGTATATTCTTGTTAATATGCTTCGATCGGCACTTCAAACAAGTCGATGTTATTTTTGATATCGTACATACGGAGACGGAGGAGAAAGCGGACACGACATAGAACACTTTCTATTATAAGCTCTAACACAGCCCCTTCCAATGATATCAAGATGGTGGTAGAAGACATCAATGTAAAAATTGGAAAAGAGATCTAGCGGATTCCGACAATTGGAAAGGGAACTTTACGCGAAACTTCGTGTTATCGATTTTTTAATGAGGAAAAATATGATCGTTAGATCAACATATTTCCCAAGAAAGAACACTCAGGCTAAGCGAACGCTGATCCCAGCACAGCGCAGCCTAGCACAGCACAGCACAACAGAGGAAACTGTGTTTCATTATATCTAAGCAACCATCGCATATTTGTGACAGCACAGGTACAGCAGTCGCAGAGGGCTCTGTCTCACCACTGCGGGTTGTGATTGAAGCACAGTTTTCTCTGTCAACCAGACACAGTATTTAATAAAAATGGAGCAGTTAATTGAGGCAGTTAAGCGTTTTCCAATTTTATTTGATGTAAGTAATGAAAATTATGTACGAGTTAGCTTAAAAAATAAAATATGGAGTGAAATAGCAATTGAGTTAGGATATAAAGACGGTAAGAATATTTTTATTATTCACATATAGATATACATTATAATTAAATTATATTTTATATTTGCAAATGTACAAAGTATATAGTCAAAAGGTCAAATCAAATTATGGACTGCATCTTAAAATCGACCTTCCTGGACACTTCTGTGTTGCCATGGAACTGAACCGGCTACAGAATTAAAACATCGCGTAAAATCATTTCGTATTGCGAAGGCTCTGTCCATGCTTCGCGAATTATTTGCCGGTAATGAAAGTAGTTGATTGTTATTTGTTGATGTTAGTTCTATTTCGTCTTCGCATTGTAAATTAACAGACAATCTTTTAGAAATTATGAAGTTATGGAGTACACACGCCGCCTTTACTATAGAATCGACTGTTTCAAGTTTACATTCAAATGGCTTCTTAAACATTCGAAATCTTGCAGCTAACATGCCGAACGTACATTCAATGCGTGTGATAATCTGCAGTTGAAAACTTGATGTTCGTAATTATTACTGATAAGTCGTTTAGGAAATGGACGCATCAAATTATTCATCAGTGGAAAGGCTTCGTCAGCAATAAAAACGAACGGTGTAGCAAAATGATTTCCTGGTAAAGGAGCTGGTGGTGGTAATGATAAATGTCCATCACGTAATTTTTCTCCCAAAACTGAATTATTAAATACATGTCCATCACTGAACCTACCCATTGAACCAATATCTACTGCAGTAAACTTATAATACGCATCACATGAAGCCATTAAAACAATTAAGAAATATTGTTTATAATTGAAAAATCCTGATCCCGACTTAGGTGGCTTTTTTATGGTAATGTGTTTACTGTCTATGCTTCCCAGGCAATTATAGAATTGCCATCTACTCTTAAAACCTTCGGCAACATTTTTCCATGTTTCTTGATTCGGTTGGGATAAGTATATTGGTTGCAGTCGTTTCCAAATAACCTCAGAAAGTTGAGATACGATTTTAGAAACCGTTCTGTCTGCAACTCTGTAACTGTATGACAGACTTTTATAAGAATCGCCTGTCGCAAAAAACCCGTAAAATATTAAAATTTGTTATTAATTTTAGGACAATCAGTCAAGACGGAATGGCAGAAACTTCGGGATTGCCATAGGGATGCTTTAAGGCGGCAAAAGAAAACCAAAAGTGGACAAGCCGGTATTCCTAAAAAGTTGTGGACATATCAAAAGCAAATGGAATTTTTGATTCCATATATGACAAACAGACAAACGACAGGAAATATGAGTGAAGCCAGAGAAGAATCAGAAGAAAATTCAAACGTTTTGGATGTGGTCGAAACTGGAGAGAGTTCTCAAGGTAACTCAGGAATCGTTCATTATACTGATCCCAATCAGTCAAACACACTGGTTCATGCTCCATCTGCAGAACAAAAGCCAAGTTATTCACAGAACAAAAGGCGAAAGACAGGCGCAAATCTCACTGTTTCAGTACAAGAAAAATTAGCCAATATTGAAAAACGAGCGGCAGAAAAAGATATTGTGAGGAAGCAATTAATTGCAGCTACAAAAGAGAAAGAGAATGAACAAAAATGATGCTTTATACCAGTTTTTCCAATCAATGTATAAAACAACAAAAGAAATGCCTATTGTAAATCAACTAAGAATTAAAAAGAAAATTTTTGAAGCAATTTCTCAGGAGGAAGAAGAACTGATTGGCAAGAACTTGCGTAACTGCCCACAGCCAACCAAGACAGTATTTATACATAGATACATCAGCATCAGATACTGATTTTTCAACTCCGCCAAGTAATATAACTTTACAAAGCTTTTCGTTAATTAATTATGAAAATACAACTGAAAATATATAAAAATATACCTTAATAAAATAGCTAGTTTTTCTCTGGTTCCAATTGTATTTTGCACATTACATTCCAGTCCTTTTATATCATTTTCAATTAACGTATGCATTTCCTCAAACTCATGTCGGTATAAAGTTTATACTATAAACGATAGTAATTTTTAAATTCAATATCAGTTAGTTCTCCGAATAAACTAAAATCACCTTTAATTTTTCTTTTTTTTAAGAAGTCACTTTTAACAACTGATTTTTGTCTTTTTTTTACAAGACAGTAAACAGTTATCAAGGAACATTGTTCGTCATCCTCTTCTGATTCTAGTTCAAGTATACGAGTATAATCGAGCTTTTCCATTTTCTAACATTAAAGATAACAATTTCCCCAATACGAAATTTTTCACTGCGTTATGTGGCCTACGTTCAATATTCGCTGTTTTCCAAAAACACATGCCTCTGCTGGCTCCCAGCTGATTAGCTGTGCTGTGCTAGGCTGCGCTGTGCTGGGACCAGCGCACAGTGGTCGGAATCTAATGAAAAGCGGCCAAAACTGTAGAATGCCGTTGACCGTCTTAGAAACTTGGTTTCTAGGGGTTTTCGGGGTCGCTGAATCCGAATTCGACATCAAAAAATTGTTTTTTAAAAAATCCAAGATGGCGGATTCAAGATGGCGACTAAAATATTCGATTTTTCTAGTTTATTTTAACGAAGAAAACTTTTTTTTCGTATAGTAAGTGTAATTTCACGTACTTGGCCTCTTCAATAAAGTTTTCTTTACGAAATAGCGGAATAATATGCAGTTTTTTATTCTTTTTTATTCTTGTTTCAATTATAAGTAAGAAAGCACTAAATTAATCAAATAGAAAAGTAAATGTTGATTAATTGTCGACAAATTTCATAACCAAAAGTAAACAATAACATCAGAGGAACGCTCAAAAAAAATTTTTGCATGTATGTTTTGGAAAAAACACACTAGAACGTTATTAAAGTTTTAAAAGCAATAATTTTGATCAAAAATTGGTAACTTCAAACTAGTTAAAGATAGATTCCCCGCAATTTTCCGCAGCTAATTCTTTTTCAAAAGTCTTCAGTGACCTTGAAACTAAAAGTTCACGGTCACTTCAATGCGACTTTTGTCGAATAAACTTTTGTTTTTATCGAAAACAATAGGTGCAAATAAAATCAAATTATTCTTCATTTTTGCAATATTGCAATTTTAAAATTGCAAAAACTTCACTTCCGACGGGAAAGTTTTACTTTTTATTTGATTGTATGCATGTGTACCTTTAGTGTACAAATTTCAAAGTTCAACAATCAAAAATTTTAGTAAAAATGAAATTCGTTATATACGAAGGAGGTGACTATTTTCACCTTAAAACGTGAAACCAGAAACCAGAAATGTGAAACCAGAAAAAATTAATTCAGCGGGAAAAGAACTATATTGACTCCAGAAACGAGGCGAGGCATGGTTGCATCACATGCCTGTTTTATTGAATCTTCGATTTGCTCTGCCTCTTCCCTGAAACCTCCTGCCAACCTCTCATCATACAGGAATACTTCCTCGAACACCTCTGCGTCGAGTTTCTTAACGGCCCTTCCTCTAGCCGTTCTGTACCTAGGATTCCTCTTTTCTATACCCTCCTGACCAACCTCGAAGATGATGGTGTGGTGGTCGCTAGGCGTGTACCAATCGCTCACCCGCCACTGTAGGCCCTTGGCCACTGAATCGCTCACGTAAGTGATGTCAATATTACAGATGATCTCCCACCCCTTTGGAAGGTGTTTTCGCCTCCGGTGTTGACTAACACCACGTTTAGCCGCGAGAATACTTCTAGGAGTATGCGCCCTCTTGCATTCGTTTGTCGATTGTCCCATTCGACAGCCCAATCATTGAAATCACCTGCTAATATTACCGGGTAACTTTTATAGCTATAAAATAATTATTTTCAAAATTCTGGTGTCGATATAACATTTTTCGGGTGTCAATATATTATAGTTCTTTTCCCGGTGAGTTAATTTTTTCTGGTTTCACGTTTCTGGTTTCTGGTTTCACGTTTTCAGATATACGAAACATTTTTCATTTTCGATTTTTTCAGTCTTTAAAATTAAATCGTCTTTAAAATGGCAATATTGCAAAAATGAAGAATGATTTGATTTATTTGCACCTATTGTTTTCGATAAAAACAAAAGTTTATTCGACAAAAGTCGCATTGAAGTGACCGTGAACTTTTAGTTTCAAGGTCACTGAAGACTTTTGAAAAAGAATTAGCTGCGGAAAATTGCGGGGAATCTATCTTTAACTAGTTTGAAGTTACCAATTTTTGATCAAAATTATTGCTTTTAAAACTTTAATAACGTTCTAGTGTGTTTTTTCCAAAACATACATGCAAAAATTTTTTTTGAGCGTTCCTCTGATGTTATTGTTTACTTTTGGTTATGAAATTTGTCGACAATTAATCAACATTTACTTTTATATTTGATTAATTTAGTGCTTTCTTACTTATAATTGAAACAAGAATAAAAAAGAACAAAAAACTGCATATTATTCCGCTATTTCGTAAAGAAAACTTTAGTGAAGAGGCCAAGTACGTGAAATTACACTTACTATACGAAAAAAAAGTTTTCTTCGTTAAAATTAACTAGAAAAATCGAATATTTTAGTCGCCATCTTGAATCCGCCATCTTGGATTTAAAAAAATCAATTTTTTGATGTCGAATTCGGATTCAGCGACCCCGAAAACCCCCAGGAACCAAGTTTCTAAGACGGTCAACGGCATTCTACAGTTTTGGCCGCTTTTCATTAGATTCCGACCACTGTGCAGCGTTCGCTTAGCCTCACAAATGCACAACCTAGGACTGTCTCAAGAGATAGAATGTCGACTCTGTATGTCTTGCTTAGAATTAACACGTTTATCAAAGAGTTTTTGAGTCAATTAAAGACCTTCTTATTGCCTTCATCCGGAAGGCTGATAGTCTGCTAGTGGGGGACGTACACAATAGGCCTAACTTGGCAGCAGTGTTCACCATATGTGTTACGCCCTCACTCCTTAAAAAAAGTAAGATCCTGTAGATGTGCGAATTGTGAATCGGACCACTACAGGACCTTAAAAAACACTCTACTCAAAATCATCATTGGACACGGTTAGTAGCTGCACTCGTGAAAATCATTACGTAAACATATGGCAGAATGCTTTATTAACTTCCCAGTATAGGAAGTTATTGTAATCGGTCCGAAAATCGAAATCGAAAATTTCAACGTATTTTCATCTTTCAAGGTCCCAGGAACATTTTAAGCAAAAAATTGGGAGGAAGTACATATGTGTGTGTGTGTGCGTACGTATGTGGTCATTTTTTCCTGCACGATATGGCGCGAACCAAAAAAGATATCGAATTCGTTGAGGTGTCGTTCGAAGCGTATTAAACGAAATAAGATCTGAAAAGATTTTCATAAAATTCGGTCGTGCCCTTTTTTTGTTTAAGCGAAGTAAGTGATTTTTGTACCTGCACGATATAGCACGAACCAACCATGATACCGACTTCATTGTGTTGCCGATCGTAGCGTATTAGCGAAATTATAATCTGAAAAGTTTTTCATAAAATTCGGTCGAGGCGTTTTTTGTTTAAACGACGTTCGTGATTTTTGTACCTGCACGATCCCACGCGAACCACAAACTATATAGACTTCTTTGATGTGCCGAGAGAAAAATTTAACGAAAAAATGCACTGAAAAAAATTTCATAAGATTTGGTCTGGCCTATTTAAATGGAAAAACTTCAGATAAGTGTCAGAAAGCCCTTAAATATATAAGTTTTGCTAATATCAAATAAACTCGATCGAATGAGACCCGTTCTAAACGAAGTGATCTTTTTTGGTTCTGCACAGCGATAGCCATCCAACAAAACATCACTTGTCAAAATCCGACAACAAAAATTTCGTTACTCTTTACAAACATCATGAATTTTTCAAACCTTGGATTAGCACTTTTTGACGGGGAATTTCTGCGTGCTATAGTTGCAGGAAATTGCGGTTCATTCCGGAATTTTCAATATTTATCGAAAAATTTGTTTTTTTAGTCAAGTCTGACAAGTTTTTTTATTGGTTAGGTTAGGTTGAAATGGCTGCCCCCACCAGGTAGCCCACTTAGGCACGCCATTGGGCCCATTGTGATGCCATTCTAGTGTTCAGGCCATTTCAAGCCCTTTTAAGCTTTTGATAACGCGACAGAGTCTAGGAACACCAAAATTTTGCAGCTCGCTCAATCCATCAATGAAAGGTGAGCCAAGGAAGGTCCCTCTTTCCTTGCTAGGGCGGGACATGTGCAGAGAAGATGGGAGACAGTTTCTTCTTCTTCTTCATTACCACAACTTCTGCATAAGTCGTTGTTGGGAAATCGTAATCTTTCGGCGTGTGGGCCAAAAGGACAGTGGCCAGTCAGCACCTTTACCACATGGCTTATCTCCTTTTTGTTCAACTGAAAAAGAGATTTTGAACGCTTTGCGTCCAAAGTTGGCCACACTGAATGAAGAGTGCGAAACCAGTTCTGATACTAGTCAATTTCCCACTTGTGTGTAATGTATTACTATTTTGTAAGAAGTCAGTTCATTCTGTCTATGTACATCATACTGGGAAGTTCATCGTGTGGACCGAAGGGGTCAAACTCACATCCCAACTAGTTTTGATTCAGGCTGTCGCGCTGTTCGGCTTGACGACCCTGTCCTGATTTGGTTAATGGACTTCTAATAACGTCAACGTTCAGGCCAAGTACTCGTTATTGCTCATTGGAAAAAATAAATAAAGATGAAGATGACCCCCGGTTTTATACCTTTCCTGCCTATTGCACGATCATCGGAGCTACTGGAGTTTATGTAAAATCAGTCGATCCTCACAATAACTGCTTGCTTTTTAACTACCCATGTGGGCCTTCCTTGTTGAGTTATTTTTTATACTTACAATCCTTTGTTGTAAAGTTCTTGGTAGTTAAATATTTTATTTTAAGTTGGGAACGTAATTCTCCAGTAAAAAGCCAGAAGTGCTAAGTGCAAATTTGACGATTTTGAGTTTATTGCATTTTTGAATTCAGTATGTTATTCTTAATCATTGCTATAATTCTTATCTGAAACTGAGCTGTGGTTGCTGAGTTATTGAACCGGCAAAAGTGGTTTTGTGCACAATTCTGTATCTAAAAAAAACTTTGAGAGCGATTTTCTCGAAACGCATATTTTGCACGCACTTCTGGCTGTGCTGTAGAATTGTCGAATTCCTCACTTTCATATTTTGAATTGTTGATGTGGAGCAAGCAAGGGAAAGATGTATGCAGGACTCTTTAAGGGGGTAGAGCACAGTAACGGGCATTGTTTGTGGGTCATTTTCATTAATTTATTGCTAACTAACTAATAAAGTTACACTAATAATTTTTTTTTATTATCTTCCGTACATAGGCTGCTTTCGGCATCGTCAAATGACCGTCAATTAACTGCGTCGGCTGCAAAAATGAATGATGCCGTTTGCAGAACTGACTAGTTTTACTGCGAATTTGATGATTTCGACCACCTGACATTAAAATGATTGCAAGATGGCAGTGCGAATGTGCATTGCCGTACGTTCGGCAATAGTCAATTTGCATTTCCGGACTCTTGATTATCATCAATTGCAATACCGATCGAATGACTATCGTCTACTGCTCTGCAAATGACGTTTCCGAACGCAGCCATATTAAGAAACGTTTAAAAAAATTTTTGTTATGATATATGTTGCTATATTTCGATATATGTTGCTTCGCACATCCCTATGATTTTCACGCATTGTTGGATGGTGTACATGATTCTGCGAAAACAAGTCGTCTGAGACAAAAAAACCAAATATTCTCATCATCTATATGGTATTGGCTATCGCGTCACGTAGCCTTTTTTTAGCATTTTTTGGCAACGAGAAAGAAAATCTTGAATTATACATACGTTTTTTCGGCACAAATTTCATGTTATGATTGTTAATAATTATTGAACAAAACAAGATATTGACAAAATCCTACGTGGCGCCAGAGGCACTCATCCATAAAAGAAGTGTGTCAAATTTCAACTCAATTCGTTAATTAGATCTTGAGATATCATGTATGTACACCGTTTTGAAAAATATCGTTTCAAGAAAAACGCGTTTGAACATTGCACTGTGGGACAGTGTCACAAATTTCTGGCTAAAACGTGAAATCTTGATTATTTTGTGATGAAATTTCTAACTCGGTGGTTTTCGAGGTTGCTGATTTCAAATTTAAAGCCAAAAAAAAAGAATTTTTTGAAAATTAAATAGCACCACTATAAGAATTTAAAATTCGAACTTTTAAAATAGCCACCGGCCTTTATATTAAGGAACTCTTTAACATGAGAACTCCAGGGGCCAGTTCACGCAATTCGACGTCGACTGAAAATGACATGAAGCGAATTCAAAAACCTTTCTACGGTTAACTATGGTAAACTTTTATCGTTCAAACACACCGTGTTAACTCCCCTGGTTAACCATAGCAAGTTTTTTGAACGCGCTTCGTGTCGTTTTAAGTCGACGTCGAATTGCGTGAACTGACCCCCGGATGTAACGTAGCCCGCGAAATTTGAAGTCACCTTACTTTTTGTACAGACTTCGTATACATAAGCACCTCAAAAATATTTTTGATTTATATTTTGTTTGTGAATTGAAACAATGGTGCCATTAAACTCACATTTCCCACATATTTTTAAAATAATTCACTTTACACAACTGGCGACGAAAGGTTGCCACACCAATAGTATGCTTCCGTATATTTTTAGAGAATACATTATACAAATCTTCTTTCTAATAACACACCTTTGGGTTCGCTTAGTCATAAGACATTGAATCGAATATAACACTTCGGAAATATGTTTCCTCC
This sequence comes from Thereva unica, assembly GCA_949987705.1. NCBI lineage: Eukaryota > Metazoa > Arthropoda > Insecta > Diptera > Therevidae > Thereva > Thereva unica. The sequence goes on along the minus strand of OX465281.1, from coordinate 43,879,926 downwards.
TTTTTATATATCTCTACCAGAATGTAGACTCTACCATCAGCATAGAAAAAAAAAACCTACAACCCAAAAAAAGGACATCTGCACAAATCTGATTCCTTTAGATTGATTGGACATAGGCAAGAGAAAAGCTCAAGAAAAGGATAAGAGCTGAATAGAAATTCCATTACAATAATCCCATTAGCATAAAACGTTCTCTCTGTTGGGGGCACAATTGTGCCCTGGTCACCATCCATTCAGAAAAAAAGGAAAAACCTAGGATAGTAGGTATTTTAAGAAATTTCCTTTCACTTGATTTGAGATTTCGAAGGCTTTATCTCAAGTGACGATTCAAAGTAGCTTTCTTGAGCAGAAACAGGGTAACAGCTTTAAATAAGTGGATTCGGGGGTATTTTTATTTAGGGACAAAAAATCTATATATAAAGTCCTGATTGCTTTGGCTTTTAGGGCCTGCGAGGCAGCTCCAGGATTATTCTATTTAGGGCCAGTATAAAGTTGTAATCTCATTTTAACCAAACAGAATCAGCACTAAAATTTATTTTTAATTTTGAGTTTATCTTAGTTTGATTAGATGTTATTGCCTAAGGTGTATTGAAATTCATTAGAGTAAGGAATGATTATTGCTCTTTTGGTAAATTTGGATAAGGGAAAAATTAAGGCGTACTTTATTATACGGTGGTCCTTCGACAAATATTTACATAGGAACTGAAACATTTTTGTTCACTATTCATTTTAAGGACCATAGCCATAAACGATGATTATTCGTGATTTTTTCATAAACATCAAGCTAGATTATCCCCAATAAAATCTACAATTGGTGTTTAGATGGCTGGGTTGAAGGAGGTTGAGAGAAAATCATTAATAAAACTTAAGAATAAATCGGGTAAGCGTGAAATTTGAGATTTAAACTTAACGACGACCAAAACTAACTTGATTGACCGACCAGAAAGGAAACTATCAATCTATCTCTCTACCGAGTCGAATCCAATAGCCTAGAATTGACATGCGCAGGGTAACATGTTCTGTCAAATGTTTGGATATATTGATAGGAACAACAGCAAGACCAGACGCACCAAATCGATAAATACTTTGGTTGAGGTGATCTACTAAATCGAGATTGCCAGTAATTCTTTATGGTATGCAACCGTTTAGCCTGTAATATTTAATGGAAAAGCCCCAAGCTTAGGAATCATCCTTGGTACTAAAAGTCGGAAATATGGTTTAGGTCATGATGAAATGTCGATGTAGTAGTAGTACGCTTAGCTTTAAAGGTAAAAGAAAATAGTTTAGTTTAGAGAGGGCTTTAAAAGTTTATCTAGCTAGAACAACTCGACTTTGGGACAACCTTTCACAGTCACTATTCCCGAAGTCATGCAATATTCAAGAGTTATAACGCAAGGTTCATCGCCTCCTCTTTATCCATCTAGTGAGATAAGATCTTCTTGTCGTAAGCCTGGTGTGGGTGCACGTAACTTTTATGTATTTATTTTAAAATTTAAATATCCACAAATAATTTATTGATCACTAGCAATTTATTAATTCTGAATGTTTTTTAATGTTCATTTCTCATATTTTTCTTTAACATTTTTTAATCACTTGATTCTTACTTCTTATAAAAAACTTTTCTTTTTTAAAACTATCCTCTCGCGACACCCGCATGGTTTTATGGCCGATTAACAAGTAACAAATCTTTTCTATCCAATTAATTTTGTTACGGCGCTTGTGTTTCTAGCTAACCGTTAATCCCTGTTAACTTTTAACCTAACGGTCGATTGCGACGTAGAATTCGTGCGCCACACCTGGTTCTTAAGGGAATTTTAAATACTGCTACTTTGTCTTTCATATTTGATTTCAGACCGCTTAACAAAATATGCGAAAGTATATTATAAGTTGGGCTGAAGGGTGTCAGTCTGTCTGCCACTGACTGGACCGATTTTGATGAAATTTGCTACAGAGATAGTTCAGATCTTGGAGAAGACCATACGCGAGAACAAAAGGGTTGAAGGGGGTGAAATGGGGATAAATAGGTTGTAAGCGGGGTTTTATTTCTTTGGTCAGATTTTCGTCAAACTTACTACAAATACTCCTAACCATAAATAATGAAATACGTGTTTCAGGATTTTTCGAAATTCATTCCCTAAGGGGGTGAAATGGGATTGAATAAGTTGCAAGGGGAATTTTTTTCCTTTAGTCAGATTTTCGGCAAACTTAGTAGATTTTCTTCCAACTTTTGACATGGCATCTTTATATAGTAGTGACGTGGACATCCACTTTTTTGAAACTCATCACCTAAGGAGGAAACGCGGTTGAATAGGTCGCATGGGGGAATTTTTTCTTTAGTCAGATTTTTTTTGAACTATGTTTAAATACTATACATATATAGGGAGTATCAGCTAAAGTGTCTTGGCCTTGGATAGACGAACAAAAAATTGTATGGATGGGGGGGGGGGGGGGGGGGAGGGATCGTAATGGTTTACCCGCTAGGGCGTTTTGAAGATTTTTTAGTAGAGGTAGGTTTTCATATTACCATGTATTTTTGTCACCTCATTAGATATTTTAATGAATGAGACATCAATCTACGCAGAATATTCCCACCTATCTAAATCTGTAAAAGTCGAGGTTTTAACACACCCTCTGGTAGAGACCGAGTGCAGCGGCCCAAGCTTGTGAAGTTTTAAAGCTTCTCGCAGTAGATCGCTGTTGGTCGCAGTAAGACTCTCGTTAACATAAACTGGAGAGTCAGCTGTAAAGCCATCCAGCTCGCACAGTTGAAATCTCAGTTTATTGTTTACCTTCAAGGCGCGCATGAACGCCTTTGCCTCACGCTGCCCAGAGAATTTCACGATGATCGGTCCACTCTTCGTACGCATTCCAGCGCTAAGTCGAAATGCTTCAGTGTAGTTTGTGATTGACGATGATAGCAAGTTTGGTGACAATCTGCAGCAGGGAGTCGTCTGGCTTCGTGGGAATGCCCCGAATAATGACGTCACTAAGCCTCTGGTTACGTTTCAAGGCATCCACATGACGTATGTTATCAGTTAACTGAGAACTGATAACTTGCAGGTCTTCGGAGTGCGTTGATTCCAGCGCAGAAACTCTCGCTTGGAGGAATTCAATATTTTTACTAACATCAGCCAGCTGATTTTTATTTTGCTGCGTGATGAACTTGAGTCCTTCCGTTAAGCGATTTTCTATTCAGCGGAGATGTTCGTTGAAGGTCAACATTGAGTTACAAAAATCATTGATTTTAGACTCCGTAAGCCGCACCAAAGAATGATTTGTTCATCAATTTTCTTAGAAAATCGGTCTTCAAGGGCGACAAGTAGCTCCTCGATCGAATTTTCTCCCTGAATTTTTTCAGCTGACGTCCGAGCTGCACCTCTGGTCATAACGTGAGATGGGAATTGGGGATTCTTTTTTGACGACACTTTGCCGGGTAGAATTTTCACTTTATCAGACATAACGTTCAAAAAAATATAGTGAATAAACACGGCGAATAATAAGTACACAGATTACTAATTAATAAGTGAGCAAGTGGAATAATAGATTAAGTGGAAGAACAATTAGTCGGAGATAGCACGGAGCACGGGTAAAAGCGTCCTATTCATGGATCGATATTACTGGCTAAAACCTACACAAAAATTGTTATGCGAACGCCACAAAGTAGCACAGTAGCCCCTCGATTGTTTAGCCGCCACCGGCGTACGATCCAAGAAAACCCCCCCTTATACGGTCAAATTGGATGTACAACGGATAGCGGATGTACAATCAAAACTATCGATTGTGTCAGCCGATCAAAAATCATTGCGCGCATGGGTTTGATGCAAATCTGGAGGTACCTCCAATTTGACCGTTTATGGTGCATCCACACTACGCGGACTTAGGTCATACGCGCTTTTGCCTCTTTTTTTCATATGGAGTTTAATGCCTTTTTTTGCGATATTTTTAATAGCAAAGGCAGTACAGCCAAACTGCGCGGACCAAAGGCTGTGCTTAAAAAGGTACATTGTACGTCTACACAATACGGGCTTTTCAAAAGCGCGTATGTTTTTTCAAACAAAAATTGATTTGTTTTCTCAATTTGCTCACGATTCAGAACTCATGCGCGCTTTTGTCAGAGGCCGTACGGCGAAAAGCGCGTAGGATCTAAGTCCGCGTATTGTGGACGGCCCATTATGTGGGCCTAAACACTGACCCGCGAATAGGCCATTCGAATATAGCTACAGGAAGGCACACGCTGAATGCTTACGTTTTGGTAGTTGTGTGTCCACTGCAAGCGGAAAAAGCAAGGGGAATAAAGGAGAGGCAAGTAGGAGTTCGAATTATCAGTTATCTATAATTAAAGCTTAAAACATAAATACTAGGGATTTTTTAAATCTCAGAGACAGCAGATAGAACACAGATTGCGCGGGAAAGAGTTTCTCCAACTCTGGAAGAAAATACTACCTGGGGCCTGTGCCGTGTTTATAGCCCATATCCCGCGCCTTGTTCAACCCGTGGGGCCCGTAGCTCATGTTGGCTCGTGTAACCCGTGGCCCCTGTAACCCGTGGCTCCCGTGGTCCATGTGTTTTATTTTTGGTGCGAATAGAAACACCGTAAATGAAATATACTTCTTATTATTATTGAATCATTACTCCCAATCTCATCCAGCATCCATGAAAGCTCACCCAAGACACAAACTCTGCATTCAAGCTTTAAGCCAAAACACAAATCAGAACCTAAGTTTCAAGCTAAGACCGTATCCTCTTTCTAAAATGTTTCATATATTCCCACTTTGGATTGTCTTGAGATTTATAAGTTCTATGGAATTGGAATTAATGCCGAATAGGAGTTATTTCCGGTTGAGTTCCGCTTATGAATGTGGCCCTATATTTATTATCTGCGGAAAGCATTGTATATAAGCATCAGCATTTTTAATTCTGTGATCGTCAAGATTGATGGTTCTTCCTAATAGTTACTATCATTTTTTGTTTCAATCGTGGACTTAATTTTCATGTCATTTACTCCTAAAATAGGCTTTACTGAACTCTACAACTCTTGCAAAGATTTCCTTAACTCTTGCCCTTTGGGTCCATTAAAGAAGATATCGACTCCTATACTTCTCCCATACTTCTGCACTATTCTTTCTAAGAAAGGGACTTCATAACAACTACGTAGTGTTCGGTGTGGACATTAACTCCTCGCGAACTCTCTACATACAGTATACTACTACCATGCCTAGTACCAACTTCTGTATATCCTTATGACCAAAACAGGTGCCCGCTATTCTATCTTACAATGACGAATACAGCCAATCTGGTCGGGTTATTTGTTAATACTTTGAGCCGCGTGAGCTCGCCAGCGCAGTGGTAATATAATATGGCTCTTGATCCGTTAAAGTCGGCTCATACGGTCTAGTAAGAAGAGACTTTATCCCGTCAGTGTTAGGGTTTCATAAGTCATCCTTTTCTTGATTTTATTTTATTACAGTGTTCCTCGTGAACGGGTTTGATCTATATTTTACCATACGCAAGTGTACTTTTTTATATCACACTCTAACGTAGTAAAGTTTAAATAAGTTTAAGTAAATAAATAAATAAAGTCTGGTAAAACCTCAACCTGAAGCTGGCATCCATCAAAGTAATTGCGCTGCTCTATAACTATTGTTTCCCAATTTAAAATTCCCGTAATTCATTTTCAAACCCAGGACAGAGTAATTACCTTTTACCCCAAACCTTTCTCACTCTGGCCGCAAATTCGAATTACCTTCATCACCAGCAGCTAGTCGCCAACCTTTAACTTCCGAGGAAATTCAATTTTGCGGCAACATTAGTCGTTTTGAAAATTTTCATATCCACAGAACCCACCTTAACTAGACTATCGCACACTTACTAGGGCAATAAAAAGTCCTCCTCCTGCCATTATCCTTTCTCACAAGGAGAGCTTCGATACCATGAATATGACAGATATACATTCAGTCCTAGCAAAAGGGGAAGGTAGGGCATACAGTCCTAGAGAAGCATGCAGCATCTCTCTGTTGGGGGTGATAATGAGGACTAAGTGCAGGAAGGGACTCCGTCTGCCGTTGGCCGTATTTTGTCTTGTATCACGGAGATTGGCAAAGGACGTTCTAATAAAGAGGTTTACGGCCTTCTTCGGCACACACAATATGGAGTCGTTATGCTCGGAGGGAAGCTATCAGAGACGACTTGGGTGTGGTAACAACTCTTTTTAGAAGTTAATTTATTTATGGTTGGATAAGCCATTAAGCATATTGCCATTCTGCTCGGTCCTTGTTCATATTGTCAGCAGCCATTCTGGCCCAGAAAAATTCATTTCGTTCGGGGATGATTTCCTCTCCACTTGTTACGCAAGGGAAAATTTATAAGAAGTTAGAGCCGCCCTGCGCTGGCGTATGTCACGAAGAATTATCGCAAGGTAGAGTGGAACACATATTCGAGCCATATGAGGTGCTTATGAGCTCATGTTATTTTGGGCCTAGCTGTGCGTTCAAAGAGGGTGCGCGCCTTGGAGGACAACTTAAGTGCCATACATAAAAACATAAATAGAAATTGATTAAAGCCATGGGATGATATTCATTCCGTAAATCCTAGCAAATGGTTGATGGAAGATGCGACGCAAAAATAATTGCAAATGTTTTTAATGTGGAAGACTACATTACCTTTCTACTGTCGACGGTTCTACCATTGAGTGTAATGTAGGACACCAAGCGCTACTCGGAGAAGTAGATGAGAAAAGAATGAAAGGAAGAACTGCCAACACCACCGCTAGGTTTTATCGGCCCGGTAGTATTGCATAAAAACTACTGCGAAAAAAACCCTGACTTCGGCGATCGAACAGGAGATACCATCCTCGGCCAGATTAAACCCTAATGTACGCTTGACTTACTTGCTTTGCTTTTCAGAGTTTTACACATTTTATATGCCTTAGCCGCTTTGCCATTTGGCTGTGCCTCAAAACAAAGTATTGGTTAATTTGATAAGTTAAAGCAAAGCAAACCTGCAAAGCAAGCAAAGCGTAAAATGCGGTGGCAGGAGAAAATATAGGGATTATTTTTCTAAAGAAAGAAGCCAAGAAAGAAGAAAACACTACTAGGTGGGAAAACAAAGTACCACGTCACGGTGTGGATTCGAAATATGTACCTCAAGGATAGAAACTAGGCCCAGGCTGCCTAGAAAACGCAGTCCTATCGCCTCGTCTGTGGGACAGGTTCGCATAGCTTAACGTGAGAACTTCCGGTGCTCAAAGTGGCTGCATCTGCGAATGAGCGGAGAATGTCTCTCTATTACCGAGTTTCCATGGGAGTCGAGTTGAGTTGAGGTTGAGTTGAAATGACACTGCAACTCAACGACTCAACTCTATGCGTTTCCATGGCTGACTTTTCTGCCTGTGTACAGACAGCTGAATGTGTTACTTGTATTAAGCAAGTAGCTGTTTTTAGATTTGACGTAATATTTTTGTAATTATAAAATAGTGATAATGGACCGGCCGCGTTCCTAGCAGTTCGTCCAGTTCATCATAGAACTGGCATGTTTGTTTAGAATTCCCACTTATACGTTATTGGATTTTTTCGTTGCCGTAAATTGCTTTTTTAAGTTTTTCCATAAAACCTTTTTTCTGAAATTCATTTTCTATTAATTTATGTAAATATTTCCGTCTTTTTCCATCTATTAATTTTATAATAGATTTTTCTTTAAAAACATTTATTAAATATAAAGTTTCTTCAGACGTCCAAGCCAGGCGCGACATTTTGACTTTTTTAACATTTGACAATCCCGTTTGTAGTTGTGTGCGTGAACTCTGTTCAATCTACCTATTTTCGTTGAGTTGAGCAGAGTTGAAAATTTTTAACGAAAACTCTTGACTGCGACTGTTTCCATGGAGTTCAACTCGGGTTCAACTCTGGTTGAACTCTCATGGAAACTCAGTATATGAAGAATTGGAGAATGATCGCCTGCGAAGCAACAACAACAATAGCCGCGGGGATTTTACATTAGGTCATCCCAATTTAACGGGGAACCTTTTCAACCAGACTATATCCATCTCGTCAAGACCATCCCTGTATTTGCCACCGATGCACTTACCTGAACCTACTGTTGTAAAATTTGGCACAACATGGACAACAGCCGAATGGGATAAAAGACTACAAAGAATCAGCGCACATAACAAGGTGAACAAAAAGAAAAAACCTAAGGAAAACAAAGTATCTGGAAACTCCAAAAGAAGGACGGTCATTACAAAGGCTCCAAACGGAGGACCATGCACCTCGTCAGTTGATGTGTCAACATATCACCTCAAAGGTGCACCAGCACAAGCAGATCCACCCTGGGTGCAGAACAACACACCGAACACTCCTTAGTCCGTCCAATCCTGGAATACGCTTGCCCGGTCTGGGATCCCATTTCCGAAGTTAACAGGATCATGATTGAATCTTCAAAAGAAATTTCTCCTTTTTGCTTTGAGACATCTGCATGATCCGCACGATTTTCGAAGGCTGCCACCCTACAATGTCCGGCTCAAAGTTTTAGAGCTTATGCCACTGTCGGCGAGGAGAAAAATGCTTATTTCATGCCTTACCCTGGACATTATAAATGACAACCTTAAAGTACAGTTTCTATCGCGCATGATCAAATTCAATGATGATGTTCGACACACAAGACATACGAAACTTCTTAAGGAATACCCGCACCGCACTGAATATGGAAGAAACGAGCCCGTCAACAGATGTTGTATGGTCTTCAATAGCCATGGATCATGTTTTTCCCCTACAATTGATAAAATATCCTTCATGAAAAAACTTAGATCCCTAATTATAGCATGAATCCTTCCCACTAACAATTATCTTTAGCCAGTGTAATTTTTAAGACTGAATATTATAAGAAAAGTAATGTAATGTAATTTAAGTTAGCCTTGTTTGGCTTATATAAATAAATAAATAAATAACCTGTTTAGTCTTGGGTCAACAAACTATAGCGGCATAAGTGACTACAGGTTTAACGACCGTATTGTACATCCAGTACATCATTTGTAGTGTAAGGCCCCATGTCTACCCAGAAGCCTTTTGCAGGCCCTTGTGGATTTACTGATGATGTTATCAAGTAGAAGCGTTCCAGTTCAGTCGCTTGTCTAGCTTTACTCCCAAATATTTCGGAAGTTGATTAATATATTTTTTTCACAATCAAGGCTCTGTGAAACTAGTGCACCCAGTGCATTTTTAAATTACACCCCTATTCATAACTAACACCCCTATTTTAAACTGGGACCAGTGTCTTAGTTTTCTTACTCGTGCTTGTCATTGATAGTTTGTGACTATTCTTGTGGCTATCACTGTATTAATATTTTAAGCACGCAGTCACCATAAAAATCGGAAAAACTGTACTAAGCCTGGCCGACAACAACTCGAAGAACATGATACATATTTCAAAATCATTGCTACCACACCCCATCGTTAAGCAAAGCCCCCTTAGACTGGACTGCTAGTAATGCCATCAAATATTTATTAGATTTACAAACTGCACCCGAACGCAAAAGGCAAAAAAAAATTGCATTAAATCCATTTGCTATAAAAAAGGAAGTCCCCAAATCGAATTCAATGCACATGTATAGGTAAAAAGTAGTCTTTAAATAACATAAAAGAATTTTCTCAATTTAATTTTCCATAGATCTTAAAAAATTTCAAATTCTCCCCGACTCGCCGGGCTAACTTTTATGGAGAACTGCACTCCATTGTGGCTGATTTAATATTGAGTCTTCTTTCTTCCACAGGAGTACGTTTTGCTTAAAGCCTTCGCCACACACCCACACCTACACGTTTCGTCGTTATTCCTGGATACTTTCCAATTTTCTTCCGCCAAGAAAGGAAACCAAGTCTCTTCCGTAGAATGCCGACCAGACTAGCAGCGAATCAATTCATTCGTGGAAATATTTCACTTTCAATTCCTTGAATAAGGATGAGATTTAGAATTTACATGGAAGTTCGGTTGATATAAAGGATTTGCGGATAGGAAGTTTTTTATAATAGATTATTGACACATTTCTGAGAGGGTTGCTTTTGGCATTGGGGATGTTTTTTGAATGAAGTACCTTATTTAGGTAATAAAATATCAGATTTGTCATATTCTGATGGGATGAGTTTCTAAAAGTGGACTGTAATCTTAAGCTGCAGCTCTTGAATAGTGCGTTGAGATGGTGACAAGATTGACGGTAAACAACCGATGGCCTTAAAACATCTCATGTCTTATTTTAAACTTCGCTGGGTTATTTTTTAAAATATAATTTATAACCTGGGAACAATATCAGCTTAATATAGAAAAAAAGCACGAAAAATAAATTTTACGCTGCCAAACAACTTTTATTATAGCGAATATACAAACCTTCTGGCATACGCGAGCTTTTTAGATACAAAAAGTCACATTCTTGACATATCCAGCCAAGGCACCAGAACCATGCTTGCTATACTACTGTCTGGAGTTACGCAAGAACTGCTACCGTGGAGGCAGGAGATTTTTAATTCGCCTTTGTAATATTAGTGAGAGGCTCCCAGATTTACGGTATCCCCCACCTACAGATGCCCTAAACGTTATGTTATACCTTCCTCCTTTGAACCTTGTGGAAAGGGAAAATGCGACTATTCCAGCGCTCAGAATAAAAGAATCTGGATCTTTAACCGGAATTAGAGGAGGGCACTTTAAGATGCTAGACTCTGTAAATATTCCCACAGAAACCGACTTTCGCATGACCTCGGATCAACTTTACGAAGAACTACGAAGTCTACATTCCGTCACGTCGTGAATGGAATAATAGACCACATAGTATTCAAGATGCCATAAACTTCTTCATTGATGGCTCTAAGCTCGAGGGTCGAGGGGGAGGCGGAGCCTTCTCGTCGGAACTTGGGATTGAAGTCTCCTTCCGACTACCCGATCACTGCAGTGTTTACCAAGCGGAGGTTTTAGCCATACATGAGGCTGTCTTGCAAATCAATCAACAAGGCGACAGGAACCGAAATGTCTACATACATCTTCTCAGATAGTCAGGCGGCTCTGAAGGCCCTGCGCTCTTCCACTAATAACTCCAGAACTATCTCTGAATGCCGCAGATCTCTTAACGAGATGGCTCTGCAGTTCAGGACCCTACTCATATGGGTGCCTGGTCACCGAAATATAACAGGAAACTGTAAAGCTGACAAACTGGATAGGAAAGGCACACCCCCACTCTCCATCCTGGAAAAGAAAGGGTTGGTATGCCTTGGGCCACCTTTAAACTCCGATGCAAACGCCACACAATGCAGTTAGCAGAAAAGCATTGGAGGGATCTTAACAAATGCACCTTGGCCAAAACGACGTGGCCCTCTTACGATCTCAGTCGGACCACCTCACTGCTGAGCCTCGGTAGACGAGCCCTCTCAGTTACAGTAGGAGTGCTGACCGGACACTGTCTAATAGGGATGCCTGCGGCCCGCTTAGGTCTCGAAACCTACGACTTCTGCAGAAGCTGTCAGAATATAGACGAAGAGGAGGAAGTGTTAAACACCTTCTCTGTCACTGTCCAGCCCTAAGCAAAAGGAGACTTACCACTTTTGGTGAACCCTTCCTAAGCACGCTTGCGGAAATCCCGAAGTTTGGGATCCCGCAACTAAGAAGATTCATTACGTCCTCGAGGTAGTTTAGCGAAGAAACGACACTTCAACAATGGGTTTAAAGTGGGATCATTATGGCATCACAACGGGCCTATCCCTTTGGCCTAAGTGTTTGGGCTGTGCACCAGCATCTCAGCCATATCCAACCTAACCTAACCTACGGTATCCCCGATGATGATGGTTCTTGGAAAATGTTATAAAGAGTTTGACAGATTTCTTGTTTTTTCTTTTAATAAACAAAATTGAAATTCTTCTAATATTATTTTTATTAACAAAATTTAATTAACAAAAAATTGATGACCACCGTCAAAAAATTATAAGGTTAGGAAGTAGCAGTCAAAATAGCTACAACGTTTAAAGGCGTATTTCCAAATACGCCTTTATTTTTCTTAACCTAAAATAGTTCAAATTCTACAAGAAATCATTCGGACAACAGTTAAAATATTCGAAATGACTGATATTCGGAAGTCGCGTGGCGATATATGGTTTTCGCGTGTGGATATATCAATTTATGGGTTTTCGCGTTTCGCGTTTTGCGTTTCGCGTTTCGCGTTTTCCAGTGGATTTAGACACTTCCATATTTTAATTTACATCAATCATGACTGATGGAACTGATTGACGCTTGCTTGAACGTGTAATGGGCGCCATATTTATTTATTTATTTATTTCATATAGAATAGGGATGTACACAAGACTTACATCTTTTAGAGTACATAGAACAATAAATTGATAAAAATAAATTTTAATATACATATAAACTAATCTAAACTTAATAAACTAAGAAGAGGGGAAAGTAGGGAAAAGAAAGAAAATATCTTGAAGTAAAGATCATAGAGAGGAAAGAGAACAAAGAGAATGAAAATAGTAATAAAAAATTTTACTAAGATAGGACAAGAATATGTGGAAGTAAAGAAGAGAAAGATTAGAAATACTAGAGAGAAGAAGAAGAAAGAAAAAGAGATGCTTGCCTTCTGAATGCTGTGACTGTGCCTATTCTTTGGATGAAGTTAGGAAGACTACTCCAGAGCCTGAACGAGTGCACAAAGAAAGAACGACTACCAATTAAGGAGAAATGTGCGGGAATGAGAAATTTAATTGACCGCATGGATTGGAGGGGCGTAAGGAAGTCGGAAAGATAAGACGGACTGTTAGTACGGAGAACTTTATGCAGGAGGACCAATGCCATAACATCAATAAAGTGAAAAAGGCCGCAACCCAGCAAGGAATTTTGCACACCAGACACATGATCAGACCTCCGCATGTGAAAAATAAACCTTAAACAATCGTTAAAAGCAACTTGGAGCCGTTGACGGCAGGATGAATCGAGGGATATATATACAAGAGCACCATAGAGGAAATGAGGTAGAACGAGGGACTTAACAAGTTTGAGGCGAATAGATGGCGATAAAAGACTAGAATATAGCCAGAGTTTGCGTAAAGTGCCATAGATCTTGGAGATCATAAGTGAAACATGTTTGCAACAGGATAGTTTGGAGTTAATAACAATACCAAGATTATTTATACAGTCAACAATAGGAAGGGGGATATTATCAAGTAAGAGAAATGGGATGTTTTCAGTGGACAAAGAGCGACGACTAAGAAATAGTACTTGGGATTTATTAGCATTGAGTTTAAGGAAATTGAAAGGGCACCATTCATTAATTTGGGATAAAGTACTATTGAAATCCGAAATACAGAGTTCAAGCTGACTAGGAGGACATGATGTATACAGCTGGAGATCATCAGCATATAGATGAAAGGAGGAACGATGGATAACAGAGGGAAGATCATTGACATATAGCGAAAAAAGAAGAGGGCCAAGTATAGAGCCTTGCGGAACTCCCAAAGGCACAGGTAGAAACGAGGATTCAACATTGTTATGGCGGACACACTGAAGTCTATTAGAGAGAAGAGAATAGAAAAGTCGAATAGTAGAGGAAGAAAAGTGGTAGAGTTGGCTAAGTTTGGAAAGCAGAAGAGAGTGAACCACAGAATCGAAAGCCTTAGAGAAATCTAGAAGAACCAGAATCGCAATATCACCCTTGTCGATCGCAGAGCGCAAGTCAGTCGTTACCTTTAATACAGCTGTTTCACAGCTATGGGATCTACGAAAGCCGGATTGGAATTTAGAGATGAGGTTATTATATTCAAGATGTTGCAGAACTTGGGTATAAACAATTTTTTCAAAGCCTTTGGCAAGGAAGGGAAGAATACTGATAGGACGAAAATCTGTTAAGTCAGCAGGAGAGGACTTTTTAGGTAAGGGAATGACTCTGGCTTTCTTCCAAAGCGAGGGAACTTGAGAAGTTGCCAGTCAGTAATTGTAGATATGCGTGATAGATAGTTTCCACGATTAGTGGCAAGAGTAGCTTAAGAAAGTGGGGGGAAAGCTCATCACAGCCTATGCTATTGGAAGAAATAGGTAGCAATATCTCAAGGACTTCAAGCGAGTCGACACAGCGGAAGTTGAAACCATCAGAACTAAGTGAGTCAAAGCAGAAAGGGCTAGGAAAGGAGGTGGATGCAGAGGTAGGGGTAGACTGAATGAAAGATGAATTGAGAAGGTTCACATCAGCCTCAAACGGGACTACCGCAGGAGCATGAATGCCCAGCGAATGAAGATTAGCCCAAAGCTCTTTAGAATTTAGTTTTGGGTCAAGCTTACGAGAATAGCACTCACGCTTCAAAGATTTAACCTTGCTATTTATGAGGTTTCGAAGCTGTTTGTAGTCATTACGGTAACTGAGATTCCTAGTCCTGCGATAGCGTCTATACAAGAGCTCCCGCTGAATTATAAGGTCACGGACTTCACGAGAGAGCCAGGGACAAGGAGAGAAGGGACTACGTGCTCTTGTAACAAGGGGTACACATTGATCATAAGCAGATAAAATAAATGAGGTCAAGATATCGACTTTGGTGTCAACAGAAGTTGTGTTGTAGATAACACTCCAGGGTATAGAGGATGCGACTTCAGAAAGCAGGTCAGAACTAACATTCCTATAATCGCGATAAGAAAAGGAGGAAGGTGCGGAGCAGGGAAGAAAATCAAAACGAGAAGAGAGGAATAGGATATCATGATCAAGAAAGCTAGGAGGGGAGATTTGATTGAATTTTAACACTGAATCAATGGATGTAGCAGTAAGAACATCAAGTTGGGACGGGTTTAGACAGTATAGTAAGGCAGATAAGTTGGGAGTTGATTTAAAACATGTAAATCCAGAGATTCAAGAAAATGTCTGAGGGTGTTCGCACGTGTATTAGCTTTCAACAGATCAACATTAAAGTCGCCAGCAGCAATTATATTCTCAAAGCGGCGAGAAAGGCTAGAGACAATATTGTAAAACTCCGCAGCGATATGTCTGGATTGAATAAATTAGGAGGACAGTACCTACACATTGATCACAACACAACTATCGCCAGCAGACTTTATTTCGACAGCTATGAACTCAAAATGAGAGCCACTAGACTTGCCTACCACTCTAGACGAGAGCGAAGATATGGCAACACCACCAACGGTACGATCAATGCGATGGTTACGATGCATCGAAAAATTTGGAAATGAAACAAAGGATGAGGGAATTTCTGGTTTCAACCAAGTTTCACTTACCAGAAGGACGAGCATTTTCGTAAGTTCAAACATATACATATCTCAGCTCCTCCATTTTATTTTTAAAACTCCTAGCATTCAGAACGCATAAGTTCAGCCCAGAGGATGAGGAACAAAGGATGTTAAGTAGCATTCCCTCAAAGTGCACTCGATCAGCAGAATGATTAGTAATAGTGACTAATAAGATGCACAGCCACAAGCACAAAAGCAAACATGAGATAGAATATAAGTACGAGAAGAGAAAAGAAAAGAAAGAAGGAAAAAAATATGTAGAGATCATAAAAGAAAGAGTTAACTTATAACTAAAAATTAAATGTAAAATCAAAACAAAATTAATTATAAATAAATGTGAAAAAGCAAGAAAGAAAAAAAAACATTAATAATAACAATAACAATAGTAATAAAAATAATAATAAAAATAATAAAAATAATAAAAATAATAAAAATAATAAAAATAATAAAAATAATAAAAATAATAATAATAATAAGTAGTATAGCAAAGAGAGTTCGGGATCACTTTCAGATTTCCATAGGAAAAAATCTTTTAATATATCATTTTTGATACCAAGTTTCCTATAACATACTTATCTGGCATAGAAAAATTAAAATTAACTTCAAACAAGCATCTTGAACAATTTTTACAATATTTTTCCTTATTCTTAGTGAATTCATTTACTCAAGTTTCCAAACAACATAAATAATAAAAGATTAAAGAATTTGAGTTAACTAAAACCGCAAAAATATTCCTTATGTTTTCAATGATAAGTTGAGACTTAAAACCGCATTTCCTCATGCATTCAAAGATAACATAAACTTAAACGTGAAAGTATATTATCAAAACCTTCTAATATATAATTTAAAAAATTATTATGTTAATAAATGTTTTATTGTAAAATATTTTCATGTTCTTTTACTTAAATTTTTGCTGAAAATAAAGTAGAAAAAAGGTTATAAAACACAAGTTGCTGGTTTAACATAAAATTTATTAAGTTTATTTCTTATGTACTAGAAATTTTCGAATAGCAAATACATTTTGTAGAGCACATTGTCCTTTATGGGTGAGACATGAAAACTCTTGATGTTTAAATTGAAGCCATGATAGTTTCGGACATTGTAATTCACCCTCAATATCAAAAATGGTTGCACCGTCTCCAAGAAAATCCTTTACCCATCCGGTTTTTTCAAAGCCCTTGACATAAATATTTTTTTCAGCAAGTAAAGGTGCTACAACAGTGTATAGGTAATGATATGGAACATACCCATCATACCATCCGAAACCATGAAGATTGTGTTTTAACCAAAAGACTTGTTTTTTTATTTTGGGTGTTAAGTCTTCAAATTTAAAGGGTGGTTGGAAAATAAAATGTTGAAGCTTATCATCCGAAGAAAGAATTGCCAGCTCTTTAACAATAAACTTATTTAGATGGTCCTTGAATCCTTGGATATCAACTATTGCAGCCATATTTTTAAATAACTTTCTTAACTTCACTAGTGAGCGGATTATACTCGACTATTCGATCGTGGATAAGTAAGCAGTAAGCTGTTGTTTTCGATGGAATATTAGTGGAGGTTTTGAACTCTAATTTTATATCTACAGGACCCGTTTTGATAGCTTCATTTTGATGAGAACAATCGATAACTGCAATTGGAGCGTGTTCGAGAAATTCTTTAGCTGAGAGGAGAGGTTGCGGTTGACGCCCAAAATAGGACTGTTGAAATTTCGCATACATGTTATATAGCAGGGCATACCGTTCTCGATCAAATTTCAAATTTAAATCATCGTATGGATAAGAATCAGAATTTAGGTGTACTTTAACATTAGTAAGGTTACAGTGATCAAACTTGCTTGCATCTTTTTTCCTATTATCTTTACGATCTGTTTGTAGGGCTAGTATAACATATCTCGGCTTTTCTAATTGTGCAGATATTTTAACTGACCATGTGTGATCAGTTGTTATAGGTAACAACGGGTATTCGTACACATCCCAACTACGGAATGGAGTTTGAATTGGACGTCCACTTTCAACAATTTTCAGCAATGAAAGCTTCTCATTGTCTGCTACAGATATATGTGGTATTTTCCATTGCAACTTGAAAATGTTAACAGCAACTTCATCGGTGGGAGCTATAACAGCATTCTCATCTGTTCTGCTTCGAATTAAAATTAGTTCATGTTTAGCGTTTAAAATGATTTTTTTGTAGTCTTCAGCAAATCCTAACAACATATTAAGCGGTACACAGAAATTGAAGAACAACTTTTCAGGTTTCATGGATTCTGAGGGCGACCAACCAGCATTGTAAAGCATTTTGCTTTCATTTTCATTTAACGAGATATAGTTCTTCAACGTTGATACAATTCCGAGGTTTCTTGTTCGATCGATTTCCACTCCATTTAATTCGTAGCGAATTTCATCGAAAAGAAATGAGAAAACATTGTTTGTTAGGCTTGCATCAGCAGATTTTGTCCCATCAGTCTTAGCTACAGAGCCTTCAATATATATTAGACTCTCACTAGGTAGAATGTACAAATCTTGATGTTGTACTACAATTCGAATCTCATCACTGTTTTTAAATGAAGTTAAAAATGGTGAATAGCTGTGGTATTCTACTTTTGATACACTGTTATCATAAGAAACGTCTCTGTTAATATTCAATATTTCGCTCATTTTTTTAATTTAAGTCCCAGAGATATTAAAAATTGTCTATTAGCTGAGCTTAATTTCGGTCTTATCCTTGGTAAAGTATCTAAATGACTGGAGGGGTGAACAGGTTTTTCTATCCTTTTATTATCACTGTCTCTGTTATATATCAACATGTTGAGGTCTCAAATGTAATCTAACAGTAATGGTTTCTCCTCTAAAGTTTATTAGGTCACCGTCTTGATCAACTAATTTCAACACAAGCGAACTTATCCGTTTAACATTCACTGGCAAATAAATAACATTTTTAGGCACCTCAACTATTTTATAGCCGGGACCCACTTTAGGAGAAAATTCGTGAAGTGTGTGAACTGGTGTATTATTTATGAATGACCCTGATACAAGGTTGCACTCAACACGAATCACATTAATTTTAATTATATTAACGGGTAAATCCGACACATTTATTATGTTAGGGTCTAATTCACGTTTACTAAACCCTAGCAACGGACCAATAGAGCGTGCTTTATTAAAATTTATTTTTTCTGTACTCTTTATTTCAGTTTTTAAAGTGTTATTGTTAGCTACAATAATAACTGATGGTTTGGTTTTAGTTTTAGTCAAATCTCTTTTAATAAGAGCTGCAATATCATCAATTTCATATGACCCATCTGGAATTTGTATAAGTTCATCTCCTACATGAAATAAGTTATTTCTTCCATCTACATTCGGTATTGAATTATAAGTTTGTAAATCAATCAAGCCGCAAACATAGTCTGTATTAAGATCTAAAGGTGGGAAATATTCAGCTGTTAGTACAGACGAATTTCCAGTTAAAGTTAGTGTTAACGACATGATCAAATGGTAAGTCTAAATGAAAATGCTAATGTAATAGGTTTGAAGGTTTTATTTATACTTATATATAGATCAAATGTATAAATTAAATTGTCTTAGAACGATTATAAAGGAACGTTAAGCACAGATGTCCACAATTTACAGAATTATAATTTTGATATGCTTCATAGTTGTACACTATGTTATTTCCTAAATACTTTAAAAGTTCTTTTGGTGGTTGTAAGTTTCCGAAACTGTCGAAGTATTCAATATCAGTTCCTTTTTTATGGTATGCTACCCAGTGTGTCCCCCGACCTATGGAAGAATCCAAATTGACGATCCCACATTCATTTCTTCTAGGTCTTTTGGGAAGCTCATCAATCATAAAGACTCCTCTGAAGTGTGGTATGTATTGAGCATGCTTATATAAATCGTATTCGTTTAATGGACGATTGGGTAGCGTTCTCAGTAGTTTTTTGTCGATGGATTTAGGTAAAGTCCTAACCCCTTTCTATATGGTTTTAAATATAGACCTTTTCCACTTTTCCCTAAAGCTATTGCCTCCATTGTCTGATTATGACGTTTATTTTCCTCCAATTGTTGTTTAGCCTTACTTGCATCATTAACAGCTTTTACAATTCCAGCTGTACCACCTGTTAACGCACCTAAAGCAGAAAGTCCTGCAAAAATGGGGATAAGAGGTAAAACTCCTCCAGTTCTTGGTATAGGAATAATACGAGGTGGTTTTGTGCATTTTCTCTTTCCTCTAAACACATTTCTGGTAGCACCAAGAGCGAGTTGTATAGCTTCCTTTAAAGAGCCTGGCTTCTTTGATTTCAATATATTTCGTGCTTCCCGAACTCCTTTTTGTAATGTTAATTTAATTTTAGGTTTTTTAGTTGAACGTTTTGCTTTTAAGCCCATCCCAAGTTTAAGTTTTGTCTTCATAGCGTTTGTTACAAGCCAGGCATTAAGTCGTTCACCAAATAATGCGTCACTAGATTTTACTCTCCGCCACGCTTTTTCTGCTAATATTCGATCAGCGATATGACGATCTTCAATATTTTTATGTTTGTTATATGCAATATCGTGCTCTTTGCAGGCGGCGTCAAGAGGATTTATACCAGGATCACCTCTAGCTACTCTTTCTAACAATTTAGTACCAGGACCGCAATACTGATAACCAGGCAAATGCAATTCGAAAGGTAAATTGCTTATTGCTGTGTTCAATAAACCTTTCCCCTTATATATTTTATGTTGTGGGCGGTTTTTATTAAAATTTTTCTTATGATCTATCATTCAGCGAAACGTTTTGCAAAATCTATGTGTGTATTCTAGCTTCGATACCTTAAAACTAATATAAAATTGATGGATTCAAGTATATATATTAGTTTTCACTATGAAATTCGTTAAGCAACAAGTGTCTTTACCAATTAGAAATATAGACATAAAATCAGAGGAACTTAAACAAAAACACGGATCATTATTACCCCATACTATAAGAGCTATCGTTGCAGGACCTTCTAATTGTGGTAAAACCAATCTTATGATCAGCCTTATCGAACAACCGAACGGACTCAAGTTTGAAAATATTTATGTCTATTCAAAGTCATTATATCAACCAAAGTATGAGTATTTGAAGCAACTTATAACACCCATATCCGGAATGGGTTTCTATACATTTTGTGAAAATTCTAAAGTAATTTCACCAGAGAAAGCAAAATTAAATTCTATTTTCATCTTTGATGATGTTGCATGCGACAAGCAAAACAACATACGATCATATTTTTGTATGGGACGACATAATGGCATCGATAGTTTTTATCTTTGTCAAACATACACACATATACCTAAGCACTTAATTCGAGACAATGCGAATCTTCTTATTCTATTTAAGCAAGATGAAATGAACTTAAAACATGTCTATAATGATCATGTAAACACCGACATGCCCTTTAATACTTTTAGAAATGTATGTGCAGAGTGCTGGAAGGATAAATATGGCTTTCTTGTGATCGATAAAGATAGTCTAATAAACAAAGGACGCTACCGTAAAGGATTTGATTTGTACATTATGATATAAATACAATAGCTTACTGAAATACTTATTAGACCAGTTTAAGCAGTTAACAGACTCGTTAAAGCAGTTAACAGACCCGTTAAAGCAGTTAACAGACCAGTTAAAGCAGTTAACAGACCCGTTAAAGCAGTTAACAGACCCGTCAAAGCAGTTAACAGACCCGTTAAAGCAGTTAACAAAAAATGGTGCGCAAAGGAAGATCTGAAGTGAAAAATAAAGAAGAAACTATAAGGAACATTATAAAAACTGGAAATATCATACGAAAGAAATTTCGGGCTATAAAAACCGGAAGAGATGAAACAGAAGCTCAACTAGAAGAAACATTTAAACCTATAACAAACCCGTTAAAGGAGTTCGTGACAAAAGTGAAACAAGAATCAGATCATGAAATTAAATTTGAGCCCAAGGAAGAATATAATGAATATGATAATCTAAAGTCAACTCCCAAATCCACTTTTCCAAAAATGGAACCTACAAGTACACCACTAAAACATAAACAATTATCGCGTATTTTCCTTTAATATCGTGGATTTAACGTTTGTTACTTTTTCCCGGGCGGGAACCCTTCGTAGGCCATGGAAGGCGACGAAATCTGTATACGAGATTCCCTGTCATAATATTTCTTTCCTCTCTTTTTTTTTTTTTAAATAAACTTGTTTGCGGAGAGCGGAATAAAAAACATATCCTTTTTCTCAAATGCCTTACACATATAGCAAATTGCAAATGCTTAGTAATTTATTATAATATTCACAACTTCTTAACGGTATGAGCATCTTTATGCTACTTATTTGCTTCCCTACTTAATCCGGGCCCTTCTAACTAATATTATCTTTCCTAGACATGCAATTTAAATAAATAATACATTAATTAAGAGGAATAACTTAAAGACTATGTAAGCATGAATTTGACCAATATGGATAATGAATTATATAAATATAAATATGTAATATAATAAATATAACAGAATAAACATAACTTGTAATAAGGTTCTTTTCTCTTTTCTATTATTTTATTTTATATATATATAAATTAGTATGTATCTTTCTTATCTGGAAGTCCCACGGTGGTTAGTTGTGCGGTGTCTGCATATGGCGTTGATTAATTTGCTTCCTCCAACAGGTTAAGCTTTTATTAAATTCCATATGTCTCCTTTTCCCTGGAGCATTATATAATTAGGTACATTTTTTTTTTTTTTATTATGAGTGTACTACTCATATTTTTTTTAAACTCTGACACTTTTATTTAGAGTAACTATATATATATATTAAATGTTTTAAACTTTACTGGAATTTACTTTTCTAAATTTTACTTTTTTTTTTTTTTGTTCCACCATAGGTCTATCCTCTTTGCAAGCTGGCACGAGAAGAAGGATCGGTTCTCTATTTTCTCGCCACGCGGCCTTTTTCGAAGACTCGGCATTCGAACTTCCGCTCTGTTCGAATCTTACAGGTTTTTAAGTGATTGGGTATTTTAATTGTTAGGTCTAATTAAAATAAATTTTTTTTTTTTTTTGTAATATTCATGTCTGATTTGTTATCGATAAATTTTGTAATGTTCATACTTGTTTACTTTGAAATAATTTTGTGTTTTACTAAGATTTCATTTAGGGCTTAGGGCATTTTTAATATTTTGCTTTCGTAGCAATTTTGATACGCTACATTTCCTCCGAACCTGGGGAAAAAAAATTGTGCTTCGCGAATCCGTGTTAGTACAATTTTTTTTTTTTTTTTGTATATTAACTGAGTCGGGAGCTATACGCTTGCCGTTCTTAATAACAATGGAAATACACGATTAAAGGGATTTATAACTTGAGTTGAGTCGGGAGCTCTACGCTTGCCGCTCTTAATTATAATTATTGGAATGACGATTATAAAAGGATTATTAACTTGAAAAATATATTATTTAGTAAATACTACTTTTTAAGATCCTTTATGTGCCATTTACCAATATCCACCCCATTCCTATCTTTCAATCTATAACACAGGTCAGAAATCTTTTCAGAAACTGTGCATTCATCGCGGAGAATCCCTTGGATTTGTCCGAAAGTACTTAGTTTCTTTTATATACTGTATCTATGTGTATAATTTGATAATCTCTTCATTATATATTTTAATAAAATGACTCGTAATACATTTTATAGAGAAATTTAGATTTACTGATCGCTTACAAAATGCCCTTTAAATGCACGTGGATTCTACAACTAAGCAAAAACTTTAAACAATAGGAAAACAAATTAATTATGAATGTTTTGTTTATCATTTAGTAAAATTGCTTGAAGCTACAGAGGATTCTAACTTTATTTTAATTTAATAAAAACAAATCGTTTGCATATGAAAAATACCCTACGCAAGTGCAAAAAATTTTATTTTAAAATTCTATGGAATGGTTTTTTTTTTTTTTTTTTTTTTTTTTTTTTTTAAATGCCTTAACCGTATTTTTTTTTTTGATATATTAATTTGTAGCTAAATTAAATTTAATTTGTCTTACGATGCGCAAGCTTTAGTTCTTTTATCCAAATCTTATTGTTAAGGGATTCACCAGTTAAATACAAGAATATTACCAATCCTAAATTAACAATAAAGAAGGCGATTCGTTGTGGAAGATCCAATGCTTCTAATAATGGATATACCCAAACACCAGAAACGTGTTTTATAATAGGAAGACAAACTAAATATCCTGCCATAAACAATAGAAGGTCTAGTAATCCTTTACGACGTTTAGGATATTGTCTATAGGAGATAAACATCTCTAGCACAATAAATACCATTATATTTGTGTGCATAACATGATTAAGCCAACTGGGAAAGAATCTGTCAAACGCTTTTGGGAAGACCAGCTCCCTGTCTATAGCCATTACTGTCCAAAATGATATACCAACGTTTAGTGCTACAGGAAATGCTAGTGCTGCCAGCAAATAATCTTTTAACTGTCGTATAGTAGGCGTTTTCTTTGGTGCTACTTCGTTTGTTCCGATAAAATCATTCAAAAGACTTATCGTGAAGTAAATTGCTTGGATAAACGTATCTAAAACAGTCAGGTACTTGAATTTCCCTCCGAAAGAGTTTCCCATTCCGTGGAACCTGGAGCCTACCGGAATTTTAACGTGATTGAAATCGTAGTAAATCGCGTACCAATAATGTGTGGCGGCAATTAAATGCATAATTGTTCGTAGAGCGGGGAGAATACCGCGATCCCACGTATAACTTGCTCTTGATCTCGACATTTTCTATCAATTAAATTTCTTTACGCACAGATAAAATTTTAGATAATTTACTAAATAAGATCACCAACTTTTATTACGGATATTTAGGACATAAAAGATTCAACACAATGAGAGCTGCCAACATTCGTCTAAAATAAACTAACAAAATTTTAAATGTCTACAAATTGCGAAGTACATATATTAAAACGTCATGTCACTTCACTTGGCTATACGTAAATATCCCACGCAAATAATAGGCGTTAACTATTTAACGACCAAAATTAATCACAATCAGAAAATATGAACTTTCCACTTATACCGCGCATCACTTGTTATCATTATCATGTGGGTTACATAAGTTACCCATACTTTCTATTCAAAACTTTATTTATCTAAATTCCGATCGCCTCTTCCTCATGTTATCGCCCTCAACTATGATATTGCCTTCAAAACAAAAGGTATGGTCAAATTAGGATCGGTTGAAATAACTATAAACTGAAGCAGGATTAAAGAAACAAAGGAAATCTTCTTGTACCTAAAAGGAATACTTAAAACAGGATCTTATCATGATGGCATGACCATAAAACAATCTCTATGAACTCACTGGGCGCTTAGACTATAAAGTAGCACAAAATTTATTAAATTTAGAAAAACTTTGAGGAAAACCTTATAATTTCGACGTGTAATAATAAGATCACAAGTACTTTGGAACAAAGGGATGGATATCGAGTTGATAATCCTGACAATAACATAAATTTAACTCAAAGACACTAAAATGGGTACTATTTTCTATTTTCAATGGTATTTGAAGGTAACATTAAATCTGAAAAATTCTTACATGCTTGCATCATAAATGAATCACAATATGTCGCCAGTAAGTTGACTATCGATTGCAATATTTACAAAATTTAATATCACTTTGTGTTACGGGATCTGCCGCAGCAGCCCTGCCTGTCATCACTTTGTTTACTTCATTAAAAAATTACAAGCACTACGGATTAATTGGACCACGGCGCGATCTGAGGCTCTGGCGCACTTAGCTTGACTCCATCCAGCATTACCTTCACTTTATTTGTTACTAATTTAAGTAAATATCCAATCACTTATTTTATACACCACTACTTTTAATCATTCCGAAGTACACGGATCTATCGGACTTGCTTGCAACTTCGACCCAACAGACGGAGATTTGGATGACACTGACACCGGAGCCCACACTGCAATGCACGGTTTACTACGATTTTGCTTGGCCAAGAATGACAGATTGATAGATAGGTTAAATATTGGTCGTTGGCACATAAATATGAAGTCAGGGAATTTACGCGTGTTTGATTATAAAAAGAAAAAAAAATCCCGGACGAGCCCCCAAATTTTATCGCGTATTTTCCTTTAATATCGTGGATTTAACGTTTGTTACTTTTTCCCGGGCGGGAACCCTTCGTAGGCCATGGAAGGCGACGAAATCTGTATACGAGATTCCCTGTCATAATATTTCTTTCCTCTCTTTTTTTTTTTTTAAATAAACTTGTTTGCGGAGAGCGGAATAAAAAACATATCCTTTTTCTCAAATGCCTTACACATATAGCAAATTGCAAATGCTTAGTAATTTATTATAATATTCACAACTTCTTAACGGTATGAGCATCTTTATGCTACTTATTTGCTTCCCTACTTAATCCGGGCCCTTCTAACTAATATTATCTTTCCTAGACATGCAATTTAAATAAATAATACATTAATTAAGAGGAATAACTTAAAGACTATGTAAGCATGAATTTGACCAATATGGATAATGAATTATATAAATATAAATATGTAATATAATAAATATAACAGAATAAACATAACTTGTAATAAGGTTCTTTTCTCTTTTCTATTATTTTATTTTATATATATATAAATTAGTATGTATCTTTCTTATCTGGAAGTCCCACGGTGGTTAGTTGTGCGGTGTCTGCATATGGCGTTGATTAATTTGCTTCCTCCAACAGGTTAAGCTTTTATTAAATTCCATATGTCTCCTTTTCCCTGGAGCATTATATAATTAGGTACATTTTTTTTTTTTATTATGAGTGTACTACTCATATTTTTTTTTTTTTTAAACTCTGACACTTTTATTTAGAGTAACTATATATATATATTAAATGTTTTAAACTTTACTGGAATTTACTTTTCTAAATTTTACTTTTTTTTTTTTTGTTCCACCATAGGTCTATCCTCTTTGCAAGCTGGCACGAGAAGAAGGATCGGTTCTCTATTTTCTCGCCACGCGGCCTTTTTCGAAGACTCGGCATTCGAACTTCCGCTCTGTTCGAATCTTACAGGTTTTTAAGTGATTGGGTATTTTAATTGTTAGGTCTAATTAAAATAAATTTTTTTTTTTTTTGTAATATTCATGTCTGATTTGTTATCGATAAATTTTGTAATGTTCATACTTGTTTACTTTGAAATAATTTTGTGTTTTACTAAGATTTCATTTAGGGCTTAGGGCATTTTTAATATTTTGCTTTCGTAGCAATTTTGATACGCTACACAATTTTCTTTAATGTCAGAAGATGAATTTGCAACACCTATTCACTCAAGAACTTTAGTTGAAAGAGCTGATAGAACTCTTAATTTATCCACTGGATTGGCTGATAAATATTTTCAATGGTATATTGAAAAAAATCCAAAAGTTGATTACACTTATGGAGTTTACTTTGATAATAATAATAATGAATGGAAAATTGGAGATTCAAAGGTTGAATATAACGAAGATAATTTTGTTATTAAAGGAAAGCCTTACACAATAACACTAGGTTTACTCGAACTTCTTTTTATGAAAAAACCTTCTAAAAGTCTATATACTAAAGATGATTTGTCAAATTATGAGACTATTCTAAACGATACTAATGCTCATAGACGAGGATATTCGATGGAAGAACAAATAAAGGGGAATAGAGGTTCTAAGTACAGGGAAATTATTAGCAAGTTTTTATATCGCAAAGGAATGGGTTTAATGCATTTACCTAAGAATAATATTGATCATATTTATTGGGATGATCCAAATGAACTCGTAGACCGATTGCGCCTTCTTATTGCTTCCTAGCATGCTGGGAACAATAATAATCATAATGAAATCATGTCAATAACTGAAGAATTAAGAGAAGCTAACGTTATAGAATAAATACAATGCATCTTTCATTTTCGATTTTAATTAGATCATGAGCGTTGACAAGTTCGGGAGATTTTCTAAGCAATCAAAATTAGGACCAGTTGGTGAGAGGGGTCCAAGAGGTTTACCTGGGGAGCGAGGTCCACAAGGTTCGCCTGGTATAGGATTCCAACTTACTTCTGATGGCGATTATGATCTTAATCATAAAAGTATTAAGAATCTTAAAAATCCTGAGGAAAATGAAGATGGTGTAAATAAATTATATGTTGATAAATGGGCGGACTTAATTAACACTACCATACAAGCGTTAAAAGAATTAACAAATAGAACCCTAGTTGAAGAATTGCAGAAGGAAAGAAATAATTTAGAAAAGGAGTTGATACAAATAAGAAAAAATATAGAAAAAGAAATATAGTAAGCATATATAATATAATAAAAACTACAAATGAAAAAGAAAAAGTAGAAAATCAGCAGTTTGCTAAGCAGTCAGTAGAGGATTCACAAAATAAGTTAAAAGCTCATATTGATGAGGGATTGCAAAAGATTTGGGATGCTTTAAAAGGATTAATAGAGGTGGAATCATTAACAATTTCCAAGGGAATATCTCATGAACCACCTCATGATGAGTAAAAGACAAGTTGTAGATGAATTACATAAATCAGCACGCAAAAATTTTAAAAGGCGACGTGTTATTATTAAAGGACTGGACGACCTCTGGCAAGCAGATTTGGTTGAGATGGGTGTCTACTCTCAACAAAATAATGACTATAATTTCGCGTTGACTGTCATTGATACATTTTCCAAATATGCGTGGGTTATTCCTGTGAAGAGAAAAACTGGTGTTGAAGTTGCTGGGGCAATGAAAACTATTTTTGAAGACGGTAGAATACCAAGAAATTTACAGACTGATGATGGAAAGGAATTCTTTAATACTAATTTTCAAAACTTGATGAAGAAATATAAAGTTAATCATTATTCAACATATAGTCCTTTAAAGGCTTCAATAGTGGAGCGATTTAATAGAACAATGAAAGGGATAATGTGGAAAGAGTTTAGCATGATAGGGACATATCGGTGGATTGATATAATAAAGGATTTGGTGTTAAATTATAATCGTAAAAAGCATCGTACGACAAAAATGAAGCCAATCGATGTCAACAAATCAAACGAAAAGCAAGTACTTTTAACAGCATATAATCATATAAAAGTTACTCATCCATCTAAATACAAAGTTGGAGATTTAGTTCGAATAAGCAAATATAAGCATGTTTTCGAAAAAGGTTATACACCAAATTGGACCACTGAAATATTTAAAATTCGCAAAATACAGCTTACAAACCCAGTAACATATCTTCTAGAAGACCATCAGGGGCACCCCATCAAAGGAGGATTCTATGAGTTAGAATTGCAAAAGACAAAAAATCCACACGTTTACTTAGTAGAAAAAATCTTGAAAAGACGTAGAGATAAGGTTTATGTTAAATGGTTAGGGTTTCCATCAAAAGACAATTCATGGATTAATAAAAAAGATGTATTATAATACAAAAAAAAAATACAATAAAATAAAATTATAGATAATATTACAAAAGTTTTTGCTTTTTCTTATTTAATATCGGGTTTAAAATTTCAGCAGTTTCTCTAATTCTTCGGTTGAAGCGAAATCGATCAACAGCATACTCTTTCCATGGCCCCTTTCTAGCAGTCTGGTAAGCATACCTCCAAACATACATGATGTGTACTTCCGGTGTTAGATTAAATCGCACATTTTTAGACATAGTCAACAGTTAGGTTTGGTAAATCTCTGATAAAGTTTCATAAGTTTTTGAACTTCTTGTTTACGTCTCCAAACAAAGTAACATTCGCACGTATCCGGTCCCTCTATTGCATTATTATTAGACCAAGGGCAACTTATGTAGTGATTCCCAAATTGAGATTCTATTTGTTTCATATTTTTGTATGGTTTTAAAAAATCATTATATTTTTCAACTTTTTCTTTATGCTCATCCCAAAGTATGCCATCATATTTTTCTAAAAACTGATCAATATCCATCTTTACTCTTTCACTTCTAAAACCGAACTAAATTGTTCTATTACTTAAGAGATGCTCATATTATATGTTTGCTTCATTTGCTTCAAATCAACAAGTTCAATGTCACTTTTATGGTTAGGATCATGCTGTCTTATTAACTCCACTTCATCATTACTTAGAACTCTCTCAGTTTCAAACTCGTGGTATTCATAACACGATATTTTCAATGAACGGCTTTCATAATTGCTGTCATATGTACAGCTAATAGTAATTGACTTATCTTCATCAAATTCATATAAATAAAATATGAATCCTAAAGTGGCTGTATAGCTGAATGGGTAAAATTTCTCATTAGGAATATGCCAAAGTCAGATAAGTACCTAATTCTCTAATTACTAAGTGCAAATTCATGAAATGTAGGAGAAAAACTATAAAATTTTTGAATTCTGCTATACAGTAACTTTTTAAATGTTATCTTATTTAAAAAACATAAACCTAATTCATATCAGCATTTATCCCAAGTTCAACGACATTCTTTAAAATGTGCAATTCGCAACCTACCTCAACATATTTCATATCTTCACCCATTCTCAGTTCAACGACATTCTCCAAAAGATTTCTCCATTACAATTTCAAGTTCACGTTATACTAATTTTCTTATCAGTTTCTTGTTAATGACAAGTCAAAATTATTCTCTGTTTTTATCAAACCCTCAGGACTTGACCAGAAATTATGTAAGAAGTGTAGTACAGTATGCAGTTTGTGAAATTTGATATAATTTTTTTAATTCAAGAAATTACATAAAATTGAATTATGAGGTAGGTATTTTCTTTAATAAAACGCTTTGACTAGATAATTGAAAAGTATATTTTCTCTATTATATATGGATATAATTAACAGCTATTCATGTATTATATTATAATGCCCCCATGGTAAGGTATCTGTGGAATTTTTTATAATATATCGCTTATCATCATAAGCAGATAAGGCAATTTTGTTTTGTCTTATACTGTACACTTTATGTCTTTTCGATTGTATAGTATTTTGAATTCTGCATATTTGATCAAAATTTCTTAAACATTCTAAATAATCTTCAAACTGAATTGTTTTTTCAATTACGTTACTTTTTACACCTTTTGCTTTCTTAATTAAATCCTTTCCCTCAACTCTAATACTATACATTTTTGATCTTAAGCCTACAAATTCTGTAAATATCTTTCCATTTAATTCATCCTTCATAAGACCGATTTCTTTTTTATTCAGTAATGGTATATTAAACATATTATTATATAAGTAATCGGAAGTATCAAATTTATGAATATTATCTCTAATTATATTATAAATATTATTACACTTTAATTCATATATTAGGGAATCTGTATCAGTATATAAAACTTTAACATTTGAATAATGTAACCTTTTACACATAAAATTATAATGGAAGTCATATAAAAGGGTTTTTGATATATCTAAAATGCACATACCTATATAAATCGGTTTATTTAAAAAAATTTCAGTTTTAGTCAATTCAATCGCAACTAAATTATTATCGAAAATTGTACGACTATGGAAATTAGGAGCAGCTATTAAAACTTTAGCTCCATATCGCCCCAACCATTTCGACACTAATTTTACATTGCAATGTTTGCGTACGTTTTCCATTGCCTTACCGAATACAGCGTTATTTTTTAATTTATATTGATGTTTTTCGAATTCATTCTTAGCATTTTTTCGTAATTCCGTATTTAAATCAATGAACGGTTTTAGCCAGGGAGATTGATTAAATTTCAAAGCCCTATGAATTTTTTTTAACTTGAGCCCTGCAGAAAGACATTGCTTAAGATTTCTGTAATGTATTATATATTTTTTTCTATCAAAAAGGGTTGTTAGAAGTTTCTTTTGCTTTGCATTAGGAGGTAGTTCTTGATTTGGACAAAAAGGTAAATCTTTATGAATGTCATGTAAGTATGTAGGATATTCTATATCAACTTCTAATATGTACCCGATTGGTGAATCATCTGGAATTTCATGTATGTTAATACTATTCACATTAACCCATTGAAACCCATCAGTTGGTAAAAATTGAGACATCGCCCATCCATACAAATTATTAATATCAAAATACATAAGATATTTTATTTCATCATTTTGATCATAGTTTTTCATATATTTATTGTTAGCCTTCGCATATCTATTAGAACATTGACTTACCCCACCACGTATACCACGTTCTATAAACATTAAAATATCGATATCTGTTATTAATTCTAGTTTCACTTTTGTATATTTCAACATTGAATCCCATGCGAACCCTGGTAAGGTATAATAGTGAGCTGGATCTAACTTATAAATTTCCAAACATTTCTTTCTAAAATTTTCGAATATATCTGCTAACAATAAAATATCTGTTTTCAGATACAGATCAGAGTACTCTCCTAAAGTTTGAATATTAAAGGTTTCCCAAATTAGTTTTGCATGGGTATAATCCTCTTCTGAAATATTCGTGTCATTTAACTTATTGTAAAAACCTGTCTTTGGGGGTAAGGAAGTTTCTTCCAACTTTTCCCAGCTTTCAACATAATCGTATGGAAATACCGCCTTGCGGGTTAACAACTGAAATTCGGATGAAGTTAAATGACTCCATTCACTTTTTGTCAGTAACATTTTCTCAGAGGGTAAAATTGATGCTAATTCCTCTAAAGAGCTTGCCATAAACCTAAAGGAGTCAATGAATCGAAATTTAATATCACTATTAGCAATATATTTCGTAAATGAAATATAGCGTTCTTTATTTATTGGAAGCAGAGTAATGTTACCCTCAAAAGCTTTAGCTAACTCCTTTATAACAAAGTGTGAATCATAACCTGTTAAATTGTGAAAGACTATGGGGATGACTTTTGAATTTCTATAATTAAGGTTACAACTTTCATGAGCTAACCCTCGAAAACATCCTGTAAAATGACAATGATCTTTCACACGTTTATCAGTTTTACGAAATGGATGTTCACAAATATGACAATGAGTTACTTTACTTATTCTACTTTTTTCAATACTTGTCAATTTTATTGGCACAATATTTTTATATATATCTTCTAGATTTTGTGCAATTACTTTCAATTCATTCACAAACCAAATTTGACAATCTAAACCTCTAAAACTACGAAAATAATTTAGATTATTATCATATGAACATTTGAAATAATATCCTACACTATGCGCTATATGTTCTTGAAATTCAGTTGTATTTTGATGTTTTGAACTATCTTCTTCAATAGGCTTCAATAGACATTCAATATCTGCATATATAATAAAAGGTACTACTTCTTTAAAATTGTAATTTTTAAAACTTAACCACTTATTTTCATTATTTGGTAAAATTATTTTACAATCATTTAACTGTTTACATTCCTTTATATGACTTCGTAATTTGTCTTTTGTATCAAAATAATGCAAACATCTTTCACATATATGTTTCGAACCATTATGTTTTGAAATTTGACTAGAAACTAAACGAGATAAATTTTTTATCCAAACAAAATGGTATTTCATAACAATATCTTCATTATCATTAAGCATATTGGAATTATTATTTTTATTAGCTTCATCATAATAAAATTCTTGAATCATTAGTAGATTTACATGTGATCTCCGTTTTAATTTAGTTAAACGAAGTGGCACGGTAAAAAAATTTCCATATTTTTTATTTAAACTAAAGACATTAATTGATATCTCGTTTAGTTTCTCAAAACGATTAATTTGTGAAATTGTCATTGGAAATGAAATACCTTTCAAGTTTAATTTCAATGAATAATGAGGATAACTTGATATACGATTGCTATTAGTTTTTGCTGGGTAAAGAGCTGATATCACTGCCCAAGCAAAGCATGCTTCATCAGAATTTTTTACATTTATGCAGGCGAACTTTCTTCTAATTTGCAGGGGTAATTCTATATAAGATGATCCTCTAAAGGCTTCATATTTATTTATATTAGATAATAATAATATTTACTATAGAGACAAGTGTCCACCCACTATCTTTTTCTTGAAATTCTTCAAGATTATTTAGAATAGATTCATATATATTCTTCTGAAACCAGGTTTCTAAATTCGTGTCTTTTTCAACCTTGTTATTGTTTGTATTAATATATTTATATTCGTAGATCACTTCGTCACCCCGTTTTATGGCAAATTCTCCACAAAAAGTACTATTGATTTTTAAATTATTGTGATGTTTCAAAATCTTTTTTATATTAATAACAAATAAATGTTTAACATCATTCAGAAATTCTTTAGGATCTTTATATTTTAAATTAATCACTAAAGCAGTTTGAATTCTTGATTTGAATGCAGATTCCAAGAACTTCCACTTCACTAGATCATTATCTTTTGTTTTATGAAGTCTAATTTTCAACTGTTGTTTGAATCCCTTCATTAATCCAACACAATTCTCCAAAAAGCGCTTCCTTCCAATGGATTTACATTTTTTAAGCTGATCGGAGAGTAATCTAGCATTTAAAATTTTTGTATTATATGCAAATAACTTTCAAAATTTTTAACTCACTTAATATTTTCTTTGCAATATTTTAACCACTTTTCTAATTCGCGAGGACATTCGATTACTGTGCGTAATATTGCACGCATGTTTTCGACCATTTCACTACTAACTTTAATTAATGAACTCATTACTACTGCGTTTAATTCAAAACTGTAAGTACAAAATATGTATGGTAAAGTTTATATACTTCTCATACCAATCTGATAAGTATATAGCAAACCTCAAAAGCATACAAACAACGAAGAAACCGCAGCCAAAACAAAATTCCAAAGCTATCCAACAGAAAAATGAAAACCAAGAACCAAAACCAATAATGAAAACAAAAATCTGAAATTGTGATAAAAAGAATACTAATAAGCAAAAAATATAATTTTTATTGATATAATTTTTACTGTACAAGTAAATTATAATACAATTTTCTTAAAGTAGTATTATGCATTATCACTACTTTCACTACTTATTTCATCAGCATCACTATCATTGTTCAAAATATCCTTAAAAGGGTGCTCCAGTTGCGTAAATGTCAACTTTCCATTAGCATTATCATCCCGATGTATATAGAAATTTTTGCTTTCAGTTATTCTTGTCAAAAAACAATCCTTCAAATCATTGAAGTTCGATGGTAAGAAAAAACTGTAGTCTTCCAATTCCAATAATACTTTTTCCCCGTAGCGAGTATTTTGCCTCCTTGCAGTTACAATTTTATATTTTTTTAATATCTTCATATCACTCAATTTTAAAGTTGGTTTAAAAGAAATAGTATTTAAACAACGTAAAATATCTATATCTTTATTTGTTTTAGATTTCGATATTTTTTTGCTGTTTAATTTCACAACTTTACCACAACTTCGAGACATTTTTCACAATCTGAAATAATAAGTAATTCCGAAAAAGACTTCAAAGTAACTGAATTACCGTTTGGAATATGCTTGCACTTAAATAGGCACATTTATAGTCTAAAATTCATACACATACACAGAATTACAAAAAGCTAAATTCTTGAAAACCACATTTCTCACGACTAATAATTTTCATAATACGACTTCAAACAAAAAAAATCTACAAGCAACATTGAATTTTACAAACAAGACCACAATTGATATGGAATTTCAAAAAAATCTAAATTCTTAAAAATCATATTCTCACGTCATTAGAGATAAGTTCTTAAACCTCAATTTTGAAGGAATTTTTAAATAAATTTCTTTAACCGCATTTCTCACAGTTCTCGTCGTTTAGTTTTAAATAAAACTTAAAGATAAGTTTTTGAACAATTAATCTAAGCAATAAACCACACCTTCCTGTACAACCGATTTTCAAGTTTTCGTTTTTCAAATGTTTTGTGAAAAAATAGTTATCTTGCAATTATTAAATTGAGTGCAGTTTACAAGTGCCCTGGTGGGAAAAGAGGAAAAAGTGAAAGGAACAAATCAAATTCTGATAAAATAATCATCAGTAAATTTTGTCATATTATCATATATGTATGTACATATTTCTAATACCTAATATTTTTTCCAAAGGTTGTCAATAATAGAAAAATGGAAATGGAAAATGGAAATCTTCATCATGAAGTCATTTCTGACTTCGATGAGCTTATTGAACCGCCACGATTAGATGATTGTAGACTTCTGGAATGGTACAGAGGAAGAGTTAGTGAATCAACTAAATTTTTCTGCGTAACTTCCGGACACATAAATAATCTTTGTAAGATATGCTGCTTTCCAGAAATTAATAGATTACCGTTACGGTTACTTACAATTGACTCAAAAATATTGTATAATTTCAACTCTTTAGTTAATGAATTTATAAAAAATAAGGAGAAATATTGTAAAAAATGTTCCAGATGCTTGTTTGAAATTGATTTTATATAATAATAAACAAAATTACCATTTTCATTAATTCTTTCCCAATAAATCTGAAAGTGATCCCGAACCCTCTAATAATTAATTTTAATTTTTCTATGCCAGATAAGTATGTTATAGGAAACTTGGTATCAAAAATGATATATTAAAAGATTTTTTCCTATGGAAATCTGAAAGTGATCCCGAACTCTCTTTGCTATACTACTATAATAAAAATTAAGTTATTTAGAACATGCATCCGTACGCATTCATAAGCACAGCTCCATGGTGAAATCAGGCAGTTCCAAGCACATATTCATATTCTCATAGAGGAGAGCCAACACAATCTTTAAGGTCCAGGGCCGAAGTGAATCTGCGTGGCTGCTGATTACGTTCGAATTGGACATAAACATGGCCACGCCTGTTAAATACAAGGTGACGAGATTCCTCTTAAGAAGTTTACGACGTCTGATATATGTATGTCATTATTCTTCGATGTCAAACTTTCCGTAATACGAACCACACTGACAGTGGCGAACCCAAGGTTAGTTTCTCACCATTTCATAGTTAATTTCTAGACTTTGGACTAAATCTTGAACCCTAGACTGGCGACGTAGATCCTCCAGTTCATTCGAGACTGTGGCTAAGTCATGCTGCACAGTCTCAACTTCGTCTCGCAGCTTTGCTATTTGATTATTATTGGTCTGTTCATTAGTCAGTCCTAGAACGATTTAAAACATTCTAGGATAGAAAAGTACAAGTTTTGGCGTTTTTTAGTTATCGAACTTGTTATTTTTAGTCCGGAATAGTTCTAGTCTGGTGTTCATTAAGTTGTTCTAAATAGTCCGAAACTTTACTTTTTTGTTCTCGATTTTTTTTACGGACTGTTTTGGACAAGATTTTTTTGTTGTTGTTGTTTTTTTTTTTCTAGTTTTGACAGATGCATATTTACTTTTGTGGTGGTGGAAAGTGAATTGGAAGTTGGAAAAAAAATCAAATAAAAAAACCATAAATATCAAAATAAATAAACGTCGCTATGAGGTAATTTTTTTAATTTAGTAATAATTATACCTATTCAATAAAAATTTTACAGCCAAAGTAATATGCATCATTTCCGCATTCCGGATAGTTCGGGGGGATCTTTTGTGGTTGCATGCTCCCCGACATCTGCACAAAGATTTGCAACAGGTAAATTATTATTATCTGTGGTGTTTTGGAAAAACCAGTTAAGTGACATTTTAAAAGCGTCTATTTTTTCACAAGAAACTCGTATTTCTCGGAAAGATTACATTTTCGCCATATGTTGTTACTTTACATTGAAATTTCGTATGAAAACTGTGTCAGTTATCTTATATATTTGGTTTGAAAATGCTTATTTTGGAACTTTGAAGTGAAATGTCTCAAAAGCACTTAACTGGTTCTTCCGAATCACCACAGATATTTGAGGAGCCAGTGAACAAAACTGTCTAGGTTGTAGTTTAGGAGTCCTGTTAGAATTAATTAACGGCTTGCTAATATTATGCGTTTTTCAGATTGAAATGTTTATAATATAAATGTTTTAGATTCTTCTTTTAGGCAAAGCGTTATATCAGCCTATAGCGAAAGAAATTATTCTCAGAATTCTTCCGACTATAGGTTGATACCAGATTGCTCTGCAGATGTCGAGGAAACAGGAC
Organism: Thereva unica; assembly: GCA_949987705.1. NCBI lineage: Eukaryota > Metazoa > Arthropoda > Insecta > Diptera > Therevidae > Thereva > Thereva unica. The sequence continues at coordinate 43,842,676 of OX465281.1, read as the reverse complement.
TTTCTGGGATCTTAGAGAATGAACTAACAAACTCGGGAGGTACATATAAATAATTTGTTTTTGGTAAATAAAATATGTATATAATTAAGCTAATTTCAGAATCAAGAGAAGCAGCTATTGAAAAGGCCTCATGGTTGGAGGCTGATAAGAAGCTATTAATTTCTATATATAAAGAAGTCAGGCCGTTTCTCGGTAAAAAAAAACAGAGGTGAAAACCAAAAAAAATGTGGGAATGCATCTCTAAAAAAATGTCGGAGAAGGGTGTTTTTTTTAATGCTGCCCAAGTCAAAGGCAAGTGGAAGAGTTTGGAGCGGAAATTCAATTTTGACAATATAAAATGTAGAACAAAAAAGTACAAAAATAGCGTTCATTAGATTTTCTATTCTAGGTTGTTCTAAAATGTTTGACGTTTAATTGACAGTTGTCCAATTCTCTTCTATTCTGTTCTGATCTGTCCAGTCCTGAAAACTACTGAACAAAGCTTATTAAATGTGCTGCTCACCTCGTCAATTTGCGCCGACAGCCGGGACAGCTCGATTTTAATCCTGTCATCGAAAGCAGCAAACTTTTCATCAAGCAGCCGATTAATGCTTGACATCAGCTTCTTTTCAAGCAGCTCGAAGCTGTGTTCGGGGTAAGCTACAGATGTAGACCTAGGAGTATTACTGCTGCTGGTGTCGTTACGTCTGCAAGTATTGACCTCCGGAGTATTGCTTCTAACTGTATTATCAGTATTTCCTTTTCCCAATCGAAGTTGATGCGTTGTTTATTTTATTTTAGCTATAGATTTTATATCAAACCAGAGCGCACTGACACGATATGTTCCCGACTACAGGATAGCAAATTATTAAGAGATCGAAAAATAACAAGTTGGAATAAATTAGACTCGGAATAAACAGCGGAAAGCTTTAAATAACTGGAGCTTCGCAATACGCGACTAGTGCATTATCAAGTTCACTCTAGTGCATTATGGTGGAGATCTAATAAAAGTTGTGCTGATTTGTCGAAAGTTTCATTGTCAAACAATTAGCTCTTATTGCGTGTTAATTACGTACGAAGTTACGTGAGATTGTACTAGGGGATGATGCAAGAAAATGGAACATCTTAAGAAAGTCCGCTAATAAGTTTTTTTGTAGATTAAATTCACTTTTACGAAACGTTTCTCACGCGATAAAGTCTTTACAGTCACCTTATATTCAATCCTTTTGCAGAGCTGGAACTGTCCTTACATTAGTAAACAGCATAACGATAAAGCGTTTGCGATAAAACTCCCTGTGATGAACTGCCTGCTATTAAATGTCCGTAAATCCAAAATTTACTCTATGCCTCATAATATGAAATGCCGAGAAAACTTTAAAGCCTCTCTGTCTCCATCGACACAGCACAGTTTTCTGTATGAAAGTTGACACAATTTCTCGAATTTCCTTCACGAGAAAATTCACAATCTCAGCAAAAACCAATTAAAATTTTCTAATTTCTAAGAAGACATTTCTCCAGTAAACTTTAATTACGGTCTTGTTGTCATCTTCCCCAACAGGGCCCAATTTCTGGAGCATCGCTTTAATCCAGCAATTAAATAGATTTATGAGGCAATAAATAAGCTTTGCCTGGTATCGAAGAATTCATAACGAGGCACCCTTCATAATCTCTAGAAAATGGAATTCTCGGCCCCGACGAGGTGCTGGCAACAATTAAAGGAGATAATTTGCGTGCCTGAATCAATTAACTTCACCGAAGAAGTTGCCTGCCTTCGTGGCATTGGCAAATAGACAACCCTTTTGTCAATTCCTATGATTGGTAGCGCCTCCTTGCGCCGTAATACGACACGACATAATTATACTGTCCCCGGAGGCTTTACTATAATTCTAGGTATTAAATTCTCTAGTCATTTTCTCTTCACTTATTCATCAGACAAGCAGCATTAATTCGGTAATTAGCATATATTACTAACGTTACACTGAATGGATGTGATTAACGTGATTTTATTATACCAAGAATGGCTCCAAGCATTTGATTGAACAACAGCAGTATACAGAACTATATTAGAACTGCCGGAGCAAATCAAACAGAGATTTATTGATTAGCTGGAGCTCCACAAGTTATTGAAACTCGACCTTCAATTATTGGGTTTCAGGTACCTTAGGTTAGGTTAGGTTTAGAGAATTCTCTACGCCAAAAAGTCTGTTAGGGTGTATTGAGTCCTTTCAATAGTTCCCACCACCCCACCCCGTACAAAGCTATTCTCAGTAGATATTCCTTTTACATAGAGGCAGTAAAATCACATCTATCGATTGCCGGATATGATAGACGACAATCATTCCATTACCACCGGCCAATGGGTAATTTCTGCAAGGCTACTGCAGCTCGGGGTCTGACTCCGGATCGGGTACTCCCTAGATTTTATAGGAGTGAGGCAAGTGAGTAGCAAAGGGGGATTTCCCCATAGGTTCCTCATGAGGCACCCGCATCATCGATTGAAATGAGGCAGTTTTTCATTGAAGCAAACTTAAGCGACATTTGATTGTTGCCAAGAAAATTTGATGCCTCATAACAGTGTAGATGTTTGAAAGTGTAGTGAAAATCAAGTACCAGACTATAGTAAATCAGCAAGCAATATAGCAAGTTTACAATCCTGATACAGAAAATGTTATGGGATAGGGTCTGTTTAGACGCTACACGCTCCCAGGAGTGTTCCTCACTAGCTTTGTTGATTAGGAGAGAAGGGGTGTGGTACCTCTCATTATCATCACTTCCTCCTTAATCGACAAATCTCGGAAAGAAGGTTCGTGAAAGCGAACTGTCTCATACCAATAATTTTTCCTCACGAGGGCTAGATATACGTCATTCCTAATGTCGCACGAATGAGGCAAGGCGTTAAATTCCCTTTGTTCACCAAATGCGGTCCACACGAGGGAGTGTAGCCGTGCAACTATGCTCATAAGGATCCTACACCCCCCAAAATTCTAGTCGGAAAGGAAAAGATATCAATCGCCTCGAGAGCGTTCTCCTCTGTGATACTAGCAAAAATTTCCTCTCAGGCCCGAGCATCCGAACACATATTGCTTTAGTTCCATAACTCCTAACAATGATAAAGTTAACTGAACTCTCACCAATTTTGAATAACTTCATCAAAGTAGATATGGTCCTGTTCATGAAAAAATAATGATAACTTTTCGAGTAAATCTCAAAAATGTAAAAACACCTGTTTTACAAAAGAAGGTTGAACAAGGCCAACAGTGGTCCTAGAAATTTTTTGATGAGCCCAATTGATTCCCAAAGAGTTGCTCTACAGCTCCATTTTCATGAAATGTGTTGTTAAACGTGCGTTTAACGAAACGCGCCGTCTGCGCGTTTCACTTCACCTTAAACACGTATCCTGGAAAACGCGTGAATGTTGTCACTTTCGGAACGTTTCGAAATCAGCTGACACTTGTCAAAAATAATAATCTATGCAAGTCAGATTTTTATTTGGTTGTTAAATTCAAAGTTTTGTGTGTTTTTAATAAATTTTATTGTGTTTTGGAATTAAAATTATAAACTATGGATACCGTGGCTCTATATATGTTAGAAAACCAATCACAAGAAGACGAAAGAGCAGTCAGGAAAAATTTAAGAGGTACTGCAAGGGATATTTATGATATGGATGATAAAAGGTAAAAATAAGGCATATATTCAGAAATATTATGATGTTAATTTGTGGAAATATACTTTTAGCTTTAAGAAAAACTTCAGATTAAATAAATCTGCCTTCAAGTATGTTCTTGGAGAAGTAGAAGAAACTTGCCCAAAAGCAACCAAATCTACTTCTTTTTCCCCAAAAGCTAAGCTAACTGCAACACTGCGATTTTTGGCGCAAGGAAGCTATCAGCAGAGCGTGGGGAACGAAGTAAATATAGCGCAGTCAACGTTTTCCCAAGTATTTTCTTTTATGCTGAACCTATTAGAGGAAAAATATGTCCAAAAAGGATTAAAATAAGGCCCCTATAGCGAGTATCGATGCCTAATCGACAAGCGACATTTATCGATTATTAACTGTCGATTATTTAGTTTGATATTGCGAATGTCGATTATAATCAAAATTTTTCGATTTTACAGTTGACTTTTATCGATTGCTTTTTTGCTCACAACAAATTTTGCCAGAAATTTGAACAAAAAAACTGCTGAAAACAATTTTCTTAATAAAGTAGTTCAAATATTTGTCGATTGGGTTACACAATACCAAAATGAAAATTAATCGACACAATCGACTATAGTCGAGCCGATCGTCAATCGACACTCGCAATAGGAGCCTAAACCTAACCGAATCAGAAAAAATTGAAGCTAAGCAATATTTTTACGGAAAATGTGGAATTTCTGGTGTGGTGATGTGTGTAGATGGTACACATATAAAAATAGTACAACCAAAGAATAATAAACATCTTTATTATAACAGAAAAGGCTTTTATAGCCTTAACGTTATGATTGTAAGAATCGATAATTTATTAACGCAGAAAGCTCTTCAAAAAATAATTGCAGATTTGCGATCACCAGCAACGGATAACCCTTGTTGATGGACGATATCAAGGTGCTAATCACGACTCGCATGTGTGGAACGTAAGTGGTGCTAGGCAGTATTTCAAAAATCTGTATGACAGTGGTGATAAACGTACCAGAATTTCGGGTAATTTTAGTATTATGTCATTTTGTTGTTTTAATTTTTATTATATTCATATAATCTATATAGGTGACAGCGGATACCCATTGGAACCATGGCTGTTGACACCATTTCGTAACGCATCTGATGGTACAGCGGAAAAAATTTTAATAGAATCATTCTACAGGAAGAATTATAGTTGAAAGAACTATTGGCCTGTTGAAAAACCGCTTTAGGTGTCTGCATGAAATGCGTGGTCTTCATTATGACCCATCGAAGGCTGTCCAGATCATTAATGTATGCTGCGCTCTGCACAATATTTGCTTGCATTACGGAATCTCAACAGAAGATGAAGAAAATTTATCAACACAAGAAGAAATTTCATCAACAGAAGAACCAAATGACGTGCCTAGTAATCCACATTATCAAGATGAAGCTAGGGAAATTAGAAGACGAATTGCACATTCACTTGCGTGATTTAAAGAATATACCATTTCGTATTTAAAATTTTATGTTTATATAATATTATATTTATCTTTAACAAAAAATAGTCTGTTTGAAAAAACTTAAAATGCCTCCGTGGCAAACTTAAAATAAAAATATAAATTAAAACTAAACAGTCTTTTTGAAAAACTTAAAATGCCTCCTTGGCAAACTTAAAATATAAATTAAAAATAAACAGCATTTAGATCACATCAGGATTTTTACATTTAGATCACATCAGGATCTTTTTTCTAAATTCATTTTTTGAATTTCCATATCCAGAATTTTTTTTTTTTAACCTCTAATTTTTGATTGCTTAATTTCCTCATCTCGAAATTATGCCGCAGATTTTCCTTGGCTTGCTCGTCCTGAACTTTGAGCATCTTGCATTGGATTTCATTACTTTTTTCTAAGGCTCTATAAATTCGTTTGGTGTTAAGCGGAATTTCTTCATTTTTTGAGCTATGATATCAACTTTGATTAGTTTTTCGCATAACGCTTGTTGAATGCCTATTTGCTTCTCAAGCAAGGTTAACATTGCCGATGAATGATCATTACTGGTTTTTAATCTTTTTCTTGGTGGCTCTGGTGTTCTGATAGCATTAGGTTCCGGTGTGTCTACAATATCAAGATCGACATTTGAATTTGATATTTCTGGAGTTTCTGCAGGTTCATTAGTTCTGGCTAAATTTGCACCGTAGGATTTCCCGGTAACGCCAGTTATAGTCTCATTTAGATTTATTAAACCTGCAACATCTTCTTCAATAGCGGTAAGTTTAATTTGTTTAAAATGGGCCTCCTCCAGTTGAAGTAGCTTCTCGCTTGTTTTGGCATAATTTTTTTTCACGAATGATTTGTAATCTGTCCACATCTAAAATGTACAAAAATTTGTATCAAAGTATCCACATTAGTTAAACGTAAGCTTTACCTTCCTCCATTCTTTCCCAGTTCTAACTGGTGGACCCAAACTATTCAGCTGAACAGTAGCTTGTTCACAAAAATTCAATATTTTGTTTGGATCTTCTGTGGTGAATCCTTTTGCGATATGGCAATTCTCCCTTATCAACCCCACTAAATAATTGTATTGATCTTGATTTGTTATTTTTTCCCTTTTTAAAGTATTAAATATTTATTAATAATGTTTGTTTATTTTAATAAATTACTTACATATTTCAAAACTTAAATTGCTAAAGAAAATGCACTACTGCCGCAAACGAAACCTCATGTCTCTGAAGCACACTGGGAACTGCCGCCGCACGTTTCACATGATACCGAAAAAAAAAAAAAAACAATTTCGAAATTGACGTTTGACGTTTTCACCTGCTACGTTTACTGCGATACCAAAATTGAGCGTTTGACGTTTCGTTCACGTTTACGTTTTGGGCGATAAGCCCCACTATTATTAGCTTTTTACCACCTGTTGCCCTGGACCAATTTTATCCAAAACACATTGTTGACGTGACAAGTCAAAATAAATGTTGACTGATAAATTAATTAATTTTGAGATGACAGGAAAGCAGAGCATCCTACATATGGCAGTTCTAACACTATAGAAATGATAGTGAAAGTTATCAAAAGCTCGCCTACTAGAATATTAGAGCGAGCTTGAATCAAGGAAACAGTATAAAAGGCGAATTCCAGGACATACAATCATTCTTTACCTAAAGTGGGATTCCACCTGGTAAGGAATCCAACAGATAGGGGTAGATACGGTTTGGGATTTACCAAGTTGTAACAGAGGTTTAGAGACAAGAATTAACAGCAAGATTACGCGTTTCCATATTTATAATTTCATTGTTCGATTATTAGTGTTTTCTTAATAAATAACAACCGTTCCATTTAATATGTTTTATTTCATCAATATCAAATAATACATACCAACACAAATAGTGATTATCCGTAAAAAGAGACACACGCAAAACACACATTCATTGAATTCCTACGATTTTTCTCTTAATTATAGCGTCAAGAAATCGCAGGGTAGATTTATTTCAACTTTTTTTCTATCTCTCCTATATTACTATTACTGTTGTTTAATGCCTTATCCCGAATGGAGGCTCGTCAGGATTTGTTCTGCTATACACAATCAAACTGGCAGGATCAAGGCAAGGAGGGTTAGAGTAGAATTGGGGAGCCCCGCTTTTGCAAAATTCTTCCCACAAACCGAAGACAGAACGACTGTCAAGAACCAGGAAGCCAAGAAGTTGTTTCTGCTCCTCCTAAAATTCCTGAACCCATCAGAAAATTAGCAGCACCAGTCCTATATCACCTGAAGAAGAAATAGGGCAGCCGCAATCCGGCACAACAAGCAGACTTCTGCTCTGTTCTAAGATTTTGGACGGGGCTAAGGAGAGAGCTAGTCCGGAGATCCGAAATGAAATTGGCGAGCAGCATGAAGAACACCCGCACAATCCAACAGATCATATTTAGAGTTGCCGGAAGTAGTGGTACGTCGTTCAATGAGACCTTACTCGAACAGTCAAATCAAAAGCCGCGTCTCCTCCAACCGAACATGTTCGCCGAACAGTGTTCGACAGACATTTGTAATGTCCGCCGAACATTGTTCGGTATTGGTTTGGTGGGGACGTCTTCTCGAACATTTTGAGCGTTGTGGTGGGGATAGTTTGTTGGCTGTACAAGTTCGCTGCCAGACCGAACAGCGTGTAGCAGTTTTCATTGTTTCTAGTGAAGTTTGGTTTTGCTAGTGGTTTTTTTTATGACGTAGTATTTTTTTAGTGAGTTTTTGATTAGTATTTTTTAATTGATTAGTTTCGGTATTGCTAAATGGACAGAATGTACCTGTTTAGACGGGTCGCGCTCACCACCTTTCAGCACGAAATTTGTTGATGCGGGAAGTGTCCGGGTGGGAGGGAAGTGCGTCTCCATTTTAAAGCGACTAACGTTCGCCTTTTCTGATCAGCTGTTTGTTCTAATTCCATTTTGTATCACTTTAGTGTTCCATTTTATTTTTGTTTCAGCCGCCGTGATGAGCAGACGTGTTTTAATGAGGAAGGAGAATCTTTTGGGTTGGCCAAAAAAGCAATTGTTAAAATAAAAGTAAACACTTCAAAAAGTCTGTGGAAATAATTATTAAATCGAAAAAATTATTTTTTTGTAGAGCAAACGATTCTCTACAAAACTGTAATGAAGGCATCTTCGTTTTCTTTATGTATTGACAGTGTATTCTTGATTTATAGTTTTGTTATTACATTAGCATTGCTTTTTAATTTAACTAATTGTCAGTCACTAAAATATTTTTGTTTGAATTGGGTGTCATAAAATATAATTTTCTTTATACAAGAATAGAATATATTTATTCTAAACAGGCACAATGACTGATTCAGCAGAGAGTGAGTGCAATAAAAAACTGTGGACAGCAGAAAACACTATTGCTTTGATCCAATCATATGAAAAACAACCTTTATTGTGGAATCCGAGTGAAAAACTATATAAAAATAAGTACAGACGGAATGACGCTATCACAGAAATTGCTTCCGATGTGGGTTGCAGTGTAGTTGATGTAAAAAAGAAATTAGAGAGTGTTCTTGCCCAATATAGAAGGGAGAAGAAGAGTGTAACTAAGTCTGGAATGGGAACAAACGAGAGAAAAAAGCCGTGGTGGGGACTCAAGTACCTTCGATTTTTGGATGACAAATTTATACCGAAAAAAACCATTTCAAGCTCTGAAAATTCACAGATTGGTGAAGAAGAGAACCGGGAGGAAGAGGTATCTCAAGTTCAAGCATCCAAGCCACGAGAAGTTGACCCGACAATGATTAATCGGCCATCTTCATCTTCAAGCTTTAAGATGCCCCCTAACAAAAAAAGCCGTAAAGTCAAGCAAGACGAAGCGTACAAAATAATGACGGACTGCTAAGAAGGAATGAAGTGCCCTGACAGAGACGAATTCTCCATATATAGCGAAGCTGTCGCGTCAAGGATAGAACGCTTAAGAATCCTCTTGCTATATGCATTTAAAAAAATAAAGTTGACAACGCCATTTTTGAGACTGAAATGAAGGAGTACAGTACAGATACTTCGCGTTTTTCATCAGTGGAACCCATTGCTGGAGAAGATGGACAAAGTAGTCGAGCTTCTTACTTGGAAGAAAACTGCTTGGAAGATAACTTGGAAGAGGGAGAGAACTCTTTATCTTTTTTACGTCTGTAAAAATGTTTTGGCCCATAATGAAGGGAATGTTTTTAGCCTAGTAAATAACCATTCTTTGTTCAAATTACTAATTATTTTATTGAAGTCAAAAGCGGTAATTTTACCTTGTTAACAAATATATAATTGACTAACAACTAACATGTAAAACAACAGTTAAATCAAAAGGTTTAGTTTGAGGTTTGGTTGTTCAAGCTGTTCAATCATAGTCATACTGCCATGGTACACTTCCTTTATCCGAGATAAAATATGAAGCGTATTCATCCCTGATAGCTTTGGCATGTTCACTAGGTCTCCGACCGATACGAGGCAAGGGGTAGAAAGTTTCACTTCTTTCAGATTCTCCTTTGCGCCAGTCCCCTGGGACAATACTTCCATCAGGCAACACGTAGTCCACTGACCCAAGAGGAGCGTAGTAGTTAGTAGATTTGTTAGCACGTAAAAAGTTGTGTAAGTACACACATGCAGAGGTAACAATCGTTGCTTTTTCAGGTTCAAGGAGCATTGGTTTTCTTAACACTCTAAACACTGAGCTCATGATTCCGAAAGCATTTTCAGAACATCGCCTAGCTCTTGAAAGACGGTAGTTAAACACTCTCTTCTTGCTACCTTTTTCTTGATTTCTCGGGTAAGGTTTTATTATGTGTTTGCAGAGTACAAAGGCATCATCAGCGACAATGACATATGGTACTGCAAATACCCGCCCTGGTAAAGGTTTATCAGCAGGTAAATTATCACTGCTTTTCAAGGTGGTGTTCCACAAATCACTGTTTTTAAATACACCCCCGTCTGAAATCCTGCCTTTACGCACAAAAATGAATAGTTTGAATTAACTAGAGCCATTAAAACGATACTGTAATGTCCTTTGTAATTAAAATATTCTGTTCCACTATCAACAGGGCATTGAACAACAACATGCTTGCCGTCTAGGGCTCCAAAACACTGGTCAAATTGCCATTTATTTTTAAAACCAGTGGAAACCAAAGTCCATTCTTGACAGTGATGAGCAAACGCAAGAACAAGACAAGACTTATCTAGTCTTGTTCTTGTCTTGTTCTTGTTCTTGCAAGCATAGCTAAGTCTTGTTCTTGTTCTTGTTCTTGCAAACATACCTAAGGCTTGTTCTTGTTCTTACTAAATGTGCAAGACCGAGACAAGGCAAGACAAAACTGCAAGGCCAAGGTATTTTCTCGCATGTAGTAGGTATTGTATGTTGATTTTATAAAATGGTTATTGAAAAAAAACCTAGGCTTTAATAAAAAAATTATATCCAAACAACAAAATGCAAAAAATTGATTTTAAAACTATTATAATTTTAGCGTCAGTTAGTCAGCGTCAAAAGTTTGTATACACCGACAATTTACTACCTTTGAGGTGAGAATTCCACATGGCTTTTTTATTAAACAAATCAGTTTCACGACTGCTCTTGGTGACGTTATTATGTTTGCGCCCCTGAAAAATTACATAAAATTCATATGGGAACAAGTTAGGCGTAGACATTCTTCTGTCAAGTGTGTAAGCAATAAATTACAACGGAAATATTTTGAAGCAAAAGTAAACCAGTATGATACCCATTACTTATTATAAAAAATTAGGTTGTTCAAGTATGATTCATTAAAGAAGAAATGTCGTGTATGGGCACAAAAAATTATTAAATCTCTTTGCAGCAATAAAAAAACTGGCCCACGCTCCTGTCGTTCTTACGATGCGATGTAACCAATGTGGAGGCCTTGAAAATATTACATACATTGTAAAAAGTCCGAGTTTCCTTGCCATCCAAAAAGCAAAAGAGGTTACTCAAAAAAGAATTTTTTTAGAGCATTTTTCCTTTTCTAATAAACTACTTGAACTACTGAATACTATAGATTCTTCTTTCTAAATCCATTCTGATTCGATTAAGGCTGTTAAGAATTACCAACAATTATTTCTTCCTTTTTTGTGTATCACGGGATTGGTTTTTTCCTGAAGTCGGGTTTTTAAACTTTATTTTTATGTTAATATAATATGAGGAATCTTTATTTTTGTATGGATTTAACAGAAGAAGCACTAGTTTCCTAAACACCAGAAATTGAATTAAAGTAACAGACCACCCAATTGGATAAAAAAAGAGTAGGCAGTGTGGAACATCTACCTAAATCTTTTCGGAAAATTTGGCTTCGAAATGCAAAAATATTGATTCTGAATCTCATTATGTCATTATGTACTTATGTACAAATGCTTTTACAATTATCATACTAAATATATACACATATACATGTATCTAAAATAATTATTACTTGAGCATAATAATCAATTTTATGTGTTTGCTTTTAATAGAATGAATTTAGGTGGAATTTTTGCAAGAATCTTGCAAGAAATCTTGCTCTGGGTCTTGTTCTTGCATAGTAGTCTTGTTCTTGTTCTTGCAAGCATAACTAAGTCTTGTTCTTGTTCTTGTTCTTGCAAAATGTGCAAGAACAAGACAAGACTGCAAGAACAAGACCACTTTTGCTCATCACTACTTGACTATTGCTAGGTGTTTTCACATATTCTGATTAAGCACTGACTAAAGCTTCACACACCTTTGGTACTATTCTAGATATGCTTTGTTTTGAAATCTTAAAAAGATACATTAAAGATGTGTAGGAATCACCCGTTGGCAAAATTCGTAAAGTAAAGGCCAGACAATCATTTACACTTATAGCATTGCGATAATTAGTATCTTGTTTCGAAATAGTTGGCCCAATCAGCGATATTAGTAATTCAAAATCCTCGTTACACACCCTTGTGAAATTCGTGAATAAACAACTCGCTGTCAGTTCTGCACGAAATTGGTCACTGCACTCATTTGTACCTCTACACAGTTGTCTCTGCCACCAACGAGGAGGTCGACGAGCGGACAGGAGCAAATAAGCAGCTGCTATGCACGCTAAATTACGACGCCGCTGCGTAGATACACTCATCACTACACAAAATCACCAACTAACCAAAATGCTCGGATGTCAGTAGCGAACATTGATTTGTAGCTATTGAAAATGTTCGCCGAACATGTTTGGGATGCAAATGTTGTATGTTTGTCCATTTTTATGTTCGCGAACACTGTTCGGTAAACATGTTCGGTTGGTGGAGACGCGGCTTAAGCAACATGCCACTAGGCAGACTTCTGAGCCTGTTCAAGCTGTGTGACCTACAAGTCTGAAGTATATGGGTGTACTACTATTGGCCAATCGAGTGGCCGCGGTAGTTTTGGAAACAGCTAAAGAAGAAAAAAAAAGGGTCCTGGGCATTGCCTTTTCTACGCGTGAAAAATTCTTTAGGATAGGCCTGCAAACCAGTTTAATTTTGAGCTGCAACATCAGGTACGATAACCCTCGCCATATTTTCGGGATTTCCGGGCTTAACAATTACTGTATTCCATAATTGCTGAACGTATGTTGGTTTCTTCGACCGATGGAGTTAAAGTGTTTTGGATCATCAAGATTATTCTATACGAAATAAATGAATGCAATTAGGTGAGTCTCTCTGCGGAATATCTTTTAGGGTCATTACAGGCACCATGATCGGGCACAGGGTAGCTTTCTGACATTTTAGGTCGTTTACAGTCGATATTCTCTAAATTTCCTAGCGGTGGCAGCTTCTTCTTATCGGAATTAGGAGTCCCCTCAAAACTGGTGCAACTGATCAAATGCGCAACAAATAGCTCACTAGAGTTCGAAGTACGACAAGGACTTAGACAAGGAGGTGGATTCACCCCCATGCTTTTCAACCTGGCCCTGTAATGGGTGATAAGGAAAACGTCAGTCCAGAGAAGTGCATCAACAGCTACATTTTCGGTACAATTACTTGGATATGCGGATGACGTGAACATCGTGGGAAAGGTCCTTTTTGGCAGCAAAAGAACCTTATGTCGAATTTATAGAGGCGCAAAGGACATAGGCCTGAAGATAAACGAAGAAAAAACGAAGGTGACGCAACAATCCAGAGCAGGAAGATTTAGAATCGGAAGAAATATAACCATCGACGAACATAACTTAGAAGTAGTCGATAAAACGGTATACCTTGAGTCTACAAGTACAAAAAGAAACGAAGAAGAAGCAGAAATATCCAGACGAAGACCACTACTGGCTAATAGAGTGTTTTATACCTAAAAACAAATACTGCACTAAGGATTTGTGCACATATTGCACATATTGCCTCTAATTATTTTAATCTGTCTTCTTTTAGTTTATTACAACAATATATCCTGTAAAGAAGTCATGAAAAATGTTTTATTTTTGAACTCGTACACCAGCGTCCGGCTTTTTACAACAATGTCCTGTAGAGTGAACTAATAAAAAATGCTTAAATTCCCTACCAGTTTACTTTATGTAGAACGTAATTCTTTGGCAGTTATATTCGTACTTCGACCTCATGTATTTTGTGACTTAAAATGCTGTCTATAAACGGAACATTTTTCATAGAAAGAAATTTGCAATTTTTTTTTACATAAACTAAAACAGAAGAAAGGTCCTCAAGGAAGAATATTTCTTGTCTCAAACTTTTCGTAAAAACACACGTCAAAACAATTCAATATTTGAATGGAGAACCCTTGTCAAAGCCCCTTTTTGGTTGAATTTTTTTTTTCTATTTTTGAATGTGGTTTTAGGGTTGAAAATAGTATTTTTAAAAAAGGTTTTTAGTGTCTTTAATTTGAAGAATGTGCAAAAAATAACTAAACGGAAAGTAAGTTATCACGATGAAAGGTAAGTTATGAAAGACGAGTTTACTCCCAGGGACCTAATTGCGACGTTATACTGCATAATGCGAAGTTTGTTAAAATCCAGTCCTCCTGCTGCATAAGTGCAATTGATACACTGCGCGACAATGTAGTTAATTATTTAGAATTCCGGGTTAATTTTTGGAGGTATGGGTTATCAACTATTACTAATTTGTTTTTCTAAGAAATAAGGAAGCATTTGCAAACACCGTTGCGAAAAAAGTTGCCTGTTAGATGGAGTAGAATCCTTGATGACTCGAGCATCAATGATTTACTTAAGGTTATCTAAAATTACGGAAAGAAATCAATACCAACGAGCCAAAGGATCCCAACTCATTGAGATAACCCGCCGCATATGCATGCCTGTCCCGCATATGGAGATCAACGGAGATCTCAACTAACACCAAATTGTGGCTGTTCAACTCCAACGTTAAGGCAGTTCTTTTGTACGGTTGCGAAACATGGAAAGTCACCCAATTCATCACAGGGCGCCTACAAGTCTTCATCAACAGATGCCTTCGTCGTATCCTAAAAATCCGCTGGCAAGATAGAATTTCAAACGAAGAACTTTGGCGCCGTGCCGGCCAAGAAAGGATAGACGACCAAATCAGGCGAAGGAAATGGAATTGGGTTGGCCACACCTTGCGACGCGAAAACGAAAACCTAGCCAAACAGGCTCTTGACTGGAATCCGCAAGGTTCCCGTCGAGTAGGAAGACCTAGAACAACGTGGAGGAGAACCCTACTAGAAGAAGCCGCAACAACTGGGAGATCCTGGTCGGAGCTGAGAGCTGTCGCGCAAAACAGAGTCCGCTGGAGGGCAACTGTTTCCGCCCTATGTCCCATGAGGGATTAAAGGAGTTTAAAGAAAGAAAGAAGAAAGATATATAACTTATTTTAAAATATTTAAGTATATTTCAAATATATTGTAATTTTCTTTATCGATTCTTTTCGCTGGTTGGATTTTAATTTATCGGTGAACATTATAAGGTTAATCTTACCTGTGTTTTGGATTGTTTTTTTTCCCTACTTAGATTTTGATCAGTTTCTTCGTTGGTTTTTTGATTCACTCATATCTGAACATGCAACGGGAAAATAATTTGGATGACTCGTTCATTATTGACCTGGAAGAGTCATTGCCCAGCTTGGAGCAGGAGCGGCCGGCTCGACATGGAGCTCGGGCAGAAGTTGAAACAGCCCCTACGGCAAGGTTCAACCTGCCCGAATTGCACCAGAGCGACCCGGCCGTCTGGTTTTACCAGGCTGAGGCTCAATTCTCCCTTAAGGCGATAACTTCAGACAAGCAAAAGCTGTCCCATATTGTGTCCGCTCTCCCGACGGAGGCGGCCAAAATTTTACTGCACGCTTACCCGGATCTCGGCACCGCCAGCTATACGGAAGCTAAGAGGCGATTGCTTGATCGATATGGATTATCGACAAGGAATCGCCTCGAGCAGCTGTTGGCGGCGAATGAGCCCGGGGACCGCAAGCCCTCAGATTTTCTGAGGGGCTTGCAGAGTCTGGCCGGAGACTGTCTGGGAGATGGGGAGGAGCTCATCCGGAATCTTTGGGAGCGGAGGTTCCTAGAGATATCCAGGTGGTGCTCGCCGCATCCGCAGACCAGTCTCTAGGCCAGCTGTCAAAACTAGCGGATACCGTATGGGAGATTACGGCCCGTCCAACCCCCGCTCAGGTGTCAGAGGTACAGGCTACGTCATCTCTGGAGCGGACAGTGCAGTCCCTCCAACGCGAGGTGCGGCAACTAAGAACACTCGTGTTGGGGGAGGCAGGGTCAGCGGTCAGAGGCGACGAGAGATGCTACCGGGTCACGCCAATGGAACCGTTCACCGGCTCGACAGTCGAAAGCTTCATTGGCGGGAACTGGTAACACCACCCAACAAGGGGCTAAGCCCAAGGCCTCGTCTTCAGCGACATTGCCGGGGACGCTCTGCTATTACCACTACCGATATGGTAGTGGGACAGAAAGATGCACCCCGCCTTGTTCGTTGAGGGGTCCCGGCCCTTCGGCCAATCAGCCACATCAGCGGCCGTCTCTCAGCAGAGACGCTCGTGTAGATTATTTGTCCGCGACCAGCACAACCAGCTCGACTTTTTAATCGATTCTGGTGCGGACATATCATTAGTTCCTAAACACACTTTTAGGGTACAAACAACATGCCCTAATTTGCTTCTGCGGGCCGCAAATGGATCCACGATCCAAACACTTGGCACGAAGTGGCTGGAACTGAACCTAGGTCTTGGCCGACGATTCATCCACAACTTCATAATAGCCAACACTAACAAAGCTACACTCGGTGCGGACTTTCTCACGAAGTTCGAACTCAACCTGGACTTCAAAAGACGAGAATTAGTTGACTCCCAGACCAGTCTTCGGACGGACGTCTGTGCAACTGGTGAGTATATGATCGAGAGCATTGAATGCCAACATATTGGCAAATATAAAGCATTGTTAATGAGGTACACTTCATTAACACAACCACCTAATTTTAACCTACCGGTGTAACGGCAGTCTTAATAAAATCACCCGTTAGTAATAATAATTTAAAAAAATCACTCGGTATCCACTGGACAAACATTTTTTTTACTGTGAAAAATTAAAAAAACAAGTAAGTCAAAAAATCGGAAAAAAAAACACGGAGTCGAATTTGATTGTTGAGATAGGAAGACTGAGAAATTTTTTTTGCTCTTTTTTTTTTGAAGAAAAATAAAATTGGATTTTATCTGGAGCTGAAAAAAAGGAAACAGTTTTTTTAAGGCCCCATAAACAATCTAGTTTTTGAATACTTATAGCAAACTTTCACCAGAATGGTTAATTTTTTGTGATTTTGTTATCAGTATTTGTGTATGTGACTGAACGCATTGGTTAATGTTTTTTTTTTTTTGTTCTTCATTGTCGGCAATGCCGATATCAAGCTAGCGTTTTCATCATTATTTAAACAATGAGATGAGCGACAAAATTATTTTTGACGTAACAAATTAGCGACAAATTAGCGACAAATTATAGACCTGTGTGTGGCACGACTCTTTGCTAGCTGGCAGCTTGATATGCCTCTAGTTGCGGGCGTGTGTATGTTTTTAAGAAAATTAACCAAATTTTTACTCGATCGAACGTCCTGCTGAACAATCTTCTCAGCTATTTACAAAAACCAAGCCTTTTTCGTAGCTTTAGTTGTAATCAAAATATCATGATGTTCTTTAAATAACAAACATTTTGAGAAGTAAAAGTTTTCCAAATATAAAAATGCTTCTATCTTTTATCTCCCATTGTCTTTTTCCTCCACGAAACATCCTTCCAACTATTCATAATTCCAACCCTTCTATGAAATAATGTTCAGCTCGGATTTCAATCGAACTTGTTCCGTACCAATTGAAAAGTCAATCGAACCGTACACAAGATTCCAATGTGTCCAAATTTGAAATGGCATTCGCCCCGTGTCGATAAGGATCTAATAGGATGCTTTCCCGAATGAACTCGCATTCTGTGGAGTATTCCATCGAAAATGGCCAATTCTTTCTCTTGATACGAAAATTGAAAAGTTGCCAGAAATAAGAGGATCTGGGCTTAGGAAGGAGTTGGAGAGTATTGTGGATATGACTTATCTCCACTTGAGGCACTGTTCATAGGCATTCAGTCTATTCATACTTCTATGTATAAATGGAGTTCCTTTACACAATGGTGGGATATAAAACAATTTTCTCTAGTAGACCCACGAAGGAGCAGAGACATTGGTTTTCTATTCGATTCTTAGATACCTTAGAGGAAGGAAGGGGGAGCGTCTGGTAGTTGGTTGGGAGTTATTGACTTCATATACAGAAGTGACTTCCAGCATTGAGTGGAGGCGATTGGAGCATGGAGCTCCATTGCAGACGACGTAGCTATTTCTAAGTGAGTTCATCTGTCACTTGAAGATACTTTATAGGCCCTCAGGAGTGTAGAATCTATCCGGGTCATATATTTTGTCATTTGTGGGGATACAATTGCCTCATATTATTGCTGTTTCGATTATTAGAATTCTGAGAAAGGAGAGGGAAAGAGAAAAGAGGTCTAAATTATTGGCAGTTTCGTCCTTATTGCATGGACATACATATCTCTTGGTAATATATGTTCTGTTAATATATTTTGTGTGTAGGAGTAATATGCTGTCTCTATTTTTATTCCCTAAATGATTAGGTGTTTAATATGTATATCTTTGAAACTTCCCCTGTTTTTTATTAAAATGATGATAACAAATCTTGAATAACAGAAATGCTTTTAGATACGAGATAGTTATTAGTATTAGAGATATGGAAACGGTACTCGATTCTTTATTCATATGAGTAATTGTTTTGCCCCAGTAATTTTACCCATACCATTACTTATAAGGTAGGATTGAGTACCGAGTACAATTTGCATTCAAAAAAGAATTCAAGCTAGCTTGAAGTTTATCGCAGTTGTAACGTTTTGCCACGGAAATGTATTTTTCTGCCTAAATAAATTGAAGTTTAGGGCCGTTTTCATCAGAAAAGAAAATTGCAAATCTTTCATCGCATAGAAGTTTGTATGCGTCCCTTTCTATACACCAACTTAGAATCCACGTTCGTGCAACACAGGAAAAAGCACACAATTTTTTTGCGATAAAAGAGTTCTAATTAGCGTTTCCACTTTACGTTTGGGATATAAACGGAAAATTAGCTCCCTTTTGCACATGTATTTCTTCTTCTTCTTCCAATGGCGCTAAGGCCCAACTATAATTTTGCTTTACTCTTATCTTGTGCTCCAGTCGTCTCGATTTCTGGCCGAAGTTCTCAGTTCTATATGTGGTTAAGTATCTCCGCACTTGGTATACCCGCATTCTTCCATCTTTTCCTCGGCCTGCATATATGTACATACGTCTTTATCCTTCGATGAAGGCAGTGAAGACGTTCTCTGCTGCTCTGTCTTCTCTAACGTTACTAAGTCTACGTCTAAATCTCTACAAAGATGTTCGACGAAATTGGGCGAGAACTGTACTGCAATAACTTTGCAGCCGACATGGAAGAAGCGGCGTCGAGGCATGAGTACCGGATGCTGTGCCAGACATTCCGGCGGTTAGACGGCAAAACAATATCAACAAACGACAATATCAAAAAGCATATGGAACTTTCGTGAACACATCCCATTAGAGAGAATCGACGGGAAGACGTCACCAAAAATCTGAAAAAGGAAAAGCTCCGGGAATAGATCAAGTAACCGCCGAGATGATCTAAGCCGGAGGCGGTGTCGCATCGCAACACAACTCCACGTCCTCATAACACATATATGGAATTCGGATCGTGTCCCGTCGGTGTGGAAGAAAGCGAACGTTATACCAATTTTGAAAAATGGAGGCACTCGTGAATGCAAGAATTATCACGGCATTAGCCTCCTATCGATCGTCGGCAAAGTATTTACCAAAATCATACAATCGAGGCTACAGAAACATCGAGAGCAAACGAGCCGGACAGAAACAACAGGATTTAGACCACATCGAGGATGTATTGATCAAACATTCGCACTCCGTCAGTTAATGGAAGAAAGAATTCGTTGCGGCAAACTGTCGTCGTTTTCATCGATTTCAAATCCGCTTTCGATTGGAATAGCTTGTGGCCAACTTCTGCAAGCGTAGTACCATGGCTCGACCAGCACAAGAAGACAAGAAGACGTCGCTTCGACCCTTCTCTTCAAAGTTGTAATCGACGCATTATGCGTGAAGCATTCATTCGATGCACGACGCAAAGTTCGATATGACGACAGCAACTTCATAATAGACTTGATGTTCGCCGAGCATAGCACCGTCTTTGCCGAGACAGACGGCCAAGCAGCGGACGGATCGAAAGCCAGTATTCGCCTCGAAGGAACCCAAATCGAACAGGCTCCGATGTTCAAATATTTGGGATCATTGGTTGAGGAAACGAAAGTGGCATCGACTGCCGACGTTCACAGCCGCATCGGCTAGGTAACAACAATATTCGCCTCGATCAAGTGGTGCATATGGAAACGAACAAATGTTACCATCAACACGAAAGTACGCCTTTGCCGAACGTTGATCCTATCGATTCTTCTTTGTGGATCGGAAACGTGGACACTCCTGAAGCCGGACGAGGTATTTGAGGTATTTTTTGGTCAAAACGTGATTTTTGCAAACTTCGAAAGTTTTCGAAAAAATGACAAGTGAGCTTTTTATAGGCAATAACGTTTTGTATTGACTGATCAAAATTTCTTTCTTACCAGTTTTTGAGGGAAATTTTGCCCAAAAACTGATTTTGTAAACTTTTGATAATTTAACCTTATAACTTTCAAAGGGCCAATCGGGTCCATATTTTTGTAAGACCTAAAGTTGTAAAGAATTTCATTGGCAATTTTCTGGGCTCGGGGTTGTATGACCTATAGAAACCGAAATACATGTAAAACTCGGGAAAACGCGATATCTCCGGCTTCCATGTTTTTTTTTTTAATTCCGAAATTGTTTTCTTTAAAAACCACAAGGAAACTGCGGACCAATTTTCAGCCATTTTGCAATTTTGCCTCCTTTTGTACGTTTTTTTTGTTTGCTAATTTCCCCGGACTATTAGATTTTGGATGTGTTCCGTAATATACTGGGAGCACTATGATTTTAGACGTCATGCTAGTGCACTTGGAAGCACGTTCCGTTTTAAAAAGTTATACTGGACTAAGCAGTATATTTTGTATATCGGTACTAGCGTACAGTACACTGGCTCCGCCATTATTGTTTACATTTTGAAAGTAGATGTGTGTTGCAATTTGTAATTTGTCACGTATTCAAACTACTGTGAGCACAATCTCTCTTTCAGAGCAGTAGTCACAGTAGTAAAAGGGGTAATGTTCATGATGTCATGAACGATCCTAGAGCACTGCGACAGGGCACTGTTCGGTAAAAACGGAACGGAAAAACTGCTACTGGTAGCACTGGCGCAATGCTAATATTAAATGTACCTATGTAAATGAACATGCATATTTACACTTTCCTAAAATACTTCAAACGTTTTTTCTTTCTTTCTTTTCTAGTTTTGATATACATATGCATTCCTCTGCGAAACCTGGTTAAGTGGGACCTGGATAAGTGAGAAACCTCTATTATTGAGAGTTGCAATGAGGTCCCGGTTCTTTTTCATTAAATTAGCTCTGTTAATGGGACTTTTTGAACCTGGTTAAATGAGATTCTAATACTTTTTCGATGTTTACCTCTATAATTGAGACTCTGTAGCTCATTTACCTGTATAAGTGAGACAAATTAATCACTTGATTTGTCTCACTTATACATTTGACAGGTTTGTTTACATACACTTCGCGTCGTCCTTCGCGCTGTAAGCGGGGGCCTCTGTAAATGAGACAACTATAATTTTAAACCTGCTTAATTGGAAACTGTATTATTGGAAACCCTCAATAATTGGTACATAGGTCTTGGTCCCTTGAGATCCCAATTAACCAGGTTTTAATTTTAACTAGCCTAAAAACAGCGTGCCTTGCAACGCCTTTAAATAGAAATGTTTTTAATGTGCACTGGCCGCGGTAGGAAAAAAAAATATAATGGGAAAAAGACATATCTGCAAAAATTAAACTGCCATTGGTCACTGCGTTTTTTCCTTTAAAAAAACAAACAAAAAGTCAGCTACTATTATCCCACAAAAAGGATTAATATCACCTCTGCTCAACAAAGCTGCAAGTTTTAAAGCAGAGATTGAATCTGGCATGTATAAATTGTTATAAAATTAAATCAAAACTGACAGCAAATTCCTTAAATATCAAGTTCATTACTCTCACTTCCTTTTCAATTATACCTCCCATAAATTATTTCAACTAGTTATTTTTATTTCAATATAATCCATTTTTCCAAGTACTTTAATTCTTTCATTGCACTTTTGTACGAAATTCCATTACCTCTGCATTTTTGTTTAAAGTAATGCATGTCTCTTCAACCTGACTTTATATTAAATATCAAATTACACTTCCATTACCTCCTGCTTGAACGGCGAAATGTGCGGTCTCTCCCTAAATTCTAATAAATTTTGTATTTTGGTTTTTTTCTAATAAATTATAATTTGTTTTTTTTTTTTTTTTTTTTTTTTGTAAGCGTTTTACTTATTGATATTTTTTTTTTCTCACCGATTTGTGTGCGATTCGGCGTACTTAAATCGCGATACGCGACAACAAAATCATCAAGAAAAGTGACATTTTAGGATTTGATGAACTTTCGTAAAGTTTGTTGGTCCACGTGGGTGCAAGAAATTATGACACAACCACAAACGAATTCTAAATAAAGTCAATTTCGAGAAATGCTAAAACATCTGTTTCATTATTTATGCTGTATAGTTTTTATACCAAGTTCGAAGAAAATCTGTTGAAAGAAAGAGCAACGGTTTCCACCTTATTTCACCCCCTTAGAGGCTGAATTCCGGAAAATCCGTGACGCTGTTTCATTATTTATGGTGTATGCATAGTATTTATACAAAGTTCCAAAAAAAATCTAGCTAAAGGTAAAATTCCCCACACAACCTATTCACCCCATTTCCTTCCTTAAGCCCTGGACAGACATGTGATTTCGATATCATAATATTCCTAATATTATAATATTCGGATATGTCTGTCACCCCCATATCATAATATCCAAACGCAACAACATGATATTAACGTAATATCGAAACACAGCTGATTTTCATAATATTAACATGATATGAGTAATTTCTAGTGAGAGCAGCGCTATTTTTCGCTAGCGGAAATTATAAAAACTCAACCTTTTGCTATTTTGAAATATCAAGTTGCCTTTAAAATTTTTATATTTGTTTAGTTTTGTATAGTTACTATAGTAACTATTTATTAAAGTTTCAGGTTCTCCTTAGAAATTTAAATTCCAACTGTCAAAAATACAACTGCCACAGATATCATAATATTATGTCTGTCACTACTTAGTTTATTTTGATATCGTGATCTCAATATTATGATATCGAAATCACATGTCTGTCCAGGGCTTTAGGGGATGAATTTTGAAAAATCACTTCTTAGTGGATGCCCACGTCATTTTATGGATGCGCTGTCAAAATTTCACCCCTTTAGCTTCAGTGGTTTGGGTTTACCCACATCATCCTCTTAGGGGATGAAATTCAAAAAATTACTTCTTAGTGGATATTCCAGTGATGGGAACCGAAAAGAACCTTTATATTGGTTCTAATTACTTAAAATCGATTCTGGAACTTTTATTTAAAAATTCTTATTGTGGTTCTTCCACCGAACCTTTTTTTTAAATTTGTGTTCTGGTTTGGTAACGAAATCAAAAAATTAAAATTTTTTGGTTCCGATTCCCGACTTCACTGTTTTTATTTATTTAAATGCAGCCTAAAAGGCACACTTGGTTACAGAAGTACGGAGAATTTCTTTTGAGAGAGAAAAGGATCCGTTATCATTATATGTAAAATATGAGTACTTTTTACCGTCCACGCGCTTCAGTTCATTTTTGGATATTAATAAAATTATATTCTTGTCGCTAAGTTTGTTGATTTGAGATCACATTTTTTAAATTGCTAAACATGGGCCGTAAAAGAAAAATCAGTTTCAGAAAGTATTTTATATATGACGAGAAAGTAAAATTATCAAAGTGTAGTGTTGAAAAGTGCAGTGCTTCTATAAGCGGAAATCATTTATCAAATTTGAAAAAACACATGCAAACATCCCACAAAGCGATATTTGATTCAATTAAGCTAACGGATTTAATGGAAAACTCTTCAAATTCCAATGACAAATGTCATAAAAAAAATTATAAAACAATAAAATTGCGTGTATGTGAAGACGACTTGAAAAATGCTTGCATTGATTTGGCTTCTCATGGATGCGCAGCGCATATAATATTTTTGAAACTCAAGCATTTAAACAAATTTTATTTCCTGTTTTAAAGAGTGCCCAATTTAAAACAGTAGTAAAATCAACAAATTTAAAAATATTGGTGGAGGCAGAAGCCCTTAAATTAAAATATAACGAAGTTATGCTCAAAGAAAGTAATAAGTGTTAAAATGGATGCTGCAACTAGAATCGGAAGGTCTGTTTTAGTTTGGTTTATTAATATACTTAAAAAAAGGAAATTAAATAAATGCAATGGAATTTCCAGGGATAAATATTCAATTTATTCACGATAACAAGATAAACATTAAAACACTAGCCATGTGTGAGTTAGAGCAATCTCATACTGCTCGATATTTAAAAGAAATACTACTAAAGGTGCTTGAAAGTTACGAAATAAATTTAAACCAACTATATACCGTAACAACTGATAATGCAAAAAATATGATTAAAGTTTCTGAATTAATAAGAGAAGAAGTTGGAGTTGAAGAGGAAAACTTCATAGAAGAAATTATGAATAATTTTAATATAGAGTTATTATCTCTTTCGGATTGCGGGCTGGTCAATACTATTCGTTGTGCAGCACATACAATTCAATTAGTTGTCCACGATGTCATAGCAGTTGAAGGTTTTGCAGAAATCATAAACAGTTGTCGAAGGTATGTTGTACGATTAAGAACTTCAAAAATAAAAAGTCTACTGAAAAATGAAAACCTCTTATGTCCTACACTGGATGTAAGATTAAAAAATTTTAGTGTAACAAATAATAGCATTTCACAGTTGGATGTCAAAGAAAATGTATGGGACTTTTGTGAAAATTTTGTTATGACTTTCGAGCCAATTAAAATAGCAACTATATTAAATTACAAGACTCGCTACTCACAATAGGTGAACTTTTTAAAATTTTACTACACTTGAAATTTGAACTGAGCAAAATATCAAATGAGTTGTCAGATCAAATATTGATAAAATTAAATGAGAGAAAAAAAATTTTTTTTAAACACTGAAGTTTTCTCAGCTGCTATTTATCTAGATCCCAGGTTCAAATTTCTTTTGAATAGAAATCAGGAAAATAAAGCTATTTCTCATTTAAAAAAACTGTTCTTACATTTAAAAAACATACGTATCTTATAACGAAGAAAATGAAATAGCAGCTTGTTCGAACACAGTCGGTAGTGCCGACAATATTAATGCAAATACCAGCAATTTTGAAATAGAGACAAGTGTGGAGCACAGCTGTAGGGATATCGCGGATTCTTTTGAAACTTTTTTAACCAACTTGAATTCGAATGAACAAGGTAATACTTAAATCATACATCACCTAATACCATGTTTCCATCGCACTCGAAATCTTCCGATTTCGGCAAAAATGAGGATTTCGGACGAAATCTCATGTGAAATTTCATGTTTTGGCATATAAAATGAAATCTCCTCACTGGGGGGATTTCAATGAAATCTTTTTCTAAACCAAGATAAATTGTAATAGTTTCTATTTATCTTGGATCTAAACCTAGCTAAATGACCATTCAGCCAACTCAGCATGTATAATCAGCTGAGAAATTTGTCAGTTGTCATTATATTCTCGAATTGTTTACAATGGCTGAAAAAGGTACGATAACAAAAAAAAGGACATATAAAGCGCGGAAAAAGTGGACCAACAATGAGGAGCAAATGTTAGTGGATGTGTGGGAGGAAAAAATAAATCAGTTAAGAGGCCAACGCAAAAACACCCACATTTTTGCCGAAATGGAGGATGAATTACGGGAACGGGGATGCGGTTTTGCGCCAAAGAAATAAAAAGAAGTGATAATGACTGAAGAATATGTACCTACTGTTAACTAATGAATTTTTAATATACTTATACTTTTAACACTGAATGTGATGTACTGTAATGTTACATAAAAAACTAAAATTAATTAATAATGTGTATTTTTTTTTACTTTAAAGACTGAATTCGATGTAGTTAAAGTTTATTTGTGTTAATATTAATAAAAATATAAAAGACTGAATTTGTTGTACCTATGTATAATGCAATGGCCTCGTGTATTCTTTTTGGTGTTGGATCGTGATCATTGAAGCTATCTGCTTCTGCTGGTTGTCCATCTTCTACCCTTCCTTGATGTTTGCTTATCTCCATCCAAGTCTCATTTATGATTTCATTATGTGCATTTAAAAAGTTATGCAAAACGCAACAACTTTTAAAATTTCGATTGCAAGTTTATTATGACAGATGACAAGCGAAAACTGCCTGGTGCGATGGAAACACATTTGGATTTCGCCAAATCGTTTTGTCAAAACCTGCGGATTTCAAGTGCGATGGAAACATGGTATAAGAAATGAAAACATGCTTTTATTACTATTGCAGAAACTTCTTATTTAAGTAGTGAAACTGAAACTGTTTTCTATCAAATAGAAAAATTTAAACCAGGCAGGCTGAGCTTGGATACCGGTTTATTGCTTTACTGGAATATGAAAAAGAATGAGTTACCCTTGGTAAACTCGCTGAAATAGTTCACGCCGTTCCAGCTACTCAAGTCAGCGTGGAGAGGTGCTTTTCTGCTCTAAAATTTATATTGACCGATCAAAGAAAAAAATTAACACCTAATAATCTTCAAAATATACTACTCGTACGTTTTAATAAATCTTTCGATTATGACGTTGAATATTAAATATCTAGAAATAAAATTTAAATACATATGTAAAAATACTTATTGATTACTATTGTACCTCTTTATAAGAATTTTTATATTTTAGTTCCATTTAAAAATTCGGTCTTAGTACCAAAAAAAAAAAATTTCAACTGTTATTTGAAATGGGTATGGAAGCGATATAAAATTTTTATACGGTTTTGGTTCCGAAAACGGAATTTTTATAATCTGCAAAATCGGTTCTTAGAAGAAGTGAAACCGAAAGGAGGAACCTATATACCGAAAAAAAATTTTTTTGGTTCCAATCACTGGGATATTCACGTCATTATAGGGATGCACTGTCAAAAACTCAGCACTTTAGCTCCAGCGGTTTGGATTAAACCCATTTCACCCCCTTAAGGGATTAATTTAGAAAATCGATTGTTAATAAGTGTCCACAACATTATATTGTCAAAATTTCAGCTCATTAGCTCCAGCGGTTTGGGTATATCCCATTTCACCCCCTTAGGGGATGAATTTCAAAAAATCACTTCTTAGGGGATGTCCACATTATTATAGGGATGCATTGTCTAAATTTCAGCCCTTTCTAGCGGTTTGAGCTGTGCGTTTAAGGTTTTAAATTTTTAAAATTTTTCATTTGTTTAGACCTCAACACGAACTTTCATCCCCTATTTCAACCCCTTCAAACCTTTTTTTCGCGACAAAAAGTAGCCTATGTCCTTCTCCAAGGCCTAATCTATCTCTGAAACAAATTTCATCAAAACCGGTTCAGCGGTTTAGACGTGAAAGAGTAACAGAAAGACAGACAGACAGAGTTACTTTCGCATAAATACTATTAGTAAGGATTGTCTGCATAGCAGATACACTCATCCCTCGATTTACACGGTAGATACGAGACACAGAGTTCATACAAAATAGAAGGATATGTTCAATTAAACTTCAAACCGTGTAAATCGATCTAAAGAAGAAAAGGAAAAGTCGAGGATACGTACATTATAACCGTGTAAATTGAGAAAAAGATTAAATGAAAATGGGATTGTTCATTAATTGTTAAACACAATTAAATATTATTGCAGTTTATTTGTTAAAATGAAAAACATAAAAATAACATTAACTAACACCGAATACGGTAACAAAAAAACATAAAAAACATAAACGCAAATTAACAATTTTTCTTTCAAATAAACATAACGTAAAGAAATCAAAAATATTCCGTACAAATAAAAAATTTCAAACATAAATAATCTTCATAACAACTACAACTAACAAAAACAGGAATAAAAATCAAGCTTCACTCTTCTTCTGAGCTTTGTGAAGATATAAGTCTTCTTTTTTTTGGTAGCGCTGGTGTAACATCACTATCCGAGTCACTAACAGAACATTCATCAACGTTCCCGGTTACTGGTTCACTTATTGAGATGTCGGCTTCATTTTCCACTTCGTTAATAACAGTTGACTTACTTTTGGATGATACGAAATCGGTGATCAACATTTGCTTGCTCTGGCGGGTATTTTCATAAATTTCTTCATATTGACTGAGCGCATTTTTTATTATTCTTTGAAATTTCAATGCTCTCTCGGTATCAGGATCTCTCTTAAAAAAAAATGTTGCCGTTCTCTGCCTAGTCGAAGACCTTCAGCAATAACTTTTCCACCAAATTTTTCAGCTGTATTACTGTCATCGTCGGAATTGCTATCTCCAGTATCTTCGGGAACTTGATGTAGTACTAAATCAACGAGATCCGTATCTGAAATTTCCTCATCCTCAAATAACTCTTCAATATCTGGAATATCAAGATCATTAAATCCCTCGCCTCCAATAGAATGGGCTATATCTATGATATTAGCATAGACATTTTCAGTTGAAGTCACGTTTCTTTCGCAAATTACTTCAGGCCATATGACTTTCCAGCAAGAATTCAATGTTGACTTTCTTATTTCGGCGACGGCTGAAACGACATTTGTTACACAATTTAAAATTGTAAATTTTTTCCACACTTCAGGTAGAGTAAGTGACGGATTTTCATCCAATTCATTCAAAACATCTGCGAATGTTCGTCTAATATAGTAGCACTTAAACGCAGAAATTATCCCCTGATCCTGAGGTTGAATTAACGAAGTTGTGTTGGGGGGCAAGAACTCATTTTTTACATTTGCATGTTGTAAGTCTATTGGATGACTTGGTGAATTATCTAGAAGTAATAGAACCTTGAACTCAAGGTTTTTTTCTTGTAAATAGTTTTTCACTTCGGGTATGAAACACTCATAGAACCAATTAAGATTGTGCACGTCATCCAGGCTTTTTTGTTGGAACGCCAATGTACTGGTAGTTTTTCCAAATCCTTTCCTTTCATCGCACGCGGCCTTTGAGATCTGTTAATGAGTAAAGGTTTCAAAACACGATCGCCTGACGCGTTACTGCAAAGAAGTAAAGTCACCTTATCCTTAGCTGCTTTAAATCCTCCTGCCGATCTTTCAGATTTTGACACATAAGTTCTTCTAGGCATCTTTTTCCAGAATAAGCCGGTTTCATCGGCATTAAACACTTGGTCAGGAACGTAACAGTTTTCTTCAATAATTTTTTTCAGTTTTGCTTGATATTCTTTTGCCGATTTTTCATCACCGGAAGCAGATTCCCCTTTTAGTTGGATGTTATGAAGATTGTGTCTTTTTTTAAAGTTTTCAAACCATCCCTTACTCTCACTGAATTCTGTAGAAGAAGAAGTTGGCTGCTTTTCTTTTAAAGAGTTAAAAATATTAAGCACTTTATGTCTTATGGAATTAGAATCCGCGGTATTTTTTTTGGTTATTGTCTTCTATCCAAATTACTACTGCCTTTTCTACTGCTTCTATTAAAGCATCTCGGTTATAAGTCGAAAATTTTGCGCTTACAGCAGTTCCCCTGGATACACTTTTTCGAATAGAATCTTCCATTCGTTTTATTGTTCGAACAGTTACCTCATTCATTCCGTATTCTTTTGCTATGGATGTTGAGCCTTGTCCAGATTTTAGTTTGTCTAAAATTTCAATTTTCTTTTCCAAACTAATTGTCTTTCTTTGCTTTGGAATCGCCTTTCTTTTTGCAGACAATATAAAATTAAACCATGTAAACAAAGATGCAAAAGACTATATTATTTCACTGACACTATTATTTTACTTTTTAAATATTTTTGTCTCGACTTCTTGGTTCGCTAACTAATTCTTACAACTTGCACGAATGAGTATTCCAGACCATTTTACGCATTAATTTGCTAAACCCAAGAATGCATTTTTGTATTTTGTAACAAAGGAATACGTAATGACAAAAATCAAACAAAGAAATCAAACAAAAAAATTACCCAGACAGGCTTTTACATAAATAGCTAAACTATTCACATTACTCAAAAAGAGCATAAAATTCCTCGGCGAACGAAATTCATATCTCTTAAGCCGGCGCCAGACATGAGTTCAAACATTTGAACACATCTTTGACTGCTATGTGTGGCACGGGACTTTGAACATGTCTTCAAAGTTTGAATAAACATTTGCACTTTGCCATGCGCATCGGCAAAGTCTTCAAAGATGTGCTCAAAGTTGGCATGTGTTCAAATGTTTGCGTAGCCTGCCACACTCATGTTCAAATTCAAATCGTAAATTTTCGTTTGAAAACTATCGAAAAGGTCTTAGTAGGCTAGAAAAAAATTTTGTTTTTCAGTAATGATTCAGTTATTTATTTACTGAAAAAGAAGAATTTTATTGAAAACGAAAGTGATAGGAAGTTTCATTTATCTCTGCATGCGCGATGCGCGTCCATCTTCTTGGAGGCCTGCTACACTTGCGCAAAGTCCAGTCGTGGGAGCTACGTGAGTGAGTACGTTTTATTTATCTCTGCATGCGCGTACGTGTTTTCGTGTTCAAGATTATTATTTCAAGATGGAGTGGAACAACGAGTGCGTCCTTGAATTTATTGAGCTGCTGCAAGCGGAGCCATGTATATGGAACCCGAAAAATCGAGAACATAAAAACAGAAATTTTGTTTATGACGCGTGGGTTAGAATTAAAAATATTTTTTCCGTGCCGTGTTCTATTGAAGAGTTAAAGAAGAAAAGAAATTCTTTGCTGACCCAATATAGGGAGTGCTTAAAAAAAATTAAGGATTCCCGCAAAACAGGAGCAGGATCTGGAGAAATTTACAAACCATCATGGTTTGCATTCGATGCGATGCAGAATTACATGGGCGCTGTTTATGATTATCGGCCGACATTATCTACCGAGACCACGGTAAGTAAATATATGTACATTAGTTTATAAATATAAATATTATTTTAGTTTATAAATTCTTTATTAAAAATACATATTGCGTGATGTAAGTTTATACGCAATGTTATAAACCTAAAATGTATCGGTTTATAACATTAGGTATAATATAATGTTGTTGACAATGCAAAACGTAGGTGCAATGGTTAAGAATGTTATGTTGTCTATCTTAATCACTTTATACTACATGCTCATAATCACTTCTATGAAGGCAAGACCCTCTCCATTACAGGCCATGAAGTTCTCTCTTGAACTAATCCAACCATAGCTGAAGTCGGTCCACAAAATCGGACGTTTGGTTAGAATAAACATGGCGCGGAATAGGCTCGGGATTGTTTTCGTGATATTTTTGTGGTAAAAAGTGGAAAATCATTGTAAGTTATTACTTTAAACTAAACATGGATTATCAGTGGTTAGTTCTTTAGTGATTTAATAAGAAAAAATTAAAAAAAAATAGTGATTTAGTGAGTTTTAAGTGTGTTAATTGTTGAGGTGATCAATTTCTTTTACTTTCGCGGTGTTTTTTTCGTCTTTATTAAGGAAAAATATGCTGATTATTTAATTAAAAGTGATTTTAAAGTCATTAAATAATTTCTTATGGAATTATTATTAAACATATAAGTGCAGAAAAGTGTGAAAGGAAAAGTGAATAAGAAGTGTTTTTCTACACCTATATTTTTAATACTAATTACATAATATATGTATTAATCACTTTAAAATCACTTGTAATCCCATAACTAAACAAAACATTAAATTTTCAACATTTTTTTCGTAAATAAACATGAAAAAACACCGTGAATGTAAAAACAGTTGTTCGCCTTAACAATTAAAACACTTAAAAGACACTTAATCACTAAATTATTTTTATTTTTTTTTAATTAAATCACTAATAAACTATTCACTGGTAAATCCAAGTGCAGTTAAAAGTGTTAAAATACAATATTTTATCACTTTTTACTGCAAAACTAAACCAAAACGTTCCCGAACTTATTCCGCGCCATGTTTATTCCGCTCTCTCCGGTGAATTTTTGGACCGGGTTGACCACCATGAAAAACTCTCCTTCGGGGCCTGTAGTTGAGAGGGTCTTGATGAAGGGCATGAGCTTCCTCTTCTTGTAGCGAAATACTAAATAAAAATAAAAAATTGCCATATACAAACTTTCATAGACATATTTTTTTAGTCAGGTTAAATACTTGTTAATATGATACACTTTTAATTTGTAAATGGCATATGCAAAACAATCAGCACAGCAATTTTAAAATAAATAAATGTTTTAACAATGATTTTAGTGGATTTTATAAATATTTCAATCAGTTCTTAGTTGTAAACAATTTTACGAGCTGGTAACCCTGCCCTGCCAGAATGCGCGTCTTTCTGCAAAAGCTTTTCCCACACACACTACACATTCTTTCCTGCGCGATAGCGAGCGAGCAAGATGTTGAGCTTTCCAATAAGATGAAAAAGAGAATAGTAATTGTTGTTGCTTCGGCACTGGAAGTGTGGCGTGTGGCACTTGACATTCCGAATTCTTTTGCAATTGATATCTGATGGTGGTTGATTGGTGCCGAATTTTATGACAAGTGATAATCCTACAGGGTTAAAACCAGTCCTAATTCGAGTAAAAGTGAAAAAAGTTTAATTAGGATTAGAAAGTTGAAGGCAATCCACACGACAGTTTTGGGCGTGTGTACAGTTTCTAGTGTGTGTGGCTGAGCTGAGACCAAAACAAAACTTTCGGTGATTTCTCGCGGGTAATCGTGGCGTGTAATTTATCCACAGACCTACATACGCGCAATCATCTGGAAATTGGGAATGCGGGCACGCTTACTTCTCAGTGTATGGCGGCCTATTGAAAATTGTTCACTCCAACAGCTTCATGCGGCAGACGGCAGCCAACTTCGAAAATGTGTATTTTTCACACGCATACTTGTGTGAAAGCGCGAGCGCAATCTTGCATTCCCAATTTTCAGATGATTGTGCTTCTGTGTGTGGCTGTGGATAATATGTAGTTGTATACAAAGCAACAAAAATTCTCATAATTTTCGCAGCCCCCCGAGGTCTTATGCTTCTGTCAGTGTGATGTTCGGTCTCGGTGCAGAGAGAAAATGTTTTGAGATTCAAATAAAACCGATTTATTGGAATTAGTGGAAGTGTTTGATGAAAGAAATGCTAGGCACGCTTATTTAGTTGCAAGATATTTTAGTGCTCTGTTTACTTAAGGTGGGATTTTTGGTTTATTCCTTTTTACTACAAAAACTCCTAGGGATCAATTGCAAATTAAAAAAAATAATCTAAGGCAGTCTTGTGATACGTCTTATACTGTTCATGTTAAATTGTGTCATATCACTCCTGTGAGTTAGTGTAATCGGCGAAAATTCCGACATATTCCCAAAAATGTCTGACGTACGCTGCATTTCCAAGGAAGTTTTAATTAATTTTATAGACATATATAGAAAACATCCAGCTTTGTGGAAAGTGAAATCAAACGAGTACAAGAACAGAAATCTGAAAAATAAAGGCTATGATGAGTTAGTTGAATTTTATAAGCAGTACGACCCTAAAGCTGATCGTGAAAGTGTTTCGAAAAAAATCCAGTCACTAAGAGGATCGTTTAGAAAGGAATTAAAGAAAGTTGAAAAATCCAAAAGAGTTGGCAAATCGGCTGACGATATATATGTGCCTTCACTTTGGTATTACGATTTGCTATCGTTCACAATTGACAACGAAGAACCAACTGACAGCTTAGATGATATTAACGACTACAGCATGTTTCATGCGGAGGAAAATAATGAGCAGAATGAGGAAAAATTGGAAATGGAAATGAAGGTATGTTGCAATAATTTTTTGGAATGAGATTTTCATTTATATCCCTGTCCTATCCAAATTTCAATAAATTTGTTTGTTTTGGGGATTTGTGAAAAGCTACAGTTTTTTTGTTGAAATAAAATAGCATTCGATCGAGCATAAAAATAACAAATAGAGTTTCTTCAAATCCAATAGTAAAGCTATGTATGCTGTTCCTAAGTACGGCGGTCAAGAAAATGTTCCCCATATAAAGTGTATGTAAAAAACGCCTAAGTAATCGGTCAAGAAATGCTATAGGAATTTTTGCTCAAGAAATTTCTGTACCTAGTACGCTGTTCGCTCAAGAAAAATGCTAGTACTATTCTGACACATAGATGGATCCTTTTCCTAAGGCGGCTAAGAAAAAAATTGGAAAGCCCATTTTTTCTTGACCGAAATTGGCATTACGAGATTGAACGGAAAGTAGATTTGGCGTTTTCACTAACGTGATTATTATTTGAAGTGATTACTCAAAAAACATTCCCGCAACGATGTCAAATGTCAATTTTGAATACGGGAAAAAATCATAGCATTACTTGTCGAAATTTTCTGTACCGGGGTGAAGAAATAATAAGAACATTTTTCTTGACCGCCGTACTTAGGAACAGCATACATAGCTTAAATGTTTAAGTTAGCCTTGCGTTTTTTTGTTATCCGTTTAAAAAGTAAGTACCTCTACATTATATATTACTATAGTTGGTATACGGTGCACCTCACTGTATCTGTAAGCCAATAATATGGCGTGCGCCAAAACAATTGGGGAATGGCACTCGTGTCGTGGTCAGTTGGAAGGAGTGTTACATGCTCGTACACGAATTTCGAAGGGGAAATTACAATGCTCGTGCGCTTCATACGCGAAATGTTAATGTGTGTGGAATTGTCATTTCCAATTTAAAGGATCGGCTAACATACTTATTTTTTGCACTAAGCTTGATTTTGGAAAAGACTTCCTCGATGGTCTACGACGAAAAAGTAGAGTGCGTATATTCTTACCAACTATTGAAAATCAGTCTAAATATATTATTATTGGAAACACCGGCTCCAACTCAAATTAATTAAATCTTTATTTTCGAGAAACGATTGGAATAAAGAATTCATACAACGAATTGAAATGAACTGAACTTAATCTAACAAAAAGAGCTGATGATATAAGGTTTTAAATGTATGCGTGACAATATAAATTATTACAAATACATGAGCTGAATAAGTGGTATTTTCTTCACATTTGTGTTGGTTCAATACATATATTTTAATTCTGAATAGATTTTCTACACCAACAAAATGTATGAATAGCAATAGAGTATGGTGTGTCGAGCTTGACCGAACCTGGAATTACTAATATTATTATAGGAGTACTGTATTAGAAAAGTGTAAACAATCTGAAAATTGATAAATTAAGAATTTCTGAGTGATCAAGATATGAGTGAGTGATCAATATATGAAGCGTGAATGTTCAAAAGGGATTAAATTCGCCATAAGCAAGCTTAGGGCAGTGACGGAGGAGATGTTATACACCTTCCTCCTCGTCCAGATTCTGCAGCTTCTGCAAAAACTGTAGGTCTCAGGACCTAAGCGTTTCACATGCGTCCCTATCAGACACTGTCCGACCAGAACTCCCACTTTAACTAAGAGGTCTTGTCTCCCGAGACTCAGTAGTGATGGCCCACTTCACTACTGAGATCATAAGAGGGCCAGGTTAATTTGGAGTGGATTTATTAAGATCCCTTCAATGCTGTTTCCAGTTCGTCAGCTTTACAATTTCCCTCTATATTTCGATGACCGGGCACTCATACGAGGAGGGTCCTGAACTGTTGAGCCATCTCGTTAAGAGATCTGCGATATTCAGAAGAAGTTCTATAGCTGTTTGTGCAAGAGCACAGAGCTTTCAGAGCCGCCTGACTATCTAAGAAGACAGGACAGGACATCTGAGTGGACAGGCAGATTCCTATCGCCTTGCTAATTGATTTGCAGAACAGCCTCTTATATTGCTAGAACCTCCGCTTGGCATACACGGCAGCAACGTCCGTATCCCGGAAAGATATGTTGCCATTCAGACCTATTTCGAATAATCGTCGTAAACGGTTTATTGAAGTCAGGAGTGGCAGTATGATATCGGACAATGATATCATTGGCTCCAGTTTTAGCTCCTCGAGCATCGATAAATGATCCAAAAGGTCTTCTGGCTCAAAGAAGAATAGCCCCCGTCATTGCCTCCTTCTTTACTACTAGGTGGAGCGAAGAAGTGGTATTCCTGGTGTTCTCAGTAATGGACCCTTCAGGGCTATAATGGTCATTTCCTGCAGATTATTTTCCCTGTCATATTTCTCCGGAGTTTATCCCGACTCTTGGAAACTTGCCCATGTTCAGCCCATACCGAAAAAAGGTGATTCCAGCGATCCCTCCAATTACCGCCCAATAGCAATTACTTCTATTCTCTCCAAAACCATGGAGACGATAATCAACAAAAAGCTTATGGGATATCTAGAATCCAACCTACTCATAAACGACAGACAGTATGGCTTCCGACAAAAAAGATCCACTGGCGATCTTTTAGTCTGTCTTACAGAACACCTCAGCCGTAGTCTGCATGAATCCGGTGAGTCTAGTCTGATTGCTCTGGATATCTCCAAGGCTTTCGATAGAGTTTGGCACACAGCCCTGTTAGCTAAACTCAAAGCTATTGGAGTTGACTCACTTCTACAGAAGTGGATTGAGAGTTTCCTTTTTGGCCGTTCAATCAAAGTAGTATTGGATGGCGTCAAATCCGCATCCCACCCGATCTCTGCGGGGGTCCCCCAGGGGTCAATTTTATCACCGGCCCTATTTCTCATATTTATAAATGACCTTCTTTCAATCCCCTCCAACCCACTCCTCAGCTTCGCTGACGACGGTACTCTACGTTACTCGTACAGCGTCGATTCAAGACAGACTCATGCCAGATCCTGTCTTGATGATCGCGAACTAATGTCCAAGTCGATTATAAATGACATTAAGCTGATTCTAGAGTGGGGAAAGAAGAATCGTGTTGAATTCAACTCCGACAAAACCAAGTACTGTCTTATCTCCAAAAAGAAGTTCAACACCTCACCATCCTTGAAAGTGGATGACGTGGTACTAAAGGCCGACCCATCCCTACACATCTTAGGCGTGACTTTAGCCAAAGACTTGCGATGGAATGACCACATATTCCAAATCGCCAAACAAGGATCTCAGTGCTTGGGATTTCTTAAGAGGTGCAGGTTCCTCCTCCAGCCATCGGCCCGTGCTGTTATTTATAAATCCTACATTCGGCCTCTTCTCGAATATAACTCCCTCGTTTGGGGCGGCGCCCCAATAACCACCTTGGCATGGTTAGATAAGGTGCAAAAAAGGGCGCTCAAGTTAATTGATGACGACACCGCCTGCTCCACCATCGACCCCCTGAGCCACCGTAGGAATGTAGCAGCACTGACAAAATTTTATCGCTACTACCACAGTGACTGTTCCTCCGAGTTAAACGCTCTCCTGCCTCCACGGCAATCTTATACCCGCAACACCAGATTAGCCCACTCGTCTCATTCCCTTCACCTGCAAGTACCCTTTTCACGCACTCAACAAGATATGAATTCGTTTGTTAATAGAACAACTCGGCTGTGGAATAACCTCTCGCAGTCAGTATTTCCGAACTCCTACAACATCCAAGAGTTCAAACGCAGGGCTCATCACCACCTTCTTCAATACCCCCCCGTACCTTTTAATCCTTAACCTATGCCCCCCCCCCTCGTCCCTCCCCCGTACTAAGCTTACTGCTAGACATTGCACCATGACGTGACAAATGACATGACGGACTAGTAGTACAAAGGGTGACTCCTGAGCTTAGCACTGCCACATAAAAAAAAAAAAAAAGATTGACAGAGACAAGATTGAGAAGGGCCTCAATGATGGGATTATTACCAACATGGTGGAAGCCTAAATACTTCCGAGGAAATTGCAGAAGCTCTCAAGTTAAACCTTATATGTCTATAATCATACATTGATGTCTCATTTGAGGCGTGCCAGTTCAGTATTCTGGAACTGGCGAATGTGCTGGCAAGAAACAAGTCAATCACCTCTTACCTACTCATTTTAGTAAAGAGAAGTCCGGGCCCCTTGTTTATAACTTGTAAATTGTAGGTAGTTAAAAAATCAAGGAGGTCCTCGCCCCTAGAGTTAGTATTGGAGCTTCCCCATGCAAGGTGGTGTGCATTGATGACGCAGCCAATCAGTAGCTGAATGTTCCTCCTAACGCAGTCCTCCACAAGTCTCCTAACATCCGGCGGCGGTGGTGCAGGCTCTTCTTCAGGGAGGTAGGCCAAAGTTATGACAAACCAGGGCGGACCTACGTCTCCGGTCAGCACTACCTCACCTGCCACCAGATCCCAGCCTGGATACGAACTGTGAAAGATGAAAGCAGGTTTGTCTTTTTCTTATGAGCAGTGCTGCTCTAGGACAGTCATCCCGCTGGAGTAGATCAGCCTGCCAACATTAGTACTGAGGCCACATATTCTTCCTCGGTACACTCATGGCTCTTGGATTAGGTAACATCTAAGTTGTCCGATATAACCAATTTCTCAAGTACTGCAGAGGCAGCCTTGGCATGATGAAGGTTTATCTAGGGAAGTAGCACTCATTTCCTGAAGGGAGTACTGTTGGAATTTAGCATTGGGAACAAATACTTCCTATCCATATTTATACAATAATATAAATGTAAACAGAGGTAGGCGGGGTAAAACCCGCATTAGAGAAAAAACAATATAATAATTAGTTGTCATTAAGTTTTCATAATTATAACATCTTGTTATATTACATTAAAATATTTAAACATTTAAACCCGTTTAAATTATTCCTCGTCAAGGACTCTGCTCAACAGGTTATGGGCCCAGGATTCACGTGTGTGTCCGTGATAATAAATTGAAAAGAAAAAAATTAAAAATGAGTTCTTCTCTATATCAAATAGAGAAACTTGGCGAGAATAATTATGATACCTGGAGTGTCCAGATGAAATGCGTCCTCATTCACTCCGAGCTTTGGTCCATTGCAAATGGAAACGAGGATATGCCAGTCGGTGATGCTGATAAAATAGCAAAATGGGGCGTGGACAATGAGAAAGCGCTAGCAACCATAATGCTTTGTTTAAAGTCCTCACAACTTAATTACATTAAAAAATGTGAAATAGCATCGGATGCGTGGAATAAATTGAAAGCCATACATCAACCAAGTGGCCCTATTAGAAAGGTGGCCCTATACAAAAAATTATTAAATCTTCGCATGTCTGAGTCAACTATTATGCAACAGCACATTAATGATTTTACCAGTGTTGCGGAAAAATTAGCGGAAGTTGACATAGAAATAAATGACGAACTTTTGACAATAATGATGCTATCAAGTCTACCAAAGGAGTTCGAAAACTTTGTAATTGCAATGGAAACAAGGGATGAATTGCCAAAATTTGATAATTTAAAAATCAAATTGCTTGAAGAAGGAGATCGAAGACAGCATTCGGTGTCAGCAGAATAAGCGATAACATCTCAACATGCATTTGGAGCAAGTTACAGCTCAAACAATAGGAACAAAAAATCTGTGCTTGCAAAAGTCAAGTGCTATAAGTGTGGTATAAGAGGACATTACTCTTCAGACTGCAGGTCAAAGAAAACTTGGCAGTCAAGAGATCAACCCCAACAACAGTGCTCGTTTGCCACACTCGCTGCGTTTGGCCGTTATAACTCAAACAAAAATACTTGGTGTATTGATAGCGGAGCTACGTCTCACATGTGTTGTGATCGAAAAATGTTTAGTACGTTCCGTGAACATAAAGAGAAGATCATTCTTGCAAGCGATAAATTCATTGAAGCTTTTGGGACTGGAGAAGTAATAATTCAAGGTAAGGTCCCTATCAAATTGAAAAATGTACTATATGTCCCCTCAATAATTGGCAATTTTATTTCTGTGAGCAAGGCCACTAGAAGCGGACTTGAGGTCAAGTTTAAAAAGAACACTGCCGTTATAAAAGGTCGCTCTGGCATGGAAATATTAGTTGGGCAAAGAGTTAACAATTTATTTTTTTACACTACACCAAATAACTCTTGCTGTTACTTATCGACTGATAATGTAATGAAGTGGCATAACAGATATGGCCATTTAAATTTCAAAAACCTCAAGGAACTAGCTAGCAAACATATAGTGAATGGATTGGACTTGAAAAACATTCCGGAAAATGTCAGATGCACAACATGCATGAAAAGTAAAATCTGTGCTAAGCCATTTCCAAAAAAAAGTGAGAATCGTGCGAGAAATTTGTTGGATTTAATTCATACGGACGTATGCGGCCCTATGAATAAACCAACAATTGGAGGTGCACGCTACATGGTGACGTTTATTGATGACAAGTCTAGAAGAATTTTTGTGTATTTTATAAAAACTAAAGATGAGGTATTTAATAAATTCATTATATTTAAAAATCTTGTAGAATGTCAGACAGGAAGGAAAATTAAGGCTATTCGGAGCGACAATGGTACCGAATATATAAATAATAATTTTAATAAATATTTAGAAGAAAGTGGAATTAAGAGACAATTATCCGTACCTCATACTCCACAACAAAACGGCGTGGCGGAACGCATCAATCGCACACTGATTGAAATGGCGCGGAGCATGATTATACATGCTGGTGCTGAAGAAGCCCTGTGGGCTGAAGCGGTGAATACTGCGGTCCATATTCGCAATCGCTCAACCACAAAAATCTTAGAAAACAAAACACCTTATGAGATATGGTGTGGCAGAAAACCACAAGTGCATCATTTCCGCATTTTCGGGTGTCAAGCTTTTGCTTTAATTAAAACAGAGACCCGTAAATTTCGTCCGAGAGGAAAAAAATATATTTTTCTAGGTTACTCCTTGACCGCAAAAGCTTATCGTCTTTTCGATTCTGAAGAGAGAAAAGTGGTTGAAAGGAGAGATGTCATTTTCAACGAAGATGTCTTCAACAATCACGAGTCGATCAAATTTAAAGAAGGCGCCAACATTTCCAACTCAGGGAAGGGTACTGAAGAAGAGTTAGAAACCATTGGTCATCAACTCATCAGTGTCCAGAATCCTGAAAAGGACTATCAACCC
This sequence comes from Thereva unica, assembly GCA_949987705.1. Classification (NCBI taxonomy): domain Eukaryota; kingdom Metazoa; phylum Arthropoda; class Insecta; order Diptera; family Therevidae; genus Thereva; species Thereva unica. The sequence goes on along the minus strand of OX465281.1, from coordinate 43,801,871 downwards.
AGCTCTGCTCAGAATCCTGAAAGACCCAGCTCTGTTCAGAATCCTGAAAGCAGTTATCAACCCAGCCATGTTCAGAATCGTGAAAGCTCAAGTTCAGAGAATGAAGTGTATCATGAAGGTGAAGTAATTGAAGCTCCAATTGAGCTACGACGGTCAAGTCGTATCGCTGCACAGCAGACAAAACCAAATTACAACCTTTGTACTGCCAACATGATTTCGGTGGATCCAATAAGTTTAAAGGAAGCCCTCTCAAGCAAGGAAGCGAAATTGTGGCATTTCGCAATGCAAGAAGAATTCAACGCATTAATAGAGAATAAAACATGGGAGTTGGTTGAACCACCCAAAAATAAGAAGCCTATCCCATGCAAATGGGTATTTAAAACCAAGCGTGATACAAACGGTAAAGTTTTTCGACATAAAGCTCGTTTAGTCGTTAAAGGCTATACACAAGTACAAGGTATTGACTACCAAGAAACCTTTGCACCTGTGGTAAGATACACGTCAATACGATTTCTCATCGCCATAGCAGCAAGATTAAAATTAAACATTCGTCAAATGGACGCTGTTACCGCTTTTTTAAATGGAGAACTGAAGGAAGAAATTTACATGTCTCAACCGGAGGCATTTGATGACGGATCTGGAAGAGTTTGCAAATTGCGAAAATCACTTTATGGTCTAAAGCAATCCAGCCGAGTATGGAATGAGAAGCTAAATAAAGTTTTACTTGATTTTGGGTTAAAACGAAGTAATGTCGACCAGTGCGTTTACTACCTCACAGATGGTAAACAAATGTTATTCGTTGCGATTTATGTGGACGATGTATTGATTTTCTGCAATGACGAATCTCTCGAAAAACAGGTGAAAGATGAGCTGTCAAAAAAATTTCGAATGAAGGATATGGGGAATGCTTCATCTATCCTAGGGATTAGAGTTACTCATGACCACTCCAAAGGTACAATCGAAATGGACCAAACTCAATACATCAATGAAATTCTAAATAGGTTTGAAATGGATGATTGTAATCCTATATCTACACCAATTGACCTTAACCAAAAGATATCAGAAAAAATGTGTCCCACGGACCCAACTGAACAGCAGCGCATGTCAAAAATGCCATGCATGCAAGCCATCGGAAGCTTACTTTTCTTGGCGCAAGTCACCCGGCCAGATATATGCTACGCTGTAAATTTACTTAGTCGTTATTGTAACAACCCAGGAAAGGCACATTGGGCTGCTGTTAAACGGATTCTACGATACCTGAAGGGGACAAAATTCAAAAGGCTAGTCTACACCAGCGAACTGCAGGAGCTAGAAGGTTATTGTGATGCAGACTGGGCCAGTGATCCAGATCAACGAAGATCTACAACTGGATACGTCTTCATCATGCAAGGCGGAGCAGTCTCATGGACAACTAAGCGTCAGCCAACAATAGCGCTCTCATCTACAGAAGCCGAGTTCATGTCCATGACCTCTGCAATTCAAGAATCGATTTGGTTAAAGCGCCTGGAATCCGAGTTGCTACCAAATGCATCAAAATGTTTGACCCTGCACTGTGACAATAAAAGCGCAATACAAATAGCCACAAACAATTCATATTCAGCCCGTACGAAGCACGTTGAGGTGAAGACAGAATTTATCCGCGAAAAGGTTGATTGTGGTCAAATCAAATTAAAGTATTTACCAACAAACGAGATGTTAGCCGACATATTAACTAAAGGAGTTGTCAGTGCGAAACAAGAAATTTTTTCAGCTAGATTTGGCCTGAAGGATTGATTGAGTAAACATAAGAGGTATTAAGAAGGAGGAATATTCGTTCAGGGAAGGTGTTGGAATTTAGCATTGGGAACAAATACTTCCTATCCATATTTATACAATAATATAAATGTAAACAGAGGTAGGCGGGGTAAAACCCGCATTAGAGAAAAAACAATATAATAATTAGTTGTCATTAAGTTTTCATAATTATAACATCTTGTTATATTACATTAAAATATTTAAACATTTAAACCCGTTTAAATTATTCCTCGTCAAGGACTCTGCTCAACAAGTACTTTAGTCCCCCCCCCATGAGCCCAGCCCCGCCTTCACTTGTTTCAGCTGCTCTTATTCTGATGTGTTTCCCATTGAAAGCTTCTCCACAATTAGGTATTTGCCATTTCCCATTCGTTTCTCAATTTTGGGAACTGAAAATAAAATATATATTTTTTTTTTTCGTTTTAGCCAAGCGAAACTATTGCTTGCTCCTCGAGAAGTGCACAGAAATCTATGAAAAGAAAGGCTAGGCGGAAGGAGCACCAAGTGTTTTTGAAGGCTTGTACGGCAGCTTTTCAAACTATGCCTTCAAATGACGAGGATATGTATGATGTTTTCGGAAAATATGTAGCTCACAAAATGAAAAGTATTAAGTCCGAAGACCAAAAGTTATTTGCAGAAGGACTGATAAATCAGACTTTACAAAAGGCAGCTTTAAACAAATTGAACGAAAATTCAATTATATTAGAGACTCCGACAGATGCTTAACCTTGTTATTATAATGCCGTCCCTTCAAACATCCCAAGATTTCTTCAATGACGTTTAAAGTTACTTACTTATTATGATTTCGTGAGTGTGAGTTAAAAGAGTCAGCATCGTGTTGTCGTGCTGAACAGTCGCAGTGCCGGTGAAAAAATAAAATAGGAAAACGTTACAAAAAACAAAAGAACATTAGTTTTGTTTTAATTTTGTTTTTTTTTTCCTTCAAGTGAATTAAATTCAAATTAAAAATTAAAATTTTAATCAAATAAAATAATAAATTGGATAAAACTAGAAGCGCATGGAAACGTGGAGCCCCAAATAGGATGAACGGCGGGCACAACTGTCCCCGTCTTAGGAATGGCTCAAAGAGCCACATTGAAAATAATCCTGGGTTGGACTCTTCAATAAATAATAAAAGAGGAATAGTTAAACTATACTTTCAAAATAGATACGAGCATAAGCTCTTTTTTCGTAAATTAAAGACTGAAAAGGTAGATTCATTCACTTATACAATGAAGGATGAACGGCCAAACACCCTCCTTTTAAAAGGGGTGGATTCTAGGCATAAACCTGAAGAGATCTCTAATCACAGCAAACATAGACACAGATGTGACCGAGGTTTCTAAAACAAAGTACATTCTCTCTCAAAGGGTTCGATGGGAAAGATACAGACGCAAAGATTTGACGCAATGCCGTAATTGCCAGCATTTTGGGCATTCGGCGTCCAACTGTAATTTTGACTACAGATGCGTTAAATGTAGCATTATCCACGCACCGGGTAAATGTAGTAAAAAAAAGAAGACCAACCAAGCTGCGTAAATTGCAAACTGCAAACTTTAGGGGATGCCCGAAATATACAAAGGTAATAGAACATAGGAATCTAATAAAAAAGGATTTAGTTAATAATAGGAATAACAGAAACAGTGAACAGTGAATATATTTGGTCTTCCATGGACTTGCCATATCAAAAAAAAAATTTCCCCTCCGGGACACGTTATTACATCAGGCCGTCCTAATGGATTGCAGATTGTCTCAGGGGCACGGCCCCTAAAAATAGTCCAGTGGACCTTCAATCGAGGCTTAATGAGATAGCGACTGACCTTTACGGCATGAACTTTACGGACTATTATAAGTTAGTCGAAAACTTCTTCCTGCAATTTGATAAAACCACGGACCTGGCAGAGAGGCAGAGGCTTTTTGACAACCTAACCCTTAGTCTCGTTCAAGCGAGACATGGAGCAGGTGGTCATTAGAGTAGCTTCACTCAATGTTGGTTCTTTGGTTGCAAGCAGGAGAAAGCGGTACCTTAATAACTTAATGAAAATTAAAAAATATGATCTGGTTCTGCTACAAGAAACCCATCTGCGCGCAAGCAGGAAATCCTCAGTCCCCGGGTATAATATTTTCCGAAACGATAATGAGCAGGGAACGGCAATAATATGCGAAAGCTGTTACCAAGCAGTTGAAAAAACCCTCCAAATAGACACGACGCATGTTGCTGTTGAGTTCCTCTCTAGGGATACACAGGAAAACCCAAAAAGCTCCTATTCGTTTCGGCTTACTTGGAGCCAAATATCGAAACCCGAAAAATTACTGAATTATTATCCTTCATTGGGTCAACATATCCAAGATCGAGTAGCTGCATTGACTTCTTCTTGGCTTCCGATAGTCTTAGTAGTGTCGCTACTGACTTCATATGTAAAACCGAAACCTCATTCTCGGACCATTATCTAATAGAGCTCAAGTTTAAGCTTTATGAACTATTTCCAATAGTCGCACATAGCTTAGTATACAGGTCGTATAGGGACGTCGGCTGGCCGGAACTACAAGACAGAATTACACGCAGCCTTGAAAACTTCCCTGTTGACTCAAGGAATTTGTCAATTGAGGAGATTGACTATTTTATTGGTAACTTAACTACCAAAATTAATAATGAGGTAGATGCGGTAGCCCCTATATCTAGAGGCAGGTTTTTAGAAAAAATCCCGTCAAATATTACAAGTCTTATGAAAACTAGGAAGAAGTGGAAGAACAATCTCAAGAGAATGCTAGAAAGAAGATTAGGGCATGATGACTCTACTAGGGCTCTAATGTTGCAGATTAGTTTACTTACAACTTTAATAGACACCCAATTAGGAAACTTCCTCAATACAACCTTTCAAGCTAAAATAAGGAATATGAAACCGGCACCCGACTTTTTCAGGGAAGCAAATCAATTCATCGGCGCACCGCGAAGAAAGATCAATACCCTTAACGTAAATGATAGGATAATTGACACCCCTGCTGAAATAGCGGAAGCATTTGCAGGTTACTACACGGAGGTATTCAGAGATATCACTACGGGTCAGAGCTGCAGGCATCTCGACATGGTCAACTCCAATTATGAAATCATTACGCAGGTTCTTGAAAGCACTCCAAGCACCGAATTTAATAACATTGTTTCCTCACTAAGTCCCGCTCTCGGTAATCCTTTTACAAATACAGAAAAATTACAAAACATTATTTGCAGGCTAATGTGCAAAAAGTCTTCAGGACCAGACAAAATTGCTAATTTTATCATTTCCTTACAATCATAATAAACAATTGCATTAACATCGGATACTTACCAAAGGCTTGGAAGAACGCAAACCTAACTCCTATTCCTAAAGGCTCAGGTAATAGAATAGGAAGTTTCAGACCAATTTCATCGTTGTCAAATCTTAGTAAGCTTCTGGAAAGAGTAATAGCTAAGACCCTCGACCAGCACTGTCTTGATTTCAACCTGATACCCAACGAGCAATTCGGCTTCAAACAGGGTCATTCCACGGAGCATGCATTAATTGTACTCCAAAACGATATAATAAAATGCCTTAGAGAAAAGAAGGTCTTAATACTCTGTTCTTTAGATATTCAAAAAGCTTTTGACTCGGTTTGGCACAAAGGCCTTATAACGAAGTTACATTCCTGCAACTTACCCATTGTAACTCTCAAATTAATTAACCCATATTATCCCAACGGTGCGCTTACATTTTTTTTTGAGTAAGGTGCGCTTACATTTTTCCTCAAACTAACTGTAATTTTACAAGTAGGCATAGATTTCAAATTTTTATCGTAAACAAGACGTCATTTTTTGCAATTTGTTATGCGTTGCAAAAGTTCACAAGCTATCTTGTATTTATTAAAAGTGAAATTTTATGAATTTTGGCCAACATGAGTTCCAGAAAAATGTATGTAATAACTTTTAGGTGTTTTTGTTATAATTTACTCATGGTGTATTTTTCTCTGGTTTATGAACCTGTATATAACTGTACACTTAGAAAACAATGATTTTTAGTTTTTGTAGTGGACTGTGTAAGTTTTTTTTTCACCGCCCCATTTAGGGTGCGCTGGGAACGGAATGCACCATGAACGTTTCCTTCAATTACCTTCATATAGATATGCGATATTTTATATTGTATCATTCTTTTGTCAGACTGAACGTACATGAAATTATATGCGTTAGAAGAAGATATTCCTGTTATTTCTGCAGATATATATATATATATATATATATATATATATATATATATATATACATATATATATATATATATATATATATATATATATATATATATATATATATATGGGTCATTCTTTGTGAAACCGCCCACACGCTCTGACCACTTGTGGTTAGAAGATACAAATGTGCAGATGGGCTCAAAATTTTCGTTGAAGTGTCTACTTTTTGATTTTGAGTGGCAAGAGTTTTGATTTTTACAAAATTGGGGTGATTCGCCCACTTCTTTGGCCAAGGATTTTGAGAAAAAAATTAAAACTTGAATAAAATTCGTGTTTTTGGTTTTTTTGGAACGGGTACAGTGGCATCTATTTCGTTGTACAAAAACTGAAACATTTTGTCTTATGTAAAATTTTCAAAAACCTAAACCTTCCTTTGCCAAAGTGGGTCGAAAAAATTATCAATAATTGAATTTTAGCAAGTTTTTGCCGGAAAACAAAGCATCCTAAGAAAAAATTTTATAGAACAAGAAATGTTTCGAATTCGTCAAAGAATATGTGTGATTTTTTTCAGAATTATTGGAGCCACTAAAAAAAAATTTTTTTTGTCATTTCGAAAAATTAAAAAAAAAAAAACAAAAATTCTGAAAAAAGTTACAAATATTCTTTGGCAAATTCTAAGTAATTTGTGTTACTCGACATTTTTTATTCACACTTAATCAATCATGAAATCAAATATTTTTTTACACCACAATAGTTTTAATCACAATTATAACGGATATCATATACGAATAAATCACTAATAACCAAAAATTTCACCGAGTATGATTTTAATTTCTTTCAAGAATTTTTTTGGTTTTTCAACCTTATGGAAACGTGGATACCATGCCGTGCAAAGGCACTGATTTCATTAAAAATATTTGTATGAATACTTGAATATATTGTTGTCATTTGAAACAACAACTAAAATTGAAAAATGGAATATTTATAAAAAGGGGAGAAAGGGGAGAAAAATGGGGTTTCAACTTTGAGGCCTACCATACCCAAGAATCCAAAATTTGGCCGTTTTTTTAAATCATAGTTTTCTATATATGTATTTTTACTCGAAAAGGACTAACTTTAGAAAGCTAGTTTGTATAAAACGAAGTACTTAGAATTTGCCAAAGAATATTTGGGATTTTTTTCAGAATTTTTTTTTGTTTTAATTTTTCGAGAATTGACAAAAAAAATTTTTTTAATGACTCCAAAAATTCTGAAAAAAATCACACATATTCTTTGATGAATTCTAAACATATCTTATTCTATACATTTTTTTCTTAGAATGCTTTGTTTTCCGGTAAAAAATTGCTAAAATTAAATTATTGATAATTTTTTCCACCCACTTTGGCAAAGGAAGGTTAAGGTTTTTGAAAATTTTACATAAGACAAAATATTTCAGTTATTGTACTAGGAAATAGATGCCACTATACCCGTTCAAAAAAAAAACAAAAACACGAATTTTATTCAAGTTTTAAATTTTTTTCTCAAAATCCTTGGCCAAAGAAGTGGGCGGATCACCCCAATTTTGTAAAAATCAAAAGTCTTGCCACTCAAAATCAAAAAGTAGACACTTCAACGAAAATTTTGAGCCCATCTGCACATTTGTATCTTAGAACCACAAGTGGTCAGAGCGTGTGGGCGGTTTCACAAAGAATGACCCATATATATATATATATATATATATATATATATATATATATATATATATATATATATATATATATATATATATATATATATATATAACACCACCGGAAAATGAAGTTAGTGATGAAGATAGTGGAAGTGAGGATTCTGGAGACATAAGCAACCTTGCCCGTCGACAATTATTGGCTGAAGCCGAGGTGCGATGCCAGGTTCCATTAACGGACGGAGTCCTCGGAACCATTTATGGAATCCCCTTCATAAATCAGGATAGGCAGGAGGAACAACCATCCACATCTTCAGCGGAGCCGCCTATGAAAAAAGCTAAAATTGTCGTCAATAGGAAGTGGAGACAAAAGGACATAACTCCAAAACCTGAAAGAGCGTCAACTGCACCCGACTTTGTCGTGGATAAAGATAATCCCATAGAATTTTTTGATATGTTTTTCGACGATGAAGTCTACGAATTACTGCGCTCCAGTACAGAAAAGTATGGGATTGCCAAAGGACAAGTGAATTTCCGAATAACAACTGAAGAAGTGAAGAATTTTATAGGTATTTTGCTCTTGTCGGGTTATAATAGCGTTTCGCGGTACAGGTTACATTGGGATCAGAATATTGATACTCATCATCCAGGAGTTTCCTCATGCATGTCACGCAATCGATTTGAAGAGATTCTCCGTTATTTTCATGCATGCGACAATAGCCTCCTTCCTTCCGATGACAAATTTGGCAAAGTAAGACCTCTGTGGAATATGATGAATGAAAGGTGGCTGAAGTTTTTTCCTGGAGACAAACCCTTATCTATTGATGAGTCGATGGTACCTTATTTTGGCAAACATGGAACCAAGCAGCATATACACGGCAAACCAATCCGTTTCGGGTATAAGATCTGGTCACTGTCCACTCGATTAGGTTATCTTATCTATGGTGAACCTTATCAGGGGGCTAAAACTAGCAATACAAACCCAAATCTCAGCGTAGGTGGTTCTGTCGTGATGAATTTGATTTCGAAGTTGCCAGATGAAGATAATTAAAGCTTTTATGTAGACAATTTTTGCTTTTCAAAAAAAAAAGCTTATACAGAGGCTCTGTCCATCTGTCCGTCTGTCCGTCTGAAGCCTACTTTCATCTCTGAAAGTACTGCCGCTACAGACTTGGGCCATATCTCAAAATGTAGCTCTTGGTCAAAAGACCAAAAACTGAGAAAATGGTCTGGAAATTTCAACCAGAAGTATATTTAAAAAACAAAAAAGAGCCTTTAAAGAAAATATTGTGACTAATTTTTGTGTTCTAAGGCTTATAACTTCTTAATTATTCATTTTACCACAAAATGTCTAAATAATAAATTGTAGATTATTTAATTCTAAACAAAAAGTGTCCTTGAAAATTTCCGGTAAGATGTGCCGTTTCGGAGATATAGTGGAAAAACCATTTGCATACGTTTTCCAAGATGGCGGCCAAATGGGGGGGGGGGGGTTAGAATCCCGAAAACTCAAACTTAAGCTCACACTGACCCCCCCCTACACGTCCCAAAAATAAAACCTTGTCCTGCATTTTTGCAATGTTAAAGTACCATTTCCATGGACTATAAAGAGCTAGGGAAACTCCCTCGTCCGTGGGGCTGCGAGTTCGATCCTTCGAATCGCGGTGCTTTTTTTTCGTCATAATTTTTTTTAATTTCCTTCGGGGATTTTGTTTCATATGAAACAAGTTTTTGACATGAATACGTCTCTAAATTTGCTTCCAGAACAAAAACCGATGATAACGAAATTATGGCATATAGTTTTTATTTGCAGCTCAAAAACTATTGTTTAGGTATATTGAATATAGAAATATACCATGATGTGGGTGAAGAATCAAAGAATTTTATTGTTTACATTTTATTTCCTTTTTTTAAGCTATGTGATGATTATATTGTAGGGTTTGTTAAATACTTTGTTAAGTTTTTGATTACGCAGCCTCACAACTTATAACCTACATAAGTCTTTAACAAAAACTTTTCAAGATTAATTATATATAGCGTTGATCAGTGTGATACTTATGAATCTCCATGGCCAAACTAGGATACAGCATTATGACAATAATTAAATCAATGCAACGTGAAATAAAAGTTTTAGTTAAGAACGGATTTGGCTTATTTAGCTTATTATAGATTGAGTTATAGCTCGTAATTGAATATGTACCAAATAGTCCAGGAGAGATAGAGAAAAAGTATTTAAAAGTTGAAATAAATCTACCCTGCGATTTCTTGACGCTATAATTAAGAGAAAAATCGTAGGAATTCAATGAATGTGTTTTGGATAAAATTGGTCCAGGGCAACAGGTGGTAAAAAGCTAATAATAGTAGCGAAAACACGTTTTTCCACGTTTTGGGTACGAAAAAAATGATGTTTTGGAAAACAAAAAATACTACATAATAGTGCTTAAAAAGACGAAAATTATGAGGTTTTGATCATTGATATCGGTCAACAGGTTTTTGCAGAAAAATTCAAAAACCATTGAAAATGGCCGTTTTTTGACATTTAATTATGAGGAGTGTAATTATCGTAGAACCTTGCGCCAGGGCTTAAATTGTGGCCACTGATGGTGCCTACCTACCATAAAAATTTCATGAAAAAATAATGGTAACTTTTCGAGTAAATCTCAAAAATGTAAAAACGATTTTCAAAAAAAAGCTCAAAAGTAAAGTTTTGAATTCAAAAACTGGAAAAAGGGTGGTTTTCAAACGGGTTTTTAAGGTGTTAAATCAAACTTTACAAACATTTCATGAAAATGGGGTTGTAGAGCAACCTTTTGCGAGCAAAAATGTCAATCAAAAAATTTCTAGGACCACTGTTGGCCTTGTTCAACCTTTTCTTGTGAAACAGGTGTTTTTATATTTTTGAGATTTACTCGAAAAGTTACCATTATTTATTCATGAAATTTTTATGGTAGGTAGGCACCATCAGTGGCCACAATTTAAGCCCTGGCGCAAGGTTCTACGATAATTACACTCCTCATAATTAAATGTCAAAAACGGCCATTTTCAATGGTTTTTGAATTTTTCTGCAAAAACCTGTTGACCGATATCAATGATCAAAACCTCATAATTTTCGTCTTTTTAAGCACTATTATGTAGTATTTTTTGTTTTCCAAAACATCATTTTTTTCGTACCCAAAACGTGGAAAAACGTGTTTTCGCTACTATTATTAGCTTTTTACCACCTGTTGCCCTGGACCAATTTTATCCAAAACACATTCATTGAATTCTTACGATTTTTCTCTTAATTTTAGCGTCAAGAAATCGCAGGGTAGATTTATTTCAACTTTTTCGCTATTCTTCCTGGACTAAAAGGTTTTAATTAGTCGCCGCTTTGAGATTTTACCATCAACGTAGGCTTAGTTTATTATACTACAATAAATCATCGTAGCTAGAAAAAAGTACTCAAATTCATCAAGAATCGAATCCTGGTCCTTTCGCACCCCGATCTAGCGCCTTCCCATTACTCGAATCACTAACTTGTAGGAATGTGGCAATATGTAAACATATTTATTCATGCTTACGTAAAAAGGTACATTCCAATACAAGATATGTATAAAGTTTCGAAGGAAGTAAACAACTGAATTATGACAACAGATTTTCTATTATTTATGAAATGTATTTTGTATATTTTATGGAAATTGATAATCATAGGTAAAACGAAGAGTAATGTAATATTGCCATAGATGGTGTTCACTATTCTTTGTCATAGATGGGGTGCAATTAAAATATATCAATTCTTTCAAATTCTTGGCGGGTAATTATTGGCGTTGGTCTCATTGCGAAGTGGGGGTACTTGTGTGCCTGCACGTGCTTATATGCTATGGACAGAGCTGGGCGCCAAACCGTTAATCCGTTAATCGTTAATTAACGAAGTTAACTTTTTGTTTAACGTATTGACTTTTAAGTTAATTTCAAAAACCATTAACGGTCTTATTAACTTCCGTTAAATTCAGCTTCCGTTAACATAAGTCCGTTAAATGTTTCTTAGGTGTCGCGATGAGTGTCAAGCAAAGCCTTCTATATTTACAAGCCATGCACAACAAAATCTCACTCACATTCAAAGATTCATGGGACTTCAATTTCAAAGATTCATGGGACTTCGAAGTATGGTAATGTGGTTTTTTTAGGGAATAAATTCGGAAAATTACTGCTGCCTGCACCTTTTTACTGGATTGTTGACTTATTACGTTGATAAATTGTAACCCTTTTTATCTCCAAAAAGAATTAATTAAAACAAAAATACTTGAAAGAATTTTATTAGGCATTTTTCTTATTTTGTTCCAACTTCCAACAACAAACAAAATAATAAAGCAAAATAAAAACTCCGTAAAAAGAATCTTATTTAAACAAACGAAAAATGACTTAAATAGGACAAAATAATACTAAACAAAACATCTTATGGATGGTTTTCGGTTTCATTTTGACGATGTTCACTTAAAATCCATTTTATTTCCTTGGTACTACCTGTAATATGTTCTGCACCTGTTTCAAGTATTATAATGCTCAGAAATAGTTTTTAATTTAAGAGAAAAACAAAATACCTACATAGCAACACACAATGTCCGGATGCTTGAAGTCTTCAGATAAGTCGGCGCTAAACTTAAAAATGCATATGGAATTGCTCTAATTCTTTCCTCGTTCTGCATTTCGATCTTTAATTTCTTTATCAAAATCCACCTTAAATACAATAAATTTCATATAACGGCATATTTTCTACTATGAAATTGAAGAAAATTTGCACGCACTTTATCATTATAACACTGAAGAAATAAATAACTTTATATCATATTTCTCCTTCGAAGTAGTCTCTTTTAATATATTCTTATATCTTATGTTATTAATGTATGTATTTACTAAGTTAATAGTTAGCTGCAGCATATCTGAGAACAAAACGGTCCTCCAAAAATCTAACATAAATCCCGCAAAAGAATTCTATTAGTAACATATTATTTTAACACACTTATTTTGAGCACTTTTTGCAAATTTTCACGTTTTTTATTTTGATGAAATTACTATTATTTTTAATAAAACCTCACTCGCAAAACATTACTTTCCCCGGCACGAAAACGTTTTTCCCTTGTTTTTAATGGGATTTTGACATTTCACGAATTGAAGTTGGGACTTCATACAACTACATACAAACACCTACAGCATGGCTTGTAAATGTAGAAGGCTTTGGTGTCAAGTCATGTTGGTGCAAGCACATTCACTGTGTTTGTATGCGGCTGGCTAGTTTTCGTTGAGTTTATAGAAAGCCTTTTTCAGTGATCAGGATGTAATCATATTGAAATAAAATGTGAAGGTAATGAATGTATAAAATGGATGAGTATCTTCTATCTAAAATATTCATATTAACACTAATAGGTCATATCACCGGTGGCTCGGGCGCTTGATCAAATTCAAGGAGAAGCTCAAGTATATCTTGGTTCTCTCCTGCCGATAGTTGTTGCAACAGTGTTCAAATTAAAGGATATAAAGTCGAGGGGTTTTGTATACTGTACTGCTTTAGCCAATGCCTTAGTAACCGGCATAGATAAACGGTTTGGACTTCTTATGGAGGATAAGATGTAAGATGCTTTGAGAAGAGAAAGGACCAAAATGAAAAGGATAGCGTTAGCGGAAGCAATAATGAAGAAGAAGGAGGGGATTTCTTCAGTACTGTAATTCAGTCGAAAAAAAGTCTAAGGCCACATTTCTCTAAAAAGTAAAGTTCAGAATTTGGTAGAAATGTGGCTGACCGTGAAGTCAAAAGATCGTTTAACTGATGCAGCATTCATTGGCGAACCGGTTCTAGTGAATAGGTTCACAGCGATTCTATCTAGTGCTGCTGTAGAACGACTATTTTCAGTTGGAAAAGACATTTGAAGTACAAAACGATCATCACATCGGACGAAAATTTTAGTTATGTTAATGTTTATGATGGGAAAACATGCACCTCATTCAAAATGGTGCATGGTCCCCTTTTTATTGCCATAGAATCTAAGAATTAACAGCTTTAGAGTATTAAAACATCCGTATACATACACATATGTATGTATTTTAAAATACATAAATATTACGAAAAAAAAAAAAAAACAAAAAAAAAAGTTGGTAAAATTTTTTATTTCTATTTCCATCCTAGCCTACACTTTACCTTTCTATCTATACTATAATACCAGAGCTGATAAGTTATAATACCTTTGTTTTAGCAATAACCTATTGTTTGGTTGACTCACTGATTTCACGATTAACGAAGTTTACTTTTTGAGAAACGGAGTAACGATTAACGAAGTTAAATTTTGAATTAACTTTGCCCAGCTACGGCTATGGATAAACAGGTGGCTATGTTTTTCAGTAGATGTTCTACATTTAAAGAAAAGTGAAGTGCGTGCGTGATTTTTTCTTTAAAAATAAAAAAAAGTTACATTGAAGTGTAAATTAATACAAAAGGTGCGGTAAGCCGAATTTTTAACAATAATACATGCATGTTTAAGTAAAATAATACACCTAATTCTGTTGTGCAAAGTGCTTCACATTAGATTTGCCTCCAATCCAAAGAAAAATGTTTAGATTCGTTTTATATAGTGTTTACATGTGTGATGTGCTTTTTTTTTTTTTTTTTTTTTTTTCAATTTGACACATTCGAATTATTGGCCTCGTTTCCCAGATCCGGCGGGTTGGAAGTGAGTGCGGATCAATCTCCACTTAATATATTGTCATCCAGTCTGAAGTGATATTCAACAGAAAGAATACCATGAAAAAGCGTAATTAGTGGCTAGCTCTAGGCACAACATCCCACTAGTTTTTACATCTTTACGTTTACTTGATGAAGTGAGTGAGATGGGTCATGATGCTACTGGACCTATCCGAGCCAACAGGATTGAAGGTGCGCCGCTACAAGATGTAACAGAGATGAAAAAGACTCCTAGGGGTTCTTACCATTAAGTTACGGATGTCACTTCCAACATAACCTTAGTACGCTACAACGACAACAACATCGTAACTATAGCCTCAACGGAAAGCGGTGTGCAGCCACTAGTTAAAGCGAAGAGATGGTGCAATAAAAAACGAGTAGACGTTGACCAACCGTATTGTTATCAAAGATACAACAAGTTTATGGGTGGAGTAGATAGACTAGACCAAAATGTTGGGAAATATACATAGAATCGGGATAAGGCTGAAGAGATGGTATTGGCAAATGATTATGTTCCCCATAAATGTTTGTGTCAATAACGCATTTCAATTGTACCGACTCTCACCAGCAGAACAAGCTAAAGATTCTCACGACTTTTTATCTTTCACAAGATACATAGTACAGACGTATTTGCTACTTGGAAAAGCTTCTTCTTCTCTGCAAAAAAAAGAATTGGAACAGCTCCAATGAAAAAACTGCCCGATTCTATAAGACTGGATGAAAAGGGACATTACATTGTTAAACACGCAACGCAAGTTCGATGTCGTCAATGTCATAAAAATACAAAATTTAAATGCATTAAATGCGGAGTTGGTTTGCATCAACACTGTTCTCAAACTTTTCACACATTAAAATAATTATCTATTTCACTAATTTAATTTATATAATTTGAAAAAACAAAATAATTTGAACTCGAATAATATATCATTTGTTAAATTGCTTATTTAGTATTAATTTTGTGCTTTTTCATAGCTTATTTGGTTATACAAGAGGTTCGAAGCAGCAAACGTTTTTTGTATTTAGCCATAAAAAAACCCATAGGCATATTCTCCCAGCGCCCCATTTAAGGTGCGGTCCTGAAAAGTCATTTTTTTACTCTTTTAGAAGCCACTTGTTACATATCCATAGAAAAACTTCATTTTTTTGAGATTTTAATACCTTGGGATAATATGGGTTAATAATTTTCTTTCTGACAGAACCTTCCAGGTCACTCTAGGCAGCAGCACCACCTCTCATGTCAATCCGGTGATGGCAGGGGTTCCGCAGGGCTCCATCCTTGGTCCCAAACTCTTCAATATATTTTTATCTGATTTCCCACACTACATTGACAGCCCTGACCCTAGGGCCATGTTGTATTAAAAATATATGAGTTATACTGTGGGGACTTCCGGTTGAGCATCGAAGCCGTGTGGGCACGAGCTGGAAGCATCATCGCGTGATTCATTAATAATAACTCGATATTTTTATTATTTACGGAAAATTAAAGGTTTTATTAAAGTTAAATAAAATAAAATATAAAATAAAGTTTGAAAGTGAAAAGTCTTCACGAGGTGCATGAGCACCGAATGGAGGAAGCCGGCAGTATACAAGAGGAACTCCCTGACCAGCTACAATGTGGCCAAAATAGGAGGAATCTCCTCTTTAAAAATAAAAAAAGATTAAATACTGATGGAGCTGTAAAGAGCTCACATAATTTAAATAATAACGCTAGCGCTAGCGGTGAGGCGCCGATGGAGCCGGAGACGGAGGATAACCAACAAAACAAGTATAAAAGAGCGAAATCAGAAGCATTAATAGAAGATTTGGATGACGAGGACATCGAATGGAAGCTAGTAAAAAGGAGGAAAAATGCGAGATTTGGAGCAAGTAACAGAAAAGATAGGTTTAGTATGGCTAGTAATAATAGTAGTAATTTGTTGCATGCGAATAGTTTTACATTACTGGGTGACCCACAAGGTGTTATCCCAGATATTAACTTTGATAGTTTTGATAACTCGGATCTCGACAGTGATAATTGCAATGACCGTGATAATAACGAAATTAATAAGACTGATAGGGCCGCGAAGCCTAAGGCAAAAAAGAACCCTGCTCAGGGAGGGGATACGGGCGAAATGAGAAAGGGGGGATCGGGATGCCCGCCAATATGCTTCCCAAAAGGGACCGATTTAATCGGTATCAATAGGATACTTAATTTCCAGACAGCGGACCTAAAATGTGTAACGGCGGACCTATCCCTGGCTAGGAATTCGGCGGATTTACCGGCAATGATTTTTTTTACTAGGTACTGAGTTATGAAGAGAATTAAAGTTTTTAAAAAGTCAGGGACTTTTTTTTCGAAAAAAAAGGAGGCCTGGGGGAAAGAAAAAAAATGAGCCTCCCTCTCTACTTGCATTAAACCAAAACACTCACCTCAAAGCGCTGTCTGAGAAATTTGGAGCCGCCATGGAGCTACTGAGCAGCAAAGGACCTACCGCACAGTTGTGGGTACAGTACTTCAAAATGGTAAGCCTCATGAAGAAATATATACATGCAGAGAGATCCGGAAACTTCAATACCCACCTTGAATGTGTGAGACGCATTATTCCGTACTTCCATGCAGCGGGACACTTCCCATATGCAAAGTCTTGTCACCTCTACATTACAAGACATGGAGAAGCTAAACGAAAAACTATCACCCGAAGAATGCCACAAATTTGTTAACGACAGCTACTTCACGATGCGCCTATCAGACCGATTTTGGGCCGGAGTCTGGTCGGATATGACAATTGAGACCACCTTAATGCGTTCTTTTTCCAGCCAAGGTGGCATGACTCGTGGTAGGGGAGTCACAAACAGCACTTTCATCAAATGGGTGGTAGGGATGAGTGCAACTCACGATATCTGCACCTCTTTAGAAGAGTTTGGTGGAGTTCTATTTTCCAAACCAAGGAAGCAGCTGACATCGCTAAGCTCACCGATTGGTTTGATAAATTTCCCCCCTTCCCAGAGACCAGTGACATCATGTCTATCGCGACAGGAATTGTTGGGGATACAACGATCACCTGCTACAATGCTGTTGCAGTTGGTAAGCGAGCAATGGCTAAAATGGTCCATTCGACATTTGCTAACATCAAATTGGCTCGAAAAAATCGAGCTCTACCCCTTTCGACAGTGAGCTCATCGATCAAAATCAACGGCGAAAAGATTCCTGTGGACCCATTCTTGCTATTCCGACGTATATCCATCAGCAAAAAAACAGACGAAGATTTAAAGCTGTACATGAAATACGAACTAGCCCCGTTCCCATTAGCTCTATTCAATGAGAGTGGGATGAGGAAATCGACTAAGTCAGCGCTGTACAAACTATTCAACACTACCACCAAGGATGTACGTGTCGCACAGCTAGACATCGTATTTGACGGAGGGCTCCTCCTCCATAAAGTAATTTGGAGAAGAGGTGTCAAGACATCGACAATCTGTGAGAGCTACATCGACTTTATCACAAAGAACTACCACGGAAGGAGATGTACTGTAGTCTTTGACGGCTATTCCTCATCAACCTCAAGCACGAAAGTAGCAGAGCATCAAAGGCGCTATCGACTTAGCAAGTCTGTTGACATCCACTTTACCGAAGACACCGAGATAAACGCCAAACAAGAAGATTTTCTGACGAACAGGTTCAACAAAAGCAGGCTCATCAACATGCTTAAGGTGAAGCTTGAGGACAATGGGATCAGGACCCTTCAAGCAGAAAGTGATGCGGACGTTCTGATCGTAGATACGGCTGTGGAAATGTCGGAAACAACACCTGTCGGCATTGTTGGTGAAGATGTCGACCTCATAGTCCTCTTAATGGCTAAATGCGCATAAGGACATTATTTTCATCAAGCCTGGACGTGGGAAGATAAGAGATTCATTCTTCTCATCTCAAGAGCTTCAGCAACAAGGTTTCAAAGACGCGCTATTTTTGCACGCCTTTACTGGATGTGACACAACATCTTCTGCATTTCAAAAAAGCAAGGTCGCATTTGCGAAGTTGCATCTGAAATCTCCAGCGGTCCAGAAAGCAGCAGCAGTCTTTTCAGACCCTTCCTCCACAACCACCCAAGTACAAAAGGCAGGTGAAACCTGTATCTTGAGGTAGTATGGGGCTCCAGCAAAAGAGGTCTCCCTCAATGCCTACAGGTACAAGTCATTCTTGAAATCGGTGGCCACCATCAAGCCTGATATCTCTAGCCTTCCTCCAACCGAAGGAGCAGTAAAACAGCATTCCCTCCGAACATTCCATCAAGTTCAGCTATGGCTGGGAAATAATCTGCCTTCTCAGATGTATAGGTGGAAGATTGAGAACAACTGTCTGGTCCCAGTGCACAGTGAGTTAGCAGCTGCACCGGAGGATATCCTGAAAGTGATTTTCTGCCGATGTAAGAAAGACTGTGCCAGCGCGAAGTGTGGCTGCAAAATTGCCAGGGGAAGTGCCTGAATGGGGTCATTCAAGTTGACTCCAAAGATGAAGAAGACCAGGAGGATCCTCTGAACGTTTCTCTACAGGGGTTCGATGGAGAAGAGATTGGAGAAAAAGAAGATGAAAACGAAGACGAGGATGAAGGTCCTTCCCACCCCAATATCGCAAGAAATTGACTCAATGGTGCCTACTGTTGTAATGTTTTATGTTAATTCACTTTCCTATTTCAATAAACTTCGTTTTCATTTAATGGTTGTGATTTATAAAACTATCAAAATGGCTTATAGAGTCATCCGGTAAAAAAAAACAAAATTTTTTTTTTTTTTTCGAAAATTACAGACTTTCAAGAGCAGATATCTCGAAAACTATACAAGATATCGAAAAACTTGACTGAGCCAAACTTATAGAAAATTTAATCAGCTTTTGTTTATAGTGGTCATGTCGCTAGGACGCATAGTTTCCCAGATATAAGCGAAAAACCGAAAAATGGGTCCTTTAAACCCCCCTCTTTCCCCAAGCTCAAGGGCTAGGGGCGGGGACTTTTGATATGTTCACCTCCTAACTAGTCCAAACAAAGTTGCGAAGTCAAAAATTGTGTTCCAAGCATTTCCCTCTATACCTTTTCGTTGCCTGGCCTAATAGTTCAGTTTTGGAGAATTGAAAAAAAAAAAATAGTTTTAATCGGAAAAACAGTTTAGTTTGTTTTAAATCGGGAAAATTTTATTTTCGTAAACAAGTATAGGTACGGCTAATCGAAACTAAGACTCATTAAGAAGTGGACGGGGATAGGAATCTTCAACAGTGCAGCTACTGACCGTGCAAGAGTTAAGGCACAGGCGTACCTTCCTTGATTGTCGAACCACCCCAAAGACGCCCGGAGCAAGACTGGAGCGCTAGAAGGAAGAATTGGCCGTACCTGTTCTATCTGGACCTTACACTCACCGGAGTTTCAGGAAACATAGGAAGAGTCTGGTTGTGAAAAGTGCGGGCAGACCTCTCCTCTCACAGCCTTATAATCAGGGCAGTTGTGCCGGTAGAAAACGATTTTCTTGACCGGATCAAAAGTTTACTTAACTCTGATACGGGATCAAATGAAGCGATAGTAATCTTGTCTGCAAAATGCGTCTGAAATTTTGCTAAACACTGTCAACATTCAGAGGACGAAAACTAAATTTGCAGGAAGCGCTAGTGTTGGTGTTAAGGTGTTAGTTGAAGTGCTCATCCTGTGTCGAAGAACGAATACCCGGATTTAGGACCAGAACATGAGATGGATGATGTAGTATAGTAACAACTACATTCTTTGAGCTGGCATTTTGAACATTTTCTTATTTTGGTCTACGTTGCTTGTCATATTAAACTTTAGCAACTTTAAATTATATTGACATATCGAGGACGTCACCGCAGGACCTCGTAACTAACATTTTTAGCCAAAATGGGATTTTTATTGCTTTCAATTCAGACACTGTGCCGTCTCCTATGTAATCTAAAAGCCTACTTCAATCATCGATACTTTTCCCGCCCTTAGCAAAAAACAATAGCACGTAAATGACAAAACTGAAATTTCAGTAGCAGTAGCTCGTAACTGGCAGTTTGCCTATTTGTATTTGTGTTGTGCGGTCACATCAGATGAAAATTGGTAATAATTTCAAAAGGTAAGTAAATATTGTTTTTGTTTTAGATTCAACTTTTCACTGTTATGTTACTTTATTAATTTTTTTGTATTTACGTAAATTATATATTTTTTTTTTTTTTTGAAATTCAGACTATCACTCTTTGAATTGCAATTGAGAGTTACGAGGTACTGAAACGATAGGATAAATATTAACTTAATACTCTTACGAGGTATTGCAACTATAACACAATGTACTCCAGAGGAAAAAAAATACTTCAGATGGCTTTAGCCCAATTTAAAAATGAGGAGAATGCCACAGGATATAATGATAAAAATAATTACCGAAATTCCCCAAAAGAAGATGACCCAAATAATATTTTCGGCGAAATGTTGAGCCCTGAAGATCTCTCTGAAATCATTAATAATGCGGAGATAGTATTTGCTGAAGAAAGCTTGGAAATGATTGAAGAGCAATTACATGTTAAAGTGACCAATGACGATCATCCAAAAAACTTGTACGAGGTATTGGAACTGACCGAAGGTCAAGAAATTCATCAAGAAGGGGCCTCGGTAGTCTAGAGGTAAGGCGCCTGACTGCTATCCCCAGAGGTCCCGGGTTCGAATCCCGGCGGTGCCACGGTCCTTCGCCTTTCCCACCTAACTTTCCTTCTTTCTTCTTCCTTCTTTACATTCCTGATTCCCCTGTCATAGCCTTCCCTAGTCCTTCCCCGCTCCACCAAGCGCATGCCATCGGTTGGTTGATGAGATTCAACTCGTTTCAGGAGGCATAACACTCCAGCGAGTTGTTCTCGACGCCCCGATGTCAGAGTCGCGAAATGGTTGTGATTAGGTGGAATAAAATATCGCGGCTAGGTTGTGACAGTTACTTCCTTCTCTTCTCTCTATCTTCCGGCTAGAGCTGCTGTCCGACATTCACTCTTTACGAAAAAATAGATTGTCGACAGTACAAAGGGACTTTCCCTAAGTCTCTAGTCTGCCACATAAAAAAAAAAAAATTACGATGGCAGAAACAACTTCGAGGGCTTGAACGCGACTGGGGTCCAAGGAGGGCATTGCGAATATCAAGAACTCACCAATGTCGAACACAATAAAAACTTAAATTTGGATGAAGATTTTGAAATGGGTAAGGATGAAATTCATTTTGAAGCAAAGGAAATAATTGAAAATCAAGGTTCGAAGAAAAGAAAAATTAGAGTGGATAAAAGGAAATTAAATAAGAAATTGAGAATGTCTGGGAAAGAGTATTTGGGTTTTAGAAAACCAAAAAATCAGAAAAATACATTTCAAGATACTAAGAGAGAAGAGGGAAAAATTAAACAACGTTGTTCTTGTAATAGCAAAGCCAAAAATCCAACAAAAAAAATGTTTCGAAGTTTCAGAAGAAGAGAGAAAGGCCATTTTCAACAAGTTTTGGTCAGATATGACTTGGGAGCTAAGACAAATTTATGTCTCAAATACAGTTAAAGTTTGCGAAAAAAACGACCTAAGGCTATCGAAAATGATGAATCTCGACGATCCGTCACCTTAAAATATCACCTAATAGTAAAAAAAAAGATTTACCTGTATGTAAAAAAATGTAGGTACTTAAATTCTCTAAGCTTGGGCGAGTGGAGTGTGCGATCATGGGCGTTAAAATCTGAAAATGGAATGAATAAAAGTCGGTAGAGAGAGAAGTTGAATCAAGAAATAAGCGTCAAGATATATTTAGAAAAGAAAAGACGTTTTTAAAACAATTTTTTACAAACCTAAACAAACTTCCATCCCACTATTGTCGAAAAGATACTACTAGAATGTACCTTGAACAATGTTTCCAATCTTGGATGGATTTGTATAAAGTGTACAAAAATGAATGTGTTAAAGAACACAAAAACACACTATCCTTTCGTACAATGCGAACCATAGCAGAAGAAATGAATTTATCAATATTTCAACCACTTAAGGATCAATGTGACATCTGTTTCATGTATAAAAATGGAAATGAGGACAAAGAAAAATACGAACGGCACATAATGAAAAAAGAGCAAGCACGAAAAGCGAAAGAAGTTGACAAGGAAAAGTCACTAAGAGGAGAATGCCATGTAATCACAGTAGACGTTCAAGCAGTTAAATTATCTCCACAGATACCAGCTAGTAGTTTGTACTATAAAACGAAACTCTGCTGTCATAACTTTACCATCTATAATCTCGCTACCAAAGGAGTGACATGTTACTGGTATGACGAAAGTAATGCTGATGGATAAGCTTCAACCTTTGCTTCTTTTTTAGTCGATTATTTGGAACAAGAATTCCTTTCATCCAACACTAAACTGCCAATTGTTATTTTTTCTGATGGGTGTACAGCGCAAAATAGAAACGCTATTTTATGAAATGCATTACTCTACTTAACAGAAAAATACAAAGTATCGATATACCAAAAATTTTTAGAAAAAGGTCATACCCAGATGGAGTGTGACTCAGTGCACAGTTCCATCGAACACGCTTTGAAAAACAAAGAAATTTACTTACCCAGTGACTACCACAAAATTACCAAACAAGCCAGGTCGAAGTCACCTTACGCAGTAAAAAATTTTGATTACACGTTTTTCCGGAATTTTGGTAATAAAGATATTTTGAAGTACTCCTATCATTCAATAAGACCAGGTGATGCTACACGAAGTACTGTAACGGACATACGTGTTCTACAATACTCTGAGGGTAAAATTCGTTACAAACTTAATTATGAATCCGAATTTGAGGGGGTACCAGTAAGACCAAAAAATATTGATCTTGCAAAGATTGTATTTCCTGCTTTATATAAGGAGCGCCTACAAATCACTAAAACAAAATACGACCACCTCCAGAGTATTAAAAAATGCATTCCAAAGGATTGTTGGCCGTTTTATGACAACTTACTTTACAAGCAAAAGTAATAAAATAAATGGAATATTTTTCATGTTTGATCTAATGAATGAATTCTTAAGTCGTTTACTTTTTTTCCTAAATTTGTTTTAAGAATTTTGTTGTCCTTTGTTGATTTATTTTACAAATTCAATATTTTATTTTTCTTTTCTTTTCAATAAACTTAGAAGATTTTACCAAACTTTTATTTACAATCATTATACATACATAATCATCATTTCCTCGTATCCGACTATTTTACACGATGCAATACCTCGTAACGCACTGCAATTTTGGAAAATTAGCATTTTGAGATGGTTTTCTAAAATAACCTTTTGTACTAAATTGTTTTTTATCCCACTGTGGCATTATGGTTATTTCTGTTACCATTTTTTGATTTTTAATTAGTTTTTTTGTTCTCCTGTAAAATTTCCATTTTATCACTTACGAGGTCCTGCGGTGACGCCCTCGATATTTAATTTGTTTTACCATATAATTTATTATAACACTTCATTTCACATGGGATTGTATGCGTTATAAAAAAAAAAAAAAAAAAAAACAAAAAACAAAAAAAAATAAATAAAACGTGTTGTCCGTTGAAAACACACCTATGCCATAAATTGTTACTAAGATTAATTAGTAGTCCAGTAAAATGGTGCAGAAAAAAGGCCCAACTCTGCATTTTCTGAAAACAGCAATTTTTTTTTTCATTGTGTAGGGGGGTTGGTGGGGAGTATAAACCCGAGTTTTCGGGATCCGGACACGTGACGTTCGGCCGCCATCTTGTTTTTAGTGTAAAAAATGGTTTGTCTTGTATCTCGGAAACCGTGAGACCTACAGAATTTTTGTAAATACATTTTTTTTAGATAATCAAATTATCTACAATTTTTGCAAACAATGTTTTTTCGTAATATTAATAATAAAAAAGATATGGATGAAAAATGACAAAAATTTTGGGGGTGACGAACTTTAAAGCGCTATAACTCTTTTATTAATCTATAATATAAAAATGAATCGCTAAATGTGTTGCTAAGCGCAAAACTCGAGAACGGCTGGACCTATTGGACTAATTTTTTTTTCGAATATTCGTTGAAGTACGAGGATGGTTCTTACGGAGAGAAAAATTTAAAAAATTGCCTGAAAAAACAAAAAAATGGTAATTTTAGGAATTTTCACTTCATTTTAGTTTCAATAGCTTCATGGCCTGTTTGACAAATGTAAAATTGTCATTAAATTGAATCATTACATTTAATGAAAATTTCAAATTTACGCAGCTGTCAAACAATAGGTAGGCCATGACGCTATTGAAACTAAAATGATCCATGGCGGCAGTCTCAAGAGGGCGATGTACCACTTTCTTCACAACCACCTCGACATGGGTATCAAATGAAAGGGTATGATAAGTAGAATACAATAAGCAATGTAGTATACAAAATATATCTTTAGATCCATGGCCGCCGTCTCAAGAGGGCGGGGTACCACTTTCTTCACAACCACCTCGACATGGGTATCAAATGAAAGGGTATGATAAGTAGAATACAATAAGCAATGTAGTATACAAAATATATCTTTAGATCCATGGCGGCCGTCTCAAGAGGCCGGATTACCACTTTCTTCACAACCACCTCAACATGGGTATCAAATGAAAGGGTATGTTAAGTAGAATATAATAAGCAATGTAGTATACAAAATATATCTTTAGATCCATGGCGGCCGTCTCAAGAGGGCGGGGTACCGCTTTCTTCACAACCACCTCGACATGGGTATCAAATGAAAGGGTATGATAAGTAGAATACAATAAGCAATGTAGTATACACAATATATCTTTAGATCCATGGCGGCCGTCTCAAGAGGCCGGATTACCACTTTCTTCACAACCACCTCAACATGGGTATCAAATGAAAGGGTATGTTAAGGAGAATACAATAAGCAATGTAGTATACAAAATATATCTTTAGATCCATGGCGGCCGTCTCAAGAGGGCGGGGTACCACTTTCTTCACAACCACCTCGACATGGGTATCAAATGAAAGGGTATGATAAGTAGAATACAATAAGCAATGTAGTATACAAAATATATCTTTAGATCCATGGCGGCCGTCTCAAGAGGCCGAATTACCACTTTCTTCACAACCACCTCGACATGGGTATCAAATGAAAGGGTATGATAAGTAGAATACAATAAGCAATGTAGTATACAAAATATATCTTTAGATCCATGGCGGCCGTCTAAAGAGGCCGGATTACCACTTTCTTCACAATCCCCTCAACATGGGTATCAAATGAAAGGGTATGATAAGTAGAATACAATAAGCAATGTAGTAGACTCAATATACCGATTCATGGCGGCCGACGCAAGACCCATGTTCTTTGAGGCATTTCATCTGTGTAAAATTCATATCTCGAAAAATATTAAGTCAATGGATGGTTTTTATTGTTTACTATTGACTTATGGGTGCAGCGTAGGCGCACCGGGTCCCAGCTAGTTTTACATAAAAATTGCTTTAGAGCTTTTTTGTAGAGCATTTTATTACGAATAATTTGATGTGATTATTTATTGAATTTGGGTTGTTCTTATTGATTTTAATGCAGTGCCAAACGAAGGTACGTCCAAGGTAAATGTATTTTTTTATACAATTTTTTTGACGGTATTTTATGGTATATTTCTGCATACCGTGTTGGAGTAAAAAGTTTTACTCATTTTTAAAATATGAAAATTGAATGAATTGGTCATTTTAGTTGTAAGTAATAAATGGCTAATTTTGAAACAAACAAACAAATTGCGTAAACAATATAATATCTGGCCATGCGTATGCAAGAGCTGTACGAGCTCACACCTTAGTACACTTATTCTTGGCCAAAAAAATAATGGATTTCGTAGAATTCACGGATGAAGAAAGAGATGCTATGGATGAAATCGTGACGAATGTAGATCGAACAATTGTTATGGAATCAGCGGAAACTGAGATCCTAAAAACAGTAGCAAATAAGTTCGAGAAAGCTATTGAAATACTAGAGAAGAAGAGCCCAACTTCAAAACTCTGGATCCAATATTTTAAAACTGTCACGCTTTTAAAGCATTTTATTGAGGCTGAAAGATCAGGAAATTGGTCGCTTCATTTAGATACGATTCAAAGAATGCTCCCTTTCTTTCACTCCAGCGGACACTTTTTGTATGCGAAGTCTGCTCAACTTTATCTTCAAGATATGCGGGAATTGCACCAAAAAATGCCTCCACAAGAACTTGAGGATTTTACAAATGGTGGTCGCTTTACAATTAGACGAAGTAATAAGTTTTGGAGCGGAATCATGTCTGATCAAACCATTGAGCAGACACTTATGAGGATGATGAAAACGTCAGGTGGACTAACCCGAGGGCGTGGGATTTCTAGCAGTACACTTGCTTCGTGGACTTTAGGAACGATTTCTTTGTAGAAGATTTCTATGATTTTTCTATGGAAACCTCAGACCAGCATGTCGATCACAGAGATTCACGAGTACTTCGGGACAATGAGGACGTAGAAAAATTAGACCATTGGCTTGCATCGCATGAACCATTTTTGGAGAGATCGGAATTAATTTCAATTTTTACCGGTGTCTTTGCTCATGATGGCATTAAATGCTACCGCGCGGTCGAGATTGGAGATGCATTAATTTCTCAAAATATTGGAGCACATTTTCAAGACTTATCATACAAGAGAAAGA
Organism: Thereva unica; assembly: GCA_949987705.1. Classification (NCBI taxonomy): domain Eukaryota; kingdom Metazoa; phylum Arthropoda; class Insecta; order Diptera; family Therevidae; genus Thereva; species Thereva unica. The sequence goes on along the minus strand of OX465281.1, from coordinate 43,774,840 downwards.
ACAAAGTACTTCCTTTGGGTGCGCTCTCGAGTTCGATTGAGGTGGAGAAAACTCCCGTCGTTATAAATCCCTTGCTTCTCTTTCAACGAATGTGTGTGTCGAAGGAGTCTATTGGTCAAATGATGTTGACGTGACAAGTATAAATAAATGGTGACAAATAAATTAATTAATTTTGAGTTGACAGGAAAGCAAAGCATCCTATATATGGCAGTTCTAATACTATAAAAATTATAGTAAAAGTTATCAAAAGCTCGCCTACTCAAATATCAGAGCGAGCTTGAATCAAGGAAACAGTATAAAAGGCGAGTCCCAGGATATACAAATTATTCTTTACCTACAAGTGGGACTAACCACACCGGGTAAGGAATCCTATACACCGTTAGGGTTAGATACGGTTTGGGATTTACCAAATCGTCACAGAGGCTTAGAGACAAGAAGTAACATCAAGATAACGCTATTCCGTGTTTATAATTCCATTGTCCATTTAATATTGTTTATTAATAAAAATCAACCTTTCCATTTAATATCTTTTTTTATTTCCTCAATATAAATCATACTTACAAACACAAATAGTGATTATCCGTAAAAAGAGAAGTCACACGCAAAAACATTGGTCCTTCGAGCCGGATCTGGCCAGCAACTTATCAGTAACAAAAGCAATCAACTTGGGTGGCCAGTAATCATAAGACTATTTTCATAAATTAATTTACAAGAAACGAAAATGACCGAACTAAACAAATTAAAGAGGCAACGAGCCTATATTATTTCAACAATAACAATGTTAAGAAATATTCTGGATAAATGGGATACAGACGCGACCAATCGCAACATTTACCTAGTGAAAACAACCCTTGATACGATGGAAAGGGCTTTTGAGAAGTTTGAAGAACTACAAACTAATATAGAAGAAATTGATGAAACGGAAGAAAATCGTCGTATTGAAATTATTGAGAGTTACAATTTGGAAAGAAGTCGAGTACTACAAATACAGGAGCAATATGTAGAGAAAACCAATAACGCTGAAACATCATCAGGTTCATCTTTACATAAAATCAATAAATCTGCAGTGATTTTACCACCGATCCCATTACCGACTTTCGATGGAACGGTCGAAAAATGGGCTTCATTTTACAGTCTCTTTAGTACGCTCATTGACCAAGAAGATTTGCCAGAGGTAAAGAAACTCCAGTATCTGCGCTTATCTCTCACAGGAAGAGCTGCTAAAGTAATAGAAGCTTTAGAGACTAATGAAGAAAACTACAAAACCGCCTTGAATATCTTGAAAGAAAAATTCGAATGTACAAGTAGAACATTGCGTCGCCATTGGGCAATATTGCGAGAATATCCGAAGCTACAAAAGGATACACCTTCGGCTATAAACAGTTTAGTTGACACTTTCCAACAGCATACTAGAGCCTTAGAAAATTTAAAGGCACCAGTGTCTCATTGGGACATACCGTTAATTGATTTAATATTATCAAAATTGAACACCAGCACGGTATTACAATGGGAATTGTCGTTTAATGGGAAGGAAATGCCTTCATATATCGAACTACTCAAATTTCTGGAAAGGCGAGCCATTTCCGTAGCAAATGTTACAACTGAACAACTAAGCTGCAGGTCTTCAAGACAAGGAAATGAGGCCATTGGTACAGCTAAATTTCGTGACCGTTCGCAAACGTTTACGACAATAGATAAAAGCAATAAAAATTTAGGTATCATGTGTCCAATGTGTAATGAATCCCACAGGATTTATACCTGTAATAAATTTCGTGAGTTGACAACAGTGAAAAGACAAGAGGTAGTTTCTAAAGCTCGTTTATGTTTCAATTGTTTTGGCAAAGGACATGGAGTAAATCAGTGTAAATCAAGGACATCTTGTCAAAGGTGCAAGAAACGTCACAACACATTACTACATATCGAAGTTGATCAGAACAAAATCAACACCATCCCATCAGAAAGGTGTAAATTAGAATCAGAAACATGATTAATGCGGAATGCTATACCGAGTCAAAGAAACCCAACTAGTTTGGTTATAAACTCGGTGGCAAACGATATCATGGTAACGGCTATGCTTAACATTTTGGACAAGGACACTCAACCGATACAATGCCGAGCTTTATTGGACACCTGTTCCACCACCAATTTTATAACAGAGAATTTAGCCAACACTTTAGGTTTGAAAAGGAGTATCTGCCAGATACCCGTAGGCATGCTAAACGAAACGACAACATATGCAAAAGAGATGGTAATCACAACCATTCAATCATGTAGAAATAATTATGAAAGAACATTGACCTTCTTAATTATACCGACCATCTCTCAAGCAATACCAGAACAACAAATCAAGATCGAAACTGGTTGTATACCAAAGAATCTCAAACGAGCAGACCCTAGGTTTTACCAACCAGCACCAATCGATATCCTATTAGGAGCAGGAACAACGCTCTCAGTACTATCAGTAGGGCAAATACGAATTCAACTACCAGAGAAGCAAGAGTTCTTATTACAAAAGACATTGCTTGGTTGGATTGTCGGAGGCGCCGCGCCGACTATCAAATCATCACGTAAACATCATGCCTGTCATCTCACAACATCCTTACAATTTAACTTGAGCAAATTTTGGGAGATAGAAGAGTGTCCAAGGGAAAACAAGTTCTCTTTGGAAGAAGAGTTATGTGAACAACATTTTCAAAAACATGTCAAACGAACATCTAACGGAAGATATATTGTAGCATTACCTTTCAAATCACAAGTTACTAATTTAGGAAGTTCTTACCAATGTGCATTAAAGCGACTTGAGAGTGTCGAACGAAAGTTGAGTAAGGATACAAGGCTTCAGAATCAATATAATGACGTTCTGAAAGAATATTTAACATTGGGTCATATGTCACCAGTGAAGGATGAATCGAGATTGGTAACAACTTATTATTTACCACATCATGCAGTTATAAAGGAATCCAGTATGACTACAAAGGTTCGAGTTGTTTTTGATGCATCTGCCAAAACAAGTACAGGTGTGTCTTTAAATGATAGTCTCTTGGTGGGTCCAACTATTCAGTCCAATCTGTTTTCTCTGTTGATACGGTTTCGAAGGTATCCGATCCGTGTTAACCGGAGATATAGAGAAAATGTATAGACAATTTTTAGTCCGAAAAGAAGATAGGAAATATCAACGCATTTTATGGAGAGACGATAACAAAAGGCTACAGACTTATGAATTAAATACGGTGACATTTGGTGTCTCATCTGCTCCATATCTAGCAATTCGATGTCTTCATCAACTCGCCGACGATGAAGGTCAACCTTATTTAAGAGCCGCACAAGCACTCAAGGAAGATTTCTATGTAGATGACGTTCTTACCGGAGCAAATAAAAGGGAGGAGGCTATAAAACTCAGAAGAGAATTGACAGAAGTTCTGTTAAAGGCAGGTCTATCGATTCGTCAATGGGCATCAAATGACTTATCAGTGTTAGAAGATATTCCTAAAGCTGATGTTCACCGTAAGTTACAACTTGGAGAGGATACAACCTTAAAAACATTAGGTGTATTTTGGAATTCTAGTTCTGATTTAATGATGTATACAGTGAAATCTTCGAAAATTCCAATAAAGATTACAAAGAGATATATTCTATCAGAAGTAGCAAAAATTTTCGATCCATTAGGATTATTAGCACCTGTGATTGTTGTAGCTAAAATGCTATTACAAAAATTATGGACTATAAAGGTACATTGGGATGAGTCTCTCTCTAATGATATTCACACAGAGTGGCAGAGATATTATAATCAACTTCAAATCCTGAACAAATTGTCCTTTCCACGGACTATTGTTACATCTGACTTGAAGGATGTACAATTGCATGGATTTTCTGATGCCAGCGAAAGGGCTTATGGAGCATGTATATACCTGAGAATAATCGATAAGGATAACAAAATTATAACGCAATTGTTGTGTGCCAAATCACGAGTAGCACCATTGAAAACTCAAAGTATACCGAGATTAGAATTATGTGGTGCTCAATTATTGGCGATCTTAACCAATACAGTAATCTCAGCGATTAAATTGGAAATCAATCAAGTATTTTATTGGACAGATTCTACAATTGTTTTGCATTGGTTACATACCTCACCTCATCAATTGAAAACCTTTGTAGCAAATCGTGTTTCTCATATCCAAGGATTATCAGCTGGAAAGGATTGGCATCATGTGCGGACGAAAGATAATCCGGACCACCTCATTTCTAGAGGCCAATTACCAAAAGTGTTTATTTCATCATCTATATGGAAGGTAGGACCAGCATGGTTAATGAAGTCAGAAGAAGTTTGGCCTCAGTCGGAGTTCACACAAATTGATGAATTACCTGAACAACGTCAATCTATGTGTTTATCAACAAGTGTAATAAAATTACAAGCAAGTATAATATTTGAAAGATTTGGTTCCATAGGAAGATTGACACGGTCCCTTGCTTATTGCTTTAGATTTAGCCGTAATTCAAGGGTAAAGGGTCCATTAAGGGCTTGTGAACCACAAGATGTATTGAAGAAAGTAATAAAGGTCATTCAAACTCAGAGCTTTAATCAGGAAATACAAGCATTAAATAAAGGAAATTTAGAGAAATTAAAATCACCATTATCAAATTTGAATCCTTTCATCGATCAGGCAGGATTCTTAAGAGTAGGAGGACGTTTGTCATTTTCGAATTTATCATATGATTCAAAACATCCAATATTATTACCAAAGGATAATCATGTTACAAAATTGATAATAGAAAATGAACATAAAATTCATTTGCATGCTGGTACACAACAAACCTTGTATGCTATAAGAAGGAAATATTGGATTATTGACGGGCGAAGTCAAGTATGGAAAATCATTAAACATTGTGTAAAATGTTTTAAATTAAGTCCATCACCAATAAATTATTTAATGAGTGAATTACCAAGAGGAAGAGTGAATCAATCTCGACCATTTAGTCAAGTGGGAGTCGATTATGGTGGTCCATTCTTATTGAAAGAAAAGAAATTTCGAAATAAGATTGGAATCAAAGCATATGTTGTAGTATTTGTTTGTTTAGCTGTAAAGGCAATACATTTAGAATTAGTAACTGATTTGACAACTGAGGGATTTATTTCAGCGCTCCGCCGATTCATGTCCAGACGAGGTCCATGTGAAGATATTTACAGCGATAATGGAGCAAATTTTATCGGTGCTAATAATTCATTGAAGGAATTGTACACAATGTTGAATGATCAAAGGAACCAAGAAATCATCCAAGGATATTTGACTACGAAAAATATACAATGGCATTTCATTCCACCACATGCTCCTCATGTAGGAGGTTTGTGGGAAGCCGCAGTAAAATCCTTCAAAAGGCATTTGAAACACGTAGCTGGATATGATATGTTGTTTACCTATGAACAGTTTAATACGTTAATAATTGAAATCGAAGCTATATTGAATTCTAGACCATTGACACCTATTTCAACAGATGCAAATGATCCACTTGTCTTAAGCCCTGGACATTTTCTAATAGGTGATTCTTTGACTAACTTACGGGATCGTGATTTTCAAACAAAGGGTATGAATTTATTGACAAAATGGGAACATATTCAAAAGGTGAAGCAACATTTTTGGAAGCGTTGGAGCCGAGAGTATCTGAATGAGCTAACTAAACGAAGCAAATGGATTTATCAACAATCAAATATAGCTATTGGAGCTATCGTACTCTTGAAAGAAGATAATTTGCCACCAGCACATTGGGCCATGGGACGAGTGATAGAATGTTATCCAGGTAGCGATGGTGTGATTCGCACTGTTTTAGTAAAAACAGCTAAAACTAGTTTAAAAAGAAATGTTCGGAAACTTGCAATTTTACCGATTGAGAATAATGAACTTATAGTAGACGTAGTAAAATAACATAGTAGGGCCGAGGTAATAATTTGTAAGTTGTCTAGTTCTAGAAAGGACGACGAAATAACGCGACATTTAAAAAAAAAAGACGGGAAGTGCCATGGCTTCTCGATGGCACAGTAGACATGAATATGTCTTATCCCTGGGTCTATTTGTTTCTTGTTCTTATTGGAAATCACCTTCTTGTTCTTATTGGAAAGAACCCCTGGAGGGGGTCGAAAGGAATGCACACAACAATATATATCTGGCTCGCTTCAATACATACCCTTCAACCACCTTATCCTTTTCCACAATGTAACAGAATACAAACACACGAAACGAAATCGTTCAAAATAAAAAAATTGTGCTTTTGCAAAAATTCTAAACGCGCCGCGGCCGCACCACACTCAATCCGCAAACTGCGTAGTAAGAAAATTACCTGATATCGATCCTGATTCCGCCCCGCTTCGAAAACACAAAAATATCGCGCGACGGACTCAAGCACACCTTTTCTAATGGGGCCCATCCACAGGCCAACTAGTTGTCCTAACTGAGTTGTGTTGTCACTGAATCGCATCGTGTGTGGGGCAGTTGGCAAACTGATTTGACAGTTGGGGTTTCAGTTGGGATAAATCAAAATCTTTTAATTTTATGAGGGCGGGGTTTAGAGTTTGGGCAACTAGTCGCACTGTGTGTATTGCAGTTTGGCAAACTACTTGGATGAATTAAGCCTGAATTCGAAGAATATATTTTTTGCAAGTTTATTTTGCATTATTTTTAATTTAAATTATGAAAGTTCACATATTATTAAATTATTTTCATAATTTATACTTTTAGAATTTAATTTATATTTTGAAAAATATAAATATTCATATTAATAATTAAAAACAATTATAATTAATCTAAAAAATCATCTTTCTCCAATTTTTATTATTATAAAACTTAGTCGCGGGGTTTCTACAATTTCATTTAACTTTCAAATTGCCTATAAAATATCGAATTGACAGTTGAAATATCAACTCAGTTGAAGCGTTTGTGGCAAAACAACAACTTTTTACACAACTCAGTTTGGACAACTAGTTGGATGGGCCCCATAAGCTGTTTAAAAAATCTCACACAAAGTAAAAAATCCTGGACACTTTTTCTCACTCTTGGAACAAGAACTCGCAGCGATTGAACAAAAAAAAGCTGCTATGATATTGGACGCAAAAAAGCTGCTAGCATAGCTTCTTGTTAATGTATGTGCTCGAAACAGTCATTTTGGCAAAACGACAAATATTCATGTCAAAAGAAATGTCTCGAAAATTTTCTAACCTTAAGAAAGCTTTCGATAATATTTTCACCTAAAAATATGCAGAATTAAATATAAATTTAATTTGCTTCTAAAATTTATCCTAAAAGTATGCCAAACAGTAATGAGTCATGGTAACGATTTTCGTCTCCGCACATTCTTTCAAATAGACCCCAGGGATAAGACATATTCATGTCAAAAAAAAATAAATAACTGAAAATATATATAAATATATATGTTAAATTTTGCATAAGTCATTAGCTTATAAATGAGGTATTATCATAGAAGAATCTATCAATTAATTTAATTGTGTTGAATTTGTTGATTTTAATATGTTTTATTATAGATGAATTCAGAAGTTGACTTGACAGGATTAGAAGAAATATATTGTAGGACTCCTGGGAGAAGAACAGGAGAGTGGTCTATTACCACACCGCCAACTCCACACGAAGAACGGAATAAAGAACGAAGCGAATCCCCGACAAATCTAATATTGAGCGAACAAGATAAAGAAAAGGACGAATTACCAATCACCCCTGGAAAAAATATAAATTGGGAAGAGATGGATGTCCAAAATGAGCAGGAGAATGGTTTAATTAATATAATAACGGAGACGAAAACAGAGAATACAAATTATACGTTAATGACCAAAGAAGGTAAAAGCTTTACCATATCCTTTGAAGAACTGCAAGCTATACCGTGGAAACGTATCCGAGCCACCGTCAGGAAGCGATATACCATGTTTTTATCTGGAGAGCGTAGTGTGAGGATTTCCATTCGTAAAAACAAAATTATCTGGTCAAATTTAAAATATTCAAAACCTAAAATTAATTAATATTAATAAAATTTTAAAATAAAATAATACCAAATGAGTTGAAAAATTAATTTCTCAACGGGGGGAGAATGTTGACGTGACAAGTATAAATAAATGGTGACAAATAAATTAATTAATTTTGAGTTGACAGGAAAGCAAAGCATCCTATATATGGCAGTTCTAATACTATAAAAATTATAGTAAAAGTTATCAAAAGCTCGCCTACTAAAATATCAGAGCGAGCTTGAATCAAGGAAACAGTATAAAAGGCGAGTCCCAGGATATACAAATTATTCTTTACCTACAAGTGGGACTAACCACACCGGGTAAGGAATCCTATACACCGTTAGGGTTAGATACGGTTTGGGATTTACCAAATCGTCACAAAGGCTTAGAGACAAGAAGTAACATCAAGATAACGCTATTCCGTGTTTATAATTCCATTGTCCATTTAATATTGTTTATTAATAATAATCAACCTTTCCATTTAATATCTTTTTTTTATTTCCTCAATATAAATCATACTTACAAACACAAATAGTGATTATCCGTAAAAAGAGAAGTCACACGCAAAAACAAATGAAGCAATATTTTGAGTATGAACTCGCCCCTTTCCCATTATCTTTGTTTTCTGGGGAAGGTATGCGAAAGGGCACTAAATCCACGTTGTTTAACGCCTTCGCACCGCTTGATGATCCCGTTGACCTTGGGTCAAATAAACTTTTTGTAATCAATGGCGGATATCTTCTGCACGCTGTTGTATGGGACCGAAATGTATCATTTCAAATAATTTTAGACAAATACGTAAAATACGTTCGAAGTCATTACGATTCTAACGTGATAATTATATTTGACGGTTACTCAGATGATCCAGACATCGCTGGTACTAAGTCATGGGAGCGCCTTAGACGTTCCAAAAAACACATATCTAGTGATTTCATTTTTAATCGCAGTAGTGTTCCGACAATTTCACAGGAGAAATTTCTTAGTAACCAAAACAACAAAAAAGCCTTTAGGTCCAGTTATATAGCAGAAATGAAACTGAACCGAAACGAAAAGAATGAAATAAATTGTATGAAAATATATGAACTCAGTTATATAAACGAGCAGAACCGAAACCGAACGAAAGATATAAATTTATTTCATTTCGGTATTCGTTTCAGCTATTCAGCCCGTTAATTTGACAGTTGGATAGACAGTTTGTTTTCAAATTAAAAGCTGTCGAAAGAATGAAAACGAGGGTATTTTAAACAAAATGCAGTCAATACAAGGAGAAAAAATTAAAATTTTGAATTCTCTTGTGAGAAACTATCCCCCATTGAAATAATTATTATATTTCATTTAATATCAAAAGCAGGCAAACACTCATTAATAAATGTCAAAAGCGGATTCCGTCTTTCGTTTATATACTTAATTGCAGTGTATTCCCCGTTTCATTTCATTTAAAATCTGTTCGTTTTCATTTCTGCTATATAACTAGGCCTTTTATCGACTTTTTGAAGATACAGTTATTAGAAACGTGTTATCATATCGAGGGTTTCCTGCCAGAAGGGCGTATCCACAAAATCGCGATTTTGGGCTTATAACTTTTTCTTAGAGTCAGGTCGTATCCATCAAGTGAATAAAAGTATCCAAAACATACGCCTAAAAACATTTATTTTCGATGATAAGCAATATGAAAAAAATACACCGATTTTTTAAATGTTTTTATTGAATCCTCTAAATCCATGTTTTGGTTGATACGCCCTTTTGGCAGGAAACCCTCGATATTGATCAAGCAGAAGGAGATGCAGATACACTTATCGTAAATTGTGCCCTTGAAAAATCAGACTTTTTTGATTCCGTGACTATTGTAGCGGAGGATATTGATATCCTTGTTTTGCTCACCGCTCTAGGTCGCGATCACCCGAATGTTTTTTTCTTAAAACCCGCAAAAGGGCGTTCACCGCAAAAAAGGTATTCCCAATCAAGTCTTCGACATGGAGATATAATAGCTAAAAATATATTATTTATTCTCTGGTTGCGACACCACATCGGCAGCTTTCAGTCATGGAAAAATGAAATTTATTCACGCCCTTGAGAAAAACCCAGAGTTAGCTTCGGAAGTTGAGGTTTTTCAAAATGATAAAGCTGACCCCTTTGTACTGAGTATTATCGGAGAACGTTTCTTTATATCCTTATATGGTGGTGAAAAGCAGGAAACATCATTAAATATACTACGGTATAGGCGATTCACAAAATGTGTAGTTAAAAGCAAATTTAATCTCTCTACCCTCCCTCCTACACAAGATGCAGCTCGTATGCATATATTTAGAGTATATCACCAAGTACAAACGTGGTTAGGACGATATAAAGATCCCGAATGCTGGGGCTGGAGAAAAATGTCGCGAATGTTTGTAGTTTGTACCAACTGAATGGACGATGGCGCCGGCGCCTCCGGATCTGTTAAAACTAATTTTTTGCAGGTGCAAAACCAAGTGTGGTGCAGCCTGCGGGTGCCGGAAGAGTGGCTTAAAATGTTCTGCGATTTGTCAAAATTGCAATGGTGAAACATGTGAGAACGTGGTAGAAGTCTCAAAGTTATTAGACGAGGATGAATTCAGCTATGAATGCCCATCAATGTTGCCCCAAGAAGTCGACAACAGTTTTCTCGACGAGGGCACTGAAACTCCCACGGATGATAACTGTGTAATTATTATTGAAGATGAGAACGCTTCAATAAATGACCCACAACCTGGCCCTTCAAAAACAAAGAAATAATAAAGTTACCAATGTTAAGTGGATTAGGCCTACAGGGGAACCACATTAAAAAAACACAACTCTACCGCGCGGGTGGTGTGGAAATTGCATTGATACAAAATCAATAATAACAACAATAATTTAATAAATGACCACATCAAATTATTCGTAATAAAATGCTCTACAAAAAAGCTCTAAGGCATTTTTTATGTAGAATCAATAATAAAAAAGTTATAGCGCTTTAAAGTTCGTCACCCCCAAAATTTTTGTCATTTTTCATCCATATCTTTTTTTTATTAGTATTACGGCAAAACATTATTAGCCAAAGCTGTAGATAATTTGATTATCTAAAAAAATTGTATTTACAAAAATTCTGTACGTCTCACGGTTTCTGATATATAAGACAAACCAATTTACATCACTAAAAACAAGATGGCGGCCGAACGTCACGCCTCCGGATCCCGAAAACTCGGTTTTATACTCCCAACCAACCCCCTTAGACAATGAAAAAAAATTGCTGTTTTCAGAAAATGCAGAGTGAAAGTACCATTTGACTGGACTATAGGGGTTTATTTACAATATTGATTGAGTTTCTTATCTTATTATTATCTTATGTTTTTTTTTCAATAATTACTTATAAATATTAATATTTTTACACGGTTATCCAACACATTCACTCATTTTATAACATTATATTGTTATCGTCAAATTGAATTTTTAAAGTTATCTCGGTGGTGTTTGTACAAAACTTAGGCGACTTGGTATCAGAGTGCGTCGGTTTTCTTTTTTCTTTGTATTTTTTTAGAATACTGAGGTATGAATGGAATTAATTGTTTTTGAAAAAAGTTTGTAATTTGCTAGATTAGTGGTCATTGTTCATTAAACACACGTTTTTTTGATTCAATTAACTCATTAGTCTTTGTTTTTGAAGTGTTGGAATTAAATTGCCGCTTGTCCATCTCGTGTTTGGTTTTTTTTTAAATTTCTTTGATAAATTGGGTGGTTTAGGAGGAGTGATGTAGTGAGGAACCGTTAGGCCCTCTGCACACGGGTCGACTGTTTAGCAATCCCAGTTGCATACGCAACTGTTTAGTAACCTTGCCTGTGTACGCAAATGGGAATCCACACACGGGTCGACAGAAACAAGACTGATTTGAAACTAGTTTGCAACTGGTCTTGGGCGACTGGGCTTGCCGGTCGAAAGCGATTTCAGTTGCGTGGTTGCACTTGTAGCTGTCAAATTTTATAGGTTAGATTCAAAGTTCATAAAGTTTATAAAGTGTTTATTAAGAGTTAGGAAATAAAATGTGCGAGCAAAAACTTAATATTGAATTTGTGTTTGAAGTCGAAAAGCATGAAGTTTTTATAATTAATATTGATAAAAATCGAGTCTTCCTCATCTGAGCTACTCGACATATTAAATTACTGAACTACTTGACATATGAACACCGATTGATCAAAAATCGGTTGCGCTCGTGTGTGGACAAGAGTCTCGTTTTGGTTGCAAACTGGTTGCAAACGACATTATTGTAAAACCAGTTGCAAACTGGGATTGCTAATCAGTCAACTCGTGTGCGGAGGGCCTTAATGGCATAGCAGCGGGCGATGGATCTTGCCCCGAACTTTAGTTGTCGGGGCTCCTCTACCTAGGTAAACAAGCTTCTCGGTCGCTTTGGATGACGAGAGTTCCCATGGAGGTAAGTGGTGGTGCAGTGATGGAGGTGGTACCGTAGGAGTTCTTCCACTCCACTGTAATTATGGATATAGGTGCGTTACATGCGAGAAGGAACATAAACCGGGTGAGTGTCAGGAAAAAAAAGAAGATCTGCTTTACTGCACTAACTGTAACGGTCAGTTTTGCTCGAAAATCCCTAAATATCTACTTGACACAAAATCACTGTCGGGAAAGAAATCTAGTAGTGGGTCGGAACAAAAAAAGTAGGCGAGTAGAAAAAAAAATTGAGTTGGAGAGAAAAGTTTTTGATGAATTGATAACTCTGGACGGGAAAAATTTGTCGTCGGAAAAAAGAAAATTAGATAAGGCGATTTTTTTAAAATTACGTGACTATCGATTTTGGAGAAGAAAATATTTCTGTTTTTGTATTACGGGAACAAGTTTTAATAAATCCGACCTGATCGGTGTTTGTATTTTAGTAACGGTAGTACGGACTCATTTCCCGTGTGTGGAAAAGAGGAAAAAGTTAACTTTTTACCTTAAGTTAACTATACTTCGGGATTGTCGGATTGTTTGAGAAGATACATCAGATCCGGCCCAGATAGAGCTAAGTAGAAGATTCTTGAGATCGGCCTACAACTACATGCTGGTGATTGCATCCTAGGGGTGACATTAACAGTGAAGATTCGCAGAGGATCCGAAGAGGATTGTGCGGAACCCCAAGATCAAGCAGGTATTTCAGAGTAAATTTGTTTTTGGCGACGCCGATGGCGTAAGTGGTGAAAGGCTCAGCTTGAATAAGATGTTACCCGGTACTGAAGGAAGTCCGCCAGAATAGTGGGGTAGCCTACATTAAGCTAATAGGAGCACGAGACGGTGTATTTGAGGGCGCATAGAACATCGAATAGAATTCAGCGGATGATTACGAGGAAGTTGTCTAGGGTGCAGAGGTTCCGTTTGGATACTCATTGGAACTTTTTCCCGTCGCCGTACGGATGGAAAAAGGTGCTTGCTGGCGGAAGTCGCATGAACTTTTTCAGGTTGGAAGCGGAAATCGGTAGTTTTTTTACTATAGTAGATAATAGATTAAATTCTGACACTTCCAATGCACACGTGTTGTTGATTTGACATATCCACTTGTAATTTTGTTTTTTTGAAGGACCTTAATTGTAATCAAGAGTTAACCCTTCTAGCTCAGAACATAAAAACACTTATATAATTGATTATTGATTAGGTGATAATATCTATCACCTTTAAATTAATTGGTTCATATTTACGTCACCTTAGAAAAAAATAAATAAATGATATAATTACTAATATAAACACACAAAAGAAAACAACTAATTTAAGTGTTCTTGCTTCAATTTTGGTGAAGGTACAATAATTTTATTTGCAGTTAAACATACCATTAATCATATTATTATTTTTTTTTGCATTAATGTTTATGCGTTTGTTGTTTTTTTGTTTGTACTCGTACATTGGTTTTTAATATAGTATATATATTGACAATTGTAATACTGGTTGTAAAAAATGAGGCGTCATGGTACCAAGGCGACACGTTTAATGGTTGCATGATTTTTTTGTTAGCAGGATATTGAAAATATTGTATAGATTTCCTTTTCCCTTCAGTACCCAATTGCATGTGGTACCTATCTGTAAGTACATTGAAATCAGAATTCCTAAACAACGTATGTTTTTTTTTTTAAATATGTATTTGTTTTTTTAAATAAATTTTTTTGTGTGTACGAGCATCTTTAAATATCGAATAAAACGTGTATGATTATAATGATATTTGCCATGGGTTAGAATTTTTTTTTTTTTTTTTTGAATGGTTGGAGCGGGTTTCATTTCCTTTTCAGGGTTCTTAAGTAGTGCTTTTCCTTGTTAGCTGGTGGCTATCCATCCTAAAAGCTGGCAAGGGACCGAACTACAGTGACGCGGCTCAGGCGATGCCTGGAGAATGATGGAGGCGGAATCTGAAATTATACAGTCACAGGTAAGTGGTGAACCATACTGCGTATAGGCCCGGCCACACACCCCACGACCCCCATCCGGCGAGCTAGCCAATCCGTGTGGCCGGCGGCACGTTACCATATTCAATTTTTTTATGTTTTGGTGTTGTGTCCTTGGTCAGGCTTTTCCGGGCTTCTGGCTGAGGGTGCAATACCACGCATAAATGGCGCCCAATACATAGTCGCGCCATTATGCTGTTACATAACTGCAAGGTGTATGGCCACCCAGCGAGCTATAGAGGCTGTCCGGTGATAGAGAAAAAAGAAGAAATTAGAAGGACAAAGTTAGTCAAAACAAGTAGAGCAAGGGAGAATAGGATTTTGAAAGACATAAATGAATTTCCTGGCCTACAGGGCCGGAGGTCAACATATGCAGAGTGCTTAAAGGGGGCGGTAGGGCCGAAATTGAATAAATACGATGAATTCCTAAAAATGTCTATAAAATACGTGGGAATGAGCTTCTCGGAGCTCATGAATAAGATCGATGACTTCAATCCTACACTGTTGAATGCCAGGGACGACGGAGAGAGGCGGGATTTGTATATTTCCTTTTGTGTAGATCTCAGCTTGAGGAAAGCTGAGAGCAGCAGAAACGGAAATTAAAGTCGCGTCCCTTAATGCCGCGTCCCTGGTTGATAACGGTAGAAAAAGAAGTCTGCTAGCAAATATGATATCTTTATGTGCCAGGAAACACACCTGGGAAGTGGAAAGAATTTGTTTATGAGCGGATACCGAACCTATCGAAACAACTCGGGGCAAGGCACGGCCGTAATATTCAAAGACAACTACCAGTCAAAAAAGATAAACTTAAACGTGCCACTACCACATGCGGCAGCTGAACTCGTGTTGAAAGATCAGTTAGGCCGCCCGAACAAAATCCTATTTGTCTCACTTTAACTGTAGTACAGCACTCATACACTCCTTTTTTAATACTATTAATGGTGTAGACCAAAGTAACGCGTATCTAGGTATAATTATAGGCGGAGACTTCAATGCGAAGCATCCCTCCTGGCACAATCACACACGTAATAGAAATGGACAGGTAATCAGGGAATAGTTAGGTAACAATCCACATTTAAATAATTTCAATATTATACACCCCAATGGACCTACGTTTGCGAGGTCGGCCAGTTGCATTGATTTCTTCCTCATTAATAATAATCTAACAAACGCCTCTACCCCCGTCCGTTTTCCGACCACTATGTGGTAGAGTGTAATCTTTACATTCCTGAATTAAGCACAGTTACGATCCTACCGAGGATGGTTAGAAATTTCAAGGAAGTAGACTGGGACAGGTTCAGATCCGACCTTGGAAACTCTCTGCCGGTGGTAGAAGGGGCCCTTAGCAATCAGGATATTGATGTGGCTATAAGAAAAGTGACACAATCAATTAACCAAACGGCCGATACGCATGCCCCCTTAACGCAGTACAGAAGATTTAGGGAACGTCTCCCGCAGAGCCTAAAGGAGCTTTTAAAAAAAAGGAAAAAATGGAGTTATACTCTGAAGCATCTACTGGAAAGAAATTGCTTTGTATATAACAATGACAGTCGGACTCTGGAAAAAAGGATTACGCTTCTATCTAAGATAATACATGATCAAATAAATATAGTCATTATTTCGTCCTTTCAGAAGAAACTAGCGGGCATTAAGACAGGACCTAATATGTATAGGGAAATTTACAACATTATTGGAAAAAAGAGGGGCTTCAGCACCAACAAACTAATAGTAAATAATGTAACATTAGAATCCCCGGGTGAAATAGTGGAGGCGTTCGCGGATCATTTCGAGGAGATACATATATAAGGAGAGAACACCAGGTCGCCCAAGTCACAGTGAAGAAATATGTAATAGTTATGAAGATTGGTTAAGTTCCTCGGCCACAAGGGACCCACGTCTTGGCGATGCAGAGCCCCCGCATCCATCTCTAACGCACATGGAACTTTCGGAAATAATTGTATCATTGAACAATAAAAAATCTGCAGGTCCGGATAACATCTCAAACTTTATAATAAAAAAACTCCCGGATGAGGTTGTAGAAATTCTAGTAAAAATCTTTAATAACTGTTTACGAAATGGGTATTTTCCAACCTGTTGGAAAGTGGTTAATTTAATTCCATTAAAGAGAAATGGGAGTGACTGTACAATAGATAACTTCAAGGCCGATCTCTGCCCTTTCTAATTTGGGAAAGCTGCTTGAAAGGGTGATAGCTAGGGATCTGGATAGGTTCTGCGACGAAAATATTATCATCCCCAATGTACAATACGGATTTAGGACGGGTCACTCAACAGAGGATGCCCTATTAGTGCTCCATCAGGAATTAATAAAAAAGTTAAGGGCTAAAACGGCTACATTGGCGTGTTCATTGGATGTGAGGAAGGCATTCGATAGTGTTTGGCATAAGGGACTCATCGTCAAGCTGGGGAACATTGGACTGCAGAATAATGTGATACAAAATCTTAACAGCTTCCTTACGGGCAGATTCCTGCACATTTGCACTGGCGGTTTGAGTTCCAGGAGGGTGCCAGTAGTCTCGGGGGTCCCGCAAGGCTCCATCCTAGGACCGAAACTCTTTAACGTGTACTTGCATGATTTTCCGTGGCTTTCTTCCAATGAAAGGTCTACGAGGTGTGGCTATTAAATAACGAGACTGACGCTGCTACAGAAGAAGTGCGCATGCGCCAAACGCCAGTAACCAACAGCTGTTATCGTGAAGCCTTCTCTTTCGAATGTAGTGCCTCTCGCTTCTGTAAACAAATCAGTACAGCCGTAGCCTTCGTTCCCATTAGAGTTGTTTTTTTGTTTCGCCGGAAAAATGTTAAGTGTAACAGTAGAGCAACGCATTGTCGCAACACATTCCGCATTGTCTGTTAAGAGGTTTCTAGCCAAATTCAGCATCCCAGTGTTAGACCATCCGCCTTATTCGCCGGATCTTGCGCCGTGCGACTTCTATCTGTTTCCTAAGGTGAAATCTGCATTAAAAGGAACAAGATTTGAGTCTGTTGAAGCTGTGAAAGAGAAAGCGGCACGGGTCCTGAAGGAGCTGACAGAAAAAGACTTCTGGCACTGTTTCGAACAATGGAAGATTCGCATGGAGCGTTGTAGGGATAGAGGAGGGGTGTATATTGTAGGTGATAACAAGTAAAAATGTATGAAATAAAAGTAAAATGTTTTACAGCGTCAGTCTCGTTATTTAATAGCCACACCTCGTATAGCGTTATTGTACGCGGATGATACTATTCTTCTCGCAGCAGAAGCTAACCCCAGGGGCAGTATGTTCCAACTGGGTAAACACTTAAATGAAATTAATAACTATTATGGCAGATGGGGTCTAAGCATCAACGGCAGCAAATCAAAATGCATTTATTTTAGAAACGCAAGTGGCAAATGCTTGGCAAGAACATAGCAGGGGTGTAAAAACCCACATATCAGCATAAATAATGAGACGGTCCCATATGGCAAAGAACTAAAATACTTTGGTGTCAACTTCACTAGTCTGTTCAAATTTAACTCTCACATAAAAAAAATCATTGTAAAGGTAAAAAAAAATTACCGGGAGTCTGTTGTAGGGACATCGTCCTACTACTTCCGGCCTTACTTAGCTAAGGAGATATGTTTCTAAAAACATAATCGACTGAGGCTATGAAGATAATAAAAATATTAACCAGTTGCCAACGAGATAAAAATATATCGAGTTCTTAAAATTTTGACTTAAATTATAAAATAAATAACCAGCATTACAATAAATAATTATAACGTAAAAGTTAAATGAATAAAATAAACCAAGTGTAAATTTTGATGTGTATCTGAACAATAAATAAATTTATAAAGTTAGAAATCAAGAAAAGACTATTTAATACTGGAAGACGAAGCGAAAGCTATTAAGAAGCAGACCCCTAAAATGGTGACCCCTGGTGAACACTTAAGGCTACAAAATAGCAGAAGAAAGTTCGAAAGAAGAAAGAAAATAGTGGAAGAAAGATAAGTCCTAAATTTAAATAAATAAATTTGAGAATAAAAACTAAATACATATACATATAAAACTGATTTTTAAAATTTAATATTTTAAATTTGTGATTGGTTGTGAAGTTATTTATTGATTCTTTGGTCGTTGTTTTTTTGGAATTGTGAGTTATATTGGAGAATTGTAAGGTTGACCGTGCATTTTCATTGGATTTCCTTTTCTTTTTGGTTTTCTGCTGGTGATATAGATTTATTTTCGCCTTGAGTACGATTTTCCGCTAATATCTAAACATGCAGCGGGAAAATAACATGGATGACTCTTTCAACGTCGATTTAGAAGAGTCATTACCCAGCCTGGAACAGGGGCGACCGCCTCGATATGGGGCTAGGGCAGAACTTGAAGTAGACTCCAGGTTCAACCTGCCCGAATTCCACCAGAGCGACCCGGCCGTCTGGTTTTACCGGGCTGAGGCTCAATTCTCCCTAAATTCGATCACTTCGGACAAGCAAAAGCGGTCCCATATTGTGTCCGCTCTCCCTACGGAGGCGGCCAAAATTCTCTTGCACACTTTCCCGGATCTCAGCACCGTCAGCTATGCGGAGGCTAAGAGGCGATTGCTGGAACGATATGGATTATCGAAAAGTAATCGCCTCGAGCAGCTGTTGGCGGAGCATGAGCCCGGAGATCGCAAGCGAGGAGCGGTCCTCAAAGCTTCATCCATGGCACAAGCACTGCCGGCGACGCTCTGCTATTACCACTACCGCTACGATTGTGGGGCAGAACGGTGTACCCCACCTTGTGCCTTTAAGGGTCCTGGCTGTACAGCCCAGAAAGACCGCAAGATGAAGGGGGCCAAGCCTTCAAAAAATTAAATCGGCGGGGAGTGCCACATCCGCGGGCGTCTCTCCAGAGACGCTCGTGCAGATTATTTGTCCGCGACCAACACAACCAGCATGATTTTTTAATAGATTCTGGCGCGGACATAGCATTAGTTCCAAAGCACACATTTAGGGTACAAACAACATGCCCTAATTTACTTCTGCGGGCCGCAAATGGATCCACGATCCAAACTTTTGGCGCGAAGTTGCTGGAACTGAACCTATAGGTCTTCGCCGACGGTTCGTAAACAACTTCATCATAGCCAATACAAACAAAGCTATACTCGGTGCGGACTTTCTCACAAAGTTCGAACTCATACTCGATTTTAAACATCGAGAATTAGTTGACTCACAGACCAGTCTTCGGACTGACGTCAGTGCAACTGGTGAGTATATACTCGAGAGCTTTGAATGCCAACATCTTGGCAAATATAAAGCATTGTTAATGAAGTACACTTCATTAACACAACCACCTAATTTTAACCTACCGGTTAAACACAATGTGCAACATCACATTGTTACTACTGGGCAATTACCTTTCGTGACCGCTCGTAGACTTCATCCTGAGAAGCTCAAGGTAGCGAAATTGGAGTTTGAACATATGGTTCAACTAGGGATTTGTCGACCATCGTCGTCTCCCGCAGCATCTCCACTTCATCTGATCCCTAAACGGGATACAAATGATTGGAGGCCATGCGCTGACTACCGTCGCCTTAATGCAGTCACAGTGCCGGATAGATATCCAATCCCGCACATTCACAATATTTCTGTGAATCTTCACGGATGTACGATTTTTTCGAAGGTGGATTTGGTGCGTGCATACCATAACATCCCCATTGCACAAGAAGACGTGCATAAGACTGCTTTAATAACACCCTTTGGTCTGTTTGAGTTAACTCGCATGCCATTTGGGTTAAGAAATGCAGCCCAGTCATTTCAAAGATTTATGAATGAAGTCACAAGTGACTTAGACTTCATTTATGTCTATCTAGACGATATACTTATCGCTAGTAGAACCGAGGAGGAGCATCTCACTCACCTCGAAGAACTGTTTAAACGGCTTGATCTTTGGGTTAACCATAAAGTTATCAAAATGCGTTTTTGGTGTCAGCGAGATTATGTTTTTGGGACATAGTATCGGCAAGGATGGAATCCTTCCATCACCCGAACGTGTCCAAGCAATTAATGACCTCACAACTCCAACAACAGTTAAACAAATTCAAAAAATTTTAGGAATGGTGAACTTTTATCACCGATTTATTCCTAAACTAGCACAAATGCTAGTGCCAATTAATGAACACTTGAGGGAACTCCTCAATTGTCCATCAACATCAAAAAATAAGGAACAACTTCCTTGGCCCGCAGACAAGTAGATCCCTCCTAGCATTCCTCGACGTGAAAGCCGCAATGGCTGCAGCAGTGATGCTGATACACCCACTAGAGGATGCTAAATATAGCGTCACAACTGATGCTTCCGACTTTGCCATCGAAGCTGTGCTGGAACAATTTAACGGTCACAGATGGCAACCATTAGCTTTCTTTTCTAAGAAGCTATCATCTGCTGAACGAAATTATTCTGCATTTGATCGCAAAATACTCGCAATCTTTGCAGCAATAAAACATTTTCGGTACTTTGTTGAAGGAAGAAATTTTGTGGTCTACACTGACCACAAACCTTTAATACACGCCCTTCACACAAAAACCGAAAGATCTCCCCGCCAAACAAGACACCTGAGCCTAATTTCCCAGTTCACAACAGACATCAGACATGTCTCTGGGAAACAAAACGTTGTCGCAGATTATTTATCTCGCTCTTTAGCGGCCGACAACGTTGACACAATCACCTTCGATTTGCCACATCTGGCGAAAGCACAAGAAGGTGACAAAGAGTTACAACGACTCCAAGAGCATCCCAGTAGTAGCTCGAAGGTAAAACTAATAGTCACACCAATTCCTTTCACAACTCATGAAGTTTGGTGTGAGATTAGCACGGGTACATTACGCCCATATATACCTTCATCATTAAGAAAATTAGCATTCAATGCTGAACATAGCTTGTCGCATCCAGGCATACGCCGCCCGCCCAAGGCAAGCTATCACTAAGAAATATTTTTGGCCAGCGATCAATAAAGACTGTAACAACTGGTCTAGATCCTGTATAGGCTGCCAAAAATCTAAAGTTTCGAGACACACCAAATCTCCACATGAAGCTTTTAAATTACCGAATAATAGATTCGAACATATCCATATGGACATTGTTGGACCATTGCCCCCATCTCGAGGATATTCATATATCCTAACAATCGTAGACCGATTTATGAGATGGCCGGAGGCATATCCAATGCGAGACATCTCTGCTACTACGGTGGCCAAACATTTTGTCACCGAGTATGTCCCTAGATTCGGCGCCCCAATTGAACTTACAACAGATCAAGGGTCGCAATTCAATGAAGTCACAAGACTTCTAGGTACACATAGAATACGTACAACGGCTTACCATCCACAAGCAAATGGGATGGTAGAGCGGTTCCATAGACAACTCAAAGCTGCCTTAATGGCACGGGACAACACTACTCATTGGAGTGAAGATTTGCCCTTTGTCTTATTAGGCATTCGCTCGGCAATTAAAACCGATTTGCAATGCTCACCAGCAGAGCTTATCTATGGACAGAATCTGAGGCTCCCCAATTCAATTTCCATCCCAACGGATGAGAACCCGATAGAGCACTCAGAATTTCTAACACGTCTTCGCACACACATGAAAGGTCTGTCAACAATACAGCCCCGACAGTCAGTTCAGAATGACGTGTACGTACCGAACGCCTTAGAGAACGCGGAGTACGTTTTCATACGTACCGATCCCGATCGTGTTCAACGGCCTTTTGAAACACCATATGAAGGGCCATTCAAGGTAATCAAAAGATTACGTAAACATTTTGTCGTCGAGCTAAACGGCACAAATAAGTCGATAGCTCTTGACAAACTGAAACCTGCTTTTTTTTATGTGACAGACTAGAGGCTTAGGGAAAGTCCCTTTGTACTGTCGACAATCTATTTTTTCGTATAGAGTGAATGTCGAACAGCAGCTCTAGCCGGAAGATAAAGAGAAGAGAAGGAAGTAACTGTCACCACCTAGCCGCGATATTTTATTCCACCTACTCACAACCATTTCACGACTCTGACATTGGGGCGTCTAGAACAACTCGCTGGAGTGTTATGCCTCCTGAAACGAGTTGAATCTCATCAACCAACCGATGGCGTGCGCTTGGTGGAGCGGGGAAGGACTAAGGAAGCCTATGGGGAATCAGGAATCTAAAGAGGAAAGAAGAAAGAAGGAAAGTTAAGTGGGAAAGGCGAAGGACCGTGGCGCCACCGGCGCCGGGATTCGAACCCGGGACCTCTGGGGATAGCAGTCAGGCGCCTTACCTCTAGACTACCGAGGCGAGTGTGACCGAGACGTTGAAGCAGCATCAATTCGCTCAGTACACTTCATGTAACGCTACGCTGGGAGGGGAGTATGTAGGGACATCGTCCTACTACTTCTGGTCTTACTTAGTCAAGGAGACTTGTTACAAAAACGCAGTCGACCGAGGCTAAGTAAAATAGTACAGTCATGTTTTGTCTACTATTTGACATAATTTAGATGTAATTTTGTATTATTGTTCCAATTTGGACCATTTGGTAAAAAAAACAGAAAATATACTTTAAATTGAATAAAAAATATCATTAGGCTTTTAAACATTTCGCTCATGCTTTGAACCTACATATCTTCTAAACGGAGCAACTGAAGTTCCTGATCTTTATATCAAATAAAAGAATACACTTTGACCTAAACGATGAGTCTAAGTATATTGGTTTACGATAATTGGTCTAGGAGTTATTCAACTCTAAATAAATGACAAAAAAAGACATTGTTTTTTCGCGAACACCTCTTAGTGGTTAGCCCCCTATCTAGAACACATTTTTCCTCCAAATACATCCAGGAATGACCCCTGAAAAAATTAGAAAAGTAGTCCAACTTGAACGTCGGAAAACCTATACAAGTCGTGAATGAGTTCATATGAATATTTTAAATCTTTAAAACGGTGATATCTCATGAATGGCAATACGTACGGCAAAATGTATAATAACATTTTTGTAGAAAATCGTATGAGCTACAAACTTTGTGAACATTTTTTTATGATAGGACTTACGGTTTCAGATGCATTTGCAAAAAACAGATATTTTGACCCTAAAACCCCCTAAAAAGAAAGGTTCCCGGGGTAGAAAATCGGTAGACTTTATAACCCCTTATTAAGAACCCTAAAAGGAAGCTCCGTGCCAATTTTCAGCCTGTACCCAATCATTTCCGCTATTTTTACTATTTTTCCTGTACTAAAAAAGAAAAATTAATTAAAAATTTTGACAGTCCTAAAATAAATATTAGCAAAAGAAAAACCTAAATATAAAAGACCGGAGAAAATCTTCCATCACCACTTTAATTAAAAACATTTTAAAAGAATCCGTAAATATATAGATAACTAGAATATGACAGTATATATAAATATAATAAGACTTGTTGAAAAAGTGTAAAGAAGTGTAAATAAAGAAAGTTTCAATATTTCAATAATTGGTGGATATTCTTTGTGGATTACGAAACTCCTATTGGATAACAATCGTAGACCAACAGGCCTCCTCAAGAATTTTCTTCCAAAGCTCTCTGTCTTGTATCTCTCTCTCTCTCTTCCAGTTGATAATCCTAATTCAGCGTAAGTGCGTAAGCCGCCTTTATAACTCTTCCCAGTTTTGTGACCTTCTTCCCTCTCGCCCTTGGAAGAACAGGGATTATGTCAAGTTCTTTGTTTATTTTTCTACAACTCGTGGTTGTATCTTCGTCACAATTCTCCGGGCGTAGTTTGTACTGAGTTTCCAATGAAAACTTATTTTGTACAACCTAGACCATTGTAATAGCTGCTCCAGAGTACTCCGTATCGCCCAATGGATCGCAGTTCGGTCGAGAACTTCGCAAAAAACACGCGAAGACTATGTTTTCATTAAGAACAATTCCTGTTCACTCTTTCACCTTATTTCAGTGTTTCCCAAAAGGTGTGTCGCGACACATTGCTGTGTCGCAGACTGCTTCCAAATGTGTCACAAAATTATCAAAAAACGGTTCAAATATTTGAAATGAAAAAATTTTAAACATATAAATTTTGAACGGGAAATACAAATAATCTAGTAGTCTGGAACTGTTTTTTCCCACCAATTTTGATTTCAGTGGCATAATTATATGGATACCCATTCTTATTATAAAGTTTCCCATCACAACTCGCAAACAATTAAAATTATTATTCAAAATTTTTGTTAGGATCTACTGAGAGTTCGATTTATAATTGGGTGAGTTTGTTTAATATAATTATTGTGTTATTATATTTTAATTGCTAGTTTTTATCAATTCAACACGTTTAATTTAGAATTACGTATATGGTATTTAAAAAACAATTATATACATATGTATGTAGCTGCAAGATGGATAAGTTTATTATTCGAAAAAAATCAGCAAACGAAGAAGAAGCTCATACAAGCAATTCCAATCCTTCGGGAAACTTGGAAGATTCTGCAGCTACTGTAACAACTTCAAAACATTCCTTAAACTCTGCAAACGATACAGAAAATGCTGCAAAGAAAATCAAAGTAGCTTTTTTTTTTATGTGAAAGACTAGAGTCACAGGAAACGCCCTTTATACTGTGTCGACAGTCTATTTTCTTCATATAGAGTGCAATGTCGAACAGCAGCTCTAGTCGGGGAAGAAAGGAACTGTCACAACCTACCCGCGATATTTTTTTAGTCCACCTACTCCCAACCATTACTGGCGACTTTGTCATCGGGGCATCGAGAAACAACTCGCTGGAGTGTTATGCCTCCTGAAACGAGTTGAATCTCATCAACCAACCGATGACATGCGCTTTTTGGTGGGGCGGGGAAGGGCTAAGGAAGGCTATGACAGGAGGGATCAGGAATGTAAAGAGGGAAGAAGAAAGAAGGAAAGCTATGTGGGTGGGAAATTGGGAAAGGCTAGGACCGTGGCACCGCCGGGAATCGAACCCGGGACCTCTGGGATAGTAGCCAGGCGCCTTACTCCCTAGGCTACCGAGGCCGTAAATATAATACAAGCTATTTAAACCTGGGATTTTCATGGGTGGGTAATGATACATATCCAATTCCAATTTGTATTGTGTGTGATGAAAAGCTAGCAAATGAGTCCATGGTTCCAAATAAACTAGAGCGACATTTCAAATTAAAGCATCCTAGTCTATCCACCAAAACAGCAGATTATTTCCAAAGGCTCTTGAGTTCAAAAAAACTGCAGAGAAATACATTTTTAAAATCGGTGAAGGTATCAGAGAAGGCTCAAGAAGCTAGATATCTTGTTGCCGAAATGATTGCAAAAAAGAAAAAATCACACCTTATAGCTAAACTCTTATTTTACCCGCTTGTCAGTTAATGGTGAAAACTATGATAGGAGAGGAGGCTGAGAAAGAAATTATGAAAATACCGCTTTCTAATAACACTATTGGTAGAAGAATATTAAGTATGTCGGAGGATATCGAACAGCAGGTAATTGAACACATTAAAACTGGGGAAATTTTTGCATTACAAGTAGATGAATCAACAGATATAAGCCAAAAAGCTCAACTGTTAGCATTCATAAGATTTATTTGGAATGGAAATATTGTGAATCAATTTTTTTGCTGTAAAGAACTAAAAGAAACTACAACTGGTCGAGATGTATTTAATGTTATTGATGATTATTTGAAAAAATATAGGATTTCGTGGGAGTCTTGCAACAGTATTTGTACTGATGGAGCTCCGTCAATGACAGGTTCAATAAAGGGATTTGTAACGCTGGCTAAGGAACAAAACCCCGGTGTTATGACTACTCATTGCTTTTTACATCGAGAAGCGTTAGTTGCAAAATCTATTGTTGGTGATTTAAAAATTGTACTCGATCAAATAGTGAAAATGGTAAATTATATTAAAAGTAAACCAAAAAACATACGTTTATTTTCAAAATTGTGTGAATCCATGGAAGCCGATCATTTAACTTTGATCTTTCACACTGAAGTACGATGGCTCTCAAAGGGAAAAGTTCTGTCACGATTTTATGAATTGCGTAATGAGCTTCTGATATATTTCACAATGGAAAACAACGAGTCTTCTGATTTTTTAAGTGATGACATTTGGTGTTCAAAACTTGCTTTTCTGGCCGATCTTTTCGCTCATCTTAATGATTTAAATTCAAGCCTGCAAGGGGAAAAGGAGAGTATCCTCAGTTGCACGGATAAACTTAGTGCTTTCAAGGATAAACTAAATATGTGGAAACGAGGAGTGTTGCAAAAAAATCTAGAAATGTTTCCTTTAACAGCGAAGACTTCGTTAAACATCGAAATTTTAACGCTTATTGCAGATACATTAAGTATGCTTGATAAGAACATTGAACTCTACTTTCCATCACTTGCTATTGCCAGTTTTGATTGGGTGCGAGATCCATTTGGAAGTAACTTAGACACAACACAGCTATCATTAATAGAAGAAGAAGAACTTTTAGAAATCCAAAACGATCGAACACTTCGAATTAAATGGCGATGAATTAAGTAGTTTTTGAATAGGTGTATCAAAAGAATTTCCAGTGTTGTCAAAAAAAGCTATGATTGTCATATTGCCATTTTCCACTTCTTATTTGTGTGAGTTAGCTTTTTCAGCTCTCAATGAAATAAAGTGCAAAAAGCGAGAGAGACTTCTATCTGTTGAAGATGAATTAAGGGTGTCCTTATCGAAGATTCGACCACGTATAAAAAAATTGTGTTCCGAACATAAACCACATACCTCACATTATATATTTGGTTATTTTTATTGCATTTAATTTGTTTTCTTCAATGTGTATTTTTTTTAATTAGAAATTTTGTGAAGTTTGATTTTGATAAATAAAACTAATTAGTAATGAGTTTAACTCGAAATATATCTTTTTCTTAATATATAGAAATTCACTTTAGCTGTGTGTCGCATAATTTCGTAAACATGAATATTGTGTCGCCTGAAAATAAAATTGGGAAACACTGCCTTATTTGAAAGCTCAACATCTTGCAGACTATCCCGCAAGAAAGACTGTGTAGTGTATGGGCGAAAGACTTTTTTTCAAAAGGGCGCGCAATTGCCCACGAAACCCCACGGTTAACTCCTAAAGATTGGCGTGTATGCTTTCCTCTGAGTGTATGGATCACTATTGCTAGTATGATAAACTAACTCTATTCCTGCAACAAATCGCTTCCTTCTACATTTTTAACAATAGCCTCCTTGGTTTATTACTTTCCAGAAGTGTCAAAGCAGTCTTGGTTTGGTTGAGAATCCAAAATTAACGATAGTGCTTTGGGCATTGTCGCATAAATCACAACTAAACTGGCTGAGAAATTAAGACCATCCAGTCCTCCTCATTCACAAGTTCCATTACAAAATTGGTGTTCCTGATTCTTATTGTCCCTCGCCGAAGCACGGCGAGCCCATTTCATCCGAGGCTCATAAACACCATCACAATTTAAAATACTCTCACATCGTTTTAATTTATTCCCCGAAAATCCCCCGAACTAATTCTAATGCAAATCATCCCCAAATTCTGATCCCCACGAAGCCTGCCGCCACCTACTTTCCATGCAAATTGCAATTTCAATTTATATTGCTCCTGCTAGGGGCTGAGGGTGGGCCGAGGCACGGCTTGGGGTGGCGTTTTATAATTTACAAAATGAAACTAATGCATTACACCACCACTCAACTTTCTTTCAGCGACGGGATAGTGTTGATGTGGGCTAGAATAGGACGGGGATTCCTGAAGGAGCCTCGCATGGAATCCTTGCCATAGTTTCATCAGCGAACAAGGGTTGAGGTGTGCTCTGCTCTGCAAGGTGTTACTCCGAGCTTCATGTGTTAATGAAGCTACCATAGATTGGGGTGCATTTTAAAAACGGGTGGGGGAAGTACTCAATTTAATTGGAAATGCGACACTAATTCGATTTCCTTGTCAAGGGAACATCATTAAAGCACTTTGTTCTGGAACTCAAATTTCATGGTTTTGAATGCTTTTTAGACATTTTTGTTTCAGCACTTTGGAAGGAAGAGGATGTTTTAGCCGAACTTTTTTTTTTGGTATAGAAAGTTTTTAAAGAATGGAGACGGGTGCAGTTTGTATTACAGCGGAAATATTTCTTGTCTCTCTTTTTTGAATATAATGTTAGAGTAATCTTCGTAATGAATAGCATACAACACGGTAAAGATACTGTAGAAGGATGAATGATATATGTACGGCGGTTTTTCAATTTTGAAAATCAAGTGGAATTGAAGTATGTCTAATCGGGCACTATAACTTTTGTAATACAGAGAGCGGCAACACCGCGGTTTGGAAAACACAGATCTCCGCCGGAAACTTGAAATGAACGACAACCACCAAGCAAGCTAAGTTGCGATAGACGATTGGTAAAAGAAATCATCGTTTAGTAGGCAGTGGTCCGAGAAATCAATCAAGTTCGGCTGACCCGAGTAAAAATAAAAAACAGATTTTCAACGGGCGAACACCGACCGCTTGCCCTGTTAAAGGACATATGATGACCGTGGGGGTTTTAACCATTTGTAATGAGAGTTCATACAGCCTCACGGCGCTCATTAACAGCTCATTTTTTAGACAAACGATAATTCCCAAGCCTGGAATTAATGAAACTTAAATATACAACTCTTCACACTATAACAACCCGAAGAACACTGGAAAATGTTGAGTAAGTTCGTAAATCCCTTCCCCACGTTGCTCGGAAGAAGTGGCGTCAAGGCCCGAGTATCGGACGCTGTACCAGATAATCCGGCGGTTAGACGGCAAGGCAATATCAACTAACGACATCAAAAAATCGGATAGAACTTTCGTGACTTCTCCCGATGGGCGCCTGCAGCGGTGGAGAGAATTCTTACACCAGCTCTACAACCACGATCTGTCACAAGGTCCAGCACCCGAAAAGCCGAATATTGAACAGCTGACGAATCAGTATCTCGATACCGAACCGACAATTACCGAGGTGAAGACGGCAATAAAATCGCTGAAAAATGGAAAGGCGCCAGGAATAGAGCAAGTAACTGCCGAGGTGATGTCTTATCACAACGACTCCATGTCCTCATAACACACATATGGCATTCGAATCGTGTTCCGTCGGCGTGGAAGAAAGCGAAAATTATCCCAATTTTGAAAAAAGGCTCCGACTGTAAGAATGAAAGAATTATCGCGGTATTAGCCTCCTTTTGATCGGCGGCAAAGTATTACGAAAATCATACAAACGAAGCTACAGAAACATCGAGAGCTAAGGAAAGAACAAGATGGATTTAGACCACATAGAGGATGCCTTGATCAAAAATTCGCCCACTGTCAGCTTATGGAAGAAAAAATAACGTTGCGAAAAACGAACTCTCGTCATTTTCAAATTCACTTTCGATTACATCGATTGGAACAGCTTGTGGACACTCTTCGAAACCGAACACGTGTAATGGGAAATCATCCAACTTCTCCAAGCGTCGTACGATGGATCAACCAGCAGCGTTCTTATTCGAGCAACTTATCCGCGAAGTTCCCGATTCAAACGGGTGTCCGACAGGGAGACGTCCCTTCGCCACTTCTCTGAAATGTTGGGGTTGACGCGACTATGCGTGAAGCATTAGATGGACGACTAGGAGTTCAATACGACAACAACAACTTCGTAACCGACTTGATGTTCATCAACGATAGCGCTGTCTTCGCAGACACAGATGCCGAAGCAACGGACATCTTATACGATATTTCCTGCATTTCCCAGTCATACGGCTTAAAAATCAACGCGGAAAAGACCAAAATTCTCACAACGGACGGATCGAGGGTCAGTGCTCACCTCGGCGGATCCAAATCGAACAGGTTCCGATGTTCAAATATTTGGGATCATTTGTTGAGGAAACGAAAGTGGTATCGACCGCCGACGTTCACAGCTGCATTGGCCAGGCAACAGCAACATTCGCCTCGCTCAAGTGGTGCATATGGAAACGAACAAATATTTCCATCAAAACAAAAGTACACCTTTATCGAACGTTGATCCCTCCGATTCTTCTTTATGGATCTGAAACAATCCTCAAACCGGACGTCAAGAGGTCTTTGAGGTAGAATCTCGGTGTCTCACTCCGCGATCACTTTCGAAACGAGACAGTCAAACAAAGATGCGATCAGCAGACAGAGAGAAATATACAAACGTCGGCTACGGTGGTTTGGACATGTTTGCCGAATAGATGATAACCGCTTGCCACGTTAACTTTTATGGCGAGTCCATCCCGCAGAGTGGAGAATTCAGAAGAAAACCTGGCTAAAGAATATCGAGAGTGACCTAAAGAATCAAAGATTATCAGTTACCGAGGCTCGAGGCGTCGCCAAAAATCGGCATGAATGGAAACTAATAGTGAATAGAGTTCTAGACCCAGCGGCACCGTCAGCTGCATATCCGTTACGGGGACGTCCCACTCA
The DNA here is from genome assembly GCA_949987705.1 of Thereva unica. NCBI lineage: Eukaryota > Metazoa > Arthropoda > Insecta > Diptera > Therevidae > Thereva > Thereva unica. The sequence continues at coordinate 43,744,023 of OX465281.1, read as the reverse complement.
GACCGCCAGCTTACAGATCAAAAGGCTGTATCAGAACCTAATTTTCGAGCAGCGGCAGCAGCAGCGCTACAGGCAGCGTGCTGCCTTTTAAATCAGAATTAGCAGCAGCAGCAGACTTTTTATTTGACAGTTGTTCCGTGAAATACATTAACTTGTTTTTGAATTTCCGTTTGTTATATTTAAGTGAAAGTTCAAGTAAAAACAGTATTTATTGTTAATACTATTTAACTTGTGTTCAATTTAATCAATTTTTCGTCAAATATAATAACTTGTTTTTTAATTTCCGCTATATTTCAGTAAAAGTTCAAGCAAAATCAGTATTTATAATTAATATTATTCAACTTGTGTTCAATATGTTAATAGAATTTGATTTTTTTAATAAATTAATGCTAGTTATTACAATATATCTGCAATATTGTAGCTACGTTAAAATGTTTAGTGCAAAAACTAGAATCTGGACAAGCGAAATGTTTTCTCAAAATGAAAGAGACATGAACAGTTTCTACAATAAAATATTCCAAATTATGAAAAATAGAGACGACGAACAATTCCGAAAAGCCACACGAATGGGTACTCCCCAATTTGAATTGTTGTTTAATTTATTAAAGAACCGACTTATTCGAAGTAGTTACAGAAGACCAATATAATCTGAATGCCGTAGAGGAAGAACAGGACAAAGTATAACAATCGACAGATATAACACAAAATCCGTAAACGAGTTCACCTACTTAGGAACTCAAATTAACAAAGACAACAACCTTACGGCAGAAATTAAAAGAAGAATATTGCTAGCGTACAAAACAAAGAAGAAGCAGGATCATCAAATATAAGTTATACAAAACAGTCATAAAACCAGTGTTGATGTACGGATCGTAAGCATGGGCGCTTACTAGGCATGACGAGCAGGTCCTCGGAAGCTGCAAAAGGAAAACTCTCCGCAGAATCGCAGGCGCAGTAAATGCAGTAAATGAAGAACGAAAAGTATCAAGGTCTCACGCCTTCGCTGGATGGAGGATGGAGGATATGTGATGAGAATGTCTGAAGAAGCGCCCCAAAAATCCTGTGACTCCAAAAACCAGAGGGAAAAAGGTCATACGGAAGACGTAGGAACAGATACAAAGATGACATAGAAATGGATTTATGTTATCTTTGTAGTCATATTAATTTATTTTAAATTATTATCCTAAACCATTTTACACACTGTATTATAGTTAAGTAAAATTCTTTTAAACTTATATTATTTTTAGTGTGCCGCCAAATTTTGAAATTGTTAAAAGTGTGCCGCAACAGAAAAAAGGTTGAGAATCACTGATCTAGAGAATCATATACCTAGTTTATAGCTACTCCAAAAATAATTCGAATTATGGATCATCCAAAAATTTTTACCCTATAAACGAGGTAAATCGAATTATGGCTTAAACCGAAATTTTTCGGCTTAAGCCATAGTTATAAGAATGTATTTTTACCCGTTTATACGCTAATTCGAAATTTTGACGTAATTTTGAGTTAAGTCGATTTAATTTTTCTGCTATAAACTCGGTAATATTTGGCAAAGACATTGCCAGACAAAAAATTTAGTGACGTGGCTATAATATTTGGGTCTATCAAACCAACATTACTAATGTCAACAAACAAAGTAACCTTTGTAAAGCCCCTATGACACTTCTTTTTTTTCGTATTTTTAATGCATAAAAAATGAAGTTAGAAAGGTATGAATATTTTCCAATGTAGAAAAGCTATTAGTGTAAGTGAGTCAACAGTAAGTGTCAAAAATATAAAAATTTCATTAAAAATGCGAACCTGTCAAAAAAATACATTAAAAATGTAAATTTTTTACATTTTTAAGATTCTTGGAGAATTTTTTGACAGTTCTGCATTAAACAGCTGATACATATTTGAGAAATTTACTTTTTTGTGAGCAATTTAACAAGTAAATACATACTCAAAAGAGTTATAAATGAATTAGAATCAAAGGTAATGTGATCATTTTTTTAAAAATTCATGCGCATTAATGTCCAAGAAGAAGTAAGATTTGATTAATTTATTTCTGTTTCATTCTCATAAAAGTCTGGTTATCTTATTCTCACATGACTCAATTTAACGCATTAAAAATACGGAAAAAAAAGAAGTGTCATAGGGGCTTAATTACAATTCAAGTGGAATATAGGAATTTTAAGTGCTTTAAAAAAACGTGATTTTTCGGGAAAAAAAGTGGCAGTATGTGTTCGAAATTGGAAGAAACACGAAAAGTCCGCAACAAGTGAGTATTATTTATTTCTATTTTCTATTATTATTTCTATATCTCCTATATCGTTGTTTCCTATAACCCATGTATTATATTGCAGAAATGGAAAGGAGATCCACAAGAGTGTCTGGAGGACAATGGGAAATTATGTTAGACTTCCTGAAAGAGAATTCCTCGTTAGTACGAGGGTATCATAATAGCAGCAGGGGAAGGGAGCAAGCTAACCGTCTGTGGAATCGCCTAGCAAACCAGCTAAATGCTGAGGGTTCAGGCACCAGCAAGACATCGAAGGAATGGGCAACTGTAAGTATTTACAAAATATTGATTTAAAAAGTAAGAATGTATCTAATGTTCTTTGAATAAGTTCGATTAGTATTTATTTGATATTGATTTGCAGTTACTTCAAAAACTTCAAATCGAAGTTGAAAAAACTGGTGTCTGGCCTTAATCGGGAAGGAACTGCTACAGGTGGAGGGGCAGCAACGGCTGAATCCTTAACAGAAATTGAGAGGCGACTACTCTCAATCATGGGGCCAGGATTTGGTCAAGGCTTGCCCAGTGTTAGGGTTAACCCCTTTCCTGATGCGGTAATAAGTATGATTGGCAACAATTATATTTGTTTCTACTCCTCTGTGATGTGTTTCAGGGTCCAAGTGAGCCACGATGTGATGCCCATCAACTATCCGAGGAGGCACTTAATATTGAACTTGGGACAGAAAGACAGTATGTTTTATTTAATTTTTCTTTAAAATTACTATCAATCATGGTTCTCGTTTGTGGGAAGTGAATATATTTTCTTCGAAAATGGTCACTATTCAGGGCCAATGTCATTGCTCTTAAGCAGTTAGATACACTGACTTGGTGCATCATGTGTTGTGCATTTGCTCCTACATAGCGTTGATAGGATCCCGACGCGTAAAACGATAGTGCACTTAGGACCTTAAAATAACAAAAATTTAGTAGGTATGTAGGTTTACCTACCTCTTGTAGGTTTACGAACAATAAAAACATTGCATACATTATACATAATACCTGGGTATTAATTGCCCTTGAAATATTATTTACTTACTTTACAAACTGTCGTTAGTCCACCCTTCCTAGGTAAATAAGTATCTAACTCTTGCACTAGTTCAAGAGTCAAACTTTTATTTAACCTATATAGGGCAATGAAATCGCGGTCCGGCATTTCGAAGCTTACTTCCAGACTTCTCACTTTCGCTGTGCTTCGTCTATAGCAACGAGCTTCCTCCAGTCGAGCATGTTCCAAAAAATTCCCGTATAAACCCAAGTCTGTCATTACTTATGCACGTAATCACTAACAAAAGTTCTTAAATAATTTTTTAAATTCAATTAGCACAATTTGAACACTAAATACACACGAATGTAAACTTAATAATGTTGCTCTCGGAGTAACTTCTAAAATTTCACCTAAGTTGACAAATATGCAATTCATATGTACTAGTAGGCCATTTTACGGTTTCCTACAGGAAATCGACAGATTTAATATGAATCATAAATGAATCATATTTTGTGGCCTTTTTATGATTTATGAAATGAAACATAATATGATCATATTATGAAATACCCGAAGTGGCCTTTTTAGACCCCCTGGTCAACTAAAAGTTTATCCTAACACAAATAATATTTTTTATTTTATTTTAAAAGAATTAGAACGCGCAATATTCAACGATGTCTTGATGTCAACTAATTTTTCCCAAATGTTTTATTCAAAAGTCCTAAAAAGGTCCTAAGCATGCCTTGCATTACTAAATTTCCAATACAGTCTTATGCTAAGTATGAAATGCATTACCAAATCCCCAACAGCTACTAAGTAGGGGTAAAGTAAGAAGAATTAACAAAAAAGAGCCCAAATTATTGACTTTTGGAACCAGCCCAAATGTATAAGCACTTAGTGGCAAGTTTGTTGAATAAACGCATTCCAAATTGCTGTAACGAGCCCCTTTTAGAACTTCTGACAGGAGCCTCATAAAATTTCTATTTTCACGGCATTCTGAACGAGGTAAACGCCTTTCCAACTAGTACTGCTATAACAACCCTAACGATCTTATCGCTTGAAACTGAGAAACAGCCCGAAGAGTACAAGAAACAAATAAGATGTAATTCAATAAATTTCCATGCATAGCTGGGAGCCTTAATTTTAAAATACAGAAAGCTCTTCTTTCCTGTTTGCTTTTTCCACATGGCACAACGCAGGAAATTAAAGTCTCGGTTACCAAAGTCAGACGTTAACCGAAGCTAAAATCAAGTTCACAATCACAAAAGGGAAAATTCGCCCGCAGGGCACAAATGATGAAACCTATCAACAGAAGTGCCTGCGAAGCCTTCTTTAGCTAAGTGCAATAAGCACCCACAAAGAGAAACATGGTAATTGGCAGGATGGCTGCTGTGGGCCTCTACAAAAGTGTAAGACTGCTTTTAACACATCTGAAAGACCCGCAAGCGGTATTGCAGTCTTCCACCCCCCAAAAAAATGGGGAAAGGGTTGTGTTGTGCTCCTTCCAGGCGCCCCCTTGTGACTTCTTAAACTCTGCTGTTTCATTCCTTTCACTCCTGTTGACGTTTCTTGCTATTACGATGCTTCTGTGCCAGAGAGACGGGCTTCAATGTACCGCATACACCTTCCGTTCATTACTGCTGCCCTAACCAGTGCCTAGGAACTGCTGTAAGAGCTCTAAGCGGATGGTAAATGTTTTAATAAGGACGTGATGAAATTATGGTCCCGCACGGACTCTAATTAAATTTTGTTTACATGCAAAAAGAACTGCTGAGCTGCTCAGCCTGTAGTATCCAAAAATGAAAATGGAAATGCCCAGAAGGTACACGGCCACTTTTCGACGGATTGTATGGCGGCAGCGGCGGCGGGGGAGGCATTTTCTCTTTAATATAATTTCACTCGGCTCTGTAATTATTAGGTTAAAAACTTTTCTGAATGAGGAATTTAATTCAAGAGAGTATCCTTTTTTTTAGATGGTCACACCAGAACGAACCCTCGTATTTGTACCCAAAGCCATTTTAGATGATAATTAAACTCACACTGCCATAGAACGACCGGCTTTATTATTCTCATTACTTTGGCCCCAAGTTGGTCGTAAATATAACAAAAATCAGATTAGCCCAAATGTTTCCTTACAAGTGGAGGACAATTTCATCACATTTTCGGTCCGATAGAATTTTATTGCTGCTCAATGAACGCTCTCAATCAATTCCATATATCAGATGAAACCCTATAAAAAATCGATTTTATTGCTCCAACCCTTGACCCAATCATTCAGGAATCAATGGCCCGACTCCATTACAAATAACCCCTGATTGCAAGTGATAACATCAACGTCAAAATTCCTATTATTATGGGGATTGATACAATTCCCCGGAAATGGGCTTTTGCGCTCATTTAAAGGCTAGTTTGATACCTTTAAATTCATTAAGTGTATTTGTTGATTTTGCAATAATTTCCAACCTATTTATTCAACTGTGCAATCAGTCCATTCATAAACTAATTTTTTTTATTATTTAAAACTATACAGTGCTATATTTTAAAACAATCAGGGTATCTATAAGCATAGACTGCGTTTATGGAAACTTTTCAAATTAGAAGATTGGACAATTCACAACAAGAAGCTGTGAACTCACCGCTGCTCTTCTTCTTCTTCTTTAACGGCTCTACAACCGGGATCCGGTCTTGGCCTCGCGCAACTGTTCTCTCCACCGGTCCGATTCTGAGCCGATGTCATCCAGTTTGGCATCCCTAAACTCTGAGCGTCCTGATCCACGCCATCCTTCCAGCGAAGGTTTGGCCTCCCTCGCTGTCGCACCCCATAGGTCTTACCGCAGAGAACTTTCCGAGCAGGCTCATCTTCACTCATACGAGCCAGATGGCCTGCCCACCGGAGCCTGCCGAGCTTTATTTTTTTCACAACATCATGTCGCGATAGCGCTCGTAGATCTCGTCATTGTAGAGTCTCCGGAATTGTTCTTCCTCACATACGGGGCCAACAATCCTCCGAAGTATTTTCCTCTCAAACACGCCCAAGAGGTTTGAGTGCTTTTTGCTAAGCACCCACGTTTCGGATGCATATGTGAGAAAGGGTAAGACCACCGTCTTATTTAATAAAAGTTTAGACGTTATGGTTAGATGCTTGGATTTGAAGAGCCTTGACAGACTATAGTAGGCTTTGTTGGCTTTTAGCAGTCGTGCGCGTATTTCTGGTTCCATGCTATTGTCGGCTGCTACTATTGACCCAAGGTAGGTAAATGATTTTAGCACGTCAAACTCGTGTTCCGCTACCTTGGTTGTGGGACCAATGTTAGGTGTTCTTCCAGACGAGGCCACCATGTACTTTGTTTTGCTTTCGTTAATGTGCAGTCCCAGATTTCCTGCCGCTTGCTCAATCTGAGTGAAAGCTTCTTGTACAGCTGTTGTTGTTCTCCCAATGATGTCAATGTCGTCTGCGTAAGCCAGTAATTGGGTGGACTTGTGGAGGATTGTACCTACCCCTTGATGTCACGCCCGAATCTCGGATCACTTTCTCCAACGCCAGGTTGAAAAGGAGGCAGGCCGTCCCCTTGTCGGAGTCCATTATAGATGTTGATTGGTCTGGACAGTGTTCCGGATACCTTTACTTGGCTTGACACATTGATCATGGTCAGCCTACATAGTCTTGTCAGTTTGTTGGGGATGCCGAATTCTCTCATGGCTTTTGTAGAGTTCTACCCTGGCAATGCTATCATAGGCAGCTTTAAAATAAAATAATAAGGGCAATGATGTAAATTAGTTTAAGTGTGCCTTGTTTTGGCTTATTAATAAACTAGTTGGGATGTGGGTTTGACTCCTTCGGTCCACACGACTAACTTCCCAGTATGATGAACGAAAATGGAATAAACTGACTTCTTACAAAATAGTTATACGTTTAGCACTAGTGGAAAATTGGCTAGTATCAGAACTGATGACAAAGCAATCCCGAGAGAAGCTAGTTCAAATAACTATAATAGTAGTAAATCCACAAAATTTTTCTAGAAAATTTGTTTATCCTGAACATTAGCAAACAAACATTTCCTCCGTATTTCGTTCGCTGCACTGAAACTCAAATTCGTATTGAGCGGGCTGAAGCGCCATTGACAAACTGAGAAGCGAATGACTTCATTTGGAAATTCCAAAGCTTTTCGGAGATATTAGCAAAACTGTAACTGTTAAGTACTTGTCAGTCTTGACCAAAAAGAACAAATTTTGCGGTAACTACTGGAAATCCCGAGATGAACCGCAATTTTCTGACACTGTATTGCGCGTAGAAAACAATTCCCCGTCAAAAACTGTTAATTCAAGGGTTGAAAAATTTGCGCTGTTTGTAAAGGGTGCAACGGCGGGTCATTCCTTGATTCCAAATTCACTGTTCACTGTATATTAGGCAGTTTAAAAAAATCACTTGAGAAATAGAAAAATTGGGGGAGAAAAATGGGAAGCCTTGAGAAGTGGGGATTGTGGGGAAAAAATTAACAAGGAGTAAGTTTTTTGATTCAGTAGAGTTTTTTTCTGATGATCGAGTCGCCGGAAAGAAAAAAATAAAATAAGAATTTTTTTTCATGATTACGCAACGAATATTATTACGGATAGAATTTCTTTTGTCCTTTAGTACGGGAATAAGTTTTAATCCGGCCGTAGTAAAGTTATTATCGGTAATACGGACTCTTTTCCCGGGTGCGTAACAAAAAGAAGAAATTTAATTGAAAAATACTCCAGGATTGGCGACTTGAGGTGGGAGGATATATCAAGGCCGGCCTGTAGCTTCATAGGGCGGATGCAGCTCGCAAGATTTGAAGAACTGAAGAAAATTAAATGCTGATGGTTGCATCGTAGGGGTGAAAACCAGAAATTTGAAGACTCGGAGGGACGTATCTTACCGAAGAGGATTGTACCACCAGATCGAAAAGGTGTTTAGGAGGTCACGCCGTATCGGCAGTTACCAAACTGTAAGTAATAGTAGTAGAATTGTTTTTGGTGACGTCGTTGGCGAAAGTGGTACATGGTTCAAGAGTACGAAGAAATCTCCCGGTATGGAAGGAAGTCGGATTGGATACTGGTATGTTAGCCTGTATTGAGAGACGGTGCCGAGAGAACAATACGGTGTTATTGAAGGCGCCCGACACCGCGAACCTAATTTTGCGGACAAGTACGGAAGTTTTCAGGGTGCAGATGCCCCTTTTGATTGTTAATTGGATATTAAAATAAGTTTTTCATTTAGTTATTTGTCAGAGGTTACATACTGTTTAAATATTCATATGTTGAATTGATTTGATTCGATGACATTGTTTTTTTGTCTTTCCGACTAGTTAATTACACCATACACTATACGATAACAAATTATCACAATCCTTTTGATTTTTTTTTTTGCATTTAGTTATTTTTTTGTGTCTTTTTTTTTTGTAGGGAGTAGGAAATTAAAAAAACTCCTACTTATAACCAATGGTGATATGATTTATCTTGTTGTTTTGTGTTTTAATGAAAAATGTATTAGTTTTTCCATTGATGGTTGAATTTTCCCCATGTGTACAAACAATTAGTTATGAACCAACGTGGTCTGTAAGAATTTATGTGTAAAAAAGTCAAGCTGATCAGCGGGTCTTCGTTGTTCGAATTATTGTGGTTGTTTTATAGAACTAAGTTGTTATCACCTTGTTTGGTTCATGGATTTTGTGCATATGATGGAATAATTACTAAATTTTAACATAAAAGTATTTTTTTTTTCTTTGTCATATCGTTCATCATTGGTAACAATTTTTTTTCTTGGGCAGCGGATGATTATCCTCACCCTGATTTCTAGGTTGCAGGTACTCTAAATTGGTAGATCAGTCTTCTGCGCGTACCCCCCCCCCCCCCCCCCGAAGAGCAGGCTTTCTCGGGAGGCCCCGGATTCCGCTTTAATGTGACCCTTTTGGAGAACAACTATTAAATTGTTAGTTTTTGTGTGGAAGTCGGAGGTTGGTCTCTTCGAGTAACCAACCCGAGGCCTCATCACAAGGGTAACGAAATTTTAAAAGGTTGTCGGATTTTGACAAGTGATGTTTTGTTTGAAGGCTATCGCTGTGCAGACCCTAAAAAAGATCACTTCGTTTAGAACGGGTCTCATTCCATTGAGTTTATTAGATATTAGCAAAACTTGCCAATTTAAGGTCTTTCTGACAAGTTTTTCTATTCAAACAAAAAAGGCCCGACCGAATATTATGAAATTTTTTTCAGAGCATTTCTTCGTTAATATTCTTTTTTCGGCACCTCAATGAAGTCGATTGTAGTTTTTAGTTTGGGCGGTATCGTGCAGATACAAAAAACATAAACAAAAAAATCGGTTCCACCGAATTTTATGAAAATCTTTTTAGATTATACATATTTTGGTTAATACTCTTCGAACGGCACCTCATGTAAGTCAATATCTTTCGTGGTTCGGGCGATATCGTGCAGGTACAAAAATCACTTACGCCGCTTAAACAAAAAAACGGCTCGGCCGAATTTTATGAAAATCTTTTCAGATCATATTTCGGTTAATACGCTTCGAACGACACCTCAACGAAGTCGATATCTTTTTTGGTTCGAGCGATATCGTGCAGGAAAAAAAGACCACATCCGTACGCGTGCACACACACACACACACACATATATACTTCCTCCCAAGTTTTGCTTAAAATGCTCAATGAAAGATGAAAATACGTCGAAAATTTCGATTTCGATTTTCGGACCGATTACAATAACTTCCTATACTGGGAAGTTAAAAATTCATTCATAATTTGTAAATTTTTTAAATAATAGTTGAAGTGACAGAAAAATACACCTACCTCTACACAGTCGTGACCATGGTACAATAATGCAAGGTAGGCTCATAAGGAAAAGCTCTGTTTCCGTCTCGAAAAGCTTTTACCCATTTTACATTAGAAAAGACCTGAGTGGCGTAACGGGATCCTTACGAGCTTACCTTGCAATTATTGCACCATGGTCGTGATTGATTAAATAGCTGCAAATGATTTGACAGGAGGAGATAAATGGAGCTTTCTCCAAACTTTTAAATATTTTTAAGAGCTTTATACCCCAGAATGCGCGGAATGTTACGACATTTGAAAAGATCTATACTTCCGCTTGGAAGTAGTGTAGAAGAAAAAGGTAAAAATGATCTCAATCGTCTTGATTGTGAAATTTGAGATCATAAGCATGTCACAGTTTTATTAACTTTCAACATCAAAGTCAAAACAAAAGATATCTCTTTTCGCATTATCATATTTAATTTCTTGCATTACTGGCGCAGGTCTAATCTAAGTTCCTCCAGGCATTGCATTACTTCGGTAATGCCTTGAAATCGACTAACCACCAACAGTGGCGACATGCCCCTGTATTTTTTATGACACTACTTTGTCGCATAACTTTCCTTACTCCCCCACCACAAATAGTCTTATTTGACATTAATACTTCTTAAAACCACCCCTCAATCCGACAAGAAATCAGTGCTCATAAAAATACCAAAGTAAAACCGAGGAAGGAAAATACACAAGAAAACGATTCCACAGTATATTGGATTACAATATCCTGACAACATCCGCATCAAGGATTAATATTTGCAGAACATATTAGGGCCAGGTTGCTACCCAGTTTTCCGCAGGCGAAACTTGCATCTTTTTTCTGTGCAATACCCATACGTTCAGCTGTTATCACAAATTGGAAGGCCAGGAGCTATTGCGGGTAGTTCTAGGTGGCATTTACTGCACTGGGGCTCATTCCTTGGTTAATTCCAGCAGCCATGCTCTAGGCTCCGCATGGGAATCGTCCATAGGAAAAAATCCTCGACGTCCAGACCGGTGTTTGCGGTACGTGCTAAAATGAATCTGCAGAGAATTAAATCCAGAAATTACAGACCGCACAACAGGGAAAAGGAAGCACTTCCTGAATGCTCCTGGGGTTACTTGCTTACTACCACCCCGTAAAAGGATTGCTACCGGCATCTGGACTATTTGTATTTATCGGTCTGTTATGATGATTTAAGATAGATTGTCCCTTAAGCTGGGGTTGTCGTGGCTAAATGTAGCAGATTATATTTTGGGGGCCACGTCCACGTAGTTTCATGCTACAAAGTTAAGCATTTCGTTCACGGAGGTTTTGTTGCTTTGGGACATTGTAAAGGGCAGTACTGGATATTTTATTTTGGTAATCTGCATTATGCTCAAAAAAACTTCTGTAACTTTTTGACAATTTGTCATAGTTCAAAATTTTGAAAACGGTTTAAACTTTTATAATTAATCTGGTAAGAGATAGTAGTAGCGCTATCTTAGTCGAATTTATATGTAGATGACTAGCAAAAACCCCAGCGTCCATTGCAACGCCTTTAAATAAAAAAAGTTTATATGTGCACTGTCCGTAAACAAATATTGTTTTGATTATTTTGAACTGAAATTGTTTTGCATGTATTTTTATCACTTGTATTTCGTATAAAAATAATCAATGGAAATAGAACACATGTTGTTTGTTCTGCGGAATAACGGGTGTGTTTCAAGCTGCACCACAGTAATCAGAAATCAGTGATGGAAATTAACCCTTGATGAAATATGGGACATATGTGATGTTTATAAGATGGAGCGATTGCAATCATTGATGGAAAATGAAACACACCCATTGCATCCAGGGGCGCCGCTTTCTTTGGTGCAAATCGTAGACTTGCACCGGGCGCAATTGGACAGGGGCGGTGTTAAAAATATAAGGTTAAAATTAACGGATTTGCGGTTTATCCCTCACGCGACTGTCACGCCATCAGCGGTGCTGACTGCAGACAATCACCTTCTTTTTTTTGTCTGCTGGATTGCGCCGGATTGCGCTGGATTACATCATCCCTTTTCTTCTATTTAAGTTTGCGTTTTTGCGTTTTAGTTTTTAGTTTTTCTTTGTTCGGTTATATGACAAGTCGATACGGGCTCCTTTGTGAATTAATTGTGTGAGAAAAAAGAACTTCAAATAAAATATTATTAAAATTTAATACAGTGTTTAAGTTAAAAAACCCACTAAAAACCAAGAAAACGATAGCAATTGAACAGGCGGTTTTATCGGAGCACTTACGTTGGATATCTAATAAAATGAATATTTAAGTGTTTATGCCTTTGTTCTTCACTGCGAAAATAGTTATAGCCTTTAAAAGAAAATACTGTGACTAAGTTTTGTGTTCTTAGGCTTATAATTTCTTAGTTAACCAATTTACGACAAAATAGCTTACATAATAAATTGTAGACAATTTAATTCTAAATAAAAAATCATATTAAAAATTTTCTGTAAGATGTATGGCAACGGAGAAAGCCCATTTGCACACCTTTTCCAAGATAGAGGTCAACCAACCAGCTTACACCAACCCCCTTACACAACCCAAAAATAAAACCTTGTCCTGCATTTTTGCAATGTTAAAGTACCATTTCCATGGACTAAACTTAAATGAGTACAACAATCGCCATTTGTATTCCGTAGTTTCGGAAGCTGCCCGAAGAACCGACACAGCGCCGGCCCTAGGGTAGAGCGAGTGGAGCGGTCGCTCTAGGCGCCAGGTGGTAAGGGGCGCCAAAATGAATGCGAAAAACAATTTCGAGCAAAAAATAAAATTTTTACGCACTTTTTGAGGGCGCTCTTTGTAGCTAGCCAAGTCTGTGTGAACTCATCAATCTGACTCGAACACGGCACAAGCAGGGAGCACTGACTCCAAGACTGTTCGTACATGGCCTTAGGCCACAGCCTGCTCAAGATCCATGGAGCAGACTGAATACGGTGGATCTAAACTCGATGAAAACCACAATCCTAATGTGTAAACAATCTTGCTGAAGTTATGAATGGTACTCACTGACATATAGAATGAACAGCTCATGAGGAATTTTTCATGGCACCAATTTGTTCCATAGGCTACAAACCTTTTTTCATTCCATGTAAACACCGGAATCACTTTTGAAATTTACATTTTTTTAAATACGTACTTAAAACATTAAAATAACACCAATATTTTGTTTAAAAAATTAATAAACACTATTTTCACTTTTTCACCTTTTAAAATGCCTTTTTTTCATTAATTTCCAAATTTTATGTGTATCTGATTTAAGTTCTTAACGCCTGTTTTAGCAACTGACATTCTGTATGTCAAAATCCGGGGGTCTATGGAGAAAAGAGCAAAAGATATAAACATCACTAGTGCAAAAGGGAAAATATAAAATCAGGTCTGATTTTACTTCTGAGTGCTTCTGTCAGTTTGGGGGTCTATGGATGAGTGCGACAACTATACTTTTGGGTGCCATCGATTTGTATGGAATAATTTCAGATGAGCAGTCCATTATTATATGTCAGTGATGGTACTGCGTGAATGTTTTACGGATACAAGGCGAACCTCGGTTTGAATTAGCCTTCCATTGGTGATAAGGAGCTCTGTCATGGGCGACCGTCGTTTCTCGCCAAGCTCGTGGTATCAATATAAAATTGCCTTTAAAAAACTTTTGAAGATGGAGCAGTTCTTAACGCTCCAAACAGGCCAGTTAGATATTTTTGGATCCATGCTTCAAGGTGTCGATCCCAGTGAAGGAAAGTTTTCAGGATTCTTCTTCAGGGGGGCAGTCTGAGCCCATAAACCCTGGGATAGAGGACGTTGAGATCACTCCTTTAGTGGGAGATCCCCTTAGATCTCCTGCAGAAGTAAGGGTACCTAATCGGAGAGGCGCGCCTAGGCGACTCGAAGAAATGACCGCTTTCAGAAGACGGGGTGGCGAAGGCTTTGGCCATACGGTTTGAAAAGCCTTCAGAAAAGTCGGACTCCAAAGCCGACCTTCTGTCAAATAGCGGAAAGTGTCGTGCTTGCGGAAATTGGCGTGCTTCCGGAGACTCTTCTGACCATGAAACAACTAGTTACGTTGCAAGGAAGTCGTCTGGAGGCGGTAGCCGGATTGGCACAGGTCTCAGAACAGCCCAGGTCAGTAGGGGTTGCTGCGCCCTCTATGATGGGCCGCCTTAAGCCTTGAAAAGAGCAGGCCTTGTTGCTGTAGACGGGAATCGGATACTTTCCGGCAGCAGCAGAAACCCCCACTGGCATTATGTTGAAAGGATAGGGGTCCAAAAGAAGACCCTAAGGGTGTAGTGTAGAGTAGAGTATACTCCAAAAAGTGCATCGCATAAAATTCGAAGAGATAACGTTGTCAGAATGGTGAACATTTAAATTTTAGGCTGATGGCAAGAGAAGCCTCTTTTAACGAGAAGGTGACTCTCTCCACCATCTCAACCTTACTAGCTGGGGCAAGCCCTAATGCCCAACCATGCAATACAAACAACCAAATAGCCCCCAAAGAAGGTGGTGCTGTTGGCAAAACGTCGGGGAAGCAACTCTGAAAGCAATACTTACTCTATTGCCGCTACAGGCGGGACTGTGACCCTAAACCACCATCGAAATTCATATAGGAGCCTCTGCCCATAAAAGCTTGCAGAAAGGGAGATATAATCCCGTAAGGAAATTGCAGGCAGGCAGTACTCCAAAAAAATGTTAACTAGGACAACTGGAAATACAATTTATGTGAAGTGACAGCGTCGAGCAAAGGGCGCCGAGAGACAATCTCGCTCCACCCTCAACAAGGGCTAGGGCCGGCGCTGAACCGACAGCTACAATCACAGCTACCCCCTCCCCCTAAAAGCCTCACGTAATTAATGGACGGCCCCTAAGATGTTTTGGAGTCAAGTCATATTCTACTGCTTCCTATACAGAAGCCCTATCACAACTGAGGAAGTATCTTACTTACCATTTGATTGATGCACTCTCCGAACAAATCTTCAGATTCCTGTCCTCCAGAAACTCAACTTCAACACTATATTACTCAAATGGCACCAATATTTTTGGCTCTTTGCAGACAGTGCCTGCGCCAGACCCAACCTCTTTGGCTTATTTACCACTTTCTACTCATCGCCGTACTTCGCCTATATTGTCTTAACCCGCTGCTTAACTCAAATCCCATTTCGATCTTCCAACCAACACAGCTCGTTTCTTTCAAATCACTGACTGGGATTTGTGCTTCTATAGTAAGAACGCTAACTTTGTCGCCCTTTGTCTCCCTAAAGTTATACCGGCGGGAATGCGTTTGCGCATTTCTTATTCTGCAAAAATTTATAAGGCTTAGGAGAAATTGAAATAGATTTGAATAGATTTGACGATAAGCAAAAAAGTAAGATCTAAAATCCTCGCGAAGATCTCAAAGTTTAAATCTTGGATAGGATACCACAGAGAACTATGAATTGAGTCACTCTTATGTGGATTCCGGGCCATTACGAATCCGAGAGCAATTAAAAAGTTAATCACTAGAGCTCAGTTGAAAGAATATCACTCTACTAATAATTGTACATATCTTCGGAAAATACCATCTGTGAAGGACCAGAAGGCCAGACGACCCGACCTACAGGCATTGAGTTCAATCTGCGTTTCATGTTCTCTTTCACTGTAACACGGTAATGAGGAGTTGGGTCTCCGTGTTCAGAACGACGTTGCTTTACTAAACAATTCTGAATGACAAATCTTAGATTGCTGATCTTGTTCAACCGATTTTGCTCGAAAATCGGACGTACTTTGAAGATTAAAATAGGTCCCCACATAGGGGTCGCGGTACCCCTTGGATTAAAATCCCACTGATAGAAAAAGAAAGATAGGAACAAAACTCCTTTAGACTAACTAAGTCATGCTGTATTGAATAAATACGTTTAAAAATTATATTTAATGATGAATATTAATTTACTTCCCCTTATGTATATTATATCTCCTTACACTTCACTAAAAATACAATTGCGAACGATATGAAAATGAAAAAGAAACTGAAGATTTTGTTGTTGTTTTTTTTTTTTTATCAAACAACTTTTCCCTTGTCTAAAGAATAAAAAAAATTGAAATCCCGGAGGGTGCATTCCTTCTCGTCCTGGCAGTCTCTATGGATTCATTTTACAAACATCTGAACTAAGGCTATAGATGCTTCCTCAATCACAGAAGATTTCACTGTTTCATCAGTTATTATCCAAAACGTTTCATTCTCAAAGGAATTTTAACACCGTTTCAATAAAGGGAGAGATCACAAGAAAAAGGAATTTCCTCAAAGAATGAAAGAAAGTTCTCGTTCTTATGTACAACGTTACCCACAAAGAAAGGAAAACGGAATTGCCTCGAGCCAACCTTACGAGCATATTGATTTGCTACTAGATGATGATGATGATGATGATTCTGCTGCATGCTGAAGGAGCTGATAGCATTAATAATAGAGCGAGTTGTACTAAAGGGATATTTATATTTTTTAGGGGAATTTAATTCAATGGCAACAACGAGTATCGTCTTGTGATGAATTGTTTTACATATAGACCAATTGATATCTATAAATTAGTATTCGCAATTCGCAGAGTTTTTTTTATGTGGAAGATTAGAGGCTTAGACAAATCCCTTTATACGGTCGACAATATATTGTCCTCGTATAGAGTGCAATGTCGAACAGCAGCTCTAGTCGGGAAGGAAGGAACTGCCCACAATCTAGCCGAGATATTTTTATTCCACCTACTCCCTACTATTACCAGCGAGCACTAATAACAAGAGTGATGAGCTAGAACAAATTTTTAAAAATGTTTCATTGCCCTTGAAATCAGCTGATAAAAATTTCAATAGGAGTGAAAAAGTCAAAATGAACAAAGAAGTAATATCTATGATAAAAGAAGGCAGAATTACTTAGCCACTAAACGCAGCGTATGTGAAAGAAAGATAAAAAATGAAGGGGAAGTGGCTGGAATGTGCATTGGAAAAATTTTGACAGTTCTCAATTTAATGGTATCAAAGTCGGACTTTGAAAGCCATTGCGGTTTTTATTTAAAATTTTTAGGCAAAATGCCGTATAATTTTGGGAAAAATAAATATTGGTTAATTATTATTTTTGGAGAAAAAGCTAGTTTTCTTTTAAATTTTTGTTAAAAACTAAACTAATAACCGTGAAAGTTGGTGGGTGTATCCGTTACTTTGCAATTTTAGATAATTCTGCGAACACTGATACTTTATTCCAAAAAATAGGTTTTACGGTTACAAAAATACAGGGTCATAAGTAAAACTCTGGCAAAAAATAAAATTCGAAATAGCCTACCAGCTAAAGCGTTACTATTTCCCCCCATTCATACGATTATTTGTTCGTCCAACCAAAACATATCAACAGCCGGCCGCTTTGAAAACTAAGCGGGTACACCCTGTACAAATCAACTTTTATAAATAGTCTTAATAAAGGCGTTTTTAAATACTTTGAGGCCTTATTCTCTGTGTGCCTCTTCACACGATGCCACAACCATGTTGAGAAATATATTTTCACAATATTGTAATGAGCGTATCCGTTAAGTTTACAAAGTTTACAAAGCGGCATGCTGGGGATAGGTTTTGGATAGACGAACAAGAGATCGGATGGGGGGGGGGGGGTGGTGACGGTGAGGCGTTTTGAACTTTTTTTTAGAGTATTGCATATCAATCTGTATTTTTCTAACCCTAACCCTCTCATGAATAAAGTATAAGTATACGCAGAATCTCTAAAACAGTGACCGTTCCACCTCACCAATTTTCAGAGTTATCAGTTCAGTTTTTAACTAAATAAAACTACCTTTCTCTTCAAAAGAAAATAGTTAACCATTTTTTCCCCCTAAATTAGAAAGGTTGGAATATTTCCTAAGAATAATTATATTAATTTTAGTACTAAAATTGGTTTTTTGGTTGGTATTTTTTAATACTTTTGCACTTAAGAAAACTACCAAATAAGACCGTAACACGAATATTGTCCACACATTATTCATAGGAAATTGTTCAAGGTTTTCAAAGTTGGAAAAAAACTACTAACTACGTATATTTTGGAGAAATAGGTGGTTGAAGTTGATATTTTTCTTAAAAAAATATTTCTGCGTACACTGATACCTTATTCATGAAACATAAGGTCATAAGGTTACAAAAATACAGGTTGATATGCAAAACTCTAAAAAAAACTTCAAAATGCCGTAACAGTTATACCGTTACGATTCCCCCTCCCATCCGATCTCTTGTTCGTCTATCCAAAACTTACCCACAACCGGCAATATAAACTCATAATTATTTTAATTTTTACAATTATTTTAATTTTAATATGGGAAATTCATTTTTAAATGCTTTATAAAACACTCACAATTATAATCACAATTGCTTTCTTTAATTTTAATGTTCAAAAATCACTGCTATAAATCGTCTTAATAAAGACGTTTTTAAATAAATTCTATAGCACTCACAACTGTTTAATAATCACAATTCCTTTACTTTTAATGTTCAAATTTCACTGTTATAAATCGTCTTAATAAAGACGTTTTTAAATATGATTTAATCGAACTTCCAACACCGATAAATTACGTAAACTTTCTTAGGTTAGGACAAAATTAACCCGAAATGGGAAATATTATAAGATTCCCGCCTTTTTTAATGGACAATACAAGTGCATTCGTACGCCCAAAACAACAATACATGGGCATTCGTAAGCCAAAATCGCTATACCAACACGAAATGTTTACCCATCAAATTACTGCTCTGTTCCAGTTTTGCTTCCATTTGAATGTAAACATTCCAGTAGGGGAATCAAGGAACATCTTCTGTTTCTTTCGTAATAATGTATTTTTTGCATAAGATGTATTTCCATCGCGCGTTTGTTATTATTTTTTTGACATTTTTGCTTAATGTTATTTCTAATCTCTTCTTTCATATGTTTAATGCCGTGTTCACAATGTTAAAGTGATAATTTTGCTATGTGCACAGTGTTGAAGTGAATTTTCGGACATAATTTTAAAAATGTCAATATCAGCTGTTACATTAAAAAAATATTCACTAAAGAAATTGCTAACAGAATTCTCGATCTTTACTAAAACTTGATTTGACCGGACTTTACTTAATTTTAAAATCAAATTTACTTAATTTTTAAGTAAAGTCGATAAAATTTTGCGAGATTTCTGTTAACTGAATTTTAGTTCAGACTATCTCTTTCGGAAAAAATATGTAAGTGCTGCCATCTAATTAACCCGAATGAGAAAAAACGGAAAATTCGATTTTTATTAATTCAATTTTCACAAATTATGCACTCGCAAAGCTCTTAAATGACTTTTGCCGCAATATTTTTTTTATTTTTAATATATTTTATGTTTTTCAATAGAAAATAAGTAACATAAATAACCTACTTTGGTACTATAATTCTTCTTGTTCATTAGTGTGAGAACCAGATGTCACTTGCTTATTCCGAATTTCCGAAATTTGAGTGTTGAAGTTGAAGTAGAGCCAACTTTAACCGATGTTCTCAAATTTTGACTTGAGATGGAAATAGAGAATTAGGCAGTGGAATGAGCGGGACGAAACATAAAATAAATCCACTTTCTCATTGTGCACGAGGCATAACTCTTTTACTTGTCCTTGAGCTCTACCTAATCACTCTTGTTATTAGTGCTCGCTGCTATTACTACCGCTACTCTAACATCGGGGCATCGAGAAACAACTCGAGTGTTATAGAGTAATGTAGCAAACCCTTCTAACACAGAAGGCGCACTTCTCAGCTGGGCCAAGAAAAATTAACCAACGCAGCACAATCAAGCGCGGAGATGAGGCTTTCAACTAACAATGCAAGCACAAATTAAAAATTAAAGATTATAACATTAAAGAATTAAACATGGTTGCACAAGAGCGACATCGAGCGAAGAAATCACCACCGCGCTCACATCAATAATTGAGCGGAATCAATTCCGCTAGGAATCAGCAATGTGAGCGGAATCAGTAGGAATCCAATTTGATTCCACTCATAAATTGATTCCTATCATATTCTGATGAATCAACTTTTGATCGGAATCATTGATATGAGCGGAATCAAATTCGATCGGAAATTCAATTGATTATTCAAAAAGATTTTAATAGGGAATAGGACATTTAATATGTGTTAAGTTAAATAAACACTTCGTTCATAAGTTCATATGTACATACATATATGCATATAGTATATTTTGCTATGTACAAAATTTACTGTTCTAGGAATTATATTCTGCTTTCAGTTCTGGTAATTCTATGAAATTTAAAACTACATTTATGTTAATATAGTACATAAGATGTTTATTTTATTTTTCAAATGGAAAGTAGACATTGAGTGGAATAGAATTAACTATCCGGCTATCAGCTAATCGAATTTCGATTTTAAAAAAATATCAAATCTTTAAATCTTACAAAAATGTGTTCTAATAATTCATACTTGTGGAATTATTTTGAAAAAGTTGAAGACGAAGAAACATTAAATAAATTAAGTTGCAGGAAAAAGGTGAAAATAGTTTGTATGTAGAATGCAAAATAGGTAACTGCAAAAACAAATGGATTGCTGTAAGTTGTAAAACAAATTACAATATGACGAGGCATTTGAATGTAAGTATAAATTCTATTTTTGGTACAGGGTGTCTTGTAATCAGTGTACAAGCTTTTATCTGGTAATACTAGGAACCATGTACTACCGGTCTTGGCATTAAAATTGCTCTCGTAGAGCGGATTTAAAAAGGGTATAAGAATGGTATATCTTTACTACGAAAAAAGATACAGTCATAACAGCAGAAAATGTTTTTTTTTTTTTTACTTGCACACTTTTATAGAAAGAGTCCGAATTATGTTAAAAACGATAGTACATATTAAAAACGTTTGGACGATTTGTATGAGACAATGATTTCCGACATAAAGCATTTAACAAGAGATGTTCAACAACTTTGCTTAACAGACGATTGTTGGACTGCTGGGAAGAGATCATTTTTGGATTGTACATGTCATTGGATTACGAAAGATTTAGAAAGAGAATCTTGCGTATTAGCATGTAGTAGGATCACTGGACCTCATTCATTTAACATTCTTGCCAGAAAAATTCACGAAATCATTGCGAAATACGATATAAAGGATAAAGTTAAATATATTGTCACAGACAACGCCTCCAATTTTGTAATAAATGTGTTTTTAGTGTAATTTAATATTATTAAATTATTTTGTTCTTAACAGAATTGCTAATCCTGAAATTGAAGAAGCCTTTGAGAATTTAAGAGATGATTTCGATGAATGTAGGGAGTTTTTTTTAGAGCTAAAGACATTAATATTAATGACATTTTAACAATAGCTCACGATGAAAGTAGCTCAAGTACTTCATTCGCTTTACGGAGGCATATAAGATGTGCCAGCCATACATTAAATTTAATATGCACTACGGACTTCGAAAATAGTTTGAAAAAATACAATAGTTTGAAAAAATACAATCTGTACAAGAAGATACTGCTCAAAGGACCCCGCACGTTTCCTATGGAAAATGACTTTCGGTCAAATTGAACGAGTCTATGCTCTTTGGATAGAGGAAGTCTCCCTGAACAAAAGTCTCAAAGGGCACGAAACCCAAAACTTAAGATTTTTGGTACTTTTAGACATCTGAAGTTTTTCATTTTTCGGTCTGTTGGTGTTTTTTGCGGTATAGCAAAGAAATAACGTCGCATTATTTAAGTAATGCTAGTGTTCATTTAATTTTTTTTTTCATACTATGTAAGGAAAATGGTTTTACAATAAGCAAAAAACATTCCCAAAGAGCATAGATTCGTTCAATTTGACCGAAAGTCATTTTCCATAGGAAACGTGCGGGGTCCTTTGCTAAAATTTGGAAATTCCAAAATAAATCAAATGTGAAAGCGGATTACATACTTACATAATAAGTTGAAACGATATTTCATCACGCCAACTCCAAACTCGTTGGAATTCTTTGTACGATTCCTTTGTTGATATCTTAAACATTTTCACAGCAAAAAAGGCAGAATTTGAGAATATCGTAGCTTTTTTAACACTAGATTTACCACACCAGTCAAAATGACTGGTTTTGTAGTTTCATTTTCAAATTCCTAGTTAACCCCATTTTTTTTTTGTTTTAAAACGATGCAATGATATTTGTAGCGATACTTAATTGAATAATAGTAGGCGGTCAGATTTATTTTTTTAATCAAAAAGGTTTTGATTATAATCGGCACTTCTACCAAACCAAAAAATGTTTTCATTTTGACTGGTGCCGGTAATTATAGGTAAGTCAAATTGTCGGTATATCTAGTGTTAAAAATTGATCCATTTACGGAGGAAGAAATAACATTTCTCTCGTCTTTGTGTCAAGTAAGTTAATTAAAATTTAGTACTTGCAGCGATTTCAAGACTAATCTTTGTATATGTTTAATAAATTAATTTCAGGTATTTTCGCCTTTAGCTACCGCTATTGATATTCTTCAAGGAGATAATCACACATATATCGGCGTAATAATTCCAGTTTTGAATAAGATAATTGAAAAATTGAGAAAAATTACGTCTTCAGCAGATACGTGTGGTGGATAACTAGCAGAAATATTTATAGATAGTATAAAAAGGAGGTAAACATCTACTCATCTGTGTTTATGAATAATATTCTCGATTAATTAACGAACATCTCTATCACCATGTGATAATAGTAACTATCACACCAACTTAAAAAGTTAATGTAGCTTTTCTTTATAGATTTTTTGATACCTTCTTATCTTATTCCTACATCCTACATCAATTTAAGATGAATTTCATTAATAAATATTACCTGCTAAGCCAGCCAAGCCAGACAAACTGAAGAATTTTTAGTGGCAAAATTGAATGACGACACTATGTTCGACAAACAAAACATTACCATGTCGATGAGAAATCCAATACCGAAGAATAATGCGTTTTGGGATTCAGAAGACGAAGGTGAAACTTAAATGAGATTAGGGGGACAAAATTTAGTGCAACAATTTAATTACAATCCGGATAAGACATTAAATATATTTCAAAATGAAACATTCAAAATAATAAAACAATTATTTTTGAAATTTAATACAGCGCTTCCCACTAGTGCTTCAGTTGAGAGATTATTTAGCGTAGCTAAATTAAGCTTAAGACCAAATCGTCTCCATATTTTAGACGAAAATTTTGAGAAACAATTACTATTGCATTTAAACAACAAATAAAAATTAAAATATTTTGAAACATTTTACAACTTGCTTGTCATTACTTTATATCAGCGGATTCAAGGAGGGGGTCACGGGGGTCATGACCCCCCCCCCCCCAAAGCTGGCTGTCTAAAAAACGAAATTGGCCCAACTAAAAAAAGAAAAACAAAAATAACCAAACGAACAAAACCGACCCAACTTTTTGCAGAATAGATAACAATTTTTGTCTATTTTTTCTATAATTAGAATATAATTTTATTTATCAGGTTATTACTGTGGTTATGCTCTGAGAATGATTTTTGGAATGACGTGGTCCATGTAACCGTTGACTGGGCTAAAAAGCATTCCGAAAGTATTCTGATCTCGGAAGCAAAATTTTCATTGGTTGAGAATGGTTTTCAGAAAGAATGCCATGTAACACCTAATGGGAAAGTGAGGTTATTATCATTAAAATGGAAGTACATTGGTAATAAACTTAATTTAGAGTTCTTGTTACTGTTAAAATGTTATCATCAAGTTCTTTCAATAGAATTAAAAAAAAGTTTTGTAAATTTGTTGTTTCATTAGAAAAGTTATCCATTTTATCTGAAAATACAGTAAAGACTCATTCTGAGAACCACCATATAACTTCGACCAAAAAAACATTTTCAGAATGATTTCAGTCGGAATGTCATGTGACCACGGTGTTGTTAAATTTATACAACAAAACATTTATATAAGAAAACCCAATGGTCTATTTTGTTTAGCAAATTTGGAGATTATCGCATCGATATTTAAACTGATGTCGCGATGAATGTGCAACATTGCACAGTGAGCCTCTTTTCTGTAATTGTTGATCTTAGCCAAGTTTGGAGGCGGCATAGACTTGAAAAACTTCGTTCGGCAGTGGCTACGCTTACAGGAAGTGCGATAAGGATACGTAGCAGTTTATTAATACATGGATAAATATACTTGGTCACACTCATCACAAAAGAGAAGAATCGAGTTGTTGAGTTCACCCCCGTTCTCAACAATTCGATTCCACTTGGCTACGCACAGTTCGCACTATTTTTTTTTATGTGGTAGACTAGAGGCTTAGGGAAAAGCCCCTTTGTACTGTCAATCTATTTTTTCGTATAGAATGTCGAACAGCAATGCAATAATAGTTGAGATGGGAGAATCCAAAAGCTGCCGATACGCTTCTGCTACTTGACGAACATCTTGAATGTCTCAACTGATCAATGTCTCGGTCCAACATGTCTGGAGTAAGTATTTTATTAAATTCGGTAGTAATATTGTCCAATAAAAGAATGAAGATTCCTCTTCTGTAATATTCTTCTGGAGTTTTATTTTTTTAATGATTGTCACGGTGTTTTTGACGATAAACAACCCATGACATACATACCCCTTTCAAATCAGATGCCATCATCGAGCAACTATCTGTTCTAATAATTCCAACCAAATATTTTAGGTCCAAGTCGAATTTCTCACACAGATCAATGACGATAGGGGCCACTGCCACTTCAGTTAAACGACGCTCCTTTAGTACTTCTTCGGAACGAATTGCTCGAACGAAAATCGCAAAATGTGATGAAATCTTCTCTGATTGCTCTGTGGCAGTAGTAGCATTAGGATAATCTAAGGTGTTTTGTATGGGAGTTGTCGGTCGTCTCATCAAATACAACTGCGCAAACTCTAACTCTATCCAGAATTTCTTTCTGAATTTCTTCTTTGTAGGCTTTTATAAGTTGATTTTGTGTGGTTTTACTGATGTATGTCGCGGTTTCCAAATGATGCTGAAGAGTAAAGTCACCAAATTCAACTCTATAGCGAACAGTGTGCAGGTAAAGAAATATTCTGCTGATATCGATCTCGACTTCCTTTTACTTGTCCCGTTGTACACACACTTGGTTGACCACTTCAGATCTGGGTTATAGAAAGTCTGAAGGAAACCCTTTTCAGCTTCTACCACCCTCTAATGATATTGGTTCCGTTGGTGAAATGAAAGCGTTCCATTTTGTCCAAGTAAATTGTCGAATGCTTTCAGGGTTTCGCTTTCTTGGTTTACTTTTAATTCCGTGACCCCCTCCAAAACAAAATTCTAGATCCGCGCCTACGGCCGCGACTAGTCTTAACTCGGCAAGTAAGTGTTATTTACTTAATCTTTTAGATGTGCAGCATAATATGTACATCTAAAATCTAAATTTACAATAAATTATCTGATCATACAACACACATTCAGTCGAAGCATATTAGAAAAGGCATACAAGCTCAACGCCTGATGTTCAGTGAGCGGCGCGCGGCGCTCACATCAAAAACTGAACGAAATCAAATCCGATAGGAATCAGCAATGTGAGCGGAATCAATATGTATCCAATTTGATTCCGCTCATAAAGTGATTCTATCATATTTTGATCGGAATCAACTTCTGATCGGAATCAAATTTTGAGCGGAATCAGTGATGTGAGCGGAAATCACATATTTTGCAACCATGGAATTAAAGCCATCCAAATTAACATGTAACCCATGCAAACAACAGAAAACGTAAGCGGTCACGTGAGATTTAAAAGACTCCTTTAAAGGACATATTATGTGCGTAAATCAATATTCTACATTGTCTTAGCAAAGGAACAATGTCATCAATTGATAGGATAAAGAAAAGAGAACCAAGATGACTTCCTTGAGGGACACCGGATGACCCCCTTCCATGGTAACTGATTTGGATCCACGAAAAGGAACTTGGTAGGTTCGGTCAGCTAAGTAAAACTGCAACCATACTAGAAGGGCTTGTGCGAAGCCTAGCATTCTTAATTTGAGAATTATAATGGAATGGGAGAGCTTGTCAAATGCCTTACTAAAATCAATGCCACCAAGAGAAGTGAACTCAAGAAGATTGGTGGTAGTGGAACGAGCTGCAAGAAAACCATGTTGATTCGTTGAGACCAGCCTCTTGTAGATAGGAACGAGTGTAGAATAGATAATTGACTCGAAAAGGTACAACATTTATATTTTCGGTATAACAGACAAATTCGCAACTGGTCTATAATTCGATTTTTCGTTCTTGCTACCACTTTTGTGAATGAACGAGTTCTTCCAAAGAGCAGGGAAGTACCCTTTATCCAGAGATTTTTGAAAAAGGGTTTTCAATGGAAACTCGAGAACCTCCACACAGGACTTGTGGACAGCAGTAGGGGACCGTCGGGAAGTGAAGTTGAATGGGAGTTCTATGTTTAACGATACCGTCACTGTTTATTGAGTGATGAAAATTATTGTAGTTAAGCAGAAATCCGGAAGGTGAAAAAGATTGGTAAAAGAGAGATGCAAAGACGTTGCAAATCGCGGACGACTCACAACTACATAGACCAGATGATATTCTGCATAGTATTCGTGTAGTTATCAACTTTTTTTTAGAGTTGACAAAGGACAATAGTAAGCCATACACTAAGAGTTTTTTCTTTCGAAAAAACTGTCGGTTGGCGCGTTGAAAAAACTGCCACTTTGAGTGGCGTGTTTAAAAAAGCTCTTTGTCCATACACTATAAAAGTTAATTTTCGGATGGCGTGGCAGTTAAAAGAGCTTTTGAAAAACAACAACAAAATGTATATAATTTACTCGGCGTGTGGAATGGCTATTTTTTCAACGTTCCACGCAAAGTTCAGTAGTATAAAATAGAGAACAATTCTAAAAGTGGCGTGTCATTTGGAGTGTAATTTTTATTGTGGTTATTAAAATGGCAGAAAAAACTAATAATTCACGAGAATTTATCATAAATTTTATAGAAATTTACAAAAAACTCCAGACGCCGAGACACTCCAAATGACACGCCACTTTTAGAATTTTTCCATTAGTGCGTAGATCAAAAGAAAAACTGTGAAATTGAGTGTCAAGTGGACTGTAGAAAAAATTGGCGTGTCATGTTGACCACTCACGATGGCATAAAACTGGCAGTTGGCGTGGCGCGACAATTGGCGCGTGGAAAAAACTGTTAGTGTATGGCTTACAAATGAGCGGTTTCGTCCCAAGTGTTCTAACATTTTCTTACCTATATCATTTGAAAGATCTCAATTAGTGCTATGTTTTGTTGTATGGGCGTAACTCTGTATCTTGTGCAGGGAAGCTGTTATAGTGGTATCATTTATTAAAAAAAAAATATTGAATAAAACTTAATCAATTAATATTTTAATGACAAAAGGGCTGCAACGATTTTAAAATCAAGTGGAAAAAACCACACGGGCGCCCGTGCGCCTAGTCTAACCCAACACCCCCTCTCCCACCTCGCGCCACACGCTGCCATATTGTAAGCGCAGGAGCAGATAACGATATTTGATGAGACAACGCTATACGTTAGAAAGAGATGGTTGCCGGTGCATCTACAAGCGATTACTTATCTAGCGCTTTCAGCACATTCACTTTTTGGTAGCTGAGCTGTACTTCCGTGTTTTTAATTGTTACTCCTCTGTTTATTTACTGACGACTTATGGGGCCCATCCACGGGCCAACTAGTTGCCCAAACTGAGTTGTGTAAAAAGTTGTTGTTTTGCCACAAACGCTTTAACTGAGTTGATATTTCAATTGTCAACTCGATATTTTATAGGCAATTTGAAAGTTAAATGAAATTGTAGAAAACACGCGACTAAGTTTTATAATAATAAAAATTGGAGAAAGATGATTTTTTAGATTAATTATAATTTTTTCTAATTATTAATATGAATATTTCTATTTTTTAAAATATAAATTAAATTCTAAAAGTATAAATTATGAAAATAATTTAATATTATGTGAACTTTCATAATTTAAATTAAAAATAATGCAAAATAAACTTGCAAAAAAATATATTCTTCGAATTCAGGCTTAATTCATCCAAGTACTTTGCCAAACTGCAATTCACACAATGCAGCTATTTGCCCAAACTCTAGGCCCCGCCCCCATAAAATTAAAAGATTTTGATTTATCCCAACTGAAACCCCAACTGTCAAATCAGTTTGCCAACTGCATTATTAAAGGACTTTTGGTGTTTCTACATTCGCAACTATCGACTTCGGTTTGTTTTGTAGACTTGATTTGTTATTGATTGGTTTATTACGAACTATGGAACATTTGTGTGTGACTTGTAGTCGGTCTTTGACTCGACAGCGAGTTAGACATGAAGTTTCAAGAGCGATGTTAGAAGCAAGACCGCGTTTAGTTGACTATATTTCACAGCATATGAGAATAGAACAGGTATGTTTAATATAGTTATATGTATATCTATACTCCCACACTTATAATGTTAATATTACTTGTTATTTATTTACACACGTTCTATAGTTTTTTTAGGGCCTATTGAACGAGCGGCGACACATTTGCCATCGCTGCTGGGTGGCGGCTACTCGTCATGAGGCTAGATTGAATCAACTTGACTTAAATCGTGTCGATCTTCAAGTTCCTGAAAATCAAAATGAACCAGAACCCGAAGATTTACACCAAAATCCAGAACAACCATCAGTTGGTGTTATGTTCATAACTGGATATAAAAGAACTGCCAATACGTCCAACAGCTGTCTTTTTCCTAGTTGCCGAGCAGTTAATCTGGTAGGAGTACCAGTTTTTATAAAATCACGGATGTTAGTGGAGTATAAGTTATATATTCCACCAAGTGCTCGCATCTGTCCGGTTCATTTAACTTCTAACGAATGGAACGAGTTAGAGGAGCTAAATAATTCATCTTTTACGGCTCAACACATAAAGGATATGTTAGATGTGTTAAGAGATGCCTGCCAACAATCTGGATTCAATTTCGATAATGTTGAATCTATGACAACATCTGAACTACATTTTTGTACGGGCTTGAATCATGAAGAATTTAATAGACTTCTTGAGCAAATACCTTCTGTATCACAGCGCTCCCACCGCCCTAAAACAGTGCTCGGAGCTTATTTAATGAAAATAAGGACGGGTGAACCAAACGAACGTCTAGCTAGTCATTTAGGCATGAGCCGGCCTAGTTTTGAACGAAAACTAGAGTTAGCCCGTGAATGTCTAACAAACCAGTTTGTTCCTCGGCATCTCGGATAGGACCACATTAGTCGTGAGGAAATTGTAGCAAGAAACTTAAGAATTCCAAATGCTATATTTGGTGTTGACAATGAAGAGCCACCAGCCATTTTAATATGTGATGGCACATACATCTACATTCAGAAAAGTAGTAACTTTTTGTTTTAGAAGCAATCCTATAGTCTTCACTTGGCATATTGATCATAAAAAAGCTTAACTGAACATGTTTCTACTAGTCCCAACTTCTTACAAGGGTTGGGACACAACTCATACAATAATGCCCATTGTCCTTTGAAGAAGTTTCTGGGATCAGCATAAACTTTGCCCCTCATGCTGCTGAAATATTCTCGATAAAAAGTAAAAAATAGAGAACGACACCTATTATAGCAATCCTTAAATGAATTGATACTCGGAGAATCCTTTCTAGTTTCCAGAGTCTATTCTTCTGGTTTCTTAAATATTTCAGCTCATTATTAAACCACGGTGGAGAGAAACTGGGCAATTTTTGAGGCTCCAAAGGCTCGCAAGAATCGAAGGCTTAATAAAGTACGGCATAAAACCGTGGCACTTCGACATCCAACTCATTTGCGGAAAGCAAACTGTTAAAATCTATCGATGCAAGCTTAGAAGACAGTTCCCCAAAGTTAGCCGTTTTAAAGTTAAAGGAATGGGTTACCACCTCCGGACAACGTGTATTCTCTAAATTTAAGCAATAATAAAGCAGCAGACGAGGGTGGTAATTGTCAATAGACGTCATGACTATTGGACTGGGTTTGACAGTCATGTTGACTGAGTCAGTAAGTAATATAAGATCGAACTGCCTCCCCAAACGTTAGAACACCGCTCATTTGATTCAAGCCAAGTAAGAATAAGGATTAAGCAGGAGTCCTCAGAATTCAGGTTGCCTACGGGGAGGTAGTTATCGTCATCTTCATCCGCTACCCACTGAATATTGGGTAAATTGAAGTCCCCTAGAATAAGTAACTCATCAGAAAGTTCATCATATACAGGATATGATCAACACAAAAGTTAACAATATCATAGAGATTTTTACCTCCATCGTCAAGAGTGCTTATCATATCTGGTGGGATATAGCAGCACAGTTTAGTTTTAGACCTGGTCCCCTTACATTCTGATAGTAGAGGGAGAGCGACTCAAGTTTTTTGACATCTGTAGAGCTCTCAGAGTGGAAGTGTTAGCATGCAGAGTTCGAGTTCGGGTACACGGAACAAACAGTTTTGTAAGGGTACCAACAGGCCAGAATCCAGGGTCTAAAAGTATCTCGGCAGCAGCAGGCGCAGGCTTCCAAGCCTTGCTAGCTTTTCTGCAAAAACCTAATCCAGGGTTTATAGATTTCATCTTTAAATATTCACAGATAGTTTCCGTCTTAGTTTCGCGAGAGAATCGAGAGATAAAGATATTTAAAGATTTCAGTATCGTTACCAGAGGGACAGAGATCTCAATAGGATCTGAAACTTCAGTGACCGGGTGATCCCCCACTATTAGAGGCGCAGAGGCTAATACTGAAACTGGCATAGAGGTCGATTCTGACTCTAGAACGGCATAAAACCATTTACGTAAACTATTTTTACGTTGTTTACGACTTGCCTTACGACTGGGCACGATTGGAAAGTTGGCAATTTGAGTGAGGACATTATTCTCCGTAAAAGAAACAGTCGTGGTGCATGGTGAGGAAGGAAGCTGCTCTCACGGGACGTCATCAGATATTGCCACCGCCGAAGGAGAATTTTACTTATTTAGAAGATAGAGAACTCAGCGCATTATGTTTTTGAGCCACTGCTATTACCAGCGATTCAATATCAGTTCGAAAACGCTTCGGTCTCCTTTTGATATCGCCCAAAAACGGATGAAGAGAGGGCGAGGAACTCGAAGTGGAGGAAGAAGTGGGAACAGGATTAAGAATCGCCGAAAGTTCGTCGTCGATCGAGTCAAAGGCCGTTGCAATATGTTTTACATATAGACCAATTGATATCTATAAATTTGTATTCGCTATTCGCAGAGTATTTACTGACAAACAGAAATCTTGGACGCAAGTTGTTTCTATGTATATATGAGGTCCAACAAAAGGACTCTGGGCCCTGGGCGAACGTCTTAGACCAATAACGAGCCTCATTCCCTTCAAAACCCCAGTGTCTGAGTACCCAACCCTGGGGCCGGAATTACAGTTCCCATCACATTTATCAATCGATCTACGCATAAGGGAGTCATAGGCCACATTCCTTTGTGAAATGATCATGCAATCGAAACAGCCTTTGCCACCACCTTTCACCACATATCCTAATATAATTAACATCACAGTAGCAAATTCAACGAAGAAAGTCGCGTCCATTTACTTATCTCCAACAAAAAGCTGCAACTGAGTAAATAATACACTTCAAAATACTTCACCTTCCACTATTATTAACCAGCATTCGTCACTAAATGAATGTACAAAAACAAGCTCCAAAAACTCACCACAGACTGCTCAATTGCGGCCCCACATCAATGCGTCAATTAAAGGAGCCACACATAAAAATTCCTTGCAGTCTCAAAACTGTTCAGGATTCCTCGAATGCATGTTGAAGTGTTTGTCGCATGTTCATTTATGCAAATTATGAATTCAAAGGAGAGCAAGGAGCCGTTTCGACGCAGACTGGGAAAAGGACACAGCCGAAACTATTTGTCATCTGATAAATTCTTCCTCCAGCATCCAAGTGACGTTCGCCTCCCTCTGCAGTGATGATGTATGTGCTGCATATCAAATATGTTGTGTTGAGGTGGCATCTTTAATTTTTGGGCTTTCAGCTTTCATGCAGAAGAATTGTGATTCGAATGGGAAATGAGCAGGAGCAGCAGGACTGCAAGGATGCTTTTGTTGGCTGGCTGATGTTTGCCACCACATCTCTATTTCTGCTTGCTTTATGTTAATTAATTTTGACTTTTTGCCATGTAATTTTATTAAAAATAAAAACAAGGAGGAAGAATTTCAATTGTTTTGTATTCATTGAATAAGTTTATAATTCATATCGTTTATATTAAAGTTCAGCCTATGATAATTGGATTATGAAGCCCTTTTTATGATTGTTCTTTAGTAAGGATTTACTATCAAGACCTTCAAGCGTAGCAAGTACTTGAATGTTATAAAAATGCCGGGCAGTATGGAGGCACTTTAACGCAATACTTTCACAAATAAGTCACGGCTAAGAAAATACATTTCAAGGGGAGTTACTGGCGCCCGCCTACAAGTTTTAAGATATCAGTAGCCCGATTTTACTCAGTGCCATGGTCCTTCATATTTCCGCTTTCCCCACCTGGATAATATTGCTTGTTTGCTGCTGATTCCGCATTGTCACTTTCTCAAAAAAAGAACACGCGCGAGGAAGCCATGTCCTTTTCGATCACCGGTCAGCTTTCTGCTGTCGTAGTACTAAAAAGGAAAGTAAAAGCACTTGTTGAGGCAGCACTCCACAGTCTGATAGTCAGGCTGGAATGTGCAGCACTAATCAAAGAGTTGCGATGGCCTCCAAACTTCGATTATACTTCCTTTGATACTACAGCTAGGGCTCTAGAAAGAGAAAGTCTGAGTAGCACGCTCTGCAACTTGATCGACTATATGCTGAGAACTCGCAAACTAATGGTCTCTCATCTTAAGGGGTCTCTGGAAAGCACTATAGCAAAAGATGTCTACGATGTGAGAGCTTCTATCTCCACTTCTGTGGTGTCTTGTTGTAGGTGAACTTAACTAGAGCTAGTCAACGGACAAAACTCTCTCGCCCAAGGTTACGCAGACGATGCTGTTATCATAGTAACAGGTGAAATATATGGTACCACGTGAAGGCGTCTGCAGCAGGCACTTGATTTGGTCTCCAGTTGGTGCGCGTAGAGCTAAATGACAATATCGACAAAACTATTCTGGTTCCACACACCACCCAACATCACTAGGACTGACACAACCGACCCTCGAAGACAAAACTACAGGCTTTCCACAACAAGTCTGGACCGAGTCATGGTGAAGTGAGGGCGTATGTTGTCACCAGTTCCATTAATCTGATCTTGCCGCGCTTACTCCCGGTCGCTCTGGCGCAACTGCAACAAGGCTATTCCCATTAGCTCCGATGGATGCATCACCGGTACAGTCGGCTTCAAATGAGATCATGAGCCTCACGCAAAACAGTCCCCAGTGCCAAAATAACTTTATGATTAATTTTCGTAACATTCGGGGACTGAATGCCAGCTTCCTGGCCGTTATGTGGGACTTACTACTCCATGCCCCTGATATTCTCGCACTGAGTGAAACCCAAGTGTTACCAGATCTTGATTTAGATAAGTTTCAGGTGACAGGGTATAACAAAGTGCACAACTTTTCCGTCTATAGAGGATAAGCCATATATATTAGGAACAGCGTGACGTTTCAGAAGGTGTACAGTAGTACATCCTCCGATTTTAACCATCTTTGGATTAAAATAATTAGCCATAGCCACGTCGTATATCTGTTATTTCTATAGGAGTCCTAATATTAGTAATGAAGCCACCACCTCAGCCTTCGATGATATTTCCGCACGGATTTACCGATTTTTTTCCCCACCCGTAGAGTGAACTCAACGTACATTGAGTAAATACTCAAATGGCACCAGTGTTCCTGGCAAGGACGCCTGCGAGAGTCAAGGAGCCCATCTCCTATTTCTTACTTCTCATCCGACGTGGTACCCCGCCAAGGTTAGCTCGTTCCTTGGCAACTCGACCACAACCACCATAGCTCCTACAAGAACTGTCTGGCACTAAGGGAAAGCCAATTGGTTGGGTCTTATTCGGTTCTTCCAAGCCACTGACTGGGATTTGTGTTTCTGTAATGCCAATACGAACTATGCTGCCCTCTGTGTCACCAAAATTACACGAGCGGGTGTGAGCTTGTTCACCCCTCACTCTACCAAAACTCTGAAACCTAGTCAAACCATCATTTGATAATAAATTGAGAAGTAAGATTCTTAACTCCACTACAGACAATAAAAACTTCTGGTCCTTGGTAACTGCCATCAAGAAGAATTTTACTTCCTTCTCAACACCTCCTTTCATTTCCAACAAGGAAGTAATAACAGAAAGCAAACCCAAGGCAAACTTATTACCATCTTTGTTCGACGGAAATTCTTCTTTAGCCGCTGCTGTTATGTCACCCCTCATCCCTGTAATATCACCCACTCAATAGATGGGGTTAATTTCGGAACTCTCGAGGTATTCAGGTGCCTCAAAGACCTCGACGTCAACAAATACCCCAAAAAAATTCCCCCTATGGTACTTAAAAATGGTACCGCATCTTTTTTTTATGTGAGAGACTAGAGGCTTAGGGAAAGTCCCTTTGTACTGTCGACAATCTATTTTCGTATAGAGTGAATGTCGAACAGCAGCTCTAGCCGGAAGATAGAGAGAAGAGAAGGAAGTAACTGTCACAAACGTAGCCGCGATATTTTTATTCCACCTACTCACAACCATTTCGCGACTCTGACATCGGGGCGTCGAGAACAACTCGCTGGAGTGTTATGCCTCCTGAAACGAGTTGAATCTCATCAACCAACCGATGGCATGCGCTTGGTGGACCGGGGAGGGACTAGGGAATGCTATGACAGGGGAATCAGGAATGTAAAGAGGGAAGAAGAAAAAAGGAAGGTTAGGTGGGAAAGGCGAAGAACCGTGGCGCCGCCGGGATTCGAACCCGGGACCTCTGGGGATAGCAGTCAGGCGCCTTACCTCTAGACTACCGAGACCCCGAAAACCTCTGCACAAACTCTTTGCCCTCTCTTAATCCTCCGAAGTATATCCTTTCTTTTGGAAACTAGCTCATGTTCAGCCCATTCCAAAACAAGTGAAGCCATCGACCTCTTAAACTACCACCCAATAGCAATTACTTCTTTTCTCTCCAAAATCACAATAATAAATAGAAAACTGATGAAATATAGGGAATCCAACCAAATTATACACGACAGGCAATACAGCTTTACACCAAAACGGTCTACTGGCGATCTGCTTGCGTGCTTAACCAAGCGCATCAAACAAAGCACTCACAGCTTTGGTGAGTCTGGTCTGGTTGCTCTAGATATCTCAAAGGCTTTTTATAGAGTATAACACCCTGCTCAGTTGACCAAACTCCAAGCTATTGTTATAAACTTGGTTCTAAGGAACTAGATTAAGAGCGTTGTTTTAGTCCGTTCAATTAAGGTAATATTGGATGGCGTGGATTAAAACCCCACGCAATTTCTGCCGGAGTTCCCCAGGGGCCAATTCTATCACCCGCACTTGCCCTCTCTATACTTTATCGCTATTACTGTTCCACTGAAATCCAAAACCTTCTGCCTGCACGGTAATATTTTTCCCGCAACGCAAAACTTAGATCGCTCACCCCTCATATCCTATATCCCAAAGTAAACGCGAAAGTGCACTTTGAAGTTCTTTTTCGCACCGAACTATATATGCTTTTGGTAGTTTGGAAACTCTAGATATCTTTTAAGGATTTTTATTGAGAAGGGGATTGATGGTAAAGTTGCTTTTACGCACTGGATCGAGTTTTCTCTCTGGCCGTTCAATTGGGATACGACGCCGTCAAATGGGGGCCTCGGTGGTCTAGGGATAAGGCGCCTGACTACTATCCCAGAGGTCCCGGGTTCGAATCCCGGCCAGCCCCACGGTCCTTCGCCTTTTCCACTTTCCTACCCACATAACTTTCCTTCTTTCTTCTTCCCTCTTTACATTCTTCATTCCTCCTGTCATAGCTTTCCCTAGTTCTTCCCCGCTCCAGCACATGTCATCGGTTGGCTGATGAGATTCGACTCGTTTCAGGAGGCATAACACTCCAGCGAGTCGCGAAATGGTTGGAAGTAGTTGGAATAAAAATATCGCGGCTAGGCTGTGGCAGCTCCTTCCTACTTCTCTCCCTCTTTCTACTCTCTATCTTTCGGCTAGAGCTGCTGTTTGACAATCTATACGAAAAAGATAGATTGTCGAACAGTACAAAGGGGCTTTCCCTAAGCCTCTAGTCTATCACATAAAAAAAATTGAGATACGACGCCGTCAAACCTAAACTTGTTGTATAACGCGGCGGCAGTAGTAGTAGCACCAGTCTCTTCTGAGGTGTGTTTTTGTATCCCACCGCTGCCATCACTTTTTTGTACAACACCACAACTTTTTTGTATTCTATCGACAATACTGCTTTAGGGGCAATATAGGATAAATGTTCAATAAAAATAAAAATCAAGTAAAGATAATCAAAATGCTACTACTATTCATAATTTTTAATAGGAGAAAACGTTTCTCACCAGAAGACAGACTCGGGTCTCTTCTTCCAATCGTCTCAACGTCTTGCTATTTCTCACCAATTTGTTATACTAAATTTTTACTATACCTCTTAGCACGTCATCCACCCACAAAATTCTTGGACGACCGCTTCTTTTTCCTAAAAGTCTGGTTTCTTTTTCCGAACCTCATTAAACGAGTACGAGTCATTGCCATGAGTCATATTTATGTTGCCATATATTTCTGGTAGTATAGCTATGCCACTGCCAGTCGGTTGTTGACTTGGTCGTGGATGTGGTCTCGTGTATTAGTAAGCGCCACCTATGAGAAATTAATTGAACTTCAATATGCCGGATGAGCTTTCGTGCCGGCTGAGTTTTTAAACTTCGTTCGGCTGAGAGCTTGGGGAATTTGGTTGAACTTCACTTTATCTTGGATGAACTATCGAGCTGGCTCGGGGATCGCATCTGCAGTTTTGAACTTCTCTGTGCTTTTAGCGGGATCTTGCCGATCAGGTATCGAATGGGGGCAGTGCATTAGCTTCGACTGGATGAGTTTTGGTTTGCGTCCCCATTAAGCTTACGCATCATAATTAAGTTAACCTTCAATAGCTTAAACTCTGTACATAGTGTCAGCGTCAGCGAGTGAAGATTTGAATATCTGTGGATTTTCTACAAGTTTAACACAATATTTTCCCTCGCCACTATTTGAAAAATTATATATTCTCTAAAATACTAAGTTCAAATGTTAATATCTCTACACCATTAAAGATATCGCTCCCGTAAATCACCAGAACACCCTCCAGTGTGATTCGAACAGAAACCCATTAACGATGTAGGCAACTTTATACATGATAATTATTCGCTAGAAGTTGGCCCGAGCAGTACATTAAAGTCCTGTGAAGTCGATTTAAATTCTCGGAAGATGCTGTAACAGTCCTGGACAAAAGTGTCTAGTAACAAGTTTGACTTTAATTCAATCAGATTCAGTCCCAGTTTTACTATCTCTAGTGTCAGAGCAGAAACAGGATACTCCAGAATGTAATTAAGTTGGGTCACATGCAGAGCTTCCTAGGATATAAATTTCCCTAGGAGCTGGGTGTGTTAACAGCGAAATTATTCAATCCTGGGGACTTTGGCTCATTTGCTCCCCCCAAAGCGGCACTTTTATTAGAATCTAATGAACAAGAAATTTCACATATGTATGTATGTATGAAAGGAGCAGGAAGACAAGGACGATGATGACCATGACAATAGTGGTAATAGACAGGATGTTAAGGGAGACCTATCTTTCAGTCGAAGCTGCTCCTTGGTGCCGGGTCGGACTGGCCGGGGGTGCCGGGCCATTCCAGACTTTAGTCGAATCCTTATTCCCCTGCGGCACAAGTATAGTTCGGAATGGAATGCTAACCTCAATGAGCATTTGCCCAGTCGAATGCAATTTGTAATTGTCGTCTCCATTCTCCGGAGAATGAATTGCCAAGAAAAGTGCCTCTTGGCTGCTTTGTGTGATTGTCTCTCGCACACACTCCCCCCAGCAGGGGTGGGTGAGCCCCCGCCTGTGGGGCAGACGCAACCCCGTGCGATGAGGTGAGAGCAAACGTACGAATTTTAATTAATTTAACTCTCTGAGCTTGTAGTAGATTGATATCGAAAAATGTTTAAACTGTTGGATTTGTTTTAACAGGCATTTACACCCTTCCGCATCACTAGTCATTTTCATTAAAAGCACCGAAACAAAGTAGTTGGGTAATTAGGGGCTGAAAGACTTTTTCTACACTGTGGTTAAGCGAATTGGAAAATGTAATGTGGTGTGAAAATGACTTGTTTAGATGAGTTGGGTTTGTTTGTTTGGAAGGTTTTTCTTGTTTTGGGGAATTAAGCGATTTTTTCAGAATTTATTTGGCGTTGCGAGATTGTAAAAAACAAAAAAAAGAACAAATTGCGGCTCTTTTAATTATATCGATTTATTTTTTAACCCTTCGTCTTCTTTTTTAGCCTCCATTAACCCCTCGGGACATGAGGTGGAATGAGTTGCCCTCCAATGGATTCTATTTTGTGGAACTGCTTTAATCTCCATCCAAAATTGGGAAAATTGCTGAGGGCTCTGACAGCAAAGTTTTTCTTGAAGTTGATTTAGGTCTTCCAACCTGACGAGTTTTTTGTAGGTTTCAATCGAGGTGATTTACACGACTGGGCCCAGAACAGACACCGAACGGACAAAAGGAACGAATGAACTAGGTTTATGGGGAAGAGCTAATGCTGTCATAGGGGGTGATCAATGGTATTCCAGTTCTCTCGCCACATTTCGAAATTAATTATATACAACAATATAATTAGAAAGGAATTTTGGATCATCAAAGGATTAAATGCGGTAAAATATCGAATTTACCGATGTACTACCTGCACAAGTCATCGACCACATGTTCAGCAGCAAATTATGGGGGATCTTCCTATACCAAAGGTAACTCAAGCTCACCCATTTCAGAATAGTGGCGTCGATTATGCAGGACCTATCACCCTAAGGATGTCAAAACACAGAGGCGCTAAGCTTTATAAAGGCTACAAATGTATATTTGTGTGCATGGCCACGAAAGCAATTCACATCGAAGCAGTATCCGACTTAACAACTGTAACGGCAGGCTTAAATAAAATAAAAAAATTAAAAATAAAAAACAAACAATCACCCGTTACTAATAATAAAGAACAAAAAATCACCCCTTATCCACTGGATAATAAATTTTTTTCACGGGGAAAATTAAAAAAAAATAGTTAAAAAAATTTTTAAAAAAAATTCTTTTCATTAACTAAAAAATGTACTGAAAAGTAAAAAATAGAAAATATTTTAAAGAGAGCGTGAAATTTCAATTTTAATGAAAAAGTTAATTAAAAGAATGGCGCATTTTTCATCAAAAAATTTTGTTATAATTTGAAATTAACAAAGCAAAAAATTGAGGGTTATTGTAAATCTCACGCGATTTACCGTTATATTTTCAATTTTTGATGAAAAATGCGCCATTCTTTTAATTAACTTTTTCATTAAAATTGAAATTTCACGCTTTCTTTAAAATATTTTCTATTTTTTACTTTTCAGTACATTTTTTAGTTAATGAAAAGAATTTTTTTTAAAAAATTTTTTTAACCATTTATTTTATTTTCTACTTTTTAGTTTATTATATGTATTCCGCCATTTTATGATGGCAATTCTATTAGATTTAAAATTACGTCACACAGTTTACTGTATTCATTTGATACCCATGTCGTGGGCTCGGTGGAACATAATTGCAAAAACGGCCGCCATCTCGGAACCGTCTTCTTGATTTTTTTACAAAAAGGTGAGATCGCATTTAGTACTTGATGAGTTGAACTCAAGTTGAACCCAAGTCTAACTAGATGTAAACGGGAGTCGAGTTGGGTTAAGGTTGACTGAACTCGACTCAGCTCTGCTACCTGGGTTTAGTTGAAATTATGCATACGGACATGAGTTCAGTATTTGAGTAGTTGAATTTAGTTGACAGCAGCATCTCTGTGTTTGTTTGTGATTTTTTGTTGTATTGCTTCTTTATTATCAACTCACCCTTAACTCAACTATTCATCTCATCATTCATACACATTAACCACCCGAACTACGAGTGTGTGCAAAATTGGAAGTTGATCGGTTATATTTTCTACTTTTTAGTCTATTATAAGCTTTCCGCAATTTAGTGTTGGCCGCCATTTTGAATTTGGAATGACGCCACATAGCTTATTGTGTTCTACCTGTCATATCCTTTCATTTGATACCCATGTCAGAGGGCCGCGGAGCACAATTTCAAAAATCGGGCGCCATTTTGGAACCGCCATCTTGATATTTTTACAAAATGGCCAGATTGCATTGTCATCCAAACTAAACGTGTATGCAAAATTTCAGCTCTATCCGAAACCGGGAAGTGGGTCAAATTTAACTTCCAAGATTTGACGACAAACAGTGTAAGTTAAATAAAAGAATTTAATAACAGTAAGTCTAGAAAATCGGAAGAAAAACAAAGGAGTCGATTTTGATGAGAGATAGGAGTCAGAAGTAAAGTTTTTGGTTTTTTTGGAAAAGTATTTTGAGAAA
Source organism: Thereva unica (assembly GCA_949987705.1). NCBI lineage: Eukaryota > Metazoa > Arthropoda > Insecta > Diptera > Therevidae > Thereva > Thereva unica. Next base: position 43,703,338 of record OX465281.1, on the reverse strand, counting down.
AAAAAAATAAGAAAATAAATTTTGTTAAATTTTTTTGATAAGAAAACTAAAGAAAACAAATAAAGATATAAAGGGTGTTGAGTTTTTTTAAATAACAAAAAAAAAAAGTAACAAAGACAAAAGGTTTTTATGAAATTTTTTTTTGAAAAAGAGAAAAAATTTTGTGTTGGCCGAGACTGCAAAAGGAAAAACGCAGTTGATATTATATAATTTTGAAGAGATCCGATGATATTTGCAGTAACAAAAACAAGACAAAACCGGAAGGAGTAACTAGGGTTATAAAAATGGATATATTTTTTTAAAGAAGAAGGAAGCAGACGGAGTTATCATGAGTTAATATACAAAAAAAAAAAAAAAACTGAAGATAAATTTGGAATTGCTGCGCTAGGAGCAGGAGGAGGAAATAAGGAGGTTTGGTTGAGGATAAGGTGGTCTTGTTCATACCAAGACTATTAAGGTAAACTAGTTTTTAATTTACACCAGTGAAAAAGCGACAAGAAAAGAGCTCGTTAAGAAGAGAGAGCAACGGGTCCCATTTCCAAGGAAATACCTGGATGCATAGGTTGACCGGATGGATTATCAAATTTATAGGCTGCTGTATGAAAATCTAAATAATTTGTTTTTTTGTTGGCGTAGTTCTTAATTTATAGGGGACTAAGTCCCATTTTCACTAACTAATTTTATTGAGTTAAATAATAACCATAATATATGTAATGGTGATAGAATTTTTTTTGCATGACAGGAATACGATCCATATCTTTGTAACTAAGAAAATTTCCACAACAGTGGAATTTTGTTTTGTTTGTTTTTTAATATCATTATTTAAAGGTTACTGAAGTCACTGAGTAGAGTTATAATGTTTTTTTTTTGTTGGTTGTCCAATGTTTTGCACTAAAACTTGACTAGTTAATCGAATTTTTCTTCAATTTACCTTCGAAGACTGTATTTAGGAAGGTCTTGTCGGAGATTGTTTTTTTGTTTGGTTTTCAATAGGTATTTATGTCTGTTATTTACTGAACTGATATTTTGTTGTAAAGGATTCGCGTACTGGCCAGGACGTGTTTTTCTTCTGTTAGATTGTTCAATAGTCACTTATTGCTATAAGGTTTTGGTCACATTTTTTTGTTGTTTTGGTTGCATTATATAAGTGCTGTAAAACTGAGGAAAGAAAAAAAAACATTTACGAAACTTAAATAAAAATATTTTTTTTTAAATAAATTAAAATAAGTTTTTTTCAAAAAAATACCACTGTTTAGCTTTGATATGATGAAGGGCTAAGGTCATGATGGCTTAGCGGCGGACGATGGTTCTCGCTCCGGAAATTTGTTTTCAGGTACCCGACTCACTGTGTATGTGTTCACGACGTCCGCCATGAAGGGTGGCGCTCCCAGCTGATGATGCATTTAATTATTTTAGACGGTACCTCCGGAGTCTCTCAACTCCACGACCCCCCGGCGAGCCAGCCCTACTCTTGAGACTCGGGGTACTGCCTTGCGAATTTTCAGGCTATTCTTTGTCCAACGTTATTTTTGTGTGTGCATCGACGGTTGGCCTCTTCGGGCAACCAACCCTAGGTGCACAGCACACAACAGAAGCAATCATAGCTACGGGCGCTTTCAGTAATGCAGGATGCGTGCGCAAATGACTTATTCAGCAATTAAAAGTGTGAAGCTTTCAATGACTGAATAAGTCAATTGTGCACGCATCCTGCATTACTGAAAGCGCCCTACATTTCGCAGGTTCATTGGAAAAAGAGGATTGTGCTCAAACATGTATTCCGATAATGGAGCAAATTCCATTGGAGCTGATAAGGCTGTCAAACGAATGTTTAAAGAAGTACTTAAAGCGGGAACGGAAGGTACAGCAAAAGAATATGCAGAACAAGGCTTAACTTGGCATTTCATTCCGCCATCAGCACCACACTTCGGAGGTCTGTGGGAAGCAACCGTCAAGTCCACTAAACATCATTTACGAAGAACGGTAAAATCAAGCAATCTCACCTTTGAAGAATTAGCTACGCTGCTGGTACAGATTGAAGCATGCCTAAATTCCAGGCCAATTCAAGCTTTATCGTCTGATCCTAACTGCATGGAAGCTTTAACTCCTGGGCATTTTTTGATTGGGAGACCATTAGTTCAGCCAGCCGAACCACTGCAAAATGACAGAAACTTAGGAGTTGCAGATCGATGGAAGCAAATGGGTGGGAGATGTTCCTTCATGCGGTTTATTAAAAGTTTGTTAATGTAACTAATAAATAATTATTTGTTCACAGAAATGGAAGACATACTGATTTTGAACAGTGAGGACGATTGGGGGCTAGGGGCTGCTCTTGATGTCCCGGTGACACCAGGTCGTTGGTTGGAGACAAGTCCAATACAAGTTGGTTCCTTGACTGCGCGGAAGCTCGAGCGCAGTCAAGTCCAGATCTCTCCCAGAAAGCGGAAGTACCCGTCACCCCGGGGAAAGGGATCGAATGGGACGAAATTTACAAGCTATTTCAGTGGACGGGGATAGCCTAACACCTGACCCATCTCTTAGTAGTTACCATTGCACCATGACGTGACAAACGACATGACGGACTGGTAGTACAAAGGGTGATTCCTGAGTTTAGCACTGCCACATAAAAAAAAAAAAAATTTCTCTTTTTAATACCAAAAATCCTAAAAAAAACTTCCCAAATCTTTCTAGTCCTCTTTTGATTAATTTCCTTATTTAAACTCTAAATAGTAAAACCGAAAATTAGCCACGTAGATTTCAAGAGCAATCGCATTAACAGGCAAAGCCAAATCCTAAAGGAAGAAGGTGCCTTACGCTAATGGGATTACTTTAATAGAATTTCCATTTGAGTTTTATCTCCTCTCCTGTTTCTTTCTAGTTTTGCCTAATGGACTAACGCTATACTATGCAGCTTCCTTGAGCCATTATATCTCGTTGGACAATCGCCACAAGAAAGTTGTGTAAAACTACGGACGACTTCGAGCGATGGAGACAAGTGCACGTTTCAATTAAACTTTTTCGTTGGAAATGCTGGAAACGCTTCAGTTAATTAAAATGTGATCCTGACGCTAAGTCTTAATCTATTTGTCGTCCTTAAAGGTCTTTAAGTGTCGATTCTCGGAATCCTTCTGGTGCCTTTCAGAATAGTTATGAGCATTAAGTTATTCCAGTAAATTATAACCTTTTTGGGAGGGGCGGGGCGAGGTTAGGGTTTATATCAAAACCACATGGGACCGTAGCGCTGGAGGGTACATTCCGGTGTAATTAATTGAGGATTAACTGAAAATCTGAAACTGTTATTGATAATCTCTGGATCAGTAAACGAGGAAAGTTGGTGTTGCTGTGGGTGTGGGATCTTATTTATGAGAATTGAAAAGAAAAATTTCCTTTGCTTTGTTGCATAAAAGAAAGTGAAAAATGTCCTTTTGAAGGACTAATCGGTCTTCTTAGAGTTGCAGACTAACTATCATTCATTGGTACACCGAAGTTAGCATGTAGAACTAAATATGAAGGTTTATGTATGGTAAGGATGTTGAAGCTTACAATCGTTGGCTCGAGCACAGTTCGCCATTATTGATTGTCCAAGACGATCAACGCTCACATAAATGTTCCATCATAGCAATTAATACGAAAGATGAAGTAACACGGTATCAAATGAGACGTTATGTTAGCAGTAATGGAGCGATATGGTGAAATTTTGTTTTGGAATTCATGATGATTTCGTCCGATCGTTCGATGCACGCCACGTCAATAGTTGCAACAGGAACAACAAAAAAAATGTGACGAATTAAACGAAAATGTGCTCACGAAGGCCAAAAAATGAATCAGCAACAAAGTTATATATGCAAAAACCCGCGTGCGTCGCAACGCCTTTTAATAAAACAAAATTATATGTGCATAGTCCGGAACAAGAAAAGGGTATAACCCTGAACTTGCCCCATGGCGAACATGGTTTGAGACGAAGATTGCCAACATTTTAAGACGATACTACTGATTTGATCCTAAAAAGGACAGTTGCTGCTTCCCGTTTTCGTGTTTCGTCGTTTCCGGTCATACGGCCGCACGGCACTGGTTAACAATCCACTGTAACGCTTGTTATAACGATGTTATACCCCGGCTTCACCGGCCTCAGTTTAATCAAGTTCACTTCAATCGGCATAAAGCATAGCGCCCAATGATACCGTCAACATCACCATCAAAATTTTCCAGTAACGTCATGATGGACATGTTCACCCAATGAATCCATCACAGCCGGTAGAAATTTGCAACGCCAACTTGAGAAAAGTTTTTAATCATTTTATTTACACATTGTACAAAAAAGTTTTGACAAATGAAATACTTGGAAATTTCAATAAAAAGTTGGAAGTTTTCCTGTTGTCAAATTCAATTATTGGAACGTACAGTGGAAAATTGGAAGTATTCCTGCGCCGCCACCATCAAAAATAGAATCAAATATATTTTTTCGTCACGAAATGGTGACGTTGCCATTGGGCGAAGTTGTATCAGATTACTTTGAATTTATTTTCACATTTTTGACGGTGGTGGATGTCGTTGGCGTTGACGGTATCATTGGGCGCTAAGCTTAAGTGGCTTCACCGGCTAGCATGTTCAGTTCGTGCTTGAAATTGTTGTTGCTTTTCGCCAGAAATTAGAAATGCAAAAGCTCACTGGAATGACATTCCATTATTCCATTTTTTTACTCTCTTTTGAGCGAGCTTTTACTTTGAAACTCAATTTCATGTTCTGTAGGCCCAAAGCAGGCATTTTTTCCTGACTTTAAAATGTGAAAAATTAGGGTATTAGATGTTTTACGTGTAAGTATTACAATGTTTGTGGCATTACTGAGTTGAGTCGATTTAGTTGAGTTGATATTTTCGAAATCGTCATAAATTTCGCTCATCAAAATTTCCTCCTCTATTACGAACTTTCAAACAACATCCAGCAGCTAAACTTAGTCATGCCACACCTGACACTTTGGTAAGGCCGTTTGCCAAAATACCATTTCGAATTTTTCTCATTTCCCAAGGCACTTCGATATTCTAAAGTGTGCCAAAATACCTATTCACACATTTCAATGAATTCAAATGGATGAAGCGACATTTATACAAGATTTCCTAAGATTTTTGAAAGTTTTATTGCGTTATATATGTACGCAATGAAAAAGATATTTTATTAATGTTGCAAGATAAATATGTAAGGGTGAGTACATTAATTGTGTTTTTGTTTATTAGTGATGCGCATATTTAAATGTTACTTTTCACAGAAATCGATTACATATTGCCATTTAAAACAGTTAACACATATTACCTCCGATTTATTTAATTTCAATGAAATTGAAATTCGAAGACATCTGAGAATTAGCACGTCTGCTTTAAAAAAAATTTTAAAAATTTTGCCTAGAAAAAAGAGCGGATGGGATCAACATTTTGAAGTGATTGTTTTTCTGTTTTGGCTGGCATCCGGGACGTCCTATCGTGTAACCGGATCAGCATTTAACATATCACGTTTTACTGTGAGAACACTTGTATATAGAAAATTGAAAGAATTTGAAGTATTATTTTCAAAATTCATTAACTATCCGGAAAGAGAGGAATATGAAAGAATTGGAAATGGTTTTAATCGACGTTCTGGTTGTTTAATATTACTTACGCCTCCCATGTTCGGGCACTACATCTGCAAAAGAGCCGTGACGAAAGGAACCGATACTATCGCCCCTAACTAGTCACTCCCCCAATGAATAACAACACCTCGACCCCCCACCCAAAACTTTACAAACATGACGGCATAAGACTTTTTTACCGCAATTGCAGTGGAATGAGAGGTAAAATAAAGGATCTCTACATCGACTCAAAATCTTGTCTCTTCAATGTGCTCGTGATCACTGAAACGTGGTTAAATGACACATTCCTAAATGAGGAGATATTAGACTCCAGCTGGACAGTCTATAGATGTGATAGAGACTACAACTCCACATGAGCCTGAAGTTCCGAACGTTCGATCGAACGATTTTAGAAAAAAAAATTAAATTTTGAAACTGACCATCGGGCCTTAAAAAACAAGTAAATAATTGTTTTTTGATACCAGACAGACAGTGGGGGTCTCGAAAAATATCATACCTAAATTATTAACCCCGAATTATAAACCTACCCCTAACTCACCCCCTAAAAATGATTATTTTTGAAAAAAATATTTAGAGGCTTTGGACCCCGCTGAAATTTTTACCACGCGTTAAGAGGGATGTTAGTAGATTCCTGCAGAAATCTCAAGTCCATAACATCGTCGGTCGCCACCCTTATGCCACCCTGAAGCCACCCCTAGGGGTGATTATTTTAAAAACTATAGTTAGAGGCTTTAGACCCCGCTGAAATTTTTACCACGCGTTAAGAGGGATGTTAATAGATTCCAGAAAAAATCCCAAGTCTATATCATCGTCGGAAGCCACCCTTATGCCACCCTGAAGCCACCCCCAGGGGTGATTATTTTAAAAACTATGGTTAGAGGCTTTAGACCCCGCTGAAATTTTTACCACGCGTTAAGAGGGATGTTAGTAGATTCCTGAAGAAATCTCAAGACCATAACATCGTCGGTCGCCACCCTTATGCCACCCTGAAGCCACCCCTAGAGGTGATTGTTTTAAAAACTATAGTTAGAGGCTTTAGACCCCGCTGAAATTTTTACCACGCGTTAAGAGGGATGTTAGTAGATTCCTGAAGAAATCTCAAGTCCATAACATCGTCGGTCGCCACCCTTATGCCACCCTGAAGCCACCCCTAGAGGTGATTATTTTAAAAACTATAGTTAGAGGCGTTAGACCCCGCTGAAAGGGATGTTAGCGTTAAGAGGGTTGTTAGTAGATTCCAGAAAAAATCCCAAGTCTATATCATCGTCGGTCGCCACCCTTATGCCACCCTGAAGCCACCCCTAGAGGTGATTATTTTAAAAACTATAGTTAGAGGCTTTAGACCCCGCTGAAATTTTTACCACGCGTTAAGAGGGATGTTAGTAGATTCCTGAAGAAATCTCAAGTCCATAACATCGTCGGTCGCCACCCTTATGCCACCCTGAAGCCACCCCTAGGAGTGATTGTTTTAAAAACTATAGTTAGAGGCTTTAGACCCCGCTGAAATTTTTACCACGCGTTAAGAGGGATGTTAGTAGATTCCAGAAAAAATCTCAAGTCCATAACATCGTCGGTCGCCACCCTTATGCCACCCTGAAGCCACCCCTAGAGGTGATTATTTTAAAAACTATAGTTAGAGGCTTTAGACCCCGCTGAAATTTTTACCACGCGTTAAGAGGGATGTTAGTAGATTCCAGAAAAAATCCCAAGTCTATATCATCGTCGGTCGCCACCCTTATGCCACCCTGAAGCCACCCCTAGAGGTGATTATTTTAAAAACTATAGTTAGAGGCTTTAGACCCCGCTGAAATTTTTACCACGCGTTAAGAGGGATGTTAGTAGATTCCTGAAGAAATCTCAAGTCCATAACATCGTCGGTCGCCACCCTTATGCCACCCTGAAGCCACCCCTAGGGGTGATTGTTTTAAAAACTATAGTTAGAGGCTTTAGACCCCGCTGAAATTTTTACCACGCGTTAAGAGGGATGTTAATAGATTCCAGAAAAAATCCCAAGTCTATATCATCGCCGGAAGCCACCCTTATGCCACCCTGAAGCCACCCCTAGGGGTGATTATTTTAAAAACTATGGTTAGAGGCTTTAGACCCCGCTGAAATTTTTACCACGCGTTAAGAGGGATGTTAGTAGATTCCTGAAGAAATCTCAAGACCATAACATCGTCGGTCGCCACCCTTATGCCACCCTGAAGCCACCCCTAGAGGTGATTATTTTAAAAACTATAGTTAGAGGCTTTAGACCCCGCTGAAATTTTTACCACGCGTTAAGAGGGATGTTAGTAGATTCCTGAAGAAATCTCAAGTCCATAACATCGTCGGTCGCCACCCTTGTGCCACCCTGAAGCCACCCCTAGAGGTGATTATTTTAAAAACTATAGTTAGAGGCTTTAGACCCCGCTGAAATTTTTACCACGCGTTAAGAGGGATGTTAGTAGATTCCTGAAGAAATCTCAAGTCCATAACATCGTCGGTCGCCACCCTTATGCCACCCTGAAGCCACCCCTAGAGGTGATTGTTTTAAAAACTATAGTTAGAGGCTTTAGACCCCGCTGAAATTTTTACCACGCGTTAAGAGGGATGTTAGTAGATTCCTGAAGAAATCTCAAGTCCATAACATCGTCGGTCGCCACCCTTATGCCACCCTGAAGCCACCCGTAGAGGTGATTGTTTTAAAAACTATAGTTAGAGGCTTTAGACCCCGCTGAAATTTTTACCACGCGTTAAGAGGGATGTTAGTAGATTCCTGAAGAAATCTCAAGTCCATAACATCGTCGGTCGCCACCCTTATGCCACCCTGAAGCCACCCCTAGGGGTGATTATTTTAAAAACTATAGTTAGAGGCTTTAGACCCCGCTGAAATTTTTACCACGCGTTAAGAGGGATGTTAATAGATTCCAGAAAAAATCCCAAGTCTATATCATCGTCGGAAGCCACCCTTATGCCACCCTGAAGCCACCCCTAGGGGTGATTATTTTAAAAACTATGGTTAGAGGCTTTAGACCCCGCTGAAATTTTTACCACGCGTTAAGAGGGATGTTAGTAGATTCCTGAAGAAATCTCAAGACCATAACATCGTCGGTCGCCACCCTTATGCCACCCTGAAGCCACCCCTAGAGGTGATTGTTTTAAAAACTATAGTTAGAGGCTTTAGACCCCGCTGAAATTTTTACCACGCGTTAAGAGGGATGTTAGTAGATTCCTGAAGAAATCTCAAGTCCATAACATCGTCGGTCGCCACCCTTATGCCACCCTGAAGCCACCCCTAGAGGTGATTGTTTTAAAAACTATAGTTAGAGGCTTTAGACCCCGCTGAAATTTTTACCACGCGTTAAGAGGGATGTTAGTAGATTCCTGAAGAAATCTCAAGTCCATAACATCGTCGGTCGCCACCCTTATGCCACCCTGAAGCCACCCCTAGAGGTGATTGTTTTAAAAACTATAGTTAGAGGCTTTAGACCCCGCTGAAATTTTTACCACGCGTTAAGAGGGATGTTAGTAGATTCCTGAAGAAATCTCAAGTCCATAACATCGTCGGTCGCCACCCTTATGCCACCCTGAAGCCACCCCTAGAGGTGATTGTTTTAAAAACTATAGTTAGAGGCTTTAGACCCCGCTGAAATTTTTACCACGCGTTAAGAGGGATGTTAGTAGATTCCTGAAGAAATCTCAAGTCCATAACATCGTCGGTCGCCACCCTTATGCCACCCTGAAGCCACCCCTAGAGGTGATTGTTTTAAAAACTATAGTTAGAGGCTTTAGACCCCGCTGAAATTTTTACCACGCGTTAAGAGGGATGTTAGTAGATTCCTGAAGAAATCTCAAGTCCATAACATCGTCGGTCGCCACCCTTATGCCACCCTGAAGCCACCCCTAGAGGTGATTGTTTTAAAAACTATAGTTAGAGGCTTTAGACCCCGCTGAAATTTTTACCACGCGTTAAGAGGGATGTTAGTAGATTCCTGAAGAAATCTCAAGTCCATAACATCGTCGGTCGCCACCCTTATGCCACCCTGAAGCCACCCCTAGAGGTGATTGTTTTAAAAACTATAGTTAGAGGCTTTAGACCCCGCTGACATTTTTACCACGCGTTAAGAGGGATGTTAGTAGATTCCTGAAGAAATCTCAAGTCCATAACATCGTCGGTCGCCACCCTTATGCCACCCTGAAGCCACCCCTAGAGGTGATTGTTTTAAAAACTATAGTTAGAGGCTTTAGACCCCGCTGAAATTTTTACCACGCGTTAAGAGGGATGTTAGTAGATTCCTGAAGAAATCTCAAGTCCATAACATCGTCGGTCGCCACCCTTATGCCACCCTGAAGCCACCCCTAGAGGTGATTGTTTTAAAAACTATAGTTAGAGGCTTTAGACCCCGCTGAAATTTTTACCACGCGTTAAGAGGGATGTTAGTAGATTCCTGAAGAAATCTCAAGTCCATAACATCGTCGGTCGCCACCCTTATGCCACCCTGAAGCCACCCCTAGAGGTGATTGTTTTAAAAACTATAGTTAGAGGCTTTAGACCCCGCTGAAATTTTTACCACGCGTTAAGAGGGATGTTAGTAGATTCCTGAAGAAATCTCAAGTCCATAACATCGTCGGTCGCCACCCTTATGCCACCCTGAAGCCACCCCTAGAGGTGATTGTTTTAAAAACTATAGTTAGAGGCTTTAGACCCCGCTGAAATTTTTACCACGCGTTAAGAGGGATGTTAGTAGATTCCTGAAGAAATCTCATGTCCATAACATCGTCGGTCGCCACCCTTATGCCACCCTGAAGCCACCCCTAGGGGTGATTATTTTAAAAACTATAGTTAGAGGCTTTAGACCCCGCTGAAATTTTTACCACGCGTTAAGAGGGATGTTAATAGATTCCAGAAAAAATCCCAAGTCTATACCATCGTCGGAAGCCACCCTTATGCCACCCTGAAGCCACCCCTAGGGGTGATTATTTTAAAAACTATGGTTAGAGGCTTTAGACCCCGCTGAAATTTTTACCACGCGTTAAGAGGGATGTTAGTAGATTCCTGAAGAAATCTCAAGACCATAACATCGTCGGTCGCCACCCTTATGCCACCCTGAAGCCACCCCTAGAGGTGATTGTTTTAAAAACTATAGTTAGAGGCTTTAGACCCCGCTGAAATTTTTACCACGCGTTAAGAGGGATGTTAGTAGATTCCTGAAGAAATCTCAAGTCCATAACATCGTCGGTCGCCACCCTTATGCCACCCTGAAGCCACCCCTAGAGGTGATTGTTTTAAAAACTATAGTTAGAGGCTTTAGACCCCGCTGAAATTTTTACCACGCGTTAAGAGGGATGTTAGTAGATTCCTGAAGAAATCTCAAGTCCATAACATCGTCGGTCGCCACCCTTATGCCACCCTGAAGCCACCCCTAGGGGTGATTATTTTAAAAACTATAGTTAGAGGCTTTAGACCCCGCTGAAATTTTTACCACGCGTTAAGAGGGATGTTAATAGATTCCAGAAAAAATCCCAAGTCTATATCATCGTCGGAAGCCACCCTTATGCCACCCTGAAGCCACCCCTAGGGGTGATTATTTTAAAAACTATGGTTAGAGGCTTTAGACCCCGCTGAAATTTTTACCACGCGTTAAGAGGGATGTTAGTAGATTCCTGAAGAAATCTCAAGACCATAACATCGTCGGTCGCCACCCTTATGCCACCCTGAAGCCACCCCTAGAGGTGATTGTTTTAAAAACTATAGTTAGAGGCTTTAGACCCCGCTGAAATTTTTACCACGCGTTAAGAGGGATGTTAGTAGATTCCTGAAGAAATCTCAAGTCCATAACATCGTCGGTCGCCACCCTTATGCCACCCTGAAGCCACCCCTAGAGGTGATTGTTTTAAAAACTATAGTTAGAGGCTTTAGACCCCGCTGAAATTTTTACCACGCGTTAAGAGGGATGTTAGTAGATTCCTGAAGAAATCTCAAGTCCATAACATCGTCGGTCGCCACCCTTATGCCACCCTGAAGCCACCCCTAGAGGTGATTGTTTTAAAAACTATAGTTAGAGGCTTTAGACCCCGCTGAAATTTTTACCACGCGTTAAGAGGGATGTTAGTAGATTCCTGAAGAAATCTCAAGTCCATAACATCGTCGGTCGCCACCCTTATGCCACCCTGAAGCCACCCCTAGAGGTGATTGTTTTAAAAACTATAGTTAGAGGCTTTAGACCCCGCTGAAATTTTTACCACGCGTTAAGAGGGATGTTAATAGATTCCAGAAAAAATCCCAAGTCTATATCATCGTCGGAAGCCACCCTTATGCCACCCTGAAGCCACCCCTAGAGGTGATTGTTTTAAAAACTATAGTTAGAGGCTTTAGACCCCGCTGAAATTTTTACCACGCGTTAAGAGGGATGTTAGTAGATTCCTGAAGAAATCTCAAGTCCATAACATCGTCGGTCGCCACCCTTATGCCACCCTGAAGCCACCCCTAGAGGTGATTGTTTTAAAAACTATAGTTAGAGGCTTTAGACCCCGCTGAAATTTTTACCACGCGTTAAGAGGGATGTTAGTAGATTCCTGAAGAAATCTCAAGTCCATAACATCGTCGGTCGCCACCCTTATGCCACCCTGAAGCCACCCCTAGAGGTGATTGTTTTAAAAACTATAGTTAGAGGCTTTAGACCCCGCTGAAATTTTTACCACGCGTTAAGAGGGATGTTAGTAGATTCCTGAAGAAATCTCAAGTCCATAACATCGTCGGTCGCCACCCTTATGCCACCCTGAAGCCACCCCTAGAGGTGATTGTTTTAAAAACTATAGTTAGAGGCTTTAGACCCCGCTGAAATTTTTACCACGCGTTAAGAGGGATGTTAGTAGATTCCTGAAGAAATCTCAAGTCCATAACATCGTCGGTCGCCACCCTTATGCCACCCTGAAGCCACCCCTAGAGGTGATTGTTTTAAAAACTATAGTTAGAGGCTTTAGACCCCGCTGAAATTTTTACCACGCGTTAAGAGGGATGTTAGTAGATTCCTGAAGAAATCTCAAGTCCATAACATCGTCGGTCGCCACCCTTATGCCACCCTGAAGCCACCCCTAGGGGTGATTATTTTAAAAACTATAGTTAGAGGCTTTAGACCCCGCTGAAATTTTTACCACGCGTTAAGAGGGATGTTAATAGATTCCAGAAAAAATCCCAAGTCTATATCATCGTCGGAAGCCACCCTTATGCCACCCTGAAGCCACCCCTAGAGGTGATTGTTTTAAAAACTATAGTTAGAGGCTTTAGACCCCGCTGAAATTTTTACCACGCGTTAAGAGGGATGTTAGTAGATTCCTGAAGAAATCTCAAGACCATAACATCGTCGGTCGCCACCCTTATGCCACCCTGAAGCCACCCCTAGAGGTGATTGTTTTAAAAACTATAGTTAGAGGCTTTAGACCCCGCTGAAATTTTTACCAAGCGTTAAGAGGGATATTAGTAGATTCCAGAAAAAATCCCAAGTCTATGTCATCGTCGGTCGCCACCCTTATGCCAAGGAAATGGAATTGGCCACATTTTGCAACGCGAAAACAAAAATCTAGCCAAACAGGCCCTTGACTGGAATACGCAAGGATCCCGTCGAGTAGAAAGACCTAGAGCAAGGTGGAGGAGAACCCTACTAGAAGAATAAGCCGCAACAGCTGGGAGATCCTGGTCGGAGCTGAGAGCTGTCGCGCAAAACAGAGTCCGCTGGAGGGCAACTGTTTCCGCCCTATGTCCCATGCGGGATTAAAGGAGCTCTTAAAGAAGAGAAAGAAGAAAGAAGAACCTAAAAAATCTAATAAATACATCACACAATTCTCATTTTCTTCTTAATTTTTTGTTGAGAGGAATACATAACATTAGAAATGTGTATTGTGTTCTTATGATTTTACCAGCACTGATTTGGTTCTGAAAAGGACTATGGCTGTGTCTCGTTATTTTCCAGAGTGGCGATTCCATTGATGATTCTAAATTCCCTGATTTTTCCCTGACGTATCTAAAAAATTCCCTGACCTAACAAAACAATTGTGATGAAACATAATATACTATAATATTAAATGTATATGTTCGAACAATTTATAATGGGTATTCAAAGAACGATATTTGAAAGCGAGATATTTAGAAATTCAAATTGAAGGGTTCAACTGACAAATTTTGCGATTACATTTTTTTGTTGGCAAAATTGGATTCGTCGCCGAATAACCTGTCCTTTACTCTTGTTGTTTTAATATAATATAAGAACGTCTCAAATACGCCCAAATGTATCTCTGATAAAATCTTTGAAGCTAAATTACTCGAAATTCAAATTTTTCGAGTTGAATCCTTTTAGGTTTAACCAATCTCTCCATCATGTCTTTTATTGCACCACTAATGGTTGAGTACAGGAAAGGGGCAAACGGTGCATCAGACTGAATTTCAGTCATGAATTGCTCAATTTCCTCAGCTAATGATTTAAAAAATGTAAGTTTAACTGGTAAAAGTGGATCCTTAACTGCGTTTAAAATAGTCTGGAAACTTTCATTCTTGGGCGACATTTGAAGATTCTTCTTCATTTCTTCAACGTACTTCAATATATGAGGCATCATATTCAATGCACGGCTAGCGACATCACTATTGTTAAGCCAACGCACGGAGAAGAATTTTTTAGGGCAGATATCCGAGCTAGTACATTCAGAATAAATTTGGCGCCTTGCCGGTACATTTTTAAAGATGTAGAGACTTCTGAAGAATGCGATGATGTTTGGCCCGTCCATAAATATTTCTAAGATTTTCTTTTAAGTCAACGATGAAGTACCCTCCGACAAAGCATTGATTAAATGCGAAGCTGTATTCCCTATTGAAATCGTATTGGATATTCTAATACATATCCGATCAATTTGATTCCGCTCATATCAATGATTCCGATCAGAATACATTGCTGATTGCGGAATTGCCTCCGCTCAATTTCTTAGCTCGATGTCGCTCTTTTACACATAAAACTGCCTTGGTAAAACCAGCGAGCAGTAATAACTCGTTGGTTGGTACTCATTATATGTAGCTTTCCTTTCATGTGGGTATGACAAAGATAAAAATATATGTATTGGTAAATTCAAAAACTCTTCATTGCCGCATCCCTGCAAAATTAAGTTACAGACTTCAAATTTAAGTTTGAAGGTGAATTCTGCAGTGATGAAGTTTTGAATTGACCTTAAATTCGTAGAACAAATGACCTACTGTTCAATTAACTTCCATAGATGGCAGCATATAATATTTACATATCGACGATGAAGTACTAATACCTCGAAACCCACAATTTATTATAAATGTGGGTTACGAGGTATTAGTACCTACTTCACCGTCGATATATTGCCATATTGTATTATTTTCGCGTAAAACTTTAAATTTAATCCTGAGAACATTAATGATTTTTGAATTAATTTTACAATAAACGAAATTCTCTGAATTTCACATTTTTTCCCTGACTTTTCCCTGACTTCCAGAATTTCCAGAATAATCGCCACCCTGTTTTCTAATGATTGTTTGTTTGTTGGTTACCTCTTAAAGTCCTATAGAAATCGGATTACCCGTTTTCGAGATTATAAACATACAGAAAAGCAATCAATAAAAGTTCTTAACAGCCCGAGCTGTGACCGTCAAAAAGTGGTGAACTTTTCTGAAAGGATGAAACCTGCAGGAATGATAGTATTTGCGAAGACTATCTGCATTTCGAAAATCGGAGTAGAAAATGTATACAAACATATTAGAGTGAAAACTTTCTTCATCAATACAATTGAAATCCCCAAAAAGCTCTATTTAAATAAAATATCCAGCGTCAGCTAAGTGCCAAATCGTGCCAAAAAGAAACGAATTGCCTATAGTACGGTGAGGATGGGCCTTTTCAAGAATGCAGGTTGCGTGCGCAATGACTTATTCAGCTACACACTCTCAATTGCTGAATAAGTCATTGCGCACGCAACCTGCATTCTTGAAAAGGCCCGATATATTTAGGTGAATAGATATTGAGATTGAGCTTTCTGAGGTGTACAATTAGAATGATGAAAAAAGTTTTAACTCACTTTAATTCAAGTTTTCGGTCTGATAGTGGGACCCAAAAGCCGCATGAAAGTGAAAAGGTAGCCGCAAATATGCCTTACCTTCGCAGCACTTTTACAGACTACTAGGAAAAATAAAAACTGGTTATCACATTTCATAAAATTTAGGGAACGGAAAATTCATATCGCCAGTATGTACATTAGGGTGACCGTAGTGATAAGGGAGAAATTTTTTAGCGAATTTTGCCAACGGGAACCCCACAAAATGATCAGCCTTTGCAGATTTTTAGATAGCCAAAGTTTTAGCACAATTGGAGCACGTTAAACCTTGCCGCTACTCGCACACAGTTGGCAAAATCTCCATTTTTTTGCTGAACGGCGCAGTTTCAGAGTCATATCTCCAGAACAGTCCATTATAAACCCACGGGTAATGTCTTAAATTAAAGGTAATACTGCCCTCATTTCCCGACTGTCTTTATATATAATTTATATATAAACACGCAATTTATATATACATCCATCTATTTACAGTGCTTTTATATAAGTATACATATAATTTAAGCAAAAAAATCTCCTTTTCCCACTCCAATAATAAGCACATTTTTACCTCCCAGAGCCCCAAAAACCATCGTACGAGGCTCCAAGACCCCTTAAAATCTTCGTAAAACTATCGACTATAATTATAAAATAATATAAAAATCCGCATTTTCCTGCATTGGGGTCCTGGGAGCAGATTCAAGTAACATCATTTTACAGGTGCACTTGTAAGATACACTAATAAAACCACATTTTTACCTCCCACGGCCCCAAAAGTAGTCGCAGGAGGCTCCACGACCCCTCAAAATCTTCGTAACAGTCCCTACTATCATTAAAAAATAATAAAAAAATCGCATTGGCCTCTAAGGGGGTCCTGGAGGTACCCAAAAGTTGCCCCCCCCCAAAACCTCGCCCATATGCACTACACCCATGTTGTAATTATGTAATTAGCTGAATAACATGTAATACTTCGTAGTTAATCCAAAAAAAATCATTACAACCCATCTGGGGGGCTAATTACATCAATTTGCAGGTGTTTTGTAATACGCACTAACAAAGCCTCCAAAAGCCCCAAAAATGGTCGTAGGAGGCTCCACGACCACTCAAAATTGTCGTAACAGTCCCTACTATCATTAAAAAATAATTTAAAAAATCCGCATTGGCCTCTAAGGGGGTCCTAGAGGTACCCAAAAGTTCCCCCCCCCAATGTACCAGATCACGTTTTTGGCGACAAAGGCTGTTATAGCTCTTTTTGACGACAAGTAACGATAAATATGTATAAATATAAATTATGTAGAACAAAATTACCTTTAATTTAAGACATTACCCGTGGGTGTAGAATGGACTGTTCTGGAGATATGACTCTGAAACTCCGCCGTTCAGCAAAAAATGGAGATTTTGCCAACTTTGAGCGAGTAGCGGCACGGTTTAACGTGCTCCAATCGTGCTAAAACTTTGGCTATCTAAAAATCTGCAAAGGCTGATCATTTTGTGCGGTTCCCGTTGATAAAATTCCGACATCGATTTCTTACGGTCACCCTAATGTACATAAGTATGCATATTAGTTGAAGTCAAATTTATGGACTCTTATAATTAAGTTGAAAAATTCTAGAAAAAATAATAGTTTTTCAATGCTTATATTATTAAATATACATTGAATATAAACCCACCCCCTCGAACACCCTTTTGTTAAAAATAATTGTTTCTAGCTGAAGGACCGAGATTTTGCAAAAATATCTTGCATTTTCGGATTCAGCAGATCTAAATCTATAGAAATCATCCGGAAGCGACCCCTTTATGAATAACGAACCCCCCTCAACCGCGGACACCGTACTCCGAGTCTGTCAAACTAAGCAAAAAGTGCTCGTTAAGAATCGCTTTTGACAGAGAAAGAACGCACTATATCTATCTGCATCGTGCGCACCCATCGTTAAAGAATAGAAAGAGCATTAACTCGTTCAGAAAAATTGAAAACATAAACTGCGACGCAATTTTCTTACGACCCTTTTCCTTTATGAATGGAATTCTGAATTGATGACCTGTTTAGGCGCATTTTTTCTCTAAAAAAGTTTGACGGCGCGAAGTCTGGACAGGGCGAGAAATCCCCCGGACGGCACAAATCCCCCGGCCAGGCGCTGTCTGTTGCACATTTTTGTATTGTAAATACATACAAAAAAAATTGTTTCATGGTTTTTTTCCCCCGTGAAAACTTTTGCAAGTTGAAAGTGAAAATGATATTAGAGGAATTATGACCAAAAATTTTATTTTTTAGGGTTTTTGAAATTCAGCCCCAATTGGTAAAATGTAACCCACTTGATATCTGTTATGATCGGTACTCCAGAAAAGAACTTTTGGCTACATGGCATTAGCGATTCATATAATAATTAATTCAATCTGAACTAGAGACACCGAATATTCGGCCACGCTCTGGGCCGAAGCCCCGAATTCGCAAACATTTCGAGCATAGAAAAATTATCACTGTAGATGTGATCTTAAGACTGCAATAATATTTCCGGTGTTAACACAATTGCGCGCAATTCCATAAACGATTTGTAGCCACTCGATTTCAATTTTTTGTTTTTTATTGCTTTTCTCAAGAAATTTGTCCTCCGGTCCGGAGCCCCTTTTATAATATTGTTGTTTTTGTTGTTGCTTTTCCGATGAAATTTGGATTCCTTTCATATAATTTTTAGTGATATGTGCGTTTTTTATGATTTGGTATTCGGCCGCATAATGTGGGTTAACCTACAAAGAAATTTTAGGGGTGGCGGTGACATTTAAAATACATGGGACAACATTTGCGCTGGCATAAACAGCAGACGGCGCGGAGAAATTACTATGGGGACTTCTGCCGCAGGCCGCCGCCGTCACCGTCGCCTGGCAAGTCGTTTGTTCATTTATTCGGCCGAATATCGAACATTAAAAGAGTGGCCGAAAAGCAGCCAAATATTTCTGCCATCTTTATAAACCATACCAAATTGATAATAAATTATCTTAGAAAAATAATTTATCATCTACTAAGTAATTATAGTTCAAAAATTAGGTCATTACTAACAAAACAAAATTAATTCAACAATATTCTTAAAGACATAATTCTCAAAAGAGTGGCTTTCGTCGATACTGGATGATAGGGTGTTTATTATTTTTAGATACATATCGAGGGTTTCCTGCCAGAAGGGCGTATCAACCAAAACATGGATTTAGAGGATTCAATAAAAACATTTCAAAAATCGGTGCATTTTTTTTCATATTGCTTATCATCGAAAATAAATGTTTTTAGGCGTATGTTTTGGATACTTTTATTCACTTGATGAGTTTTGTCAAAACAAACCGTAAAAAATTTAATAATGTTTATACCCCCAAAATCGCGATTTTGTGGATACGCCCTTCTGGCAGGAAACCCTCGATATATTATTTTACATAACATTGCATCACTTTTATTTAAATCTTTCCGCCAAATATTTCACGTCACATTACTTCATTCGAGTATTAGTTGATTCAATTACTGCTTTTAGTTAAATTAATTTTTTATATCTAGTTAGCATTGAGGTGGTGGAGCAGTGGCCACTTCCGGATTTGGAATTTTTTATGTTATTTCTTAACACCACCCTTACCAAGTACACAAAAACCCAGCGGGGCATAAACGTTTAACTATAGTTTCAAAAATAATATTTTCTTGGGGTTGAGTTAAGGGGTGCCTTGTTATGGGCTTGAGATTTTTGGTGTATTTTTTAACACCACTCTTCTTAACGAAGAACCATATTGTGCAGCGGGGTCTTCTACCGCCTTTAACTATATTTCCAAAGCACCATTTGTTTTAGTTCCCAATACCACCCTTAAGAGGTGTGCGAAAATGCAGCGGGGTCTAAAGCCTCTAACCATAGTTTTTAAAATAATCACCTCTAGGGGTGGCTTCAGGGTGGCATAAGGGTGGCGACCGACGATGATATAGACTTGGGATTTTTTCTGGAATCTATTAACATCCCTCTTAACGCGTGGTAAAAATTTCAGCGGGGTCTAAAGCCTCTAACTATAGTTTTTAAAATAATCACCTCTAGGGGTGGCTTCAGGGTGCCATAAGGGTGGCGACCGACGATGTTATGGACTTGAGATTTCTTCAGGAATCTACTAACATCCCTCTTAACGCGTGGTAAAAATTTCAGCGGGGTCTAAAGCCTCTAACTATAGTTTTTAAAATAATCACCTCTAGGGGTGGCTTCAGGGTGCCATAAGGGTGGCGACCGACGATGTTATGGACTTGAGATTTCTTCAGGAATCTACTAACATCCCTCTTAACGCGTGGTAAAAATTTCAGCGGGGTCTAAAGCCTCTAACTATAGTTTTTAAAATAATCACCCCTAGGGGTGGCTTCAGGGTGGCTTCAGGGTGGCATAAGGGTGGCGACCGACGATGTTATGGACTTGAGATTTCTTCAGGAATCTACTAACATCCCTCTTAACGCGTGGTAAAAATTTCAGCGGGGTCTAAAGCCTCTAACTATAGTTTTTAAAATAATCACCCCTAGGGGTGGCTTCAGGGTGGCTTCAGGGTGGCATAAGGATGGCGACCGGCGATGTTATGGACTTGAGATTTCTTCAGGAATCTACTAACATCCCTCTTAACGCGTGGTAAAAATTTCAGCGGGGTCTAAAGCCTCTAACTGTAGTTTTTAAAATAATCACCCCTAGGGGTGGATTCAGGGTGGCATAAGGATGGCGACCGACGATGTTATGGACTTGAGATTTCTTCAGGAATCTACTAACATCCCTCTTAACGCGTGGTAAAAATTTCAGCGGGGTCTAAAGCCTCTAACTATAGTTTTTAAAATAATCACCCCTAGGGGTGGCTTCAGGGTGGCATAAGGGTGGCGACAGACGATGTTATGGACTTGAGATTTCTTCAGGAATCTACTAACATCCCTCTTAACGCGTGGTAAAAATTTCAGCGGGGTCTAAAGCCTCTAACCATAGTTTTTAAAATAATCACCCCTAGGGGTGGCTTCAGGGTGGCATAAGGGTGGCTTCCGGCGATGATATAGACTTGGGATTTTTTTTTTGGAATCTATTAACATCCCTCTTAACGCGTGGTAAAAATTTCAGCGGGGTCTAAAGCCTCTACTATAGTTTTTAAAATAATCACCTCTAGGGGTGGGTTCAGGGTGGCTTCAGGGTGGCATAAGGGTGGCGACCGACGATGTTATGGACTTGAGATTTCTTCAGGAATCTACTAACATCCCTCTTAACGCGTGGTAAAAATTTCAGCGGGGTCTAAGGCCTCTAACCATAGTTTTTAAAATAATCACCCCTAGGGGTGGCTTCAGGGTGGCATAAGGGTGGCTTCCGACGATGATATAGACTTGGGATTTTTTCTGGAATCTATTAACATCCCTCTTAACGCGTGGTAAAAATTTCAGCGGGGTCTAAAGCCTCTAACTATAGTTTTTAAAATAATCACCTCTAGGGGTGGCTTCAGGGTGGCTTCAGGGTGGCATAAGGGTGGCGACCGACGATGTTATGGACTTGAGATTTCTTCAGGAATCTACTAACATCCCTCTTAACGCGTGGTAAAAATTTCAGCGGGGTCTAAAGCCTCTAACTATAGTTTTTAAAACAATCACCTCTAGGGGTGGCTTCAGGGTGGCATAAGGGTGGCGACCGACGATGTTATGGACTTGAGATTTCTTCAGGAATCTACTAACATCCCTCTTAACGCGTGGTAAAAATTTCAGCGGGGTCCAAAGCCTCTAAATATTTTTTTCAAAAATAATCATTTTTAGGGGGTGAGTTAGGGGTAGGTTTATAATTCGGGGTTAATAATTTAGGTATGATATTTTTCGAGACCCCCACTGTCTGTCTGGTATCAAAAAACAATTATTTACTTGTTTTTTAAGGCCCGATAGTCATTTTCAAAATTTAATTTTTTTTTCTAAAATCGTTCGATCGAACGTTCGGAACTTCAGGCTCATAACTCCACCGGTTTTTCAAGAGGAGGCGGAGTACTTATGTAACGGTCAGTTTTGCTCAAAAATCTCTAAATAATTACTTGACTAAAAATCACTGTCGAGAATGAAATTCAGAAGTTGTTCGAAACCAAAAAGTAGGCGGGGAAAATAAAACAAAAATAGGAAAAAAAATTGAGTAGTCAGTCTGGGAAGGAAAAAGTTTTTGGTCGGCTCCGGCAGTCTGTCAGGGATAGGAGAAAAAAAAACATCAACCCGGAGAGCCTGTAGTTTCGTGCATAAATATAAAAATAAATATATATAAAAATAAATATACCAAGTTGGTTGTCCACATCGGTAAAGGTTAACTCCAGTTTAGTCCGATTGGTCCAGATAAACTTCCGGAGAAGCTGACGTTAGAAGAGGAAATCAGCCTCATCGTAATTCTTCATCTTTTGCATCTGGATGACGACTTTTCCAATTGGCTGAAGGAAGTGCATCTGGAGGAAGACAGTAATATTGGGTTCTAACCAATTACATCTGTGCGAGGTCACCGTTCCCTGGAAGGAACAACTCATATTTGGAAGGACCGATACCCCACACGAAAGTAGGTACATTTTTAATAACTGTGTTAGCTACGTGGTTAGCTTAAGGTGTGAATGGCAACCAGCCGAAGGCGAACTCCTCGAACTAGTACAACTAGCGGATCCTGAAGGACCGGTAGTAAAGCCAGCCGCTCCTGGGGACACCCTCAAGAAGTACAGGCGACTGCCAATCAGCATTGGTAAATGGGTTGCACCACAGCAATACAGCTTTATTTTATTTGTGTTCTTGCATTAAGACAATGACAGATTGAAATTTTCTTGATTATACTTTAATTTAATTTTTTTATGAAAAAGACGTATGCGATATGAATTGATTTGAAAAATGAGCATAAGAAAAACAAATTAAAAACAAACATACACACACCAAAGAAACGAAAGCTATTGTTCATGCTTTAATTCATTAATTTAATTTATTAATATGCAATAATTTTAAGGGCAGTTATTATTAATTTTTAATCTTGTTTATAAATGGTTGTAAATTTGGCGGCTCCTTGTTAGAGCCATATTTTGGCATTCTTGTGTTGGATATTCTTGGAGTTGGTTCCGATAGTTTGGTGTTCCGTTAAGTTACACGGACCTTTGTAGCATCGTTTGTACAAAGCGAGGAGTATCGGCCAGTACTGCGCGCTTTATTGTTGTCCTTCAAACATATGTACCTAAAATAACGTAACACTTATGTTTTGAATTTGGTCAGTTAATTGTTGGTATTTGACACGGGCAGCTAATCATTGTCGTGGTTGTTAAGTTTTCAATGTAATGTTTGTGTTGATGTTTACAGATTTATTAAAGGATTGTAAATACTAGAATGTCCAGGTGGTAATTTTTTTTTGGTGGAATGGTTGAGGGGGGGGGGGGTCATTCCTTTTCAGGGCATGACGAGGCACAGGCGATGACCGTGGAAGGATGGAGGCGGAATTCAAGGTTGCACAGGCACAGGTAAGTGGTGAACCAACCGCGGTAAGCCCGGCCACACACCCCACGACCCCTCCGGCGAGCTAGATAACTCCGTGTGACCGGCGTAGGAGTTCCGGAAGTTAGTTTCCTTTCTTATGTATGGTATTGGCTCCTTGGTCATGCTTTTCCGGGCTTATGGCTAAGGGGGTAATACCTCGCATAAGTGGCGCCCACTATTTTATCGCGCCATTATGCTATTACACTTATAGCTGTCAAGGACTACTTAAATTGTGAACTATTAACAACCAATCACGCACAATTTTTCGAACATGTTTTTGTTCAAATCAAATTAGGCAAGAAAAACATACTCATCGGCACTTTCTATAACCCCCCCTTTCTGACGAATCTAAGTATGATGATTTACTTCATATTTTAGATGAAGTTAACGACTCACTCTGCAGTGACGATGACATATTTGTTTTTGGCGATTTTAACCGTCCCAATCTTTTATTTATCCCTGACGAGGAAGGTAACACCATGACGTAACACCTGACCCATCTCTTTGTTTTACCCCAAGCGAAAAAGTGCCAAACGCGCCTAAAGAAGTTAACACTTCAAAAAATTGAAAGAGTGTTCCCATGCCTTCATCTTCATATATAGAACAAGTGTGAAGAAGTGTTTGGGTCTTTTTCCGTTGGCCTTCACTGCTATAAACAACGAAGGGCTGATGGGGGCGCAATATGGCATACTGTACCGGGCGAAAAAAATCAAGCGCCGGTCAAGTCATTTTGTGTGGACGTTTTGCATAGTCAAGCAATATCTCATCCCTAGCATCAATTCTCAATCATAACAAACTTGTTCTTTCTAAATTTATGACTGTCACGCAGATCAGTTCAAGCTAGAGTTACCTGCTCGTCATTTCACTCAAATGATCGAACCGTGTCGACAACACAAAAGGGGCGCAATTTGTCCGCCTTTAAAAATAGTTTTATTTGTCACAATCACAATGTTTTGTCATTGCTTAGGGAATGCTTCATATTAGACTACACTCTTGAGAGTTCGCCTTGGTCGGTCAGTAATTACCAAGAACACTCAAGATGAATAATTTATTCAGCTTTGCAACAATTTCGTTAACAAAGTATTCCAAACTGAAAAATAAACGAGACCTTGAACAACAGCTCGTGCATGATTTATCCCACAGTATACTCATCTTCACACTCCTTCCCAATTTGACCCAGTCCTTCAGGGCATGACCGACTGGAGCAACAACTTCAGGACTTCATCACAACTCATTTAGCCAAAATGGATGAATAATGCATGGAATTTTCATTCAATTTTTCCAAATTACATCATTATTAAAAAAAATCAGTCTTGCAGGGCCAAAGATAGGAAAATATGCGTTCTTTTTGGGAAGCCAATCTGCCGTTCTTATGCTAAACGCCATAATTCACAATTTATCCGTGCTATCTTTCTCGCTCGCTTTGTTCATGTTACATCTCACGTTTTACATTAAGGATTTCTCGGCGAAAAATTAAATTCCAAAGGGAGCAGAAAGGTTACAAAGGTGAATAGTAAAATAAAGATATTCTAAACGGCATATTCTAAGCTAGACAACATCAAGAAAATTTGCCTGCAATCTTCTTACAAAATCATATTTACATGAAAATGAATTTGTTCATTTCCCCCGAGTGTTTTTTCCGCCCCCATACAGAGTTCATTCTTTCACTTCAAACGGTGGGGTCGGGGGCGGTAATGTGAACGAAAGTGTGCTCTCTCTCTGGGTGGGGGGAATGGCTTCTCTATGCGAGGATACTCCTGAAGATTCCTGAGAGAAACTTTCTGTTTGCTTTTGCCTCACAGCTTCTAGCTTGGGCCACATTCTTACAAGAATCCTTTTCAAATTCAAAAAGGACGAAGCGAAAAAACCGTGAGAGGATGGTGCTAAAACCACTATTTTCAGATTAAGGGAAACAAGACTTTCAACCTTAAGGGTCTCGAGGCGAAACTTCTTTCAGTGTACATATATATATATGTATAGGGGTAGTTTCGAATCAAGCAGAGGTGAACTTTCTGGGGTCCTTTGATGCGCACGATAGTCGGAAAAGCCGTGGTCCTGCGGATAACTTATTCTGACATTTTCACAGAATTTATGCAAATTAAAGCTTCTCGGGGCGGAGAACGTGTTTATTTTCACAATGTTGCTGGGGCTCCAATCTTTCGGTGGCTCCGACTACCCCAAACCCTGATTGAATTAGCGGTTGACAAGCTCCGAACAACTGCTCTGATTCAAATGTGATAACAGAATTAACATGTCTGGGACGATGCAGACTTAGTTTATTGTAAGCCATTCTGGTGGTAACCTGGCGCTTCATGCGGACTCACTTGGTGCAGGATGTCGGTCAGGCTCGGTACCCTAGAGGAAGTGACATTTTTCAGGGTACAACCGGGTACAACAGGATCCGCCCTGACACTGCTCCAGCATGAATCTTTGGCTCTAGGAACAATGTAAAACGGCGCTTCACATATGTCACCAGAATGATTGATGAGGTTGTGTCATGTTGGATCTGTCTCTGGTAAATCCTCATATTTCGAGATAAATGTTTAAAGATTAAAGACGAATGAATCTTACCGGAATTTATGGGTTTGAGTTTAATATTTTGCGGTTGACGCAGCCAGGATTCTTTCTGGGCACGAGTATTGGCGGTAACAAATGATATTGGTATTAATTTACGTCCTTGCGAGATTGATTCAGATTAAATTACCGCGGATATTATATTACAGACATTGCAAGACTAATATACTTTAAATGTAAATAGGCAAGTTTTGGATTTATCTGTTAGTTAGTCCTAAGCCTCCTAAAGATAAAATGAAGTGGAATTGATGAAATGGTCAGCATCCTGGAGTGCGGCATACGGCGTGTTCCTGATAACCATCTAACGACGGTTGAACGAGTATGAGACGCTATATTTTCGCCTACCCGCGAACCGATAGCAACCGGTTGTGATATTAACTAGCTATGAAACCTACGACACAGCTTCGGATAGGACCGATTTCATAGAGATGACCTGGCAAAAGTGCCTGTCAATTATTTGAGCTTATTTTTTGGAATATAACAGCACTAGACTGGACCTAGCGACCATTTTGGACATGAGATGGACTGGACAGGGAATATTAGAAAAAAATAGCACATAACATCCTTTATAGCTGCAAAGAAAGGCCTAATATGTGATTAGTACAGAATTCGTCGTATGGAAAGAAATAAAGCACCTCGCCATAGGGTTCATTGAAAGCAGATACTTCTTAAATTATTCAGTTACAATACAAATATAGGCCCCTATTGCGAGTGTCGATATCTAATCGACAAGCGACATTTATCGATCATCGACTGTCGAATTTTTAGTTCGGTATGGCGAATGTCGATTATAATCGAAAATTGTCGATTTGCCAATCGACTTTTATCGATTGTTTATTTGTAAACGACAAGCAGGCAAACAGATTGAAAAATAACAAATGTAAATTATTTATCATTGAAATTTATTTATAATAATTTTAAATTAACAAATTTTTATGTAGGACAAAAGTAGTAAGTAATAAAACACAACTAGAAAGGCTAGTGAGCTTAATGGAAGAAAATCGTCATGTTGCTAAAGGTGTTTGCGGAAAAACAGAAGCCCGAAAAAAATGGGAGGAATTCAAGGAAGAATTAAATAGCTTAGGACCACCAATCCGCACATGGAGAAGTGGCTGAAGGTGTGGACAGATTTGAGGGGAGTATATCGCAACTGGTGGTGGTCCAAATAGACTGCATACATTTAATCATTTAGAGGAATCTGTAATAAGGCTCTTGGAACTAGATACTTGCGTGAACCCCCCTGGACGTGAATTTGGTATGCAACTTGAAGTAACCTTTCCGCAACAAGATGACAATGGTAATTGTAGTGACGCCTCAGCTATTTTTATTGGAGTTGAAAATGAGAAAGAAAACGTAAAAAAGAACACCAGTAATTTTCGAAATAAAAACGCATCAAATAATTCTAAAAACAAAGGAACAAATATTAAAGAAAATGACCAAAGAATGTCTTTATTAGAAATGCAAACTCGTGCACAAGAAAATTTTTATGATGACATGAGGAAAATCATGTTAGAAACTAAAAATAGTATAAAGAATACCGAAGACTACACAAGAAGAATTTATTACCTGAAAAAAGATAAGAAAAAGGAGCTACTAGATTTAAAAAAAGAGAAGTTAGCCGTTTACAAAGAGGAGATTAATAAGAAACAGAGTGATAGGGTTACAAAACTTAAAATTAAAATGCAAATTTTAGAATTGCAAAAAGAAAAGAACACGATTCTCAATATGAATTAACCACCAGAGTCTTTTTTAAAATATTAATTTTGAACAAGAAATTATTATTATTTCACTATTTTCATTGTAATACTATTGCTTTTTTGTTGAAGAAAATATATTATAAATTATAAATATTCTAATATACTATTCCTAATATTTCGGGCTTCATTGTTGATCTGATGTCCATCTTGAACACGGCCCTCTTCATTTCTGCCAGCTTCGGTGCCCAATTCTAAATCAGGCTCTTCCTCGGGAGCCAAAACATTATAAGAAATGCAAATATTATGCAAGGCTGTACAAACATTGACTGTCTGTGTAGCCTTCTTAGGATTGTAATGCAACTCACGCGCTCACAATAAACATTTAAAACGGTTTTTTAATGTGCCTATCGTGCGTTCAACAATATTTCTGGTCCCTGCATGCCTCTCATTGTATGTACTTTCTAAAGATCCTGATACTGGTTCACGAAACGGAGTCATCAAGTAGGGTTTTAGCGCGTACCCTGCATCACGTAAAAAATGAGGTAGAAATATTTACTTCATAGTATAATAATGCACCTAAGAGCCACGTATTTCGTTCCCCCCGTAAGTATAAATCTTTCAACGATACTTTTAGCAAAGACATGTTAAATACCATTGAGTCGTGAGCTGAGCCAGGATATTTTGCATTTATGTAACGGATTCTCATCATATCATCACAAACCTATGATACCAGATACATTATATGAATATGCATACTATACTGATATATACATATACTTACTACCATTGCATTTATCCTAAAAAACCTTTTTCTGTTATAATACAAATGCTGCATTTCCTTCTTCGGAGCCACGATCCCTGGGATCCCACTTTTTTCAAAAAAATACATTTTCGCTCTTCTCTTGTCAACTTCAGAGTATTCAAACTTTATCCATTTCGGACAAATAGCATCTTCCAGGACTTGCAGAGCTTCCTTTAACACAAGAGAAGCAGTAGACTGCGCAAGTCCTAGATTGCATTCATTGCCTACACAAATTTGATACGAACCATGGGCGCAGAATCTTAGTAACGTTGCCAGTTTAAGTATATTGGGAACTGAAGAAATCCTTACTATAGGCTTCAATTTTTCATCTATTTCATTTAAGAGTTAAGTAAATGCTACCTTAGATAATTGGAAGTTTTTGACGAAACTGCAAGAATAATTAAAATAACTACGAATCAACATTGGGAGCTCTTACATAATATCTTCCAATTCTAAAGGATTCGAAGAATCTCTTAATTTTTTCCTATATCTAATTAGACTCCTACTATCTTCATCACTGCTGTCTTCATCAAAATGCAATTCGATTAAGCTCATCTTCCTTTTGCTTTTTATTTATCCTTTTTTCAACTAAATATACTTTTATTATACTTTTTTATCTTTTTATATGTATTTTTATATTATTGTCCCGTTATTTTTATTTAATAAAATATGACAGAAATTTCAGAAATAAAAAAAAATATTTGTCGATTGAGTTACACATTACCAAAAAAGAAAATAATGGCTAGATATTAGAGGGCGACCGGCAAACAAAGACCTTAGGAGGTGGTGTCACCTGATTTGCCACTTCTATCAAAACCCAAGAAGATTCGCGACAGATGAACCCTTAGCTGGTCTGTTAGCAAATCCAATCCGACTAGACTGGTTTGATGAAGAATGCACCAAAAAAAATCCCTACTGTTTTTCGGGACTATAAAATTATTAATCTGCGGCAACCTTGAAAAAGTACTTTAAAATGACCCCACCCCTTAGCTAAGCTTAACAAAAACACTAACCTAAATGTTGAGGAGACTCTAAAGGAAGTTTGATAGAGAGTCAAATTTCAAGCTTACTAAAAAAAACGCTCAAAAACAAATCACATGCAGAGAATATCAAAGTTTCCCAAATGAAAATGTCCCCTATAAGCTTTCAGTCTAGCGTAGGGACGAACCTTATAAATTATTGCCTCGATTCCCAGATCCGGCGGAGCGGAAGTGAGTGCGGATTTGACACTTTGCGATTCTCAAATCCGCAACCGCGAATCTCTCTTTGACATTTTCCGCGCTTTAAAAGTGTGATCCGCAACAAATTTTCTGCGGATTTGAAACCACAATTGCGCCTAAGATAATCCGACATCGAGAATTTCATTAGCGTGTGAGTCTTCACTCCGAATTTTTGAATTTTGAAACCGCAACTGCGGATTTGAGAATCGCAAAGTGTAAAATCCGCACTCACTTCCGCGCCGTCGGATCTGGGAATCGAGGCCTATAATTTTCCCTACAAAAAAGCTTTCAAGCAAACTCCCAGCTCGATCCTCCCTAAACCAGGACACAACCTCAAAAATTCAGGACGTTTTCAATAATTTTGCCTATAACCTCTTATAACATTAGCTTCGGTTTGGATATGGAGAGATGTTATTGCCTTGGCAGTTACTCTCTCAATCTGGGTTTTCCGAGAGTTTTCGATCCAGGATTATACATAAATGAAATGAGAAAAAAAAATTTACCATCTTCTTCCTGTTTGAAGGGTCTACAATCGGGATCCGGTCTTGGCTTCTCGAAAATGTACTTGCCCGATTCTGGGCCCATATCATCCAGCTTTGCATCTCTAAGCTCTGATCGCCCTGGATTACGCTATCCTTCCAGTGAAGGCTGGGTCTCCCCCGATGTAGCAGGTCATAAACCTTACCCCAGAGAACTTTCCGAGAGCAGGCCATAAACCTTACTCCAGAGAACTTTTCGAGAAGGTTCCTCTTCGTTCATATGAG
The DNA here is from genome assembly GCA_949987705.1 of Thereva unica. Taxonomy (NCBI): domain Eukaryota; kingdom Metazoa; phylum Arthropoda; class Insecta; order Diptera; family Therevidae; genus Thereva; species Thereva unica. The sequence continues at coordinate 43,673,095 of OX465281.1, read as the reverse complement.
TTGGATGCCCTGCTCACCGGACTCTACCGAGCTTTATTTTCTTGACAACATCTATGTCGCGAGAGAGCTCGTATATCTCGTCATTATAGAGACTCCGGGATCGTTCTTCCTTACATAAGGGGCCAACAATTATCCGGAGGATTTTCCTCTCGAATACGCCTAACAAGTTAGGGTGATTTTTGCTAAGCACCCATGGTAAGACCATCGTCTTATAAAATAGAAGTTTGGAGGTTTTTGGTTAGATGCTGGATTTAAAGAGCCTTGACACACCATAGTAGATTTTGTTGGCTTTTAGCTGCCATGAGGGTATTTCTGGTTTCATATTGTCGTCTGATACCATGGTACTTAACTGATTTTATTACTTTAAACTCGTGTTCTTGCAGACGTGGCCACCCCATGCTTTGTCTTGCTATGATTGATGTGCAGTCCCAGTTTTCTTGCCGCCTATTCAGTCTGGAATAAACCTTCCGGTACAGATCCTTATGCTCTTCCAATGATGTCACCGTTGTTTGCATAATCCAGTCCAATCGGGTGAACTTGTGGATGATTAAGCCTTTTTCTGTCACATTCAAGTCTCGGATCACTTTTTGCAACGCCAAGTTTAAAAGGAGGTAGGCCACACCATCCCCTTGTCAGAGTCCGTTATAGATTATGATTAGTCTGGACAGTGAAACTGGAACCTTGTCTCATTTGTCATGTTCAACCTATATAATAGTTGTAGCTTCTAATGGCTAATTCGAATTCTCTAGTGATTTTATAGATTTCGGCAGTGTCTATGAAGAGCTGTTAAGTTTTGAAACTCAAGGCATTTTTTTCCTCCTGCTGCCTAACTACTATCTAATAATAGAGTTACCCTTCCGATTCGATTCTACCAACATAGGAGTAGTAGTAAGGAGACCATACCTGGGAGGCGTATTCAAGCAAAGGCCTAGCCAAGGATACGTACAAGTACTTAGTTATGAGAGGGTTGTTGAATTTGTACGGTACAATGGCGCGTAGGTGCTGTAAAAGCCCTGAAAAACCTGACTCTAGGAGCATGCACGTACATGAAAAATTTCGAAGAAATTCACCCTCCCTAATCCACCGAAATAATCGTTTGAGGGTGTTATACCGGCCACACGATGAATGCTAGCTCGCCGGATGGGGTCGTGGGGTGTGTGGCCGGGCCGATAGCTTTCTGGTTCACCACTTACTTAAATGTCGATGCGAAGCCTTTTTTTCGCCACTCCATGTTTATCCTCTGTTCACCTGGAACGACATCATTGATTCGCGGACCTGAAAAAAAAGTTCAAAAAAACCAACGAAGAAGGAGAGAACGCCAGAGCGAAAACCCCGAAACAAATTCCTTAAAACCGAGACTCCGTTTTGTAATTGTCCAATAAAAACGGTCGTTACTCTATCGCGTCATATTAAGTAATAGTACAGTTCCTGCCGTGTTAAGATATTGCACTTGAAAATCGAATACAGGGAAAAAACCTTTTTCCTCAATGGTACTGTGTGCAAATTTTCTTCTTCGCAATTCCCTCTTCCTAGTAGGTAGGGTTATGGTGAACTTTAATAACAGCCGATCTTTATCCAACAATATCGACAAAAAAAATTGTAGGGACATCGTCCTACTACTTCCGGCCTTACTTAGCTAAGGAGATATGTTTCTAAAAACATAATCGACTGAGGCTAAGTCATGAAAAAAAAATAAAAATTTTTAACCAGTTTTCAAATAAAAAAAATAGAGAGCGTGTATCAAAATTTTGTCTAATTAACCAAATCGTGTCTAATAACTAAATAATCAATAGTGAAGTCATTAATAGAACATTAATAAGTTAAGCTTTTGTTAAACAGTATAATATTAAAAGAACTGTAAAGTGTATGAGATATGTGCAGATGTGAATTAAATAAAATTTTGAAGAAGAAAACAATATTTATGAAAATTACCACAAGACCCCAAAAAAATTATTGAATTCTTCTACTTACTTTTTTCCTAATTGAACTAATTTTGACTATGCACCTCAGACGATATTTTGCTCCTGTGTTGTATAAAAAAACTCATTTGATTAGACGGGGAGCTGGACATCTCATTGCAACTGGCAGTAGGTCGGCTTCACTCTAGCCTTTTGGAAAGCACTGCACACGTTCGAGTATTCCTTGTATGCTCTTTTTGCAATCAACACACTCTCGAGAAATTTTTGTTTAATTAATTCGCGAAAATACAACCGGATCAAATTTGACCTTTTCGATATACCCTCATCTCGTTTCAACACTCAAACACAATTCCTTCTAGCGTCATAGAATGAAACAGAATGATACGAACTTTTTCTAATTTTTCTTCAGCCAAATCCGAACGTTTTTTTCGTTGAATTTTATCTGAAGCTTTGTCTAATGCACCCCAAAAAACGACGAACTAAACTATTTTCACACTGATAAAAGTTCACGAATTTCTGCGTCGCGTCGTCCGAGTTTAATTTTCGCAACTGCGGCCCACGTAAATTCTGGTCAGTTTTGACGGTCTTGATTCACCATCTTTAAATTTTCAATTCTGAGAGATCCAAACTTGTTTTCCTGTTCGACCGATTCGCGGTCTCGCTTTGGCGACTGTTGTAAGGAAATTTCAACGGAGACGAGACGGTGATGTTTTCTTCTATGGTCTCTTCTGTGATTTTCTGGGATTTTCTCTCGTGCAAAATTACTAACTCACACACGAAAACTAAATTAAACAATTTTTTCCAGGATTGATTTTTAGTTAATTGGAGAAATTGTCTCAGGTTTCATGACGACTAAAATTTGACGTTTGCCAGGAGCTTATGACTGCTGCACACCATCAAGACTTTTTCTGTGCCTACTTGACTTCCCGATTTGAATTTCGCCAAAGTGATTTCAGTCAAATTTGAGAAATTTCCGCGACCGTTACTAATTCCTCCAACCATCTTTTTGTAAATCCCAGGACTGAATTGCCCTTGGCGGAGATAATTATTGATGTGGGTAGAGAAACCCAACTTACTTTCTAACCTAACCCCTAGATCGATTACAGAGTTTAGCGCGGGAGACCTTGTTGTCGGAAAAAACCATTAAATATATCAGTGTAACTGAACAACAATTTTTGCTCGCCCTTGAGTGCTACTAGTGGTATTCACGCTTTGTTGTATTCAGCCTTGTATCGTTGTATTAAGTGTAATTGGCTACACTATTGTAAAAAAATACAAGACTTTTTCATATAAAAATATTTACAAGAGTGTTGTAATTTTACTACACTAAAAAGTGTTGTATTACGTATTGTATCATTGTATTAATATATTTGACATGTGTTTAAAATGGAGCGGGAGTTGGTAAATTGAAAAAAATCATTTATTTAAATCTATTTACATATATGTTATCAGAAACTTTAGAATAATTCAATGGAAGAAAAGAAAAGAAGAAGGAAAAGAAATTCCAACAAAAAGTGGACAGAGAAGGAAGTAGACAATTTGTTGAAATTTATTATGGAGAACATAGACTTTGAGGTTGCAAGATGTGCAGTCCAAAGAGAATTGGCGCAATCCTTCCCAGTCAAGCAAGGCTTAAAATAGGGCGATGGGCTGGCACCCGTGCTATTTAATCTCTGCCTAGAAGGAGTAATTCGCAAGGTTAACATTGATGCGAACGCAGCCCTGCTTAACAAATCCAAACAGTTGGCAGGATATGCCGATGATATAAACTACCATTCACAGAATTAGAAGATGGAGCAAAAGATATAGGGCTGCAAATAAACGCAGAGAAGAGTAAGATTCTAATTCAGTCAAGGGTGGAAAGAAGAAGAAGAAACCACAATACCACCTGGGGGGAATATAACTTTGAACGGGTGAACCAATTTAACTACCTGGGGTCTACAGTCAGCGAAGAAAACGATGAAACGTTATACGTACAAAGAAGAATAAACGCCGCGAACAGAACATACTTCTAACTACTGCCAGTAATGAAATCCAGAGACATCCACAGAAAAACCTAATCTACAAAACCATCATACGTACAGTAGCTACATATGGATGTGAAGCATGGAGTATCTCCCAGAAATCCGCAGACACGTTGGATATATTTGAGAGGAAAGTTCTCCGAAGGATATACGGCCCAATCAATGAAGACAATACATGGAGAATACGCTACAATCACGAATTGTACGACTTATACAAAGAATGTAAACTTTCGACCCATGCCAAACAACTACGTTTACGTTGGGCCGGCCATGTCCAAAGAATGGATGACTCAAGGATACCAAAAAAAGCCCTGTATCTACTAGCAGATGGTAAAAGACCAGTTGGCAAACCACGGTTAAGGTGGAAAGATAATGTTAAAGCCGATACAGCAAAACTGCTCAACACAAGAAACTGGAGACAAGCTGCGGAGCAGAGAGACGTCTGGAGGAAGAACCTGATGGAGGCCAAAGCTCGAATTGGGCTGTAGAGCCATCGAAGAAGAAGAAGATTTTGAGGTTAGGTTCACCAAACATATTTTTCCCTATATTTAATAGAACATTTATTGAATTGCCAGACACCGACCGCTCAAGTGTACCTACTATAAAAGATTAATCAACCAAACCGGACTTCAGACAAGGTGGGATTTGGTGTGGTGGAAAGTGCGGAATCTTAGGACGTCTTACAGAAAGGCAAGAGATATTAGACCAATTCCACCGGAGCAGGTCTTTTGGAGTCTGACAGGACATCCAGTATTAAAGGATAAGGATTAACACTTACTGCAATAATTCCCTCAGGTTTCTGTAATAAATTTCAGAAAAAATTAATAAATTTTGTCCATATTATGGACGATTGGACAACATATTTGGAACGAAGTCCGACCTCAATAATGGACTCAATTTTGGCCGAAGATGAGTTACTACCAGTAGAATATTTGGACGCCGATGATCGTTCATTAAGCTTAGATTTTGATATCAACGACTCTATAACCAACTCCGCAACTTCGACGCCTACTCCTAGTGTTCAACAACAAGTAAATGTTATTTCTCATTCTCCGACTCCGAGAAAGAGAAATATACGAAGGACTTGGACCTTAATGAAAGGAGATTTGAGTTTGAAAACCAACAGGCCTTACAGAACTTTTGGAGACTGAAAAACTAGAAATTAAAAAAATGGAAATTCAAAACGAACACGAAGTAAAAAAAATTGGAAATAGAAAAAAATGATAGGCTTAGAATGTACGACCTAGAACTAAAATATAAGTAATAAACGGATTTCTGGCAATGTGTTGATTTTTTATTACATATTAAATTACATAATGCAATTCTTTTATTTTCAGCAAGTCTTTCGAGTAAAACTGGAGCGGTAATATCAATTTCTTCCTCCTTTTCCTCTTGTCGACATGAAGATTCCCCTAATAAATGATCAGGCAGTAGCATGCATGATATGTAAGAAGCAACACACGTAAAACCAATCGCAGCAAAACTTATGGCTTTGTATAATATGTACATATACGCATTTTAAGTTCCTTTAACCCTAGATATATCGACAATTTGACTTACCTATATATTTACCGACACCAGTCAAAATGACTGGTCTTAGAAAATTTTTTTTGGTTTGGTAGAAGGGCCGATTATAATCAAAACCTTTTTGATTTTGAATAAAAAAATAAATCAGACCGCCTACTATTATTCAATTAAGTATCGTTACAAATATCATTGCATCGTTTTAAAACAAAAAAATGGGGTTAACTAGGAATTTGAAAATGAAACTACAAAACCAGTCATTTTGACTGGTGTGGTAAATCTAGTCCCAGCAGGAAATGCAGTCATTACCGAAGTAGATATGTAATAATTCATTACAGTAAGCTCGGACGGATACTTTTAGCATTACAGAATAGCTTACTTTTACACAGGCATGTCATAGGCAGTATATTACTTTTCCGACTACTAAAGAATGCCTTTTGTAATGTATGAATATGTCATAGGCGGTAATCGGTATATTACTTTTCCCACTACTAAAGAATGCCTTTTGTAATATATGAAAAGAACTCAATTTTTAATTAACTACAGTAGTTACCTAGTAATAGATTTCGTGTTATTGCTGTTTAACCTGGAAAATGTAGATATTAGATCGGCTAGCAAAACAAAAATACAGATAATAATTAATTTGGAATTTATATATTTAGTTATATTAACGAAGTATTACAAAAGTAAATTGCATGTAACAATAATGCAATAAAAACAAATTCAAAATTAATGCTCCTTCTCCTTTTTCCTTTTTATGCATAAATTTTTGAAATATCGATTTTTAATTGCTTTAAAAGCAAACTGGACATCCTTCACATAATTGGATCTTGTATACCCTTCTTTCGAAAGGCATTCTGTAAAATATAGTCATTATATTAATACAATAGCATATTTGAATAAGGCTTATCTTACCGAATAATACATTATTTATATTTTTGTATTTGTTAAAGGGATTTTTCCCATGAATGCCAGAATAGTTGAATGCAATAATTATTTTTTCTGCAAACAATTTATACAAATTTTTTCGTATTCCTTCAGGATGAAGTATTTATTTGGTGATTAATGCCTAATGAAAATCAATCATCAGTTATAAAAATTAAATTGGAATAAACAAACTTACAATTTCCTCTTTCTTCCCATCAATTTCTTTTTCTAAACATTCTAATTTCTCCAGAGTATTTACTGGGAATCTTAACGATGTGTCCGAATTTATAGATGGTTCCTTTTTGTAAAATTGTTTTAATAGTGCTAAATTTTCGGCCTGTAGGTACTTTCATTATTTCGAAGTTTTGATTAATGATGATTTCTGATAAAAAATAAGATTAAAATCAATTTAACGAGTGACAAACAGTATTATGCATTTTTACCTTTCAAATCATTAATTGCTGTTGTGAATGTTTCTAAAATATATAGTTTTAAAACTTGTCTATATTATTACCTACATATAAGTTAGTTTACCTTTTAGATTATTCATTTCCAATTTCAGATAGTATATTTCTGATGTATTAGAACTTGTACTGTACAAGTCATCCCCAATTGTAGCATTGCATTTTCGTAATTGACCTGGAGAGTATGAAGTTGGCTTCAAAATGGTAAAAGTGCGGGTTCCTATATTTTCTTTATTTTCTTGATTTGTAAACATTTTTTTTTGCTTATTTACCTGAAAATTGTTAGAAATTATTTTGATTATTATAAGCAATTTTACATACCAATCAAGTACAATCATGTAGCAAAGGAATCATAACAAAATTATTTTCAAATGGTAAACAGACTAATTTAAATGAAATATCTGTTATGTTAAAAATCTCTTCTTCTTCTTTAGTTTTTGCATCCGTTAAAAATATTCCTAAAGCAGATAGTGACTGTAATGGCTCGGCAAAAAAATTGTCACTATGTAAAGGTGCGTATCCACCAAGAGTTTTGTCTCCGCACTATCTCCATACATTATCCGCCAAAGTGTCTCCACCAAAATCAATGTTCGGAGATAAAAAATTTGCGGAGATAAAAAGTGCGGAGACTACACACGCACACCGATATTCCAGTGGATACAAAACGTATCCATTGAAAAATCTTCTGGGTCGGTGCGGAGAACTTCTGCGGGGACTGTGCGCGGATATGTAAATTCAGTGGACACTTGAAAAAAGACTTCGAAAAGTCTTGAAGTAGCTTCTTGAGACGTATCTTTTGTTTTCCAGTGAATATGGAAAACACGAAATATCTTACGACAGACAAGGGTTGACGCGGTTTTTTTATGTGGCACGGTCAAACTCAAGAATCACCCTTTGTACCACTAGACCGTCATGTCATCCAACTCATGGTGCAATGTCTATTAGTAAGCTTGACCTGAAAATGGAAAAAGAATAGGAAAGGTTAAGGGTAGTCTGGTGAATGCATAAGGAGAAGGCGGTGAGCCTCGCGTTTGCACTACTGGGTGTTATATTTTGCATCCATTTTTTAACAGCCGCGTGGGGTAAAGCCGGGGTATTACTGTCTAACAAATTAATATTGGCGAGTTTCACATGGGCCAACCAACAAAAATGGGATGTATTCGGTAATTCCCTTTTGAAATTTGATGAAGAATAGCACGGGTTTTCACAACAGCCAACTTTTCCAACAACCTATACGCTAGAAAGCTATACGCAAGCTGGATTCCGAAATTGTTTTATTAAAAAGTCATGAGGAAGCTGTGTACCAATTTTCAGCCATTTTGGAATTCTGTCTCGGGACTAAACAGGTGTTTTGGGAAAAAACATGGCTTTTTAACAAAATTCAAAAATTCATAAAAAATAGCAATTAATAAATTTTTACTAGTCCGGCGGGCGTTACATGTTCTTTACATGTTTTTCAGCCAATCTCACTTTATTGTTTTGAGGTGTTCGATGGGGCACCTGTGGGTCATGGGAGCTTAGACTATAATGTGAAATAATGAATATTCCTTTTCTTATTCCGTGAGTGCTTGTCTTTTCCTTCGTCCTTCATTGCGTTCAAAAATGAACAGCTTATAGGGCGCAATATGGCATAGTGCACCGGGCGCAAATCCCCAAGCGCCGGCCCTGATTGTGGGATGTCGAATTCAAAGAATATAAAAATAAATGATTGGGCGTCTTTAACAACTCCTCCTTATCCACAATGATAGACAAAAAGACAGCCTTGCGGATGAAATTTGTAATTTCTGAATGTGCCTTCCAGCGGAATGTGCCTTCCAGCGAAATTTGTAATTTCGAAATGTGCCTTCCAGCGAAATGCTTCCTGCAACATTTTAGTGGATACGCAGTGAAAACTTTGTCTCCGCACAGTTCGATATTTTTCGTTTTTTGCTCTATTTTTGTGGATTTTTATGTGCGCGCACTGTCTGCAGACCGCAGTGGAAACGCACCTTAATATGCGTTTTCCAATGATAAATTGCTGCTCATTTTCAATTGTGAAACCAATTATTTTTATCGGAATAAATGGCTGTATGCAACAATAATTGTTTGGGAGAGCCACACTTAAAAAATGTGAATTAGATTTGTAACTTTTTATCTTTCCAGAAATATCTCTTTTAAAACAAGAACCCTCCTGCTCAATTGTAAGCTTTTCGTTAGTATATTTGTTACAAAGCTGCTGTAAAATTTTTTGCGGTTTTAATATTTTCTTTTTTAATCCCTGCTTGTAGTTTTCGGAAAATTCATTTAAAAATCCGATATCGTTAATACACTCGGCGATGTGTAATACATTGTGCACATTATAGGTTACAGAACTTTCGCCATAAACTTTTGAGAAATCTTGAACAAAACATTGCAACATTTCATTAGCTGTCTCTATATTAACTTTGTAGCTTTTAGGACACAATAGCAAACGATAAGCGCTACTTAGAAGTAAAAAGTGATAATAGCACTCTTTACCAACACAATTTTGCAGCACAACAATTCCAGTATACAAAATGAATTGCCTAAATTCTGTTGCCTTCCATTTTAAGATTTCATTCAAACTTCTAGCTTTTCTTGCAAACTCTTTCGGGATGTACGAAATAAAAGATAATAATCGTGTAGAAATTGTTTGCTTTTCCAATGCACTCAATTTTGTTGATGTTTTTCCTTTAATCATACTAAGAAGCATTTTTCGAGTTACTCCTAAGTCTAATAAATGCATTGGATCGATTGGAAAACGGGTAACCATACCTATTCCCAAATTTTCTAGAGAACTATGTCTAGTCCGGAAATATAATTTGTGGTGATTTTGGTCTTTTCTGTCATAAAAATCTTGATCTGAACGGCGACTTGCGAGTTCTGTACTAAAAGTGACTGTATTATTTATAGTTTTACCAACTTGAGTGCACTTGCTACATCCATGAAAAGAATTGTGACCGACAACTCCGCAAATGAAAGACCTAGCGGGTGCGTCACAAATAAAAGCTCTTAACCTAACTTGGATTACTTTATCGGCAATTACTAGTCCACATGTCATTAATTCTTTCAGTTCATTTATGAAATCGTGCAAATAATTATCCACACTAGCAGGTTTGTTTTTTCCTAGATATGCACCTATTAAAATTACCTTTACGCGTTTTACGTTAACAATTTTGCCCAGTATTGGCCACAGACACTTATTTGAGCTTTTGTAAAGGGGTAACCCGTCTATTCCAATATCTAAAATAATTTCATCTTCTTCTGCCAATATTTTAGAAATTGTTTGAAGTTGTCTTTCAAGTCCACAATGCCAGTATTCTCCAGGATCCACTGTCCTTATAATAGGGATTTTATTTCGCTGCAAAATGCTTTTACTGCTTAAAGGGACATTTAACCCTTCTGATTTTAAAATCTTCATTAGGGCTTCAAAACTTTCTCTTGAAGGATTATACTCATTATGCCAGTCTTCCAGTTTTTCTGTTAACGATTTCTTACATATCCTTTCAATAGGCTCGTTAATTTCAAACCTTTCTTCATCTAATGATAAATCTCCTATTGGACCTAATTCATCAAAATTCATTGGAATTTGTGTAACTTCAGAATTATTCACTGCATTATTCAATTTGTCGAACAATTTTTCTCGCTCCTTTTTAATTAAACGCGCTAGGTGCCGTTTACTAACGTTTCTTTTTGCCATATTTATGTCGAACTAATAAGAAAAACTAAATTATACAAACCTTTAAAATTAGATTAAAATAACGTTTAAGTAATATTTCACTCGAAAGAAACACTCGTCTCAGTGGTCACCACTTCAGAACTGCCAAGAACATCGCAATAGCATTGACAGGCACTTTTCTAAAATTTTCTAGAAGTGAAAATTACCGTTATACCTCTTTTTCTTGCGAAGTTTGTGGGACTGACGTAATTTATTTTCCTTCAGAAAATGCATGGGATCCTTTTTGCATTACAGGGTAATGTAAAGTGTAATGACTTTGGAATAATGCACTCATTCGTGAATTATTTCATATATTACATGACAATTTATTACTTTTCTCCAAATGTCATCATAGAAATAATCCATTACGACAGTAATGACATCCAAAATTTCCTGCTGGGAATGTTCAGCCCTTACACGGTATTGACTATGAGCTTAATTAAATATATTGCGTTTGCTTTCAGATAAAACCGTTGCATTGTTTCTAAAAAAGGGGTTATTATGGTACTCGTTAATGTGTAAGCAGAATCTGCAGCAATATATTGCGACTCAGATAGAAAGGAGGACGGATGTTGGGATAAGGGACATTTCGAAAACATTCTTTGATCATGGACACCCCCAGGATAACCAGCTGATAAATAGGGAATTCTCAGCTTATATTCGCAAACTATTTGGGCTTTTATTGAATAATTTTTGTTTTCTGGACCAATCGATACTGGATCTTTCACAGGTGCTTCTGCTAATTTTATTTCTGCCCATCTAGGTATCCTACACAAAATGGGAGCTCGAGTTTAGTTGAGTTTACAATACTGCGCCGTTCATTTTCGCTGCGCCAACAAATGTATTTATTTTTTATTTTATGGGCCGTCCACACTATGCGGACTTGAATCCCACGCGCTTTTCGCTATACGGCCTCAGCCAAAAGGGCGCATGAGCTTTAAATCGTGAGCAAATTGAGAAAACAAATCAATTTTCATATGAAAGGCCGTACGCGTTTCTGAAAAGCCCGTATTGTGTGGACATAAAATGTGCCTTTTTAAGCACAGCCTTTTGTCCGTGCCGTTTGGTCGTGCTGCCTTTGCCATTACAAATGTCACAAAAAAAGCCATTAAACTCTATATGAAAAAAAGAGGCAAAAGCGCGTATGACCTAAGACCGCGTAGTGTGGACGCACCATTAAAGATGGCTTGAAATACTCGACGTGTAATTTTTTCAATAGAGCCCCCATCTCCAATTCCAAAAAATGCTGCGATTTTTTTAATTGATCCCCCTTCTCCTGATGAACCCAATCTGAATAATACAATAGACAGCTGCAGATCAGGTAGGTGCAAACTGTTGAGCTGATCTTACGTTGTTAAATGCTTCGTGAGGTTCGATTTATGGAAAGGCTTTTCTGAAACTGTTTGAAATTTACCCGCATCATCTGTTGGAAACGTCCCTCATCCAAGGTTGAAAGAACACGGGAAATCCAATCTTGTGATTTAGGTATACGACACATTGCAGTACAACGGCAAAATAAAATAAGAAAAATATCTTCGTACAGGTTTTCCAGAAGGTCATCAATTTCAGGATCTTAGAAAATTTTCACATTTTAGAGGTGAAACTTGTGGAACTAATAAAAACTACCCGAATCGTCAATATCATTAATTTCCGTCCCTGCAATTTCCATTATTTCATCAAGTAAAATTTCTTTTGAACTTTTCCGCAGCATCTTAACTAACTGTCAAAACAAAAAGTTGTTTTCTTCTTCGATTTATTTACAACAGATTACAAACAGAGCGTTCACTCTTCGTTGTAAATTTGCATTGTATTTTTACACGGTTTACAATGATACACTTTAGCGTGAATACCCCTAGTAAATTATAATAAATAGTCTCGATATGTATAAAATGAAATTCTCTCGATGTGTATAAAACTAACCATTGACGAGTTTGGATGAGGATATCTTCCATTCAATTGTAAAACCTTATACTCATACTTCTTCTTAGATCTTTTTTCACAGAAAATGCAGAGTCCTCTTTCGAAGGATTACTGAACTTGCAGCCTTCTGTTGAGTACTAATAATCCATCGACATTTAAATGGAGTTCAGTATGTCCAATGACATCCCTTTCTCAAATCCCTTTGTTAAATGTGGATGATAGCATATGAAAGTACCACTCACAATGCAGATTTCGTTTTTCTGGAATGGCGAAGATATTAAAATCCAAAAGGGAAAAAGCGATTCCTCCGCTACTGCTATCTCGCAATAATCTGCAACAAACAGCACATTACGGACAGTTCCTGAATTTCATATCGGCAAAAGTGCAATCTGGAATGTCTGCAACCGGCGATAAAAGAAATGCGCACTGCAGCATAAAAGTGTCTCGTAATAACCGAAGATTTGGACCCTGTCACCACCTCGATGCCAGATACATGTGGGAATAACGTTGTCATCTTGAGGAATTTTATTTCAATGAAGACGTCATTTCCCCCATGTGCTCCATTCACCAGGGAACAGCGTCAAGATGCGCGTTCTATTGCAAAAGTTTCCTTATATCCTGGGGGCTGCTCGACGAAGGAAAAAGTCCTCCCATCCTGCAGCAACGTGAATTGGTAGAGTTTGTTACAGCCCCTGTCACAGGCGCTGTGCTGGTGGTAGTGGTGTGAGCCAGCAAAGCGTTCCTTACCTTTCAGTTGGATGGATATGAAAGCCGGAATCAAGTATTTGTTACTAATGCATTTTTTGTGTCTGGGGTTATCCTTTGAAGGCTCCAACTAATGGGGATCAGAGCCCAGCCATCGGGATCCTTTGTTGGATGGAAAATTGGCAAATGGTAACTGTCTACCCGGGTATGGTTCATTCGGTGAGTAATACCATCTCGATCATGCCCAATGGGAGGGCGGCAGCCGGAATGTGTAAAGCAAGGATTTGACCAGGGTCTAATTCCATATTCATGACGCCCTATTAATAACTCTTTGTAGACGTTCCCCGGGCCAGGATACGGCGCTGTTGTGGGATTTAATTAATAAATCAATTCGGGGCGCCTGTGTTATTAGAAGCTATTGTAATTAAACAGAACGGCATGAAACCCAACCTAGCCGCCCTCCCTGCGCCCCCGCCATCAGTTTAGATTGCTTATGGAGCTTTGATTGAAGTATTGTGTCTGTTCCCACGATGGCGGTGTATGATGGAATCACACGAAATCAAATTTAAATTCTCTCTGATTTGCATTTAAATACAAAATACGGAAAGGAGTAGGATATTTAATATTTCAACAATTGTGAAGGAGTTTTTGGGTTAATTTAAATTTTTTATTCGAATTTTTCAACAGGAGGAGTTTTTACCCAAATATGTAAACTGACATCTGCTTCTAAGCTAAAGAGTAGTTGAAGGAGTTTAACCACCACAAACACGAAAAACAAAAGCGTCCTACAAATGAAAAGACCCACGATAAAAATAGGTTGTGTTAGCGGTAGATCGGGTGTAGAGTTGCCTCCAATCGTGTATCTAGAGTCAGTTTGGGGTTATTTGCGGGTGTGACGGATTTCTAAAGCCATTTTGTGAAATTTAGAAAGCTTAGAAAGCTCATCAGTGATCTGATCTCCAGTCTGGATATTTCTTTTAGGTCTCCCACCATTCTGGGAAGAGTCCCCAGAAATTTGGTTTGCGCAAATGGAAGCGCAGTTTAATACATGTGGGATAACAACGGACAGCACCAGATTCAACCACGTCGTGGGCGCGATAACCGGCAGGGTGCTCCAGCAAGTCAGGGACGCGGTGTTAAACCCCCCTGAGTCGGACAAATACGAAAATCTGAAGAAGTGCTTACTGAAGAGGTATTCTGATTCGGATGAGGCGAAAATAGCTAAACTGCTCAATGACGTGGCGCTTGGAGACAAGCGGCCGTCGCAGTTGTTGAACGAGATGCGACATCTGGGGGGGCAAAGCACCACAGACTCCTTGCTGCGCTCGCTATGGCTAAATAGGTTACCGATCCAGGTTCGAGCTATATTGTCGGCGAGCAAAGACGACCTGGAGTCACTATCATCTATGGCCGATAAGATATTGGAGGTCAGCGATTTTAGCGGCGTAGCTGGAGTCTCGGAAAAAGCGCCCGACCAACCGTCGCAGATCGCGGTATTGGAACAAAAAATTGAGAAATTAACGGCAGAAATTTCGGCAATGAAAGTTAGACGAACACCGTACGGATACCGCGGACCGCGGTCGCGTTCAAGAAGCAGAAGCCGCCCACGAGATTGGATATGTTTTTACCACAAGAGATTTAAAGAGAATGCCACCAGATGTCGTGAACCATGCTCGTACCGGAAAACACCAACGCCGGGAAACGAAAGGACCACCTAATTACAGAGGCGTCGTTGGGTGGAAAAAGGTGCAAGCGCCTCTTCATACGAGACGAGCTTACAGGAACGAAGTTCTTAATAGATTCGGGCTCGATGTCTCGGTAGTTCCACCAAATACGAAAGAAATGAAGCACGTTCAACCAGGACTCCAATTATATGCAGCAAACGGGACGAAAATTCCAGCGTACGGCACCAAGCGCTTCACGCTGAGCCTAGGGCTCCGCCGTCAATTCACATGGAACTTCATTATCGCCCAGACATCGAGCGCTATTATAGGAGCCGATTTTTTAGACGAATTCGGGCTATTAGTCGACATTAAAGGAGCTCGGTTGATAGACAGGCAGACGAACGTCTCGGCTGTAGGAGAAATTAAAATGGTAAAGGGGGGGCGAATTACAATGATAGACGCGAACAACCCATTCGCACCGCTATTGCAGGAATTCGTCGATATCACGAGGCCGTCAGTGGCTACACAAAAAACTACGTCACCTACAACTGTAACCCACTACATCGAGACAAAAGGACCACCAATATTTGCTAAGCCAAGGAGACTGTCACCGGACAAACTGAAGATCGCGAGGGCAGAATTCGAATACTTGCTTCAGATGGGCATATGCAAACCGTCCAAAAGCAACTGGTCCAGCCCGCTACATTTAGTAAGAAAAAAGGATGGCGGATGGCGACCATGCGGCGACTATCGCCGTTTGAATGCGGTCACGATACCGGATAGGTATCCCATCCCCTTCATACAAGACTTTTCAACGATTTGTTACGGGAAGAAATTTTTTTCAACTATCGATCTTCATAAAGCATACCACCAAATACCGATTGAACCAAGTCACGCACCGAAGACAGCGATCACGACACCTTTCGGACTTTTCGAGTTCAATTATATGACCTTCGGGCTTTGCAACGCGGGACAAACTTTACAACGTTTCATGCACGAGATCCTCAGAGGTTGCGAGTACGTTTTCTCATACGTAGATGATGTCTGCGTAGCGTCTGCCAGCCTAGAAGAACATCGAGTACATCTACGTGAAGTCTTCTCGATATTCCGAAAACACGGCCTTACTATAAACGTGTCTAAGTGCCAGCTTGGAAAAGAAGAGGTGAAGTTTCTCGGCCACGCAGTGAATAAAGATGGTATTCGACCCCTGGAAGAGAAGGTCTTAGTGGTAAAGAACTTTGAGCGTCCGAAGTTGGCAAAGGACCTGAAGAGGCTCCTAGCACTCATCGCCTTCTACCAGAGGTTTATACCCAACGCGGTGGAAAATCAAATGATCCTCCGAGCCATGATACCAGGAAATAAAAAGAACGACACCACAGTAATAAACTGGACACCGGAAACGATTGCAGCGTTTGAAGGATGCAAGAGAGACTTATCAGAAGCAACACTTTTGGCACACCCGTCACCGGACGCCGAACTCGCCTTACACGTCGACGCTTCCGAGGTCGCCGTAGGGGCGGCCCTGCACCAAGCCGACGGTAAGGACCTTAAGCCACTCGCTTTTTTCTCTAACAAACTGACTACAGCGGAAAAAAAATACAGTACGTACGACAGGGAACTACTAGCAGTGTACAAGGCAATCAGGCAATTCAGGAACCTCCTGGAAGGAAGGGCTTTCTACGTCGTAACCGATCATAAGCCGCTCACATTCGCCTTTAAGCAGGTCTCAAACACCCATTCGCCCCGACCGGCGAGGCAGCTTGATTATATTAGTCAACTAGCTGGAACCCGGTGCGCCTCGCTGCACAAATAAGCCAATAGTATGGCGTGCGCCAAAACAATTGGGAATCTCAAAATCGATGGGCACTGAGAGTCGCAAATCCCGATATGCAAGTACATTCGTAAAGAAAAGTGTAACTCCGTTCGTTTAAAAACCCAAATCACTTGCTCATTTATATCCCTAATCACAATTCAGCGGTCTCACTGCCACTCTTGTCGTGGTCAGATGCTATGAGGGAGTGTTTTTGCCCGTAAATGAATTTCGAAGAAGAAATTACAATGCACGTCCGCTTGAACTTTATTCATACACGAAATTTTAATGTGAAATTGTCAGTTCGCCGCCTGTGTTTATATTTCCAATTCTTTTGGTACGCGCTATAGCTTCCGTTTATTTTGCAGTTGAGGTGATAAGAATTTTAAGATACAGTAGGAGCCATTTTCGTATTTTTGATTCCGAATAATATCGATGCTATCGATTGAAATTTCGCTATTTGAAACGACCAAAAGTTGGTTTTTTCAATACTGTTCCATAGATGTGATGCTTTCAAGCATGCATCCGTTCAGCTCATTTGCAGGCTTTGATCGAAGTATACCAGGCAAAGTTGAGCAAGTAGTGTCAGAGCACCTACCATGGATTAGGTTTTCCTCGGAAATCTTGAAAAGCCCTGTCATGCGCTTCGACCTATTTTTTATAGGCCATGGTGCATTCGCTCCAAAATAATAATTTTGCACGGATGTGGCAATACGGGAGTTTTTACTGATGTTACATGTAGGTGTTTCTCTCTGGTTCAAATTCAATAGGAACTTGGGTGCTCAATACACTAAACATCCACCATCAAGTAGCGTTGATGCAATTCCCGATGATGTCACACTTCACACTATGAATGGAGACAGTTAATACGTTCAATAAGCAACGTTTGGCAACATTGGGCGAACTTTTCAAACATTTAACGGCATGATAAAGAGTAATTTTTCCGTAAGAAATATGAAAAAAAATATGTCCCATGCAAAATTATTGTATGTTGAAAAATCAAGCACCTTGAAATCTATGCAAATTTCCTGGTACCATAGCTCAAAAAGAAAAAGCGACGAACATCTGATTATTGAATTTGTCGTCTTTTTGGTTTCGAGACCTTTCATTTAAGCCATACATTGCTAAAATCAGGCACATGCAGCCGAAGTTACTTCAATCCAAGTTCAGAGAACCGCGTCCTTCGCGATAAATCTGATTTTTTCAACAAAATTTTACGGCAACTATCCGTAAATAAACTCCGATCGATCTGAAACTTTGGAAATCGTATTTTTTTCGGAAAAAAACCAAAACAAAATGGATCTGAATTCTTTAGCAGAAATTTGAAGAGTACCTCCCATACAAAAGTTTCGGATTTTTCTATATCAGTACACTACAGCTACCCGAAGGTTTCGAGATAGCCTATATGTTATTCTGAAGTATGAGCTATATTATTGTAAAGTTTCATTAAAATCTATTCAGTAGTTTTTGCGTGAAAGAGTAACAAACACCCATACAAACATTCGCGTTTATAATATTAGTAAGATAGCCTATAGCAAAAAACCTGTGTGCGTTGCAAGGCTTTTAAATTAAAAAAAAATTATGTGTGCGTTGTACGCGGTAGGAAAAAAAAACAATAAATCTGGAAAAAAATTCCCTCTTCCCAATCTTATCGGTGATTCAATTAGATGAGCGTTATGTATTCAAGTAGATGCATCTAAACATGTAACTTCTCGGTGAATTGGAATTTTAACTTTCTCTTTTCGGTTAGCCGTTACACTGCTCCCTTCTTACTCAGTATTCGTCCCGAACACAGCTTCCTCCAGGTCCCGTTTTTTCCGATCGAACTTTTTGGAAGCGATAGATGACATCGTTTAACCTCGTGATGACAATGTAGGGGCGCACAAATTTGCAAACTTCGACTCTTTCTACCGTTTTTACTGTTTCTACACTGGTTCGAGGGAATTTTAGAAATTTACTACATTTCAGAATGTGGCTTGGGAAAATTCGTGCGTCATATTGGACCCGCAATTTTGAATTTATAAGCTTTGATCATAAATTCGTTGTTTGCCCTAAAAGCCCCCAGATACCGATTTTCATTGCAATCGGAATACAATTGGAAAAATTAAATTCGTCGGCCCTATTGGCGCGGCCATTTTGAATTTATAAGTTTTGATCATAAATTCGTTATTTGCTACCTTAGAAACCCCTAGATATTCACTTTCATTGGAATCGGAATACAATTGGAAAAATTCGTCCGCCATTTTGAATTTATAAGTTTTGATCATAAATTCGTTATTTGCAACCTTAAAATCCGCCAGATTTCGATTTTCATTGGAATCGGAACACAATTGGCAAATTCGTCGGCCATATTGGCACGGCCATTTTGAATTTATAAGTTTTGACCACTAATTCGTTATTAGCGACCTTAAAAACCTCTATATACCAGCTTTCATTGAAATCGGAACACAATTTGCGTGGCCATTTTGAGTTTTCGGCGGCCATGTTGAATTTTTTTATAGCTTCTAGCCTATATGTTATTCTGATATATGAGCTATATTATTGTAAAGTTTCATTAAAATCCATTCAGTAGTTTTTGCGTGAAAGAGTAACAAACATACATACAAACATTCACGTTTATAATATTAGTAAGATTCACCACAGATATTCGCCACATATCCGGAAAAGAAAATGTCGTCGCAGACACGTTGTCGCGGATCGAGGCGACGTCGGCTAGCCTGCCATTCATTGATTACCGGCAGCTGGCGGATCATCAACAAAACGACCCAGATCTCCAAGAGATCATCAGACACCCGGAGAAATTCTCTATTGTAGTCAAGCAGCTCACGTTGCCACACGCCGATGCCGCGGTATATTGCGACGTATCGCAAGAACACGTGCGACCCTTGATCCCAAAGACGATGCGACAACAAGTCCTGAAGGCAATGCATGATATAGCGCACCCGGGCATCCGTGGGACGACCAAATTGGTCGGCGACCGCTTTGTATGGCCTAATCTGCGAAAGGATTGCGCAGCATACGTAAAAGCCTGCATCCCGTGCCAGCGCGCGAAAATCCAGCGGCATACGAAGACGCCAGTGGCCAAATACATACCTCCTACCGAGCGCTTCGCTCACATAAACGTTGACATTATTGGACCGTTACCGCCAGCTAGGGGATATAGGTATTGCCTGACATGTATCGACCGCTTTACGAGGTGGCCAGAAGCTATTCCGATGGCGGACATAACAGCTGAGACTGTAGCGCGGCATTTCCTCGAAGGTTGGATATCCAAGTACGGCGTACCACTGAAGGTTTCGACCGACCAAGGGAGACAATTCGAGTCGTCGTTGTTTCGGGAACTGACGGCGACGTTGGGGATAACGCACCTACGGACGACTCCGTATCACCCACAGGCAAACGGCCTGGTGGAGCGGTGGCATCGAACCCTAAAAGCTGCGATAATGTGCCGGACGGAGAGTAGCTGGATAGACGCTCTGCCAACAATTCTCCTTGGATTAAGGTCTGTCTTCAAGCCAGACCTCCAGGCGACGCCGGCTGAGATGGTGTATGGTACCACACTCCGCCTCCCAGGGGAAATTCTGACGGAACCATCGAAGAGACAAGTAGAGTCGGAGTTCGTAAAAGATCTCCGCCGAACGATGAACGCCATGAAAAACACGACCACTGCACACCACGAAAACACCAGAATTTTTGTACCGGGGGAGCTACACAAATGCACTCACGTATTCGTGAGGAACGACGCTGTGCGACCCCCTCTTCAGCCGCCGTTCGATGGCCCCTTCAGGGTGACGCAGCGAAAGGACAAATACTACCAGGTGGAAGTAAAAGGAAAACGGGTCAGGATTTCATTAGACCGCCTCAAACCAGCCTTCTCAACGACGGAAAATCCTCCGTCCAGGTCAGGATCAACACATCAAGAACAGCAGCAAAGGAGTGACCAGCCAACTCAGAAAGAGGTGACAACCCGATACGGGAGGAGAGTTCGTTTCACGACGAAGGCCGCACCGATGTAGGCATTGTCGAGGTGACGTCGACACAGCTCGACTAGGCTTTCCAGTCTCTTATAAATATAGAGGAATGAATTAGTAAATGGCATATGTTGAATTATTATTGTAGGATATTTCGAAGCCGAATATGAAATCAAATGAAGAATCTGTCGGTAGTAGCTTAAGCAGTATAGGAATATGCGAAATCTGCTAAAGTAAGATAGGAAATAAGAAATAGTTGTAGGATACACCATAAGTTTTTTTCCCTTCGCGTCCGTAATAAACATCGAATATGAGTTATTAGATTCACGATCGTGGAGTTACCTTCGCCTACTGTAAGCACCGGTCGCGTTCGTTGACTATTACCTCAAGTAACGTACAAGCGCATCACCGAAAGATCACCAAATAAGTAAATAAAAAAACCGTCCGCAGCCCAAGTCGCTAGAAATGATGACGTATTCCATTAAAAGGTTTCAACATCCGTACCACAAAAATAGAAATCGCACTCTGAGTAAGTACCGCAGCCCTGCTTGGTTCCGGCATGGCCGCCGTTAAATATAAGAAGGTAAAACACATAGAGAATAGTAAATATAAAAACGAAATGAATTATGAACGATCACTGTGTAGACATAAGGAAATCTCTAGTTATAGTCGCTAATATGAAGATTAGGTCGTAAGTCATAGTAAAATTGATGATATAGTAAATTGAAGACCATAAAACTATTAGTATTATTATTTTTCGAAATTGAAGAGCTTTGTAAAATGGTAAAGTTCGAGTACTTAAAAATATCGTAATTTTATTTAGGAATCACACTATTTATAAAAAAATGCATTACACGCATTTTTTTGATGATAGAGGGGGAGTGATGTGGCAGCAACAATCGAGTGAACTACTGATCCATGGATATTTTCTATAGTCCATGGAGGAGGCACAATGAAACCCCCCCGAATTGCACAAGTACGATCGCCGGTGCCGTTATCATGGCACCGAGTGATAAGAGAGCCGCAAAGAAGCTTTTAGTCAGAGAAATAATCTTCACTCGGTTGTTGCCGCCACGCGACCTGCAGTAGACGGCATGTGTTAATAGAAATAAAATAAGTTAAAGTTAATGGAAACGAAATAAAGTTAAATGCATTTAAAGTGAATTTTAGTTTTTTATTGTTGAGGGTATCGAATCCCCACAAACCTAACTGCCTAGTGTGCGCTGCCTGGCTTTAGGTAAAGTCGGGTATTTACACAGGAAGTGAACGTGAGCTTTCTTAGCTTGTTTGGGATGCCCACCTTTTCCTTTGTAGTAATAACGGAAATCTCCTCGACCTCATTTTCGTTCGTGCTACCGGGAAAGTTTATGTCAATTAATAGCTCTATAGACTCCGCCTGCGATTCCGTCCAAGCTCCGATCGCCTCTTTTTATAAAGGATGAACTGGAGTGCTCTTTGGAGACAATCCTGCCTAGTCCGGCAAAGTCTCCTAAGCTTTCGACAGATTGGCAGTATCCCTGCCAAGTATCTCTCTTGGCTGAGGCAATGGCTCTCTTGTACAGTCTTTGTAAGGCTGCCAAGGGCCTTGTTTTGTAGCAACTATTGAAAATTTCTCTTGTTAACATCCAGGTTTCGAAAGATCTTCCAGATTTCACCACGAGGAAAAGTGTTTTTTTTTTGCTCCGCCTTACGGTCGATTCGCACTATACGGAACGGCAACGGCACGTGAATTTTGCTTTCGATTCGCACTCAAACATCACGTCAACGTTACATAAATTTCGCAGTTCAGTCTCACTCCTCAACACCAGCTACAAATCCTTCACAATCCTGTGAAACAAAAACTAGAACCTAAAGCGAAAGGCCTTATAGGAGAATATCAAGCTGGTTTTAGGACAAACAGGTCAACGGTCTACGGTCTAATTGCTGACCTTAAAGCAAATTCTGGAGAAAACTGGGGAAAGGAATGTAGATGTAGGGGCCTCGGTTGTCTAGGGGTAAGGCGCCTGACTGCTATCCCAGAGGTCCCGGGTTCGAATCCCGGCGGTGCCACGGTCCTAGCCTTTCCCAAATTTACCACCTACATAACTTTCCTTCTTTGTTCCTCCCTCTTTACATTCCTGATTCCTCGTATCATAGCCTTCCTTAGCCCTTCCCCGCTCCACCAAAGCGCATGTCATCGGTTGGTTGATGAGACTCAACTCGTTTCAGGAGGCATAACACTCCAGCAAGTTGTTTCTCGATGCCCCGATGTCAGAGTCGCGATAGTAATGGTTGGGAGTAGGTGGACTGAAACTATCGCGCGAAGGTTGTGGCGGTTCCTTCCTCCCCGACTAGAGCTGCTGTTCGACATTGCACTCTATACGAAGAAAATAGATTGTCAACAGTATAAAGGGCCTTTCCTGAGACTCTAGTCTTTCACATAAAAAAAAAAAGATATACACCAGATATTTGTCGATTTTCAACAGGCATATGACCCAATAAACTGAGAGAGACTATACGAGATCTTATAGGAATTAAGATTCCCCTCAAAGCTGGTACTACTGATCAAATGCGCAACAATTAGCTCACTGGCGAAGGATATGATTCAAAAAGTTATAACAGAAAAGTTTGAAGAAAAACAAGGACTTAGACAAGGAGATGGGCTGGGCCCAATGCTCATAACCTCGCCCTAGAATGGGTGACGGCAAAGGACAAAGGTCTGAAGATAAATGAAAGCAAACGAATGTGATGCAACAATCCAGAGCAGGAAGATTTAGAATGTAAAAAATATAACCACCGACGAACATAACCTATAAATACTCGATAAAGCAGTCTACCTTAGGTCTACGATCACAAAAAGAAACGAAGGAAACGAAGAAATAACCAGACGAATACTACTGGCTAATAGAGCCTTTTGTGCCCAAAAACAAATACTGCACTCAATATTTGTACACATGACCCCGGACATAAAAGAAAGAGTCAACAGAAAAAAGTTCTCAGCCCAAACAGAGAGGATGCAATACGGCGAAGAAGATACAACAACGAGAGTTGTATGAAATTTTTGACAACCCACAACTCTAAACCTTAATAAAGATGAACCGACTGAGACTAGCTGGCCACGTAATCAGGATGGAGGATAATCGTATCCCAAAATGGCTTATGGTATCAGAAATTTGGATAGACGAAAGATGGATAGACTCTGTGACGGCTGTCACATCAATGCTCAACAGCCGGAACAGAGACCGTCAAACTTGGAGAAATGCTTTAAAGGAGGCCAAGGCTAGATTCTAGAAAGAGGCCAAGGCTAGGCTATAGCGCCATAGGATGGATGGAAGGATTACATTAGTTTTGGATGAGAAAGAAAAAAATTTGTGACAAATCATACAGCTCCTCATATCGCCGAACCTTTTCAACTAAATTTTCATCTTCCATGATAAAATTAGTTCAATACAAAAAAGATAAATGCTTGAAAAATTCGAAATGCTTCCGTTACTACGTTCACATTGAACAGTATAGATCAGTCACGTCAAAATATAGTTTGAAACTAATCTTGACGTGCCGTTACGTTGACGGTCCGTGACGTTGCCTATATATGTGAACGTGTAGTGTAAAACTCATTGAAGAATATTTGGACGTGCCGTTGCCGTTCCGTGACGTGACGTTGACGTTCCGTATAGTGCGAATCGACCTTTACTGGTCAGGTTATCTTATAAGTGGATAACACTTTCTAAATTGTTGATCCTATCTTCGATTTAGTCTATAAGGTCTATATACTTTCCTGTGGACCAAACTTCTTCCGATCAATCTTCTTGGGTTTCTGTGCAGTAAAGGAAGGTCTATGTATGTACCTATAGGTTTACCCTGAAGCGTATCTACCGGTGATCCGAGAAATTCACTTGATCTGATACAGTGGCATCTCCCAACACTTCTTACCAAACTTCGACATTCTCTGCGCTTGTAAATGCGAAGGAAATTACGCACCGCTGGGTTTGAATTAATGGTAAAATCGAATAGTTACTCTCGCCGCACATTGTTCACGTTGCTTCCCCAAAGCGGATGTCTAGCATTGGCGGCGCTCCCTTCGACCAATACAAAAATCCAAAACACGAGCTCCAAGCCAAGAGTACTATCAAGAGAACCAACATATGTAGCTATACTGCAACGAAGTACTCATACAAATAATAAATTATTGCTTTATGTATTGCTTTTAACGAAAACTTAGAACATAACAGCTAGTAACTAGGAACAATTGGGAGCGCTACTCTGGGGAGCTAATTTCGAGCGTTATTAAGAGAGCTACCAAAGAAGCATTCCTGAGTTTACAGAAATTTTATAGATCGAAGGAAACGGGCGATTATTTGGTGACCGTAAAGGGTGACATTAGCATACTCAATAGCCGGATCTTGTCCCCAATAAGAAATTTCGGTGGAATGCCAGCCGTTGCAAACGGCCCAGCGTAAAAACCCAACGGTTGAATATTTAACCTGGGCCAGTGCCCAAATTTCGAAAATACCTGAGCTGATCCTTGTAACAAAGCGTGTTAGAGTGCTCCTTGCCAACGCAGGGCCAGGTCACAGCCAACGCTCACCAACCGTTGAACTTTTTTGTACTGGGCTTATAAAAACTAAGCCCTATACTATATTAGGTTAAGGATTAAAAGGTACGGGGGGGTATTGAAGAAGGTGGTGATGAACCCTGCGTTTGAACTCTTGGATGTTGTAGGAGTTCGGAAATACTGACTGCGAGAGGTTATTCCACAGCCGAGTTGTTCTATTAACAAACGAATTCATATCTTGTTGAGTGCGTGAAAAGGGTAGTTGAAGGTGATCTGGGCCGTTTGTTAATTTCTCATTGGGTCGATATGGAAGATAAGCAGCATTGGACTTGGTTAGTAATTAGTTGGGGAACGCTTTGGTAAAACTACACCGAAGAAACTACAAAGTTTTTCGGCACCCTAGCTATCGGCCTCTATGAATATCCTTTATTAAAAAGCGTTTTTATAAAAGGCAAGCATTAAAGGCGATGCTCCCCTCTACGCGAGGAATCGTGGCTCCGGTAGCACAAGCTTTTTCGGGCAAGGTAGGGTGCGGATTGTTGCCGCACGTTTCCCTTGCCCGAAAAAACTCGTGCTTCTAGGACTATAGTCCTTCGTGTCGGAATGGCCCCTCATTTTTAATTTTCAATAAACTTTGAGAGCATCTTTTAGGACTGTGCGCGTCATTCTCTAAAGCGGGGTTTCCACTTAGCTAGCTACCAGCTCTGCTTGTACTGCTGGTTTGTTGTAGCCTACATTTGGTTGTAGCCGGCTGGCTGGCAGCCATAATAAATTCGGAAATTTCTATTCTCGAGCTGGTTGAGCCAGTACCTGGTAGGGTTGACCACTCAGCAGGAAATGTCCTGGGAGCTAAGTACGAACCCGATTTAAGGTAGAAGGCTTCTGAATAAAAAAGATCTACTGTTTGCTTGCTGTAAGTACGTGAGAAGCTTTCGAAGGAAGTAGGTTTTCTGTTTCTATACGTGATGGCTCTTACAATAATTACAAAATTAGGTTCACCCTAACAGCCTATAACAAGGAGTTGAGACGTTCCAAAAGGATTGCCTGGAAACACTGTGAGAGCATTCAGACTCTACCCGAGGCGACTAGACTCCAAAAGCTACTTTCCAAAGACTCCTTCAACGGAGTGGGCCTTCTCAAAAAGGAGGATGGCTCCTACACTTCTAACCATGAGGAAACCTTAAGGTGCCTGCTCAGAGAGCACTTTCCACGGTCAATCCTCCAGACCGCTTATCCATTGGATCCTGGGTGTAGTCATAGGACCATCCCAGACCGCTATTCCCGCAGTCTTTCAGGGAATATCTTCGACTGTGACAAGGTTAAATGGGCAGTGGCCTCTTTTCAACCCGGAGGAGACGGAATTTTTCCGGCACTTCTTCAGAAGGGCCTCGATCTGATCCTCAACAACCTGGTCTGCCTCTTTAGAGCCAGCTTCAATTGGGGATACATTTCAACCATCTGGAGGAAAGTCGTGGTGGTTTTTATCCCGAAATAGGGCAACAGACCCCTCGAGCTGCCTAAATCGTACAGACCTATCAGCTTAACCTCTTTTCTTTTGAAAACAATGGAAAGGCTGCTAGACCTTCATATTAGGTGCAAACTGGAGCTCTCTCTCTCCCTCTACATAGCTCCCAGTTCGCTTACTCTAAGGGTAAATCAACAGAGGTTGCTTTACACCACCTGGTCAGTAAAATCGAAAAAGCCTTCCTCGCTAAAGAAACTGCCCTATGCGCGTTCCTTGATATCGAAGGTGCTTTCGATAACACTCGCTATGATTCTATCTCTAGAGCACTGGCTCTCAAAAATCTGGATCCTCACACGATTGAGTGGATAAATGCCATGCTTGCAGATCGTGACATTTCTTCTACCCTAGGTGTCTCCACCATTAGCGTTAAGGCTATTAAGGGGTGCCCTCAAGGTGGAGTCTTATCCCCGTTACTCTGGTCACTAGTTGTGGATGAACTCTTGATCAAACTATCTGAATCTAGTTTCGATGTCATCGGTTATGCAGATGATCTGGCCATCATTGTCTCTGGGAAGTTTGACTTGACCATTACAGAGGTCATGAGAACAGCACTTCGAGAAGTTCAAAGATGGTGTACCGGAGGGTCTGTCAATCAACCCAAATAAAACTGTCCTGGTACCTTTTTCCAAACGCTTTTTCCAGGGCCTTTTTCCCCCTCATTCCTTATTATAATAATAATAATACAATAATTACAAGGTAAGCACATAAAGGTGCCGTGACGTCACTCATATCTTGGCTCACAAGGCCAGAAGTCCGTGACGTCATGCAAGTCTTTTCTAAAGTTAAAAGTGTAAAAGCCATGTGACGTCACAAACCAATTGACACAGCGAAGACAATCCAAGATGGCGGAAAGGTGAGTCCAGAGGTTATATGTAAAACCCCATTCTAGAACCGGCATAGCATATCAACTCTGGTCATACCCTCCTCGTTTCACACTCTTGACTATAGACCAGGCGACGGCGGAGTTGACCTGTATCATACTGGTCGACATTAAATTTGCTGCAGCGAAATCCTTCGTGGTCCCAGTGTATTTTTATCTCTCTCACTCTGCTACTGTTCGTCCTGACATTTCTGTTATCAGATTAAATTTGGGTCCTCTTGTTTGCGTAAATAACGTAAGAAATCTTGGGGTGGCACTGAATAGCAGTATGACCTGCTGCGATCATTTTCATTGTTAATCAAACACACGGACTCCAGTCTAAACTTCGTCATCATTGTGGCTTGTTGAAAAGGGCAATACGTATGAATTTGCTTAAGCCTTACTACTTCCTCTTCTAATGTATGGCCTTTCCATCTGCCCATACTACTGCACTTGTCCTTTGCAGGCAGAGTTGCGAGTAGATAGCTGCAGATACTAGCCCACTGGATCGCGATTCTTAATCAAGCTACCACCGTACTTTTAACATATTAGCAAGTCGTGATGTAACTAACTATCTTGTCCAGTGCCATGTCTTATTATTTTCAAGAGTTATATCCCATTACATTTCAGATTGTGTTTTAACAAAGTTTGAAATTTTCCATAAAATTTATGAAAGAAAATTATGCGACAGCTTGACATTGATATGATTCGGATTCACTTAGGCCCATAATCTTTGGTAGATCTAAGTTTTCATTAGTCCTACTCCACGAGATAATCAATAATGAATAAAATGCCATTCACAGGAGTAATTTAAGGATATTGGACGTTGAAGCTGACATTGTACCTTCCTGACGCTGACATCGAGGACTCTGCAATGCCATCATCAATGCGAAGCTGTCTATAAATTTTGAAGTCATAAGCATCCATCCTTCTCCACTGTACATCATCGGGACAAAGGACAACGAAAGATGGGAAACGGCATGGATGGAAGATATTAAAACGAAACTGAAACAAAAACCAGAGAGAGAGAAAATGAAATCATGTCCAGGAGTTTCCCTGACGAGGGTATACTGCTCAAATATTGGCATTTTGTGTCAATTTGCCCTGGAAACAGGTCAACCTGAAACTTATTTCACGTCGCACTTTGAAAGAGAATCGTTATCACGACGATACTGGCCATGGAACACATCGGGCTCCCTCCAGATGGATATATCTTATATCTAGCCAGCCATTGTTATATGACTGTCAATTTACTTTTTGTTCTTTGTATATTTCAATTTTTTTTTGTGAAATTTATGCGAAGGACGATAATAACTCACTACGGTGTACCCACTTCTTATACGGGGCTGATTTTGTGGCAACCCGAATAGCAATTTGTCTGCTCGACTGTCACAGACATCCCTTAAAGGATAAATTGCCAGAAAATTGGTACAGGATTTTCATTGGTTTGCTCAGCAGGTTTGTTTTGTTTTTCCGACTGAACTTGGACTTTCATCTTAGCTTTGTGGTAGGGGGGAAATGAAAATATGTTTTCTAAAGAGAACATTTGATTTTGATTTTTTAAAAGGAGACCATTCGAGGTTGTTTATAGTTGGGACGGGCCTTGTGTTGTATTGAATAATTGAAAGGGCTATATTTGGGTGCTTAGTTTTACTACATTCGTAGAGTTCTTTCATCCTCAAGTATAGCCTGAACTCTGTATCTCTTTGTTCATTATGTTTAAATTAATATCTAGTGGCTTACCAAATGCTGTCGGGCATGGTTTCTGTTTCTGCAAACTTCGCCTTTGTTCTTCTCATGATCAACTCACCCGTATATGTTCGTATAAAGCGGACTGAAATTGTAACCTTACTCCGCCGTCGTCTGGTCTGAAAACCGAAGAAACTAGGCAAGAAACCGCATTTTTTTAAGCGACACCGACAGCGGGGATATCCGACTCGGACCGCCAGCTAACGGAACAAAACGAAAAAACGAACTCCTAAGAATATGTTAAATAACAGCGGTAAATTTATCGCCGGCCTGCACAGCCAAGATGCTAAACTTCTCAGAGGCACGTAGCTTGATTACACGTTCTTCGCCTTTCCATTTCTCCATCTAGATAACGGTTCTTCTCTTTGTTCCCTCAACTTCTGTCATGCTCCTCTCTTCTTCTTCTTGCGACGTCAGGTAAATACCGCAGCCACTTACTTTGTCTATGATACTACACCCTGTACCTCGTACTTGTAGGCCACACTACTTAAATATTAATTACTTGTCGCTCATCCTCCTCAAGGCAAAGGCTGCAGGTGGAGTTGTCCGCCCTTTCTATTTCCATGAATGATATTGAGGAAGCAGTGTTCAGCAATCAAGCCAACAAGTGTAGCCAAGTCTGATCGACCAGAGCCCTCTTTTCTAAACTGAAGGGTGGCACCATTTTAGATATCTATAGTCTATAATTATTCCATGAATATGGTTTATCAATGTTATTGTCGAGGAAGGACCTAGTAGCAATTAATCTCGCCATTAAATCCCTGAAGGAGCTTTTGGTCCACTAGACTTCCATTTCACACACTTAGCATTCATACAGCACCTCCCTATCTTTTCTACCCGTCTATGGCGGGAGCATGTACTCCTATGGTGGGAGAGAATATTCCTGTGGTGGGTGCAGGCGAGTTTTCGTTTTTCGAAATACCAAGCTTCCAGCGTCCATGAGATTACCCAACTTCTTGTCAGGAGCCCTCATATGGCCTTGTCCCCCTTAAGACTCAAGAGGTTCTTTACGGATAAAACCAGATATACATATTGTAGAACTATTAATTAGGACTCATTTCCCGGGTTCTCATGTAACTAACCTTGGAGTTAACTATGGAACTATGCTAAGAAAGCACCCTTTAAGTAGAAGCCAGCACGCTTACCAGGCTGGCAGATCTACAGAAACGGCACTTCACCAATGAGACGGGATGCCACATGGCAGGCGTCAGGAGCCTTATATGGGCACATGAAGATTCTGGATCGCATCAAAGGGACTAGGGAGCTCATGATGCCCATGGAAAGGATCACAAAAATGAAGGCGACCGAAAGGTATCATAAAACCCTCATAGGGAAAGGAACGCTCCCGGAAGGGAGGCCGGAAGACATATATATCTTCACGGATGGATCCATGATTGACGGCAGAGCAGGTGCGGGAGTCTTCTCAGAGGACTTAAATCTGACCTGCTCTCTGGCTTTGGGGAATTACACCTCAGTCTACCAGGCGGAAATGCTTGCTCTGCTGCACGCGCTGGATCACATAAATGATGGTCAGGTGTAGGGAAGAAGTATCCTTATAGCACTGGACAATCAGGCTGTGATTAAGCGCATGAATCAGACAGAGATTAATGCGTCTCTGGCTTTGGAATGTGTCCAAAAACTGAACAGGTGTGCGAAACAAAACAACGTGACGCTAGCTTGGGTTAGAGGACATACAGGCATCGATGGGAACAAAAAGGCTGACAACCTGGCAAAACAGGGGTCAACCTCGGAATTCTGGGGACCGGAGCCATACTCTGCCATGGGCAGAGGGTTGGTGAGGAACTGCATCGAGAAATGGGTCGCTGAGGAACACCGGAGGCGGTGGGACGCTATGATCACGTGTAGGCAGGCTAAGATGGTGCTTTCGTTGCCGATTACCGCAGCCAGAAGAAGGATCCTGCATATGCAAAGGAGAACCCTCAGATGGTTGGTGGCACTGATTACAGGACACGGATGTTTCAGGTATCACCTAAAAAGAATGGGAATTCTGGAGGATGACACCTGTCGGATGTGCCTGGAGGAACCTGAGACGGCCACACACATAGTGTGTCACTGTCCGGCGGTGGCGAGAAAAAGGGCTGTCATAACTGGACTCCATTGGATGGAGGACATGAGACAGACTCCCTTCAATCAGCTGCTTGCGGTAACTAGGGGAGTCGAAGCAAGGGAGCAATGGGACAACCCACTGCAACCCCAATAAGATGACTCTAGGCAGAGGGACGAAAAGGGACCCGCAAATAGTGGTCTGATTCGGTATCCCTCGAAAATCTATATATATAACTAACCTTGGATTATCTTTAGAACCTAACATGGGATCGGAGGTAGTTCTTGCCCATCGGTCCTAAAATAGGAACAAACAAACCGGGTTTACACTGCGGGTAAGATCGAATGAACGATTGGCAAGTTCAAGTTCATCAAGGCTGCTGAGAAAGACCATATCTTTCCAGCTCTCCTTCAGCGTGGCTTGGATGCCTAATCCTGCTGCGACTACTAAAGGATAGCTTTGCGTTAACCCATATTCCGAGATGCGGGTAGAGTGATATTTATCCCTAAGATCGTGTAAGGAAACAAAATCCTATCGACCATCCTGGAGACGGTTTAAGGCAGGCATATTAGGGAGGGTATTACAGTGAACCCACTCCACTGCTTGCATGAGCTTACCGGTCAGGCCGATCTACAGAGGCTGCCAAGAAAATCTCTCTGCGATTTTGCATGTATCGAGGGTGCATTTGACAGCGTTATCTTTGACGCTATCAACGAAGTCATAGTCAAAAGGCACTGAATATTCCGTTGCGAGATGAATATTAACGATAGGAACGTTTGCGAAGGGGGAAAAATAATAATAAATAAAAGAAAAAAGGATTTAACTTTAGTACTTTATTTTGAAGATAATAATTTGTACGAACTATCTCCGACGGACACTCTCAGACTGACTTCTTTATAATTAGCTTTTCTTTAGTAAGCTTTTTGCTGACTTGCTTTTAATTATCTCGCGTCATAATGAAATGCGCGTGGGATTTGTGCATAAGAATGTGTGGGAAACAAAAGATAACGATTCTTAGAATTATGTATTTTTGTTATGTCGCGTCTTAGAAATAAGATGCGCATAGAATTTGTTTACAATTGTTTAAATATTCCCACGAAAATTTATATTATTGATTTAGGTGGGCTTGTATCTATAACGCCCCCACCGCTCGTCTGATGCTCCGGCGAAGATATTTCAATATTTATTTGATTTATTTTTTTATTCTTTTTCTTATTGTAAACTATTATTATAATGCTTATAGCTACAATAATTGAAATTATTACGCTTATATTTAAACTAAGGTTCAGTACATGTTTATTTTTATTTTCATATAAAATTTCATTAATTATTTTTCTGTTTTTTATATTTTCCAAATGTAGTTCTTCTATCTTGATTCTTGGGAGTGTAAAGTTTTCTTTAATTTCCGTGATAAAGTTCGGGATAACAGGTTTATCATTTACTATGACTTCTGTATTTTTGTATGTATTTTGGTTTATCTTTATTGTACAGTTTTGGAATTTAATTAGATTGCTACCTTTAAAATCTAGTTCTAACGAGTTGCAATTATGCACAATTTTTGTTGTTTTAAAATATTTTGTTATCACAATGCCTTCGCCAATTTCCTTTATTTCTTCTTCTTCACATATTTGCATGTTACAATATGCTGTTTTAAAGTTTGCTATATTATCTAAGCAATTATCATTAATTTCTATTAAGTTCTTCCTTAAATTATCTTTAACGGGGGACATATAGGCTTTGTTTTCATTATCTGTTAACATTTCGTTTCTAGGAAGTAGTAAGGACTTGTTTTGTTTATTTGGAATGGGTTCAATTAGTATTCTATTATAAATTATTTCTGTCATTTGTGGTATAAGAACGATTATTAAAATTTGATTTTGCCAAACTGCTACCGAAATCTTAATGTTCTGTAGTGTCTCTAAATCTTCTACTAATTTTAGTTCTTCGTCTGTCAGTATGTTTCTAGTCAATATCCCTAATTTGCTCATGAAAATTATTTGTTCTATTTTATCCAAATGGGTCAGTAATAAGCTGATGTCATAATTTATTTGGTAGATTTGTTGCATATAATGTATTTCGTGTTCTAAATCATTTATTTTGTTTTCTTGTTGGTTTAGAAAATTTTCAATAAGATTCTGTTGCTTTGTTATGTGTAGTGTAACATTTTTAATGGAATCGCAGAGTTTTTCGTTAATTTGGGTTTGTTTATTATTTTCGTTTATTAAGTTTTTATTATTTTGTAAAATGGCTTCTAACTTTTCCTTAATTTCTTCCTCGTCATCACTGTCCATTGTACCTGTTCGTATTTTAAGTCCCTTACCCAAGATATTAATTAAACCTCTTTTAGTTTTAATGTGTGGTCTAACATTATTTATTTTTGACTCTAATAGTTGAAGGTTGTGAACCATTGTGCTAAATATGGGACCTATCTGCTCTGCTTTTGGTTTTAAAGATTCTATGTTATTTCTTATAATATTTGTAGTGCTTTCATATTCAGTAACATTAATAATATGTATAATTTTATTGTAGTTTTTAATTAATTTTACCTCTCCTAACTTAGTAGTAATATAGCCGCTGTTGTTAGTTAGTTCCAGCACCTCTATCCGTTGGGTTGCTGCTAGTACTAGGCTGCTCAATATTAAAAGGCTCGGTACGATCATTGCCTGAAATGACATTTTTCATTTTAACTTTATGGCGTGTACAGTTTTTGTCTGTTTTAATTTGAAAACGAGTGTTGTTACTATTTTGAAATTTCCTATATTTTCTAACATGAGTTTTATAATATTTGTGACCAGTGTCTGCGTCTTTAACGTGTTCGTTATCCACTAATTCTGTATTTATTTTTCTAAATTTTGAGTGATTCTTACCTCCTCTAACTTCTTTTATATAATTAACGCCGGGTTCTAAGACAACATCTTCCCTGTTATCATTTAACCTACTAATAACTTTATTCTTTCGTTCTAAAGTTTGCTTATAAATTTCTTCATATTCCTCGCTTTTTACTTTCCCTTGTATAAAATCTATTGGTTTTCGTTTCGTAGATGAATGAATTGTATTATTATAATATCCGTTAATTAAAATCATTTGTTCCTCGATGGGAAGGTTTCGGTTTCTGTGTTTTAGAATTCTCAAATGTTCGTTAACAGTATTGTGCAGCCTTTCTATATCTGCGTTACTGTTATGATTGGAATTTGAGGTATAATGTATTTGTATATTTCTTTCTTTAAGAAATTTCCTCATGAGGTTTGATTTCATGCCTAATTCATTATCGGTGATTAATTTTTCAATATTACCGTAAGTACTGATATATTTCATTAAAGCTTTCCTAAATTCTGATTCACTTCTATTATTAATTTTAATGAACATGGCTACTTTACTAAACTTGTCTATCATTGTTACGAATAAAGATTTGTTAATTGAGTAAAAGACGTCTAAATGTATGATTTGATTTGGTTTTTTTTGGTGTTTCTGAAATTTTAAAGGGGGGTTTTATAGGCTTGCGCTCATATTTCTCTAAAATACAGGTTTCACAATTATTAATGAATTCCGTAATTTTTAATCTCATGTCTGGACAGTAATATTCATTTTTAAGTTCTTCATAGATCTCGTTTATACCTCTATGATTATTTTCTAAATGTTTATTTGCTATAAGGGCTTGTAACTCCTTCTCTTCAATTATGTCCTTCAAAAGTTTTTTGCATCGAATTATTTTATACTTTTCAAAGTTTGTCTTACCAATGTTATAAAGTGGTTCGAAGAATTCATCGTCAATAATTATGGCATTTGTGCATTTTGGATGAAAATGATCCTTAATTATATGATTCAGTGTTTGGGTATCTCCAGTTTGGAGTAAAATTGTTTTACGTATCTTATTAAATATATTTTCATTTTTAATTTTCAGTGAACCTGACTGCTGTTTTTTAATTATTATTTGGTTTTTGTAAAGGTTAATAGGAGTTACTGTTTCTATTATGGTAAAGGTTTCCTCCACATTTTCGTTGTGGTTGACTTCCAATCTACTCAAGAAATCGGCCACCTTATTTTCTTGACCTTTCTTGTACTATCTATCTATCTATCTATGTGCCCCTTAATCCCTCGTGGGACATAGGGCGGAAACAGTTGCCCTCCAGCGGACTCTGTTTTGCGCGACAGCTCTTAGCTCTGACCAGGATCTCCCAGTAGTTGCGGCCTCTGCTAGTAGGAGACTTGTACACAACTTCATAATCGAATTCCTCCAACTGTAATTTCCATCGAATTAACTTACTGTTAGGCTCCTTAAGTTTACTTAGCCAAACTAATGGCTGATGATCTGTAAAAAGTTTTATTTTCCTCCCGAAAATGTATGGTCTGAATTGTTTTAGACACCATACTATGCTCAGCAATTCTTTTTCAATTGTTGAGTAATGAATTTCATGTTCATTCAGGGTTCTTGAAACGTAAGAGATTGGTTTGTTTTCTTGGGACAAAACTCCTCCAACTGCATATTGGCTTGCATCTGTCGTTACTTCGAATATTTTATTGAAATCTGGATATACCAGTATTGGTGAACTAATTAATCTATTTTTAAGAGTTTCAAAGCTATCTATATATTTATTATCATTAACATTTATTTTGGCGTTCTTCTTCAGGAAAGCGGTCATTGGTTTAGCTATGTCGGCGAAATTCTTAATAAATTTGCGGTAATATCCAGCTATACCTAAGAATCTCTTAATTTCTTTAGTTGTTTTCGGTATTTGATAGTTTTTTATAACTTCAATCTTTTTTGGGTTTGGATAGATACCTGTCTCATTTACGATGTGGCCTAAGAACTCGACTTCTTTCCTTAGAAACTCACATTTATCTAGCTGAACTCTGAGTTTTGCCTGCTTTAGTTTTTTAAAGATGATTTTAAGGTTTTTCATATGTTCTTCAAGTCCGTTTGAAAACACAACTATATCGTCCATGTATGTTAAGCATTCCTTTCCTAAATTTTCCCTAAGTATGTTATCCATCAATCTTTGAAACGTACTGGGGGCCTTTTTCAACCCAAAAGGCATTCTGCAAAATTCATAGTGTTCGTTATCGACTGAGAACGCTGTTTTTTCAATATCCTCAGGAAGCATTTCAATCTGGTGAAATCCGCTCCTGAGGTCGATGGTAGAAAAATAAGTACTCTTTCCTAATTTATCTAATATCTCTTCAATATTAGGTATAGGATATGAATCAGCAACGGTTTTTTCATTGAGTTTTCGATAATCGATAACTAGACGCCATTTGCGAACGCCAGAGGAATCCGTTTTTTTTGGAACCACCCAAACGGGGCTATTATAGGGACTTGAGCTTGGCCTTATTATTGCGTTTGTTAACATTTCTTGGATTTGTTTCTGAATTTCCTGCTTGTGAATATAAGGATATCTATATATTTTGCTTTTAATAGGTATATTATCAGTGGTTCTAATTTTATGTTTTATTACATTCGTGAATGTTAACGGTTCGTTGTTTCCAAAAATTTCTTTATATTGTAGGACAGCTTTTGTTAGTTCTTTTAGTTCTAAGGGGTTTAAATGGTTTGTTTTAATATGTTCTAAAACATTTTCGTCTGTTAAGCTATTGGGTGCGTGAGTCTGAATCTCGCTTAGATTATTAAAAGCTCTTATCTCCTGAATTTCATGTGAAGGAAACGGGTTTTCAAAATTTAGGATATGAGGTTTATTATCAGTGTTACTGATTTTCGCGATTGCTTTGAAATTTTCCACTTTATACAGTCCTCCTGGAATGGTAACATGATTGTCTACTTTTATTTCCTCTAAAAGCACACAACCTTGCCGTGTTCCAACTGGTATCCTGTAAAAATATTCCCCTGAATCTATTTGATACGTAGTATTTTCGAGTTCATGATCGAAGTATAACTTAATTTCCTCATCATTTAAATTTAAAATGTTGTGTTTATAATCAATAATTGCGTCATATTTTCTTAATATGTCGTTTCCGATAAGTCCATCATACGTATCATGGAAATCGTACACTATAAATTGAAGTTTTTCATTAGTTTGATTATCGCCAAATTCTTTAAAACGATCAATGGACAAAACTTCGTTAACTAATGTATCTTGTTTGAGTGACCGCAAAATTATGGGTTTCTTTAACTTAATATTATTACCGTCGCTTAATGTTCCTGGTCTAATTACGGAACCTGTCGAGCCTAAATCTACTATAAATCTGTAATTTTTAATTTTTATGTAGGGCAATCCATTGAGGCCGGTTCCCGAAAATTTCCTATTACTACTACATCTTGATTGTTTACTTCCATTAGTTCATCGTCGTTGTTTCCGACATTTGTAGGAGGTATTATTTGTTGGGGGGTTTTATTAAAATTCGAACGAAGAGGATAACTGTAGCTATTATTGTTGTTGTTAAAATAACGGCCACGATTCGGTACTCTATGATTATTATTAGAATTGTTATTATATGGGGCAGAATTGAAATTGACCGTATTTGTATTTCTAGAGCCGGTTGTAGGATTGTGGTCTGATGACGTAGTATTATTATTAGGTATAAATGGAATGTTATATCGGTTTGAAGGGGAACGTGCATTAAATTGTTTATGTGAATCGTTATATTGAAAGTCATTCTTACTTATGTGCCTACTTTGATAGCGCTTATTTGGAGGTTTGTTTATTTTTATAGCGACACCATTCTTATTTACACTTAAAAGTTCATTGCCACTTTTACCTAGGAATGCATACCCTGATTCATGCAATATATTCATAGCTTCTTCAAGACTATTAGGGTTTCGACAATATAATATTGATCTCATTGGTTCAGGCATTTTTGCCTTAAAAATATTTAGAGCACTGTTTATATAGGATTTTAGAATCTGCTCTAATTCTGCTGCATTATTTTGGTATTATAGGTTTGTTTTAACATTAAGCCTTCGCAATATAACTTTCAGGTCATTATAAAAATCACTAGCGTTTGTTTTGAACGACAGACCCCTTAATTCATCGAATAATTGGTTGGTTGTCAGTCGGTCACCAAAATTATTATTCAAAACGTCTTTGATATCGTCCCACGATCTAACATGACAATTTATTTCTATCACTTCTCTTGCCCGACCTTTTAATTTAGATTTTATAGTGTCTGAAAAGACTAATTGGCTAGCAGTATCATATTTACATAATAGAGGGTGAATTCTATCTATTAACTCAAGAAAATTTTGGAGTTTTCTAAAATTTCCATGGAAATCTGGTAATTTCGCTAAATACTTCAGCGGATCAATAGTTAGTGAGAGGACAGAAGCGGGTTCAGTCATATTGGTGTCGAGTTACTTGATTACTTATTTGAACCGAACTTAAGAATTTGTTTTGATGTAAATTAAAATTCGAGTTATAAATCCTAACTAATTTTCACTTCAAAGGTACTTGTTTAAATTTTCTGCGTTTAAACGTTTTTCTTTTTAAAAAGTCATATATCTGTGTGTTTTTGTCATTCAACTATTTGTTTTTATTTAATTAATCAACAAGTATTTTTTTCCCGATTTTTTTTCAAATATTTAATAATCCTTCAATTAACCACATTTAATTTTTCCGATCTAT
This sequence comes from Thereva unica, assembly GCA_949987705.1. Taxonomy (NCBI): domain Eukaryota; kingdom Metazoa; phylum Arthropoda; class Insecta; order Diptera; family Therevidae; genus Thereva; species Thereva unica. The sequence goes on along the minus strand of OX465281.1, from coordinate 43,634,146 downwards.
TCACTTTGAAATTAATTAGTTGATCACCCATTACATATAAGTATATTTTTTTGTACTTGGAAAATAATTAATGGTTCTATTTACTCAATTTAGGTTTATTTAATCCGTTAATTAATTAATTAACACATTTTACGAGAAATAAGAGAACTTTATATTATATGTCACCCGTTTCACATATAAAAATTAATTCACCATATTTATGTTATAGCTAAACTAAAATAAAAAGTATCTTTCTTTCCTTTTTAAGCAACGCAAAAAACTTTTTTTTCTTTAATAATAAAAGGAATAAAAGCAAATCTTAAAATAACTTACAAATAAATTTTTTGTATCCATTCGTGGGGGTAGAATTATTCCTTCACTTGATTTTGATCAGTTTATTTGTTGAGTGCTGAGTTGAGGTGTTGATTGAAGAGACCCAATGATGTCTTCTTGGTAAAAATTTGGCGTCCCGGAGATGCTATTCTATTATTTTCTTCTTGGTGACTTTCTTACAAAATTTCACGCACGCAAATTTCGTACTTTTTCACAGTACATTAGCAAATTTGAGCACGTAGAAATAACAAAAATTCATGTACACTATTAATTCGTACTTGTTCGCAGTACAGTAAATTTGTGCACCTAAAAAACACTAATATTCCGTTCACTTCGCGAGGAATGCACTAGACAAAACTTAGAGTTTTATTTAAATTTTTAATTTTACTTAGCGCATCCTACCGACTGCGCCATTAACGATAGGAACGTTTGCGAAGGGGGAAAAATAATAATAAATAAAAGAAAAAAGGATTTAACTTTAGTACTTTATTTTGAAGATAATAATTTGTACGAACTATCTCCGACGGACACTCTCAGACTGACTTCTTTATAATTAGCTTTTCTTTAGTAAGCTTTTTGCTGACTTGCTTTTAATTATCTCGCGTCATAATGAAATGCGCGTGGGATTTGTGCATAAGAATGTGTGGGAAACAAAAGATAACGATTCTTAGAATTATGTATTTTTGTTATGTCGCGTCTTAGAAATAAGATGCGCATAGAATTTGTTTACAATTGTTTAAATATTCCCACGAAAATTTATATTATTGATTTAGGTGGGCTTGTATCTATAACGATGAATCACGTCGCTTGTCGGCAGTAGATGAATCGTAAATCGGTTACGATAATAGCTGGCGTCCTTACAATTCTCCTATGGTCAATTGTGATCGACCAACTTCTTGCCGACCTGAGTAGTGTAGAAGAACGCTCTGGTGGGATCGCTGCATCTACAATGGCTATTTTAGTTTATTCTAGCAGATAGAAGTTCTTCCCCTATCAATTCTCAAGGAACTAAACCTGGAGGCAATACACTCATTATCAACTTCGAAAACAAGTTATGACAATAATTGTCGGAAGTCGGTTAGAAGGGCAGCCCTGCAGGCCCTCTTTAGAGGAAACACAGCCTTTTAGTATTCGAAAGGTTCCCAAACCTATTACGGTTTTTTTTTTGTTTTTTATACGAGAGATTGATGATAATCTTACATCCGTTCAGCACCGGGGAAGAACTGTGTGAGGTACAGTAGCTCACCTCCCCATGTTCCCTTTTATGCCACCTCTCTACATTTGGTATGAGTCTACGTGTCCATAGGAATTTAGTAGACTCGTCCTACCTCCTCTGTCCCGCGTTTCCTGTGACACACCTATTGCCTATTCCGGGTATCACAATCCCTTGCCGCAATACAAGAATATCAAAAGGGGTCATTCCAGATTTATGACACATGCTGCTTCATCGGACGTAGTGTACTTACCCGATAGGCAGAGTTGGAATGGAGATGGAAGCTTTTGCCGCCGCGGACGCCAAGTGCACCCCGAAATAGAGTCTTCGGTCAATCATCGCTCCGAAATACCTAAGTGCGGGCTGTGAGCGGTTACCTACTTTCACCGCTATGGTCTCCACCTTTCTCCACTTGTTCATTAGCACTACTTCCGTGCCCAAAGTAATCATGACCTTTGGTATTACCCCACTTGCTATACGAATGTAAAGCTACAGCAAGGATGAAATTGAGTCTGTTCAGGTGCAGCTTTCCTGCTCCTGGGGCGAGATATAAACTCCAAATCAACTTAGGCCGATGATATGGCCATAACTTGAAAGGTTTTGAACTACAGGGTTGTCCAAAGAGACCAAACGATATAAATCGCAGTGCACGCTTCTTCCAAAAATGAATGAATGAACAACTCCAAAACGAAGTATGTATCTCATCTCTAACAAAACCTACACCGAACTTCCTTCTGCTTCAGTGGATGGTTTGAATCTAGCGGCTAGCCCATCTCTTATCATCCTTACCATAACTTTAACCGAGGATTTACGACGGAGAAGGATCACATACTACAAATCACCAAAGAAGCGTCACTATAAGTGATGCACATCCCATCTTCAGCCATCAGCCTAGGCTGAAATCTACAAGTCTTTTACTCGGCCTGCCTCGAGTACAACTCCAAAACCTTCTTAGCGTGGCTTGACAAAGTATAAAACCGACCCTTCAACCTCCTTGTTGATAGCACCTTTCGCACCACCATTGATTCATAGTCAAGATGAAATTGTAGCAGCCTTGTCAAAGTTTTACTGTTATTACTACAGGGACTGTTGCACTGAAATCACCTCCATCCTGGCTTATATGACCATCCTGGTCATAATTTTTCCGCAATCTAAAAGTAGCCTACTCGGCTCACTGTCACACCCTGCAGTCAATTTTTTCGCTAACACAATGATCTAGAAGTTCGTTTATAAATAGAACATCTTAGAGTTTAAAATTAAAGTTCATCGACACTCGAGCAGCCCCAGAACTCTTCTACTCTGTCCTATTTCTCCCCTATCCTTCAAACTTAGCTTACTAGACATTGCACCTTGACCTGAACGACATGACAGACTGGTAGTCCTAAACTTGTTTTTTCCCACAAAAAAATTGATTTTTTTTTTAAAACACAACGAACTTTTTCCTAGACCTAATAATATCACAAAATAAAAGAAATAACAAAAACACACATACACACCCCCCATAAATCCCAAGTTCAATTACTGTAACAAAATTTCAGCATATCCCGAAACATGGTTCCTCTACTAAAACTTCCAGTCACATGTTGACAGACGCCTTACATATTTCTCTTTCCCACAAAGCCACCCTTAAATTTCTCTGTAAAAGCTTAAATCAACAGAAAGCTTTCATCTCCGAAAAACCACCCCTAAACAGAAAATGTTATTTTTGCGTAACCATCAGTATTCCTTGGCTACCGGAACTGGCGAAAACTTGTCGCCGAAAATTTTAGATAAACTTGGCGAAACGTGATTCAATTTCGTCAGTCGGCAGCGGGCGTCCAGGGGGTGGCTGTTAATACACCCCCCAATGGAGAACCATCTCGAAGGGGGATGGAAAAGTTGTGTAAGCACTTTGTCAATGCGAGAGAGCTTCAAAATTTATCACAGGGGAACCGAATGACCCATTAAGGCTCAGGGTTTGTTTTTACAAAATTCTTTACTTAGGGAAGAAAAATAATGCATCCACAACACTGGAACAAAGAGGGTAATTGGCTATGGAAAATAATTCAATGGAAAAGAAGCCATCCGCGAACAATTTGTTGTGAAAATTCTTATAAAATTAATGATTGGCACTTTTTCCCAAAAACTCGCCCCGTCGCCGGGTGACGTTGCGGGGGAGGGCAGCAGGCGCCGATGGGGCACAGTTTTCGCACAATTTCACCCCGGCCAAGTGTTTTCTTTTCTCGTTAGTCTTAGCTTTCTTTCCTTTTTTTTGTTGCATAAGAACTTAAGACGATTATGCTAATTAAAAACGTCAAAGTGTCCTTTTTACAATAGGAGTAGAAAACGTCCGACACTTGGGGAAACTGGAGATGGCGGAATTCTTCTACGACAAATAAAAAAAACATCCCTCAGGGCCGAGACCTTCTTATTATGTTCATTGCTTCTACTTGGTCAGCTAATCTTGTTAAAAATGTCCCTTGCCCCTCCCTCTGCACCCGGTGTCCTTTTGTCTTTATGGTGGGGAATTAATGGAATTTTAACAAGAAATTTAATTTAATGGAAAGTAATTTTGATAAGATGACCCTTTCCCTTTTTTTGCTGCTACACGGAATATCCTTTTGATCAATAGATATTTTCCGAATCAAAGGGTTGAAAAGTGATTAAAAATGCCGAATGATGTATATACAGGTGACTTGTCTTGAAAAATTCAAATCTTAGCGCTTAGTGTTTAATTGACAAGGGTCTGGGGCTTTTTTGTTGGAAGAAATGCCGGCAAAAGTAAACAAAAAGGAAACCTTTTCACGGTAAATTAAACCATTTTTTAAGTAAAAATAATTAACACTCTAATTCAGTTTTATGGACTAAAAATCACTTTAAATAATCTGCAATTACTTTGGCTATGGGTTATAGAACGGAGGTCAACGGAGCATCGTTTGGAGGATTATGTGAATCCTGGATTTTTTGCCTGATGGGCTTTTCATGCCCAAAAATATTTTGGCTCGCACGGCTCCATTTTAGCAACAGATAAGCCAATACCAACCAACCCTTTTAAAAGAGTAGTGTTCAAAGATAAGACGCGTTGTACCATCGACTGTTCCATATACATATACTCAAACACCAAACTCTAGTTAAAGCATATTTGAAGAGTGAAAAAATTGTCAATGTCAACATTGTTTACAACACTAGCTAATGTTTACAACACTTACTAAAGAGATAGAGAGCAGATTTCGGATTTATACAGGAGATATTTTCCTCTTTTATTGTATTTGCAGGCGATGGCAGAAGAGATAGTGGATAGTGCGAGATTTGAATGCAAGGGGAAGACTGCAAAGAAGCAATATTATCTAAGTGGAAGAACAGGAAAGACGAAGGACCACGCTGCATCGAATCGAACCACGTACTGTGTTTCCATGCAGAGTTTACCCCAGGTTTACTCAGAGTAAGATGTCCACGGAAACGGGTTAAATCCAAGTAAACTCAACTAAACCAATCCGGTTAAGCCGGTTTTTGCACATGTGTGACTTTGAGATTTGAGTATCCTTTACTGCACATATACCAACGGCGACGCGAAGTCAAATTATTTATCTTTCAATTTAACCCAAAGCTGCGTTTCCATTAGAGTTCAACCAGAGTTGGACTCGAGTTATTTGTTATGTACTGAGTTTGCATAAGAGTTCAATCAGTTAAAAGTTTTCTTTCGTTTAAGATTTCCAACTCTGCTCAACTCACCAAAAGTAGATTGGTTGAACTGAGTTCACGTGCACAAGTAAAAACGGCACACTGGCAAAGGTACAAAATTGAGAATTTCGCGCCTCGCTTGGACGACAGAACAGACTTTATATTTAATACATACTAAAAATCTATAATAAAATTAATTGATAGAAAAAGATGGAAGGAAACAGTTAAGTCGTTGAGTTGAAGTGTCATTTCAACTCAACCTCAATTCAAATCGCCTTCCATGGAAATTCAATAATTTAAACAGCATCGATTTGAGTTAAATTGAGCGGAAAAGCTTTCTGTTTACTCAACGAAAACTTTACCTTGGCTCATGAAAACACAGTAACGGACTACTCGGATGGTATTCCAACGCATTTTCTTCTACGCTACCAAGGTCCTTAGTAGTGCCTCGTGTACCTAAAGTTGGGGAGTTGTCTAACGTTTGCCCGCATTCCAACGCATTTTCTTCTACGCTACCAAGGTCCTTAGTAGTGCCTCGTGTACCTAAAGTTGGGGAGTTGTCTAACGTTTGCCCGTATTCCAACGCATTTTCTCCTACGCTACCAAGGCCCTTAGTAGTGCCTCGTGTACCTAAAGTTGGGTCGTTGTCTAACCGTCTGAGGTGGCTCCCTGTTGTTCCTGGCGCCTGCCTAGTCTGGCTTTCTCATTCGATTCGCATCTATGTAGTTATTAAAATTATTAAATTCCTATTACCAATATTATTTTTCTTACTTAAAAAAATAATCTTAAATAATTTTACATGCGCAGCTTGCTATCCTTGTTGACGGTTCCCGAAAAGTAGTTCACTTTTTCCCAATCGCGTAGTTGTACATTCGGCCATTCTGACTGGACCGCGCCTCGCACAATATAGATGTATGTATGACTTTCCATGTTTCGCAACTGTACAAAAGACCTGCCTTAACATTGGAGTTGAACAGCCGCAATTTAGTGTTAGTTCATCATCATCATTGCGCTCCTTTAATCCCTCATGAGACATAGGGCGGAAACAGTTGCCCTCCAGCGGACTCTGTTTTGCGCGACAGCTCTCAGCTCCGACCAGGATCTCCCAGTTATTGCGGCTTCTGCTAGTAGGGTTCTCCTCCACGTTGTTCTAGGTCTTCCGACTCGACGGGATCCGGATTCCAGTCAAGGGCCTGTTTGGCTAGATTTTCGTTTTCGCGCCGCAAGGTGTGGCCAACCCAATTCTATTTCCTTCGTCTGATTTGGTCGTCTATCCTTTCTTGGCCGGCACGGCGCCATAGTTCTTCGTTTGAAATTATATCTTGCCAACGGATTTTTAGGATACGACGAAGGCATCTGTTGATGAAGACTTGTAGGCGCCCTGTGATGAATTGGGTGACTTTCCATGTTTCGCAACCGTACTGTTTAATACGAGAAGTTCTTTTACTTCCCGGTGGACTGATTGTCCAAAGTTTCCTTTTAAAATTATCAAGGTGTTACACCTTGACAAAGTTATTTAAAAATGTTGACAAAGTGATTCACCTTGACAACGATTGCTTTGTTGATTTGATTTAAAGTTTGTGCTTGAGCGAAACACCCAAACACAGGACAATTAGAAATTAAACGCTTGAAGTCTTATTAATAACTGTGTCTCTTTAATTATTCATTAATTTCTTTTATATACACAAAACTGCTTACATTGCTAAAAGAATGTTCTATGCATTTTGTGCAACATTAGAATTTCTGAGCATCTGCCGATTTTCTATGGAAATTCGCGTTATCTAGCCGCTTCGCATATTTTCTCATGGCCGGACGGATCAGATTACGTCTGGCTTGATGTTTTATCAGAAATTCTAATGTTGCTGGTTAACATGCTTACATGCCGAAAAATGAAAATTTAAAGATAATAAATGTCTTTACTTTTGAAAATGAGAAAAATTATGATAACAAAAAAAGTTTTTTTTTTGATTGATTGATTTTTATGATACATATACTAAATTTGTACTATGAGTACAAACATACTGCCCGCCTTGAACGATGTTCAATTATACAACAACGGTAAAGTCTAATCCTTCGCTTACTCCAACATGCGTCCGGGGTTTAGGTTGAGGCCGCTTAGGTCGTCTGCATCTGATGTACCCATATCGCACCAACATTCCTATTATTAAGACTGCTACTAATGTAATGCTGAGGTAGCCGGTGATGCTGTGATGATTATTGTGGGCTTCGATTTTCTTAGGCAGCTCTAGATTTTGTTGCGCAAGCTGCTGCTGTATTTCATCAAGAGTTTCTTGTTGTATCTTGAAGATGGCATCAGAATTCCCTTCATGTGGTACTTTCGGTTTAGTACTAGAGTATCGGATATGACCTGTCGCCGTGCTGTTGAAGTTATTGTGGTGCCCTCGAACAGTCGCCAACTTCTGCTTCAGAATACATTCTGGTTCCAATTTCAGTTGACCGATTCCTTCGAGCGTGATGGTGGATGGCTCTCCATTGCACACGATATTGGTTACTGTTGGTTCCTTCATAGCAAATATCCATTCATTGGGATGATCAAGTTGAATCCAAATTGGTTGTTGGTGTAGTATTTCTACTGGGCATTGTGAGAACGTGGGCATCTCGTTAAGGAGATACACTTCACACATGCCTATTTCAGCACCTCGATGGTAGAGTGGTTGTTGAAGTCGGCATATGCGTCTGTCGCTCATAGCTAAGCAAAGATTTAGCTCGACTTCTGACATTGGACAGTACATGTCTCTAAGTGTGTTGATGGCAAGGTACCTTGAAGTTGTCCGAATAGCCACAAAGGTGTTATTTACTACTGTGGGGATTGGGGTTATCTTAAATAAGTCGAAATCATCAGCATTTAGTAACGGTATTTTGAGATGAAAAATGACGTATTTGTCAGTCTTGCAACCAGCTACTGTGATGAGATGGTATAAGCTGCTTATGCTATGGCCATCGGTCGGAAGGCTGTATGATGGTGGCAAGTGGCTTCGAATGGTCATAAGCTCCTCCTTCAGTTGGCGAGGTGATATGATCTGAGGGCTCAGTCTTCCATGATGCGTGTCTGCCAAAATGTCCAGGATCAACGAATGGACATGACGCAAATTCGTTGTAAGTAGCGTCATTTGTATAGCAAGTGACGTCACTAAGTTTTGCATTTTTAATGCATAGGTCTCTCCTGTGTCGGGATGGACGGTATTGAGAAGTTGCTGATATCGGTTTTCCAAGTTCTTGAATCTTGCCTCTGTTGTTGACTGGTCCTTTCGTATGACGTTAATTGTCGAATCTATAATGGATGTTTGATTCTTCACTAGTGCTAGTAGATGCTCCTCATTAGTTCGAATATTGTCGATGGTTTCTGACATTTTTACAGCATAGTCGTTGTCCAATACTCCAAATAATGCATTTGCCATATTTCCGACAAAGTTCACCGCTCCTCGTTTCATTCTACTTGGCTTACGCTGTAGACTGAGCAATTCATCACTTGCTTCAAATTCTTCCTGAATGTGTTGAAATTCCCCTATGATTTGTTCACATGTTGGCTTTTGATTAATTTCTTTGCAGAGTTGGTGAAACGTTGTAAGCCCCTTGAGGAAAATTTCGTACTGTGACTGTAATGGTTGCAGATCAAAGTATACGATGATGTCCCATTGTCTTGATGTTAAGCCAACTTTGCCGACGTTTTCAAACTTTAATCCATGATGCTCCTTAAAACGTTTAACTTCTATATTGGATGCCATAATGATTGGTAGGATCAAGCATATTGCCAAAAGCGTTAGTATGGATGGTGATGTTGTTCGCCGTACCCTTTTACTTGGTGTCTCTTCTGGTTCGTTCTCTTCGTTTTGTTGACTTGATCCGAAGGGGTCTTCGTCATCACGTTTTTCATCATCTTCTGTCATTAAGAGTGGGGCCAGTCTGTGTATTGCTCTTTTAAAGATGCCTGAAGCGGTTTTCACATCTACTACGCGCACACAATCATCCTCCCCTTTATAAATCTTCACAATTCTTCCCAGTGGCCACTTCATGATTGGCATGTTGTCTTCCTTTAAGATAACTAACGTTCCAGTTTTTACGTTATTGAGCCGTGTATTCCATTTATAACGATGCTGCAGTTCGCTCAGATACTCTTGTGACCACCTGTTCCAGAAATTTTGCTTGAGGTGTGTTAACATTTTCCACCTATTCTGTAAACTTCCTTGTAACTCCTTTCCAGTTTGGTCGACAGTTGCTGTAAGGGGCTCCCCAATAAGAAAGTGACCAGGAGTTAGAGCACTGAGGTCATTTGGATCATTAGATAGTGGCGTTATTGGGCGTGAGTTTAACACTGCTTCAATGTCAATCATTGCTGTCTCTAATTCCTCATATGTCATTGATACGTTTGCCATGGATCGTACTAATAAATGTTTTGCTGATTTGACTGCCGCCTCCCAGAGTCCGCCGAAGTGAGGAGCTCTTGGTGGTATAAAACGAAAATTGATGGATTTGGAGCTGCAGGTGCTGGTAATGGCTTCTCTGCCTTTAGCCGAATAAATGACATCCTTCAACTCACTTAGTTGATTGCTAGCCCCAACAAAGTTGGTTGCGTTATCGCAGTAGAGATTTTGAACATGTCCTCGCCTACCGATGAACCGTTTAAGTGCTGCAATGAAGGCGTCGGTTGTTAGATCGGAGACAATCTCGAAATGGACTGCCTTGGTAGAGAAGCAGCAAAAGACTGCAATATAAGCTTTTGTTGGTCTTTTGCCCCTCAACTTGTAGTGAATTGAAATTGGCCCGCAAAAGTCTACTCCGGCATTGATGAATGGTCTGGTGGGCTGCACTCGATCCACAGGTATGTTACCCATCAACTGATGAAATAGTTTCGGCTTGGCTCTCGTACATGTGATGCAGTGTTGAACTATAACTCGTGCAAGGGCCTTTCCTTTAATCGGCCAGAAATGTTGCCTAACGGTGGCGAGTAATCCTTGTGGCCCAATGTGTGAATTTTCCTTATGAAGATCAGTTAATAATAGTCGTGTTAGCGGATGACCGTAAGGCAGCAGCATGGGATGTTTTGCGTCGTACGATAATCCTGACGCCTCTAGTCTTCCACCGACGCGTATTACTCCCTTTGCATCTAGAAATGGTGTCAAACTGCAAAGTGGGCTATTTTTGTTGACCTCCTGATGGCGCTTTAAATGGTTGATGTCCAACATGAACTCCTCCTTCTGCATGGATTTTATGATCAAATATAATGCTTCATCGAGTTCCTTAGGAGTTAATGCATTTCCTTCGCCCGTATCTCTTGGGTTCCCTTGGCAGCGATTAATGAATCGGAGTGTGTAAGCTGTTATTCGCTGTAATTTCCGGAAAGAGTTATTGTGTTTTATACAGCTTACGTCGAAATATGCATCGTTGTGTGTGGTTGTAGTGAGCGATACTGTTGGTACGCTAACCTCAGTCATCGGTTCTTGTAGTTTGAACGCTGGTGGCCAAACTTCCGTCTTCCCATGTAAAAAGAGTGGTCCATAAAACCACAGTGTACAATTTTGCATGCGTTCTGGTGATAGACCTCTTGACACTATGTCTGCCGGATTGTCCCTTGATGAGACATGACGCCATTGTTCTGGTATAGAGTAACCTTTAATAGATGCTATTCTGTTAGCAACAAAGGTTGGTAGCGCTGCCGTGGAACTATTTAACCATGATAATACAATTTCCGAGTCCGTCCACAAATAACTCGGTTTATTTCTCAGATGCAAATCCTTCTTGACGCGGTGAGTTAATTCAGCTGCCAACTTAGCTGCGCATAGTTCCAGTCTCGGAATTGTAATTTTCTTTATGGGTGCTACTCTTGACTTAGCACACAACAGCCGACAAAGTACCGTTTCATCTTGAGTAGTGGCTCGAATGTAAACTGCTGCACCGTAAGCCTTTTCAGAGGCATCTGCAAAAGTGTGGAGCTGCATATCTTTCACCAGACGGTGACCATAAATGTGTCGTGGAATCTTTATTTCGTTTAGTGCATGAAGTTGTTGCCGAAACTCTATCCATCTGGTATACAGTTCTTGCGGAATCGCGGCGTCCCAATCCATCTTTAGCTCCCATAGTTCTTGAAGAAACAATTTTGCTCTAACAACAACTGGAGCGATCATGCCTAATGGGTCAAATATTTTTGCTAAGTCTGATGCAACGGTCCGTTTTGTTACTCGGTTGGCGTCATTTTTGGACACTGATATACTAAATTCGTCGTTCTTTGGAAACCAAATTAATCCTAACGTTTTTACGTGATCTTCCTGATTGCTAGTGAAATCAAGTTGTATCTCTTGATCTTTCGGCATTATGTGCTCTAGTAGTTTGGCATGATTAGAGCACCACTTCCTTAGTGTAAACCCGCCTTCTGTGAGCAGCTGGTTTAGTTCCTTTTGACTCTGCAAGAGCTCGGCCACGCTATTTGATCCAGTCATTACATCATCTACATAGAAATCGTGTTTGAGGATTTGTGCTCCATATGGATATGCTTCCTTTCGATCTTCTGCGAGCTTTTGAAGACATCTTGTTGCCAAATATGGCGCTGAAGTGGTACCATAGGTAATTGTTCGAAGTTGGTAGCATTTCACTTGCTCATTTGGATCCTTCCTCCAAAAAATAAGTTGGAATTGCTGATCTTCCTTGCGCACTTCTATTTGCCGGTACATTTTCTGTATGTCGGCTGTGAATACAAAGCGTGGGAGTCGAAACCGTAAGAGAATTGAGAAGAGTTCATCTTGTACTGTCGGCCCAGCATAAAGTATATCATTCAACGACTTATTAGATGTTGTCTTGGCTGATGCATCAAACACTACTCGTAACTTTGTAGTGGTGCTATCTGGCTTAAGAACGCTATGGTGTGGCAGATAATAGTTTGGTTGTAGAAGACTGTCACTGGTTGCCAGTTGCATGTGGCCAAGCTGTATATACTCCTCCATGAACGCTACATATTCCTTTCTCAATTGACTGTTTTTCATGAGTTTCCCTTCGAGCGCATAGAAGCGGCGCAGTGCTACAGTTCTGGATTCGCCCAGGCTCTTAGGATCTTGAGAGAATGGTAACGCTACTACAAATCGTCCATTGCTCAAGCGACTTGTGGTTTGATTGAAGAATTTTTCACATCGTTTCTCAGCAACGCTCATTTCAGTTGTTGATTCCTCTGCTTCCTCCAGTTTCCAAAATTTTTCGATGACATCAGTGAGCCTTCCTTCTTCAGTAAGAATGTTACATATCGCTCTCGCTGAATTTATCTGATTCGGTTGGGTTACCTTTCCTGAAACGATCCATCCAAGTAAGGTATTTTGTAGCGTTGGTAAGTTGGGTCCTAGGTCTATCTGTCCTACTGACAACAGTTGGAAAAAGTGTTCTGCACCAAGCAGTAGATCGACTTTTGCCGGCTTGTCAAATCGGGGATCAGCCAATCTAACGTTGTTCGGTATCTTCCATTCAGTAGAATTTAATTGCTGAGTTGGCTGCAACGATGTAATTTCCTGCATGACGAAGGCTTCAATTCTGGTACTAAAAGCGCTAGTGTTGGATTCTAGTATAATGTTGATGCGTCCTCTGGCCTTTTGTGGTGCTCGCTGTATGCCTTCTACTGATAGTGTAACTTCTTCTGGCTCTAGACGCATTTTTTTTATCAATCGTTTTGTAATAACATTGATTTGTGATCCTGGATCCAGGATGGCGCGGCATTCTATAGTTCGGCCGTCATTGGAAATTAACTTTACACGTGCTGTGCTCAATATGACATATCCTGTTGGAAAACCCATATTTTTGGTGGTTAAGGATAATGTGCTACTGCTAGATCCAGGTAAGCTTTCTGTTTTCATTATATCCTTATGATCAGTTGGCTTTGCATTGGCCTTAGCCTCGGGAATATCTAAATGCAACAGCGTGTTATGCTTTTTGGTACATCTGGTGCAAGCTCGTAATTTGCAATCGGTCCAATGGTGACCGTTCCTGAGACAATTCACGCACAATTTATTTTTTTGCACTAAGCGTAATCTCTCACTGGGGGTTTTTTGCAGGAACTGTTTGCACTGGTACAGCGGATGGTTTTGTTTGCATAAAATGCATCGGGTTATTGTAGATGCAAGTGATGAGAATGTCTTTGATGGTTTCTTGTGCTGTTCTGGTTTCACATTCCCTTTTCCGCCTAAGGCCTCCAACGCCTGGAAACGTTTTTCAAGGAATGCTAAGAAGTCCTTCAAAGATGCTAACTCCTTTGGATTTGCAAGGGACTGCTCATACATTGCATGAGTGTTCTTGTCTAACTTTCGCTGCAGGATGTGAAGCAGTAATGGGTCCCAGTTTTCGGTTGAAACTCCCAAATTTTCTAAGCCCAGAAGGCATTCTTGGGTTATGTCATGTAGATTCTTTACTGATGTTGCCGTTCCACATTCGTTTGCATGAGAAGGCTGAGATAACAATTTATTGACCAGAGCTGCAACAAGTATCCTTGGATTGTTGTAGCGATCTTGAAGTGTTCTCCACGCTGCTGTGTAGTTCTCTTCTGACAACGAATAATGTCTTATTAGACGTTCTGCTTCTCCTACTAGGTTGGCCTTCAGGTACCACATTTTTTGACAGTCGGCCAATGCTTGTTTATGCACCATTTCTGTGTATAAATCGTGAAATTGCTTCCATTTCAGATAATCTCCATCAAACTTTGGGAGCTCTATCTTTGGAAGTTTCATAAATGAGCTTGCTTGACTGGATTGTTGGCCGTTGCTGGATATTTGCCTTTGCTCCTGCAATCTGGTTGTCAATGCTACGAGTAGGTGCTGCACATTTTCTTCAGCTTGGATGTAACTATCGGTATCGTCATGGATTTTGGCTGGATCGTCAACTAATTCCCACAGCCTACTGTTTAATTCCTCAATCTGGGACCAATAATGTTTGACTGCTTCAAGTTTTACCTTGCAGTAAACCGTGTCATGCATCTGGTTCCTGTCAATTGATTGCATTAACCGATTCAAGGATTGGAGTACTGATTGCTGCCTCCTCTTCATCCTTTTGACTTCTTCAGTATTTGCAGTTTCAGCCTCGGTTGGGCTTGTCACATTAATTTGAACCTTTGATTGCCTGGGTGTTGGTGTTGCAGATTGCCTTGGAGTTGGTGTTGCAGATGGCCTGGGAAATTCCTTCAACTTTTCCTCAAACAGCTCCCGATATTCTTGAAATATCTTGGCGATCGCTGTGTAATAATTTTTAGTCGTGTATTCATGAGTCTCGTGATTGGGAAGCTCCTTAAGATTGATGTCATTCTTTTCAAAAGATAGCCAATTATCTTCTAGCCGCCGGATCCGTTCCAGGTAATAGTCCCTGTTTTTTCGGTCCGCTGGGTCTTTCTTATAATTGCTGACGACTCTCTGGATCTCTTGCCCCAAATAGAATTGGTCCTGCATTAATTCCTCCAAAGTCTTCGACATGATGACAGCTGTTGATTAGCTCCCGAGATTGGTGCGAAGATGTAAGTTGCGTGATACAAGTGCTACACCCGATCACGTCGGGGTCACCAATGTTTAATACGAGAAGTTCTTTTACTTCCCGGTGGACTGATTGTCCAAAGTTTCCTTTTAAAATTATCAAGGTGTTACACCTTGACAAAGTTATTTAAAAATGTTGACAAAGTGATTCACCTTGACAACGATTGCTTTGTTGATTTGATTTAAAGTTTGTGCTTGAGCGAAACACCCAAACACAGGACAATTAGAAATTAAACGCTTGAAGTCTTATTAATAACTGTGTCTCTTTAATTATTCATTAATTTCTTTTATATACACAAAACTGCTTACATTGCTAAAAGAATGTTCTATGCATTTTGTGCAACATTAGAATTTCTGAGCATCTGCCGATTTTCTATGGAAATTCGCGTTATCTAGCCGCTTCGCATATTTTCTCATGGCCGGACGGATCAGATTACGTCTGGCTTGATGTTTTATCAGAAATTCTAATGTTGCTGGTTAACATGCTTACATGCCGAAAAATGAAAATTTAAAGATAATAAATGTCTTTACTTTTGAAAATGAGAAAAATTATGATAACAAAAAAAGTTTTTTTTTTGATTGATTGATTTTTATGATACATATACTAAATTTGTACTATGAGTACAAACACGTACAAAAGTACTGCCTTAACGTTGGAGTTGAACAGCCGCAATTTGGTGTTAGTTGAGATCTCCGTTGATCTCCATATGCGAAACAGGCATGCATATGCGCCTCGTTCTTTATTTATTCTGGAACTGACGTCTTCTTCTGCACCGCCATTTTCGGTAATAATATTACCGAGGTAGCAGAATTTATCGACCAGTTCCACGTCACGGTTATTCAGCGCAGTCCGTTCAATGGTGTTTGCATTTATCCGCATTTCTTTAGTTTTAGTTGGATTTAGCCTTAAGCCTGCTGGACTACTTTCTGTTGCCAAATTGTTAATCATGTTTTTGAGATCCACCATCGGACACCATCCGTGGGCCAGCAAACAGATATCATCTGCGTAGTCCAGATCCTTAAGGCGGTCTAACAAACCCCATTGTATGGCGCCCTATTCTACTATCTAGAGCGCCGAAAAGGATGTCATTTATTACTATAAGAAATAGTAAAGGCGAAAGTAGGCATCCTTGTCGTTCTCCTGAACTCACCTCAAAGCTGTCGGATAATTTTCCATTATGGAGAACTCTGCATTTGGAATTGTTAGATAGGGCTTTTATCAATTCTATTATTTTATCAGGCAGTCCGCGTCGCCGTAGTGCCTGCCATATAAAGCTCCTATTGACCGAGTCGAACGCTTTCTCATAATCTACGAAAGCAAGGTAAAGGGGGGATCGGAATTCAGTAGACTGCTCCACTATTATTCGTAATGTGTTGATAAGATCAATACATGAGCGGCCCTTCCTCAATCCGGCCTGCTGCCTCCTAAGCGTTCGGGCTACTGCCTCACTTATCCTAGATAGTTACATATGGGACAAAATTTTGCCCACAGTAGATAGTAAACAGATGCCTCTCCAGTTGTCGCATATTGTTAGGTTATTTTGACTATACCTTCCGTCCAATCCTCCGTGTTCCATGCTATTTCTAGGATTGGCTGAAGCGCATCTGCTATGAGGCTTGAGTCGGATTTCAACATTTCTGGCGGAATGCCATCTTTCCCAGCTGCTTTACCATTGGCCATCGCATGAATTGCGGTTACTATTTCCGTCTTGGATGGGGCCCGGGTGGTGATTCTTATTGGCTGGGCATTGTTGCTGGTTTCCTGAGGTTCCTGTGTAAGTGAACCATTCAGGGCGGCGATGTTTGGAGTTGCTCCTTGTCGGTGCACAGCAGCCTGCCATCTGCACTCTTAACGCATGTTTTTTAGTAGAGTGCTTTCCCGAGAGCAGGTTACGTCGATCCTCAAGTGCAGCAAGCTGCAACGGCTTGCTTGCCTCTCCAGTACCGGAGCTATGCGGACCTGCCCCACAGCTGCAATGGAAGCAATCATTGGGTTGACCCCTTTGCATCTCGTCATATGGAAATCCGCCGCCATAAGTGCCTTGAGACTTCAGATCTCATCACAGGACACATGGATATCCTTAAAAATATCCCAAGCATTTCCATCTGCCGCGTATCCGACCATATGGTTAGTCAACTGCCGTTCCAAAGGAAATTCAGAGCGATTATCCCGGATCGCTCTGATTGGGAGGAAATTATTCTTCCTAGGGATCCAAACCATCTCCACTGGTTTACTGACGGGTCAAAGATGGAACATGGTACCGGGGCTGGTGTCGCAGGACCCAACTCCAAGGTCTCGATTGCAATGGGTAAGTGGCCCTCTGTTTTCCAGACTGAAATACATGCCATTGTGACCTGCGCTAGGCTCAACCTTGAGAAAGGTCTGAAAGGCGCCAACATCAAAATCTTTTCTGACAGCCAAGCTGCCATCAAGGCACTCTCAACGTGGAAGTTTTCTTCCAAAATAGTAGCAGGGTGTTATGACGTACTCCAGAGCCTGACCAGAAAAAACGAGGTCTCGTTCTGCTGGGTCCCCGGACACTGGGGTATCGAGGGAAATGAGGCTGCAGACAGCCTCGCGAGGGAGGGGTCTGAGACGTTGTTCCAGGGCCCAGAACCCTTCTGTGGCATCTCTTGGGCCACCTCCAAGTCCTTGATGGAGGAGTGGATTAAGAGAATAAACCTAGCCTATTGGGAGTTAGTCCCAGGTCTTAGACAGGCTAAAGATCTTATAAGACCCTTTGCCTTAAGGGGCAGTATTACTCTAAACAGAGCGGACCTAAGCCTGCTGGTGGGCTATCTCACTGGCCATGTAGGACTGCGGTTCCACCTCCACAACCTAGGACTGTCTCTAGAGACAGAATGCCGACTCTGCTTGGAAGGCGACGAAACTTCCACACATATTCTTTGTGAATGTCCTGCTCTGATCTGGCTTAGAAGAAGAACGTTTATCAGAGAGTTCTTGAGCCCTGCCCAAGTCCGGTCTTCATCAACTAAAGACCTTCTTGCCTTCATTCGGAAGGCCGATAGACTGTTCCGCTAGTGGGGTACGTACACAATAGGCCTAACTCTGCCGCAGTGTTCACCATATGGGTTGCCCCCTCATTCCTTATAATAATAATTTCCCGAGAGCTGATTAGTGATTTGGTACAGTACCTTACTGTTGCCTGTGTTTGCCGCGTTTTCGCTTTTTCTGCGAAATCATTAATCTGCTGTCTTTTATCACGCCGGACACTTCTCTTTACCTCCCGGTGTAATAGGGAGTATTCCCGTTCAAGTTGGTAACGTCTTTCCGGGTCGCTTGTAGAGTTTACGTTATTTGTGAGGGCCCTTCTACGTTCTATTTTTTGCCAAGCTGTGTCCGAGATCCAGTGTTGCCTGTTCCTTTGGACATAATCGATGCTCGTTTCCATAGCCGTTGGACGTTTCTGATTGCAGCGATTTTAAAGCGAATAGTTGCTACAATCAAATGGTGGTCACTTCCAGTGTCTGCTCCTCTAAAGCTCCTGACATCCTTCAGAATAGTTCTAGATCTGCGGTTGACGGCCACGTGATCTATTTGATTTCTCATTCTACCATGGGGCGATACCCAGGTGTCCTTGTGTATCATCTTGTGGCAAAAGTAATTTCCACCTACCATGAGCTGGTGTTCCACCTACCATGAGGTCGGTGGTGTTGGGGCCGATCTGTGCGTTTAAGTCATCCATTAAAACAATTATGTTTCCCCTTGGAATAGAGCGAAAAACCTCATTCAGTCGCATACAGAACTCGTCTTTCATGTCATCTTCTGTCTTCAGTTGAGCGTAGCATTGGACTAGCGTAAAACTTCTTAGTCTAGTATACAGGCGCATGGTAATAATCCTCTCAGAAACTGGTGACCAGCTAATGAGGCTGGACCTGGCTTCTTTGGTGAGTATTACGCCAACGCCCTTGTTACCTTTTTTATATTTCCTTTTTTTTCATTCTTTTGTCTTTTCTATTC
Source organism: Thereva unica (assembly GCA_949987705.1). Classification (NCBI taxonomy): domain Eukaryota; kingdom Metazoa; phylum Arthropoda; class Insecta; order Diptera; family Therevidae; genus Thereva; species Thereva unica. The sequence continues at coordinate 43,615,470 of OX465281.1, read as the reverse complement.
GTTTTAATTTTTTTATATACTACTTCAGTTTTCTTTTTTGTAATGATTAATGATTATTATTGCTTAGTCTTAGAACTTCATTTTTCAAACATCGCGCATCCTTTACACTTTCTGCCACCTCGCACTGGCGACCTAGGTAGTAAAACCTTACCTTTTTGACATGAACAAAATTAGAACTTTGCTCAACATATTTCATAGTAGGGCTCGTGGATTAAATTTTTGTCACATCAACGCGAGAAGTCTACGTAATAAAATAGATGAACTGCGGGAAATTTTTCTTGGGTCCAACATCCATGTCTTGTTGGTGTCCGAAGCTTCACTTCGCGATCATGTTCCTTCAATATCTGTATCAATCGATGGGTACAGTTTATTTAGAAATGATCGGAAGGATCGCCCTGGTGGCGGAGTCGCTGTTTATGTTAAAAAAGGTCTCCGCTGTTTTAAGGTAAAAGAATCTATATCCAATGCTCTAGAATTTCTTAGCGTTGAAATTGTGTGTGGTGTTAGAAAATGCCTTGCGACCGTGGTTTTTTGTCCTCCTCGCACATTTTCGTTACCTGTAGCCAGTGAACTGGAAATGTGGCTCTCCGAAGCAACTCACAATTATGATAGCATCATTGTTGGAGGAGATTTTAACGTCAATATCCTATCATACAGCTCTCTGCGCAATAATTTCCTAACCTTTTTCAAAACTTTTGACCTGAAGCCAATCAATCAACTTCCAACGTACTGTAACACCTCTAATCCATCCTTGCTGGACATATTTTTCGTGTCTAATAGAGGGAATGTCTTATTTCACAATCAGATCAGCCCCCCAAGTTATCTTGATCACGACATCCTATATCTTTCCCTCAACTTCGCAATTAAAAGCAGCGAGAATAAAACTCTTTCCGACCGTGATTATAAGGCCATTAACACTCCTGATCTGTTACATGAATGTTCCGTACTTTCTTGGGACAATGTTTTCTGGTTTCATGACATTGACGACCAAGTAGCACACTTTAGCCTTCTGTGCAAGCACCTTCTCGAATCGTTTGCTCCAATCAAAGTTAAACGCATACTTCCCTCTACCTCACCTTGGCTCTCCCCTCAAATAAAACGTCTTATATCTGAGAGGGAATACCTGTTTAGAACATATAAGAGAAATAAAACTGAAGTGAACCGTAGAGCTTACACAGCTGTCAGGAATGTAGTCACCTCGACTATCCGCAAAGCAAAACTGAAGTTCTTTTCGGCTAAACTTAGTCCATCCCTACCCTCGAAGAAATTTTGGGCTAACGTAAAGAAACTTGGGATTCATAGTGATGACTGTGCAGTCCAGAGCAGCCTCACTGCAAACGAACTAAACAACTATTTTACCACGATTGTCAACAATACCAGTGGCAATTCCTGCTCGAGACTAATTGATGACAACCTTAGGTACTTCAGTTTTCGCAATGTGGATTACTCTGAAGTTCACAAAGCTTTTTACTCCATAAAGTCAGTATCCGTTGGACTTGATGATCTTCCGCCAACCTTCCTTAAGTGCATTTTTCCTGTAATCTTCCCCTATATTACACACATTTTTAATAACTGCCTCACGAAATCATATTTTCCACTTCAATGGAAAAAAGCGAAAGTAATTGCCTTACCCAAATGCAAATCCCCGAAAAACCCCTCTGATTATCGCCCCATCAGTACCCTATGTTTCTTAGGCAAAGTACTTGAGAAATTAATGTCATGGCAAATGGCCCACTGTGAAATGTGGTCTTTGCTTTCAAGTACACAGTCCGGCTTCCGGAAAAGTAGTAGCTGCGAAACTGCGCTGCTAAAGGTAACTACTAACCTTCGAATGGCTCTTGATGGTGATAACATTGCATTTCTGATTCTTCTCGACTTCAGCAAGGCATTTGATAGTGTCAATCATAAGCTTCTCGAAACTAAATTATCAAACTATATGGGTTTCTCCCACTCAGCGATCTCCTGAATTCGGAGTTACTTAAGTAATCGTTCCCAAATGGTATGGTTTCAAGATTCTATCTCTGATCCATCACCAATTACATGTGGGGTGCCGCAAGGCTCCATTCTAGGGCCATTACTTTTCAGCATCTACATTAATGATATCTGTAATACTGTCAAGGATTGCAAACTCCACATGTATGCGGATGATATTCAGCTTTCCTCTTGGGTTAGTGGAAAACTGTGTCTACAACATCAATGCTGACCTCGAGCGAGTATATCAATGATCATTATCAAATCAGTTACATCTAAATGCCGCCTAGTCTACAGGCATCTCAATGTACAGGAGTGAGTTAGACACCTCGTATTTACCGCCTATTTCTCTTATGCATACAACCTTACCCTACCAGCCACGAGTGAAGAACCTAGGTGTTTACCTGAACACACAACTAACCTGCTGTGATAAAACTGATCATACATTATCCAAAATATACGGTAATTTGCGCCGCCTCTGGCTGTTCGCGTCCATTCTGCCTACAAGTGTTCGGTCAAAGCTTATAAAATCCTTAGTGCTACCTCACTTCACTTACGCTTGCTCAGTCTTTCCGTCCCCAGATGCCTCATGCCGGGCCAAACTTAACGTTGCCTTTAATGATTGTACCAGGTTTGTGTATAACCTCCGCAGATTTGACCATGTAAGCTCTTACCGCTCTTCTATCCTGGGTTGACCGCTTGACCAATACCTTTTCCTCAAGGCAGTATTATTCATCTATAAACTTCAGTGATATGAACGTCCGTCCTACCTCCTCGAGTATCTTCATCGCGGTCGTACAACAAGGAAAATACTTTTATTCCCGCCTAGGGTCCATCACCTTGTTGGGCAAAGGTCCTGTTTTGTTCACTGTCTTCGCATGTGGAACAATTTGCCACACGCCATTCAGAGTGCGAGGTCTATGAACGTGTTTAGGAAGCTTGTATCTATTTACCTTACAAGTCAATAATCTTCCATCAAATTAGTTTTTTTTTCTTTAACATTTTTTCCTTTCTTTTTTTTTCTTTTCTCTCTCTCTTTCTCTTAGGTAGCGCGTATCTTAATTTTAAGTCAATTTTTAGTTTAATTTTTGTTTTATTGATTTATATAAACTTTTCTCCATTTTTTTGATGTACATACGTACGTGTTATAGCGTGTTAAGATTATAATTATGTACCAATGAATTTTAATAAATAATAATAACTAGTTGGGATGCCCGTTACCGAAATTCGGTCACAAAAACAATAAATATATAAAATTCACGATTCGATTTAAATATTTTTATTTCCAAAAAAAAAAATTATTCGCAATGGCGAATTTTTAATTACTATGAAACATTTCCATTGTCGCTCCAGAGCATCTAAAATTTCCCAGGATTTTTTAATCTCATCCATGACGTCTTAAGACTAAACTCAAGCATATTGTGACATTGTTACTTTTGTACATGGTAAGTTAGCACGTGAAGTAGAATGTAAACTGTGTGCTATATTGACATGCCAACCCCTATCACCATGTGGAAATAATAATGGATAAGCCAAAGGCTCCAAATAAGGATCAAGAACAGAAAAAGAACGAATTTCATTTGTTGTTTTTGAAAAAAACAATCATATTTCGTTCGAAAGGAGGCTCACCATCATCGTTTTTGAAAATAGCAGCAACATCAGTTTGTACAGCATCATTGAAACGACGAATATCAACTTGGTTATTAACTTTTATGATCATAGAAACTTCAGCTGCAATATTCTCAGGTCTTTGACAATATTCATGCATGGACCTGAATGAGTGAACAAAAGGATTAATCCGATCTAACTCCAAACCTATTTCACGCATAATATCAATATTACATTCAATATTCGCATTTCTATTCATTCTATGATTAGCAGCAGTTTCTACATCATAGAAATACAACTGTGCATAGCATGGAGGTCGGCCATAGCCAGGAATTAAGGCACCAGTTCGGTGATAGAAAATGTTATGGATTTTAAAATGGTAAATGCCATTTGCAGTGTCATTTGGCAAATTACACTCAGAGCTAGTCATTGCAAACGCAGCATTATACGAACGAATATTTGCAAAAAAAAATTTAGAACGATTTTTAATACCACTTTCATTCGAAGTTAATCCTTCAAAAAAATTATTGAAAAAGTAATTTTGAGAAAGTGGAGGTAGATTAACTTTGCCTTTATGACAACACAAAGAAAATGCCTCAGTATTACGTAAAGTTACTTCAGACAAAAAGTTACTTCAGACAAAAATGACAACTCATATTAAAAGAACCACACGAAAACGAATCAAAATTAACCGGAATAACATTCAAAGCACATTTAAAAGAATCAGTCAAAATTTCTAAAGGTGCAATGAATCAATTAAAATTTCTAAAGGCATTCGCCAAAAAACGAACGCCAGCCCCTTACACAATACAACTCAATAATACTATACACAAAAGAGTATAAAAAAATGCACGCACAAAGTGACCGAGTTTTTTATGTCAGTTATGCCGCCAAAAATCCACACAAACGCTTGTTTTTCTCTGTTTCTCATTCGCTTCACTGAAACGGCATTTGTGTCAATCGTATGCTACTCAGTTCTACGTTGATGCTCCCAAAAAATTCAAATTTTCCAACGGCTTTTTAAAATTCGAAAAATTAAAATCGCTATAACTTTTTTATTCGTGAATCGATTTCGTTGAAATTCCTTATTACAAAACTATGCCATAAAAAGAACATTTTCTGAAAATTTAAACGAAATCGGTCCACGAACAAAAAAGCCTTAGCGTGTACAAACTTTTTGTTTGCCTATTAATATATAAGATAATAACGCCGCTCCTATGACTCTCGGTTTCGTTTCGCCAGAATATAAGAAGGACTGGGCAGATAAGTTCCCCTGCGTCGGACCATCTGGTCTCGCAGTGTCCCATGATTTGATATCGATTCATCTTGTTGAGGATTTCATCCAGCCATCCATCAGCAAGTAGTGTTCTCACATTTCATGATCCGATTAAAGGCAAAAGTCGTCGTCATGCTGTCCATCCGGCTCAGAGGCATTGTTTGCTGATCCGCAGCAGTGGCATTTTTATGGGAGCGGATTGCTAACCCTCAGCCAAACCGACTAAAAACTCTGTTTTGTGGCGCAGAGAGCTCGCCATTCGCCCGTCACCCGTTAGCTCCTTCCGAAGAAGTACCCCAGGAGGCACCGCGAGGAGGTAGGATTAGAACTTGCTAACAGATCTGCTAGGTGCTCGTCTGCAGTGACTCCTCGGGTTTTGGTAGAATTGACAAATCGGGTGCCACCACCTTCCGGGATCTTTGTTAGCCATGAATGTTGTAGGAGCTCGAAGATACTGACTGCTAGAGACTATTCCACGGTCGAGTTATGTATCTATACCAAAAATCATATTTGATTTGGCGCATCATTGCTAGAAATCAGTTCAGTTGAGTCAATGCAATAAATATCAGTTAAGACCTTGCTCTCGGGCTACCTAACTGATCTAAAAGGAATTCTAATTATAAATGTGTTTTTGGTTAAGTAATTTATTTTATTGATTGCATTGATTAATTTATTTGTGCGATAGGCTTTGTTTTTGGTCCAATTTATTCTAAGAACACTCAGCCAGTAAAACACTACAGTATCTGATCACTATCACAATAGAGCGAAGCTAATGAAAAAATTCACACAAGTTACACATACCTAGCTCCAATACAGTTCTATTCAATTTCGAAATCTCTAAGCATCATCAGCACGACACCAAATCATCCTCGTCCTTTCTGTAATCCCTTCTTCTTCCGATAGCGCAACTCCTCCATTAAATCAAATTCCTGTAAACAGAATAAAACATTCAAAAATTGAGATAATTAGTTCCTCAGTTAATTTAGTCCTAATCCGATGAAAGCTTTTTAATTTATTCCTCGACAAAATAGTGTTTACAAGCAGCAAACAAATTAAGCTCCTGTATACGTGCCGCATTGCCAGCCTTTTGCTAATTTAACGCCCGATTGCCTTATTAATTCCGCCGTAAAGGTCCGCGTCATGGCATCGACGCTTTTGACTTTCCCACCATAATTAAAGCGGGATTCCAGAGGTCTTAATTTCCATAAAAACAGACAACACCGGACCAGGCGTGTTCCAATATACACGGTAGTGTTTTCCGATTAAAAGATCACGAGTTCGACTACATTGGGAAATGTTTAAATATGAATTTTCATAATTATAAAAGCCCCCGGCCCCGGCAAACATTATTGAAATATTAATAACTCCATCTTGCGGGGGAAGAATGCGAATAAAGCAATTTCTATTTTTCAAAAAAAAACTGCACATTTTCAAACACTCAATATGTTTGTATGTAAAGTAGTGCTTTAACACTTGAACGAAGTTGAAAAAGTAGATCAAGTAAAAGTAAGCAAATAACAAACTCAAACATTCATCTTCAGTATTCTTTAGCTTAAGGTTATGTGCACAACTTCTAATATTGAAAACTGAACGTCAACAAGAGGAGTACCTTGGTACCTACTTCCGTATCAACCTTAAGGGTTTACCCTTATCCTTGCTCCTTATTTCTTTTTCTTCTCCTCTCTCCAATTTTTCCTTTTTTTCCTTCTTTTGCTAACAACTTTGCCCGGCTGTGAGTAATGGGCATGTAACGAAATGTGTGATCCCTTATAGATACAAGCCCCCCGTACGAGCGTAGGAAGTGGAAATCGTCATATCACTCAACTACTTTGACTCCTTTTATCTCGTATGATGATATCGATATTCCCTCCCTGGAAGGGATACACATCCGTAGACATCTTTTATTGGATTTTATGTAAATATGTGCTTATCCTTTTGCCTTTATTTGCTGCAGGTCAAGAAGTTGAGCTTTGATTGATTTCGAACAGGATTCTTATAGAAAATATCAACACAAAAGGACGATTTTTTATGGACACTTTATATGTAGGGATAGTCCTCCCATTTCCACGACTGCCTTCTTAACAAAAAAATCTTTTGTTAAACATGCCAAGGTAAAAAATTGCATATATTTTCGGTATGCACAAATCATTTGAATGAAAAAGCAGTAGAGCTTGAAGATAAAGGAAATGGTATTGAACTCTCTGAAGCATATTTAGTTGTGGCATTCAGTTGCTCCATGCAGGAGATCAGATGGTTGGAAAAAGTTATATAACAAAAGAGACAAGGCTGGATATACTATTGGTTGTAGAAATCCATTCGGCACAGTCATACGGGTACCTAAATAATTAAATGATTATATAAGTTACTGTAATCGTTACTATCGAAAGAATCTGCAGAGTCCGTCTAAATTTGAAACCACTTAAGATCACAATTACCGCGGTTTATACTCCTACCAAAGACAAAGAAAACAGACGAATATTACACATAAAGAATGTACTTATATTAGCTTGTCATTCATCTATATGTAAAGTTCAATGCTTTGTACTGTCAACCCGAGTAATAATAATTATTTGGTATTTTCACGCGCAAACCAAGTACAGACGTTCACATTTTTAAATTCTTTTATTTAACTTCAATCCTGACCAAATCTTTGAAGTTAAATTTGACCCACTTCCCGGTTTCGGATAGAGCTGAAATTTTGCATACACGTTTAGTTTGGATGACAATGCAATCTGGCCATTTTGTAAAAATATCAAGATGGCGGTTCCAAAATGGCGGCCGATTTTTGAAATTGTGCTCCGCGGCCCTCTGACATGGGTATCAAATGAAAGGATATGACAGGTAGAACACAATTAGCTATGTGGCGTCATTCCAAATTCAAAATGGCGGCCAACACTAAATTGCGGAAAGCTTATAATAGACTAAAAAGTAGAAAATATAACCGATCAACTTCCAATTTTGCACACACTCGTAGTTCGGGTGATAATTAATGTGTATGAATGATGAGATGAATAGTTGAGTTAAGGGTGAATTGAAAATAAAGAAGCAATACACGTTACAGAAAATCACAAACAAACACAATATTTTCAAGCACGACTTCAGATTTTAATTATCTTTGGATTAAAATCATTTTCAAAAGCCATATTCTTCTGCTTCCTATACAGAAGTCCTAACATAAGTAACGAAGCCTCCATTTCATCATTTGATACTATTTCCGAACAAATCTCGGGATTTTTGTCGTCCAATCCTGAGTGTGAAATTATCGTTGCGGGTGATTTCAATGTTCATAACGCAAACTGGCTGACTTACTCAAATGGCACCAGTGTTTCTGGCAAGGACGTCGAGCTCTTTGCAGACACCTAATAATTTACATCAAATTGTGAATCATCCCACGAGAGTCCCTGATGTTGCCGATCAAGGAAACTATCTCCTTGATCTTTTTCTCACTTCCCATCCAGAGCGATACTCCATCGAAGTTGATTCAACTCTCGGCAATTCGGACCACTGCTTAATTAGCGCTAGCTTCCCATTCGAATTTCCCACCCCTCCCAAACCAGTTAGGAGAACTGTATGGCATTATGGGAAGGCCAATTGGCTGGGGCTAATTAATTTTTTTCGAGCTACTGACTGGAATCAGTGTTTCCGAACCAAAAACGCCAACTCTGCCACTATCCGTATCACTAGAATCATACAGGCAGGAATGCATTTGTATATTCCTCATTCTACTAAATCTGTGAAGGCTAGGCCCAACAGATGGTTTAATCAGGAGTGTATGCATGCAATCAGAAACAAAGAAGCCGCCTATCGAGCTTACAAGAGCTCCCCGAGTGAATCGCTCCGTGAAGAGTATATAAAACTAAGAAATTTCTGTAAAGTCACCATCAGGAACCTCAAAAATTCATTTAAGTTGAGAAGTAAACTCTTTAATGCAACCTCTGGTAGCAAAAACTTCTGGTCCTTGGTAAGTTCCATAAAGAAGAATTTCACTGCATCTACAACTCCTTCATTCATTCACGATAAGAAGGTGATAACAGACAGAAAAGCCAAGGCCGATTTATTAGCATCTCTGTTTGCTTCAAATTCTTCCCTATCCGAAACTGATGCGCTACCCCCAGTTCTCGAGCACAATGCTCATTTAATGAAAAGGGTTTTCTTCAGGACTCGCGAGGTGTACAGGTGCCTCAAGGAGCTCGATGTCAACAAATCCACTGGACCCGATAATATACCCTCAATCGTCTTAAAACAATGCGCGTCACCTTTGGCTAAACCTCTGCGCAAACTTTTTGCCCTATCATACTCTACCGGAGTTTACCCAGACTCTTGGAAGCTTGCCCATGTTCAGCCAATTCCGAAAAAAGGTGAAGCCAGCGACCCCTTAAACTACCGCCCAATAGCAATTACTTCTACTCTCTCCAAAACCATGGAGACGATAATCAACAAAAAGATTATGGGATATCTGGAATCCAACCTACTCTTAAACGACAGACAATATGGCTTCCGCCAGAAAAGATCCACTGGCGATCTTTTAGTCTGTCTTACAGAACACCTCAGCCGTAGTCTGCATGGATCTGGCGAGTCTAGTCTGGTTGCTCTAGATATCTCCAAGGCTTTCGATAGAGTTTGGCACTCAGCCCTGTTACCTAAACTCAAAGCTATTGGAGTCGACTCACTTCTACAGAAGTGGATCAAGAATTTCCTTTTCGGCCGTTCAATCAAAGTAGTATTGGATGGCGTCAAATCCGCATCCCACCCGATCTCTGCGGGGGTCCCCAGGGGCAGTGGCGGTTCGTAAGGTTCAGGATAAGGGAAGCATTTCGCGAGGCGAACGATAAAAGTAAAAGTATCGAAGGCTTTAACTTAAAAAATTAAAAAATGATATATAGTGAGATCAGAGAAACAGCATGAGGAATTGTTTCCAGTCTAAAAAAAATTTTCTTTAACATGTTAGTTACATCGAACGCTATACGAAATGGACATTTTGTACCTCTACCAACGTCGCTACGTAAGTCATCGGCCATTTTGTAAAAATGTTACCATTTTGGTCGTTCTTTCTAACTAAAGATACGTATGGCTCGGTATGTGTAGGAGTCCGATAGAAGCGAAAAAAAATAAAGGCTGCTCGTCATAATATTGGCTATCAGCGGTTACAATATGAAATTTTTATCTGTACATCAAAGGAAACTTAGAAAACTGCTAAATTTATGCATTTTTATGAACAAGAAAAATTGGTAAGGTTGAAAAAAGTGAAAAATTTTCATCAATTTTTTCGAAATAGTTTTCAGTTTTTTTTCAGATTCTTTTAATAATTAAAGCGTCAAAAAAACCGTTGAAAGACTGCAACTACTACATTTTCATTTAATTTAATTTTTCATACAAATGCATAATTTTGCTCAAAATCTAAAAAAGATAGTAATAATTAAACCCTGCATACTTCGCATACACCCCCTACACCACCACCCACCGTCATTACATTCACCTTGCAAAAAAACACATCAGGCAACTCGTACTCGAAAATACAATTCATAAAAATATTCTCTAAAGGGATCATCATTAAAGAAAGAGAATCTTTAAAAATATAATGGAAGCTGAAAAGTTATCAGCTTATATTCAATATAAACCGCCTGCCACCCCACAATAGATAAAGAGAAACTTCACTTGACTCAATATACAATAAACGAAAATTCATATTTTAAGAGTATACAAGAAATTTCCAAGCTAATTTTTAAGAGTAAATTTAGTTTTTACTCGAAACCAGAACAAGGAAAAAAAGAGAATATGGTGGATACAGAAAATTTCTCTATCATAGACCTTTAATATCCCACTGTTCGGTTCTGAAGAAGCTGCGTTTAGATCAGCTTCTGAGGGTACTGTATCAACGCAAAACTTTGTGTGAGTGTGAGTTCAATTAAATTGACTGTGTTGGAGTTTTCGCATTGATTTTCTGTGGCAAAGAAGCTGACGATATTACAGCTTCCCCATGTTGTGTGAGGCCTCGGCCACGTTAAGAGCGGCAGAGGCACTTTATCATTTGCCACTATACCCCTCTCCGCTAGTATCTAGGACAATGCTTTACTCTTTGTATACAGTAGATGATAAATTTGAATTGTACATTTTATATAAAAAAATCTGTACTTTTCATCCTTAGTGTTTCCAGAGGAGGAAATATATTAAGATTTTTCTTTTGATTAATCTTGATGTATTTAAATTATTTTTTATGAAGTTGCCTATTTGGTCAAGGGAAGCAGTGCTTCCTTTGCTTCCAAAGAGGAACCGCCACTGCCCAGGGGTCAATCTTATCACCGGCCCTATTCCTTATCTTTATAAATGACCTTCTTTCAATCCCCTCCAACCCACTTCTCAGCTTCGCTGACGACGGTACTTTACGGTACTCGTACAGCTTCGATACAAGGCAGACTCATGCCAGATCCTGTCTTGATGATCGCGAACGTATGTGTAACTCTATTAATAACGACATTGAACTCATTCTAGAGTGGGGAAAGAAGAATCGTGTTGAATTCAACTCCGCCAAAACCAAGTACTGTCTTATCTCCAAAAAGAAGTTCAACACCCCTCCACCCTTGAAAGTGAATGAAGTTCAACTAATGGCCGACCCATCCCTATACATCTTAGGCGTGACATTAGCCAAAGACTTGCGATGGAATGACCACATATTCCAAATCGCCAAACAAGCATCCCAGTGCTTGGGATTTCTTAAGAGGTGCAAGTTCCTCCTCCAGCCATCGGCCCGTGCTGTTATTTATAAATCCTACATTCGGCCTCTTCTCGAATATAACTCCCTCGTTTGGGGCGGCGCTCCAATAACCACCTTGGCATGGTTAGATAAGGTCCAAAAAGAGGCCCTTAAATTAATTGACGACGATACCCCATGCTCCGCCATCGACCCCCTCAGCCACCGTAGGAATGTAGCAGCACTGACAAAATTTTATCGCTACTATCATAGTGACTTTTCCTCCGAGCCAAACGCTCTCCTGCCTCCACGGTATTCTTATACCCGCAACACCAGATTAGCCCACTCGTCTCATTCCCTCCACCTACAACTCCCCCTTTCACGCACTCAACAAGATATGAATTCGTTTGTTAATAGAACAACTCGGCTGTGGAATAATCTCTCGCAGTCAGTATTTCCGAGCTCCAACAACATCCAAGAGTTCAAACGCAGGGTTCATCACCACCTTCTTCAATTCCCTCCCATTCCTTTATAACCCCTCCAACCCCCCCCCCCCCAACCTCCCGTAATAAGCTTACTGCTAGACATTGCACCATGACGTGACAAATGACATGACGGACTAGTAGTACAAAGGGTGATTCCTGAGCTTAGCACTGCCACATCCAAAAAAAAGATATGCTGCTGTCAACTAAATTCAACTACTCAAATACTGAACTCATGTCCGTATGCATAATTTCAACTAAACCCAGGTAGCAGAGCTGAGTCGAGTTCAGTCAACCTTAACCCAACTCGACTCCCGTTTACATCTAGTTAGACTTGGGTTCAACTTGAGTTCAACTCATCATATATAAGTACTAAATGCGATCTGACCTTTTTGTAAAAAAATCAAGAAGACGGTTCCGAGATGGCGGCCGTTTTTGCAATTATGTTCCACCGAGCCCACGACATGGGTATCAAATGAATACAGTAAACTGTGTGACGTAATTTTAAATCTAATAGAATTGCCATCATAAAATGGCGGAATACCTATAATAAACTAAAAAGTAGAAAATAAAATAAATGCGCCATTCTTTTAATTAACTTTTTCATTAAAATTGAAATTTCACGCTTTCTTTTAAATATTTTTTATTTTTTACTTTTCAGTACATTTTTTATTTAATTAAAAGAATTTTTTTAAAAAATTTTTTTAACCATTTATTTTATTAAAACATATATGTGCCAGTAACTATCACGTATAGCGAACAAATGCGTCCGGTACGATTATGCCACGCTCCTGCTGCAGGCACCAAATCGACAAATCCAAACGCGAGTATCGTTTTACCAAGTAGTCCCCCAACTGAGTATTAACCACGTTCAATGCTGCTTGACCTACGCAAATGAACGATTACCGGTGTACTGAGTATGCTAATGTCACCCTTTATGGTCATCATAGATAACTGCCCAGTTTCTTTGGCCTATACAATTTCTTAAAGCAGTGACTCCTCAAACAAATGGACTCTGCTCCTCGCTATTGCGGGACATCTAAAGGGGACGTGGAGATTAAACTCATGATCGGGTATCCGCCTTTGCCATCCTCCATAAGTGATAATTTATGGCGTAGTGTCCGGTAATCAAGCCAACAAGCCTCTTGAAATTATTTATACTGCGCCCTAATAAATCCTTGGCAGTGTTAGGACACGCTCCAGCGCTCAATATGTTTTTCATCAAAGTCCGATCAGCTAGGGGCTTTTGCAGCAAATGGGGCCTATGCAGCTCTTATAACCGGCTCTGGACCGATGAATGCAATGTCTGTTTAGCTAGGGCATCCGCTTTTTCATTCATTGCCTTTGAAGCCGCGATGCAATGTTCCCTCTAATTTTATCGCTGACTGCGCCGTAAAAAGTATAAGGAAGCCAAATATTCAAAACGTAGACTAATGTAAGGGTAGCGGGGTAGTTCCCGTTCTTGAATTTGAAGCCAATTTTTTAGCATAACTTTCCTTGAAAATTGGTTTTGAGAGTATAGTTCATATCTTTGCTTATCCAGGTGCGCCATCTAGACCTTTGGCATTTCAACATTTAAGAACTCTGACATTTAGTAAGAAAACATCTATCCACTACTCAATAGCATACATTCGAAATCAGCTGCGCTGTAGCTTTGACATTTGAACGGCAAACATGAATCAAGTACTTTTCCTATCGAATGATTTTGGATCATCTGAGTTTATGAACTCCGTCGCATCGTTGGAAAGCATACGTGTCCATTTACAAAAAGGCTCTTTACATGGCTTTAGTAGGTCTAGTTAGGTTTTACTAGGTATCTCCAAGGCTTTTTTGATGCTGAATAAACCAAGTCTCAATTTTATTACCAGCTCTTTCATAGTTTTTATGAATGATCCCGCGCCCTCAATTGAGTTTCTGGTATGGCTATGAGAATGTAAGTTAACCACATGCCAGACCTTGTTTTTTGGACAAACTAATTCTTGATTGGGGCCGCAAGAATCGTATTGATATGGTACTGCCTCATTTTTAACACAACCTAGTTCACCGTTCCTCCCGCTTCAGTGGAGTCTAGAACTAACGGCCGAGCCTTCTTTTAATATCCTGGGCATAACATTGAAACATGCATCCTGTAACGAAATAGTAAAACGACAGCCAGAGCCACCGACAAATCTAGACATCCTACCTCTAACCGAAACTTATCACTGCAGCATTAATCCAGGGGTAATCCACCACTAGCCTGATTCTTTTTGCTGTCAGTTTTTCAACAATTGAATAATAAAACGTACATAATTGGGAGTTTTTCTTTCTAACTTGGACTTCTCCGAGCTCAACCATCGACGTGTATCAACCAACATATACATTAATTCCGTTTCAATCCCAGTGCTTAAAAGATGCAATTTCGTCCATAATTTCGCGCTCCAATCTTGATGTTCTTCTTTCATCTCCGCCAGGGTTATAGCAGAGAGTCGAGCCTTTAAAATTAAAAATTTGCCAATTTTTATATTGAATTCTATAATAAATAATGGAAGAAGCACACAATGAAGTTATAGCATTATAGCAGAAAGGAGAAATAGAAACAACAACAATAAAATAAAGCACTCTGACGTTCAGTTGGTTGGAAAATTTAGCTAGTGTGAAAGCCCATGCGACTTTTCATCAAATTTCAAAAAGGATTGAACGATAACAACAGATTTTTGGTTGGTTGGCTGGTTGGCCCTTGTGAAACTGGCCATATGCTCTTCGTTCCTCTTTTTCTTCTCCGTCCTTCCAATGTTGTCAGTGGTTCAGTTAAAACAACCGTACTTTGCAGAGGAGTAAACCCCTAGATATCCACTTTCATTGGAATCGGAATAAAATTAGAAAAATTCTTCCTCCACTTTAGTGCAGCCATATTTAAATTATAAGTTCTGATCATAAATTCGTTATTTGCTACCTCAAAAAACTCCAGATACCGATTTTCATTGGAATCGGAATACAATTGGCAAATTCGTCGGCCATGTTGGCGCGGCCATTTTTAATTCCTATGCTTTAACCACAAATTCGTTAACGACCTTAAATACTCCTAAATACCAACTTTAATTGAAATCGGAACACAATTTGCAAATTCATATTTGGGTGGCCATTTCGAATTTTCGTCGGCCATGTTGAATTTCGAAAATCTGGGGCGGGTTGGTGTATGGCGAACGACGATAGTCGAACGAAAAAAAATTGAAGTCGAAAAATTTTGGCGACGAAAATTTTAGCGTTCGCGTAAGTCGAAAGAAAATTGTTCGTGTCCTAATGCAAAAACTCGATAACCCAAGAGCTTTCGAGTGCCTTTCGTCGGCTTCAGGCGAAAATTTTCAATTTTTTCGACTTACGCGAACCTGAGACGAAAAAAAAATTTTCGCTTTCGACATACACGAACTGGCCCCAGGCTTCGAGGTGTTTCATGGAAGACCCCCACGGACCTTTATGCAAAATTTCAAAGCTTTGTTATGACTGTGCGCCCGCTATAGCGCACACATACAAACATACATACATAAACTTTCTTTTATCAATATAGATTTGGTCTCCTTATGTTTCCACAATATTGCTCTAAATTGGTCGGAACATCCCTAAAATCGCCAACGGGTATTTAAATGGGTTATTTCGCAACAATAGCTGCGTTCCTTTTATACTATTTAGTACTTGTGAGCAGAGCAGAAAAGGAACGCAAAATTTTCTGATTTGAGTAAAATCTCACTTGAAATTTTTGATGTTAGTTTAAACTTTACAAATATAAGAGATATATATTTATAAGAGCAAGTGTAGTTGCCAGTACGCAAGTGTAAAAAATAGTGAAAATTAGCAGAAAAGGAACGCAGCTAATGTTTACGAGACCCCCAAATAATGCTCTGGAATGTGCAAATTGTGCCGAAAATTGGCAAATTCTGTGCGTCTATAAAAAGTGAGCTCAAAGCGATTGGTAACGCGAAAAGAGAAGGGGTGTAAACCACCCCTAAATTGACGTTTTTTTTGTTATATTAGTTAAAAAGAACGGTGATCCCAAAACTGATAAATTTTTATGACCAGCGCCCCAAAAAACATAAAGATCATAGCTCATAAACGGGTCAGTTTATTAGGAATCGAAACTCTCTCATAGCTTTGCAGAATTCTGCACTAACTACGCTATCATGATCTTCCGGTATCTTTTGGTGCCCCCCAAGCTCGCATATTTACTTTATAAATCACTTGGTGCAGTGCAGATCCTCTAATTTCGTCTTTGTTAACTTCTATAACTGGTCAAAGCGGCGTGGAGTCATCCTCTTCAATTCCTCAGCTGGCTCGAACTTTAAAGGCATGAAAGTTTGCACATCAGGGCCTGTACTCCCGAAGACGAAACGAAACGAAAACGATAACGTTTTGTCAAAATGCTACCAGGGAAGACGATATCGTCTCATTTTCGTCTAAACAAACGATGACATATTCGTAATCGTCTTCGTTCAGACGTTATTGCTTGTTGTGTGTCAGCGGTTTTAAGGTTAAAATGTAAGTTGATATTGTTAATTATTTTGATAGCTATAATTAATTTTGCATAATTGGTCAAAAATTGCAAACGCAGGGCAGTTCGAGATTATCGTCTTCAGGAGTAAGAAATATATATTCGTCTCGTCTCGTTATTTCGTTTCATTTCTTTATCGTCTCGTCTTCGGGAGTACGGGCCCAGAGTTCCTTATCAGGTCATACCGCGTGCTCTTCTGGAGAGCTTCTGCGATTGAATTAGCTTTGGATTCCTGCACTATTCTAGTCTATACATATATTAATCCTCTCCCATCATTATTTTTTCCCCGACTTATTTTTTTACGTTTTCTCCCTCTTTATGATGCGCTCTCCTTAACAACAAGATAGTGTCGAAGTTGGCAACTTGGTATATCCATATCAACATCAGTCTCAAAGGGTATCCTCTGTATGTTATCACGTAGCCCATTTGGCTGCGATTGAATCCATCAGGATTTGTAGATCTTCTTACGCGCAACCTTTTCATACTCGCAGCGACCTAGTTTATACTTTCCGCCTTCTTTCTAACTCGTTTTCCATTATTGCACAACACAAGGAATTCAATCAAAGGCCTATACTACCTATGCAAAGACTGTCGGTGAAAATATCATACGTAATCCTAAAAAATTCTTTGATTCCGTTAATCTAAGGCGAAAAACATCAGGCTACTCGACAACAATGATAAACGGTATCACACACTCCTCTCTCCCCAAGAAATTTCAAACATGTTTGCGGACAGGTTCAGTGAAATCTTCTGCCCCATTTCTTCGACTGCACACACTGTCCCAAGAGAGCATTCCGAAACTGCGGTCCTTATAGACAATATATCTCTATCGCCCGAAGATATAATAACAGGTCTAATAGATCTGGAGGTCAATAAAGGTCACGGTCCGGACTGTCTACCTGCAAGGTTTTTGCAGAGCCACGCCCAACTCATTCTTCTCCCTCTTAACCTCATTTTTACAAGTCACTTTCTGCCGGTAAGTTTCCTTCGGTATGGAAGAAATCCTTCCTCACACCAATCTTTAAGTCTGGTGATAAACATGCGGTGGACAACTATAGGGGCATTGTTATCCTATCTGTCATCCCTAAAATATTTGAAAAACTTATCTAGGACAAGATTGCCCCTCTAATTGTTCCGAATCTAAACGATCAGCAACATGCCAACAACCACATCCAATCTTATGATAGATAATGATATCCGAGCTGCTGTGCGGTATGGAACAAGGCCACCAGTTTGACGCTGTCTACACTGATTTCAGCAAGGCCTGTGAACGAGTAGACCACCACATACTATCTCTCTTCTCCCCTCTTTACATTCCTGATTCCTCCTGGCATAGCCTTCGCTAGTCCTTCCCCACCCCACCAAGCGCAAGTCATCGGTTGGCTGATGAGATTCAACTCGTTTCAGGAGGCATAACACTCCAGCAAGTTGTTTCTTAAATGCCCCGATACCAGAGTCGCGAAATGGTTGGAAGTAGGTGGAACAAAAATGTCGCGGCTAGGTTGTGGCAGCTCCTTCTTACTTATCTCTCTCTTTCTACTCTCTATCTATCTTCCGGCTAAAGCTGCTGTTCGACGTCCTATACGAAAAAAAAATAGATTGTCGAACAGTACAAAGGGGCTTTCCCTAAGCCTATTGTTTTTGCGTGTGACTTCTCTTTTTACGGATAATTACTATTTGTGTTGGTAAGTATGATTTGATATTGATGAAATAAAAGAAGATATTAAATGGAACGGTTTTTATTTATTAATAAGTTATAATGAAGTTATAAATATGGAAACGCGTAATCTTGATGTAAATTCTTGTTTACTTCTTGTCTCTAAGCCTCTGTTACAGTTTGATAAATCCCAAACCGTATCTACCCCTACGTCCTATCTGTTGGATTCCTTACCAGGTGTGGTGAATCCCACTTGTAGGTAAAGAATGATTTGTATGTCCTGGAATTCGCCTTTTATACTGTTTCTTTGATTCAAGCTCGCTCTAATATTCTAGTAGGCGAGCTTTTGATAACTTTCACTATAATTTTTATAGTATTAGAACTGCCATATGTAGGATGCTTTGCTTTCCTGTCATCTCAGAATTAATTAATTTATCAGTCAACATTTATTTTGACTTGTCACGTCAACACCTATCACATAAAAAAAAAGATTTCAGGGCTTCCTTTCAAAAGAAATCAATGTAACCTCAGGTGTACCGCAAGGCAGCTACCTAGGGCCACTTCTATTTAACATATTCATTTCCGATCTATCTGAAAAATTAAATGGCATTCCGCACCTCTTTTACGCCGACGATTTAAATATTTATAGTGCTATAAGGTCTCAAACTGGTGTATCCTTTTTACAGTCGAAACTTAATGCACTACAAGACTGGTGCACCACTAATATTCTTCTTCTTAACACCAGTAAGTGCCACGTAATTATCTTCTCCAGGAAAAGGAACAAACAGTTGCAACATTATTATCTCAATGACAATGTCTTGGATCGTGTCGAGCACATTGTTAATTTAAGCATTGTCCTCGACAACAAGTTAAACTTTAACTTACACTATGATAATATTATTGCTAGATCCAACAAGCTGCTGGGCTTTATCAAGAAAAGAGCTAAAGAATTCGACAATGTTTGGGTAATGCCTTGTTTTGCTCATTGGTCCGTCCTATTCTTGAATATGCGTGCCAGATCTGGGATCCTATATTTCAAATAAGTATTAATCGAATAGAATCTGTCCAAAAGAACTTCGTTCTTTTCGCGCTTAGGAACCTCTATAATCCTTCGGGTTTTCACAACCTTCCTCACTATAAGGACAAGCTCAAAATCCTTGATCTCTTGCCACTATCCCTTAGACGGGAATTGCTTATATCTTGTTTTACCCTGGATGTCCTGAACAATAACCTCAAAGTGCAGTTCCTGTCGGACACAATCAAATTTAACGATACTCGAGAAACAAGACATTCCAAACTGCTTAAAGAGTATCAGCATCGCACTGAATATGCTAGAAATGAGCCCGTTAACAGGTGCTGCATTACCTTCAATACCTACGCGACCTGTTTCTCTCCCTCAATTAACAAAATTTCCTATAAAAGAAAACCTTCCCTGTTGTCCTTTTCTAACTAACACTGTAGACCTAGATCTTAGTTTAATATTTAAATACTCGCAATGTTCCTTTATTAATGTTAATATGTATTTTTTTGTTTTATCTGTATTTGTGTTTGTTAAGTGCCTTGTTTGGCCAATAAATAAATCAACAAATTCAAATAACCAAAATCTGTTTTTCATAAAAAGGAAATTTTTATTTAAGTGTCACATTATATTCTTAAGCACTAGGAATTTATTTAATCTTTTATTTTACAATAATAATTTTCTTTTTGTTTATCTAGCCTAGAACAGCGCTTCATTTCTTCTTAAACGTTTTTTACTATTGATAAAAATGACGTAGTTTTTTCTTTTTCTTTTTCATTTTTTTTAAATACACATAATTTTTATATAATTTTATTTCATTATTTTTTTTTTTGAGTCAAACTCTTTTTGCTATAATAATAAAACAACTTAATAAAATCTCAATAATCCTGTAGTAGTATAATAATATGCATAAATCTTTCATTAGAAAATATTTATTAACAAACATAATCGCAGTTTGAGCATTAAACATAATAAATTATTTTATTTTTTTTTTAATAATAAATAAATAAAAAAAATTGTTAAATAATTGGTTTTAATAAAGCTTAGAATAAATTCGAGACTATATTACTAAAAATGAAATTAATGATGTTTTTTTTGGTTTTAGTTTTGTTAATTTCATAATTTTTTAATAAATTTTATTTAGTTTATTTTTTGTTTTAATGAAAAGTCATGGATTTTTAGGAATAAAATCATAGTTTCCAAGGAACAATATAACTATTACAGTAGAGCGTCGATAATCCGGATTAATTGTGAGCGGACCCTGTCCGGATTATCAAAATGTCCGGATTTTCGAACAGGACCAAAAAAGGTCGTTTGAGTTCATAACAAAGAGAAAACTTGCTAAAACCGTTAATAATTCCCTTTTGTGGTTAAATAATTGAGCAGATAAATAAAACCATTAATTAATATGAACTTAAAACGTATTTTAATGAAAGAACCGTACACCATAGCTGCATATGCATTTTTTATCATTTACATATATATGGAACAAATCGTAGTAGGCCGCTTTGCTTCGGAAAGCGGGTAATTCCTGAGCTTGGCCGTGCCACATAAAAAAATGTATTCACTCGAATTTTTTTCCACTAGAATCGAATCCGGATTATCGACGGTCCGGATTTTTGACGTCCGGATTATTGACGCTTTACTGTAATTAATAATAATTGCTTAGTAATGTTATTTTTAATGATAATGAAGACAATCACAACCAACATAAAATAATTTGCACCAAAACACTTAATCCTCAAAAGTTTTTTCGATTGATCGAGTGGTTGCAGGTTTAGGTGGTTTTTGTTTTCTTATGAATACATAATATTTGGACTCATAGATGATTCCATAATTCCCTTTTAAGTAATACTTTCAGATAAAATTTAATGGCAAAGGCAGGATACTAATGCACGATAAACTATTAGCTGTGTAGAAACACAAGTAACTATTAATATGTAATCTATTATATTAATATGAAATTCTAAAATAGCAATTCGATTCATCAACATCTATCCACATTAATTCAGTTCAGTACACTAAATCTACTTGGAAAAGGAACGCAAATAGCACAATCTAGATTATAATTTAACCATAGCTTAAAACTAAATGATTCAGAATATCAAAAATTTATACGAATACTCTCTGTCCATTCAATAAGGATTTTTTTCATTTCAAAACCTAAGGTGTGGCAAAAAGTTGTTGGTGCAAGTCACAACTGTATACTCTTTAATGTTAGCCTTAAGCTCTACATTCCCAAGCCCTATAGAAATCCTACAAACATATATTGGTTCAAACTCCGATCGGTACTTAGGAGCAAGCTATCAGACGTAAATAACGCAACGGACAGATTTACTAGAGCCTCGTGTGCAATCAAACGCAGCAAGATGGGAAGGCAACACGGCCAAGAGAACATAGCCATCCTACAAAAAAAAAACTGGTAACCTCCCACAGCTATCCTGCACGAAACTAGATAGAGCTAGAACTGTGTGTACAGGATACTGGCCAGTAGCAGATCATGCATCTGGCAGGTATGCCATTCAACACACCATGACGTAACAGTAAGTAGGGATACGGAATCGGTTCAAAGTACTCGAATAAACACTCATTAGTAGAATCAAAATAAAATTACTCAAAGAATACTTTTTACTTGTTCAAAAGTACTCGATTCCTTAAGAATCGATTAGTACTTTTTGACATTATATTAGCTACAACAGGGGCACGTCAATTCGGACTAGCTTTTGTAGTCGATAAATTTTTAAAGCCCCAAATTGTGAGAAACTGTGCACAATTGCAAATTAAAGCAAAATTTCGCAACATCTCCATAATCAACGGAAGAAAAACTGAAAAAGAAAAGGATGAACTTTATCAGAATCTTATGAGGATACTTGACCCCTTGACATACCGTCGAATGATATAAAAATGATATTGGGTGACTTCAACGTTAAGATCGGCAGGAAGGTTAACGCAACCACCAACGATAATTGGCGCGGGCTTATCGATCTCGCTAATAGCAAAGGAATTGCAGTAAGCTCACCGCTCTCCCCGCATAAAAACATCCATAAACTGACATGGACATCACCGGATGGAAGGCATAGAAACCAGGTCGATTATGTACTCATTGAAAAGAGATCGGCAACAAGGGTAGCTAGACAAGCTAGAAGAAAACAGCAGGAGAATTCTACTCGGAAACAAAACCTTTTTCGCACATCGTAAGACTCGAGTAATACATCGACACTAATTTGCCCTGTAGTTACGGAAATGAAACACACGTGCACACAAAAGATTGAGGACATGCTACATTCATTTTAAAGGAAGACTTTGAGAAGCATAATAGATCCAATTTGTCAGGAAGGGACAAAAAGAATTAGCTATAACAAAACGAGTTATATCAAATCTATGACGGCACAGACTTAGTGACGTTCGTAAAACTCAAAAGACTTCACTGGGCTGGACACGTCGAGCGCATGCCAGAACACAGAGCAAATGCAGAGACACTTTTGCACATATCGAACTACCAACTTTGACCAAAAATTGAAACTACTAGAAGAAAAGAGTAGAGGAAACCAAGGTCCTAGTAGGGTTGTAGCACCATTGTAAAAAGAAGAAGTTCATGGAGCAAAATGGAGCAAATTTGCCATCTCTTGCATTGACATTCTTTTTTTCTCCTTTGGTGACTTACTTCATCCAAGGGTACTGCAGCCACTCTCTTGACCTATTGTAGTACTTGGAAACGTGTAAACGCCCTTTGCCCTTTCATCGCAAAGAAATTTGTATGTTTTTCTCGGTGTTGTGCGAACGTGGATTCCAAGTTTCTGAATAGAGAGGAACTCATACAAACTTCCATAGGATAAAAGATTTCCAATTTTCGTTTCAAAATATCATAAACTAAATATCATATTCGGTAGATATTGCTTCCATTGTCCCTATAAAATAAAATAGAAAGTAGCAAATCATGCCAAAAACTCTGTTTTTATAAAAGATGTTTCTGAAACTAGATTGCAAATATACTGCATTAAATTAAACCGGAAACTCCAATATAAATTTAGACTATGAACAGAATTTATACTATTGAAAAACGGTAGAAAAGTAGAGTGTACGAAACCTACAAAGAATCCTCAACCGACTAAACTAAAATCTTACAAAAATGGTAAACATATAAAGCAAAAATTTTTACTAATCTAAAAATAAATTGGATCCTTAGAGAGACGATTCATAATTTTTATAAATACTTAAATATGTGTTAATAGCGGTATATTAGGTGGGATTTAGTATGAACTTGGAAATACGATAATACGACATAACTTCATTGTACTAAAGCATAACAGTCACACCCGACCAAAAAACTACTAAACCGATTACACGAGTTGTGACAACAAGACAGGTCACCGGTGGCACTAGAGATAGCCCTAACCTAACAAGGATAGCAATTTGAAGCAATTGGAACAGTCACTATATATTTCAGCAATAGCCAACAAATTTTTAACTTTAGTTACATCGATTAACATTAATCTTCCAAGTCATCTGATTTCTACAATTCAAATTGTTAAAATCAATAAAAGATATGATTAAGTACATTAGATATGATGAATTTATGATAAATTGATAGAGAATGACCATGTTTACGCGAAGATATTTAAGCTTATAACATCGTTATCAGTAGTAATTTTAAAAGCGTTTACGCGCAAATATTTTGGTTCGTGTCACTGCTATCCGTAGTAGTTTTAAGAACGTTTACGCGCGTTAAAATTTTTCCACCAGCAGATATCAGTTTTTAAAGTACTTACTTAGATCTAATATAAACTGTCAAGCTGACAGTCAAATAAATAAATAAATAGATTGGAAGAAGTTTAACTAAATTTTATCATTAAATGAACATAAATCGAGATGTATTAATCCTCATAAACCATCATAGGCAAGTTCTGCAGCGTTTATTACGTAAATGAACTTTCCTTTCGTTTAATTTAAAATCACAGTTTCCTGTTTTTACTAAAACTGTCCAACAACTGTTTACGCCTAC
Source organism: Thereva unica (assembly GCA_949987705.1). Taxonomy (NCBI): domain Eukaryota; kingdom Metazoa; phylum Arthropoda; class Insecta; order Diptera; family Therevidae; genus Thereva; species Thereva unica. The sequence goes on along the minus strand of OX465281.1, from coordinate 43,591,246 downwards.
TACTTAACTCAGTTTTCTTTAATAAAGTTGTTACCTTAGCACATTTATTTAAGCTTAAAGCCTGAACTACACGCGCAGTATGTTGCAGTAGTTTATTAGAGAACGCGTTGTAAAACACATTGAGTAAGCAGTGTTTTGACATTCACTGTTCATATATAGTCTTTAATAATTTTTTGTAGTCCCTCTGACTATTGTTATATACTTATTTCTCACTAATTCTATCAATTTTTCATTATTCATTTTGACAACAATGGCAATGACAACTTCATATCAAGTTTTTTAGAAATTGGCAGGCAGTGCTAAGCAGTTTTTTAGAAATTAGCCTAAGACAAGGCAGCGCAGTGCAGTGCAGTGCAAGGCAGTGAAGTTAATGTGAGTTGCCACGTTCAGTTGCAAGAAGTCTAAATTTCACTTCGCAGTGCTGCACTGCACTGCTTTTCAATGTAGTTCAGGCTTAACACCACTAACGAAAGCAATATTAAGGGGCGTTTACGCGTATGAAAATCAGTGTTAAGGTTGTTATAAACAGTTTTAGAGGCTTCGCGTAAACATGGTCAATAAATGTTTAATACTTCACAGTATATTATAGAATCAGTGCAAGTTGAATTTTAAACTATTTGAAAAAACCTTCCAAAGCCATAATTTTTCTCAAAATCTGGAGATGATATCTGAAATAGTATTAGGTGTACAGTTAAAATATAGTAAAAAAATTACTCCCTAAGAATAAAATAATTCCCCGAGTAAAAATACGGCCGTGTTTGAAACATAGTCCTAGAACATGTGCCGGGCATCAGAAGGATGTTTGTCGGACTGTACGGCCGTATATTTTTGTTGAGAAAAACATCATGAAATCTGGTATTCATGTCTTCGTATTCGAATATCATTTTTATCAACGCACTGCAATTAAAGTTTTTAGTTCGATGTTTTTTTTTCTTGAACCGCTTGAAATAACAAAATTTCCCACTAAAATATAAATCAACACCAAAAATCAAGTGTGCGGTTCCTCCACAAACCGACGACTGGCGAACCTGATTTCTTATGCATTAATATCCTTTAAGTATGATAATCGAAAGGCCGTTTGTACATAACGAAAATGATCAAGTTCCCACAAAACACGCTCAACAATACATCACAATGCTTTCTATTTGCTTTAATGCGAGTATATATCTTCTAAATGGAGTCACTCAAGTTTCTGTTAGTACGTATACATGATGAGTTGAACCCAGGTTAAACCCAAGTGCAACTATATCTAAACGCGAATCCAGTTGAATTTGGATCGACTAAACTCGACTCAACTCTGCTACCTGGCGTTTGCATATATGTAGGCGCGATCCCAGTAGTTGAGTAGTTGAAATTAGTTGACAGCAGCATCTCTGTGTTTTGTTTGTGATTTGTGCCGCCACTCGAAAATTCATCTGAACCTCAACTCAACTCTTCAACTCATTATGTATACGTAGTATGTGTTTCGTAAATACCCTGTATGTTAGTGGATAATAGAGATAGCTCTCTCTCTCTCGAACATTTTTTTTTAAATATATCGACCCCTGAAAATATTAGCCGCGAAGTCGAACAAAGGATTTTATTGAATGTCTGATGACGTATACAAGTAGCGAACAAGGCAATATTATTATTATTATTATTATTATTATTATTATTATTATTATTATTATTATTATTATTATTATTTATTTGAATACCATGTACACAAGATAGAATCTTATAGCTAGTACATTTATTAATACATCGGTAGGGTAGGAGGATATGAAGGAGTAATAAAATAAAATAAAAAAATAAAAAAAATACATAAAATAAAAAAAAACTACATAAAAAACACATAATTGAAAAAGTATAACAGATAGATAGTTTAAAAGAAAGAAAATTTATAAAAGAAAACTCGAATTTGCGCTTTAAACAACCCTGCTAGAGATATGATGGAAAAGACGCTTCTTAAAAATGCCCGCTGAATCAATGCGCTGGAGCTCAACTGGAAGACAATTCCAAAGCAACGCCGCGAAGACAAAGAAAGAACGTTGTCCAATCAAGGTGCGAAATTGTGGAATAATTAAATTATTATTTCTGAGAGATTGTGAGGGTATTACGAATTGGTTAAGGTAAGCCGGATTACGGTGATACAAGATATCATGGAGTAGACGCAAGAGTCTGTATTCCCGATAGTCACTGAAAGAACAACCAAGGATAGAATTAGAGTAAGGAGATATATGATCATAACGACGAAGTTTATGGACAAACCGTACGCAGTCGTTGAAGGCAATGTTAAGCTTACGGGCGCAGGAAGAGTCAAGAGAAGGGAAAATAGACAGGCCATGCATTAGGTGGGGGAGAAGTAACGCTTTCATTAAACTCATACGCAGAGATCTAGTCAGAAAACTACAGTGAAACCTAAGTTTCGACAGCTGACCATAGGTTTTCTGAACAATGAAGCTAATGTGATCGCAACAAGTTAAACTACTATTCAAGATTACACCAAGATTTTTCACTTTATCAACGCGGGCGAGGGGAACTCCATTTAAAGCAATATCAGATACATTAGGACAGTTAAAGGCGGAGTGAGAGAGAAACATGCATTTTGATTTCTGAGGATTAAGTAGTAGATGGTTCAATGTCGACCAAAAGGAAACACGCTGCAGGTCTGCGTTAAGTTTCTCCAAACTACTGAGGAATTGTTCTTTTGGGGAAGATATATAAATTTGAACATCATCTGCATACATGTGAATCTTGGAATCTTTGACTACAGAAGGAAGATCATTAATGAAAATCCCGAATAGAAGCGGACCAAGGATGGAGCCTTGAGGCACACCAGCGTGAAGAGCAGCAATTGAGGAAGAATTGTTACCGAGCAGAACTTTCTGGGAACGATTGGTTAAGAAACTATGTATCAGTTTAAGGGCAGGAAAAGAAAAATTAGCTTGGGAGGCAAGTTTTTTTAGAAGCAAACCGTGATTAACACTATCAAAAGCTTTTGAGAAATCGAGCAACAATAAGCAGCAAATGTGATGTTGGTCAAGTGACTTTCGAATATCAGACGTCACTTTTAGGAGGGCAGTTTCACAGCTATGGCGTTTGCGAAAGCCAGATTGCCATTCGTTAATGAGTTGAATTCGTACACAAAACTCGAGTATTTGGGCAGCAATAAGCTTTTCAAGAATCTTAGCCAAAAAAGGAAGTATACTGATGGGACGGAAATCCCCGGGGGTGGCAGGGGATGGACATTTAGGAATAGGCGTGATTAAAGCAAGTTTCCATGACGATGGAAACTTAGAAACTGTGAGGCATGTGTTAAAAATGTGGGTCAGAACCGGCAAGAGACAATGTATAAGCATATTTAGGAATCTAGGAGATATATTGTCACTACCAGTCGCTTGTGACCTAACTGATTTTAGTGCAGAGATAACCTCAAGGTAATCAACACAGCGGAAGCAAAAGCCATCAAGAGATGAGTCAGGGAGGGTACTAACCTCGGCAGTCGTATGGTTTCCAATAAAATGTTGATTGAGGCTTTCTGGGCAAAGATTATGAGCCGCAGAGTTATTTTTAGAATGCACGCCTAAGGACCGTAAGTTATTCCAGACAGTTTTAGCTGGAAGCGAAGGATCAAGCTTACGAGCATAATAACTTCTCTTAGCCTCCTGGATTTTGGAAGTGACAATATTCCGGATACGTTTGAAAGAACGAATGGCAGTAGCACTTTTAACTTTTTTAGACCAGCGATAAAGAAATTCCCGTTCAGCAATAAGCGATTTTATTTCCGTAGTAAACCAAGGTTTAGATTTGGCGGTAAGAGTTTTGCACTTCACAGGAACGAACTCATCGAATAAGCAGAGCAGTAGCCTATTAAATTCCGCAACTTTATCATCAACGTCAATCATGCTGAAAATATTCCCCCATGCAAGGGAAGAACATCTGCGTACGAGTTCAACACGATCAACATTGGAGAAATCACGATAAATCAGAGTTTTCACTTGAGAGAAATCAACAGAAAAGCTGTGGCATAAGAATAAAATATCGTGATCCAAGTAACTAGGAGGAGAGATTTGGTTTAGAAAGGTGATAGAGTTAATATCATTGGAAAGAAACACGTCGAGCAGTGAGGGTTCCCTGCAATTGAAGTATGTAGGGAGTACGTTGATAGCTTCCAAACTCAGTGAATTCATTGTGTGCACAAAAAAGGTTCGCAGGGAGGACTTCTTTAATAAATTCACGTTAAAATCTCCACCAACAAGGATGTTTTTGAAAACACGAGATAAGTAATCAAGGGTGTCACAAAGCTCTTTTACATTATCAGGGGTAAAAAGGCCGGGGGGAGAATATACACAAACAAGAAGAAGCTTGTCGGCAGTATTAGAGATATCAATGCAAATGAATTCGATTCCCGGACCCTTAGAAAATCCAACGATTTTGCATTGGAGGTTTTCGCGCACGTAGATAGCTACACCACCACCAATCCGTCCTGGACGATCATTACGGAATAATTTAAAACCATTAATTGCAACCATAGTGGAAGAAATAGAGGGTTTAAGCCAACTCTCGGTGATAAGTACAGCGTGCGTACCAGAATTGATAAAAATTTCATTTAATTCGCCAATTTTCGAACGAATACTTCGCGAATTTAATAAGCAAGCGTTAAATCCGTGTTGGTTAGCACTAAAGATCTTGATCAACGTTCTCACCCGGTCCTCGCGACTTAGGCTAGTTGACATTAAAAGAAATCAGAAGCGCGAGACAGCGAACACTTTCAAGAAGCGAGAGACGACTAAGGAAAAAAACAAGTTTTATAATTGTGTTAAAGCGCAAGTACATAGTGAGAAAATACAAAGTAGAGAAAGAGGAAAAAAAAATAAATGAATAAAATACAATACAAAATAAAATAGACTAAAAAAAAAAAAAAAAAATATGTAAAATGTAGAACAAATTAAATTAATGAGAAAAAAACCAAAATGATAAAAAGAAGAAAAAAAATTTAAAAAAAATTACATACATATACACAGCAAACCACAAAAAAAAAAATTTTTTTTTCAAACACTTGCTGCGCCAGGTTCCAGTGTCTCAGTAGACGGATATACAATTTGCGAAACATCTCGCACGACGACGAATGGATCATCCTTCTTTCTTTTAACCCGGACAAGGCCATCCCTGGTACCGACGGAGGAAAGCAATCCAAGTTTACGCTGATTTAGCGCCTCCCGCAGTATTGAATTGTTGGCAGAGGTGAGGCTCTCGTTAATATAAACAGGAGAGTCAGCAGCAAATCCATCCAGTTCGCAGAGACGAAAAGTCGTTCTCAGTTTTTTCCCAAACGCGAGTAAAAACGCTTTCGCCTCACGCTGGCCAGAAAAGTTAACGATAATTGGCCCACTCCTCTGACGCATCCCTGAACGCAAACGAAAGGCCTCGGTGTAATCTGATAGGCGATGATTGATCAGTCTTGCAATGTTTGCGACGATCTTCGGTGGCGAGTCATCAGGCTTCGCTGGAATCCCACGGATAATGACATCACTAAGCCTTTGAGTCCGCCGTATATCGTATATATGAGTATAATATTTTTTTTAGACAATGGCATGACTTACAAACTTTGTAAGAACTATTTTATGATAAGAAACTTAACGTTTAAGATATAGTTGCAAAAAACTGATTTTTTCATCTTTTGAATAAACTTGTTCGCTCCCCCTGAATAAACTTTGCCACATTTCATATATAACGATGTTTATAAGGGCTGTTCCAATTTTCAGCTAATCCCGATTTTGGCGGCAGTTGAATGTCTATTTTGACTGGACTATGCCTGTCTGTCAAGGGTATAAAAAAGCCTGTGTGCACCTGCACGTCAATGCAACAAATGGACTGAAAGGGTTAAAATGAATGTGTTCCTGTGTCCCTTGATATTCGTGGGTTGGGTTTGAGTACAGGCATATAGATAGCATGGAAGAAGATCTATGAATCCTAGGTATTAGAAATTGAAGACTTCAAGACAGGGACCGAAAATTGTGGAGGACGATGTTGCACGAAGCCAAGGTCAATAAAAGGCAGTGGAGATTTTTATGATATTTGGATGGTGGTATACACGCTCATACCAAGAGTAGTAGGAAATTTTGGAAGTAAAATTGAGCATTTAGTACAATTTACCGTCGTGTAAGGGACACATGTACTGCCTAGGATAAGTCCTGCTCACAGTATGGAATCTGTTAATCTCTGTGAACTGTTATTGCAACTATTTTATTCGTTAAAAATAAAGTCAGTAATATTTATGATTATATGTAGAAGTAAATTTCCTAGTTCAATTTTACATATTTTTTCAGAACTGAAATAATACAAACTCATAGACCTCTTGAGGGGGGAATGTCCCCCCCCCCTTAAATCCACCACTGTATGATACGTATAATAATAATAACAACAAAACATAAATCAAATATATTGGAGACAATAATAAATAATTAACAAGAATCTCGAAAATAATAATTAAAACTGAAGTATTCAAAAGAAATATATGAATATGGCTAAAATATGAAAAAATAAATATGTACATATGTATATATAATAAATTTTTAATTAAAACTCGTAAATATCAACGAAGAATAATTCATAAAAAAAAATACATTTTTCACACAACTACTTTACCATTCAATAACAACCAGCCAAAATGCTGTTCCTCATCCTATATAGGATTCAACAAGGATGTCATGATATCCTTCCTTTTTATGTATCCTGGCACTCATATCAACTTGTCTATATCTAGACACATTTATATATTTATTTTTTTCTCTCTCTCTACCGATGTTGTGTTCATATCAAAATATAAAAAAAAATATGTGAAACATACTGAAATGACACCCTGCCATAAAAATAAAACACGAGGTAGATTACAGTGGCCTGAAAGCGTCATAAAACGTGAGATATTTACAAAAAAAAGGGTTAAACATAAAAAAGGAAAACAAAAATTTACAACCTGAACCTGTCGATCAATCTGCGTGACGAGATGAGAATGTTTTCATCGATTTTTTTAGGTGCAAAACCTACATTCATTTTCAATTTTATAATATTTTTGTTGCAATGCACGTTCTGAGTATTTTTTTTTATATTCCTCAAATAAATTAAAGGACCATGTCCTTAATTTATTTTTGCTTTTTTTTTCAATGATATAAATGAATATTTATTTTTTTTAAATGTCCTTTTGAGGATAAGCATAACACATTCATTAATAATGAAATTAGCAGCCAGCGTAGAAAGGGGAGGATTGCATGTGTTATGAGAGTTTTATTCCATTGGGTTTCTTTTATAGCATTTGTGAGAAAGGATGCTATAATCTTAAAGCTAACAACAATGAGATCCTTTAATGATAGGCGGATAGGCGATTCACATTAAACTTCATTCGTAATCATTTTCTGCAGGACTCTCACTTTTCAGACTTTGTTCTAGTCTTGGATTTTTCTGACTTTTTACTTCGTGGTAAAGTTGAATAGCTAGCTGACATCAATTTTTCCTGAAATTAAAAAAAATAATAAAATAGCGTTACTAAAAAAGTTTATACTTTACTTTTTCTTCAATAAATCATAAACAAAATACAAAACCAAACATATGAAAATGTTACGAGACTTTCATTGTTAATATTTTATGACAATATACATATTTTTTATGAGAATTTTTAGTTTTAATATTTTATAATTCCAGATGAGAATACACACAAAAAGAAAAGACAAAGTTTGATTTGTGTTATTTTTATAAGAAAATAGAAATATTGTTCACGCTTTAGTTTCAGTAGCTCGACAGATAAAGCAACGTTTGTCATGGAGTTGTAACTAAGACCTCACACAGAATACAACTTTAAAAAAAAAGCTAAAGATTTAAATGGTAACAATTTAATTTTCCGATATTGGAGCGTATAGAAAATGCTCAAACTAGACAAAATAGCTAAAATAGTAGACGAAATTTGGAAATACGACATGAACATCGTGACCCTGTGCCCTTCGGAAGCCTAAGTGTTTAGGCGTCCAAAACTATCGCTGAGGTAGGGGTCTGAATGCTTCACTGCGCAAGGCCATAGTCCTTACCCATTCCACTTTAACACTTAGATAAAACTCCTTCTTAAGCTGGCTTCTCACGGTGCGCGATTTTGCGGATTATAACACACGGCCGACGCCGCGGACATTCTTTGGTTGTTTGCTGTATCCCATGAATATGCAGTCGTTAGATTTTTCACCCAATTTATTTCGTTGCACTTTTCGGTATGCAGGCCATGGCCTTGCAAACAACACACGCAGCAATGGCTTAATAGGTACCTTTACGTTATATGATTTGTTATATGACTTTACTGTCAATGAAATTAAACAGATATGTTTATAAAATTTTCACTGTAAAAATTTGCTTTGAATATTTCTGTTTTGAATTGTCTAAATTAAAGCCGCGTCTCCACCAACCGAACATGTTCGCCGAACAGTGTTCGACAGACATTTGTGATGTCCGCCGAACATTGTTCGGGGTTGTAGCGAACATTGATTTGTGAAAAACGTTCGCCGAACATGTTTGGGAACCAAATGTGGAATGTTTGTCCGTTTTTATGTTCGCGAACACTGTTCGGCAAACATGTTCGGTTGGTGGAGACGCGGCTTTAGTGATAACACAAAAAAATTATACAATGTAATTTGAAATCAGATGACAAATCACATAATCCAAAGGTTCCTTTACTATCTCTTCTGCCATCGGAGCTGGTGCAGTAAAACCGAGTATAGGCGTTGGCATTTTAATCTACTCTTTATGATCTTTCCCAATTGAGCTTCCACTCTATAAAATATAGTGATGTAAAAGTCTGAAATCCATGCTGCGGGCCCAGCTTAGTGTCTCTTCTGCTGCCCCTTTTATGCGGCTTTTAATTTTGTCCGATTTGTCGTTGATGCTATTCTTCCAATCCATCTCTCAAGTTTTGTGCGGCAGCATTCTCATAGGCACCTCTTAGTTTTAGCTTATCTATGTAGTTTTGGTTGTGTTTGACCTTAGTCATTACCCGGTCACTTTAACTAGAGGCATAGTAAGCTCTAACTCGTGGCTTCTCTTCTCGCAATTAGGACGTAGTCAATTTGATTATTTGTTACTTCGTCTAGTGGCTACCACATCATCTAATAAATATTTTTATGAAGGAACATTGTTGAATTTAATACTATTGAGTTCGAGATAGCCGGATCGACCATTCTGCTACCATTGATGTTGATGCGTTGTGGAGGTTATGCTTTGCTATATGACTGGTAGGAATTCCTCTTTTTCTTATTTTTGAGTTTCTATGTCCAAGCAATCTGATGAACCCCCCTGTTAACCCTTGATGGAATTCCACTTTCTCCTGCTCGGCTGGTCTTTAGTTAGGTTATATACATACGTTTATGAGATTAATGTTTTGTTTTAATACGAAGTTACTGGCTTGAAGTCCAGAATCAATGATTTCATTTTCTTTTCCACAATGAATACTACTCCAAACTCCAAGTTCCTTTACTTGAACTCATTATGCCACTGCAAGCCCAGAGGGCTCGATGTGAGGTTCAAAGCTACATATTCCGTTGCCTGGGTCGTTGCCGTTGAGTTTATCCTGTCCGAGGTTTTCCTTAGAGATGTCTTCTTTTTCCATGCATCATACATGATAGCTCAATAGCCTATTATTTGTCTTGGCTTCCTGCAGTATCCTCCTTCAGAACTGTCTTGAACCCTCCAATTTCTTATACCTAGGGTTCGTAGATCGTATTCTAGGTTATCTGTAAATGTTTTTTTTTTGCGTCTCGTATCTTGGTGTCTTTTGTTCTTAATAATTCTTGTAATGCTGTCATTGTTGCAACGTTGAACATATCCTACTCATTGAATTCTCTTCAATCCTACACATATAGTGCAAAGGAGATGTCCTTCGTTCCATTTTAATGGCTAGGTTTCTGATCCATATAATAGTATTGGTCTTATAATTGTTCTGTATAGTTTAGCTTTAGTCGTCCTTGAAATGTTCCTTGTTACGAAGTGTTAACGTAGCTTCTATTTCCAGCGCCAATCACCTTTAGACTTCTGTAGTCGTGTCATTATCTTTTGAATTTTGTATAAGGTTTACTTATGTATTTTCACAGCATTCCAGTTTTCATTAGTTATTTAGGAACATTTCACATCGGAAATAGTAATTATTAAAGTATTCAAATTTTTGACTCCCATTAATTATCATCCAAAAACTTTTATTAATTGTCATTAACTCAAAAACGATTAAATTTACAAGCAAAATACAAAATTAATAAAGGTTACAATTCGAGATTTTTATTGTCCCAATTAGAATTGTACGATTCAATAAACAATCAAACAAAACACAGCCCAATTATTATTTTAATGTTAATTTAATATTCATAATTCATCAGCAGTGTGTTATATTCCAACTCTTGCGAATTGATAACAAAGCCATGGGAAGGTTATGCAACTCTATATACAAATTATATGGACTGGTTATGGATATCGGTCGCAAATGCATTCCCATTGCATTGAGAGCAATGAATTACATTTAAATGCAACACCAATGGAATAAAACAAATATATTTCAGTTTTTGTGTGTTTAATGATGACACTCGAAAATTTTAATTAAAAACTTTCATTTTATTGAGTTTAAATTAAAAGGTTTAAATTTTGATATTGGTTGAGAATTGAAGATTGATAGTTTTCAGGCAATGATTTGAGAATTTACCACCCACCCTTTAAATTATGATAATTGTAGGTTCTGGACAGACAGAAGCATCTATCCTGACTCCAAAGATGACTTTTATGCTTGATATCCACCACGTTTTTAGAACCTGGTTTTAGCATTATATAATAAATAACAATAAAATTGGCAAAAATAATATTGGTCGTGATAGTCTACATCAAATGACAATAAAAAAAGACTAATAGAATCTTGAACGTCTTACAAGCTTTGGTGGGCTTTTAACAAAATAACCATAAACACGAATACACATGCAGTGGTGGATACAAGGGGTGGAAATGAGGGACATGGCAGGAGAAGTTTTTTGGCCTTAAGGCCAAGTATAGACCCCTGTGTTGAAAGTTGAATCGTGACGACTCGACCTAGCACAGGGACCATAACCACACACTCACTGGCTGTCAACTGGATGGGGCCTGCAGTCCAACCATTGAAAACTGGCAATGATCTTTGTGTGTGGGTATTTATCGTCAGTCCATGTTTGTAGATCTGAACTTCTATTCAGTCTGAAATTTGCATTGAGGCCATGAACATTTTTGTACTTGAATTAACAAACGCTAAACTGTCCTCTTCACTTGTCTGTATGTAGTATGTATCATGAGGTCACCTGCAGTTCACGGCCAGTCAGGCGGATGCCGCAAGTCATACCCATCAGTCGGACTGAGTAATGTATTGTCTACATTGGGTGGTGAGGGGGCGAACAGCTAAAAAAGTTCTAGGAAGGTGGTGGCACCCGATTTGTTACTTCTGTCAAACCCCGAGAAAAGTCACTGCACTGCCGCGGTGCTCCCTGAGGTACTTCTTCGGAAGGAGCTAACGGGAGACGGGCGAATGTCGGCTGAGGGTTAGTAAACCGGTTTCCATAAAAAAACACCTATGCTACGAATCGGCAAATAATGCCTCGGAACCGGATGGACAACACGACGACGACCTCTGATGGACGGCTGGATGAAGTCTCATCGGCGTTGTCCTAATACTCACCAAAGAAGCCAGGTCCCGCCTCATTAGCTGGTCACCAGTTTCTGAGGGGGTTATTACCGTGCGTCTGCGTACCAGACTAAGAAGTACTACGGTAGTCCAATACTACGCTCCAATTGAAGACGCAGAAGATGACATCAAAGACGAGTTCTATATGCGACTGAATGAGGGTTTTCGCTCTATTCCAAGGGCAGACATCATTGTATTAATGGGTGACTTAAACGCACAGATCGGCCGTGACAACATCGGCCTTGAACAAATAATTGGAAATCAAAGCCTCAGCCAAGTTACCAATAGCACTGGTGAGCTTTTCGTTGACTTTAGTAGTTTCCGCCAACGCATGGTAGGTCGAACTTACTTTTGTCACAAGAAGATACACAAAGAGACCTGGATATCGCCCGATGATAGAACGAGAAATCATGATGGAACCGCAGATGGAGAACCACTGACATATAGTAATGGACTGCTGATTGACAATGCTGAATGGTACCATTTTTCTCCAGAAATAGAAAACCTTTTTTATGCAAACAAACAAATTTTCTTCGAATTTAGGAGAAAATAAGTGATAAGATGTTTCTTATAATTAACGGAAATAAATTTCCATCACTCATTTTTATTTATTAGCAGTTTTTTCATTAAATAAATGTATTTATTCCAAAACAGTGACGGTTATTTCCCTGTTTAACAAAGTTTTCAAAATAGCTCAAGAGTGAGACAGAAGAACGAAAACTATACCTGTCTATTTTTTCTAATTATGTTTATATCGCTGACATGCGCTGACGATTACAGTTCATTGGGATTTAACGTGGGAGCGAGGCAGGAATAGTTTTTGGTGCCATTTTTTTGTATGGGATTTTGCTCATTTAGCAGTCCATTACTATATGTCAGTGTGGAGAACTATTCTGGAGGATGACAGGAGTTTCAGGGGAGCAGACACTGGAAGCGACCGTCATTTGGTTGTAGCAACTATTCGCCTTAAAATCGTCGCAATCAGAAACGTGCAACATGATGCTATAAACCGTAGACGGTTTCATGTATACCTTCTTTGGGAGAGCGTTAAAAAGCGAGAGTTTGCTGGAAACCTGCAACAAATATTAAACCAGCAACCCGTTTCTAATGACACAAATATTGAAGAGCTGTGGAGTACGACAAAGGGCGCTATATTAATTGGCTGGGAAAACGAACATCAGTTATGTCCAAAGAAACATGCAACACTGGATTTCGGACACAACCTGCCAAAAAATAGAACGCAGAAGGGCCATAAAAACAACGTGAGCTCTACAAGCGACCCGAACTTCATCAAATTGATCGGGAATACTCCCAATTACACCGGTAGATAGAGAGAAGTGACCGGCGTGATAAAAGGCAGCAGATAAATGAGCTCGCAGAAAATGCGTAAATCGCGGCAAATACAGGCAACAGTAAGGTGCTGTACCAAATCACTAACAAGCTCTCGGGAAAGCACTCTACTAAAAAAATGCGTTAAGAGTGCGGATGGAAGGCTGCTGTGCAGCGACAAGGAGCAACTCCAAAGATGGAAAGATTACTTCTTCGCCGCCCTAAATGGTTCACTTGCAAGAAACCTCAGGAAAACAGCAACAAGGCACAGCCAATAAGAATCGCCACTCGGGCCCCATCCAAGACGGAAATAGTAACCGCAATTCATGCAATGGCCAATGGTAAAGCAGCTGGAAAAGATGGCATTCCGCCAGAATTGTTGAAAGCCGATTCAAGTTTCATAGATACGCTACAGCCAATACTGGAAAAAGCATGGAACACGGAGGATTGGACGGAAGGTATCATAGTCAAAATACCCGAAAAGGGGGACTTGACAATATGCGACAACTGGAGAGACATCTGTCTATTATCTACTGTGGGTAAAATTTTAATTAAATATTACTATCTAGGATAAGAGAGACAGTAGACTGAACGCTTAGAAGGCAGTAGGCCGGATTCAGGAAGGACCGTTCATGTATTGATTATATTAACACCTTGAGAATAATAGTGAAGCAGTCTACTGAATTCCGGCCCCCCTTCATGATTTTGAGAAAGCGTTCAACTCAGTTAATAGGAGCTTTATCTGACAGGCACTACGACAACGTGGATTGCCTGATAAAATAATAGAATTAATAAAAGTCCTATATAACAATTCCAAATGCAGAGTTCTCCTAAATGGAAAATTATCCGACATCTTTGAGGTGAGCTCAGGAATACGACAAGGATGCCTACTTTCGCCATTACTATTTCTCATAGTGATAAACGACATCCTTGTCAGCGCTCTAGATAGCAGAACAGGCGGCATACAATTGAGTTTGCTAGACCGCCTCAAAGATCTTGACTACACGGATGATATCTATTTGCTGGCCCACAGACTCCAGGACCCTAAAAACATGTTAAACAATTTGGCAACAGAAAGAAGTCCAGCAGGCTTAAGACTAAAACTAAAGAAATACGGATAAATGCAAACACCATTGAACGAACAGCGCTGAATAACCGTGACGTGAAACTGATAGATAAATTCTAGCAGGTAGCATTATTACCGAAAACAGGCAGAAGAAGACGTCAGTTCCAGAAGATATAAAGCGCGAAGCGCATATGCATGCCTGTTCCGCATATGGAGATCAAGGGAGATCTCAACTAACACCAAATTGCGGCTGTTCAACTCCAACGTTAAGGCAGTTCTTTTGTACGATTGTGAAGCATGGAAATTTTTCATCAACAGATACCTGCGGCTTATCTTAAAAATCTGCTGGCGAATTTCTAATAAAAAACTATGGTACCGTTCCAGGCCCTTGACTGGAATCCGCAAGAATCCCATCGAGTTGGAAGACCTAGAACAGCGTAGAGGGTCCTCCTACTAGCAGAGGCCGCAACAACTGGGAAATCCTGATCGGAGCGGAGAGCTGTCGGACAAAACAGAGTCCGCTGGAGGGCAGCTCTTTCCGCCCTATGTCCCATGAGGAATTAAAGAAGCATAAAGAAAGAAAGAAGTATACGATTAACTATTTGATTCCTCAACTTGTAGTACTTTCATTCTATTGATAATACCCACATGTAAGATTACTTTTGCTATCTAATTTTGTGCTGAAAGTTTTAAAATTGACATAGAAGATCAAGAAAAACATGTTCAATAGCTTAAATCTTCGCGAACTGAAATCTTCTTATAAAAATAATAAAATGTGATTCTTACTTGCTTTAAGAGTTTAGAACACACCTATCTAAGCCCTTCACATTAACCACCTATTTATAGAGTCAACATTCACATTCCATAAGGATAATGTAATTTTTGTTACAAGAAACCAAGCAGTATAGAAAACGAGCAATGTTAGGACACAAGCATAACAACTTAAAACTTCATTTAATATAGCATATCACGAATGCTTGCCTTAAAACAGAAGAGAAATATGATGCGCTTTCTAGACGGATAAAAAAATATAATGTTGCACCAATATTAAATCTGCGTTTCTTTGTGGTAATCATCTGTGGCTGGTGGTGTCGACTTAGAAGATTCAGAACGAAATATTGAAGGCAAATAGTTTTTAAATACTTTTTTCTTCGACTTTTTGCCATCATGTTTAGGAGAAGGAGAACGAGAATGTGTTTGTCCTTCTTGAGTATATGTTGATATGGAAGGTTCAGGGACTTTTAAGGATACTGGAGGGACGGTATTGACAATCTGTTCGATTTTAGAACTAGGAGTCTCTGGACGGAGAGGTATTGTTTGAATAAATTCTTTTTGTTCGTCAATCAATTGTTCTTCTGATCGTTCGGGCGGCTCTGGTGCTTTACCTTTTCCATGAATCGCTGCACGTTTATTTCCAGATGCATCGTAGACGTGTTCAAATATCTTTTCTCGTGATCCTAAGTTTAAAACCGAACGTAACGGAGTACCAGCTAAATCTTCATCTTCTTTAGATATTTCTGGGGTGTTCGACTTAGGAATTTCGTCTAGTAAAGTTTTCGGCAAATCTACGGATAGTTGAGGAGTTAGTTCTAGTAATTTATGTTTTATTATTTCATTGGTAGTCGCTGTAATTAGATCCACGGAATTTTGTAAAGATTTTGAAGTTTCCAAAACAGAGCAAACTTTTGAGTTCTCATCCTGTTTTCCGGTGGTTATCGGTTGAATTTCCACTTTTGTGCTTACTGTATTGTTACCTTGTTCATCTGGACTAGCTTCAACTATTACTTTAGCAAATGCATCAACACTTTTAATATTTTTTTCAGGCTCATGCGATTCACTTGTGACATTCTCAGATGGTTCGGATTTTGTTACGTCTTCATTGTTTACAATCTTTACTTCTTCCTCTCTTTTATCAGCAACAATCAAATCTTCTTTTGTATCCTTTTTAGCAACAACCAAATCTTCTTTTATATCTGTTTTAGCCACAGTGAATTCTTCTTTTATATCATTTTTAACAACTTCAACATCTTTTACAATTTCTTTACTTTCCTTCTTAACATCTACAAAAACTTCTTCTTCATCTTCAACTGATATTGTGTCTTTAAATTCATCTTCTGATACTTGTCTTTGAACTGTTGCTTTTTTTGATTGCATTTTTGCTGTCTTTTCATTATTCTCCAGCCATTTACAAAACATTTCATATTTTCCCGCCATTTCTGTTGGCATATTTTGAGATCCACTTAATATTTCACTTTGTATATCATCTAATGTTGCCTGCGATGCTTGAAGTGAGCCAGGAGCTAATAAACGTGAGGGATTATGTAACATTTTGGGAGAGGATTGATAGGGAATTTGATCCACTAAGTCGTTTTCGCTAATATCTGATATAATATCATCCTTTTGAGAAAACATAAAACATTTTATGAAAAAATAAAATAATAAATATTATATTAATAAAAATGAATCACCACTAACCTCAGCTCTTTTTGCCTTAAATCTAGATCGAGTATTCGTCATTGATGAAGTACGGCTTAGGCCTCCCGAGATAGGCTCTGCACTTGAATATCCAGAACTTATATCTTCTGATGATCGAATGTAACTAAAATAAATGTTCGCAATTAATATTTATGCAATATTTAAACTCTAATTAAGATTTGAGCTTACTTATAACTGGTTGGAGGAGCTTTAGGTCCAACATCCACTTCGGGGAAGTACAAATCTGAATGTCTGCCTCCTGATGATGACCTCATTGTTTGGCTCCTGGGTCGAAGAGCACGTTGAGGTCTCGTAACTTCGTCAATCTGTTTAAAATATCACAAAAAAATATTTATTGTATTTAATTAAAAGTTAAATCATTGAAATAGTTTATTTTATTTTATGAATCGCAGGTTTAAATAAGTTAGAGCCGGAAAATTTATTTAGTATAGTGCAAAGAAAACTAATTTTTCAGGAAAGTTTTAAGGGAACCTTTCATTAACACACACTGTTATTTTATTCTTTGTTCAATCTTCATCACTCTAAGAACTTTAAAGCGCTAAGTTCTTAAATAATATATTTTAAAATATACTCCTACATATTAGTACCATACATAAAACAGTGTTAGTTAGTATCATACATAAAACAGTGTTAGGTTAACAGATGCTTTAAGAAAACAATCATAAAGCTCATTTTCACATTTGATGTAATTTTATTATCAAACCAATTTCTCATCTCGGTTTTCAATGATTTGCTTTGTTTTTCGTGAATTAGCAATACGTTGTTATGAATGATCTCCAAAACGTCTACCCAAGTATTGAGATGGGGTATGCACAGGTCAAGCGATAACCAGTTAACTACACATGATCATTTTCAAACCGTAACTTATATAAAACGGTTTATTGACTTAACATAAACGAATATCTAAGTCCACCTGCTATAGTTTATTAGTACCTCTAATTCACTCTTCCAGTGTAGTTTGAACCCATAAATCATACCAGAGAAAATCTTCTGAGTAGGTTTGGTCTCACGTATACGAGCTAGATCCCCTGTCTAGCAGAGCCTACTAACCGTTATTGTTTTTACGACATCTGCATCATGACTACAGCAGTTCAAAGAAATAACAAAGGCTAGACTGGCACACGCACCTCAGAATCAAGTCAAGAAATGAGCTTGACAAACTGGTTAACACCCTTGAAAGTGGATACACGTCATAAAGGGCGTCATGCCCAGTTAAATAGAGTAAGAACATTGATTATCTATAAGTAGATACGTAACCTTGTTTTCGGAATTTTTGTTGTTGTGTTGTTTAAAAACGATTTTTCAGGTTTAAGCCTAGTACTGAGTTCAAGTGAAATGAAAACTTTTCACAGGCCTGAAAAGTGGTTGAATAAAAGGTCGTGAACAAGTTGCCGTGGAGATTTTGTAGACTTCATGTTTGACGGATGTCAGAATCAATCGTTATTTCAATAAAATTATTTCAATAAAATTATTTTAATAAAATTATTTTAAAATGCAAAGTTTTGATGAAGATGACATAATTATAATTGGGGCAGGATTATGTATGCAAATGCTGCTTGAAGAAGAAGAAAAAAACCGACGTTGCGGAATTGATAATTATTTGAAAGAAAGATCTTCTAAAGGAAGGTTTGTGAAAGATGTAAGTACAAAACAAAGCTCTACCTTTTGTTTCTTGATAAAATTTCTATTGTAGTTAATATAATCTATGTAACCTATTTTGTAGTTTGACGATTTGTCAAAGAGTAAGACAAAATTCAAAGAAAATTTCCGTATGGATTTGGATGTATTTGAAGAACTGGCCGGATTCGTTGTTCCTTTTCTATTGCCGAAAAGGAATACAAGAAAACAAGACGCAATTTCCCCTAAAGCGAAACTCGCTGCCGTTCTGGAGTATGTACTTATTAAAGCTTTTTTATAATTATATTTCTTTACTATGCACATAATATTTTCCAGATATTTAGGATGTGGGTCACTGCAAAGACACATAGCATCTACATATAGAATAAGCAAACAACATTTTGGCTTAATAATTAATGAAGTTTGCACAGCTATAGCTAAAGCATTACAATCCGAAGTCCCACCTGTTACAAAAGAAGAACTGCTTGAAACAGGAAATAATTTTTACCAGAAGTGGAATTTTCCAAATTGCGTGGGAGCAATTGATGGGAAGCACGTAAGCATCAAATGTCCCAGAAACTCAGGAAGCCTATGTTTTAACTACAAGGTTTGTTTTGAATTAAACTTGTCATTAGAATAAATATACAAAGTATATTTTACAGGGATTCCACAGTCTCGTGTTAATGGCTGTTGCCGATGCAGAGTATTGCTTCACATATCTAGATATTGGAGCTTTAGGTAGCGAAGGAGACGCTGCTATATTTGCTCATTGCAGCTTAGGCAAAGCCCTCACAAATAACTCATTGGATTTTCCAGAAGATGCAACAGTTGGAGGAGCGAAAATGCCATATTTCTTTGTTGCAGATGATGCGTTTCCGTTGAATAAACGCATCATGAAACCTTTCACTCCGAAGAGGCGAAGTCGATTAGAAAATAACGAACGCATTTTTAACTATCGGCTCAGTCGCGCGAGACGTTGTGTGGAAAACGCATTCGGCATTTTATGTTCAAGATGGATTTGTCTTGCGAGAACTATGTTTTGTAGCCCCGATAAAGCACAAAAAATAATAACCGCGTGCTGTTATCTTCATAATTTTCTTATGAAGAAAAATACGGAAACATATTGTCCTCAAAGATACGCTGATGTTTATGACCAAGACGGCAATTTGATTGAAGGTGAATGGAGAAGGAAAATTCCAAATAACTCACTTTTCCATGAAAGCATGCATTTTAATCAAGGAAGGCCCAATGAAAATGGAAAACAAGTACGAGAAAATTTAAAGAATTTTGTTAACTCACCTGAAGGTTCTGTTCCGTGGCAACAAAGTGCTTGTTTTTTATAATATTATAATACTTCATAATAATTTTCAATTAAAAAACGACTGATAAATTTTAATTGTTCGTTTTATTTTCGTATTCTTTAATTTTTTCATAAGTAAAATTAACAAACGTAACATTCAAACTTTCCACAATGTCGTCTGGTAGGCGCTGTAACATCCTGTCCAGATTGGCGAGCATTGAAAAATGTTTCAGCTGGTTTTGTGGTGCAGCGGTGCTAGCTTTCTTCAAATCAATATACTCCTTAATGGAGTCAGCCAGATGTGATGCGCTGTCCGCAATTTTCGCCTTCTTCTTTGTGTTTCCCTGTATTCAACGGAGAGAAAATTAAATATTGCATGTAAAAGTTAGAGTTAACTTACAAGTGAATAATTGCTGGAGCTCTCTCCTCCTGTATATAGCTCATCTTGGTGCTCGTCTACCAAGCTATTTGAAGAAATCGTCCTGTTAAAATAAAATTCACATGAACATTGTAAGAATTTATTAAAATTGGTATGTGTAGTGTACTAACCGTCTTCTTTCAGAAGCTGGCGTAATAAATGACAACATCTGAGTCGCTTCTAAATTGTCAGCGTCATTATTTACTGTCTCCTCCGCTATGAACAGGCAGTCGTCGGCTTCTTCTAGGGAGCTACCCGACTTTCCGGCACTTTTTTTTTTTTGGTAGCGTTGACTATCTTTGATCGATTTCCACGCTGCTTTGCATTCATCAACTAAAAATATTATGTTATTACAATAATATTTACAACGCATATTATATATAAAGATATACACACCTGGTTTGCTCATATCTGTTGATATTTTCTCCCACGCTGAGGTCAATGCAAAAGCATTGCAATGGTCCTTACTTGAAAGGTCCCAGATAGCCGTCTTAGTTTTTACTGAATTTATCAGCATCTTTTTCTCTTCCTCAGAAAAAGTACATCGCTTCCTTTTTTTTGAGTTTTTTAAATTTGCTTCCATTTTAAATTACTGGCTTTAACGTTTCTTCACACAACAGACTTGTACTTGTATATGTCAACTTTTCATCGACAATTAAATGGCCCGGTCAATAAAATGCAAGTGAAAACAGTGGAGAGTAAGTTAGCGCCATCTCTTAAGGACTAGGAAACATAGTTTATTATCTCTCCATTCACAACCGAACTTAGTACTGGGATCGTGAAATTTCGCTAGAGAAATATTCATGGGCATGAAAACCTGAGGCCAAAATGTATGGAATTTGACAGTTCACGACCTTTTCACTCGAACTTAATACTAGGCTTTAGGGAAAAATTTAGTCCTGGAAGATTTTTATTTTTTTTTTATTTTTTTATGAAATCATATTTTTTTGTCTGCAGGTGGATACGGTGCCGAAAATTTTAATTTCTGCTTTGTACAGAATATAAAAAATTTTCTATTTTCGACCAAAAGTTGAGCCTGAGAAAATTTCAGTAAAAAGTTTTAAATTACATATGGAAGAGGTTTTTATCATATAGTACAGTCACCGAAATAATTATAGGTTCACTCATGAAAACCTATACCCTTTTATGTGAACCTATAATTATTTCGGGGACTGTATCTATCCCAGGCAATGAAGTATTTTGCCTCATCATTAAGATTTGATGTTTAATGATATGGGAAAAGTAAAATCTTTCTTTATGTAAAACCATTCCATGGTAAACTGTCGCACTTTACTCCAAAAGAATATTTTAAAATTTATAACGCACCAGGAATTGTAAGTGCTTTATAAATATAATAAGTCTCACTCTCTTTCACACCACCTAAGAGGTCGACTACAGGGCGCGTTTTTTTATATCGTGGTGTCCCCAGTAGGCATAATACTATAGACACATTACAGCTCATTATGAGGTCGCAGTTCACAATGAGCTGGCATATAATGATGTGGTGGCACACTTATCTGCTCATTAAATTAAATGAAGTGTCTGATTAAACGTTTGTTTAAAAAGAGAAATAAGTAAACGCAAAATTGATTTAAAATGGATAATGAAATACTAAGCTATATTTCATATTATCAATTTTTGATAAAAAAAAGGAACTTTCAACGAAACGTTTTATTAGAAAAACGAAAACAACATTGGTTAAAAGCTGTTTTTTATAAAAGAAAAATACATTTTTTAATAAATCTTTTATTTATGAAGAAAACTCATTGTAGAAAGTTTTGGGCTTATGTAAGCAAAATTATTTCAAATTTAAAATTGAGTTAAAATATCTTTTAATAAAAAAACTCAACAGCAGGAATTACATCGACTAGAAAAAATGGACACTATATTAAGAAAAGCAACCTGAAAATTTCCAAAAAATGGAAAATTTCCAGGAAATGCACTTGTCCTAGTAAACGATAGATGGCACTTTCACCTCATTATCCCATAATGAGCTGATTTTTACCTCATTATCGGCATAATGATTTATTTTTACTTCATTTTAGGGACTTAATGAGCTGTATGCTCATAATGAGCTGAAGTGTGTTTATAGTATAATTCACGGCTTTCAATCAAAAAGATCCTTTCGCATTCAGGCATTGCTTTGGATTTAGGACCTTGGCTATAATGATAGATCCACATAAATATATCATCCTGGAACTGTAAAACAATTAAATCCTTCTTTCCAAAATTTACAGACAGCATAACAGGGACAGGCTGAAGTGTACTATAAACCGGCTTTACTTAGTATTAACTGGTTTTGTTAATATTCATCCTCTCATCTTTACAATTTTTCCGCAACTGCTTGTACAGGGTCTGTCACGTATGCTAGGACTCCTAATAGTTTGGCGCTATAAAATTTGTAAATAGAGTATTACTAACACCCTATATGTAACAAATCAAAGGCTTTACTTCCAGGCGGGAAAAGTAGCGAGGGGTTACTCAGGTAACCCAAGAATTCATTAATGATTTGTGTAACCGCGTAATTGAAAAATTCTACTGCAAATTTAGTAAAATGGAGGTCTTTACATTGTAATGGATAGGTAAGCGACTAGGTAATGACTTGTGAAATACTTTCGTTGGAAATGTGATGTGCTTTTATTATTCTTTGTCTTGTCGAAGCCTCTCTTCTTGAGTTTATTCCGTCCTCCAAATTCGTTCGGTGTGGATCGTGCAGTGCAGTCAAAAAGATACCTTGCTAGTAAAATTCTCACCAAATGTAGCTGAAATGCAATGGTAATTTTGGATAGTAATGTTTTTAATGCTAAAAAAAGTAGCCAGAATTTTATTCTGCGTGCCTTACATGGTAATCTATGTATTCACTTAATACATTTCACCTCTGAAATAAGTCCTCGTTTGTAATGCCTGCGGTAAGTATTTACCGCCATAGGACATCCCTATGTAAAAGTAAGCTATTATTTCATCACAAAGGTAATGGGTCCATCTCATTATCACCTCGCTTAGCTAGCCATTACATTTCCCGCTGGGTTGTAAAAACGGAGAATATTTAAACACTTTTATCAGTTTTATCCCGTAAACTTCCGAAGTTATCGTCGAAGGCGAACTGACAATCAATAAATCTTGGTGCTTCCTGTGTAGATCAACAAATTACTTGATAAACATACAACATTCTATCGCCACTATCTCAGTACCATCGAAATAAACCCTCTCCTGACTGCACGGCAATCTTATTCCCTCAGCACCAAATTAGATAACTCGTCTCACTCCTTCCACCTGCAGCCATCTTTTCGGGCACTCTACAAAATAGGAATTCCTTTCTAAAAAGAATAACTGGATTCTGGAATAATCGGTTAGTATTTCCGAGCTCCTACAACATCCAAGAATTCAAACGCAGAATTATTCGTCAATTCCACCTCCCAACGATCATAATGGTTAACCTATTCCACCCTTGTACTAATCTTATAGCAAGACAATGAACCATGATATGACAAACTAAATAAGTGACTAGTTGTAGAAGAGTTATTTTGGGAAATTTGTTCAAAAATCGTACATTTTTCAAGTTTTTTTTTTGATTTTTATTTGATTCAAGGGTGGTTCACCGCATTGAAAAAGAGGTTATAATAAATTTTCCAATTTATTTTTGATATTGGCCTCGATTCCCGAATCCGGGCGAATCGGAAGTGAGTGCGGATTTGACACTTTGCGATTCCCTATTCCGCGGTTGCTGATTTGATTACCGAAAAAATTCGGAGTGAAGACTCACGCGATTATGCAATACGCGATTGCAGATTTGCGTGAGAGAATTTGACGTTTGACATCCGCGGGAAAATTGTAGCGGATTACACTTGTAGAGTGATTTGAGCATGGAAGTTGATGTTTTTTGTTTTGTATTTTAACTTAGAAAATTTTTTAAATGATTGTTTGCTAAACACATTCATTTAAATAAAATAATTTATTACAAAAAAAAAAAAATAAATAGAGCCTCTTTTTTAAAAATAACAAATTATTTTTATTGCATATTTTTCAGATAAAAATAAATTCATTTAAAAAAGTAAAGAAAGAATTATAACTAAAAAAATTAAATAAGCGTTTAAAAAACAGTACATTCTTAGTCTCTTTCACAACACATCTCTTTTGTTTTTTCCTTTTGTAAATATATATTTAAAACAAATTCATTGAAAATAAATAAAATTCGTTTCTGGATGTATCCCAATTAAATCACTTTCAGAACAGTTGCACTATTATAAAATACACTAGGGAAACACATAATAACGACCGAAACATCATATTGACCGAACGTATTAACTAATGGGCACGAATTAGTTAAATTTAATAAAACTTTCACGCAAATTCAAAATTATTTCCCACAAATCAA
This sequence comes from Thereva unica, assembly GCA_949987705.1. Lineage (NCBI taxonomy): Eukaryota > Metazoa > Arthropoda > Insecta > Diptera > Therevidae > Thereva > Thereva unica. Next base: position 43,566,944 of record OX465281.1, on the reverse strand, counting down.
ATTTTAAATGTCTACTTTGACATTTCCCATTTGTCAAAAAACCAGCTGATTTATTTTCGGAGTTTTAATTCCGCAGTTTAATATGGCACTACTCCCGGCGTATTGAAGCATCGCTAGCAACCGTGAGATTCACGTGAAGGGAGTCTCAATCACCGCGGGAGTTCCCGATCCGTCGTTTTCGGGAATCGAGGCCATTATTTCATCAAAAATAAAATTTAAACACATAAAAATATTTGAATCATTTTTCAAATACAACCTGTATCTAGGGGTGGTTGAAAATGACTTATTTCTTCTTAACAATACCAAGCAACCAACCTGCAATCCGGTAGCAGCAACAATTACCCAAAACGTAGAAAAAAGCTGCTGTATAAAGTTTATTTTTAAAATATAACTTCCCTTTAGTTTTATCCCCTTAATGCTTGATAAAATTTGGCTTAGATTAAATAAAAATCAACCACCTTCGCAAATAAATATAAAAAACAGTGCATTTAATTTGATTATTATAATTATCCTTATCCTTAAAAAGGAGTGTATTTTATATTTATAAGGGTGACAAGCATATTTTATTGCAGTCCTAAAATTTCCTGCTGATTTTCATAATCAGCCACCAAAAAACATAAAGAGATAGTTTCAAAACGGTGTTTCGACACCCCTCCCCCTCCCATTCCTTTGCGTTGCAAATGGACTTTTGCTAACTAATGCAAATAAGTCTCATAAAATCAAAAAGTCCGAAAACTGAAAAATCATGAGATTCGATATCTCAAATTTGTATACGGCACCGCCAGCCAACTTCATTTTAATGTTCCAAGAAAATACCTTCTTATGTACACTTTATTTCCATCATCGATAACACTCAGCTTTTTTATTATGTATTATCGAAACTCCAAACCAAAGCTTCCAAATCTTGCAAGTTTTACCGAAAGAACAAACCGCAAAAAGAAAACAGACGCCATCCTCGCAGGTCCCATGATTACGCACATTGATTATCTATAAGTAGATGCGTAATCATGGGACCTGCGAGGATGGCGGGTGTTGGTGTTTGGCGGCGCTGGCGTCTGCTTTCTACGTTTTGGGTAATTGTTGCTGCTACCGGATTGCAGGTTGGTTGCTTGGTATTGTTAAAAAGAAATAAGTCATTTTCAACCACCCCTAGATACAGGTTGTATTTGAAAAATGATTCAAATATTTTTATGTGTTTAAATTTTATTTTTGATGAAATAATATCAAAAATAAATTGGAAAATTTATTATAACCTCTTTTTCAATGCGGTGAATTCACCCTTGAATCAAATCAAAATCAAAAAAAAAACTTGAAAAATGTACGATTTTTGAACAAATTTCCCAAAATAACTCTTGTACAACTAGTCCATCATTTAGTTTGTCATATCAAGGTTCATTGTCTTGCAGTAAGATTAGTACAAGGGTGGAATAGGTTAACCATTATGATCGTTGGGAGGTGGAATTGACGAGGAATTCTGCGTTTGAATTCTGAGATGTTGTATGAGCTCGGAAATACTAACCGATTATTCCAGAATCCAGTTGTTCTTTTTAAAAACGAATTCCTATTTTGTAGAGTGCCCAAAATGAGGGCTGCAGGTGGAAGGAGTGAGACGAGTTATCTAATTTGGTGCTGAGGGAATAAGATTGCCGTGCAGTCAGGAGAGGGTTTATTTCGATGGTACTGAGATAGTGGCGATAGAATGTTGTATGTTTATCAAGTAATTTGTTGATCTACACAGGAAGCACCAAGATTTATTGATTGTCAGTTCGCCTTCGACGATAACTTCGGAAGTTTACGGGATAAAACTGATAAAAGTGTTTAAATATTCTCCGTTTTTACAACCCAGCGGGAAATGTAATCGCTAGGTAAGCGAGGTGATAATGAGATGGACCCATTACCTTTGTGATGAAATAATAGCTTACTTTTACATAGGGATGTCCTATGGCGGTAGGTACTTACTGTAGGCATTACAAACGAGGACTTATTTCAGAGGTGAAGTGTATTAAGTGAATACATAGATTACCATGTATGGCACGCAGAATAAAATTCTGGCTACCCTTTTTAGCATTAAAAACATTACTATCCAAAATTACCATTCCTGCTACATTTGGTGAGAATTTTACTAGCAAGATATATTTTTGACTGCACTGCACGATCCACACCGAACGAATTTGGAGGACGGAATAAACTCAAGAAGAGAGGCTTCGACAAGACAAAGAATAATAAAAGCACATCACATTTCCAACGAAAGTATTTCACAAGTCATTACCTAGTCGGTTACCTAGCCATTACAATGTAAAGACCTCCATTTTACTAAATTTGCAGTCGAATTTTTCAATGTAAGCGGTTACACAAATCATTAATGAATTCTTAGGTTACCTGAGTAACCCCTCGCTAGTTTTCCCGCTGGGAAGTAAAGCCTTTTTTTTTGTTACATATAGAGTGTTAGTAATATACTCTATTTACAAATTTGATAGCGCCAAACTTTTAGGAGTCCTAGCATACGTGACAGACCCTGTACAAGCAGTTGCGGAAAAATTGTAAAGATGAGAGGATGAATATTAACAAAACCAGTTAATACTAAGTAAAGCCGGTTTATAGTACACTTCAGCCTGTCCCTGTTATGCTGTCTGTAAATTTTGGAAAGAAGGATTCAATTGTTTTACAGTTACAGGATGATATATTTATGTGGATCTATCATTATAGCCAAGGTCCTAAATCCAAAGCAATGCCTGAATGCGAAAGGATCTTTTTGATTGAAAGCCGTGAATTATGCCTACTGGGGACACCACGATATAAAAAAACGCGGCCTGTACTCGACCTCTTAAGTGGTGTGGAAGAGAGTGCACAAGACTTATTATATTTATAAAGCACTTACAATTCCAGGTGCGTTATAAATTTTAAAATATTCTTTTGGAGTAAAGTGCGACAGTTTACCACGGAATGGTTTTACATAAAGAAAGATTTTACTTTTCCCATATCATTAAACATCAAATCTTAATGATAAGGCAAAATACTTCATTGCCTGGGATACAATATCGAGCCCTTCCCGCCGTTTTATCGTAAGCGACATTTTTTCGAAAATTCGTTTTTTACCGCAAACGACGTTAATTTAACCTTCAAAACATACCACCAATTTTGACATTAATCGGATAATAAACTAGCCTAACTAATAAAATAATTAGCCTAACTAATTTCAGCCCATTACAAATAACAGATACAAAAATAAGTAAGAAAAACCTTCTCCTGTAAAATTTACTTTATGTCGGTTACGATAAAACGGCGGGAAGGGCTCGATATGATAAAAACCTCTTCCATATGTAATTTAAAACTTTTTACTGAAATTTTCTCAGGCTCAACTTTTGGTCGAAAATAGAAAATTTTTTATATTCTGTACAAAGCAGAAATTAAAATTTGCGGCACCGTATCAACCTGCAGACAAAAAAATATGATTTCATAAAAAAATAAAAAAAATAAAAATCTTCCACGACTAAATTTTTCCTAAACCTGAAAAATCGTTTTTAAACAACACAACAACAAAAATTCCGAAAATTTTGTCTCAAAGAACGGCAGGCGCAATCGCAAGTATCCCAATTCATGCGATTGCTATATACATGAATTCAAAAGTTCAATGTACATAAGCAGCGAAACCGATAGACAGCTTTTATATATTTCGAAAGCTCTTGAGTCTCAGTTTTAACATGGATTTTTGAAATCAGTGTAAGTAAGGCCATCTATGTCCAAAGCCCGCAAACAAGGTTACGCATCTACTTATAGATAATCAATGTTACGCATCTACTTATAGATAATCAATGGTAAGAAAGTTTTCCCACCGTGGTGTACCGAAGAGTTAGACACCTAACAAGAGAGAATATCAATATCTGCTATAGGCACAAATATTGGAAACCCTACAAGGACTGTCTAAAGCTGCATAAGAAAGCGGTGGGGGCCGCAACAGCTCAATTAGGGAGGGATCATTGTCATGCTACATACAGTCTGGATTAGTCGGCCAGGCTGGACAAATTTCTCTCTACGCAACCCTGACAGATCCAGCCCTGGAACTTGTCCTAACAACCCACTTTCCCTGATGTCATGAATTCGCCTCTAACAGGAGCAGTTCAGTGACTCTAGTGGAAGAAACTTGCCAAGCTATCATCCTGAAAAAAGTGCGATGGAGGTCGCATAGTTTCTCCCCGTACAAGTTTGCAAGCATGGACAACATAATGCTAATTATGGTCCAAAAGACGCATGACATTATTGGCCCATGGCTTGTCTTAATCAACAAGTATTGCTTACACTACAGGTACGTGCCCCATTTCTGGAGTAGGGTCAAAGTGAGACCCCTGTGCTGAAAGTCGTATGTGCTGTCATAAGAAGTGAAGCTAATACAGCGGTGTGCTGATAGTCGTTTCTTGTCGTGTAAAATCTGCTAACATAAACGACAGCTTATGTATTTGGTGTGCAGACAGTCGTTTGTATTTTAATTTTATTGTCACTTTTGGTCGGGATGTTTGCGTTAGTGAGAAAAATGGAATATTTGAAAGTGTAAGTAAAATTGTTACATTTAAACTAAAAAATCCATATTTAGTATTTTGGAGCGTTTCATGTAAGTTTTTAATAATTACAGAATAAAAATTATAAATAGAAAACAAATCAAATTATAGGCCCCTGTGCTGAAAGTCGAGTCATATGACAGTCGCATGTAGATGTCGATGTCGTCTCGTTATTTAGTTAGTGTGCTGGGTGTCTTGAAAAGTCGTTTGATTTGAAGAAATTATGGTTTCAGTAAAATTACGACTGTCAGCACAGGGGTCAGAGAGTGTAGGTGCTAAGTTTTTGTATTTCGTGAGGAAACAATTTTAATTTGAAGAATAAACATCTCGAAGATCAGCAGACGCGGGAAAAAAGCGGCTAGAGAATACAGGCCAACAAGCTTGTCATCTTTTGTCCTAGATAATTTAGAACCCATACTAGACATATACCTCCGTGACTTCATAAAAGAGGTCCCGATGTCTACACCCTAGCATGCATATTGTAAAGGCAAACTGGTGGACACTGTTCTTCACGAAGTAATGCGCACCGTGGTATACTCCCTAGAATAGAAACAGTTTACTCTGGCAGCCTTCCTAGATATAGAAGGCGCTTTTAACAACATCGGCACCGAGTCCATCTGGGAGGCCCTGGCGGTACCCGGAATCCTCAAATAGTCAATGGATCCTTCGCATGCTGGAAACTCGAATCATCCATAGCAGAAGGGGAAATAGCAACGTCATCAAGTCGACGTGCCGCCATGCACCTCAGGGTGGATCCCAATTATCTAAGTACTTATTCTGGACCCAAAACTGAGGTGGAGGTTGAATATCAAGGAAAGTTCAAGGAAGGCCAGTATAGCTTTTTATGCCCATAAGCAGACTTTCGGCAAGAGATGGGGTTCGAAGCCGCACATGGTTCGTTGGCTATATGTATGGCTCCGTCGTTTGGTGGCCCGCTCTTGTTAAAGAATATAGCAGATCCAGACAGGGCTAAGTCCTAAGATGGGCTTATCTTGGGGTAACGGGCGCCATTTGTACAACCCCAGCAGAAGCGCTCAACGTAATTCTCGACCTGCTGCCACCTAATTTATACATCTGGCAGCAGGCGGCTTGTATTTGTAAGCGGGTTGCTGGGCCAAGAAGATATATTGCGCTCCCTACCACAGGAAATGGTTTCAGAACATACCGACTACATGGTCGAAAAATTAAATTTCGGCAGGGACCTCAACATCTGGATCCCTACCCGAAGGAATGGAAAGATTTCCAACCTAACAAGAACCATTAAGCTGTCTTACACAGACGATCCAAATCAGAATCGGGTGGTTGTAAGGTCTTTTCCCCATCAATTAATTTGCAAAACAGCTTCCGCCAGCCCAATTTCGCCTGCGAGAATATCAAGAATAATCACAAGAGTTATCAAGAGAGAGCTAGTTTTTCAAAAATTGAAAATGTGGATGTGGAAATTAAAAAAAGCATATTACGCTTGTTATTATCAAAGTAAAATGCTGTCAATATGTGTCTATATTAAGTTTTAAATTGAATCTCCTTTGGGTTGGATTATAAATTTATCTGCTAATCTGTACGATAGTTTACATAATATCATTTTGAATAAAGTTTATTTGTTTTGTGAATACCACTCGATTATTTTAAACTAATAGTTTTTATTACAATTTCCACAAATACAAAAGTACCAGAGTACATCGAATACAATCTCCATCCTAAAAGCTCAAAGAATATCAGAGTGTTATTTTTCAATTGTGTTTGTTTTGGATGTGCTGAAGATCTACCACTATGTCATCAAGACATCAATTTCAGCTTTGTAAAAGTCGAATAATAAACAATTTAAGAAACGCTAGGGCGGGCACTTCAAATAAAGAGAACAAATCGTGCATGTTCTAACGCCGATCTAAGCACGGACTAATAGTGTAAATCGATCTTAAGCTAGAAAAAGCTCACCTTTTACGTTCATAATGCCAATTGGTTAATTAAATCAATAATCCAGCTTATAATCGCACGATATTCATCTTCAAGTAATATATTTATCACCAAACATCAATTTCCCATGAAAAAGTTAAAATCATTGATGAATACGAAGCTACAGGGTGGATGTTACAAGTAGTAGCGTAGTATGAGATTAGTTCGTTTGTTCGTCACGATGTATAGTTAGGCATAAGCTAGGCATTTGGAAAGAAGCTGGTAATGTTTACAGGATCATATTTTTATATTCTCATAAAGATGATACGAATTTGTTTGATCGAGTAATTAGAATTGTTGAAATCTCCAATTATCCTAGAATAAGTTTTAGTTACCTCACAGAATTTTGTCATTATCCTAGATTATGATTATGAGCTAACATAAATTCTTAGCACGTTTTACTTGCATTCATATTATACTTTCTATTTTATAAATAGTGATAAGATTTTTTCGAATATGTATTAAATTTTTGTGTGAAAAGGCAGCGACTAGCTTAAGACCAAGCGAAATTAAGTAATAATTTTAAAAGGTTTTACACAATGGGCCAAAATGCCGTTTCAGCACTCAACATTTTTGAAATATTTGACGTTTTTTATGAAATTCTGAGTCCATTGAATAATAAAAAAAAACACTTCTGAAAAATAAATAAAATTCTTACACAAAACATTTAACGCTTACAAAGTTGTGTTAAAGAATACCTTAATCTTCACGAAACTTTGTAAAAAAAATGGAAAAGTAATTGTTTAATTTAACGGAGTACATGTGTTCTTTTTAAACTTTAAAATAGAAAAAGGGTAGTAGCGGTTCATTGATAAACCTCCTGCATACGTTTCCCCAAAGAGGACTGAATCACATTAAATATCGACATTTTGGCCCATATGTTATTCTTTACATTTTGATTTAGAAACTATATTATTCCTTGGATACAAAACTTCTGTAAATCCCTATTACTTCATAAAATTTATATTGGCATGGTGAACAATCCGAAATAATGCTTCACCTTTCATCGACTGATCCAAACTTATCTTTATTCTATGTTAATAATTCTTCTTTCCTTCATACTTTCAAAAATGTAATTATAATTATTTTATAATTCAAATTAAAAGTTTTATTAAGTATGAAAAATATTGGAGAAACTTGTTTACCTGGGTCTTTGCAATTTGTTTTTTGTTTGGTAAACAAATGGTTATATTAATGACTAGAAACAAATATATAACGAATCTGAATTAACCACCTACGTTGAGATTAATAGATTAAGGTATACAAGATATATTTCAGGAATGGACGAGACATGGAGATGGACGAGAAATGGAGATGGACAGAAAAATCAGAAGCAGATACAAGCGGGAGGAAATCTTTAGAGGAGCCCAAGGCTCGATATAAGCTGTAGCTTCATAGGAAGGAAGGAGTCAGGCTTATGCGATATAAAGAAATACTATATTTACAAAACAATAAAGCACCACATATTTTTCTTATTTTTATTAATTTCTACGATATACGTAACTTCATTATCGGGTAGGACAGTAGTTTGTAAGAGGTATTCGTTTTTCTTTTAAGCCAATACAATGTCCCACTCGACGATCTGGCATTGTAATGCCAAAATGGCAAAAACAAGCTAATTAAAGAAAAAAAAAAAAAAAAGAAAAACCAATGAAGAAATTTTTGGCGAATTTGATTCTAATATGCATTAAACTGCCTCAAAGAAAAAGAGTAAGAAACCTATGCTTCCACAATGTACAGGCTGCGCCATCTAGACCTTCGGCATTTTATCATTGAAAACCCGACATTTTTTAGCCGATTTCATGTCATTCAGTTCCATTTTAGCTGTGAGTCAATACATATCGAAAGAACGCGTTACATTGAAAACGATGAAGTTCCCGAGAAACTTTATGTCGAATAATGGTGATTTGGACTAGCCGGATTTAATGGATTTAACGGCACCAGACTTTTTCTGTGGGGTTATTTTAAAAGTAAAGTTTATGCCACAAAACCGAAGATAGTTGACGAACTCAAAGCTAACATACAAGACGAAATAGCTGTATGATAGAAATAGGGCCCAAAATGTTGGCCAATGTTATGCAGGATATCCGAAAAAGAGCTGCTTTTTGTATATCGAATGGAGGTGGTAATTTAATCGGCATTGTTTTCAAAAACTGGTTTGAAATAAATGGTGCATGTGACACGTGTCGAGCTTACTACAGTCGTTGAACCGAATTTTAGGGCAGAGGGTAAAGGGCGCTTAGAGGGGAAATCAACGCTTATTGGTTCTATTTCTCACGTTGAATTCACGCAAACATTTGCATTGAGAAATTGTAAACAAGCAGTCAATTTTATATTATTTGGGCGAAAATACACATACAAAGGTTATCATAGTATACATATGTACAATAATTTGTTGAATACAGTAATCTGTGCGTACTTTGAGCTTACTACAGAAGCTGGACACGTGTCGCATGCGCCAATGGTAGAGAATTCCCTAAATAAATCTTGCTCATTTGTTAAAATCAGCTAAAAAATGTCAAAAGTTATTCAATGTTAAAATACCAAAGGTCTATATAGATTTAATATATATTTATATTTTTAAATCTCATTTCGCCTTATTTTAAGTGGGAAATTTTACTGCCCCGAGTAAAAAAAATTTTGGCTTATGGCGGGCGAATCACGGCCGCTTGACCTTTTCAGGGGGATATGACGGCCGTAGAATTTTTAACCATTTTTAATGAAAGCACATACGGCCTTACGACGGCCAAATTTAAATGGCCAAAAACTAAGCTGTACACGCGGCCATTCTACGGGCAAATTTGGGCCCAAAAAAGAATCCGCACCAAATGTATAGTTGAATCTGTTTTATGGGAACTTGCACAGTTTTGTTATGTACAATGAATGGCTCTTTCGATTTATCCTACAAAATTATCGATGCACACGAGAAACCAGCTCGTCAGTGGCCCCAGTCGGTTTGTTGTAAGTGAAGTGTGTGGTGCGCGTGTTGATTTATATTTTAGTGGGGCATTTTGTTATTAAATCGTTCGAAGAAAAAAAAAAACAGTGTGTTGATGATGTTTTTCTCAATAAATACACGGTGGATTTTGTATCTCTACTTTGATGAATATTAAAAAGAATTTTTTATAATCGCATTATATACAAACGTATACCCGTCGGTATGTGTGTGCGTATGTGGTGTACGGCCGTACTATCCCGCAACGAGCCTTCTAATGCCCTTCATATGGCCGAGGACTATTTTTTTTTACTCGGGAGGATATTTTCTTATAGTAGAGCGAATATCCACGACGCTGCCACTGTGCCACCGTGGTACGCCCTTAATAGCAACCGTCGTATGGCCGTTATTGGTTCTGCAAGGCCTTCATTCCACCGTCAGTAGCCCCCTGCATGGCCGCACGGTCCTGCAACGAAGGCTATAACAATCACGCCCGTTGTAAGGTCATAATTTATTTTTACTCGGGACGTCACATTACGTATACAAAAAATTCGTAATTCTTCTTGGCATTAGCCAACATATCAACATCATCGGCCTTTTTTAAGTTTTTTAAGATATTAAACAACTGTTTAGTATATTTTTATGATACTTATTTTGATTACCCCTTTATTATCTCTGGTAATAACCATGTTCGTAAGAAATGCAAAAACTAAAAATAATCCAATAATTGAAAATGAATAAAAATCTTTAAAGAAAGCACATCAGTAAGTCCCGATTTCCTGAAAGTACGCCATGATAAGTGTAGTTAATATAGTATACATAGCACAAGACACTCGTTTCATTCGCTGATTCGACATTTTGGCCCATGTACTTAGAACGTAACAGAATACATACAAGCAATCATTCAAATTTTTTGATGCTAAAATGTATAACCTAAAAAGCTAGAAGAATGGAAAAATAAAAAGTACATTCATAAATAGTATAATGACACCTTAAAGCGTACATAATGGCGTATTTCATGAACGCATTCCATTAGCTGATACCAACCATAATATTATATTGTAGTGTAATAGATCGAATTCTGTAATTGAATAATTACAAAACTTACTTCATCTTGCGTTCTATGGACATCTGGTTCGGATAAATCACTCAGGCTATAACTTCTTCGAATTGTCTGAACTAGATTTCCACCACCCTGAAAAATGCAAAAAACGATTGAACTTTTCAATTAAATTCTTTGAAATTGATTGAAATTTATTAATTAAAAGAAATTTTAAATGTTAATTTCATTATTAATTAGTAGTTAAATAAAACAAGCCACAGTTAATAACAGTGAATAAAAACAATAAACAAACAAAAATAAAACCAAAAAAATAAAATAAAAATTAACGTACCATAAAATTAATGAAATGTTCATGAACTCGTGCGGTAGTGTGCCATCGACCATGCCATAGTTACCGTAAATACTGTGTTGGATTTTCAAAAATTTACACATTGGAATTTGAAAAATTAAAATAAAAAAAATAAAAACAAAAACATAAATAAATTTAGCGCTGGTAGATTCAATTTTATTACATTTATTCACAAAAAAAGAACTCACAAAAGTAACTTAAAACTAATAATAATAAAAATTAAGCTAAAAGTTACAAAAGTACAAAAAGTGAAAATGTAAAGCTAGTATAACTTATATTTTATAAAAAGATGTTGAAAATTAAAAATTGTGCTTACAAAAAAAATAGTTTTGGGCAATTATACGATCGTAATCAATAATTAAAATAATTAATAAGAGTCCACACTTAATTTATAATTGTAATATAATTAATTCGTCATGAAAAATTGTGTTTTTTTGTTTTTTCTTAATAAGTGAAAATACCAGAGAGGAACAATATATAGAGGCCTATTAACTGAACATCAGTCTACTTTTCTCAATGAAGAATCAAACTTTGTATAAAAATAATCAAGGTGATCCCATTGTAATTGTATTATTCTCCAGCTCGTAAGACCTAATCCTGGAGTACATCAATATCGAAATCGGGCTCCTGTTTAATCTTGCGCCGACCTCTAATTGGCATTTTACTAGCAGGAGGCCTCTTCTGTGCTCCAATAATACCCCCCTTTGCCTTACGTTTCGGTGGAGCACGAGCTCTAGCTGCCCCAGTTTCTTCCTCCTCTTCCATTATTTCCTCAACAATAATTGGTGGTGGCTGTCTTTCGATAAAAATATCTTCTTCTTCAGATGATCCCTCAAAATGGCCATAAGGCTGACGAACGGCATCAGAGGACTGTGATCTAGTCATTGCACTATCTTGAACATCGAATTCAGAATATTCACGTCGATGAACTGATGCAGATAGTAGGTAATCTGATTGGCTTGATGGCATCATACCTTGATTTGCCAATGCAGTTCCTTGAAATGTCTGTTCGTGTAGATAGGATAAGAGGAAGAACAATGTTGATGAGTGTTGTTTAAATAAAAATAAGTTTCGTGCAATATCATTTTTTTTTATATATATATGGAAATATTGAGAGACATGCAAAATATCACGCTGTAACACAAACCGCATCTCAATCAGATTAGGACAAACTCCTAATTACTATATTGGTAAGATTAATAAATCCAGGGATCTAGAAATATGGAATAGACGAATTTTACATTTGCCAAAAACTAACTATCTGCTTCTAAAACCCATTCACACTACTTAACATGTGTTTTGCAGACCCAAACTAAACCTAAAACTATTTTTTTAACCCAATAACCCATATGAACTTCTGCAATAAATCACTGTTAAATTAGAATATGTGTTCAATCTCACAAAGTCAAAAAATCGCATATCTTCAAGTCTTTAGATGTCCTGTTCTTCCACAAATTCAACGATCAGCACAATTAACTGAACCAGCTTACCCCTTACCCTGTAATGTGTGTCCATTGGACACCATTGTTATTTATAAATCCTACATTCGGCCTCTTCTCGAATATAACTCCCTCGTCTGGGGCGGCGCGTCGATAACCACCTTGGCATGGTTAGATAAGGTCCAAAAAAAGGCCCTTAAATTAATTGATGACGACACCGCCTGCTCCACCATCGACCCCTTGAGCCACCGTAGGAATGTAGCAGCACTAACAAAATTTTATCGCTACTATTATAGCGACTGTTCCTCCGAAATAAACGCTCTCCTGCCTCCACGGCAATCTTATAACCGCAACACCAGATTAGCCCACTCGTCTCATTCCCTTTACCTACAACTCCCCCTTTCACGCACTCAACAAGATATGAACTCGTTTGTAAATAGAACAACTCGACTGTGGAATAATCTCTCTCAGTCAGTATTTCCGAGCTCCTACAACATCCAAGAGTTCAAATGCGGGGTTCATCGCCACCTTCTTCAACACCCCTTCACACCCCCATAACCCTTAACCTATTCCCCCCACTCCCCCATAACCCTTAACCTATTCCCCCCCCCGTACTAAGCTTGCTGCTAGACATTGCACCATGACGTGACAAACGACATGACGGACTGGTAGTACAAAGGGTGATTCCTGAGTTTAGCACTGCCACATAAAAAAAAAAAAAAAAAAAACATTCCAAAATTGCTACATGTGTCCAGTAAAAGTTGAATACACTTTTTTGTGTTTAATTAGTATTCTTAGTTGATCTTATACCTAATTTGTGTTTAACTATTGCAATGGATAATATTTTTCCATATGTGTCCATGGAACACACTCTGCCAGGTTAAGTTACTAAAATAGCTTACCAGGTTAAGGGTTAAAGTCTCTTTTGGAAGGAGTCGATCCTGGAATCAACACAACCGACACCATAGATATGCAAACAAATATGTACCTCAAACAGTAAGTTGAACAGTCTATGAAAAAGGAAAAATAAGAGTAAGATAGTGCCAATGGTAGTTAAAGAAATTGCGAAACGGTTACTGCAGCTTACAATATGATCCTAGTCTTAGAAGAAGTGTGGAGCTTGACGAGGAGGTCCTAGGAACGGTCCTGGAACAAAACCCCATCGAGAAGCGTGGATTTTCCGTTCATCGACACCATCGAGAAACTGGATCAGTAAACTGGATCAATGGGTTCCTTACCAACTATAGCACTCATCTAGATGGCGAGTACCTCAGCCTTAAAAACAGTGGAGTAGTTCCCAGAGCTCCCGTGATACCAAGACAGGCCAGTCTTTGCACCCTGGCCGGCTTAGACACCATGCAATGACTGCATATGTGACCATGGGCCTTATGACCGTCGTATATAGCCAAAACAATAACCTCGCTTTGAGGCTCCAGGTTTTGCCTACAAATTGACGACAAATATTAAGAGATGTTATTGCCTTGGCAGTTACTCTCTCAATATGGGGTTTCCAGGAGAGCCTAGATATTTAGCTGATCCAAGATTATGCCTAGATATTTAGCTTCCTTTGAGAAAACCATTTCTTTACCATCCAAGGAGGTAGTTTTTAAATTTAGCTTCCTTCTATTCGTAAATGGTATGAGTTTTTTTGTGAGTTAACACACAAGTTCTTGCTCCCATACCAGCTATGCACGTATGACTAGCATGAAGTCTGAAATGGTGCCATCATGACTGCCGCTAATCGTTATGACGATATCGTCTGCATGGGTCTATAATTTAAAGCCCGACTATTCAGGTCGGCAAGAAGTTCGTCGATCATCATTGACCATCAGAGGGGTTATAGGACGCCCCCTTGAGGACAGCCTTTATCAGCCATTACCGTAATCAATTCGCCATTCATCTCAGTAGCTATCAATCTGCTGCTAAGAAGGGAAGTGATCCATCTCGCAGTGAGGGGTTGACTGCCTTTTTTTACTGCGGCGTCACTGATCGCCTCGAAGAGATGTCCTTCTCACCTCTCAATATCTCTCACTAGCACATGAATGGCAGTCCCTGCACATCTGCCTGGCCAGCAGGCAAATTGCAGGCAGTGAAGTGCTGTAAGACCCTCTCTAATATGCTTGTCTATATCCTTCTCCATTGTTTTCAAGAGAAAGGAAGAGAGGCTCTCCAATCTTGGGATAAAGTCCTTCCCAGCCTTTCTCCAGCACCTTGGAATATGCTCCAGCAACCCCGAAATAATGGCAGCAAGATGTGATCCTTGCCAGGGTGTTTTCGAAAACACATCACTGCGGTATCACTGCAATATTCAGCAACAGACTTCCAACTGCTGAATATTGCAGTATTACCGCAGCGATGCATTTTCGAAGACACCCTAACAGCTGTGTCAGATCCAAAGCAACGCAACAAAAATATCAGCAGCAAACTGTTTCTATTGGTCAAAGCGGGTCACATGACCACAGAAGCAGCACTGAATGCTGCCGCTGCTTTTTCATTCCTAATCCTAATTTTGCTGCCCATCAAGGCAGCTTTTTTTGACATTTCAGTTTTTTATTAAAGACGCTTACCACGCTTATAACCGCCGTTGCTACAACGAATGTGATACAAGAAGCAGCATGCTGCCTCTTCCGCTGCTGCTGCCGCTGCTCAAAAATTTGATCTGATACAGCCTTAACACTTAGCAATCTGAGGTATAATATTCTATAAGGCCCAGTTCACATAATCCAATCGCAATCCAGTTCAGCGATCGAATTCAGCGATGGAATGTTACTGGAATAATATGAACCGAAACAAGAAATTTACCCATTCCAGCGTCATTGGAATAGTGTAGACGACCAATCCAGTGCTAGATTAAATGTTGAACAGCGAATACATATCATTGTTTTTTGTAAACACGCATTGCTTTAGATCCATAACTCCTAACAATGATAAATTTAACTGACAATCAAACTCTTACCGTGTAACCGACCGATTTTGAATGACTTCAATATTGTAGATGATATGATCCAGCCTAGCACTGGACTCGATAGACTAGCTGGATTACTGAACTGGAATAAGTGAACCGAGCAAGTCGAGACGCAGGGTAAAGCCGAAAATATCATGCAACTATTGCAGACAGAAGCCAAGGACACAACGTGCAAACGTAGTAAAACGAAACTACGTCATAACGCAAGGTAAACGAAATTATATAAATACGATCCAGAGGTACTCGTAGTTAATTAGTTACCTAAAAGGAGCCATCCATAAATTACGTCACACAAATTTCATGTTTTTTTTACCCCTCCCTCGTCCTTGTCACAGCTGGTCACATTTCTGATACTCCTACTCCCTAGTGTGACGTCACATATTTTGCAATTTTACATCTAGAAATTATTAAATTAAAACAGCAGTTCCGAAATTAGATTTATTTCCATTTAAATCATCGAACTTTGAACCCACTCCTTTAAATTATTTATAACTGGCATAGTCACTTCGTTCTCGTTTGGATTGTTAATGTCATGAACCATTCGTGGTGTCAACATCTACAGGGCACATTGTGCGTTGTCCGACGTAGGTGCGACAAGTTTTACGAAAACACGCATGTTTTAGTTCCGGATCAGGTAGGCTACAGGGCCGGTGCTTGTTTTTTTTGCGCCCGGTGCATAATGCCGTATTGCGCCCTTTCATTTTTGACAGCAATGGAAAAAACCAGAAAACTAGGTATGCTCCGTGGGCTCCCCAATTTAACTAAGGCTCTCCTTCTTGTCCTAGTACGACGGTAATTGCGATTCCACTCCTCTTTTTATTTTCCTTTCCTATCCGTAGATTAAATAGGAACTGGTGCTGCGAACCCAGAAACTTTGGGCAAAGTGGCCGGCGACAGTCTAGGTTTGCTTCTTGGCTAACCGGGTTCAAGACAGTCGTCTTGTCTTTGCTCTGTAGGGAAGGAGTTCACGAAATCGCATCCATCCTGACACGCGCCTCAATATCAAAATAAGGCATTATACAACTGGTTGCGCCCGGTGCCATGAGGAGATCCTTAAACGTCAGTGCAAAACCTACCCACTGGCATGCAGCCCTCGACACGATAACTTTTCCTTTTAGCTTAGGCCCGATCAAATTAATCCATTCTTTTCAGGACAGCTTGCAGTGAAGCGGTTATGGTCGCACTTTCACCAGTTCACGATAGTTGCGCCACGTGCGTATTTAAATAAACTCCATGTTGCTTCTCCTATCTCACTGGTGACCCCACTACCAGGTGAAAACTTTCTTGGACAGACATTTTATGACTAGTTCTTGAACGAGGAGAAGTAAAATTTCTCCGCTTTTCTTGCATGATTAAAGTTAAAGGGACAGAAATTGGTTAAATTTGTGTAACTTTTTGCGCCTGCGGGATCCGCATTATTTCAGGGTACGTCTGAGTATTTTATCGAGAAAATAAACTGCGAAAAATAACTAGGGGTAATAAAAGTGAATTCCTTTAATTTATGAAAATGAAGTCACGAAAACAAAGGTATATTTTTTTAAAAAATCTTAAATCGCGCCCCGTCCAATTGTGCCCGGTGCAAGTGCGCCATACGCACCTATGAAAGCGCCATCCCTGGTAGACTACAGAGGATCCTACGTAACGAAAATTAGGACCCCTCCCACCCCTTGCCACACAATGTCACAGTTCGTAGACCCCCTCCCTCCTCCTTAACGTGTGACGTAATTTATGGATGGCCCCAAAATATACTCTTCTAAAATTTAAAAAATATGAATAAATATTGTTACAATATTCTTTTCTTTACATCATTTTAAATTCAAAACCAAAAAATTCATAATATAAAAATATTCTACTTTAGCTTATTTTTTAAATGATAAAAATTAAAGAACAAAGTGATTCAAGAGAGCAATATATGTACATAAATAAGGATATTCCAGAAAATGTTGATCGAAATTTAAAATCACTAATCAATGAAAATGGTTTTGGGCGATATATTTTTGCAATAAGAATCTAATATGAAAAAAGTAATAGCCGCTAAAAAAAGCTAACATAAATAAAAACTATTTAATAAAAAAAATCAATAAGCATTAATCATTTAAATAAGTTCAATAAAATTTCTTTGGTACTAAATTAGAAACTAAATCATTTATTGGAATAAAGCCAATCGAAACGAAAGTATGTAACACAAAATGCCGACCTTCACTGAAGCCATTTACAATTTCGAATTTGTTGTTGTTACTTTGGATTTATACAACAATAGCTTATTTGTGAGTAGTTGTGAGTTTATTATTATCGATAGATTTTCTAATAAGCCAGAAGATAGATCTGAAAACGTAGAAAATGCAAATACAGCGCCACTAAGTTAGAGCGTCTCGCACTTAACGTACTATAGAGCACCTGAAAATGTGGGCGAATCATCGTATTCAGCAAATGTGAAAAACTATACACCAGACAATCTGTCTGTAAATCGTTCTATACAAAATTCTAGAGGCTATAATGTGTAAAAAAGCAGAGGTCCCGCGAAAATGATAAGAAAGGTGTAATCTGCTCAATCCCTACAAAGGGAGGCATAAAGAAAAAATAATAGACGGAAGCGGTGTTGAAGGTAATGTATACAGTTCTATTCTGTGCATATGAAAATCAAATCGGTGCAAACGTGCTGTCGGATCATACCAATACGATTTCAGATCAAATAAATCGACTGAGAATCATATAAAGACGCTGCGACCTATACTAGATTCTACAGTACAGCTATTGGAAATATATACCTACATAATTAGAAGGGTAATAATCTATTCCACTTTTAAAAGTCAATCTAGTACATACCTTTTAAATGCCAGGAAGAAAGCTACAATCTGCTCATAACAACTCACCCAAGAAGGAACAACAACCAGAAAGCTTACCTCGGACACAGATCGTGATACACATAGAGCTAGCATGAGCATATATTGAATTGAGAGAACTTGACGAAGAGAAAACGATCATATAATTTATCAATCTCAAAGAATGAGTACCTGAAACGCAAAGATTCATAAAAGGTGTAGCCTAACTCAAACCAGGAATCAAAGAATACCAATAAAGAAGATCTTGGGCAAAATCTGAGAGCATTAAATATCCGAAACTAGAGACCAATAGCACTCGAGACTAGTAAATGTCAAGTCAGATGAAGTAGATAAACTATACTGGAAAAGAGAATGGAGTTAAACTTTTAACAATTAGAAAATGATAAACAGCTCTCAGACAATAGAGAATCGTTGCTAAAACCGTGGAATCTAATATTAATATAAGACTGCGGTATCTGAGAACTTAAGTAGATGTAAAGAGTATCCGCAACGATGAATCCGGCATAATACCCCGGCTTCACCGCCAAATTTTCGCTAGTTCGAGCAAATTAGTCTACAGTACTTTAAAATTTCCTGATTTCCCATACATTTTTCACATTTTAAAGTCAGGAAAAAATGCCTGCTTTGGGCCTACAGAACATGAGAATTGAGTTTCAAAGTAAAAGCTCGCTCAAAAGAGAGTAAAAAATTGGAATAATGGAATGTCATTCCAGTGAGCTTTTGCATTTCTAATTTCTGGCGAAAAAGCAACAACAATTTCAAGCACGAACTGAACATGCTAGCCGGTGAAGCCACTTATGCCGATTGAAGTGAACTTGATTAAACTGAGGCCGGTGAAGCCGGGGTATTATCATGTTTGATTTTTTTACTTAGGTTTGCATGAGCTTTGTTTGGATTCTCGGAAGTTCATAGAAAAAGCACAATATTCAATAAATCCACAGTCATATTCACAATCGTTATAAAACCTACTGAGTAATGGGATTAAGACTTAAGAGTAAAATGAGATACCATTATAAACATAGAGAATAATTTATTAGAGCAATTTAAGACCAGGATAACGCATAAAAGTCAAACCTTCGGTTCAGATTACTATAAGAAAGTAAAAAATACAATAACATCAGTACTTACATATAGATGTGAGTTTTGGGCAATAAGAAGACGAAAACAAGCTTCGCGAGGAAAGCACTCCTAAGAATGTGCTAACCAAACCATCAGGAACAATTAGGATCAGGTATAAACACCAGCAGTATCAAATGTATAAAGATATGAATATAACCAAATGGCATAGGCTCGGCATTCATATTAATGACTCGAAGGAACCGAAGATAGTTATTTTCAGCATATCTGAAGGCAAACGGACTGTTGGTCGACCAAGGAAAAACTAGAAAAGATCTAACAGTGTCCAACATACATAAAAATATCGAAAGAAAAAGCGAACTACAAACTTTTAGAGATACCCAAGATATCTAGAAATACAGCGATTCTACAATATTTATTTATTGGTAGGCCAAACAAGGCGTACTAAAACTAACTTGCATAGTTGACCGTATCCATATCCATAGGCTATTTTTCTAGTACCGTATGTGGATGTCAACAGTAATATAAATTTTTTTAAAGGACTGTTTCGTCACGCACACTGTTAAGGTTCATTCTTAGCGTACTCGGTGTCTGTAAGTAACTGCTTTTTAAGATTTACCTTTAAAACGTCTAAGGTAAGGAAAAAAACAAGCATTTTTCTCCTAGATAAGAGTGGTAAGGGATTCAATGCTTTCAGCCTGTTCGTGTAGGGTGGTAACCTATGTAGTAAAACAAAGATAAGAAATTGTTTTTGAATTAATTCAATCCTGTTACTACTTGGAATATTAAATCCCAGATCAGGCAAGCGTATTCCAGGATTGGACGGGCCAGCAAACAGAAAAGTACATACACTGCCGAAATCTCTTTGCGTGAGAAGGTAATTACATGGCAATTATTGATGTTGAGATGTAAATTATTCGCGGTGCACAAGTCTTGATACATCTGTTTGGGATCTTATGACATTGTAATTTTTTTAATCGTTTCCATAAAAGAGGTGTGGAATATCCCTTAGTTTTCCAGAAAAATCGGAGATAAATAGGTTGCACAGGAGTGGGCCTAGATGACTGCCCTGGGCACACCGCAAGTTACGTCGATTTCCTTTTATAAAAATCCTTAAAACTTAACCACTTGAGTTCTTCCGTTAAGATATGATTTTATCCATCTAACAGCAGGAACGGATACATATTCCAAATTTTAAAATTTTTGTTATTAAAATATGGCGGTCAACACGATCAAAGGCCTTATTTGCCTCAACCTGAGGTTTTTCGTTTAATGTTAATGAGGTCGAAGAATTTCTTAGGGTCTTTTACAATGTTTTCACCGACCGGTGTTTACAATTGTGATAGGCCTCACGTGGCTTAAGTGAGAATTCTGAAGCTTAACATAAATTAAAGCAATATACACTGTTCCTTTTAATCTTGATCGGAATTTCCAATTAGTAATTCAAAACACTTTGCGGCTTGAGAAACATAACAATCTGAATACACCCTCCATAATAATGCAATGCAATAATTATTGATCGTTATGATAAATGCGATTATTCATTAGATGGCAAACAATTCTTTTTAAAACAGTAACAGTCGGTGTTAAAGCGACATAAACAAAATACATACTTAAAAAATCAAAACTGTAGGTTATTTAAAAGCAGAAAATAGTTAGTGTAAGAAGACTGCTTTGACAAATATAACTCACCAGTATTATGAAACTTTAAAAGTTTTCATCCACTTTCTTTACCTCACAAAAGCTAAAAAGCACTCATTTTTATAATTCTACAATTCGCACAAGAACTTAGATTCAATAGAAAAGATTATATCTTTATTTTACAGCATTGTTCTAATTTCAGATATCAGTCCGGAATTTCTTATAGAAATTTTATGAAAACACTCTTTCTATCAGTGTTCAACATTTTCATAAGACTTCATCATTGTTCAAATGAAGCACATTGAGAATCTGTCAACTAGAGGCGGCCTACAACCATGACGGGCTGACCTACAACAACTCTAAAATACCGACATTCCTGTAAAGCTTTGCCGAAAATATGCCAGCATTTGTATTATTACTTAGGCCGCTAGTACCGCTGAAACCTCGGAGTTGCATTGCATCCAGAGAAAAAATTATTTTTTGAATTGTACTGTTAATGTTATGGGCCCTTCCTCAGTTCAATTGCTTGTCCTTGTTACATTTGGTCCACATAATGGTTTGTCCACACGACGCAGCCAGAATTGCGCAAAACTCCTTTGTTAAGGTGTCTGTAAACGAGCAACAAAAAACCCACATTCCGGTAATATTTCTGAAAAAGATGACCCGGCTATATTTTTGAAAATGTGTGGCAGATACTATTGCTGAGAAACTTGTAGTCAGACATGTTTTCGCAATGTTTTGAGCATTGCCCGAAAATTTCACGCGTGCACGACAATGGCTGAAAGGGAAGAAGTACTTGTAAGTGCAGCATAAGAAGAACGTTGATTCGACCTTACCTAAATAAAGCACAGGCACATAATAACATAAGCGATGAGTTATTTCTAGCTATGTAGTTACTTGTTCAGAAATTTCACTAGAATGACGAAGGGTGACTTTAAATATTTCATCCACAACCGTAAGCTTAACAGCGGTGAGAGGACGCCATCCTGTGGTATACAGAAGCCCCTGTGTTTACGAATCTACTCTTATCTAAGCTATTGCTGAATATCAGAGTTATAAGAATGGGGAAGATCCACTAACTTAAACTATTGTAGATCCCATGCTGGCAATGTTGAAAGCGCTACTTCATCTGGTAAGGTGCCAATCGCTTCTCCCTCACAATATGCGTGCAAGTCATATATTCGGGCGATATTGACGCTATCCAAATAATTCCATAGAATCATTTGGATATAAAAACCACTCAAATTACATGAAAATAATAACGTAGCTATCAGTAAATTTTCGAGACAAAATTCTAACTAATTTTCAAACACAATTATTTCATATTACTCAAGTTACATGAGAATAATAATTTTGCTTATCAGCAAGTTCGCGAGACTAAATTCTAGTTAATTTCAAATAGAATTATTTCATATGAAAAACACTCAAGTTACATGAGAATAATAATTTAGCTCATCAGCAAATCTATGAGGTAAGTTTGAACGATTTCTTCTTCAAACTTTAATACTGTAAAAAACCAAACTTCAGTTCTTCTTCGACAGTGAACCAATAAAGAATAATTTTTAAATTACGGAGTGTTTTAAATTATATATGTATTTTTTTCTCTCAACACATAATAATTTTTTTTTGTTCGATACCACAACAACGAAAAATAATTATAAAACTGGCGCAGTCGGTAGGATCGCCAAACTAGTGTGTTTTTTTTAAAAGAAAATAAAAAGTGTATTTAAACAAGTGAACTTATTATGCAAATTTTTGACGAAGTAATATCAAAGAAATCCAGTTCAATAAGTGAAAACAAAATAAAACAAAGTGTAATTGCTAAGTGAAGATCACTAGTTTTCTTTTAAGAATTTGTTGGCGTTTCTTAACTACAAAAAAAAAAAAAAATATATAATTTATAATACAACCACTTCAGAAGAAGAATTCAACGTTTCCTTAAAACATAAAGAAAAGGAAGATTACAAAGTAGAATCTGAACCAGGACAACGAAATCATGGCGGTAAATACATTTACTACTAAAGACTTAATTACGGAAGCTCGAGCCGTACCAATCTTTCGTGGAGATGACACATACGAATTGTCCCATTTCATCAGAGAAACAGAGACAATTCTTGGATTAGCTTCAGACCAAGGATTGAAAGCTTACCTGCTCAACATTTTTATGACAAAAATTCAAGGACCAGCAGCTATTTCTATACGACGTTTAGAGACTGGAACGTGGGACCAAGTGAAAAAACAGCTCAAAAGGTCATTTGGCATTCAACAATCTTACCTCAAGTTGAAGGAAGAAGCAGACTCAATTAAGTTTTATAATGTAAGTCAATATTATTATGATTTATTGAAAGTTTTAGATAAGCTTAATCTTAAGTATAAATTAGATGATGACTCTCCGACTGAATTTAATACCGCTAATAACGAAAAAAGCATTTTGGAAAAATTTTTAAATAAATTACCTAGATCTGATAGTATGTTTTTAAGAATTAAAGAAGTTGAAACTTTGGAAGAAGCTTTCTTTGAGCTATTACAGACTGGGATTAATAATAACAGTGCAAGTTGTCAAAAATATATCAATAACAATAATAGACGAATAAATAAATTAAATAGTGATCATTACATTCGCGGTAATAATAATTATAAAAATAACAGCACAAACAATAATTTTGACTATAACAGACAACTACACAGATACCATTACAATAATAGTTTTCCTAATCGACAACCGCAGTACCATAAAAACTATCAAAAAAATCCAACCGGTATTTTTAGAAACCAAAGTGGAAATTTCCATAATCAGAATACCTATAGCAGACGTTTTAGAAATGATCATAATTATGACAGGACTGGCGAGCCAATGGACGTCGATATAAATAATATTGAAAATTTTCAGTCACGGCCTCAGATAACCCATTACCCATAGTCCACTTCACAATTTTTAATAAAACTTTTCGCTGTCTTATTGATACTGGGGCAACCACTTCTATTATGTCTGATACAGCTTTTCCTTATATAAAACAAATAGAATTAAATCAACCTATTCGAATTATTAGCTTGTTTGGTAAAAACATGATTACTCGTGAAGTAATTACAGAAGTTCCTCTGGAATTTGGTCACAAAGCGACCATGTCATGGAAAGTATTAAAATTAAATAACAAAAAATTTCAAGGTATATTAGGTTACAATATTTTAAAAGCAGTAGGAGCTAAGATTAATTTAGAAGAAGATTATTTAGAAATCTCGAATAGAAAAACAAGGTTCGTAGATTTTTGCCCATATGAGGAAATCGATGAACTTTATCCATTAGTTACGAAAAATAATATCTTAGAACATATAAAAACTGATCATCTTAACGAAGAAGAATTCAAAACTTTGAGGGGTATAATTATAAAAAATAAAGACCTATTTTATCAAGAAGGTCAAAGGTTGACCCATATTAATGAAATAAAGCATCAAATCATTACAAAGGATAGTCAACCTATTTATTCGAAAATATATCGAATTCCAAAAATTCATGAGCAGGAGGTAGAGAAACAAATATCCGATATGCTAGCTCAAAATATTATAAAACCTAGCAACTCTCCCTACAATTCGCCCATCTGGGTGGTTCCTAAAAAGATTGATCAATCTGGTGTAAGGAAATGGAGGATTGTCGTTGATTATAGGAAGCTCAACGAGGTTACTATTGACGACAAATTCCCCATCCCCAATATCGAAGCCCTATTCGATAAACTTGGTAGAGCTCAATATTTTACCACCATAGACCTCGCCAAAGGATTCCACCAAATCCTTGTGGACGAGAAGGACCAGGCAAAAACTGCATTCTCTACGGCGCAAGGACATTACGAGTACGTCAGGATGCCTTTCGGACTAAAGAATGCTCCTGCTACTTTTCAACGTATGATGAACTACGTGTTGAAAGATTTTATCAACTTCTGTTGCGTTGTATATCTAGACGATATCCTCATTTTTAGCACCTCAATTCAAGAACACGAAGATGCTATAATGAAGATATTCAAAAGACTGAGGGAATATAATCTAAAAATCCAGTTAGATAAATGTTCATTCTTTTCTAAACAATCAGAATATTTAGGTCATTTGCTAACTAACGAAGGGATTAAGCCTAACCCTAATAAGGTTAAAGCTATTCAAAATTTACAAATACCGAAAACTCGAAAGGCAATTAAAAGTTTTCTTGGCATTACGAGATACTACCGTAAATTTATTAAAGACTATGCCAAAGTAGCCCAGCCACTAACACAATGTTTGAAAAAGAATAACCAAATTGACGTAGAAAATCCTAAATATATTGAAGCCTTTAATAAACTAAAGCAAATACTCACCAATGACCCGATCTTAAAGTACCCAAATTTTAATCAGAGATTTACTCTGATAACTGATGCGAGCCAATATGCCATTGGAGCCGTTTTATCCCAAAACAATCATCCCGTATCGTTTGCTAGTAGAACTCTTAACGATCACGAATGTAGATATAGCACAATCGAAAAGGAACTATTAGCAATAATATGGGCTACGAAATATTTTAGACCGTATTTATATGGGGTAAAATTCACAATTAAAACCGATCATCGTCCTTTAGTGTGGCTAAACTCTTTAAAAGAACCAAATTCGAAACTCCAAAGATGGAGGATAAAATTGAATGAATATGACTTCAATATCGAATATATAAAGGGCAGGGAAAATAAAGTCGCCGATTTCCTTAGTCGAATAGACACAAATACAAATGAAATCAATAATTTAGAATCTAGTTCAGAATCCGAAAGAGGAAATTATACGAATGAAACTGGTGCTGCCACGATTCACAGTGGAGTAGAATATGCTGGAGATCACATTCCTATCTCCGACAGTATTGTTAACAGATACCTTACCCAAATCCACCTTCTAGAAAACAAAACGCAGGAACTAATGACTAAATTTAAAAGATATAGAATAATATGTATATCCGAAGGGGATCTCAAGAACGAAGATTACTTGAACAATTTACTAAGAAGATTAGTAAGAAAAGGAACCACAGGCATCTATAGTAAACTGGATGATCATAAATTCACCATTTTACAAAATAAATTAGTTAGTTTGTTTAGTAATGAGCCTAAAATCAGATTCGTAAAATGTAATAAATTAGCTGAAAACGTAGAGGATCAAACGGTACTTGAAAAAATCATTAAAGAAATTCATGAGAGCAGTAACCACAGAGGAATTTTAGAAAATTTCCTTGAGTTAAAGGATAGATATTACTGTCCAAGACTCAAAGACTATATCCATAAATACGTTAATAATTGTGACATCTGTAACTTGGCAAAATATGACAGAAAACCAAACCAGTATAAGTACCAGTTATCCGAAACTCCTTCTAACTCCAACGAGATCGTCCATGTCGATGTATTCTATTTAAAAAAGGAGGTTTTTCTAAGCACAATCGATAGATTTAGCAAACATTTAACAATATATAAACTCAACGATAGAAATAGCGTAACAATAGTGAAAGCTCTAAGATTAAGAAATTCTCTGTTTGGAAAACCTTTAAAGTATATTTTTGACAATGAATTCGACAACTTAAATATAAAGGATTTTTGTCGTACCGAAAACATAGAAACTCACTTCACCTCTCCTCGCAGCCATACGGGTAATTCTGACATAGAAAGAGCTCATGGTACCATAAATGAGCATATCAGAATACTCCATTTAACCGAACAAAACTTAGACACGGAAAGTAAAATAATAAAAGCAGTGGAGAAATATAATAGTACCATCCATTCTTCTACTGGAATAAAACCAATTGACTTCCTGAATGGTAAAGTAGGAGACCCGGAGGCCGTGAAAGCAAAAATGCTAGAAAAGAAAGAAAAAGTTATCGCTAAACTTAACATAAATAGAAAGAATTTCGAACCACCAAACACTAAAGAAATTTTAATTAAAAACCCAACCGCTTTAAGATACAAAGAACTACCTAGATATAAGAAAATACTATATTCAAAAGACCAAAAAGATTTAATCGATAAACAACGTAGGAAAATTCATCCTTCTCGTATTAAACGAAATTTTAAAAATTTTTCAGAAAATCATAATGCTACTAGTAATGGTGATGGCGCTGACAAACCCGATCCAAGCGTTTATCAACATTGAGAAAATGGAAACGGAAGCGGGGTTTACGATGATACGTAAGGAAGAGATATCTATAATAGAATTCTATAATAAAATAGTCCATATCGTAGATTTAAGAAATGTAGAAAGAATCATATATTTGATAGAAATGCAAGTTAATGAAACATTTTCTAAAATCGATAATGAAAACATAATTAATACGTTAAAAGGAAAAATTAATACAATTAAACATAACTTTAAGACATTATTACCATTCCGACAAAAAAGAGCTTTAGTTAAT
The DNA here is from genome assembly GCA_949987705.1 of Thereva unica. Lineage (NCBI taxonomy): Eukaryota > Metazoa > Arthropoda > Insecta > Diptera > Therevidae > Thereva > Thereva unica. Next base: position 43,539,726 of record OX465281.1, on the reverse strand, counting down.
GTTGGCGGATCTTTCCTTCGTTGGATTTTTGGAACAATGGATGACGAGGATAGAGCCGAAATCGAGGACCATTTACGAGTATCCGACGAAAACATCCACAATCTTATAACGAATACAAACAAACAAATAAAAATAAATAATATCCTTCAAACAAACATACAAAATCTGCAATACAATATAGAAAAAAATCATTTGGAAATTGAACAACTATTTAAAACTGTCAATGAAACGAACAAAGACATAGTCAGACAATTACAATACTTACAAACACTAACTCATTTAAACTTACTGAACGAAGAAATTGAAAAAATTCAAGGTAATGTTTTGTCCTCAAAGCATCAAATTCTAAGTAGATCTATCCTTACACCTGAAGAAATTGACACTTACAAGATTGACGTATTCAAAATGCAAGAAATCAAAAGTTCCCTTGCCATCTTAGAGTCCAAAATAATTTTTATTTTATTAATCCCGGAGATAGGTCAAAGAAAAGCTTCTCAATTTAAAATTATACCAGTCCCTAACTCAAATAATGAAGAATTAAATATAAAATATTTAGACGTTATAAGCTATGAAAACAAATCCTACTATCTCGATCAGGAGAGATACAAAAAGAAACTAAGACCAACAAGTAAATGTATTTCAAATCTATTTAACATGTCATACGAAAATTGTTTAAAGATCTTTAATAATAATACGGAAGTAATAGAACTAGACCTAGGCTTAGTCTTAGTTAAAAACGCAAAAAATCTAGAGTTGACAAACAATTGTAATAAAATTGAATATATTCTAAATAAAAATTATGTGATTACCTTCAATAATTGCACTATAAAAATAGATAAAACAAAATTCTCTAACAAAGAAAGACAATTTAAACAACATATCGTTATCCCTAACTATTTAGAATTAGATGGTATCAACCGAACATTAAACATAAATGATTTACATATAAAACAAATAAAAAATAACGAAGAAATAACGGAAATAAAAAATAAAAGAAAACAAAATTTTATTATATCTTATGTAAACTCGACATTTATTTTGAGTTCAATTTCGATAATAATCATTATTATGATAATAAGATATTTTGTTAGAAGAAGAAATCGATCAAATTCAAGTAAGACCGATATTGCTCAGGAGAGCAAAACACTTAAGGAAGGAGGAGTCATATATTCGGGCGATATTGACGCTATCCAAATAATTCCATAGAATCATTTGGATATAAAAACCACTCAAATTACATGAAAATAATAACGTAGCTATCAGTAAATTTTCGAGACAAAATTCTAACTAATTTTCAAACACAATTATTTCATACTAGTTGGGATCCCCGTTACCGAAATTCGGTTACAAAAACAATAAATATATAAAATTCACGATTTGTTCGAATTTAAATTCAATTTAAATATTTTTATTTCAAAAATAAAAAAATTATACGCAATGGCGAATTTTTAATTTTTAATTTTACACAGTACAACTCAATAATACTATACACAAAAGAGTATAAAAAAAATGCACGCACAAAGTGACCGAGTTTTTTTTAAGTCAGTTATGCCGCCAAAAATCTACACAAACGCTTGTTTTTCTCTGTTTCTCATTCGCTTCACTGAAACGGCATTTGTGTCAATCGTAGGCTACTCAGCTCTACGTTGATGCTCACAAAAAATTCAAATTTTCCAACGGCTTTTTAAAATTCGAAAAATTAAAATCGTTATAACTTTTTTATTCGTGAATCGATTTCGTTGAAATTCCTTATTACAAAACTATGCCATAAAAAGAACATTCTCTGAAAATTTAAACGAAATCGGCCCACGAACAAAAAAGCCTTAGCGTGTACAAACTTTTTGTTTGCCTATTAATATATAAGATTACTCAAGTTACATGAGAATAATAATTTTGCTTATCAGCAAGTTCGCGAGACTAAATTCTAGTTAATTTCAAATAGAATTATTTCATATGAAAAACACTCAAGTTACATGAGAATAATAATTTAGCTCATCAGCAAATCTATGAGGTAAGTTTGAACGATTTCTTCTTCAAACTTTAATACTGTAAAAAACCAAACTTCAGTTCTTCTTCGACAGTGAACCAATAAAGAATAATTTTTAAATTACGGAGTGTTTTAAATTATATATGTATTTTTTTCTCTCAACACATAATAATTTTTTTTTGTTCGATACCACAACAACGAAAAATAATTATAAAACTTGCACTGATATAGAATTTATAAGGTACATAACAAACATGCGCTCTAGATAAGGATAAAGGATGACGAGCTTATCATTATATAATCATTTGTGATGTCTACCTGTAATAATTGCCAAATTATTGAAGAAAAATGCAACCTATTGCTGAGAGACGGAATGGCCCCAGTCAAGGGGATCTCCTCAAACTCTACGTATTTGGGCGCGACTTGGCTCATCGGATGTTGTGGGTTCATGCCTATGGCGATTACACAAGAGCGTATACACGCCACGACAAGACTCGGCTGCAAAGGTGATTTATGGAGAAGAGAGTGAGAGAGAACAAAGGCACGGACACAATTTCCATCGCCCTCTGTTACCCTGTTCTCCATAAACCAATTTTGCACACGACTCGTCGTGCCGAGCCCAGACAAAGTCCACCCCTACACCGCCCACAACTATGCCATCTTTAGGGCATACTACTTAATCCTAGTCCAAAGAAATCCAAATAATTTTCAAATAGCCAGCAATGTTTAAATATTTTCTCTCTATGAGCGATATCAAAAGGAACATGCCGGCCAGTAGTTGCAATATGGCCAGTGTCGTCGGGCTATACGGATATATTGCCGGCAAGTTTGAAATAATTCTGAATTTTGAGTAATACCCTCATTGCTTTTTTACCTCGAAAATCAGGCCCAAGTTTCCAGAATATGTAGAACGTAAAACAGCGGAATAACTACCCGTTTTTACTCTATAATTTCTACTACTAGGTTAATTTATGAATGGCATCAAACATTTAATGAACTGCCCACACAGTGATTTTCGATCACCAATATACTTTGTACATTATCTCGCTCCGGCGGAAAGATAAAACCTCAGCCGAACCCTTTCTTCCTAACTTATGTTTATTCAATAACCAATGCGGCTAAGTTACAGAAAAACGTTACAAGTTGTAGACCTATAACCGTTTCAAGAAAAAAATCCTAGAGTTAGGTAAAAAATATAATATTCTATAGGAGTTTGAAAGTAATAATACAAAAAACTCCAATAAAAGATATTTGCGTATTTTTAAACACAAAGAAGCCAGAGCATTTACGAAAGCCATACAAACTTCAAATAATACGATGATAATCTTAACCAAAACATTAACTTGAGAAATAAATTATCACCAATTTTTTTTATTACTTCATTTTACTACTTAAAGTGTTGGCATATTTTGACAAAGGTTAACCTATTGTTAGCTTTTTGCAATCCTACGGAGGCAGATCCACGTCGTAATTGAAAATATATATGTACATACATATTTCAAATGGCATTCAAATGTAATAGTATGGTTTCTCGTATTTGGGCGGAAAATTGCAACCAACAATTGGCTAGCTAAGAACAGAAATGATCCAAGTAACATATTGGTAATGTTGAGATAATGAGCGAAACGCGTTTTTATGTATTTCGTAATTGCATCTAATAGATGTATTAGAAGATGTTTGCTAAATGATAGATATAAACATAACTTAAACTTTCTTAGATATGTTTTTCAACACATGCAGTGTAGATAAAGTTATAGATATCATTGTGTACTTGGATTACTTCTGCAACAATCAAAAATAATTAAACGTTGTAACAGTAATGACAACAAAGAACTTTTATATTAAAATATCTTTATTAATGAAATACAATGATATAAATTATAAGTTTTCATCACCCTCTTCATTTGGAAGAACATCTAGCTGATCTTCAGGTGCATTTCTTCTACCAAGGTGAGGTAGGTTTAAATAGAAACCATGGTGACATGGTGGCACATAGTGCAGCATTTTCTTCAAATCCTGCATTTTTTGATGGGATAAAGGCTTTATATTCATTTTTTCTGTTGGTTTGAAAGACTTTAGAGTATCTAAAAATATGTCCCTATTCCCTCCTTTGTCTAAATCTACAAAGTCATAATTATCAGAGTAGTCTTCATTGAAATATATTCTACTATCTCCTTTACAAAATTTAATTTTTTTCATTTTAGATATTAGAATCCTATTGCCATTACCGCTTAGACCTTTATTGTTCATGATTTTTTCTAATCCTGAAAAGTCTACAAATTTTCCAACCATATTTGTCACCATAAATGGTTTTTTCCTCCTACAATTTCTAACCATGTCCATCCACTGTTCTGGGGTGTATATGTGCTGCTGTTTCTTTTGAGCTTTAGAAATGTCGGAAAAATCTGAATCATTGGGCAGAAATGAGTGGCCACTGATGAGATAGCAAACAGTAATGTCTTTTAAGTGTTTAACAGCATTAACCATGTACATCATGAAAAAAAATAGATTCCAATTACGGTTTTGTCCTGTGCATGAATCACAGAAAGTATGGAGATTTGTTATATTCTCAGGAATTGTATGCAGGATATTGTAATAGAGACATGATATGACTTCTTGTGACCCCCTGCCAGCAGTTGTTTCATACCACATATTCATATTAATCCTTTCACCTTCTGGTAAGTACAAATGAGTTCCAAAGTTCAATGTGTGTAACTGTCTCAGATAATAAACTTCGCCTGTTTGTAACAAAGGTGTTGGAAGAGTACGTTGCAAGTCAAATGTGATTAAGCATGAGTTGCCATTATTCAATGCTTTATCTTTGTATGAATTCATCAATGATCTGGCCTTTTCAGCTAAAGCATGATGTTCTCTTTGCTTTGATTTGATTTGCAAACATTTTTCAGTATCATGTTCATTTTGAATTTCTATCGAAAATATGTCACAAGTTTTGCAGGTGTCCTTCTTTGGAATGTAAAAATGCAAGTTGCAGTTGTTAAAAATGGTTCTGTAGTAATGCATTTTAACAGGTTCTTTACCAGCTGATCTACATTTTTCAACATAAGATGAGTATAGTTTCTGTAGATTTAAATTTGGTTCCAGGTACTGGCGATTAGAAGAGCTTTCTCCATAGTGACTCACATAACGAGGAATACTCTCAATATGCTGCTTTACAAAGTCTTTGTCTTCATCTTTGATTTTATTAGCTGACACTTGTTTACCTCTTTGATCTGGCAAGGGTATATTTGTTTCTGGGTCTTTCTTCTTTGTAAGGGCATAGTCTAATCTTTTATTGGAAATTTGAAGAACTTTAAGAAAAAAGGACTTACAAACCTGATGCTCCCCGAAAATTAACTTTCTTGTGTGTTGCTTATGACTGGGTCGCCTGCTGACCCGTTTTTTTCTTCTCTTAGGCAAACTTATTTTCACAGTAGCACATAGCCATGCAGTTTGTCCATTCCAGTCCAAATTATAGAAGTTAGAATGAATACGCTGTTGTACGCTTGTAGGAACATTATCACTACATTTTCTTTTGCAAGTGCATAAAACAGGTGTAAAAATTTTTGCTGGTATTATGTTTCCAGAATAATTTACATACTCTTCACCTTTGTTCCGTTTTTCTTTAATAATATTTCTTTGCCACATCTTTTCATTTCTACGTTTTCGAGCTCGCACTGCTTCTTCAGACTGTCCCATATTTTGTGCTCTTGATGAAGTTCCTTCCCCATTTGTGTTAGGTTCCAGATTTATAAAACTAGATATATTTTCAATATTTTCATTTTCAGACACTGATGATTTTGATGGGTGATAGGATTCACTACTATCACTGTAGGGATCTGGCTCTGTTTCCGAAGAAGTATCCCTTGCAGATACTAAAATAAAAACCAAAATTCGCAACAACCTCTCCATCATCAAAAAACTGCCTAATGTTTCCAAAATAGTACTTACTCGATGTTGAGGCATTTTTACCAACTTGTTTTACCAGGTCAACTAATCTCCTAGATCGCGTATACATTTTAATTTGTAATCACATTCGCAGCACAAAAAATAAATCTGGCGAATGAATCAATCAAACAGCTTTCACAATCAAACTGAAGACGGTTATTAGACTGTTCGTTCCTCTCGGAGCTTTTAGATGAAGGGGGAAGTGGAGATGATGATGGCGTATTGGGCCCCTAAAAGCTCGTGAGGAACGTACATAGAAACGTAGGATTTCTTTTAATAATGTTGCCATACACACTTTTTTAAAATAAAAAAAATTGAATAGAATTTTGATCCAAGTGACATGATTCAATTTTAGATTACATTAGCAAAACTTTTTTTAATTAAAGAGTGATCTAAGTGACAACAATTCACATAGATTACTTCTGCACTTAGTTTAAATCAACGGTGAAGTGATCCAAGAAGCATTCAATTAACTTAGATCACTTCTGCACGAAAAATTTACAATTTCTGTTGAAATACAGAAATGTAAAAAAAAGAGTTTGTTCGAAAAAGTACTAAATAACACCTGGATTACTTTTGCATAAACTTACTTCATACATAAGGAGCCCAAAAAGTGGCATAACTCAGTTTTACCAAAAATGCTACTTGGATCATTTCTGTTCTTAGCTAGCCAATTGCTCATGAGCTCCAGTATTCGCATGTGAATAAAACGTTTGTGTATCGAACCATCAAGGTCACAATCGTACTGATAGTATCGTAAAAAGCCATGATGCCGGTCATAGAAAAATCGCAACATCACTAGAAATGGTGTGATAGTTAAAGATCGAATGCTAAGAAAACCTTGTCGGGCTACGTCACACGACACTCATTAAAATCAGGTGTCAACAAAATGTAAATGTGGAAATTTTGAAGTCATCGTTTCTTCAGCAACAAATTTCCAAGAATCCTTGTGTGCCTTTAGTTGAAGTTTGATTCTGTCATCCACAGGACCACAATGTGTCCACTAGCATTCGCCAGTTTGCCTTCAAATACTACTAATGATTTCTTAAACAGCCAAAACCTTTTTTTATGTGAAAGAGCTAAGCGTAGGAATCACCTTTGATCCGCCGTGTGATTAAGGCCATCGTGCAATTTGTAGTAAAGTTACTTTAAAAGATAGGAAAGGGTACTATAAGTAAAGAGGAGTCGATGTCGATGAACCTTACATTTGAACTCTAGGATTTTGTACGAGTTCGGAAATACTAACTGTGGAAAATTGGTCAACAGCCGAGTTATTTTATTTATAAATAAACTTCAAGGGCGTACTGTGCGTGAATGAAAAGATTTCCGAGTTTGGGCGTAAGCTGAGCCTGTCTTGAATTGTGTAAAAAATATTACAGTGTAGGTACCAGGATTCTAATTTCAATGTAATAGTGGCTAACGCAGCTTCTTTCTTATTTTATGCTCCTTTAATCCCTCATGCTACATAGGGAGGAAGGCTATAGTAACACCAATACAATTTTGCGAAGGCTGCTACATTTCTGCTGCGACTGTTGCCAGCAGCAATGAGTTTAATGGCTTAGTTTTGAGCATTTTTATTTATGTTCCGCCGCACTTATTCGTTCAGCATTTCATTCATTTATTTATAAGTACATTGCGATTTTATTTAGTCTATTGTGCCAACCAAGTCGTTTAAAACCTTCTCCCTGGGAGTGGACAGTCGCAATGGGAGAAGAATTAAAATGCTTCTCGCTGTAGCCGAACAGTCGCACAAGTTGTTCTCCACAGTTTGGGGAGCTGCCTTGGAGAACCGACTGCTACAATCAACCCTATTCTGCTTAGATGATAACTAAGCGAACCGTGGCTGGTCAGCTCTTTATAATTTTTAGTTTCCACCTCTTGAAATTAAACTTTTTCCCGTTTTGGCTTGGTCGATTTGAATGAATCTTTTAGCTAGACGAGCGCCTTGGATCCTTGTCCAGCTATGACGAAAAAGCTGGTCGACTCAATTTCTGATAGCCGATCTTACGTGGAAAGTGGCTAACCGCCAGAAAGGTTCCAGAAAATAAGGGATAATTTTGCCTCTGTTACAGCTATGCCATCGGCAATTTAATTACCAATGTGACCGTGGCCCGGAGTTTACATTTTTTATTTTACAATATTGTTTTCCTCCTGAGATAGGAAATAATCCAGTCTTTGATGACACTCTGTGGGATTTAATGGCTAACAGGGCAGCTTAACTGTTCGAGAAAATAACAATACAAGTCTGGATGGCGAGTATCTCAGCTTGAAAACAGGGTGGGGGCGGGGATCTAGTGCCAATAGCCATGCGGTGTACAGAAAAATATGTGGTTTCCTGGGACCTCTGGCACCGCTGACAGATAATTGCGTGCTTGTGTCTAGTCTTTTACAAATATCCAAAAAAATTAGTTGTGTGTGCTGCTTGTGTTTGACCATTTCAGACTATTGCGAATGTGGAAAAGTGGGAAGTAGACCAACTACTGCGTTGCGTGCGTTCTGTTTTCGTAACTATATGTCAGTTTGAATTTGAATGCACACACGCACTAACCTACGCATGTATCTGACTCCAGCTTAAGCTGCCTTTGCGCGTGCTGCGCATAAAGGATCATATCCAACGATACGGCGTGCGTTATAGCGGGAATTATACCCATAGAGGTACTAGCGAGAGAAGGCATGCGTCTTTATGATCAAGAATACATATGTTATTGGGGACACAAATTGTGTGTGGCGACAGATGACGTACTGCGAATCTGTAATGTAGGGCAAATGAGGCGAGTCTGTTAAGAGTCGGTGAACCTTCAGTCTTTCTCAAACGTGGATAAAATGTTTAAGAGAGAGTGTGCGGAAGTCAGCTACGACCTTACATAGTTCTTGAGTGGAAATGGAGAATATAGAAAATACTTTCATCGTTTTGAGTACGATGGCTCAGTGCTGTGACTGGTATGAGTAGGTAGCCAGCACGTCTTCCTTTATTGTGTGAGATTGGGCGAACATGGGCCGGGATCAGTGTCCTTCTTCTTGTTACACGCTCAGGTACTCATAAGTTCCGGGTGGGTATTTTACCCATTCGAAATTTTCCGGGTGGGTATTGCTCTACCCACCATACCCACATTATCCGCCGGCTATACTTTTCGCTTGATATATCGCACTCTTAGAATGAAACTGACCTAACTCAAAAATTATAATTTGAGAGAAATGAACAAGAAAGTACAGTGTTCATGCATAGGTGAATAGTGCGATCAACAAAAGTGACCTATATATATGTAGTCCCCTTTTTTACACATAATTCGGGCTATTTCTCACCCTAGAGTTTTAGAGTTAAAGGGCTTTTTAAGGGTCAGTTTATATCAAATGAAGTTAAAGGAATTTTGAGTTAGGTCACTTTCATTCTAAGTGTGCGATATTTGGTTAGATTCTTCTTCTTTTTCGGAGTGGTTTCAACATGGTTTAGTTTCCAAGTGGCTTGTTCCAGCAAAAACTCCGGAGAAATAGGACAAGGCAAAAAGCTTACGAAGAGGTTTAGCACTGTGAGAAACATTACTGTGGAGTTTTAACTATTAGTGGTTAGATACTTTACTGGAATTTGTTTTCCCTAGTATGTTCTATTACAAAATGCGAAAAATCGAGTAAAAATAGATGATTGTACATAATTTTTGTAAGATTTTCGGTTTTTTTTTCTAGTTTTAATTTGCAGCATAAAATTGTTTATGCCCAATGCAATTTCGTGCTTATAATTATTCTTGTGGATCAATGACTCTATCCGTTACTGAGAAAACACCATGAAATCAGCATTACCAAACCCAAAATTTACCATTTAATTGGAAAACTACGAAAATTTGATCCGCTAAGGTGTAGCCCTTATATAATGCGCTTACAATTAAAAATTATAATTTTTTTCTAGACTTCGCAGAGATACTACCGTGTTATAACCATGACAATGAAAATTTCGCTGAAACCAAACCAAAAAGAAAAAATGTTTTTCACTATAAAATCCCGCTGTAAAAAATAAAAGTAAACAAAAGTCGCAATTAGAATCACTGGAGCATATAGAACTAAAATAAAAGGAAAACAAAATGTGCATTTCTACATCCATAGACATGGTTGAGTTCACCATTCTTCGACACATTCGTGTTTAATACCTGCCAATCCCTAATTTGCTATTAGTTTCCGGTAACCACCAAAATGCAAATAAGCAAAACCTCGTCTAATATAAAAACCATAAAAAGCCAACAAAGCACGTCGCAATGATTAACAACATAAACAAAATTAGGAGAGAGAAAACATTGGTGACGATGGCCGTGTGAAATAATAATAAATAAAAAATAAATAAATCAAAAAATAAATAAATAAAAAATAAAATTAGCGATTTGTGTTACAGAGCGACTCATGTTACAACAATCTACCTTAGGGGTTTTGTTTAATTAGAAATTAGTGAGCATTAAATAAAAGTCAAGAAAGAAAATTACTCTATAATTCGAGCAGTTTTAACAAAGCGAAAGAATAAATCATATTTTCTTTTTTTCTTCTTCTAAAAAAAATGTAATGAATTTTGTGTGCGTGTAGTTATACTTTACTAAACGATTTGATTTTTTTATTTTTGTTTAGCGAAGCTGCTTTGCTAGATAGCAAGGGGAATCTGAATATACCTTAAGAGCAGTCTGCATGATAACATTTGTGGCATAGTTGACACCCTTTGAACCAAGCTGTAATACAGCTGTATATCCCCTTTCTTTGGCTTGGTTGAGATATTCGTCGATTTCCTAAAAAAATAAAACATATGTTATTATTTATTTGTTCTTATTGTTACTGATTGTTAGGTTATACCTGTTCTCTTCGAGTGAGCATAGGATGAACGAATTTTCTGTACAATGTTGAGCTACCTTTTGTAGCCGGTGATAGAAGCCATAACACAATTATAACTTTAACTTCATAATAAAATGGGAACCATGCCAGGAATATATCCGTAAATGTTTCTATACATGTAAAAAAGGCATATACTATCCAGTACATCATCCACTTTACCTAAAATAATCGAATGTTTTATTAGTATTGAGTATAATTTTAAATTTAGCACTAAAAATAGCAAAAGTAATAAATAGAAAATGTTTATGATAATTTATAAGGAGTAATAATTAATAAGAGTTAAATGAAGAAGCGATAAGACCTATGGGGTGCGTCAGCGAGGGAGACCCAACCTCCATTGGAAAAATGACGTAGACCAGGACGCTCGGAGCTGAGGATGCCACAGACGTTCCTTAGTAGTAGGATCATTTCCTACACAACCCTACCAATGACAATGGTATTAGACAGCGTTGCCAACTTAGTGGTTTTACCACTATAACTGGTGGTTTAGACTTGCTTTTAGTGGGAAAAAATCGTAATCTAGTGGCTAGTGGGTGTTTTGGTGGAAAGAGGAAAGTATACAAGTATACAAAATTAGTATTGGCCATGCACTAAACGATAATAAGACAACACTTAAATAAAAACCATTGTCCATTGCCATAATTGATGTGCAGGTGCAGTGGCGTCAAATCCAACTTCTGAAGCGGAATGAAACCAAAAATACTAACAAACTTTCGTATGAAGTTCTGCAGTTTCAAGAAGTACCAGGAGAAACTCGATATAAATTATTGTCTGGACACTTTTGCTTTTTCATTACTAATTTTGCCACATTCGAACACCGATGTTGAAAGGCTTTAGCAGCAAGAACATAGTCAAGAATAAGTGAAAGTCTAACGTCAGGGGTCACCCCTTATATTAACGTGGTTCATGTCATGATGCAATTTCTAGTAGGAAGCTTAGTTCGAAGAATAGAAAAGGGATAGGATAGGTTAAAGAAAGTCTAGGAATGCATGAGGAGGTGGCGGTGAACCTCGAGTTTGATCTTTTGATGTACTATGAGTTCAGAGACAACCGTCGGGGTTAGCGGAAGATATTCTCGTTGGAGTCTTATGCCTTTTAAAAATATTGTGGATTCCGCTAACCAGCTGACAAGGGCTGTGACGCAGGCAGTGCCCGACTACCAGACGGAACAAGGAGGTGTGTCGTCCGCTAGGTAAAGACCCAACCTCAATGGAACTATGCTACCCCGATTTACCAGTTAAGCTGACATTATGCGTTATTACAGCCATGGCCCCTAGACTATTAATAATATTGTGCAATAATATTGAGCAGAATATTGACGGTTTCATTCTTTGCGTCAGATAATTTTTCAATAACACCTACAGACCGCTAATAATATTGCGCAATATTATTGATAGTCTAGGGGCTCTATTAGAGTGCCGGCTAATGCCCCACCTCAGTTTAATAATGTTCAGTTCAGTCCACATAAGTGGCTTCACCGGCTAAAGTCCAGTTCATGTTCAGCTCGTGCTTGAAATGGTGGTTGCTTTTTCGCCAAAAGTTAGAAATGCAAAAGTTCACTGGAATGGCATTCCATTATTCCAGTTGATTACTCTATTTTGAGGGAGCTTTTACGTTTAACTTTACTTCTAGTCCAGTTGGGCGTAATATGTGGATATGTATGCGACCTGAAGTTATTTTAAAGTTCAGTTCACCAATTTGCTCGAACTTGCGCAGTTCGGCTAATGATAATTGGTTAAAACGATAATTAATAAAGTATTGATATTTTATAGCATTTAGTGGAGTCGCCTTTCAAACATTAGGTTTGAGGAGCTTTAGATTTAATGGAAAATCTAGTGACTTTTGGCGAAGAGGAAAATATTTTAGTTTTTTTCTGGAGGTTTTAAAAGTCGAATCTAGTAGTTGCTCGGGGAAAGAGTTGGCAACGCTGGTATTAGATTGGCTGAATAACTCGAGCACATCCTTAGAAGACGGGCCACGATAGCACTGGATGTATAGAAACAACGAGAGGAACGTTCTTTGGCTCGGACCACTATCTTTAAAGTGAAATTTCGAACCTGAATAACGACAAAAATGCAAAGTGTGAAGACACAACCAAAATACGACATAGATAAGCCAAAATTTGAAGAAAAAAGAATGCTGTCGTGCAAAACTTGAGAGAAGGAGTAGAAGAACAGCCCACAAGAGCAAGGATGGAAATCTTCAAGCTAAAAACTAAAAAGAAGAGCCGCAGACAAGCTTCGTAGAAAGAAGAAGTGAGAATATTAATCAAAGGTCAGTAACCAGATGCAGGAAGACTTTGAAGAAGGAAGAATTAAACAAGCGTACAAAGCAACACGCCTGATCAGCAAAAAGTTTCAGCCAAGAACGAACATCTGTAGAGACATAAATGCGAACCTAGCAGACCCTTATATAATAAAAGAAAGGTTGGCAGAATATTTTCAAAACTTTTAGAATCCGACCCGTAAAGAACGAGGAAGATAATATCTGAATAGAACCGCCAACACAGTATGAGGTCCATTGCAGCTTCAAAAAGCAACAAATTGCCAGGCGTAGATGGAATAGCAACTACGAGCTCTTTAGAACCTTACACCAACACATATGCAGCATCTGGAAGGAAAAAGTTATACCTGATGATTGAAATAAAGCGATTATATTGTCGAATATACAAGAAATAAGATAAATTAACCTGTAAAAACTACAGAGGCCTCTCACTCCTCAGTACCAACAAAAGCTGCACAGTCCTTGTGAAACAAAAACTAAAACCTATAGTGGAATGCCTTATAGGAGAGTATATCAAGCTAGTTTTAGGAAAAACAGGTCAATATCAGACCAGCTGTTGACTTTTAAGCAAATTCTGTAGAAAACCAGGAAAAGGAATGTAGATGTAGACCAGATATTTGTCAACTTTCAACAGGCATATGACTGAATAAACAGAGAGAGGTTGTGTAAGATCAGAACAAGGAGTAACCTCAAAGCTAGTACAACTGCTCAAATGCGCAACTGGCGAAAGTAAGGATCCAAAATGGAATAACAGTAGAGTTCGAAATACGACAAGGGGATGAACTGGCCACAATACTTTTTAAAACCACCCTAAAATGGGTGATAAGGAAATCGTTAGTCCAGAGAAGTGCGCCGCATAGGAGCACACTCTGCACAATTGTTTGGATATGCAGATGACGTGAATATCGTGTTAAAATTTTTTGGTGGCAAGGATCCCGTCGAGTCGAAGATATTGATCAACGTGGAGGAGAGCCCTACTAGCAGAAGCCGCAACAACTGGGACATCCTGGTCGGAACTAAGAACTGTCGCGCATAACAGAATCCGCCGGAGGGCAACTGTTTCCGCAACATGTCCCGGAGCGTAAAGAAGAAAGAAGAAAAGAAGCTTATGTCGAACATAAAAAAAACAGAGATCCAGTAGCTGGAAGATATAGAGTGGGAAGAAATATAACTATCGACAAACCCAACCTAGCAGTAGTGGATAAAATAGTCTACCTCGGGTTACAATCGCAAAAAGAAACGAGGAAAAGGAAGAAATAACTAGATGAATACTACTGGCTAATAAAAACTTTTATGCCCAACAACAAATGCACAAGAACAAAACTCTCACTCTACAATAATACAACTAGCGCTGTTCTATGATAGCCAGACTTGGGTTATAACTCAGGACGTAAAGAAACAAATCTAGTGGTTAGAGAGAAAAGTTCTCAGGTTCATAATAGAACCAACGAGAGAGGATGGAAAATATGGCAGAGGAGATACAATATCGGGTGGTATGAAGTTGTTGACGCTGAACTCCCAACCTTTATAAAAATTAACAGACTAAAACTATCTGACCACGTAGTAGCATCCAGGAGAGAGCAGTAGGAAGACCCCGTAGGAGATGGAGAGACTCTATGGCGGCTGACGAAGAGACAATGCTCAACATTCAAAACTGGAGATATGCTACATACAAGGGACCGCCATACTTAAGAGAAATGCCTTGGAGGAGCGCAAGGCCTAATTTGGATGGATGTCAAATGAAATGTATTAAAAAATATGGGACCCTTTAAAACTTCGAAGTGTCTGTGGAAATATGGACGATTCTAAGAAGAATACTGAGCCCTTAACGGCCTAATACAGCCACTGGAGCCCTGTGCCTGAAAAATACTCCTATTTAGGTGTAAAAATTTTAGTCACATAATTTGGGAGCAAAAATGTATCTAAAATTCTTCAATGTTAATTCCGCTCAAAGGAAATCTCTGCGCTAGGGCCTTACGCATTTATGAAATATACTGGCCAGGATATAATATAAAAATTTTACAATTTTGATTGTAAAACATGTAATTCTGTTACTTATATATGAGCCGTTTATTTTGAAAGTGGCATAAGTCACTTTTTCAAAAAAATCGAGTTAATGGCAAAACTATATACAATTGAACGGTATCTTTTCATTTTTACACAAAATTTTTTTTTAAAAAAAAGTGACTTATGCCACTTTCAAAATAAACGGCTCATATATACTTTATGTCCATGATTAGCTGGGAAAGTTGAGTCGACCATCGGATACGGCCAAGCTCGATCTGAATTAGTCATATAAAAACTGAATAAATAGATTGTGAAATATGTATTAAAAATTCACCAGTCATTCGATTAAAAATTAAATGTAATAAAAGCTGGCCGAGATTTTAGCCTTAAAATTACAATTCGAGATATTCTTTGGAATGATTTCAATATGTATTATTTGGGCAGTATTTATTTTGATCTCCCTCCTACTGGATCCAGCATTGCATATACAGTACAGTATACATATCTTAACCATGAGGTGAAATTTAATCACTTAAGAATTGTATAAAATTTTTTGCTCTTTCTTTCATTCCACAAATAGAAATCAACAAACTCACAAGTCTCAATTCTAAAACATATTTGCGAATTTCCTGTTGTGTTCTGTGTGGTATTTCCTGACTTATTGAACTATTTCGTTATCGAATTGAATGTTGCAATTTAATGTAGATCTTCGAGTCAGTAACTTTTAAAAAAATAATTTGGAACATTATTTATGTACCTACCTATTTATTTCGTATTGAGCTCATTTGCAAAAAAGATGTCAAACCATGAAAATTGTTTTGTTGTTAATTTAGTCCAAGAGCCAGTGACAGATTTGCAAAGTGATTTTGCAGAGGATGGGCCTTTGATATATGTTAGATTACTTAAAGCACAACTGATTAAGACTAATCGCCAATTCGAGTCTACTTAAGTTTTTATTTTATGACCTTTTGAACTTGTAGATTTTTTGACCATGAAAAAAGTGATATTGCAGAGGATGGGACTTGGTATATAGGTAAATTGGGTTGCTCCCACCTCATATTCCGATTGCCATCTCGTTTGGAGGTTAGGTTTGAATTTTGGGAATTTTTGAAAATGTCGGTTTGGTCCAGTTGAACAAAGTGATATTGCAGAGGATGGGATTTGGTGTAATGGTGAGATAGACCACCAATAGCCCAAATTCGGGTGCCCATCTCATATGTAATCAAGGTTTCCATTTTGGCGGCTTTTGATTTTGTAGCCATTTTGGGTATGACCCAAGTGATTTTGCAGGAGATGGGATTTGAACATTAGGATTCGTTACGACATATATAATACTTCTCCACTTGCCCATCTCTTTCCTATTTGTAGAAACCCATGCCATCTCCAGTTGAAGTTGGAAAATCGTAAAATCAAGTCTTATATATTAAATTTAGTTAAAATGAGTGTATATACACATCTGGCAGCATATTTATGGTATATTTTTAAGATATAATGAGTAGTTGGGTATTGTACGAGTATGTGATTAAATAAAAGTAAAACTCGACCGTCGCATGGTCCCAAGCCTGGGGTGTGAAAGGAGGAGGGTGGTCGACCTGCCGAGTTGACCAGAATCGTTCACTATGATGACCGAAGAAACTAGGTAAGGACCGGCATTTTTCAAAGCGGCACCGACAGCAGCGTATCCGTTGCGGACACGTCCCGCTCGGACCTCCAGCTAACGGATCAAAGAAGAAGAAGAAATAAAAGTAAAACATCATTTTCAGATAAATAATGAGTGATATACTTTTATCATAAATAAATTGATTTTCTTTTTTCCAATTTTCAAATTTGTTATTTGTATATTCATAATAATAAATACTAATATTATTTTTTATATACATAAATATGATAGGCTCATTAACTATCGCTATCAGGGTCATAGTTGCTATATCCCCACCCCCAGACATTTTTTTAATTTTTTTTAACAAGCATTTCAAATAACCACGTTAACTGAAAGAAATTAAAACAAAAAGCAAACTTGGTCCATTTGAATAAAACGCAAAAAAGAGAAAGTTGAAGATAATATATAAGAAAGCACACGCAAGGGATGCAGGTAGAAACATTTCACGTCATCCTGCCTTTAACACAGGGCTGTAATGATGCCTGGAGGGAAATAAAAAAAAATTAAATTTTTTTTTTTGTTTGACCTCTAACTAAATGTTAACTCATTATTTTTGAAGTGAAAACTTCTTTAGCCGCGTTGGGCACTTTTTGATAGGGGAAAATGTTATGGGTTCGCGTCACCGACATGCTCATGACTGGCGCACGCGCTCAATCGATTATAATCAAAAACTTTTTGATTTTGAATAAAAAAATAAATCTGACCGCCTACTATTATTCAATTAAGTATCGAAAATGAAAATATAAAACCAGTCATTTTGAACGTCACACTTCATTACTTCATATATGGACATACATACTAAATTCACTAGATGCATTGGTGTTAATGTTTCTGATATAGGCGAAATATGCGTTGCTCGTTGCAGTTCCGAGAATGGGCAATACGTATTAATGGTTGCCGTTTATATTTCGCCTGGAAAATCTATGAGACAGATACAACAATTTTTATTCGAAAATTTGATGATTTATACAAAAGAAGGTTCTGAAATTCTCGAAAAAAGATTCGGCGAAAAATATGATAATGTACCGATGATTTTAAGTGGAGACTTCAATATTAACTTTGCAGATGATAGCTACCATTAATTGAATTTTTAAATACAACACTTAATTTAAATATGTCCAATGATCGGAAACTTAGTACTACCAAATATAAAACGACGATCGATGCGGTTTTTACGCGATACTTAGATAAATTCGAATCAAACATTTTCATTTCTTACTTTAGTTACCATAACCCGATTGTATCTTTTTTACAAAAGTGCTAATGAAATAGGATGGTCAAAATTGCTACAATTATTACATAATTTAAAAAATAATTCTGAGATATCGGTTGAAGATGCAGCAGCATTAAATTTTATAGAAAAAAGTACACTTATTAATGAAGACGCAGTTACTTGTGCTACATATTTTAATAAGTTGGTTAATGTCATAATGAAAATACTGCAATCAAATAGATTTAGTCCTTTCAAGAAATATAGAATTTTGTATTACTTCAAAAGAATCGAATTTCAACATCTAAGTTCTAAGTTTTCACTTCTATCGGCAGTCCCTATAACTGCCAATTTTTTTTTTTTTAAATCTTTTTAGTAAGTAGAGTTTTTTTTTTAAAAAAGTGTCGGGAAATTGGTTGCACCCCTAAAACCAGCAAATTTTCCATAGGAGTTTCCATTCATGAGTTATTCCGTTTTAAAGATTTCAAATACTCATACCCCCTAATCCGCAAGTTGTATGGGTCTTCAGACGTTCAATAAATTCTTTGTTGGACAACGTGGCTAATATTTTTAGGGGTGATTGGATATATTTGGAGACAAAAAAAGCTCTAGAGAGGAACCTATTATCCCCACTACCCACTAGATACAGGGTGTTTACGAAAGAAAAACATATAATTTTTAAAACTCTACTTAAACTTAAATAACTCCTATACTAATTAACGTAGACCAACATAATTAGGTTCATATTTTAGATAAATGTGTATTATTTTATTTGATATTAAGAAAAGAATTCCGTTAAGAAGGTATTTAGTTAAAAGCGTGAGGAAAATCCTAATATTTTAGCATTTTGCTCATATTTTGAACCTAATATACATATCTTATAAACGAAATCACTCAAGTTTTTGCTCTTTATGCTAAATAAAATAATACACATTTAACTAAAATATGAACCTAATAACGTTGGTCTACGATAATTAGTTTAGGAGTTAACATTTAGTTAGGGGACTTCATTAGAATTTTGCTCTGACGTCAATCAACCAATTTTTCTCAATTAAACTGAAAATATTAATGGAAAGGAGATGGGATTGAAAATGTATCATTTGGTAGATACCAAGAACCTATGGTCCAAATTTTGGGTTCTGCAAAATCACTTGGGTCATACCCAAAATGGCTACAAAATCAAAAGCCGCCAAAGTGGAAACCTTGATTACATATGAGATGGGCACCCGAATTTGGGCTATTGGTGGTCTATCTCACCATTACACCAAATCCCATCCTCTGCAATATCACTTTGTTCAACTGGACCAAACCGATATTTTCAAAAATTCCCAAAATTCAAACCTAACCTCCAAACGAGATGGCAATCGGAATATGAGGTGGGAGCAACCCAATTTACCTATATACCAAGTCCCATCCTCTGCAATATCACTTTTTTCATGGTCAAAAAATCTACAAGTTCAAAAGGTAATAAAATAAAAACTTAAGTAGACTCGAATTGGCGATTAGTCTTAATCAGTTGTGCTTTAAGTAATCTAACATATATCAAAGGCCCATCCTCTGCAAAATCACTTTGCAAATCTGTCACTGGCTCTTGGACTAATTTAAGGGTCTTTAAAAAAAACGTACGACAGTTAATAGCGAAATAATTCAACAGATACTAATGGTGAAAATATGAAATGACAAGAGAATGAGCGTAGGAAAACTTGATGGTCGTTGGGATGGACTCGTTTCTCGAGAGTAAAACCTCGACATAGTTTTTGTACAGACCAGATCATCGACAAACGTGCATCTCCTTAACAGGCAATTCAACATCTGTTATTTATATAGCGGACTGGATTCTTTTATCCAGCCGCTACTGTTTATCTTGTTTAAGGTTTGGCGCAGCCTCACGCCAAATAAAAGTAAAGAAGGCTTTAATGTCTCTGAATATACTAAATTTATTAAGATTTAATTCTGAGTTTTATAGTACAATAATTTACACAAAAAAAAAGAAAAGTTTCGTGAGAATACGATTCAGCAATTATGAGTGCAAATTATTCCCAGGCGAAATCCAACGCATGAAAATAATTTGACACTCTTGATAAAATTATTGCCAGACGAAATCCACGAATGAGAATTTTATTCTTGAAAATAATCTGACACTTGCTACAATTTTTCTGCTGATCGTGGAAAAGAAATTTATGAATTTAAAAATTTTGTGGCATATGATGAAATCCAACATCCTCCCCCCTTTGAAAGCCTTAAGGTTTTAAATCTCCTTGATCTCGAACGCTTCTTCCGTCGTGTCATGATTTTTCCTTGGACGAGGTGTAGGTTTTTTCATGGTGTTAGGTGAATTCCATTTTCGCATAATTATGATTAAGATGATTAAAACTATCACTGCTATCAGCAACCCACTGTAATTTATAATGGTGTTATGTACTGGAATTGCCTGAATGTGAGAATTCGAGTGAATGCTATCCAGTTGGCCTTTAAGAGCATTAATTTCCTCGGTGTTATTGGTGATTTGTAGTGGATGAAATTTTATGGAACTTTGGTTTGACATTCTTTCCTGTATCTCGGTTAAGTTAAACCGGATTTTGGGTACAACAGAGTTTGTAATTGTACCTGTCGATGAATACTGAGAGCTTATAATGGTGCTGTCATGCTTCATAAGGCAATTTTGTTTAAAGCGTAGTAATCCGTACTCTTGGATCTCCTGTTGGAAGGCTATCGTACCACAAGCAACGTTGAAGACCTTTGGTCTGTCTAGCGCATATAACCATGTGTTTGGCTCTTCTAGTTTTGTCCAATAGCCCTTTGATGGTATTTTTTCCAATGTGCAGCTTGCTGGGATTTGAGGTTGTAACGTAGAGTTTGTGAACAGCTGTAATTCACATTGGCTGTTGTCTATTTCTTTGATGTGAGTTGCATGGTAGGGACTACAGATGTAGTGTTTTTCAGCAATTCCTACACAATTGGCTAAGTCGTTAGAGCTCATCGGAAAATATTGATCTCTATGAAGGTTGATTGCCATATATTCGGATGCTGGTCTTATTCTGGTGGTCGTTCCATTCATGTGTATGGCTATTGGCACAATATTGAAGAGTTCAAATTTTTCAGCATTAATAAGTGGTATCCTTATGTTGAAGATTATATAATTCCTAAGCACCCTTGCCCTGACGGAGGCAGTTTGGTACAGCCAACGAATATTTGATCCACTAAGTTGAGTGGGAAATGTGAGTGTTGGAGGAATGTGCGATTGGATGGTAGATATTTCCTGACGAAGTTGAGTTGGTGTTAAAATTAGTGGATTTAGGCGACCATGATGTGCGTCGGTTGTTATGTCAACGAGAGCTTCCTGTATTCTCTGGTAATCATTTAATAAGAGTATCACGTATATTGTATATGAGTTGAATTTGTGCAGCACACGTTCCTCGGTTTGATTGGTTTGCGTTTGGCGGATTTCTTCCCTCACCTGACTCAAGTATTCTTGAATCAAATGGAGTTGATTATTGACATGGTTGGAAGATTTCTTCATGATATTTAACGTTGAATCTATGACCGACGTTTGATTTTGAATTAGATGTAAAAGGTGCTGCTCATTTTTATTAACTTGCACCATGTTAGCAGTCATTTCTTCAGCGTATTCGTCATCGAGAACACCGAATAATTTGTTCGCTATGTTGCCTACGATGTTCAGGACTCCTCGTTTTTTGCGTGTCTGTCGGTCAGTGCCTTTAAGTAAGTTATTTGATGAATTTACTATGTTCAGATGATGCTTAAGGAAAGAAATGGTCGCTGTGCAATAGCCTTTGTATTGTAGTAGTGGCTGGCAAAAACCTTCCATCTTCTTGATGCTAGCTTGTAGAGTGGCAAGCTCCTCCCAAAATTTTTCCATGTGAAAAAACGTGATGAGATTCCATTCGTCGGTTACGATGCTAGTTTGACCCAGACCCTCAAAATATATGGCAGGATGTGTCACAAAAGGCAGGACTTCTACGGGGTGAGTCGTGGTTGGAATAGGATTTAGAAGACAAATCAAGCTGGCGAACAGTACGGCTCCTAAACTAAGTCTCCTGTCTTTTTGTGGTGAAGGTTTCCTGGGGCTTGTAGGGTCCATCGGTATGTTGTTGTTTTGATAAGCTAACTCATATCGTTTTAAGGATGAGCACTTAGGAGCAAGGCTATCTTTAGTATTCCAACTAGGGTTGATTGGCGTGATCCGTCGACGTTTTGCCCTTGACATCTTATTAGTAGTTACAATATTCCTTTGAGGACCCTCCTCTTCATTGACAGTGATCGGTAATGGACTGACCCGTTGAATAGATCTTTTTATTATTCCAGAGGCCGTTTGGATGTCGACAACGCGAATCCTGCCATCTGGTCCTACATGTGTATTGATGATTTTCCCTAGTGGCCATTTTAAAGGAGGGGCACTTTCATCATGTATGATCACAATGGTACCTATTTTTATGTTTTCTACCTCTTTAGTCCATTTCCCCTTTACTTGTAGTTGATGGAGATATTCATTTTTCCAGCGATGCCAAAATTCCTTGTGTATTTGTTTTACTCGCTCCCATCGAGCAAGGAGGGATATGTTTTCTGGTGGTGATTGTGGATTGGGTAGCGTCGTTAAAGGCTCTCCAACCAAGAAATGAGCTGGAGTTAATGCTTCAATATCATCCGGTTGATCAGGCAGAGGGGTAATCGGACGTGAATTCAAAATTGCTTCTATCTCGGTAATGACAGTTGATACCTCTTCGAAGGTTAAAGATGCTCCAGTTAACACGTGTTTCATGTGTGATTTGGCTGCCTTGACTGCCGCCTCCCACAGTCCTCCGAAGTGGGGAGATCGAGGTGGAATGGGTCGCCATTGGATCTGCTCTTCTGCACAATATCGGCTAGCAGTTTCCTGATTTGCCTGTGACCAGAAGAATCCTTGAAATTCTTGAAGTTCATTGCGAGCCCCAATGAAGTTGGTTGCATTATCGCAAAATATTTTTATCGGTCTTCCTCGCCGCGCGATGAAGCGTTTCAGAGATCCTATGAATGCCGCGGATGTAAGATCTGACACTATTTCCAAGTGACATGCTTTGGTGCTAAAACATACGAAAACAGCGATATATGCTTTCGTTGGCCTTTTCCCTCGGATTTTATAGTGTACTTGAATGGGGCCGCAGAAATCAACACCCACATTAGAGAAGGGGCGTGATGGAAGTACTCGTTCCTTGGGTAAATCACCCATAAGTTGTTCTATAAGTTTTGGTCTTGATCGTGCACATGGTATGCACTGATGTACGATTGATCGAATTAAAGATTTTCCATGTATAGGCCAAAATCGTTGTCGTACAAGGGCCAATAATGCTTGAGGTCCAGCGTGCAGGTGCTTCTTGTGAATATACTCAACTAGAAGTTTTGTAACCCAATGCGATCTGGGCAGTACAATTGGGTGTTTTGCTTCCCAGGGTATGTTGGCTTGTCTTAATCTGCCTCCCACACGAATCACTCCTTTGTTGTCTAGGAACGGGCTCAGGGATGCTAAATCGCTTGATGGCCTTATCGTCTCGTTTCGATGTAATTCCTTTACCTCGTCATAAAACTCTTCTCTCTGGACTTCCCGTACAATGAACATGAGTGAATTAAAAATTTCGTCTGATTGTATCTGAGGGTTCAGGTTCCGACGGTCTTGCGTAGTTCGCACATTTTTAGTGAATCTCAGTATGAATGCTACGATTCGTTGTAGGGTAGGAAATGAGTTTCTATGGTTGATTTCTTCAAGGATAGATTGTGTGCTGGATTTCGCCATCAGAATAGTTCTTGTCTTCTTTCTTTCTGGAAGGTCCATACATATTTGAGTGGGTTGAGTTGGCCATTGATGTTGAGGTAATTTTAGAAACGTGGGTCCATGAAACCATAATGGAGCCCTTAGCATATTTTTTGGAGTTGCTCCTCTAGAAACTAAATCAGCAGGATTAAGCTCAGATTCGATGTGCCGCCATTGATTCCTGGTGGAAAGGCCTTGGATGATTGAAATTCTATTGGCTACAAAAACTTGAAATGAGGAGACATCTGATGAAATCCAGTTTAGTACGATTGTTGAATCTGTCCAAAAAAATACGTTTTCATTTGACATCCGTAAGTGTGCTCTGATATCCTTAGCTAATTCTACCGCCAGTTTTGCGGCACAAAGCTCTAGTCGAGGAATCGTTGTTCTTTTTGTCGGTGCTACCCTTGATCTTGCACACAACAGGTGTATTACGTGAGATCCAAAACAATCCGTGCTTCTTAGATATAGACAAGCGCCATAGGCACGTTCACTAGCATCGGAAAATGCATGTAACTCAATGGAACTGGGGTTATTGATGGTGATACGTCGTGGTATATCTACCTTTTCTAATTCTGGTAGATCTTCTCTAAATTCCTTCCATTTTGTATGAAGTTCGATGGGCAGAGATGCGTCCCAGTCAAGTTTGAGTATCCACAGTTCTTGTAGCAGTATTTTTGCCCATACTACCGCTGGGTTGACGAGACCAAGAGGATCGAAGATGTGAGCGATATCTGATAATATTGTCCTCTTCGTGATCTTCTTGTGTTCATTTAGGTTGATCGTTATCATGAAGCTGTCACTTTTGGGAAACCATGTAAGACCAAGTGTTTTTACCTTTGTATCGTTACTCTCGTCAACCTCAAGCTTGACTTCGATGTGTTCCTTTGGAATGCCTTCTAGTAGTTTGCCATGATTGGCACACCATTTACGTAACGCGAATCCGCTAGAATTGAGGAGACTCCTTAATTCACTTTAAGTTGTACTGCCTCTTCTAGTGAGTCTGTTCCAGTCATTAGGTCATCGACGTAAAAATCTTGTTTGATCACCTTGGCTGCCTGTGGAAATAGCTCTTCTTGTTCATCTGCTAACTGTTGTAAGCATTTAGTGGCAAGATATGGTGCTGCTGTTGTTCCATAGGTCACTGTTGAAAGTTGGTACGTTTTAAGCTGCTCTGTTGGGCTAGCTCGCCAAAATATTAGTTGATACTTCCTCTGGTCGTTGGATATCATTATTTGCCGGTACATTTTAGCTATATCAGCAGAGAAGACGTACTTATGCATCCGGAATCTTAACAAGACAGGTAAGAGACCATCTTGTACGACAGGACCGGGTAACAGTAGGTCGTTTAATGAATAATTAGACGTAGTTTTAGCGGATCCATCAAAAACTACTCTTAATTTTGTGGTCGTACTTTCAGGTTTGAGTACGAAATGATGTGGAAGATAGTAATGGTTTTCAGGGATATGTTGCTCTGCTATTTCTTCCATATGGTCAAGTTTTATGTATTCTTCCATGAATGCTTGATAGAGTGAGTGTAACTCCACATTCTTCTGTAAGCGTTTTTCGATATGAAGGAATCTCTTTTCTGCTAAGTATTTACTATTTCCGAGTACTGATGGGTCTTGTCCAAATGGTAATCGTACTATAAAACGACCATTTTCATCTCTCTTAGTAGTTTCCTTGAAGTGGTCTTCGCACCATTGTTCTGCTGCCGTCATTGGCTTCTTCGATGTAGAAGTATCTTCTAGTGTCCAGAACTTCTGTAGCTGATGTTCTAAATCTATTGTACTTATGCCGCAGCTGTATGCGTTAACCTCCTGTCCTTCCTCGAGTTTACCTTGCACCACCCATCCTAGTAACGTGTTCTGCAGCAGAGGAAGACTAGGAGATAATTTAATTTGCCCAACGGTTGTCAAACTGGTGTAATGTTCTGCTCCAATAAGCATATCAATCTTCCCGGGTGTGTTAAACTGGGGATCAGCGAGTTTTATGTTCTTTGGGATTTTCCAGGTAGATACATCAAAGGGAATCGCAGGTTGCGCAGAAGTGATCTCTGATACTATGAAGGTATCCATAGGAAAAGAGAAACCAGTAATCGTTGACATTATCGGTAGCGATATCCTTTTCTGTGACTTCAGCTTTGTTTTTCCTACTCCGTTGATATTGAGTCGATTGGCTCCAGCTGAAAGTCCGAGACGTTTATGCAATGCTTCAGTTATTAAGTTCACCTGGGAACCTGCATCCAGAACTGCTCTACATTCAATGTCTTCGTTGTGTTTGTCTTTAACAATGATGCTTACTGTTGACAAAAAAATGTATTTGAAATAAGAATTTGATGGACACTGGTTAAGTGCTGCATGCATGCTAGATGTAGCTGTTTGGCATTTTTCATCGACTTGGTGTACTTGTTGCGCGACGCCTTGTCCAGGAGCGGTATTAGGATGCAAAAGAGTGTGGTGCCGTTGGTTGCACTTCAAGCATGAACGTGATTTACATTGATGAATCGTATGGCTATGACCTAAGCAATTAAAACAAAGTCGAAGCCTTTTGACGTGATGAATTCGATCCTTGAGTGATGAGTTTCGAAATGATGGGCATCCTTGTATGCGGTGTTCTTTATGCTTGCAGAAGATACAATGCTGAGACGGTTTGTTAGGGCTGTCCTTGGTTGCCATTACTAGGGTAGATTGTCGATTACTAGAACGCCTTGCGACAATAGCCCTTTCTCTTTTGCCTCCAAGAGATTCTAACATCTGGAACCGGGTCTCAAGAAATTTTAGAAGCTCCGACGTCCTTTGTATATCACGCGGGTTTTTTACTGATTGTTCAAATATACTACGAGATTGAAGATCTAATTTCTGTAGCACGACATGTGTAATGATCGCATCCCATCCTTCAACATCAACCCTCATGTTAGCTATTCCATGCAACGATTCTTTTGTGGTGTCGTGAAGCCGTTTTATGTCTGCAGCAGATTCTCCGGTGCATTGTGGCTGGTTCAACAGGTTGTTAAGAAATGCAGATACGATTAATCTCGTGTTATTGTATCTGCCTCTCAATATCTCCCACGCTGTGTGGTAGTGCTGTTCGGATGCAGGTAGATGTTGAATTAATTTTGCCGCTTCCCCAGAGAGGTTTGCCTTGAGGTAGTACATCTTTCGTGCGTTGTCTATCATCTGTTTGTGTACAAGTTCCGTATACAGATCGTTGAATTGGGGCCATTTCATGTAGTCTCCGTCAAACTTAGGGAGTGTGATCTTGGGCAAAGTTAATGGTTGCACCTGCTGTGTAGAGGGTTGCGCTGTTGGCACCTTTGACTCTGTTGTGACCAAATTCAAAAGACAGTTCTGCACGACTTCTTCCAAAGCAATGTATGTTTCTACTTGGTAGCCATGAGCACTGGGAATATCGGTTACTTCGCATATCTCTTGGTGGCAGCATTCGATTTGGGACCAATAGTGGTCAATATTCCTTGCTCTCAAGGTATAGTATTTGAGCTCCTGTGGGTTTTGTAATTCTGCATCTACCTTTTTTAGCAGTCGTTGTAGCGCGTCGATTGCACTCGATTGTTTCCTCATTATCTTGCATATTAGATGGTGTTGAGATTGTTGATCCTCATGGATCTTCTCCTTCGGCTTTGCTCCTGTAGCTCTCGTAGGGGGTATTTCTAGCTGTGCCTTGTCTTGTCCAAGACTAAATGGAGAAACGATACTAGGAGGTGGGGGAGGTTGAGATGGCTCTAATTCTTTTAAGCTCTGTGAAAGAATTTTACTATATTCTTCATACAATCTTTGTATTCCGTTGTAGTAGTTTTTGGTGAAGTATGGTTGGTCGAACGGTGGCGAGAGCATTGAACGAAGCTGTGTGTCATTGCTATTGAATTGATCCCACTGGGCTTCCAATTGCTTTATTCTCTCTATAAAGTAAGTCCTGGTTGTCTTTCGGTCAAGAGAATCCTTTTTGTAGTTCGTGATTATGCGTTGAATTTCCTTCCCAATGTCCTGCTGGGCCTGAAGCAATTCGTCTGAATTCGCCATTGTAAATGACCTCTCTGGATGAGGGATGTCCAAATAGTTCTTTCTATAGGAGGGATGATGTCCAAATAGTTCCTTCTATGTGGGAAATCTTCGGGGTATCTTCGGGGTTGACTTCGGAGTATCTTCGGGGTTGACTTCGGAGTATCTTCGGGGTTGACTTCGGAGTATCTTCGGGGTTGACTTCGGAGTATCTTCGGGGTTGACTTCGGAGTATCTTCGGGGTTGACTTCGGAGTATCTTCGGGGTCGACTTCGGAGTATCTTCGGGGTTGACTTCGGAGTATCTTCGGGGTTGACTTCGGAGTATCTTCGGGGTTGACTTCGGAGTATCTTCGGGGTTGACTTCGTCGGGATGATAGCCGGTTAAGGTTTCTTATCCGGCTCGAAGGACCAATGTTATTTATATAGCGGACTGGATTCTTTTATCCAGCCGCTACTGTTTATCTTGTTTAAGGTTTGGCGCAGCCTCACGCCAAATAAAAGTAAAGAAGGCTTTAATGTCTCTGAATATACTAAATTTATTAAGATTTAATTCTGAGTTTTATAGTACAATAATTTACACAAAAAAAAAGAAAAGTTTCGTGAGAATACGATTCAGCAATTATGAGTGCAAATTATTCCCAGGCGAAATCCAACGCATGAAAATAATTTGACACTCTTGATAAAATTATTGCCAGACGAAATCCACGAATGAGAATTTTATTCTTGAAAATAATCAGACACTTGCTACAATTTTTCTGCTGATCGTGGAAAAGAAATTTATGAATTTAAAAATTTTGTGGCATATGATGAAATCCAACAACATCTTTTACAATTGACAAGACAGCAAAGCCTAGATCCTGTATTCTATTCAAGAATCTACGTCCTTATCACATCTCAAGTAATCTAACTATTTTAGGTAGAAATGAATGATCAGCGAAGATCTCTTCGCCGCCTCAGCGTATCTTACCCATGAATACCCCAGCTCCAAGCAAAAACCTTAGGGTAGTAGAAAACACAGTTAGCAGTAACTTGGGGATATGTAAAAACGTACTTTTCCCACCTTCGTATTTCTGAGCACGAGCAATTTCAAAGAATGGGAAGGAAATACCGATATTATCTTTACTTCAGATACCAATTCCTTTATGGTCAGAAAATGGTGGTTCTACATACATGATTGATTTCAAATGACAATTACATCTCCTTAATTAGAAATCTGGCAGGAAGCAAGCTATAGCGTCATTATAGGAACCCAAAGAGAACAGAGAGCTTTATATGAACCTTGTGTGCGGCCTGAATCTCTATTCTCAATCTTTTCAGATATGATGGTCTAGGTTTAGACGAACCGGTCAAGCTTACAAAGATTCTCTCTAAGCAACTTTATCAACCATTTTAAGTCAGGCGTGGAGACAGTATGTGAGCCAAATTATCTGGGGAAGACCTGGAATTTCTATTGAACATTTCTCATGCCTCCAAACAGGTGCTAAAGATGCAGACGGTAATAGTAGTATCCAGGGAGAAAAATTGCTACACTATTTTGCTGCACTGCTTTAAAGCGGCCTACACACGACCAACCAGGTTGGCAAACATTTGATGTTGGTGTTAGAATTGAAAGTGTGTGGATTGGTTGACAACTTTAAATTGAAGTTGGTCAAACGGTTGGAATAAAATCAAAAATTTTTGATTTTCAGTAGTAGTTGGCAACCATGTTGTATAGTAGTGTTGCGAACTTAGCAGGCGAACTGTGCACTTCGTGGATTCGTTGAGAATTGTAAAGTGAAAATTACAGAAAATAACGAATTTTGGAGAGTTTTTCCAAATATATAAAGAATTACCGGAGCTATGGAAAGTAAAATCGAATGTTTTTAAAGACAAATATTTAGAAAAAGTGGCTTGGGAAAAACTTCTTGAAAAATATAAAGAATTCGAACCAAACGCAAGTGTAGAAAGTGTAAAAAACAAAATAAACAACATTCGCACCTGCTTTCGGACAGAATTAAAAAAAGTTATGCAGATAACAAACAGCTAATGTTATTATTGTAGTATTCTGTGGACTAAGATTTATCTTGTTTAATAAAACTCGAAAACAAAGCATTCTCAACAATCCTTCGTGCACGAGATAGTCTATAGTTAAATACAAGTTTTTCGTTTGATAGATTATGGCTTCATCAATTTTTTTTCGAGGGGAAACGCATCGTCACCTACGCAAAATGTTTTTTAAGTCTTCTGGTGCACTTATCAAAAGTTCAGTCATCAGATTTATATGGGAAAAATGCAGTCTCTTCATATGACAGTCTTTACACCACATTCACTACTTTATTAACATATTTCATCTTCTAAGCACTCGTCAATAATTATATATGTGAATAATTCAACGGAAATGATGTTTGCACGAATCTTGGCAATCGAGTTGGAGTGTCTGTACATTTCATGATGACCAAGTTTGTCGTAAGCGGCCTATAAACGATCAACTTAGGTTGTCAACCCTATTGTCAACAGAAAGTGTACATATGATTCAACTTGTTGTCAACCAGTTGGCAAACATCATTTAATTTTCAGTTTTTGATTGCAAAGCAAAGCAGGCTCACTGCTCAACCTCAATTTAAAAGCTTTGTTCATTAGTCAGTCCTAGAACGATTTAAAACATTCTAGGATAGAAAAGTATACACGTTTTGGCGTTCATTAGTTATCAAACTTGTTATTTTTAGTCCGAAATTGTTCTAGTCTGGTGTTCATTAAGTTGTTCTAAATAGTCCGAAGCTTCACTTTTTTGTTCTCGATTTTTTTAGGGACTGTTTTGGACAAGATTTTTTTGTTGTTGTTTTTTCTAGTTTTGACAAATGTGTATATGAAATTTTGACAACGGAAATTGTCAGAACAAAAAAGTACAAGAAAGCGTTCATTAAATTTTCTATTCAAAGTTGTTCTAAAAGGTTTGACGTTTAATTGCTTGTTGTCCAATTCTCTTCTATTCTGTTCTGATCTGTCCAGTCCTGAAAACTAATGAACAAAGCTAAAATGATGTCGTCCACTACAATTGTAAACGTCATTCCAGACGCGCAAACTGATTGCCAAACTGGAAGCTCCGCTTAACAAAAATCTAAAAATTTTGATTTTGATTTAATCATTTATCACCGTTTGTTTTTAACCATAAACACGACTATAGACATGCAACTCGTTGACGACTAGGCCTAGTTGACAACTGGTTGAAAACTCAAATTCATCGTCTTCAGGCCGCTTTAAGCGGCCTACAGACGACAAACTTGGTTGACAACCAAGTTGGCATCATGAAATGTACAGACACTCCAACTCGATTGCCAACATTCGTGCAAACATCATTTCCGTTTAAAATTTCATGGTGTTAACTTGGAAGTTAATTTAGCATTTTAATTCGATATTATTCTTTTAAAAATGAGTGTTGAATTATTTACGTATACAATTATTGACGAGTGCTTAGAAGATGAAATAAAAGTAGTTAAAAAAAGAGAATATGGTGAAGAGACTTCATTTTTCCCATATAAATCTGAGGACTGAGCTTTCGATAAGTGCACCAGAAGACTTAAAAAACTTTTTGCGTAGGTGACGATGCGTTTCCCCTCGAAAAAAATTTGATGAAGCCATAATCTATCAAGCAAAGAACTTGTATTTAACTATAGACTATCTCGTGCACGAAGGATTGTTGAGAATGCTTTGTTTTCGAGTTTTATTAAACAAGATAAATCTTAGTCCATAGAAGACTACAATAATAACATTAGCTGTTTGTTATCTACATAATTTTTTTTAATTCTGTCCGAAAGCAGGTGTGAATGTTGTTTATTTTGGTTTTTACACTTTCTGCACTTGCGTTTGGTTCGAATTCTTTATATTTTTCAAGAAGTTTTTCCCAAGCCACTTTTTCTAAATATTTGTCTTTAAAAACATTCGATTTTACTTTCCATAGCTCCGGTAATTGTTTATATATATTTGGAAAAACTCTCTCTCCAAAATTCGTTATTTTCTGTAATTCTCACTTTGCAATTCTCAACGAATCCACGAAGTGCACAGTACACAGTCATTATTTCAAATAATATTCGCCTGCAAAGTTCGCAACACTACTACAAACATACAACATAGTTGCCAACTTCTACTGAAAATCAAAAATTTTTGATTTCATTCCAACCGCTTGACCAACTTCAATTTAAAGTTGTCAACCAATCCACACACTTTCAATTCTAACACCAACATCAAATGTTGCCAACCAGGTTGGCAACCAAGTTTGTCGTGTGTAGGGCGCTTTAGACATTTCAACTGTATCTTCAAAAATACTACGGCCTGCTATCAAAGTTCTAGGCACAGTATACATAACGTCCAAACTGGTTGAAAGCTGTCAGGAGTATGTTTCTTTATTGGCTAGGAGATACAAGACTATTTTTCAGTGGTTACCAGGTCACAGGAACATTGATGTTAACCACATTTTTTGTCGCCCTACTCTTTAGGCTACCGAGGCTCCCAATCGTTTGGAAAACTCGTCTTATCTCTTGGTTTATTATTAAGGTTACCTTGGCCGAGAACGGACAGTTCTTCAGTTGTCCTTGCAATTGCTTTAACGATTCCTCGTCGATGCTCTGGGCAAGAGTCGCTTCTTTCGGCCAGTTGAGTGACTCAAGTCTGCTGAGAATCTTGTCTGGGTTTCTAATGTTCCTAACGATATCTTCAGCTTTGGGAGGTCCTTCTCCTTAACTACTTTGAGGCTACAAGTCTCCGACAACGGCTGTAACGCAAGCAGTACTAGATTACCAGGGGAACAAACCGTCCGCTAGGTGAACATCCGACCTAAGCGGAGTAATGGTACCCTGTTATTAACCGGCTAAGCCGGCAGAATGCCTTATTAGGGATGCTTTAATACAGCTACCTACAAAGTGGAGTGGTACAGGAGGCACTGTATATTACGAAGAGAGTTGGTACCATGCACTTCCTTTTAATAACAAGATTTAAGTGGAGGAATTTAGCAAGACTTAGCTTGACTACAGAAAGCAGAGGGTGGTAGCACGCAAGTTGTTTCAATCGACCTCTTTATACAAACATCTTGAATTTTTGTATGAAAAGGTCGATTGACACAACTTACGTGTTACCACCCCAGAAATCATACAACTGCAAGCCGTGGAAATGCATCGCTGGAATCGTGTCAATCATCACAGCATTGGGATTGCCAACTGGGGAGCATCGACCACGTTAAGAATTCCACCCATTGCCGAAGGTGTGAGGCAGAATAAGCCAGTGAGACAGCCAAATATTTGCTCTGGAGTTGTCCGGTTTTGGCTAGGATCAGAAACCGTGCAGTTGTTAACCTTTTCCTTTTAGGGCTTGGGAGACGTTTAGAACCTCAAAATTTAAAATTCCAAGCATATTGTCATATACTTAAGTAAAGGTTTTACTGAATAGCACAGATCACAGGGTAATGGTTAAGGATTGATAATATACGACGATATAATGTTTATGATGTCTTTTGAATGGAGTGAACTACTTGACCTCTATTAATTCTCTTTAACCACTCATAATTAGGACAAACATAAATAGCTTTCCACACGCTCACCTCGTATAAATTCACTCTCAAAACAATTCCATATTCGCAATTGATCGATAAGGCGCCGCCACATCTCATGTATGACTACACTTCTCCGCAAACACCTCACAACAAGGCAATGCCGGGTTAAAATTCATGTCACCCACTTCCATACATAATAATAAACCGAAAAAGAAGAAAAAATAAAATAATAAATCAAATCGCACTTAAAATCGGAGCAAATATAATAAGACAGAACTGGGGAATAATAAGAGAATTGAATGCAAGCTTCATCCACTTGAGCATGCGCACTTTTCTAGAGCTCTAATAGTCTGTCTATTGTATAAGAGACGGGCGGCAAGCGTTGATGCGTGATCTTCTTGTTGTGCAATATTAGCGCTACTTGCCCGCTATTCTGCCGTAATTAACTGCGAAGATTCCGCAAATTTAACGAGAGTATCACTTATTCAATTTCGGTCGTTATTTTTGCTCGTTCTCTGTAATTACTATCATTGTGGCTCTTTCGTATGTGTTAATTAAATTTTTTTCCTAATAGTTACTACAAAAACAATTTTAAATTACTAATGGCAATCGATTTATTTCACCTCAATTCTAAACAAAGAAAACGGAAGAAACTTATTAGGAGAAAAATTTGTTTTATACCCGGGGGTATTCCATGGACATACCTTTCAGGTGTATAATGTAAAAGGTAGTTCTGCAATTGATTATGGACAATGGGTTCAGGTGGTTCTTTTGTAGTCATGCTACCATACTTTATTCATTGGGCTGAGTTTAATTTGAAGGTTTTGGTTTTATATTGTCAGTATGAGCATCCGGTATTCGTTGATCGTAATTATGATGATCGCACAAAAGTTAAATATCAAATAATGTTAAGTGGCGGCCTTCGTCAGATTAATTTTACATAAATGTGGTTTTGGGACCACTAGTGCAGTAGGCAGAGGTTACTTGGTAAAAATAAGTACATAACAACTTTTATGATCACTGTCTCATAAATCATGGAAGAAATTTCCTGCGAAGTTTTGCAGGTAATAGACATATCGGAAAAAATTCTTTCATGTTTCATAAATCAATTGATATGCAATGAACGATCATGCGATTTCCTTTCAACTCGTAAACTGAATTATACAAATATATTTTTCAGTGCAATTAAAAATTGTTTAGTTTGTTTAATAAAAGTTGTTGAGATTCTAGATTGTTGGAATATTGTTAATCAAATTCCTTTTAACACGTGGAATGCCATGGAAGTCACCGGTGACCGGCACTGAGTTTGTTCGTAGCGCCATGGGGGTCACGGGTGACCGGCGAAGCCACGATTGCTAGAAACACAAAATTCGAGTAAATATTCAAAAATTTTAAATTTTTCTATTTATCACGGGTACTGAAATTATGTAAGGAATTAATGCAATATAGAGCAAACGGAAATATTTTTATCTATACCGGGGGCGACAGAAGTCCGGCAACGGTCCGATATTACCGGAATGATAGTTTTACGTGAAAAAAGTTTCGACCAAAAGTTGCTCAACTTGGAGGGTGGAATCGATTGCACACAAAACTTACCCCCACCTCCTCACCCACTCGCAGGTGAATGCAAGGGCTGCCATCCGTCCGGGTTTCCCGGATTTGTTCTAGTTTGGAGAGCGGGCAGGGCAGGGTTTTTGTGTCAGGGGTGACCCGATCAATTGAACGATGCTCAATAAATTAAAACAAATCTTAATTAAAAATTGACTTGCAATC
This sequence comes from Thereva unica, assembly GCA_949987705.1. Classification (NCBI taxonomy): domain Eukaryota; kingdom Metazoa; phylum Arthropoda; class Insecta; order Diptera; family Therevidae; genus Thereva; species Thereva unica. The sequence continues at coordinate 43,504,650 of OX465281.1, read as the reverse complement.
CGCATCCAAGCAAAGTGGCGAAAATGCTCTTGCTTTATTTGAAAGTTCCAGTAACAATTCAATTATCAAACGTACACCGATCCGAAACGAAAAGAGGACTTAATCCACTCGTTCAAGGAAACCAAGATTTTAGTTATCAAACGACTCAATGCCCAAAGACTTGGCACCAGCACAAACACGGCAGACCTTTGTTTCCTAGTATAAAAATACTCAAGCTTTAATTTGATTGTAGGTTGAAACACTTACTCTATAGGTCAGTTGCGGTCCCAAAACAGCAAAAAAAAGTAATCTGCCAAGACATTAGCTCCAGATTTGACCAGGCAGACCAACATCTTACTATATATAAAGGGTAACTCCAAGCTCTTACTCGATAGGTGACGTTGCGGCCCCAAATATTTGCCGGAAAAAGGAGATACTAAATTTGAGCGCTACTTCCGCCCAGGCAGACCGCGATTTTTCTTCGCCCCTTACTACCCATTCACCTTTTCGTTAGTATCGCCAGCCAGTTTTGTGAATGGTATACACATCCTGTATAAGCACATGCCGGCGGATCGTGTTGGGCCCGGGTGGGTAGTCAGAAAAACACACCCCCTTTACAGAAACTGCTATTTGGTAATAACCTTTCCTAAAAAGGAACGAAGGTAGGTCACTTCAATATCAATTGGAAGATGGGCCGACAACGGTGTACAGAACAACATGTGGTGTCATAAGACCACTCCGATGGATCACAATATATCATGAAAAAATGTGCCGGTCTGCCGTTTGCTGAACACAAAGCTGTAACTGCGCTGATCAGCAGCCTGAGAAAACAAGTATCCGTAGAATCAAGGTATGAGAACAAATCATTCACTCATAGCAAGCCTTAAGATACTTGGGAGTGATGATCGACCACAGGCTTAATTTTAAAGCACACTTGGAAGCCTTGGTGGATAAAACTGCCGCTGATTGTGCAGCTTTACAAAATGCTGCCCAATGGGAGCAATGCTGCCCAGTGGGAGCCCAAACCAATCATTCGTCTCCTTTTGGCGAGGTGGTTTGCTTAGCCTAGCTTTACGCAGTACCAGTATGGGCAGCACCCAGCAGTAAGAAAGAGGGGTAACAGCAGAAAATGGAGGACCGCATACAGACTAAAATTGAAAACAGATACGTGCGTGCATACAGTGCTTGCGGTGTATGCGGCGTATTTTTGCTGACAGTTGCGTGCTTGGGTTCCGTCTAGTCTTTAAAAATAATCAAAAAATCTAAGTGACGAGTGCATGTGTCTGTTGTGTGTGCTTTTTTTTTATGTGAAAGACTAGAGTCTCAGGAAAGGCCCTTTATACTGTTGACAATCTATTTTCTTCGTATAGAGTGCAATGTCGAACAGCAGCTCTAGTCGGGGAGGAAGGAACCGCCGCCTTGTGTTTAGGTATTTGAAAATATGGTGAATTTGACAATGAGGAATAGTTAGAAGTAGACCAACTTTCACGTTGCGTGCGTTCTGTTTACATTACTATATGTCATTGTATCAATCACCGCACGCAGCCAACGTACGCAGGTACGCAGGTCTCCAGCTTAATCGTCCTTAGCGCTACGCATACAGGACCACATCCAACGATGGGGCGTACCTATAAAGAAGCTAGCGAGAGAAAGCATGTGTCTCTATGATCCAGAATACACATGTTAGCGGGGAGACAAAGTCAGTGCGACGGCAAATGACGCACTAACGTAATGGCAAGGGAAGTGAGGCAAGTCTGAAAAGAGTTGGTGGACCCTCAAACGTATCCCATATGTAAATGGATAGGTTACGAAGGAGTGTGCGGAAGTGAGTTACGACCTCACGCAGGTCTTGAGTGGAAATGGAGGATTAAGAAAATTCTTCCACCGTTTCGAGCACGATAGCGCAGCGCTATGACTGGTATCACTTTTATTGTGTGAGATTCGTCAAATTTGGGCCGGAATCAGAGGCATTTTTCATGTAAGAAGCTCATTTATTCCCAAATTCCGGGTGGGTATTTTACCCACCCTGAACTTTCCGGATGGGTACTGGTACCCATCATATCCACATTATCCGCCGGCTATGAGCACATGGGTATGTCTACATAAGACTACAGATATGCACCGCATAATAAAAAACTTATGTTGATCAGACGATAAAACCATGTAAAATTAGCGTGGCATTCATTAATGTCTTTGATAAGTTTTTGATCACTAAATAAATATTGGAAACCACCCTTCACTATTAACTAAAACTAAATGCAATTTGGGAGATTACTTCACAAATATATGGAATTGAATAAATTATAACCAGTAGAGGAAGAACAAATAATTATTCTGAGTGCATGCAATGTGAGCCCACCATCTTAAAACGCAAGTAGTTTACTTATGGCATTGGCTATCTCTTCGGGGCTACGAACAAATTCTTATCACGCAGAAAATACAATGTTTCAAACGTCAAGGGTGCAACGCAGCGTAAATTTCTTCCGTGGATATGAACTGACCCATATTTTTATATTAAATGCATTTTACTGGTTCGAGTAATTGAACTGTAACTATACATTTATTATTCAGCTCGGGATCATACATTTTAACTCTTTTTTGAACGAGACATTTACCATCGAGGGTAAATCAATCCAGGAGTTCAACTCATTATTTCTGGAGATAATTTTATGGGAGAATAGTTGGTGGGAGTAATAGGATTCTTCGATGGCCGTATGGAAATAACATCGTCCTGGTGAAATCACATGCAATTTTTTTTCGTGGCAGTCCTTAGCCCAGAATCCTTTGTACCAACATGATAAGACAGTTTTATACACCTTCGATTGCCAATTCAAAGTGCCGGTCGATCGGAAATCGCTAGAAGAGGCGAATTGCAGGATTTTATTTCTCAAAAAGAATTACAACTGAATCGATAATTTCAAAAACAACATTAGTCCCGAAACACTAACTTTACAAGAAGTACAAAACACATCGTTTCTGCAACAATCCACATTTTTATCTCCACGTATCTCTATAGAAATTACGCGGACATATGTTTGTTTAGCACGTACTAGTGGGTAGACAGCATAGCGTAGACAGATAGATGTCAATTTAAATATAAAACGAATTTCCCAAAAAATGTGACAAATGTTGTTTTTGAAATAATCGATTCAACTATGGTACAAATATCCATTTCCTTAGACCATCTTTTTATAAATCCAAGGACTAAACTGCCCTTGGAAGAGATATAATAAATGTGAGCAGAAAAATCCAGGTTACAATCAAACCTACCCCAAGATCAGTTACAGAGTTTACGCGGGAGATTATGTTGTGAAGAAAAGTATAGTCAAATATTATCGGACCACATTTTCTACAAAACGTCAGGTTGTCATTAGAACACCAAGAACAGAAGGTGTTCAGGTCAATTTGCAAAAGTTTGTAATCCTCGGTACTCTTTATGAGACGGTACAGTTTGATGTCATCGACATAAATAAGGATATTACAGTGCTTTAGTAAGGTGACAATGTCATTGATTGATACGATAAAAAGCAGGGGACCTAGATGACTACCATGCGGGACGCCAGAGGACGCTTCAATGTTTCTGGATTTGACTTCACGAAATAGCAAGTTCTATTTCGTGAAGTCAAATCCAGAAACATTGAAGCGTCCTCTGGCGTCCCAGGTTTTGTCGGCTACGATTGGAATCATACCACAAGGGCATGTGAAAGGCTTTTTTTAGATTGAGAGCTATAATCGAGTGACAGAGCTTGTCGAAGGCACTGAATTCAGGATGGCAACCACTGAAGAAGCCGCGAACAGTGTAAAAGAAAACTCAAGTAGATTAGTGGTAGTGGAACGAACTACAAGAAAATCGTGTTGATTTGCTGAGATAAGTCTCTTACATTTGTGATTATAAGTTGTTGAAAGCTATCGAAACAAGTTTAGATGACAGCTCACTAAAGTTAGCCTTTTTAAAGTTAAAGGAATGGGTTACCACCTCCGGACAAGGAGTATCCTCTGAATTGAAGCAATAATTAAGCAGGAAAGGAGGATGGTAATTCTCAACAGAGGACAAGATTACTGGACTGGGTTCAACAGTTATGTTGACTGAGCCAGTATAGAATATAAGATCCAACTGTCTCCCTAAAACATTAGTCACAGCGCTCATTTGATTTAAGACGAGTGATAATAAGAAGCTGAGAAAGCAGGGTTCCTTAAAATTAAAGCTGCCTTCAGGGAGGTAGTTTGTATATTAGGTAAATTGAACTCCCCTAGAAGTAGTAGCTCATCACTGTGTTTATCACACTCAGGATATGATCCGCGCAAGAGATGAGAATATCATATAGGTTTTTACCTCCATCGTCAAGTGTGCTAATCATATCTGGGGGGGTATAGCAGCACAGCAAGAAGAGATTTGTTTTGGAGAAGGAAATTTTGAGAACGAGTAGCTCAATGTCAAGGGGGATAGCGAAACTATAACTATAAGCGAGAATTACGCCACCCCCTGAGCTTCTGAGTCAGGGTGTGTTTCTTTATTCATTCCGTAGAAGGAATAGACCGAAAATGTGTTTCTTTATTCATTCCCAAGTTTCGACTTGACAGATGAAGCGTTTCTTTATTCATTCGGAATATTCGGAATGTATTCTTTTTGAACTACCTCTTGAGATGGAACACTTTTAGAATAAAGGGAATTAACCTCACTAATATAACATAATATAAATATATTACTGTCATAATTGTGTCATTTGGCAAGAAAGCGGCAGCCATGGCCCTTATTTATTTGTTATCATTTTTAAAAGTATTTCTAATAATAATAATTTCAGATATGGATAATAATAATTTCAAATGGACCCCAGGAGACATCAAAAGTCTAATCTTATTTTAGTTTACATATAGGTCCCACAATATTTTTAAAATACACAATTCTTTTGAATAAATCACAATTTTTCAGCAGTTTATTTACTGTCATTCCCGGTGCGTTTCTTTATTCATTCTATTCCGAATATTCCTTCAAGTATTCTTTTTATTCTATTCTTTCTATGGAATGAGTAAAGAAACACACCCTCAGTGAAACGTTCCCTCCGAAACACTTGGTAGGAGGAATCAAAGAGTTCAGCATTAACAATGCCTTATGGAGCCAGGTTTCAGTAAATGCTATGACATCGAACCTGCTAGCCATCGATGCCTGAAGGATGTCGTTAGTTTTTTACCTGTTTTTGAACGTAAGGATGTTTTGGTAGTAGAGGGAAAGCGTCTCGAGTTTTTTGGCATCTGTAGAGCGTAGAAGGGTTTACATGATGGGCGCCAGTACGGGTACGCGGAACTAAAAGCTTTGTAAGGGCACACCAGCAGACCAGAAACCAGGATCTAAAAGAGTCTCGGCAATAACCGGCGGGACAGACAAAACAAAAGAAGTAACAGGCTTGGAAGCTTTGCTGACTTTTTTGCAAAGCACAGATTCCGGGTTTATAGATTTCATCCTAAAGTATTCACAAATAGTTTCCACCTTAGTTTCAGAAGAGAATCGCGAGATGAAGATATTAAGAGGTCTTGGTACAGTAACCCGAGGAGTGCGAAGTCCCAGAGGATCTGTAGCATCAATGCTCGGGGAACACCAAGTATTGGAGGAGAAGAGGATGATATAGAGACCGGCGTAGAGGATGACTCTGTCATTAGAACGTGGGATGAAGAATTTAAGGTGGCACCATCCCGAGTGGTGGTTTGGCGACTTCGACCATTCCTACGACTTTTGCGACGCGCCTTAAGACTTGGGCGCGATTTTATTGCTGGCAGCCTGTTGGAGAATAACACTCTCCGAAGGAGAAGCAGCCATGGAGCCGGGTAAGGAAAGAACTTGTTCTCCTACCTGCAACGCGCCATCACATACAACCGCCGCAGAGCGGGGCTTTTCTCCGTCGAAGACGCTTTCAAATTTTGAAGACAAAAAGTTGAGGGCATTGTGATGCTGAACCACTGCTATAGATAGCGACTCAATATCTGCCCGAGGCGTATTCTCCTTTTAATGTCATCCAGTATAGGGTGAAGAAAAGCCGAGGGGTTGTAAGTGCAGGAAGAGGTGGTGACAGCATTCGGAGCTCGAATTCTGTATTTTAAAAAATGTATCGATCAATTAGGGTACAAGATCGTGTGATTTGATATCGTTCGTATCGTCGGTGGTTAGTCATCATCGAGATAGGGGGAGCATCATGTGCTAGAGTGCCGTATCTATCTCGGAATGGTGGAAGTCCTGGTCGCCACTGGAAGCTAAAAGGGATGAACTAAACTGATCGGTCCTCTCAAGTCAAGTGGGTAGTTTTGGCACTGTCGTTTAAAGATCTCCACTGGACCACGGGCAAACTCAGTTATATATTATTTCCTACCATACTCATGGCATTTTTATGGACCAATTAAGCTGGAAACGGCCAAAGCAAGACAGAGGCAGCTCCCGCGAACGCATCAAAGATTAGCACCAGTTGCTATATCATTTAGGTGGAACAGTCCCAAGTCGGGCCCATTTGGTGTGGAGTTGGCCAGGATCACCATGGCAGTGATACTTTGTTCAACGGTAACCTGCGCAAACAGTCAAGTCTAAGCGACAACCCACTAGGCAGACGGCCGAACCTATACAAGCGGTCTGGCCTACATATATAAGGTATAAGGATGTAGTGCAATAGTTAGTTGATCTGCTAGCCTACAGTGAAACTCCTGCTATGAACGAAATATCGGGGAGTTATCTGAAAAACTATGAGAATCGAAGACTTCATCTGGAATCGAAGACTTTATCTACTGAGGCCTTCTGATGGATTTTCAGTTCATATGACTTGCATTTCAACACTTCCATTCACAATGACTTAGCAAATATATTTAAATTGGTTCAAATATTATTCATATTATCATTCTCTTCGTATGTTCACACACAAATGATTACACCATAAATGTCGCTTAATAAATTCAAAAACAAATTTAACACGATTTTGTAGAATGAAATTCTAAACAATTTGGCTTAACCATTTATGAACTCGTAAATGCCAAATCGCAATAATATATGTAATCAACCAAATTTATCATCATGCAGGTAATTTATCATCACCCTACGTGTAAAACTAAAGATATATTAATCATTTTTCAGAAAATATAAGAAACAAATATCTCTTAAAATCCTAAGACAAAATTACGCCGCACTTTGCCCAGATATCTATTTGCAGACACTTTATGCTTTACATATATACATATTCCTGAAAGTTTTAGATATTCTGATAAAAATAAAATAAATATATTTAAGAACAATGAATGATATGAGAGAAAAGTAATACTTACATATTCTTTGACATTTTTCGTCCTCACAGCCTTATATGACGCGTACGCCGGATAGAGCGTTCCAAATCCCAATCTGAAAGCAGGAAATAGTATATTTTCACAGCAAGCCCTTGGACAAAAGAAGACAGCAATCAGGAAGCAAATCCCCATCCCGGTAAATGACATTCTAGGTAGTGGAAGACGGCTCAGCATCTCAAGGAATCGACTAGCACGAGTTAAGTTATAAGCGACATTTTCCCTAGCAATTGGTGCATCGTGATCGTCATAGTAAAATTCAGAATCGTTTAAGGATGTTAAGGATTCATTGTACTTTTGTAGCTGCTGCATTCGTAGCAGTTCTCTCATCAATTCAGGCCTAGATCGTTCGTATAGCATTTCCAACTCCCTCTGGACCTGGGGAGAAGATAGGATCTCCTGCAGATGAGCATCTTTCTTACTGTCAAAACTGAATGCTTCATCGTCTTCGATATTTTGAGCTGGTTGTTGGTATGCGGATTGTGATTCACTAAAGTGACTTCTACGCATTCTTTTTTTTATTACTATTATTATTAATAGTATGAAACTGACAAAAGCCGAACACTTTCACCAACTTGGCTTGCAGACACCACACTAAGGAGCACACCTAAATCCTTTTTTTGTGTTGTGGCTATTGTAAACTTTTCTCTGATTACGCAAACATTGTCGTAATTAAAGCTGACGGCATTCTGCCAGACGAACAAAAGAATTATTCAAAAACTTTTTAGAAATATTTAAAAAACGTCCGAGTTCAGTGACGCCCCGAGTGAATTGAAGAAAATCCGAGAATGAACTGAAAATCCTGGTCGAAATGAAGCTTGTGTGTGGCAAAAACAGAGATTCAATACGAGTATGCCGAGAGAGCGAGAATGAGGTGGACGCGTGTCTAGCTAAAAATAATCCCAAGAGTTTCTGACATATTGTATAGGTTCGGACAGAATCAACACGAAAATTATTGACGAGGGATGCGCTGAACTGAACATGAAGAAGAAGAAGAAAGAATTCAAACTGGGGGCTAACATCGCGCCGTGATAAATAGGGACGACAGTTGGTCCAAATGGCCCTAGAATGGACTCTTCAATTTTGTTAACGCCATGCCTGTTGGTACGTGAAAATAGATCGTCGTTTTTTCGATCTCTCGAAACGAAATTTCAAATGGAAATCATATCTTAGATTCAGAAAAGATTTAAATCCTTCTAATGGCGTCAAACACTTTAAAACTAATCAAATTAAATTTCCTTTTTCTTGTTTTTCGTGTATTTTCGATGCAATTAACTTTAGCCCAAGCGAACAATTCAGCAACAGATGCATCCGCAGTAAAAATACCATTTGGAAACGCAAAACTATTTGTGAAATAGTGAGAGAGCAGCAAATGAACAGATTTTAATGGCACATAACATACCTATGTAGAAAGAGTTCTGAGAATCAAAGGGACGAGGTGATCAATCTAAACATAAACATTTTACATAGATGTTGTGCGGCTTTAAAAATAATTTTTGTGAAAATTAGTTTCTTTCTGTGATTTAATTACCATATAAAAAATTGTAAAGAAGGGAGAGAACTGCTACTACAATTTTATTGACTATACTCTTAAATATTCCAAATATTTTTAAATAAAAGTTTTTTATGATAGGCACAGAAAAAGATGGCCAGTAGATCTTTTCGGTATCTCTTCTTTCGTTAGATTCTTTTTGCATTTTATCTAACGATGCTAGTTGTACTCGAAGAAAGGAATTTGCATCCAAGAAATTCCTGCACCTGTCACTGGGATGCTTAACTTGGCGTTTTGGAATGTTGCTGATTTCGCACTTCAAACTTCTGTCGAAAAATTCAGACCTTTTTAGAAATATGGTGGCGAACTTTAGTCACCGTTTCATTTTCACAGATTAATCAAACTGAAATATTTGCAGATAATTCCCTTGACAAATGGACATCATTAGAGTGAATATTCAGTATCATAACGACGATAACCAACGACGCAAATTATATGTCGTTACGATGAAAACTCAAATGTCGGTCGAATATTGCAAAAAGCTGACTTATAAGCGTTTTTTCTAGTGTCGGCTGATTTTGATTTTATTTGAAAACTAGCAAAAGCCCGTGTGCATAGCAACATCTTATAAGAAAAATTATGTGTGTGCACAGTCCAGGAGAGGAACGAGGTATAATGAATATGCAATGCTTGATTCTGGTTACATTAAAGAAATTTCGAGTTATCTATAAAAAATATGTTACAACTTTTTTTTTAAATTCGATGTTGAACGCCATCTTTCGGTGTACTACGTGCACAACAGACACCTAGCCAATTATATTCAGAATACGTCTCGTCCGCCGTAGTTTTTAACACGTCGGGGACATTTGGCGTCCTGTGTAGAATTTCGCCCATGGCGCCCTCAACATTTTTCCCGAAATGAAACATCCAATTAAAGTCGTCAGTCGTCAAAATTTGACCCCCAACCATAGCCGCCCGAAAAATCACAATTTGCTCCTAAAAAATCGATTCAGTACATTTCGGCCTGAGACGAAATCATTATAAGGCGTTACTACTGATTTTATCCTGAAAAGGGCCGTTGCTGTTTCCATCGAAGACCTGAAGATAAGGCTACGCCTAGGATGTTAAGACTTGGGTCAGCCATTGCATTCTTTTTGCCCATTGAGATCGAGAGACGGGCGGTGCAGGTTTTTGTAGAGATAAAAAAGTACTTTGTTTTGGTTGCGTTGAATTCGACACGATTCTTGAGACCCCAAGCCAGAATGAGTTCAATGTCACCGTTAATAGAGTTGGGCATGAGTTCATGGTCTACGAGACAAGGTCTGGCACTTGTCGTATCTTATCGAAGGTGTGGGAATAACGTAGAGTGCCTTCATTGGTGAAACTATGAAATAGGCTGGAGGGGATTGAGAGCAGATCATTAATGAATATAAGAAAGAGGGCAGGTGAGAGAATCGACCCTTGGGGAATGCCGGCCAAGATGGTATGGCGGTTGGATTCGAAGGCATCCAATACCACTTTGATTGAATGGCCAGAAAGAAAGCTTTCAATCCACTTCCTTAGAGCTAAGTCGATACCAATAGCTTGGAGTTTAGACAATAGAACGGGATGACGTATTCTTTCGAAAGCGTTGGAAATATCTAGAGCAACCGGGCCAGATTCACCGAAGTAATGGATGCTTTGGTTGAGATCCTCAGTCACACACACACAAGAAGGTCGCCAGTAGATCCACAGGGAAAAAGAAGCGTTGGACGACCAAAAAATATGTGGATGGATGACGTGCTAGACGAAATATGAAAACTTCGTTAGCAAACTGGAAAGAACTGGCAAAATGTAATGACGACTGGAAGAAGAAGTGCACCATGTAAGAAGAAGTAAATCTAGCGTCATGAAGTAGCACTGTTCTGTGATCGGTCGCCTTGGTAAAAGATTTCTAAAATGACTCTACCCTACCGTAAGAAAACTGCACGAATTTTAGCTTAGTTACGGTATTTTGACACATGGCCCTAAATGAAAACATAAAATGACAATGACAAATTCAAAATGGATTCCCTAAATGCAGATTGCTCAACAAAATAAAAGGAAAAAAATTAACCGAAAAATTACTTGGGGACTGATGCTGCTTACGGATGCTGGCTTTTTAGGGCACCATACGTAACATGGGAGAATCTGATGAACATTTTTCGGGTAAGGTCTGTGTCATATACACTCATTTTCGTACTTTAGGGCACACTTACGTTACGGTACTTCATATTATGTTCAGACTATTGGACGAGAGGTTGACAACAAACCCTCAGAAAACAATTCTTGTTACGGAATCAAGAAGTTAGTCTCGAAACAGTCAACCGCAACAACCGCATTAAGTCTCAGGACTAATGATTTAAATTATAGTTAAGGTAAGACTAGGAAGGAAGCCTGTCGGACAAGCAATTCAGCGTTAGAATGACAAGGTCGAACACATAATGGTCGGCATGGCAAGAAAAATCACTGCTGCGCACTGATAACCCTCGACCTCAAAAATGAGGTGTTGATCAAGTTGTAAAGGTCTACCATCGAGGAAGGTCGCTTCATTCTGATTCGGAAGATAGGCCGAAAGTGTACGTAACATGCGGTGTTTCACAGGGTTCCGCCCTGAGCCTTCTCCTGCGGATTGCAATGTATAATAATGAAAAGGAATCAGTTGCGATCAGATTCACGGGTGGCATCGAGGTAGTGGTCGTACGACGACAACGATGAGATCGAATTGTGTGGAAACTCCACTCAGAGCCATAAGGTACCTGGAAGGGATGATCAACCTGAGACATTTTAAAGCCCACTTGGAGGATAAGGTGGATAGAGCGTCCACTATTTGTGCAGCGCTAACAAGAATGCTGCCTGCGTGGGTCCTTAGAGCGATCCTTGCGGTGCAAGTGTGGACAGCAGCGTTGAACAGGATTGCTAACAGCATAAAATGGGGTCAATGCCCTCCGCGCGTGTTGCACATAAAGGATCGCGTCCGACAATGCGGCGTGCGTGATAGCAGAGATGGTCCCCATAGAGATACTGGCGAAACTAGGCTTGCGTCTCTATGACCCAGAATAAGGTAGAGGGGAGTCTAAAACGGTACGGCGGCAGATTGCGAGCTACGAGCCTGTAACGAAATGGTAAGGGGAGTAGTACGAGAATGATAAGGGTTGGTGACCTACAGACTTATCCCAAACATAGAGAGATGGGTTCAGTGGGCGTGAGGAAGTGAGTAACGAATTCTCTTAGTTCCAAAGTGGACATGGAGTATATAGGAAATACCTCTATAGCTTTAGCCACGATCATCCCTCGCTGTGCACGGTATGTCAGCAATCGATACGAGGAGGTGTGGAGAAAAGGCCATATTATATAGTAAGTTGAGGTGAAAAGAAGCCGAAAGAAATAAAGAAAGGGAAAAAAACATCAGCAGTATTAGCAGCTAGATAAAAACTGAACCATCCCAGAAATGCAATGCTAAAAAGGCAATACCGCGGGGATAGTGGATAACTAGGAGGTTTTCTTATGATATATTGATTATAATTATTCTCCCTAAAAAGGATAACTATTTGTTTTAGTCCCATGGGTATTTCAACTACTGATATATTTATCAATTTCCATTCACTACTAGTTTCTACATTTAGCTTTAGTATAGTTATCTCATCAAAAATATAAAGAACGCCATTGTGACCAGTGATCATTCTCACATCTAAAACCCATCATCACCCTTTAGCGATAAATATTTACTAAAAAAAAATCCTATAAACACTTCCATAATCTAAATAAAAATAAATTAATCTCTTCTTAAGGATAAATAAAATACAAAGATTTTATCACACAAAAACGCGATAAAAATATAACAAGAAAAAAAATCGGTAATAAATAGCCGAAGAAAAATTCCAGTGTTTGCCGAAGCCTCGATGATAAATTTCGGTAAAAATAAACATTTTCGAAAAGTTAATCATCGCGTTCCTTAACACTAGAGACGGACATGCTAGCTTCTAGACCTCTCGAATGATAGCGCCTCTTTGTTGGCCCTTTGTGTGCACTAAATTGAGGTGGAAGATGTGGAGCTGAAAATAAATCCACAGGCTGCAGTCGGATCTTGCGAAATAGAATGGAATTATGATTTGTGTAGATTCGAGGTAGTCGCGAGAGGGATTTTCACAATTGGTGCCCCAGAATGAATCTGCTTGATTTGTACATTGCACAAATTAAATTTTCGCTAAAAATATAATTTTTAAAAGGGTGTTAATGGTATGGAATGACGACTGCTGGAGTGTGCCCAGCATTCGTATATAGAAGGTCATAAAAATCCATGGATAGCATTGAAAGCGTGGTTTGTATTTAAATCATCCATGGAGCAACCAATTATACTAATTGGACCAATCTTGATTTTTTTATTACACCAATAATCTATTTCAAACCTGCCCTAGAAATCAGGGCTATCAACGTACGAAATCTAGATCATCTACCTCACGGACAAGGGCATATCATCCAACAAATCAGGTAGACAACGAAAGTTGATATAATCACACAAATTCCGTGTCTCGACCGGAGCTCAGAAGGTTCTATAATTTTAGAATTAGGCCAATTGCTATTCCAGCACAAGAGTTTATTTTTAATTAGTCTTGAGCTCAACAAGTGCAGATTTCCGCGTTACACAATTGAGAAAGTTATGAATATTAAAAACTCTTTGGTCGGGGCTTGAGATTTCACCAGTGCACAGAATTATTATATTGGAAAAAATTAGACCTTCTCATTGAAAATGCTGCATTGTGAAATTCAAGCATTAATTATAGAATACTTTTACAATAATAAAGCTGGCAATCTATGGATGCGGTAAAGGTGAAAGATATTGTACTTTTAGTTAGATTCATTGAACAATTGTTTTAGGCATGTGGATCATTTAGTTCTACTCTGCTGGCACATGTTTAATAATTTTTAATGCTTTTTTATGAACTAAGAGCCATTTTTGATCTGGCCCGGTAGTGTAACGGTGAAAGCGTCCGAGTACGACTGATGGTGCCAAGGTCTGAGCCACTGGTATTCCGAGCAGAGTATTGAAATATTTATCTATAGCTGTTAAACATACATCATTTTAAAGACGCCTTGGTGGTTCCACTGGAACACCGAGAATTAAAGGCAACTTTAATGCTTACTACAACCGATGTCATAAAAATATTTGGCATTTGCTGACATCCAAGGCCTGATAACTTCACATTTGTAGTTAGACCAATCCGGGAGCATAATCTTACAATGTTCTGTCAGACATATCATCCTTATACGATCCATTAGGATGGTTGTCACCCGTGTTAATCATCGCAAAGATCTTGATGCAAGCTCTATGGGTAACAGGATTCTCATGGGATCAGCAAGTCTTCAGTCATATAAAGCGTCACACGGCTCGTCTGAACTCGGTCTAACCCAAAAGTTTTGGCACTTCTAATTTTATTGCGGCAAAGCTTCAATGAAACTTTCAGAACCTCAAAAAAACTAAAAAGAAAAAAAAGTGTCGAGCTATTTTTGATTGCGATCGTTTTTTTCAAAAACAATAACAAACTTTAGGCGATTTTTGCGATTTATCAACATTACCACACGTGCGCCTGCCGCCAAATGTATGGGGCCTGCAGTCCAAGAAAACTGACAAAAATCTTTATGTGTTTGGGCATGTATTGTCAGTTCGTGCCTGAAGATCTAAACTTGTATTCACTCTCAAGCCGTGAAAATACGGCACGAACTCACGCCGTATCCACAAGGAAAGGAGATCAAGGCAGCGAGCACTAATAACAAGAGTGATTAGGTAGAGCTCAAGGACAAGTAAAAGAGTTAAACATATGAAAGAAGAGATTAGAAATAACATTAAGCAAAAATGTCAAAAAAATAATAACAAACGCGCGATGGAAATACATCTTATGCAAAAAATACATTATTACGAAAGAAACAGAAGATGTTCCTTGATTCCCCTACTGGAATGTTTACATTCAAATGGAAGCAAAACTGGAACAGAGCAGTAATTTGATGGGTAAACATTTCGTGTTGGTATAGCGATTTTGGCTTACGAATGCATATGTATTGTTGTTTTGGGCGTACGAATGCACTTGTATTGTCCATTAAAAAAGGCGGGAATCTTATAATATACATTCCAGCCACTTCCCCTTCATTTTTTATCTTTCTTTTACATACGCTGCGTTTAGTGGCTAAGTAATTCTGCCTTCTTTTATCATAGATATTACTTCTTTGTTCATTTTGACTTTTTCACTCCTATTGAAATTTTTATCAGCTGATTTCAAGGGCAATGAAACATTTTTAAAAATTTGTTCTAGCTCATCACTCTTGTTATTAGTGCTCGCTGATCAAGGCGCGAGCTAGGCGCGAAAACCATCCGCACTAGGGTTCGCGTGTGTTCACGGCGTGAGTCTGGAGCCGCCTTGAAGTTTTCGTTGAGGGCATTAACATTTTTGCACTTGAATTAATAACCTGCTATACTAAGCTGTCGTCTTCGTATGTGTGTCTGTAGGAAATCATGACTTCACCTGCATGTCACGGCCTGTCAGGTGGATACCTGAAGTATCATCCCTCAGTCAAAATAAGTAATCTGTGGCCTTCATCGGCCCGTGCCGGCCGACCTGGCCTGTAAGTGAATGAGGGTCTTTAGTGGAGAAACATGTTTTATTTAATTTAACCTAGTGTTCTCGCAATTTTACACTGTTTCTGAAAAAAAAGTTACGTGATATTTGCCGAGACCCCTTCTCCCCCACGTGAGATTGAGTGAAATTCGGCTCGACCCCCTCCCCCAAATGCCTCACGTAATTAATGGGCGACCCCTTAGCAATTATTTTTTACAAAATATGAACAAAAATTTTAAACTTACATTAACTTATGAAGTGTAAATAAACAAGAGATTTTAACGGGTTTCTTTTCTTTTTCGAACAAACGCTCGCAATCGAAAATAGCTAGATATATTTTTTCTTTTTAGTTTTTTTGAGTTTCTGAAAGTTTAATTTAAGCGTTTCCGCAATTACACCAGAAGTGCCAAAACTTTTGGGTTAGACTGAGTTCAGGCGAGCCGTGGTCAATGTAGTACGTGCAAACAGGACTTAAGGACCAGTTCTTCAAATTCACAAATTTCCAAATGGATTGGATATTCCACCAACGCGAACATGTAACTACATGGTTTTTGTGACGCTTCAGCGAAAGCATACGCTGCCGTTATGTACCTACGAGTCGAGTCCTTTAATGGGAAAACCTCTTCAAGAATCTTCACGTCAAAAACAAGAGTATACCACCTACCAAAGCAACCACAATTCCTCGATTGGAGCTAAACGCAGCAGTGATTTTGGCCGGATTAATAAAAACGACGAGCTTGAAGATATGCAGCTACAACACATTCCAACCTTCGCATGGACGGGCTCCACTATAGCACAACAATGTGTCAAAGAACACCCATCCAAATGGAAAACTTATGTTGCAAATCGCTTAGTTGAAATCCAAGAAGTCATACGGTACGATCAATGGCGACATGTTACAACAAATGATAATCCAGCAGATCTGGCATCTACAGGAGTGTCAGCCTCCAAATTGGTCAACAGTCAACTTTGATGGCAGTTGGTTAAATAAAAGTATGAATGGCTTAAAGCTCAAGAAATCAACGAGCCGATCAAATTGAAAGCAAAAAACTCAACCATAACCACCTTTTTAGTGCAATCGAACGACAACTTGTGGCTGCACTATTCAACAAAAACTCGACTCGTTCACATCGCCGCTCTGATCTTGAGCTTCAAGTATAACTGCCAGCATCTCAGATGTATAAAAGGCTTAATCATCTCTCTGCAATTGAACGGCTAGAAGCAGAACATACCATCTTGCGTTTAATCCAACAATAAGAATTTCCAGTTGAATACACCAATCTGCTAGCTAGCTAGAAAACCGCTGCCACACAGTAGCCGGTTACTTAAGTTAACCCCTTTCATGAGCGAGGATAGGGTAATTCGAGTAGACTGGAGACTGAATAACACAACGATGTCCTACGATGCGAAACACCCAGTTATCTTACCCAACCCACTGGGGAACGGAAGCCTACTTTAAGACATGACGAAACCTTCTTTTGAAGCTTAGGAGCCCTTCCTGTCCGTATCCCACGTCATATCTTTTTTATAATTGTATGTCATTGGGAGGAAGCTTTGCATTTTCTTCCCGACAGCTTCTTGAGTAGCTCAATGGAATCTCTTTTGTGAGGGCTTTTTCGAAAGCTCTTAAGGAGTACACTGAGCGCCCAAAATATGTGTCAAAGAAGTTTCCTGCATAAGGCTCAAACAACTCGTGTTTTATTTACTTGAAAAAAATTTGTTTGTTGAACAGAAAATTAAAATCTTCGTAACACCTTCCAAAGGATACGATGTGGAAGCAATTCTTTACTGCTTATCGAGAATAGCTTCTATATTTTCCCGCTGTTAACAGCACTGTCACACATGATAATTGACAACATGCATATAGGAACACTTCACGGTGGAACCTCTCGCCCGATATTCTTTTAGCTGGTAACGCTATACGGAAGGGCCCGCCGAAAGTGACCTCCAGCTATCACTCAGTGTTGTGGCGACCGCCGTACAACTTCTACTCTTCGTTCTACCAATTTTAACATATGTAGTTGCAACACCACATTGTGACTAATGGGCAACTGCGTTTTGTTACCAATCGCCGACTACATCCATGGTGGCAAAATGAGAATTTCACCATATGGGTCAATTGGAGAATTTCGTTGTCCCTCGCAGTAGCTCCACTTCAACTGGCCATAAATGGAACTCACTTGATTGGAAGTCATGTCCAGCATAATCTGTCACTGTGCCGGATAGACATCTAATTTCGCACATATAGAACCTTTCAGTGAATCAATTTTCAGACTTATTGGAACAATTCAACACCGGTGGAAACCTCTAACTTTTTATTACAAAAGGCTGTCACCAGCGATCAAACTCTTCCGTTACTTCGTTGAAAGGCGTAATTTCGTGGTCTATACTGACTGTTCACACACCAGTAAGACCGAACGATCCCCTAGACAATTCAGTCATTTGGAGCTATTCTCTCAGGCATGTCTCATCAGGCATGTCTCGAGTAAACAAAATATTGTCGCAGACTACTTATGTATAACGCTCACTGACTGTAACGCTCAATAGACAATGTTGACTCAGTCACCTTTGACCTGCGTACACTGGCACAGGCTCAAAAATGTGACACAGAGTTGAAATCGCAGCAACGGCTCACCAATACTCACACCAATATCGTTTACCTCTCATTAGGTCTGGTGTGAAACTATTACAGACATTCCTAGTCCTTACATACCCACTTTGATCTGATAAAACCAAGCTTGTTTAGTAGGTTAGTATTTTAGGATTTGTAGATTGTAGCCAGGCGGATGGCTGGAGGAGGAACTTGCATCTCTTCAGAAAACCAAGGCATTGGGAGGCTTCTTTGGTGATTTGGAATATAGGATCATTCCGTCGCAGGTCCTCCGTTAAACTTACTCTCAGATAGGTGGTATATCGGAGTTAGTTTTGGTGTAAAGGCAGTGCTTCGTTTTGGTGGTGTTAAATTCAACCCGATTCATGCCGCCTCAATCAAGAATCGATTCGATATTGATCGAAATGGACATTTCACGGTGGTGAAGACAACGTCTGACAAGTGCTTGTCTTATATCGTCGAAGACGTAAGAGTAACGCAAAGTACTGTCATTAGCCAAACAGTGAAGTGGGTTGGAGGGGATTGAGAGCACACGCATACCCCTCGATATTAGGAAGACACGCATACCCCTCGTATGCGAGCGGCATAGCTCTACGGAAACACAAATCCCAGTGAGTGACTTTGAAAAAGTACCAGTCAGTTCTTCAAATAGTGCCAGTCAGTTGTGGTTGTGGTCGATGATGGATATAGGAAATATGCGTTGAATAGTTTGTGGTCCGAGTTGCCAAGGGGTGAGTTAACCTTAACGGATACTCGCGTTCAATTCCAAACATAGTCTCTCTAATCTTGGTATTTGTGCTATAAGACGAGCCGTAACCAAGGAATACTTTGGCCATCGATCAATAAAGACTGCAATGAGTGGTCTAACTAAAAGTCCCAAGTTTCACTCTCATAACAAATCTCCATTTCAAGCTTTCGGCTTCCAAATAAACGATTTGACTTACTTTACTGTACTTTTTTTATATTTTTATTTTTTAAGTGTGACAGGATGGCCAACAAATCAGTGATTACATCCAATATTAGATTGAACCAAAAATGGCTGCTCTCCCTATCAAACTAGGTTTTCCCAACGCAAATCCGTAGCTTATATCCATTGTCGGTCGGTTTTTTTACGATTGTCCTAATGGACTAGTATGAGGGCTTACTCCTGATTTACCTTTAATATGCGTAATCGCGGTATTAGCAAGTAGACATCGATCTTATCAGATATATAGTATTTCCTGATGCAGAATAGCAACTCTATTAACTTGTTTATACCAATTTGTCTACGTTACAAAAAAAAACAAATATGCACAAAAAAAATCAATATAAAGTCCACAACAGAAACGGAAAAGCTTAAAATAAGTCACCTAAGTATTTACCTAACGTGACTTATGTACTGTTCACGAAAAATCAATAAGTGTATAGATTGAGGTACGGAATGTAAGAGGAAAATAGTTTCAATGTATCAATTGAAGGGTTAAAGTAATTAGGATCGGTGTTCTTACAAAGTATTAATAAATCGATTGAATTACAATAGAATTATTGGCATCTTGCAAGCAATTATTATTTGAGTGACGACAGAAATATATTTAGAAGCAAAATATAATTTTTTTTGAGCTTCAGTTGCTATTCAAAACAACTCATTCATGTGTCATTTGCATTACATTAGACCACACCAGACTAAAATCAATACGAGTAATGGATTGCAGTCTGATGAGGATCTGAAAAGGTTTTGATTGAGACTATCGATTTTTTGGTTCAAGTTCAAGTAAAGGAAGGTAGTTGGTCGGATTGGGAGTAATTGGAAGGACCGGTATGACGCTATATAAGCCGCATCGAAAGTGGTATCCAACTTACCACAAAAAAAGTTGGATTTCGTTAAGTTCTCCATCGATACCGCAGGGATTGTTTCCTGTTGGTCGAAATTATAAAAAAGAGAGACGCGACCACTGACATATAAGAATGGACTGTTGATTGACAGTGCTGAATGGCACCATTTTTCTATTTTTTTTAAATTATGTTTGCGCTGACGATTAAAGTTCATAGGAATTTAACGTGGGAGTGAGACAGCAATAGTTTTTGGTGACACTTTTTTGTATGGGATTTTCCTTATTTAGCAGTCCATTACTTATATGTCAGTGGGCGAGACAGAAAAACGTCGGATATGTAAATCCACCTTCATCGCCGTCTGGACCGATTTCCATGTCCGATTCGGAAACGTCATTCAGTACCCTTTTAGCTATGAATCTGGGAAAATTTTGATGACGGACGAAGCTCATTGTATACTCTCTGGCGGAGTTAATAAACAAAACTATTTGGAATATTTGGGAAACAGAGAACCAGACACGTCATTCACGAAACACCACTGCACGACGAGAATGTCTCTGTTTGAGACAGGGTGTGTTCAAAAACCATCTCCGCACTATTTTTCTTCCAAGTTCAAGAAACCCTCGACGACACACGTTACTGTTGGATGTTGGTGCACTTCGTGTTTCCAAAAATGCGTGAAAAAGGTTTGACGGTCCCTTTTTCAACAAGCCACACCACAGCCACTACGATGAAGTTCTTGCAAAAGAAAATTTTAAATGTGAAACAAAAGGTAAGTAGAGAATCATCATCATAAATAGCTCTACAGCCTGTTATTGGCCTTGGCTTGCTGCAACATCCTCCTCCAGAACTGTCGGTCCCTGGCTTGAAGTCTCCAATTTCTTATACCTAGGGTTCGTAGATCTTCTTCTACGCTGTCTATATATCTCTTTTTTGGACGTCCCGTACCTCTGTGTCCGTCTGGTCTCTTGTTAATAATAATTTTTGTTATGCTGTCGTCACTGCTACGTTCAACATGTCCTGCCCATCGGATTCTGTTAATTTTTATAGTTTTTATAATGTTTGGATCTTTATACAACTGATACAATTCGTGATTGTATCTTCTCCTCCAAACACCGTTTTCGTTGATTCCTCCATATATAGTGCGCAGGATTTTTCTTTCGAAGCACCTTAGGAGGTGTTCTTCGTTACTTCTTAATGTCCAGGTTTCGGATCCATACAGTAGTATTGGCCTTATAAGAGTTCTGTACAGTTTTACTTTAGTGCTTCTTGATATGTTCCTGGATAAGAAATGTTTACGTAGCCCAAAGTAGCATCTGCTTCCCAGCGCTAATCTCCTTTTAACTTCTAATGTCGTGTCGTTGTCTTTTGAAATTAGCGTCCCTAGATATATAAATTCTTTTACAGCTTCGATGTTGTATGTATCAATTGTCATATTCTGGCGATCATTACGTCTTTTGGAGATGCACATATATTTCGTTTTCTCTTCATTAATTGCTAGTCCGAATTTCTTTGCTGCTCTTTCTAGCGATATGAAGGCTTCTTTCATTGCTACGGGGGATCTGGCTAGTATTACGATGTCGTCAGCGTACGCCAATATTTGTACTGACTTGTTGAAAATACTGCCCGCGTTGTTAATTCCTGCGTCTCTTATCACTTTTTCCATAGCTACGTTAAATAGTAAGCACGATAGGGCATCTCCTTGTCTTAGTCCTACTGTGGCGTTGAATGGTTCTGATAGCTCTCCTTCAATTCTTATTCTGCATAATACCTCTTTCATTGTCATTTTGGTCAGAATTACGAGGTGTTTGGGGAATCTTAGGTACTCCATAGCTTTGTATAACTCTTCACGTTTTATTTTATCATGGGCGTTTCTGAAGTCTATGAATAGCGAATGTATGTTTATGTTAAATTCATTCGCCTTTTCGAGGACTGGCCTATGGTGATAGGCCTCCCGGGACGGAAACCGCTTTGATAGTCTCCCAGGGCTTCTTCTGCGTAAGGCTGCAGTTTAACGTATAAAATATTTGAAAATACTTTATATGCTACGTTCAGTAGAGTGATGCCTCTATAGTTACGGCAGTTTAGCTGATGCCCTCGCTCCATTCCGATGGTATTTATTTCTGGGTCCATATTAGTGTTACGATTTCATGCAGGCTTAATATTACGTTTTCACCTCCTTTTTTAATAGCTCTGCTACAATGTTATCTTTGCCCGGAGATTTGTTGTTTTTTAGTTTTTTCACTGCGTCTTGTACGTCTTCTAATGTAGGCATATCTTCCGCTAGTTCTTCTGCTACTTCCAGGTTTTCTGTTGGCGGTTGCTCCTCATCTCCACCTACCAGTTCTTTGAAGTGTTCGCACCATCTAGTTAGAACTAGTTCTTTGGTGCTTAAGATTTCCCCATTCTTAAATTTGCACATAGTTACTCTTGGCTTGAAACCGACTCGGTGCTCATTTACTTTTTTATATAGTTGCCTGACGTCGTTTCGGCTGTCCGCTTCTTCTATTTTTAACATTTCGTTTTCCAGTACTCCTTTTCCTTCGCTTTGTGCACTTTTTTCTCCTGCCTTCTTTTTCCTTTGTACAGCTCAGCTGCATTTCTCGTTCTGTGTTTCTGTAACATCACTTTATATGCCACATTCTTTTCCTGCGTTACTCGTGCACAGTCATCGTCGAACCATTCATTTCTTCTCTCACGGAGCTCGTATCCTAGAGTATTTGACGCTGATTCTTTGATTAGGGTTTTTAAGTTACTCCATTTAACCTCTGTCTTCGGCGCTGTCGTTACTTGCATTTGTCACTCTTCTACTTATTTCATCTACATATTCTTCGTGTTTTTCCTCTTCTTTTAACAATTTCACGTTAAATTTTCTTTCCTTGCGAGTTCTTCCTTCGTTTACTATCGATATTCTGCTTCTGATTCTCGCCCCAATCATATAGTCGTCAGAGTCGATGTTTGCACCACGATATGATCTAACACCTAGTACTTCTGAGCAGTGACGCGCATCTATTAGTATATGGTCAATTGAGTTTTGCGTTCTTCCATCTGGAGATCTCCAGGTTTACCTTGTGTATATCTTTCCGCTGGAATCTTGTGTCTGAGATTACCATATTATTCATCATTGCAAAACTGATCAGTCTCATACCGTTTTCGTTTGTTTCGTCATGTAGACTGAATGATCCTATTGTTGGTCGGTATGTCCTTTCATGTCCGATTTTTGCATTTGCATCTCTTATAATAATTTTTACATCATGACTAGGACAGTTTCTTAGCGCTCTATCTAAGGTTTCATAGAATGCATCTTTGACTTCTTCTAGTGCATCTTCAGTTAAAGAATCTTCCTCTTATGCGTATTTTACATATTCTTTCGTCTAGCGTCAAACCCCATAACTAGATGTTTAATTTGTTTTCTTACAATGAATGCCGTCCCAAAAGTATGATTTTTCTCGTTACAGCTTTAGAATATATTGTGCGTTTTTTTCTCTAGGATCCCCTTTATAATCCATCTCACCTTTTGTATTGCTGTTAGATCACTTTTATATTTATCTAATTCGTTTAGTAGAACTTTTAATCTGCCAGGTTGATACAGTGTCCTTACATTCCAAGAAAAAAATTCGTAAATCATGGTCCTTAATACGATATCCGGGTCTTCGTTGTGTAGTCAATCCTATCCGAGGCTCAATTGTAGGTCTAGTAGAGAATATCCTAAATAAATCTCATTTGTCAAAATTGGCTAAAAAGGGCCAATGTTGAACCGAAGGTCTACATGGCGCACCGCTCCCAGTATACAAATTTACATTTTTTTTGCAGAATTCTAATATTACTCATTAAGAAAATATATTAGAAAATAACCTATATTGGTCTCAAAAAAAAATTCATAAAAATATTATATCTAGGTATCTATTACATTTTAATAGAAAATAGATTATTTTAAATATTACCAATTACATATATATCTGGATATGTAATTTGAAACTAACCAATGAATCTTCATTTAAATTATACAAAAAATAGTTCTTACTAATTCAATATTAATCTCTAATCAATCTTAAAAAACGCTTAATTCAATATTCCGAAAAAACTCATCTAAAAAGAGACAGAACTGTTTATGACCTTTAACTAAATCAGCTGCAGCCAAGCTTGGAGCGCATAAAAATCAGATTGACAGCATCAAAAAAGTTGATCAATTCCTTTTAAGTGTTTTCTGACTTTAGAGAAAGTTTTTGGTCCAAGACACAAACGAGTTGATTATTTATTTCATTCTTGACACAAAAGTCACGTTTCCTTTTTAATACTGATTTCCTTGAGTTTTAATCTTTGTTTTTTGTTTTGGTCGAGTTGTTCTAAGTGAGTGAAGTTCGGATATAAGGTAATTATTTAGCTTGAATATGGCGCCATTATTTCAATCAGTTAATTGTAATTTTAGTATTGCAGCATAATTTTAAAGATTTTCACTTTAAAAAAACATGTGGTGCTGGAGTTCACAATGGTTAATAGTAATCTACCCGTTAAAAATTGTTTTTGAGCTAATCTGTGCATGTTAAAGAAACAAGTCTTTCTTTAGCTGGAGGCGGAAAACTATTGCAAAGCCCTAAAGAAACTCCATCACAAAAAACCGCAATCATAGCTAATAATTATATAATCGCTCATGCTAGGCAATCTCCAAAGTAGAGACACGAACTTGTCTTAATCTTTTTTTAAATGTCGTATCTTTCGTACTGATTCTCTTGAGATCGCTAACGTAAGATAACCACACTCGCTGCTGGATATAACACACGTGATGATCTAGTAGTATTGACCTGATGTCGAAATATCAACGACAAATTATCTTGCAAATTCATGAATCATATTTCAAACAAAGCATTTCTGTGTTGAAGAAATTGGCATTGGACATAAGCAGGAAGATTGTGCGCAATTTGGGTTAGGTCAACCCATGGTTCCATGATAGAGAGTCGTGTTTCTATTTGCCTTTAAATATGTGTAATAAAATGGATAACAATTTTTAGTTTGAAACTCAGTTAAGGTCAGAGTATAAACTAGAGCCGCTAGAGAATTTTTTTCTGATTTAATCACATAGAGGTCCTAGATAAAAGATCCCTTTCAGACCATAAGTATATCTCCTTCGATATCAAAATGAGGGGAGACAAAAGAGAGCCTTATGAGACCTACAAGAGAACAAACTAAGAAAAGTTCTAAGTAATTACAAAGGCGAGACTTTCGTAAGCACTTAAGGGAAGAATCAAGTTGAGTGCTGTCCTAACCAAAGAAGAGGGCTCCTTTTGACCGATTTCAACCTACTTGAACGTTGGTCCCAGTACTGAAAATCTAAAGTGCTAAGTTGAGTTTATGTATCCTGTGCTGAAAGTCGTAATTTGACTGAAACGTCACTTTCTTCAACTAAAACTTTACAACGAGTCACACGACTCGACTTTCTACAGATGGGTCATTACATAGACCAAAGGTGGGCACCCATTTTATAACATGGGCCAGAATAAAGTTTAAGTTTTTTTCGAAACTTTTTGAAACCTGTAATTTTATAGAGTTGATCCGGACAAGCACGAGGCAGTACATTTGTCCATTACAATAAGATAAATTGTACTGAGGCCTCAATTTTTTTAAATGTCCCGATTCAAAAATAATGTCCTATTAGTGTATCGAGATAAATGAGGCGAGGTGTGATTGTAAATACCTAATGGAGAGACAAGGGTTTTTTCTTCCTTACTTCTTTTACAACAGTAAAATAATATATTATTGAGCTTAGACGAGCTTGTAAATAGGACCGGAGAAACGCAGTAGCAAAATTTCCAAATTTCCAAATATACATTATGGAGGCAAACTTACAATTTAATGAATATTAGAATAAAACTCGTCAAAAAACCTATTCTTTGGTATTTATTTACATTTCCCCCTTTACAGTATTGAAATCCTGCCGTAAGAAACAATTATAATAGTAAGAAGAAGAAGAAAATGTGAAACCGGCCCGTAGTACACTTTCCTCCTCGTTCGGATTCTTACAGCTTCCGCAAAAATCGTAGGTCTCAAGATTTAGGCGGGTCGCATGCAACCCTATCAGACAGTGTCCGGTCAACAGCTTAGCTCTATAGAGGTCTTGTCTTCCCAGGCTTAGTAGTGAAGTGGTCCGCCTGAGATCATAAAAGGGCCAGGTTAAATTGGCCAAAGTGCATTGATTACGATCCCTCCAATGCTTTTTGCTTGTTGCATTGTGTGCAGTTTGCATCGGAGTGTTAAAGTGGCCCAAGGCATATTCAGTGACCGGGCACCCATACGAGGAGGGTCCTGAACTGGTGAGCTATCTCGTTATTAGAGCTGTTTTAGCAAGAGTGCAGGGCTTTCAGAGCCGGCTGGCTATCTAAGAAGATGTAGACAGTCCTACTCCCATCGCCTTGCTTGTGTTTAGTAGAACAGCTTCATGTATGGCTAGAACCTAAGCTTGGTGTGCAGTGCAGTGATCGGGTAGTTGGAAGGAGACTTCAATCCCAAGCTCTAGGGAAGACTCCTACTCCCACCGGACCCTCGAGCTTAGAGCCAACAGCAAGAAGTTTATGCCATCCTGAAAGCTATGAGGTCTATTTCTCCATTCTCGGCGTGAAGGGATGTGGACTTCATATACCGAGTTTCCATGCGAGTCGAGTTGAGTTGAGGTTGAGTTGAAATGACACTTCAACTCAACGACTCAACTCTATGCGTTTCCATGGCTGACTTTTCTGCCTGTGTACAGACAGCTGAATGTGTACTTGAATTAAGCAAGCAGATGTTTTTAAATTTGACGTAATATTTTTGTTATTATAAAATAGTGATCATGGACCATAAAATTAATTTATTGTGTTCGTTGTATAACAGAAATGTTATAAACAGGCGCGACATTTTGACTTTTTTAACATTTGACAATCCCGTTTGTAGTTGTGTGCGTGAACTCTGTTCAATCTACCTATTTTCGTTGAGTTGAGCAGAGTTGAAAATCTTTAACGAAAACTCTTGACTGCGACTGTTTCCATGGAGTTCAACTCGGGTTCAACTCTGGTTGAACTCTCATGGAAACTCAGTAATAGTCAATCGTGAAGGTAATCTCGGGGATATAGAAGTCTTTTTTTGGTGGGGATGGTAACAGAGCTCAGCACCTTCGTGAGACCTCCCCTGATTCCGGTCCAATATCCACATTCTTTTATTCTAAGGGGTGCGTTGTTGCGCTTTCCCTTGCCACAAGATTCAAAGGAGGGAGGAATAACATAACATTTAGGACATTCGTAGGTGTGTAGCGAGATGCTCCTGTTATGCATAACTCCACCCACCTTCTGTAGGTTGTTTAGCACGGTGGACCTCCTCACCGTTGGCCACCATTCTTAAACCCCGCATAGTACTATGTTAGGAGAGAAGCTTTATGTTAGGAGATATTGCTTTTCATTTCAGAGGAGCTTCTTATCATTCCACATATTTGGTACTGTTACTAAATTTGTGCCTCACTTAAGTCGAGAGGACCAATTACGTTTTTACTGGGTTAACGCTGAGTATGCATTTGGCAGTCCAGTTTTAAAGGGATTGTAACGTCGCCTCCAGGAGATTACAAAGGACTCGATGAAATTTTGTTTTTGTTATAATAACAACGTCATCAGCGGCGCAGCAGTTGGTTCATTGTTACGTAGCAGCGGGAAAGTACTACGTCTTGCGCCTCTATACGACTCTTTGGACAGAGCTGTCCCCTAGGATAGAGCTCACCAACCTCCCACTAAGCATGTGAGAGATGGATGGATGGATGAATGGATGAGAGACACCAGAGATGCCTTATCAGTCAGGGTCAGGGGAATGGCGTCCGGGAGTACATTGTTCAACCTTATAGCAACCCAATAACGGAATTAAATTCCTTCTCCCACACTCTTTTCAAGATCGCGACACCACCATGGGGGTTTGGAAGCCCCTTTATGCGGTCTGTTCGGACAAGCTTTATTTCTGACTTCGGCGTATTGTTCTGTGAAAATGTCCACATTGCTGTCGATTTGTTCCCAGTTTTTGAGAATACAGGGTGGCTTAGAAGAAAGGTTGGTTATTTTGGAAGACAACATCGAAGCTGTATCGTCGGGTTATCCCTCAGGACCTGAATAGCCAGCGAGGACGACTTGAAACTACCGCCATTATTCTTCCACCCTTGTAACGGTCAGTTTTGCACGGAAATCCCTAAATATCTACTTGCCCCAAAATCACTGTGGGAAAAAAAATTTAAAAGTGTTCGGAACCGAAAAGGAGGCGAGAAAAATAAAAACGAGAAGAAAAAAAAAGTCGGGAGTCGTCTGCGAAAAAAGGAAATTGAGGAAACCTGTGCTTTGTGAGAAGTTTTTTTTGAATTTATTGAGAAGTTGCGTGGGAAATATGCAATTTATCTTCTGTTGATCCAACTATAAACGTTGGTCTATTGCGGATCGGTTTTGGAGAGGTGGCCCTGAGACGAAAGGCTGCTGTTGAATCCACACCGGAAAATCTGTATGCTGGCACATGGATAAAAGTTCCAGTACCTGTAGGGAGTTGCAGTTTTAGAAAATTGGCCACATTATATTTGAGAGTTCTGGGGAATTGAGCGTAGAAGATATGGAAAACTGTGTTCAAGATAATTCATCATCCCATCTAGCATAATTGAGAAGTGGGTGCAGATGTTGGATAAACTTCATTAGAATTTTTGTTTTTGCTTGTGTACTTCATCTTCAGGCGAATTTTGGTGTCAAGACAAAGGCATATCGGTCCAAATGAGTGAAAACCCCTAAGGTGTTCGTTGTGAGGTAATTTAAAGTTTCTGTGTATAATCTTAGGCAGCTGAAATACATCATTGTATGGGTTTTCTGGATACACATGTAAGGCCTGTCTTGATCCTAGTTGCGCAGTAAACCTTGAACAAGAAATTAAAATTATTGGTGCTGTGCTGTAAGGGAACTTTTTCCCTTCGCCGTACGGAGGACACGAGGTGATTGCTGGCGGAAGTCGCCTGAAATTGTTCAGGTTTGGAAGCAGAAATCAGTAGTTTTGTAGATGATACTAGATTAACTTAGAGTAGATACTAGATTAACTTATGACACTTCCAATTCACACGTTTTGATGATTTGACATATCCACTACATACATTAAAAGAGTCCTTTTAAGAACATCTTCACCGGGTAACATGTTGAAAATACGTATATAATTGAGTATTGATTAGGTGATAATCTATCACTTTTAAAGTAATTGTTTCATATTTACGTTACCGTAGACAGAAATAAATAAATGATATCATTAAATAGAAACGCACAAAAGAAGACAACTAAGTAATCTTGCTTAAATTTTGGTGAAGGTACAATAATTTTACTTACATGTAAACATACAAGTAATCACTTTATTATTGTTTTTTTTTGCATTACTTTCTATGCGTTTGGTGATTCTGTTGTTTGTACTCGTACATTGGTTTTTAATATGTTTATATATTGACTATTGTAATATTGATGTAAAAAAAACGAGGCGTCATGGTACCAGGGCGACGCGTTTAATGGTTGCATGTTTTTTTTGGTTTTTGTTATCTGGACATTGAAAGTATTGTATAGATTTCCTTTTCCCTTCAGTACCCAATTGCATGTGGTATCTGTAAGTACATTGAAATCAGAAGTCCTAAACAACGTATGTTTTTTTAAATATTTGTTTTTTTAAATAATTTTTTGTGTGTACGAGTATCTTTAAATATCAAATAAAACGTGTATGATTATAATGATAATGGCCATGGTTTAAATTTTTTTGCTGGAATGGTTGGGCCGTAGTTCATTTCCTTTTCAGGGTTCTTAAGTAGTGCCTTTCCTTGCCAGCTGGTGGTTATCAATACTATGAGCTGGCAAGGGACCGAACTACAGTGACGCGGCTCAGGCGATGCCTGGAGAATGATGGAGGCGGAATCTGAAATTGTACAGTCACAGGTAAGTGGTGAACCATACTGCGTATAGGCCCGGCCACACACCCCACGACCCCCATCCGGCGAGCTAGCCAATCCGTGTGGCCGCCGGCATATTAGCATATTCAAATTTTTTATGTTTTGGTGTTGTGTCCTTGGTCAGGCTTTTCCGGGCTTCTGGCTGAGGGGGCAAGACCACGCATAAATGGCGCCCGTTACATAGTCGCGCCATTATGCTGTTACACCCTTCCATTTCATCGTCGATGTTTTGCGATCCTACTCTACTTCTGCGAAGGATATCGGTTTGGTTCCGTGTGTCTTGGACTTTTTTGGAACCGGACTATGTGTGCTTGGTTGCTCCACGGAACGGAGCGAAGAGGAGCAGATATGTGCCCACAATTTCGAACTTGATTTACAGATGCTCCTACAGTGGGGCTTGTCCAGAAAACACAAACGTAAAAGTACGATAAAAATTGAATCACCTACAATAACAACATATTATAAAAAAACTAGCTGGGACCCGGTACGCCTCGCTGCACCCATAAGCCAATAGTAAACAATAAAAACCATCCACTGACTTAGTATTTTTCGAATTTTACACAGATGAAGTGCCTGAAAGAACATGTATTCTACTTATCATACCCTTTCATTTGATACCCATGCTGAGGAGGTTGTGAAGAAAGTGGTACCCCCCTCCCTTTTTGAGACGGCCGCCATGGATCTAACGGTATATGTATTTAGTATACTACATTGCTTATTGTATTCTACTTATCATACCCTTTCATATGATACCCATGCTGAGGTGTTTGTAACCCGGCCTCTTGAGACGGCCGCCATGGATCTAAAGGTATATTTTGTATGCCTACTACATTACTTATTGTATTCTACTTATCATACCCTTTCATTTGATAGCCATGTCGAGAGGGTTGTGAAGACAGTGGTACCCCGCCCTCTTGAGACGGCCGCCATGGATATAACGGTATATTGAGTATACGATTTTGCTTATTGCATTTCAGTTTAGTTTCAATAGCGTCATGGCCCATCTATGATTTGACAGCTCCGTAAATTTGAAATTTTCATTAAATGCAATGATTTAATTTAATGACAAATTTACATTTGCGAAGCTGTCAAACAATAGGTAGGCCATGAAGCTATTAAAAGTAAAATGAAGTGAAAATTCCTAAAATTACCATTTTTTTTGGATTTTTCTGCTGTTTTTTTTGATTTAAGGCATAAAAAAATAGCTTATGACCTATTCTCAGACCTACCAAATATACACAAAAAATTTCATACAAATTGGTCAACCCGTTTCGGAGGAGTTCGGTAACAAACACTGTGGCACGAGATTTTTATAGATATAGAAGATTAGTATATTGACTCTCAAAAGCCAATTTTCACGTGCTTAAAAGTTGTGCTCAAGGCGTAAATTTCGAGCATGCCAAGTGGATAAATTGAATGACGTCATTCTTCAAAAACTCAAAAAAAAAATTCTATAAAAGCGTCGGAAATTAATAAATTGCAAGAGGTGTTTCCTTTCACTTTCATATTGTGTCAGATCGTGTAGATTTACTGAAGTTTTTTTGAGGCTAGGGTGGGATGATATGTTTTATCATCTAAACCAAACTGAGTTTTTTTTTTGATAAATTTTTGAGTGGTCGATTTCAATGAAGCCATAACGAACTATTGTTTCAGGGTGAAATCTTATATCGAAACTTTCTAAAACCAACCCTCGATCGACATTGTACTTAGCTGGATTGGATTAATCTTCGCCTTATAAGGGAATGTAGATTGATTGTTCCACTTCACATAAGGCGAAACACTTAATTCATATCGAGAGCTATCAATTAATAATTTTAACTTTAGGCTCTTAATTCGAATTAAATTTTAATCTAGACGTTGCGACGAATATAAATTATCAACTTGAATCAACTTCGAAATTAATAGCGAACCCCTAAATCTGGGAATTGACACATCATGGCCTTCTTTTTTGCTTCTTAAATGAATAAATCACACGACAGAGTAGGCTTCAAATCTGAGTCATATTCTCGCCCGATGTCGCTGGATAATCGCCACTGGAAGAGAACAGTTGAAGATAATTTTATCCCATAACTAATAAAAAAGTGAAAATGCTTAACTAAATCCGACCCACGCCATCTCTAGCATTTTCAATTCAACAGATTTTTTGGCAACTTTCTTCAACAATATTTTCGAAAGTTCTTTAACACGAAATTTATGTCTTTTTGGTTGAAGTATGAAACATCTCAAAGTGGCACCAAAATTGATGATTCCTCAAGACTTGAGCTGTGTGGTGGTGGTTGTTTTGTGTGCGCTATTCGCAAATAAAATATTCAAGGCTTATCTCTCGGTAATAACTTGATACCACACGCCCCGTTGTACCCCGGTCATACCCCCGCGGATGTCTGACTGCACTATAATTTGCCGAGACAACTACTAGAGGTTAACTTATATATTTCCATGACATTCAGTCATCAAGCCAAGGCAGAAGTTGTGAGGATTACGTTGTTGTGGGTGCCAATTAAGGAAATGGTAACCAGAAATCGGAGCAACAACAACATACATACATAAGTAATGTGGCCAAGTAAAACGTTACGTTAAAAGAAGAAGAGCACACACGCCCCCCGCATATTATTATTACTATTATTGCGGCTTGTCTATATGAAAATGTCTACGATAGAAATTGGGAAACTTTTATTCATGGATTTTTATGTAAGACCTGGAATTTAGCGAGTAAACAAGTATGGCATCAGGAATTCTCGTATGGAGATCGAAACATCTGTTCTCGGATTTTTATATAGCAGCAGAAACCGGGGGTGAGCAAATGGCGCTTTCGCAATTAGTATTCCAGCATAGAATCTCGCAGGGGAATCTTCCTTATCCAGTTTGGTACAGAATATGAAAATATAAATCGAGATTGAAATGATCTCAATGATGCTGCATGGCTTCTTACATATAAAGAACACTTGAGAGATTCTGTCTTTAGTAGTAAGACGCACGAAGCAATTTGATTTCTTCGTCTAGAAGAGAGCTCCAGCACGGGGAACGTCAAGTGTATTTTTGTTGATTAATCAAGTGATGCAGTCGCAACAGATGTATTTTGTGTTTTTTTTTCGGTAAAGGGTCACAGAAATATGCGCTAGAAACGAATTTATGAACGTTGGTTTCTTTATATTATTATTATTACTAGCAAGAACCCAGTGCACCTCGCTGCATCCATAAGCCAATAGTATGGCGTGCGTCAAAACAATTGGGAATCTCAAAATCGAGACCTCTTGCCACTCTTGTCGTGGTCAGATGCTATGAGGGAGTGTTTTTGCCCATAAACGAATTTCGAAGAGGAAATTACAATGCATGTCCGCTGCCATTTTATCTTTATACGAAATTTTAATGCTCTGCCCTATTGAACAATCTCCTAACCTCTCTACGCATTGTAGCTAACCTGTCGTTTCATCAATACTTTACGCAACGAGAGGAAGAGATAGTGTGGCTGTTATGGTAGGAAGAGATTAGCACATCAGTGAGCTGCGGGGCCGCGTTCTCCAGTTCACATACAGAGCTGACAGAAGCCGCAAGCAGATCTGATTTCGAGGCCACAAGCCCCTGAAACTTAGACCAGTTGATTTTCTTAGGAACCAAAGAAGATCCGCGGATACGTGGGAGGCCCACAATGTCAAATCTTACGCGCAGGTAATCCGACAGTGAGGCTTTGTCCAGAACACACAAGCAGGGCCGGCGTTTGGCTTTTTTGCGCCCGGTGCAGTATGCCATATTACGCCTTCCGAAAGACAACGGAAATAGTCATAGAACGTCTTTACAGTTGCCACGGGAAATTTTTTTTAATTTTTTCTCGAAGTTCTAAATTTCGTTATAATCTTAATTTCTGAAACTGCGCCTGGTGAAAGTGCACCATTTGCACCAATGAAAGCCCCGCCCCTGCATACCTGTTTTCAATCCTGTCGGAGAGAAGCCTGCTCGTGAAGGTGACGTCCAGCACCTCCTTTCTACTAGCAGTGATAAAAGTGTTTAGTTTTCGTTTTTAATTTTAACCCATTTTGCACAAATTTTTCCCTCACAATCTACTCGGTTAATTCTCGTAAAATCAAGTAGAAATTAACCTGAATTTCTCACCAATTATAATATCTAAAAAAAAAACATAAAATAAATTTTATTTTTAAATTATACGAAAACATAAAAACTATTTTTTTTTGTGTGTTTCTGACCCAGCAATTTGTTTCACTCTATAATTAACTTTTGCTGGAACTAACTACGACTTTGGTCCGCGCCGTACTCGATCCATTCATCCAGGTGCGAATATGAGTTTCGTCACCTTGGCCGTTTCCGAGGTTTCAATGAAATAAAAAAAATATTTTACTTTTTTCTTTTCTTTTATTTTGCCTTTGTCTTCACACAATTTTTTCGCGGATTTGATTAACATCGATTTTGATTTGTTTTTTTTTTTTTTTTGATTTGTCTCGATAGCGCCATTTCTGGAAATTGCGTTGGTTGCGCGATTACACTTATACGTCCACCATCCAGAAAGTGCGTTAAACTTAATTCTGTGGCATTCAACTCTTAGATCCAGACTTGTCTCGAGTATATATTCTTGTGAATATCAAGAAATTGAATACGGATAATGTTTGAGATTATTATTGTTTTTTTTTTTTTTGGGAGAAAGATTCATGTGGTGCAATTTCAGCGAGACTTGTTTACTTCAAGTTTGCGTAGTATTTCGAGTAAATATTGATTGTGGCTAAGGCGGACGTCTTTCAGTTACTCTACATGTTATCGAGGCAGATAGACAGATTGCAAGAAGAATTTAACAAAGAACAAGAGTTTCCGAGATATTCTGGTCTATGTTTATTTTAAGCTTTTTAGTCGCATGGGACACAAGTATGAACATATCCTGTTCACTTGATTTTGATGCAAAAAAAAGGTGAGTGCCCATCGACACTTATAGCCCGTTCGCACTACACAAACTTTGGTCGCGCGAACTTTTTTCCCATAGAAATTTATATGTGAAACAAAGAAAAGCCGCTGGAAAAAATGTACGCACAGACATTCCGTCGACACTGACATGACTGACATTTGCCGAACGTTCAATCCAAACTTCATAGTCTAGACAGAAGCCGACACTGAAAGCGCCACAGACAAAATGGGTCGTGTTGGGCCACCATTAGGGCCGTATACATGAACGAAGCTAACCCTTAATTATTATAAGTTTTACTTGAACAAACTCCGCCGTCGTCGGGTCCCAAATCCAGAGTGTAAAGGGAGAGGGTGATCGATTTGCCGAATTGACAAGAATCGGGAAACCGAAGAAACTAGGAACGAAAGCGGTTGAATATACGAACTAACTATTTACAAAATAGCGCTACCGCAACTGGGCAGCCGATGCGCCAGCGCTGGAGACGAGGGATGTTGGTGAAAAATGGGTTATTGACCGAAGACCCAAATTAGCCACACCGAAAATGGAAATTCAGTTCGTGGCGTGGAATGTTCGAACAGGACATCACGTCGGTCAATGGAATTATCGGAATACAAAATATCAGTTGCTGCGCTATCTGAACTACGACTTACCGGATCCGAGACATTGACGATCGTCCCGCCGATGACGAAACGATGACGCTATACTATTCCGGTGGTGAAAAACAAGAGGCCAGCGTCAGGTTCATGGTAGATCGACGGGGTGCCGACAGCGTTATCGCATTCCAAACGATATCCGAGCGTTTGGCGGTTATAACCATCAGTGGAACGATCAAGACCCATATATATAGTATCTGTTTATGCGGCAACTGAGACCAGCCCGGACGAAAACAAGGACGAACTTTACAAATCCTGCTTCAACAGATGCTGGATAAAATACCTTGAACCGAATTAATCATACTCGCTGGGGACTTTAATGCACATTCTGGAGCAGATCGAACTGGCTGAGAAGGAACCATGGGCAAATTCGGACATGGAGAAATTAACGACAACGGCTTACGCCTGCTTTCATTCGCAGCGTCGAACAATTTTATCGGTGGCAGCAGCATTTTCCGCCATCCACTCAAACACCAACTCAACTGGCGAAATCCATCCGGCAACGACTCGGCGATGTTAGACTACGTTTTGATCAACGCAAGATTCCGATCGACGCTGAAAGACGTACGTGCAATGCGTGGGCCCGATTACGGATCGGACTATTATCTTGTTCGAGCGAAATTACAGATGCGATTACGGGCGAGAGTTTCAAATAGCGGCGCCCGCAATACCGGGCAATATCGATGTAGAAGAAAGGCAAATGTCGGAGTCCATTGTGGGGTGTGCAATCAAGTTGTGGCCACTTATCCGTAAACGGAAGCCGCCATTGATCTTGAACAGCTGTCCGGACCTCGTCGATCAGCGAAAACGAATGAAACACCTCGATTTCGAGCAATACCAACGATTGGACAAAGAAGTTCGACAGAAAATTAAATCGGAACGAGAAGCGTACTGCAATCGAGCGTCAAGGTGAAGACGGCAATAAAATCGCTGAAAAATGGAAAAACGCCGAGAATAGATACCGCCGAGATGATCAAAGCCTAAGGTGATGTCTTATAACGACTCCATGTCCTCATAACACACATAAAGCCTACGTCCCGTCGGCGTAGAAGAAAACGATCGTTGTGCCCCCTTTGAAGAATAGCGACAGTCGGGAATGCAAGAGTTTTCGCGGTGTTAGGCTTCTTTCGATTGTCAGCAAAGTATTTACGAAAATCATACAATCGAGGCTGCAGAAACATCGAGCCTGAAGAAACAATCGGGATTTACAACACAATGAGGATGCATTGATCAAATATTCGCTCTCCGTCAGCTAATGGAAGAAAAAATTCGTTGCGGCAAACGAAGTGTCATCGTTTTCGTCGATTTCCAATACGCTTTCGATTGTATCGATTGCAACCGAATACATGCCATTGAACATCATCCAACTTCTCCAAGCATCGTGCGTTGGCTCAACCAGCAGCGTTCGTATTCGAAGCGACTTATCCGAGGAGTTCTTGATTCAGATGGGTGTAGCCGGCTTCGCCACGTGTCTTCAACGTTGTGATCGACGCGATTATGCGTGAAACAATCTATGGACGACACGGAGTTTAAAATGACGACAACAACTTCGTAACCGACTTGATGTTTGCCGACGATAGCGCAGCCTTCGCCGACACAGATGCCGAAACAACGGACATCTTGTGAGACATTTCCCACCTCGCCCGGTCATACTAGTTAAAAATCAATGCCGAAAAGACCAAAGTGCTCACAACAGAAGGATCAAGGACCAGTGTCCACCTCGATGGATCCCAAATCTAACAGGTTCAGATGTTCAAATATTTGGGATCATTGGTTGAGGAAAAGAAAGTGGCATCGACGGCCGACGTTCACAGCCGCATCGGCCAAGCAATAGCAAAATTCGCGTCGCTCAAGTGGTGAATGGAAACATTTTATACATTTGTGCATTTTATCCGTTATATCTAACCTCTGCCATTAGCGGGCTGTCCGTATTCTTAGGATCGTTATAACCCTTACCAAAGGAACATATTGCCGTCGAGTTTGACCATATTACGGATAAA
Organism: Thereva unica; assembly: GCA_949987705.1. Classification (NCBI taxonomy): domain Eukaryota; kingdom Metazoa; phylum Arthropoda; class Insecta; order Diptera; family Therevidae; genus Thereva; species Thereva unica. The sequence continues at coordinate 43,467,302 of OX465281.1, read as the reverse complement.
GTACACCTGTAATCAGGCAATCGCAGGAAACAAGTATCTGTCACATGTCGTTCAGTGTTGCTTCCATGGAATCGCGCCTTCATATAGTGTAAACTTCGTCGTTCGATGTATGTAAAGCACGCCGCACACGCTACAGGGAGCAAAATTGAGCCTTTAAAAAATTTTATAGGACGAAAAGGGGCAATTATTCTGGTGTTCATGAAGGATTACATTAGCATACAACTCCGCCGTCGTCTGGTCCCAAGCCCAGGGTGTGAAAGGAGGAGGTTGTTTGACCTACAGAAATGACCAGAATCGGGAAACCGAAGATACTAGGCAAGAAACCGTATTTTTTAAAGCGGCACCGACAGCAGCTTAACCGCTCGGATCGCCAGCTAACGAATCAAAGACATTATCATACTCAATAGATCTGTTCTCGTTCGATTATGTAGGTCAAGCAGCATTTGACGTGATTAGTGCTTAGTTGGGGGACTACTTGGTAAAAAGACACTCGCGTTTAGAATGGTGATGCATTTATAGATGTTCATACCTGTAGCGGGAGCGTGCATACCTCTAGCGGGCACATTTGTAGATTTTCATGCTTGTGGCGGGAGGATGCATAGATGTGTGACATGCGGATTAGTTCGCTATGCGTGCTAGGGCGCATGATAGTAATCTGTAATTGAAATTTCGAGTTTTGATGGTCGGAGTATAGTTAACGCGCGCTTTCATTAGTAGCATTTTTTAAAAATATATATCTATATATTTGAAGAATAATGGTAAGTTTCTATTGGCGTTCTAGACACATTTTGATTTTAGAAGCCGTTTTTGAAAATTGATTTTGTTTAATAATTTTCTTACTTTAAAACAATTAAATGAGAGAGAAGTTTCAAGATCGGATATCGCCGATCTTAGGCTACAAGATCTTATCGGAATTAGGAATACCCTCTTCTACACTGGCCCCAAAGCCTTTTAATCTCGTCTTATGGGGCCCCTAGACTATCAATAACACTGTGCAATATATTGATTGGCGCAATATTACTGACAGTCTGTGGTAGATATTGAAAGATTGTCTGGTCCAAAAAAGGAAACCGTCAATATCAATATTTTTCCCAATATTATTGATAACCTATGGGCCACTTTAGAATGGCAGAAATTCGGATAGCAGATATTTTGGGAAATAAACCAGTAGGCAGACCCAGGAGGAGATGGGTAGCCTCTGTGACGGCTAAGGCAGAGGCAGTTCTCAACATTCGGACCTGCAAGACGACGTCAAACTTAGAGGTTTGGGGTGTAGCGCCATTGGGTGGATGGATTTAAATACAATACATACACATTAGAATCAGTTTTTAATTATTTACAATAAGCATATTATAACAAAACTGTTTCTTAAGATATCATTTAACTATAATCATAATAATCCTCATTTGCAGGCCTAGTATGTGCTTTAATCCAATCTAAATAATGTCCCAAATGAATTCCCAAAGCTGGATCGAGTACATCAGGAAATTCTACAGGATCAGCCCGGAAAATTTTCATTCCAATTATAACCCACTTTTTGTCAGGATTTCTTATAAAGAAGTGATTACTCTCCCAGCATGGAATGCATATGTTACTGTCGTCAAAATCACCCCATATATCGCTGCACCTTTTACTCTCGAGCACTGGCAGCTTGGCATATACTATAATACCCGCATCCAGGTCCCGAGTAACACCAAAAACTTCTGTTTCTGTGATCGGCCCCCTTTGTTCGGGCAGAGTTGCAGGTTGCACGTATTCTGGAAGTTTGAAGTTTTTACAAAAAATAATGGGTTAAGAGCAGAAACTGCAAAACAAAAAGAGTAAACTACCATTTTTGTAAACGAATTCCGGCAGTTCTATCAGGACAATATTATCAAGATGCTCGGTGTGTGTTCTGAAGCGTTCATGAATTTTTACATTATCAATTGGAACCTCGAACGATTGCTGTAGTGGTTCAGGTGCAAATATAGATTGAGCGCCAAGTATGCAGGTGATTTGAGTCAGTTGAGACCTAAAAATAATGACCACAATAAAATTACAACGGAAACGTGATTGCAGAATTTCTTTATACCCGTAAATGTAGTTAGCATTCATAATGATATGCTTTGTTGAGATAAGAGTTCCTTGTCGCATAATGCTACTCTTACCGACTCTTGATATATTGCAGTAAGCAAAGAAGGGAAATTGTCCCTTTGCTGCTGTGAAGTAATCACCTAAGTAACCACTTGTCAGTTGTAGTGAGGTCAATAATAAGCAAAATATTACAAAAGAGAACATTTCACAATTCTACTTTTAGATAGGAACGATAGAAGTTTCTTAGAACGAGCAACCAACAAAACTAATTTGAATTAATTTCAAATATTGCCAACCACTTCTAGGTTGTGCAGCTTCACGCCTCGGTGATATCGTTACTGTTTAAAGCATATTCTAATTGATTTTGTTTATTTGGTAAATTAAATGGAAAATTTTCCTTGAATTACAAACAAGTACTATGCGACGGTGAATACTGACTGTAATTTCTATTGGATCATTTTAGCCAACTTCGTTAGCCTGGAGGTGATCAACACAAATTCAGAGGTCCGCGGTTGGAATCCACTCGGCAACATGGTTCTTCTACATTCCATTTCTCCCAGTTAGATAATTTTCCTTCCTTCTTATCCTTCACTCTTTACAAAAAGTACCCTGGCTTTTCTCGTGCCATCGCCTGTAAACATAGTAAGCAACGAAGCCTGTTCGAGCACCGAAGGTAGTGTTCTGTCACGGGAGTATTCGATGGGAGAGTAGGTCGAATAAAACCGCGTGTTGGCGGTGTCGCATCTTTCACTCTTCTCTCCACTAGCCTTACGACTAAAGCCTGACGCAATATGACCTGCCCTTCAGTAACCGGACGTACCGTTCATATGGCACCGACCTAAATTAACTTATATAACTTGCATATATTCGATCGTTAGGGTGCGTATGGCTACGGTACGGCACGTCATATTCGGTTCAGGCCCTAAAGGGCCAAATACACGAGCGCTCCATCTAAATACACCATGGCAAAACAACAACAATTTGAATCCTTGTTTTGGCGTGGCGTGGTCGTATGGATCGCTCGTGTATTTGGTCGTTAAAGCTTGCCTTTACCCGGAGGTCTGCAGTGGTAGAGGTCCCGCCAAAGGAGTTGATGCCGGAGCGCGCAGCTGGGGAAATTAAAGCTGCACACAAATAAAAATTGCGCACATACTGATAAGAAATGCGCTTATGTATTTTCAAATTTCCCCTTCGAAATTTGTTGCGACTAGGGACGGGAACGGCATGCGGGGATTCTACTGCGCATGGAAAACGCGACTTTCTCGGCATCTTTTGGCGGGACCTCTAACCTGGAACGCCAGCTAGTAGGGATACCCATGCCGAGCAGGCTACTTGCGAAGTCAAAGCTGGGTACATAACCCCCCCCCCCTTTGCCTTTTCCCCTTTTACCACATCTAAACCAAGGTGTTTACCCTGCCGATAGCTGCGGATCCAGCTAATGACGGTGCTGGTCGGTTCCCTCTGGTATCGGAACGCATAAGTGCCTTATTCAGGTAAGCGGCTTTGGCAAGATGAACTCACTTTTGCAGTATTCGTGGGTGTGGATGTGCATGATTCTTGTGTGGAGGCAATTGCCAGTTCTACAGCGAGTACCAACCATAGAGGAAAAACCCCATTGCAGCAAGTACAGTGTACAGCGGCAGGTAGATCACAGCTGGACCCAGAAAGGCGGCTGATGGAGGCCGTCAAAGATCACCTGCAAGTAGCTTTGAAAGACGAGAAGACTTTGGGAGAACTGTGTGGAGATGGAAGCCAAACTATAGGAGATGTGTTGGACCAAATCCTCTCAGACAAGGCAAAAACAATGTTCCTGCTATACTTTACTTTATTCCCCTTCAATCCCTCATGGAACATAGGGCGGAAACAGTTGCCTTCCAACGGACTCCTCCAGTTATTGCGGCCTCTGCTAAAAGGGTTCTCCTCCCCGTTGTACCAGGTCTTCCGACTCGACGGGATCCTTGCGGATTCCAGTAAAGGGCCTGATTGGCTAGATTGTCGTTTTCGCGTCGCAAGGTGTGGCCAATCCAATTCCACTTCCTTTGCGTGATTTGGTCGTCTATCCTTTCTCGGCCGGCACGGCACCATAGTTCTTCATTTGAAATTCTATCATGCCAGCGGATTTTAAGGATACGACGCAGGCATCTGTTGATGAAGACTTGTAGGCGCCCTGTGATGAATTGGGTGACTTTCCATGTTTCCCAACCGTACAAAAGAACTGCCTTAACGTTGGAGTTGAACAGCCGCAATTTTGCGGAACAGGCATGCATATGAGCTTCGTGCTTTATTTATTCTAGAACCGTGGTCTTCTGCCCCGCCATTTTCCGTAATAATACTACCGAGGTAGCAAAATTTATCAACCAGCTCCACGTCAGGGCTATTCAGCTCTGTCTGTTCAATGGTATTTACATTTATCCGCATTTCTTTGGTTTTAGTCGAATGCCTTAAGTCTGCTAGAGTACTTTTTGCTGCCCAATTGTTTTTGATGTCCTGCTGTCTGTGGGCCAGCAAAACGATAACATCGGCGTAATCGAGATCTTTATGGCGGTCTAGCAAATCCCATTGAATGCCGCCCGTTCTACTATCTAGAGCGCCAACAAGAATGTCATTTATTACTATAAGAAATAGTAATGGCGAAAGTAGGCATCCTTGTCGTACTCCTGAACGTACCTTAAAGCTGTTGGATAATTTTCCATTAGGGAGAACTCTACATTTGAATTTGTTGTTTACGGCTTACAACAATTCTATTATTTTGTCACGTAGTTCACGTCGCCGTAATGCCTGCCATATAAAGCTCCTATTGACCGAGTCGAACGATTTCTCATAATCTACGAAAGCAAGGTAAAGGGGGGATCGTAATTCAGCAGACTGCTCCACTACGATTCTCAAGGTGTTAATATGATCTATACAGGAACGGGCCTTCCTGAATCCGACCTGCTGCCTTCTAAGCGTTCGGTCTACTGCCTCTCTTATCCTGGATAGTAATATATGTGACAGTAATATTTGTCGACAGTGATAGTAGAGAGAATATTGTAGAGCGTTTATAGTCGACCAACCGGCTGCCAGCAGAGTTATCACATTCCATCCAATATCCGAGCGTTTGGCGGTTATAGCCACGGTGGAACGATCCAGATCCATATCGTATCCGTTTATGCGCCAACCGAGACCAGTCCGAGCGCGAAAAAGGACAAGTTTTACGATTAGCTTCATCAGACTCTGGATACGATACCTCGAACCGAATTAATCATAGGTTAGGTTAGGTTAGATAAGGCTGAGCTCTTGGTTCAAGCCCACACACTTAGGCCAGAAGGATAGGCCCATTGTGATGCCATAGTGATCCCACTTTAAACTTGATGTTAAAATGTCGTTTCTTCGTTAAACCATCTCGAGGAAGTAATGAATCTTCTAAGTTGCGGGATCCCAAACTTCGAGATTTCCGCAAGGTTGCTTAGAAAGGGTTCACCAAATGTGGTTAGCCTTATCCTGCTTAGGGCCGGGCAGTGACAGAGGAGGTGTAGTACACTTTCCGCCTCGTCAAGGTTCTTACAGCTTCTGCAGAAATCGTGGGTCTCAAGACCTAAACGGGTCGCATGCGTCCCTATCAGACAGTGTCCGGTTAAGACTCCCACTATAACTAAGAGTTCTTGTCTCCCAAGGCTCAGTAATAAGGTGGTTCGCCTGAGATCATAGGAGGGCCAGGTTAATTTGGCCAAAGTGCATTTATTAAGATCCCGCTTTTTCGCTTGTATGATTGTGTGTTGCTTGCATCGAAGTTTAAAGGAGGCCCAAGGCATACCAACTCCTTCCTTTTCTGGAAGGAGAGTAGCGGTCGTGCCTCTCCTAGCCAGTCGTCAGCTTTACAATTTCCCTCTATATTTCGGTGACCAGGCACCCAAACGAGGAGGGTCCTGAACTGCTGAGCCATCTCGTTAAGAGATCTGCGACATTCAGAGGTAGTTCTAGAGCTGTTTGTGCAGGAGCGCAGGGCTTTCAGAGCTGCCTGACTATCTGAGAAGATGTAGACAGTCTGGTTCCCATCGCCTTGCTGGTTAATTTGCAGAACAGCTTCTTGTATGGCTAGAATCTCCGCTTGATATACACTGCAGTGATCGGGAAGTCGGAAGGATATTTCAATCCCAAGTTCTGGGGAGAATACTCCTCCTCCCACTCGACCCTCGAGCCGGAGCCATCAGTAAAAACGTTTATGGCATCCTGAAACCTTTGTGGTCTATTTATCCATTCACGACGTGAAGGGATGTGGACTCCGTAGTTCCTCGTGAAGGTAATTTCGGGAATGCAGAAGTCGGTTTTTGTGGGGATAGTAACTGAGTTCAGTATCTTCGTGTGCCCTCCCCTGATTCCAGTCCAGAAACCGGATTCTTTTATTCTAAGGGCTGCGATGGTTGCGCTTTCCCTTGCCACGAGATTTAAAGGAGGGAGGTATAACATAACATTTAAGGCCTCTGTAGGAGTGGAGCGAAGTGATCCTGTTATGCATAACTCCGCACATCTTTGTACTCTCTGTAATTTGTTTAACACGGTGGATTTACTCAGAGTTGGCCACCACACTAAAACCCCGTAAAGGAGAATTGGGCGGACGATCGCTGTGTAGATCCATCGCACAATGTAAGGGGAGAAGCCCCATTTCTTACCAATGGATTTTTTGCAGGCGAAAAGCGCGATGTTTGCTTTCTCAATGCGCTCTTCTGTGTTCTCATGCCAAAGGAGTTTCTTGTCCAGGATTACTCCCAGATATTTGGCACTGTTGTTAATTTTGAGCCTAACATTGTTAAGCCGGGGGGTGTTAACGGAGAGGTCTTATACCTCCTTGTGAAGAGGACCAGCTCCGTTTTTACTGGGTTAACGCTGAGTCCGCGGGTAACAGTCCAGCTTGAGAGGGTTTGTAGCGCTGCCTCCATGAGATCACAGAGGACTTGAAGAAATTTTCCTTTTTTGATGATAACAACATCATCTGCGTACGCCAGGACGTCATGTCCCTCTGCCTGCATGCGTCGCAACAGCTGGTTCATAGTTACGACCCATAGCAGCGGGGAAAGTACTCCTCCTTGCGGAGTGCCTCTATTTACGGCCTTTCGGACCGAGCTATCGCCCAAGATCGAGCTCACCATCCTGCCAGTAAGCATTTGGTGGATAAGTGACACCAACGATGTCTCGATCCCATGTTCTGTCAAGGCCAGGGTAATGGCATCCGGCAAAACATTGTTAAATGCTCCTTCAATGTCAAGAAATGCTACTAATGTATATTCCTTAACCTCGAGGGATTTTTCAATGGTTGAGACCAGTGAATGAAGAGCAGTATCAGTAGATTTGCCCTTTGTATAGGCGTGTTGTGCGCCAGAGAGTTCCGAGGTCAATATGGTCTGCCTCAGATATATTTCGATTAGCCTCTCCAGAGTCTTTATTAGAAAGGATGATAGGCTGATTGGCCTGAAGTCTTTGGGTGTTACGTGGGAGGCTTTTCCTGCCTTAGGTATAAAAACGACTTTAACCTCTTTCCAGCTAGAGGGAATGCAGTTATTTTGGAGGCACCCAGTAAACATGGTTTGCAACCAGGGCATAATATAACTAAGAGTGTGCTGCAGTTTTGCCGGCACTATGCCGTCAAGGCCTGGTAATTTATAGGGCTGGAAGATGTTTACAGCCCATTTTATTTTTGCTCTACTTATGATAGATCTGATCAGCTGTTGTGAGGCTGAAGAGTTGATCGTGATAGTTGTATCAACTGTAGTACTACTCGGGAAGTGGGTGTCCATAAGTAGTTTCAGGGATTCCCTGCTTGAGTCGGTCCAATTGCCGTCTTCCTTGCGTAAATAACTAAGCATTGTTGGCGCTTTAGTTAATATTTTACGCAGCCTTGAGGTCTCCGATGTGGACTCTATATTACTGCAAAAGGTAGCCCAGGAGGTACGTTTGGCCTTCCTTATTGCCGTTTTGTATCTATTGAATTAATCATACTCGCGGGGGACTTTAGTGCCCATCCAGGTGCATATCGGATCGGCAAGGTTAGCGACAACGACTTACGGCTGTCACACTGAGAACAAAAAGTTCCTAATCTTTGAATTGATCTTTTTGCTGTTTACGGCCAACGATTTCGCAATTACGAAGTAGCCAAACTCTATCGATTTGTTGCAGACGTACTGTCCATTGGAGGGATTCTTATCAAGTTATATTGATGAGCTTTTCTGCTCGTTTTCATTCTTTTGTCGGTGGATACTTAATAGTATTAAAACCCATCGTTACCGGCACAATAATTTCAATCCATTATTCCAAACAGTCCATTATGAATGAATGATTCATTTTGCTAGTTTTTCACTACACTAAATTGCAGTTGGTTATAAAGATAACAAGTCGTATTTTATTATTTGTTTTTTTTTATTGATACTTTAAGGAGTATTATCAACATTATGTAACAAAATACATCAAACATAAAAATTTTATGTAACTTAAAAAACCGTCTTTACGTGATCGAGATCATAGGATTATGTCCGTGTAGACTTAAAAATAGTAAGTACTGGCGCAAAAATGATTGGTAGAGCAGCAAACCAATTCTGAAAGTTCTTGTTAAAGCTGCCAGCTCCATTTTCTTCTCTTAAGCTATCCCTGCTCAAGCTGAACGTAAATAGAGTATTAACTCCGCAGGATTCTTTTCTGTATTCCAGTCTTAATCCTTATAAATAATTAAACTATGTAGAAATATTAATGAGACCTATAATCTTCCCCAAACCAACTTTGGAGCCCCTTGCTCTGATAACACGTGAATCTGCTCCATGGTCTATGGTTGCTGAAAGTTCTAATGATTCTGCTTTAAGGATGAACACATCAATGCTTTTCGCCAAGTGACACTTAAGTATAAAAGATTCATAAAACTTGGAATATTGTAGTCCAACTTTACTGCGATGTGTGCTATCAGACACATTCTGAGCACCAATCTTAGTGGATGAGTTTGATACCTTTACAACATCGATCGAATCTGCTGCAGCACATGGGGTCGCAATGTTTCATACAAGCAGTTACATACCTGGCTGGCTGCAAAGTATATTTGTGTTGAATTTGGGGAATTTTTTGAATGACAACATTTTAAGGAGGAGCTTCTTAATAAAATGGTAAAGTTTTTGAAGTTTTTGGGTTCATTATAGAACGAAAAGCAAGGATAGGTTTAATCGCATTTAAAAGGATTGAAGATTCTACGTGACGGAGCGTAAATAAGTGGCTGTGATTTGTTGTGTGAAAAGAACGAAATGACAAGGAATTTGTCTGAAATCAAATGGATGCTGACATATATGTGATGTACTTAAAAATTTATACTTTAATGGCAACAGAAATAAAAATACTCCTACATAACATAAAGTAGCATTTTTCAAAAATTGTGAAAAGTGTATTGTAAGAAAATGTAGATATGTACTTGCATGTCGCGATATCGAAAAGCTATATGGTAAATTCATAGTTTTTACCTTTAATTTTTGTGATTTTTATTGTGACCTAGAATACAGAAAAAGCTGAAAGTCACATTAATAGTCACATAATATCAATGACAAGTACGAGTCACAAAAGCTTGTGACTTCTCTAGTGACTGTTCACAATTTAGAATAGGGTGGTTAGGTATAGGGTTGCCTCCATTGTGACCAGGGGCCCAATTAGCGCTGCGGCGTGCCGTCGTGTTACCACAACTCGAGTACTTAGGTTCAGTAGTTATTTGGTCAGCTGTGACGGATATCTTATACCATCCTGTGGAATATAGGATTTGATCTCCAGCCTAGTCTGGTTCAGTCTTCCAGAACGTGATTGCCTAGTATTGGCTACTTGGTTTTAGCTAAAGCCGGGCATTTACACAGTATTTCTCCCTCGTTCGTATCGCTGCACGTATGGCAGCAGACGTTGTATGAGCTGCCCAGCTTGTCAGCGTAATTTCTTATGGGATGGGTCAATGTCTCCTGATAATTGCGGTGATTCTAACAATATTTCGTCGGGGTCTGTTAAGCAGGTCCATTTTTATTTTTTTATGTGGCAGTGCTAAACTCAGGAATCACCCTTTGTATGTACTACCAGTCCGTCATGTCGTTTGTCACGTCATCGTGCAATGTCTAGCATCAAGCTTACTACGGGGAGGAATAGGTTAAGGGTTATGAGGATTCGAAGGGATGTTGAAGAATGTGTCGATGAACCCCGCATTTGAACTGTTGGATGTTGTAGGAGCTCGGAAATACTGACTGCGAGAGATTATTTTGGAGAAACAATCACTATGATAGTAGCGATAAAAGTTTCTCAGTGCTGCTACATTCCAAAGGTAGCTCAAGGGGTCGACGGTGGAGCGGGCGGTGTCGTCATCAATTAATTTAAGTGCCCTTTTTTGCACCTTATCGTTCAAAGTAATCGAGCCTTAAGGAACAGAAAACGGTTGGGTTTTTAATCCTGACGCCCTGGGTAAAGTCGTTATGGAGAACCAGTAGCGCATGCTCGGTGGAATGAGCAGCTTTAAAGCCAAACTGCTCATGAGGAATGAGTTTGTGGAGCTGGCAGTGACAATCGAGGTCAGAGTAGTAATATTAGCTTAAGGAGTTTACCTAGGTTGGAAAGGGAAGAGATAGAACGGAAATCCCCTTGGGGTGGGAATTAGGAAATAACTACTGTTAATGTAGTTATTAAGTATGGTGAAAAGAGGATCAGATATATGTGAGCCTATTTTCTTAGAATGAAATTAGAAAAGTTATCACAAAGAAAATCAAAGGTTTTAAGAAATTGGGTTTAATAAATGGATATGATATGACAGACTCTCGCTACAAGCTGGAATTTCCCCAAAAGTTAAAACGGGTATAAGGGAGGTTGAGTTGAAGAGCGTCCAGGTTGTCTGGATTAAAACATGTCCCGAAAACACTCAGCGAACTGCTCAAAGATGTTAAAAGAGGAAACTTGGCTACCGGAGTTAAAGTTGTCGAATGGGTTGAGGCAGTTTCTACCAATGATCCTATTGAGCTCCTTATAAAGGGAAGGGCCACGCTTCATGGCACGGAGTTTGTTCTGGAAAGAAGTATTAAGGAAAGTAGGCACAAAGAGGTTTCTCAGTATATGGGGGGCGGAGCCTGTCACAAACGTGATGTTTTAAGGGAGCAACTCTGTCTAGACGGGAATTAAAGATCAGGTTTAAAAAAGAGATACAGAAATCTATGTCCTCATTTGTTCAGTTACAGGAGAGAGGGCGTCGAAATGAAAGGAGCGAGTCGTAGAGGCTATGGCCCGGCTGTTCCCAATCTACCGTAACAAGAACCCGGTATGTAGGTGCTGTAGAGAGTGAAGGCAGAAGGTTAGAGAAACTTAATTCAAGCATTAGGGTATAATGGTCGGAGAAAGGAGGGGGTGATGCAACGATTGGCATATAATTTGTGTCAAACTAGATATAAAAAGATAAACAGATATAAAAAGAAATGCAGATATTCTGAATGTTGTGGCTGTGCACAGCGACGGTACCACAGTACCAACTTCCAGAGTTATGAGTGGTCAAAGTCAAAATTTTGTTTTTTTAAACAAAAATGTCACCTTCAACCACCTTTTTCTCCAAAATATTCATAGTCAACTAATGTTTTTTTTCCCCAGACTAAGAAAGCTTGGAGTGTTTCCTATGAATAATGTCCAGAGAATTTTTATGCTACGGCTTTTACTTTCGAAGTTATAAGCAATTTTAATACTAAAATTGGCACTAATTTCGTACTTTTTTAGTACTCTTTTTCCGAAGCTTATGTCGAAAAAAACCAAGTGACAATTTTAAAGTCAAAATTGCTTGCAATTTCCCCACATAAGGCCAGTTTTAGCATTTAGATTGCTTATAACTTTGAAAGTAAAGGCCGTAGGATAAAAATTCTCTGGACATTATTCATAGGAAACACTCCAAGCTTTCTTATTCTGGGAAAAAAAACATTAGTTGACTATGAATATTTTGGAGAAAAAGGTTGTTGAAGGTGACATTTTTGTTAAAAAAAACAAGTGGAAGTTGGTACTGTGGTACCGTCGCTTTTACAATTTTAGATAGGTGGGAGTATTCTGCGTACACTGATACCTTATTCATGAAAATAAGTGATGGCGTTACAAAAATACAGGGTTAAGTAGTCATTTCGCCCGAATAAAAAGAAATAGCATTATTAACACCTTAGCCACAGTTACGGGATATAACAACTATACAGAAATTCAATACTCATTATAGCCGATAATCTGAGATACTTTTCTTATGCGCCGGGCCTGGGGCAATTTTGACCCACCTCCTTTGATAAATTTGGCTCGAATAGGCGAGGATAACAGATTGCCATGTAGCCATACTTTACGGAGCGGCAATGACACATGATTGCAGCAGGAGAGTTTGGAATTGACAACAATACCCAGGTTTTTGGCAGAGTCAACGATTGGAAGGGGAATATTATTAAGTAGTAGTTATTAGGAGCCTTGGTAGTCTAGGGTTAAGGCGCCTGACTGCTATCCCAGAGGTCCCGGGTTCGAATCCCGGCCAGCCCCACGATCCTTCGCCTTTTCCACTTTTCCACCTACATAACTTTCCTTCTCTCTTCTTCCCTCTTTACATTCCCGATTCCTCCTGTCATAGCTTTCCCTAGTCCTTCCCCGCCCCACCAAAAGCACACCATCGGTTGATTGATGAGATTCAACTCGTTTCAGGAGGCATAACACTACAGCGAGTGGTTCTCGATGCCCCGATGTCAGTGTCGCGAAATGGTTGCGAGTAGGTGGAATAAAAATATAGGTTATGATAGTTCCTTCCGCGTCTTCTCTCTCTATCTTCCGGCTAGAGCTGCTGTTCGACAATGTATACGAAAAAATAGATTGTCGACAGTACAAAGGGACTTTCCCTAAGCCTCTAGTCTGTCACAAAAAAAAAGTAGAAGAGGTGGGAAATCATCCGGAGACAGTGAGCGACGATTAAGGAAAAGTACTTGCGATTTAATTGGATTTAATTAAGGACATTACTACAACTCCATTCGTTTATTCGAGACAAGGTGCTATTGAGTTTAGACACACAATTTTCAATTTTATTAGTAGGGCAACAGGTATACAGCTACACATTATCAGCATATAAATGAAAATAGCAGCGACGGATAACAGAGCGAAGATCATTAATATAGAGGGATAACAGCAAAGGACCAAAAACCGAACCCTGAGGCACACCTGCAGGAGCACTTAGGAAAGAGGAAGTAACATTATTATGCCGAACACACTGAGATCTACATATTAGAGAGAAGAGAAGAGAAAAGACGAACAGAAGAGGAAAAGCGATACCGTTGACTAAGTTTATAGAGCAGCTGCGAATGAAGTACAGAGTCGAATGCTTTGGAGAAGTCAAAAAGAACTAGTATTGCAATTTCACCTCGGTCAAGGGCGGAACGAAGATCAGTTGTAACCTTCAATATAGCAGTTTGGCAACTGTGAGATTTGCGGAAGCCAGATTGGAGTTTAGAAAGAAAATTATAAGAATCAAGTTGTCGCAAGACTTGAGTACATAGATACAATTTTCTCAAAAACTTAAGCGAGGGGGAGATAGGTTTGCTGAAGACAAAGGAAATCAAAATATTAGAGTGGAGGATATTATCAGGAGCAGGTGCACCAACATTACAACGGACAATTTCTACTCCGAAAATCCATCCTGTTTGGACTATGGCAATTCCCTAGTTATTCTCTCTAGGTCGAATCATTACTATTATTATAATTTTTCAAGATAACTCGAAATTATAAATTAAATCGACAATAAACTAAAAGTAAAGTATCGATTCAAGGCTCACGTACCAAAAATGGACAGCATTAGCAAATTGGATTCGCTTTTAAAACACAAATAAAGCGCAAAACACAAATAAACTTCGCTGAGTACCATTAAAACTGCATTTAAATAAGGCGCAAGTCTTGAAACTTATCCAACCGTTGCAATTATGAAACCACTCTTAATTTCCTAGCAGCTATCATCATCTCACCATCCACGAGTGCGCTCAAGGTCTTCTAAGCGAAATCTTTGAGCTAATTGTCATCAAAAAATCCCGAGAAACAGGCGGAACGATTGCAGCACAAAAACGAATCGTTCGAGATGGAAAAGGGGGAAAACTGTGAAAAAATTATTACAATTGCACAAGGTCTTGAAGAAAATCACGAATGAGAGAAAAATGAGACTCTCGTGGCTGTGATACCTGGATGAAACCCAAATAGTCAATAAAGAAGTTTTTGGCTGGTGAATAATGGTCGTGAATAGAACCCAGATCCCAGCTAGAGAATCTCCTTTTACGGAAATTGCTGGCCGTGCTGCGATGAATCTCACCAAAGCCGGCACGGCAATGCATTGTCTATGTGCCTCGAATTCCATGCTGAACTGGAGGTCAACTAGACTCTCAACATTGGCTTGCCTGACCTAGCCACAGACCTGCTAGTAAAGGGGTTGTCCAGCTGGAAGACACGCAATAAACTCATTAATGAAACGTCCACAGTTAAGGCACACGTCCATTGTACCCAAGTGTCGCCAGCACAGGGAATTGAGCCGTTGTCTTTCTTTGCGTATGACGACGATCTTGTTTTTTAAGTGGTTAAGGCTTGTTGTGAAATAGGAGTAATACCAGGCAGCCCCTGTTGCCTCATGCATTTCAACGTGCTGAAAGAATCTTTATCCACAAAACAACAAACGGACGTTTTTTTCCACTTTGAATCCAACAAAGAACGAACCTAAAGACGTAGAAAAAGAACCACCAGAAGCGAAGACTTTTTGTCTACCAAAAAATTGAAAATAACAGATTCGGAATACCGCTGCTATTGTAAAGGTCCTAATCACGTTTCTAGCTAGCGCGAACGGGTTTCGGAATCGTTGCCATTTATAGAATTCAATTTTACTTGCTAATTCCCAGCCAATGTCAATGATCAGCTGTCACCGTCGAGGATTCCGCTCCGCAGCCCCCCTGCGGACAGGATAAAATCAATTCGATATCGGGACGGAGACTTGCCTTCGATTTTTCAATTTTAATTAAGGAATTTTCATGGAAAACTTACATAGCAAGGCGGGAAATTATAGCACTAATCATTATTCACAATTTGAGCACTTCATTAAACACAAAACTGAGCACAACACTTACAGAAAACACAGGAAAACAAACGAAAACGCTTTTTCTCTCCAAGGGCTACTGGAAAAACCTTTTGTCACCGCCGCGCGATTTTCCCGTAGAAACTAGTGTGAAGCAACAACAAAATACAAACACGCGCCGACGTCGTCGTACCGTTGCGACGATTCTGCGGTCTCTGTCTCACCTGCTCCGACGTTGGATATCAATTCGGTGTTTTCTAGAGGAAAAACGAGAGACGCTAGCTAGCAAATGGCAACTGACAAGCGCTCTGGAAAATCAAAAAAATCAACTAACAGCTGACTCGTATCAGGCGAATTTAATTCGCCGCGATGGCCGTTTGATGGGGATTTGAATTTGCAGTGAAGACGACATCTGTTGATCAGTTTGGTAAGTCAATTGTGACATTTTGAAAATCCGTTAATTCCTGAAATTTGGCAATTGGTTTCGAAGCAGTGGGCGGGAAGTTGAAGTTGCTTTGGCCATCGCCGAGTTTTCAAAAGTATTAAAAGATCAAAAATTGTGATTATTATCGGGATAAATCCGGGGAAGAAGTTTAATTACACCTGTGAGGATATAGTGCAGTTATTTAAGAAGTTACGAAAGCATATAAAATGACTGTACAAACTGCGTTAAAACAATCACTCTGCGGGTGACCTGCGCTCCGAAGTGGTAAAATAGATATCAACAGAAGAAACTGGATATTTAAAACAGGTAAAATTAAAGCCAAAGTTTATAAGTTACAGTGCGAAAGTATTATATCATTAATTAGTGGCTGGAAGACGCCGCCCTGAGGAAAAATTTACTTTCCTGATTCTCAAGGGAGTGGAGTCCTTAGGTTAGTGGGTTAAAGTGGCGTGGCCCATATAATCTGTCCTCTTTTTTGGTGTACTGGAGTCAAAGGTACTACGGCCATTCATTTGGCCGGCCCCCATACACGGTCAAATTGGATGACTTCTCGAACAAAGAAACCCTTCTCCTCGCTATTGCGGGGCATTTACAGAGGACTTAGCGAGCAGACTCATCCTCCTCCGGGCAAAGCCTGCAGATGGGGTCCTCCGCCTTTCCTATCCTCCATAAGTGGTAATTCCAGGGGTGGTAGCACGTAAGTTGTATTAATCGACCTCTTCATACAAAATTTTTTGTAACACTTGTATGAAGAGGTCGATTGAAACAACTAACATGCTACCATCCCAGAGCGCAGTGTCCGGTAATGAAGTCAATAAGTGTCCTGGCATCATTCCTTTAGCGCCCTAATAAATCATGGGCGGGTTAGGAGGCGGCTCAGGACGAACCCGCTTAGAGTTAGCCAGTCCAGGTGCGGACCTTTTTGTTGGGGGTAAGATGAAGCTTAAGAGTTACCCTTTGTGCTACTAGTTCGTCATGTCGTTCAAGTCATTCAAGTGGGTGCAATGTATAGTAGTAAGATTGATCTGAAGGAAAGATGAAATAGAATAGATTAGGAGTCTTGAGGGTGCATAAGTGGATGTCGATGAACCTTGGGTTTGAACTCGGAGATGTTATATGAGCTCGGAAACACCGACTGCGGAAGAGAGTTCCACAATCGAGTTATTCTAAAACGAACTGCTAAATTGTAATGGCGAAAGGGGAGAGCTGCAGGGTGAAGGAGTTTGCCGAGTTGGCTAGTCTTGTGTTGAGGGAGAAAAATTGCCGTTTATGCACATTGTGTTTACTTCTGCTCAGCCAGCTTTGGTGGCTTTAGAAAGGGGGCCTGTTAGCTACCCAGCAGAAGTTGTGTTCCCATCATGGGAAGTGTGCTTGGAGCAATATTATCAAGGTTTCTTCCATAGACTGTGTGAAAGTGCCAGCCCCGAGATCTCCCGATAAGCCCTTTAATAAAGCTTGGTGGATTTTTACTGAGTCGGGGCAGTTATTGTTGTAAGCAGCAGTAATCGCCCTCGTAAGGAAGTCCGCGGATAGCTCTACTTCATCGTAGATTTGATTAAGTGCATGGAATCCTGCAATACGCTACAGAGTCCGCCCCGAAAGGCTGCCCAGATCGTGTATCTAGTATTCTAAGATAGCACCGTTGCTTACTCACGGCTCTTGTACAAGCTTGGGTGGCCAGCACCCTGCAAAGAACTGCCGAAGCAGCCCTACACCGGGATCCTGAGGTTGTTCCTGCTGCTGAGGTTCAGCATGCGACTCATTTTTAATGCCAATCTCCTTGACTTTAATTCGACCGAAGCCGTAAAATAGGAACATACCCTGCTCTTATAGCTACATGAGCGACCTCACGTTAATCATAAGGGTAAGAGTTTGACCTCTCTGACCCACCTGCCTACCTGTCAGTTGCCAAAAGATCACCTCAATTGGCTGGTTTTGTATTGCCACCCTGCAGATTACCTGTTCCGGTTCCCTAACACCATAATAATACCCTCGACACACTAGCACACATAATCCGGGTTATGACGTCAGAATGACGTAAATTTCATTTTATTTCCATATCTTTTATATGGGTCTACGTCATTTTGACGTCATAATCTGGATTAAGGGTGCTAGTGTGTCTCCGGAATGCGATCCTTTTAAATTTCGGTAGGTCCTTCTCTTCGATTACTTTGAGGTTGGACCCTTCCCAAACCTGAGCCTGGCGACAGCATTCGTCAGCCATTGGCTGGTAGGTTCGTTGGTGCAGGTCTTTTTAATGAGATCCCCTGTCGTCCTTACACCCAAAAACTTAGGTGGTCGTCTTTAAGACTTTTATCCACTATAGTCAAGATGAAGTGGCAAATAAAGGAGGATTACTTCTCCGTTAATTTGCCGTTGGTATAGTTTTCTAGGACCACTGCCATGGTGATCCCGGCTGACTTATCCCGATAGGAGGATTCTTGCCGCTCCCCCTTTTTTTATTCTGGAGTCCCTGCCCAGCCGGAGATTCCTCTGATCGCTGCCGTTTTGACAGTGCATCAGTAAGGTCCGGTATGCATGCAGAGACGGCGCTCTAAATAACTCTCGTGAGGATAATGCTCATAACTATTACTTCAGTACTTCTTTCTAAAGGGAATGTAAACCACAGAGACCGGCTGCAATGGGAATTTTCAAGGACCACCACCAGATATCATTATTGGCAGACTGTAGAGCAATCGAAATAATTAGGGTAGAATACGTCTATCAGTAATTATGAATATTGATCCCATCAGTTACACGAGAAAGGGTAGCCACCCATGGCAGATCTCCGCTTTACCAAGGAAGGTTAAACCGGAGGTTGCCTGATATCCGCAGTCCATCGTTGGTAGAATATTCACGCACTATCATTCATCCCTTTAGCACGATTGTTTACACCTTAAGATTTCGATTTCATCTTTTCGAAATGTTTAATGTTCTTAAAAAAGCAAATCACAATCCAACAAAAAGCATTGACAGTTTCTATTATAAAAAATTGCTTATTTACAGTTGCTTAGCTTATAAAAAAAGAGAACTCTTAAATTCTATTAAAGATAATAAATTAACATGAGGCCTTTATATCATCCAGTTTCCTCCGCAAAAGTCCACTATTTAACCTGTGCATACACAGGTACTGGCCATTTAAAAACAGGACAGGAATATCATATCTGAAAAGTCTCAAGTACTTAACATTCTCCTTTTTAGTGATATCTATCTTTTCCAGCTGAAATTCCCCCTCAAATTCTTGCAATTCGAGCACTAGTTCATCACAAAGAGGACACGGATCCTTTGTATACAGAGTTAAAGTAGGCTTTTGTCCACTTTCACTTGCAGATGATCTAAAAATCAAGAAGAGAAAAACATTTTTGGAAAAAATTATAAAAATTTATTTTTCGATAACAAAATAAAAATATTTTTTTTTTGTATAAATGCAATTTCTGGCTACGCAATAATAATAATCAAAAAGAAACGATCTGACATCTTTATACTTAAAAGCTTACAATTTTTGAATAAGGATCGAGGAAGCACCGCCACCTCCGTTGCAGATTGAAGCGCATCCATATTCTCCGGATTTCAGAACATGCGCCAAGTGAGTAACGATTCGAGCTCCAGACATTCCAATTGGGTGGCCAAGAGACACAGCACCACCATGAACATTAACCTTCGACGGATCAATGTCGAGCTTCTTCATGTTGGCAACAACGACCAAGGAGAATGCCTCGTTAATTTCCCACAGAGCCACGTCCTCCTTGCGAACGCCAGTTTTTTCTAAAAGTTTCGGAACAGCAAAAGCTGGAGCAATGGGAAAATCAACAGGATCAGTTTCAGCGTCCTGGAAGCCTACAATTCGTGCCAGAGGCTTGCACTTCAAGCGATCAGCAGCTTCGGATGTCATAAGAACTAGGGCTGAAGCGCCATCGTTTAATGTCGACGCATTTCCAGCTGTTACGGTGCCGTTCTCCTTCTGAAAAACGGTGGCCAAGTTTCCGAATTTATCAAAGTTCACCCTAGTGTATTCCTCATCCTCGGACACGACAACTTCAGGCTTACGCTTCTGCTGAATTTTAACGGGAGCAATTTCTGCGTCAAAGATCTTATCTTTCCATGCTTGTGCAGATTTTTTGTAGCTGTTGATAGCATACTCATCCTGCTCGGCCCTAGAGATTCCCATATTCTTAGCCGTGTTCTCGGCACAATTTCCCATGTGGAATTTGTTGTAAACGTCCCATAATCCATCGAAAACAATTCCATCGGTTAGATTGAGGCCTCCGTATGGAGTAGATCCTCTTTTCAGGTAAAAAGGCACATTCGACATGGATTCCATACCTCCAGCGACAATAACGTCCTGATGACCTAACATCAAAGTTTGAGCCGCCAACATAACCGACTTCATGCCGGAAGAGCAGACCTTGTTCACCGTTGTGCAACAGACGTTCTTCGGTAAACCAGCAAAAATAGTCGCCTGACGTGCAGGTGCTTGACCAAGTCCGGCTGACACTACATTTCCCATGTACACTTCCTTCACATCCTCCTTGGCAATTCCTGCCCTTTGGACTGCGGCCTCAATTGCTACTGCTCCTAGCTGTGTAGCCGACAGTGGGGCCAGCTTGCTTTGAAAACTGCCCATAGGAGTCCGAGTGGCAGAGACTATAACGACATCGTTCACTTTTGAGCTGAAGTTCCTGGCACTCAAGCTCTGGGCCAAAGTCTAAAATTTGTTAAGTAATTGGGGATCAGAATGGATTTAGTGAAAACTTGAGAGATTCTTTGAATTAGTGACAGTGAAGTCATGAAACTTACTTTAGTGAGTGAAAGAAGCTTCGCCATGGCCTTTTAAAACGGATAAAATAAAATTTCTAACAAAAATAAAATTTCGCCTGGGTTTACCTGTGGAGAACCTGACAGTCGAGAAATGTCGACGTTTCTCGGTTCCTCTTCTTATCATCATTCGTCTGATAAAAATTTGCTATAAACAGCTGATTGTTGGTTTGCGTCTTAGGTTCTTATTGCAAAATATGTACGGTTTCAAAATAGTGACAATTTTTTAAACAATCTATAAATGTATATTTAAACTTTTATAATACGATAGAGAACATACACACTTTAAGGTAGAACTTACAGGTGAGTTCCTCTTCCTATCACCCGCAGAGCGCAGAGTTTGGTATTTCAACAGAAGCGGAGCAGGAGAGGCGCTTTCATAGGTGCAAATGGTGCACTTGCACCGGGCGCAATTGGATAGGGATGTAATTGCAGAAATTAAATTTAAAAAAAGATTAAACTTTGAACTAAAAAAAATCCCGTGATTTCATTTTCATCTATTCATTCAGAATTCACCACGATTTAATGTTCCAATTTATTATTTCGATAAAATATTCTGTACGTCTGTCCCCGAAGGCATACGAATTCCGGGGCGGAAGATGTTACCCGATATAGCGTAGCAGAGGATTTACGTTGGATATCTAATAAAATGAATGTAGTAAGTGTTTGTGCCTTTGTCCATTGTCCTTACCTGCAACCAAAAAATGAACGTGCAATATGCCATACTGCACCGGTCGCAAAAACCAAACCGGCTCTGGTGTCTATGCCAGTAGAGAACCATGATCGTTAACGTTATCGTTAGGATATTAGAAGGACCTTAAATTAGGTAATGAAGGGCGACAGATCATCTGCCTATACGTCGAGGAAGAATAGTTGTCGTGGTCGGCGAAATTCTGCAGAAAACTGAATATATCGGAAAGTCTCAAGTTCATGAAAAAATGAGCAGGGTGGCAGAGAAGCTGGAGGAAATTAGTAAAATCATGATGGAACTTCACTCTATAGGAAGCTTTTCCTCGGATAGGCATTGCAATTATTCGAAATTATTGAAAACGAGGTTGAATCGAGATTGGGTTGGTAGGATCGCGACAGAAGAGGGATTGAAACCTGCTACAGAAACATTATTCCATTCAAGAAATCGCGGCTTGGCGAAATATTCTCCGCTTTTTCTAATGTGACAAGAAGGCCATTGTATTTAAACAGGGACGGTGCTTTCTTATTGGCAAATGGTGCATTTTCACCGGGTGCAATTAAACTGGGACGCGATTGTTCCATTGTCCTTCATTGCGATAAAAAAATGAGACCTACTGGTATACCGCATCGGGCGCAAAAAACCCAAGCGCCAGTCATGGAGCAGGGATGTAGTTATATGTTTACGTAGATGATCTAGTGATATTGGTGCAAGGAATGTTTCTAACAGCGATTAGTGAAATTATGCAATGATGCCTAAACAGAACTGACAGTCAATCCGGGGAAAACTGAGCTAATGCTATTTACGGGGAATATGAAAATTCCCCTCTGCAACATCCTCCGGCTGCATGGGCACACTCTCACTCGATCCTTTATCCAAAACTTAGCTGGAAATGGAACATCGAGAAAAGGGTAAACAAAGCCTACATAGTCTTTTCCACCTTAAAAAGACCTTCGGCAAGAGATGGTGTTTCAAGTCAGAGATTGCCCTATGGATGTACACAACCGTGGTAGTCCTATTCTCACAGATTCGCTGGTGTGGTGGCCAGCGTTGAGCAGGACCTATAATGTCATAAAGTTGGAAAGGGTTTAGAGAAAGGCGATATCCCATGAGGGATTAAAGGACATAAAGTAAAAAACGCAGAGAATGGCAACAATAGCGGAATGAGAACATGCACCACGAACGACTTGTTGTTCTCTAGTACTTGCTTCCTCTCGACCTTCACTGCAACTCACTCGGTGAGGTATATGTAGGTGCAATGCAGTTGTTGTAGGGTATATGTATCACACTGGTCGCCAGTTCACACAAAACTGATTTCTATGTCGGATAGTGAAACTGCAGCAGTGGTATTTGGGATAACGGACCTTGCGTCACATTGATCAATTCAAACTGTCAATTGTCAGTTGATAGTCCAAGAGAAGGGATAGGCGTAAAGTTTACGGGGTTGAGAGCACTACCTTGGGCAATCAACTGATGTAGGAATTGAGTCAATTTATTGATCCTTGAAGCTCTGAACCTCGAGTTTGAACTCTTGATAACCTCGTTGGAGTCATACGCCTCCTGAAAATGGTTGATTTCCCTAACCAGCTCACAGGGGCTTTGACGCCAGCAGTACTAGACTCCCAGGCGGAACGAGGAGGTGTGGCATCCGCTAGGTAAAGACTCATCCTTATTGGAACGTTGATACCCCGATTAGCCAGTTAAGTCCCCAAGACGCGTTATTAGAGCCATGTATACCCTTGGAGTTCTGGTTAAAGCTCCAGCTTCACCTTCTTTACTTCTTTAAGCTCCTTTAATCCCTCATGGGACATAGGGTGGAAACAGTTGCCCTCCAGCGGACTCTGTTTTGCGCGACAGCTCTTAGCTCCGACCAGGATCTCCCCCCAGTTGTTGCGGCTTCTTCTAGAAGGGTTCTCCTCCAAGTTGTTCTAGGTCTTCCTACTCGACGGGAACCTTGCGGATTCCAGTCAAGGGCCTGTTTGGCTAGATTTTTGTTTTAACCGGACTGGCTTCGTTGGGTTTACTTGGATTTAACGAAACTTTACTCAGTCCCCGTTTCCATGGCCACAGTACATGAACCGGTAGAGTTTCGGTGAGTAAACAGAAAGCTTTCTTCCTCAAGTTAACCCGATGCTGTTTCCATGCCGGTTCTGGGTTAAAGTGACAGATAATCAATTTTACCTTGCGTCGCCGTTGGTATATGTTCAGTAAAAGATACTCAAACACACACATATGGAAAACCCAGCTTAACCTGACTGGTGTCGTTCAGTTTTCTTCTATTTAACGAAACTTTACTCAATCTCTGTTGCCATGGGCGCTTAATCTGAGCAAACTCAGGTTAAAATCTGCATGGAAACTCAGTACATGATGTCTAACTCGGGTTCAACTCTGGCTGAAGTCTCATGTACTGAGTTTCCATGAGAGTTCAACCAGAGTTGAACCCAGGTTGAACTCCATGGAAACAGTCGCAGTCAAGAGTTTTCGTTAAAGATTTTCAACTCTGCTCAACTCAACGAAAATAGGTAGATTGAACAGAGTTCACGCACACAACTACAAACGGGATTGT
Source organism: Thereva unica (assembly GCA_949987705.1). Lineage (NCBI taxonomy): Eukaryota > Metazoa > Arthropoda > Insecta > Diptera > Therevidae > Thereva > Thereva unica. Next base: position 43,443,649 of record OX465281.1, on the reverse strand, counting down.
CAAATGTTAAAAATGTCAAAATGTCGCGCCTGTTTATAACATTTCTGTTATACAACGAACACAAAAAATTAATTTTATGGTCCATGATCGCTATTTTATAATAACAAAAATATTACGTCAAATTTAAAAACAGCTGCTTGCTTAATACAAGTACACATTCAGCTGTCTGTACACAGGCAGAAAAGTCAGCCATGGAAACGCATAAGGCCCAACTATAATGCACGTAAGAAACGCACGTCAATCGACGTGCGTAAATTTCGTCAAACGCAAAACCGACTAATTGGTTTGCATATTGGGAGAAACTTCAAAGTTTAAAATTATTAAAATGCTTGAATATTATTCATTGACTATTAAAACTAGGCTGTTAATATTTGCATATTATTAATAATCGTGTTTATTTTCAATTATAATAAATTTCTCATCAAAATCGCTATCATGTATTTGAACCACAACATTTTCCATACTCTTTTTTTCTTTAAAAACCACAAAACAACAACAAAAAATTAGCTTTCATCGATGTAACTACAAATCATCTCACAAAACGTACGTAGAGCGCGGTTCTTTTCCCATTTTTACGTTTAACGCGGAGTTCCAAGAAGTTCAACTCGGGTTCAACTCTGGTTGAACTCTCATGGAAACTCAGTAACTGTACTGTTCTCAATTTCGCTGATAACTGGCCGCAGTATTCCAAATTAAATCAAATACACAAAATAAATCAAAGAAATTGCATAAAGTTAATAAATACTAGTAGCAATATGTTATAAATTCTGGCTTGATTATAAATCGCTGGCTGTACAGATTCAAAATCAAATCAAATTTTATGGCACGACAATCCACTTATGAAGCAGGCCTAACTTCCTTTCAGTCATTTGACATTTCCACCAATTTATCAAATATTTCTTGTGCGCATCGGAAAATAGCAGAAGGTCGAAAGGTGGACGGGGGTAAGTTTTCAGATGTCAACATTCCTGGAAAATTGATCAGTAATTATGAGGTAAATTCGGTTAAATTAGTGCAAAACCACTAAACACTGCAGGTGAATACTAGTACAGTAAGCTTAAAAAGTGGCGCCGTGGGAGAATTGGCTTGTTTTGTTGTCGTTTACCGTCACTCGGCCAGAACAGCTGCTCTGTCTAGCTGGGTCAGATGTCATTTGTGAGACTTCGCAAGAATTCAGCGACGGAAAAAAGTTTGTCTGGTGAAAGTTGCGCAAATTAATTTTTTCCTCTCTACTTCTCGCAGAGTGTGTTTATAAATTAGTGCATAATAAAATTAAAATTCGACAAAAATGAATTTAACATTCGCGTAGATCAAGTGAAACGTTTTGGGGAAGCCCCGAGATTAATTATCCTAGACGGGAGGATAAGAAGTATTCTGGATGTTTTTTAGTTAATAAGAATTTGCTAAAGGAAACAAAAATATGGTTGACATGAATATAGAGGAGAACCGTCTTCGGACATTCCATGCCTGGCCCAGTAATGCTCCAGCAGATGCAGAACGACTTGCTCGTGGGGGCTTCTTTGCGACAGGGAACTACCTAGAGACTCAATGTAATTGGTGTCAGAAAAAAATCTCCGATTGGCAATATGGAGATCAGGTAAATTACTTGAATAACACCAAACATTATTTAACCCACTTGTTCATTTTCAGATCATGGTCCGGCATAGGCGTCTCGATCCACTTTGTCCGTTCGTTCTAAATCCAACTAGTTCTGGCAATATTACCCTTTCAAGCTCCTCCAGTACAACAGATGTTAACGCACAAGAATCAATTCCGCTGGGAGACTTAAAGAACGAAACAGTACGCTTAGCCACCTTTAAAAATTGGCCGGTAAGGAATTTTTCGTTTCGCAATTTTTCCATTCATTATTCTTCAAATTAACAAAAACGTATTAGTTCTTGAACTTCTTCTATTCATTTTGTTTTTGGGGAATATGCAAATCATTTTCATGAACCTTAAGAATATCTTGATAAACGTGTTTGTTTATGTTGTTTTATCATAAGCGGCAAGGTCTTATCAGTTGCTGATAAACGGGTTTTACGAGAATACAATTTGGGGAAAAAAATTGTTGGCTGAAAGTCGGCGTGATTCACAATTCTCGGGAATTCAATCGAAATTGCATAAGTTTATTAAGTTGGCTATAAAAACACAAATAGTCTTAGAGCATTATTTTTAGTTTTTCTACATGAAGTGTAAGCCCACTAGTCGACACCATCTGCATTATTAAATTGAAGACTAAGCATCAAAGGATGTTAAGAAAAATATGTTTTAATATAACTCGCTAATTTCAGATGAATTCAAGTTTTTTCAAATAGTGGAGTCTTACCATAAAAAGGCTCCAAAATAAATTAAAGACTTAGTTTTTAGGTGATCAAACATTTTTGTTCTTGTGCGTTCTTCCTCTAAAAGTCTTTTGCGTTTAGCTGCTGCATCAGCTTAGCACAGTCTTCTCACCTTGACCGACGTTGGCTATTAGCCTTTTATCGTTTGGCAGTAGATTCAGGGCTTTTCCGGCATTATTGAGACATCGATTTTTAGGCATAACCGGTCCAACGAACCGGGTTCGGCATTAATTTGGCATGTGCTGATAGCTTACACTCTTCGTATAGATCATACTAGGAATAAGGTTATGAACCTTGCGTATTTTTGTATTATTCGCCGTTATATGCTATGTGCAAGCCACAGATACTAATTTCAGGAGACTGTGTATACCAGGGAGACTATACAAGGAGATATAACTCCGTGTTGTCACTTTTCGTTTGATTAATGAGGGCACCACAGTCACATGTACCCCACAAAACATGATTATATTTATCCGGTTCATGGCCAAGTTCGTTAACTATTACAATATTTTATGTTTATGCCTAACTTGAAAAATCAGCTTCTGATTTTTCGTATTTAACCATTTTATGGATTTTCCAATGGATTTTTATTAATTCCCAATGATTTCTCTTGCATTTCGGTTGACAATTTTGAAGAAATCGTCGAAAAGGGTAGAATTCAGCTAACTTCATGTGGGGCACGTCAGCTTTAGGCGACATCTGTGGCCAAAAATGAACTAGAAGTTTAGTTTCTGCTACGCATTAATTTCCGGTTATTTTCCCCATAAGAGTTATATCTCCTTGTATAGTCTCCCTGGTGTATACCGTGATGCCAACTTTTCTGACAAGTTTTTTAAAGAATAAGGCGCAACTCAACCGATAACGATAGCGCTCATAGATTTCGTCATTGTAGAGTCTCCGGAATCCTCCTTCCTCACATAAGGGGCCAACAATCCTCCGAAGTATATTCCCCTCACGGCTAAGAGGTTTGAGTTCTTTTTGCTAGGTAGCCACGTTTCAAAAGCATATGTAAGTACCGGTATGTATTGTCCCAGATTTCCTGCCGCCCGCTCAATCGGGGTGAAAGCTTCCGGTACAGCTGTTGTTGTTCTTCCAATGTTGCCATGTCGTCTGCATAAGCCAGTAATTGGGTGGACTAGTGGAGGATTCTGCCTCTTGATGTCACGCCCGAATTTCGGATCACTTTCTCCAACTTCAGGTTGAAAAGGAGGCAGGCTAGATCGTCCCTTTGTCGGAAGTTGATTGGTCTGGACAGTGCTCCGGATACCTTTACTTGGCTTGACACATTGGTCATGGTCAACCTACATAGTTTTGTCAGTTTGTTGGAATGCTGAATTATCTCATGGTCTTGTAGAGTTCCTACTCTGTCTACGCTGTCATAGGCCCAAGTTGAATTGGGTTTTCACTCTACACATTTTTTCATATTCCCTTGTTGATTTTTGTGTGCTGAGGCCACACTGATAATGGCCTATGATGTTTCTAGCGTATAAAGCCATCCTGTTTAGTGAGGTAGTGGAGAATATATTATACGGGGTACTCAACAACGTTACCCCGCGATAATTAGTGCTGAGATATCTCCTTTTTTATACACCGGGCAGAGGATGCCTTTTCTCCAGTCTTCTGGCATCACTTCCTGCTCCTATACTTGCACAAATAATTCATGAATCGCTTGGTGTAATGAAGGCCCTCCATATCCACAACATTTTATTACAATTTTTAAGGGGGAGGTGATACCAGAAAACAAATCCAAGGCCATATGTTGGCCTCAATTTTTTCTTTACCCGAAATTGCTATCACTGCAAATATACCACCCCTAATGGACGGAGTTTTCTTCGGGACTAGCGAATTGTACAGGTGTATCAGAGATCTTAACGTCAATAAGAAATCCACTGGCCCTCCGCTAATTCTACCCCTGTCATATTTCTTCGGAATTTATCCATACTCTTGGTCTCTCAGTAACTTCCGGATGGAGTAATCTATCATCATGTGCCAACACAAGGAAGATAACAAGCAGAGATCGTGACACCTCTGTTATTCCACGCAACGGTATAGCCAGAATCGTGTCAATAATAACAGGATACTGGTCAATTGGGAATCATGTAGTCAGATTGAGAATTCCGTCTAGCACATACTGCCGTAGCTAGCACTAGCCTGTGATATCATTCAAGTCATAATGGAATGCCTACCAGTGAGCTTGGTTTGAAAGATAGACGAGTATTATACCTAATAGGTCAAGGGAAGCATGGGAGTATTGGAGCATTTGGCGATGAGCCTAACGTTTAAACTCTTGGATGTTGTACGAGTTCGGGAAAATTGATTGTGAAGATTATTCCATATCCAAATTCTTTTATTTAGAAAAAACTTCTAGACATTAGGGTGCGCGAAAAAGGGATTGCCGGGTATGAGTATGAGGCGAGCGGGAGAAATATTACCGTGCCAACAGGTGTGTAGTAATTTCCGTGGAACAATTGGTGTGATCATTGCATTACAAATTTGGCAAGGCCGCTACATTCATGTGGTGGCTCAGAGTTAATAGAGATGCAAAAGCTGTAAACTTCGACAATTTGCATGGCGCGGGTTTGCACCTTGTTCAGCCACGTCAAAGGCATTTTGGAGACGCCGGCCAAGGTAAATGAGATATACTCAAGGCCTAGTCAAATGTAAGCCTTGCCGATTATACCCCTGGCTGCTGGTGGAAAAAGAAATTTGCAATTTGTTTGGCGATTTGGAATATACTTAGAATATTAAGAGATGTATCGGGGGTAAGATTCAAACTGTCCGCTGAGAGAAAAAGAAGGTAGGCTATATTAGAGATGAGATGGTACTTACATAGGCATGATAGACAGGTACTAAGGATTACTTCTAAGCTTTATTTTCTCACATAACAAAGATGACAATTCACAATATATGTACCTCTAAGTAAATGGAAACAGTGCAAGAACACGCTAAATTTTCTTCGGAAAAATTTCCTTTCAAATACGTCCAACTCATCTGCAGCCTTTTTGGAGGTACTCTATGCTTCACATCCATACGTGGCTACTGTCCATACGATCGTTTTGTAGATTCCAACTTTAGCTTAAATTTGGTTGCCTCTGGCTGTCATTACAGGCAACAGTAAGAAGTATGTTCTATTTGCAGTGTTTTTTGTTCACATGTAATGCTCCATCGTTGGCTTCGGTGAATGGGAGTTGAGTTGCTTTTTAAATTCTTTTGCTAAACTCAAAGCTATTGGAGTTGACTCACTTCTACAGAAGTGGATTGAGAGTTTCCTTTCTGGCCGTTCAATCAAAGTGGTATTGGATGGCGTCAAATCCGCATCCCACCCGATCACTGCGAGGGTACCCCAGGGGTCAATTTTATCACCGGCCCTATTTCTCATTTTTATAAATGACCTACTTTCAGTCCCCTCCAACCTACTTCTCATCTTCGCTGACAACGGTACTCTGCGTTACTCGTACAGCTTCGATACAAGACAGACTCATGCCAGATCCTGTCTTGATGATCGCGAACTAATGTTCAACTCTATTAATAACGACATTGAACTCATTCTAGAGTGGGGAAAGAAGAATCGTGTTGAATTCAACTCCGACAAAACCAAGTACTGTCTTATCTCCAAAAAGAAGCTCAACACCTCTCCACCCTTGAGAGTGGATGGAGTTCAACTAATGGCCGACCCATCCTTCCACATCTTAGGCGTGACATTAGCCAAAGACTTGCGATGGAATGACCACATATTCCAAATCGCCAAACAAGCATCCCAGTGCTTGGGATTTCTTAAGAGGTGCAAGTTCCTCCTCCAGCCATCGGCCCGTGCTGTTATTTATAAATCCTACATTCGGCCTCTTCTCGAATATAACTTCCTCGTTTGGGGCGGCGCCCCAATAACCACCTTGGCATGGTTAGATAAGGTGCAAAAAAGGGCGCTCAAGTTAATTGATGACGACACCGCCTGCTCCACCATCGACCCCTTGAGCCACCGTAGGAATGTAGCAGCACTGACAAAATTTTATCGCTACCATCATAGTGACTGTTCCTCCGAGTTAGGCTAAGAACATAGTGAAGCAGAGAGCAAAGCAGCGATGCGAGTGGAGAGCAAAGCGGCGAAATTAAATAACTGAACTCCTGTTAATACGCACACAGTGGAGCATTCTGCAGCGAGGTTACATCGCTGTTATAAACGAGCAAAGCGACGAATTCAAACAATTTTGATTTCTCTGCTATCATCGCTGTTAAAATAGTTGCTTAAAATGGATATAGAGGCATTTCTAAGTAAAGTTTTTGTTAAAAATCCATTATGGGATTCTAAACATCACAATAGTTTCATATTAGACAAATTATGCAATGCACTTGTTATATTTTTACTGAAAAATATTTAAATAGCAAAAGAGTTTTAAGTAAAACAAACCCCTTACAGAATTTCAATTCATTTCATTCAAGCATTTAGGAAAGTTCCACTTATCGTAAAAATCTTTGGTAATTTGGTTAAACATACTCTTTGTGGTAACTTCTATATATGAAGTGGTTGTAATATTTCCCAAATAGCTTCTATTGTTTCTTATACAATTAATGACACAGCACGATTCAAAAAGTGGAGCTGATACTTTTAAAGGATGATCCTGTGGATCCTTATAAAAATCCATTATAATTTCGAATACTTTCTGCTCGATTTAAAACGCGTCACTATGTGTTAGACACTCTTTTATAAGCGCGACATCCATTCGCCGCTTTGCTCTTAGCTTTCATCGGTGCTTTGCTCTCTGCTTCACTATGTTCTTAGCCTTAAACGCTCTCCTGCCTCCACGGCAATCTTATACCCGCAACACCAGATTAGCCCACTCGTCTCATTCCCTTCACCTGAAACTACCCCTTTCACGCACTCAACAAGACATGAATTCATTTGTTAATAGAACAACTCGACTGTGGAATAACCTCTCGCAGTCAGGGGCCGGTTCGTGTATGGCGAACGACGATAGTCAAACGAAAAAAAATTGAAGTCGAAAAATTTTGGCGACGAAAATTTTAGCGTTCGCGTAAGTCGAAAGAAAATTGTTCGTGTCCTAATGCAAAAACTCGATAACCCAAGAGCTTTCGAGTGCCTTTCGCCGGCTTCAGACGAAAATTTTCAATTTTTTCGACTTACGCGAACCCGAGACGAAAAAAAATTTTCGTTTTCGACATACACGAACCGGCCCCAGTATTTCCGAACTCCTACAACATCCAAGAGTTCAAACGCAGGGTTCCTCTCCACCTTCTTCAATACTCCCTGTACCTTTTAATCCTTAACCTATACCCCCAGCTCCCCTAACCCTCCCCGTACTAAGCTTACTGCTAGACATTGCACCATGACGTGAAAAATGACATGACGGACTAGTAGTACAAAGGGTGACTCCTAAGCTTAGCACTGCCACATAAAAAAAAAATTTTTAACTTCAATCCTGACTCATCAAATCTTTGAAGTTAAATTTGGCGCACTTCCCGGTTTCGGATAGAGCTGAAATTTTGCATACACGTTTAGTTTAGATGACAATGCAATCTGGCCATTTTGTAAAAATATCAAGATGACGGTTCCAAAATGGCGGCCGATTTTTGAAATTGTGCTCCGCGGCCCTCTGACATGGGTATCAAATGAAAGGATATGACAGGTAGAACACAATTAGCTATGTGGCGTCATTCTAGATTTGAGCCGGACTTACAAGAGGCGGTTCATTTGTCCCGTACACGATAGTAAATTGTACTGAGGCCTCAATTTTTTTAAATGTCCCGGTTCAAAAATAATGTACTACTGGGATATGGGCTTATTTCGTACGATTGTAAATTACGAAGTGGAGAGAGACATTTCTTTCTTCTTTTGCGGCAGTAAAATATCCAATTTGAACTGCTCCGAGGTGAGATTGTAAACACGAACTGGAACAATTTCTTATTTCTTTGCGACTGTAAAATATCCAATTCGAATTGCGGCAAGGTGAGGTTGTAAACACGAACTGCCGAGACATTTTCTTACAGCTTTTGCCGCAGTAAAATATCCAATTTAAATCGAGACGTGGTGAGATTGTAAATACGATCTGGAGAGAAATCTCTTACATTTTTGGAGGGAGTGAAATTTTATACTAAAGAGACAATTCTTACATTTTTTGAGGAAGTAAAGTTTTGTCTTCGAGAGATATTTCTTACATTTTTCGAGGGAGTTAAATTTTGTACTGAAGAGGCAATTCTTACATTTTTCGAAGAAGGCATTTTTCTATGGAATGAATTTTTGTACTCGAGAGATATTTCTTATATTTTTCGAGGGAGGTAAATTTTGTACTGAAGAGACAATTCTTACATTTGGCGAAGGAGTGAAGTTTTGTACTCGAGAGACATTTCTTATTTCTTTTTAGGCAAGGTGCGATTGTAACATAGAAATATTATTTCTGGAATATTTTCGTGTTATTTTCAATTTTAGGGAATTTCATTTTAAATCTGTAAATATGTTTTTCGTTATACAGTTTACAAAAATTTTAAAAAATATTTTTGTAATTAAATTTCATTCATTCATCATTTATCGTATCCCCTCTTTCGCAAACCATTCAACCACCATTGAGCCATTCACTACGTAACGTGCTAGCAATACAATAGCACCTCGCCTCATTTGAAGTGAGACATTGTACTGGTTCAAAAGTAAAAAGAGGCTCCTCTTACAAACTCATTTAATAATCGTGTCCTACCCAACACTACGTCATTCCAAATTCAAAATGGTGGCCAACACTAAATTGCGGAAAGCTTATAATAGACTAAAAAGTAGAAAATATAACCGATCAACTTCCAATTTTGCACACACTCGTAGTTCGGGTGCACAGGTCTGCGAAAAAATTTTTTTTGTCAGCTGCATGAGATATTTTTACTGAATTATATGTTTTAAAATGCGCTGATTTCAAAAGTGTTGGCCATTTTTTTCTATCACATAAGGAATTTTTGCAAATTCAAACACAAAAAATTGGTTAAAGCACTCCTTTATTCAAAATTTTCAAACAATAAGTAAAGGCAACAAGTAAGGGCAACGAAACCTTTTCTGGTGGTAGCAAGGTAGTGTTTATAACATTTTTCTCTCCAGGTTTTAAAGTTTCTCGGGATGGCCAATCACTTTTTTTCCAGTGCTGTTCTCTGGCTCTACTATCCCACAAGCATAAGAAGCATGGGTATTTGGTATAGCTGCCTACTGACCCAAAAGCATTGTCAGTATTTTGAAGTCCCCACAAATCATCCATTGATGGTCTTGATACTTGATTTTTTCCAGGATAATGGCCAAATCGTTATAATCTTCTTTCCTATGCACGGAATGTCCAATCGGAATCGAGGCAAATTAATACTGCTTTAAGGCTAGCCTTAGATGAGTCAATGAATAGGCGCCATTCAGATGAGTCATACTTTATATCAAAGCGATGTATGAGTTCTTCCACATTATTGCAGAAAACTAAATTTCCTTCTTTTGAGAAAAACTGGGTAAATTCTTTTTCTCGGTGTCTGTACCAGTAGAAAGAAGTGCCAGGTGATAAAAGGTTTTTATTTTTAATCTAGAACCTAACAGTTCGGCTGCATCTTTTGAAAGACCTAAATCTCTTACTAAATCATTGAGCTCACCTTGAGAAAATAGTTGAGGCCTTCCATCTTCGTCAAAAGATAAATCTGAGCTTTCATCCGGAAAAGGTAATGTAGCTTCGTCCTCCAAATCACTAGGGTATTCATCCAAACTGCAAGGTGGCTGCGGGATAGATATCTCGGAGCTATGGGGCACTGGACGTATAGCTGAGTCAAGATTAGGATAACTTATGTTTCTTTTGTTTTTTGAATTGAATCCCTTTACGTCAACTGAGCAGAAGTAGCAGTCAGTGGTGTGATTTTTCTGCTCACGCCATATCATAGGAATTCCAAATCGAAATGCATTTTTCTTTCCATTAAACCACAAACGAAGATCTTCTTCGCATCTTCTACACACCTTATGCGGGGCCCATGGTTTATCTTGATCACCAAGTTTTAATTTAAAATAGGCAAAATAAACTTTATTTACAAAATCACTTATATTTCTCTGATGAATTTTAATAGTGAATTCACCACAGATATAACAAAAACTGTTTGGAGAAATATCACAACCCCTTGTAGCCATGATTAACAGACAACAGCACTGTTCACTTGAATATCAGTATGTCTACTGAGAGCTTTTCTTTTTTTCAAGCGATATGCGTCATTTGACTTGTCTCAACATGTTAAAACATTCGACCAACAGCTCAGGTTGTTTTTCTCCATTATCAAATAAAAATCATATAGGTTTATTACCAATGAACATAGATACTGCAATATACATAAAAACTTATGTGATATAATAATTTGAATATTTTTTCTGTTTTTGGGAGATCAAAATCTATAAGAAAATGTAAAAAAATCCTATGCAGTTTTTTGGTCGCAGACCTGTGTAATTAATGTGTATGAATGATGAGATGAATAGTTGAGTTAAGGGTGAATTGAAAATAAAGAAGCAATACACGTTACAAAAACTCACAAACAAACACAGAGATGCCGCTGTCAACTAAATTCAACTAATCAAATACTGAACTTATGTCCGTATGCATAATTTCAACTTAACCCAGGTAGCAGAGCTGAGTCGAGTTCAGTCAACCTTAACCCAACTCGACTCCCGTTTACATGTAGTTAGACTAGGGTTCAACTTAAGTTCAACTCATCATGTATAAGTACTAAATGCAATCTGACCTTTTTGTAAAAAAACCAAGAAGACGGTTCCGAGATGGCGGCCGTTTTTGCAATTATGTTCCACCGAGCCCACGACATGGGTATCAAATGAATACAGTAAACTGTGTGACGTAATTTTAAATCTAATAGAATTGCCATCATAAAATGGCGGAATACATATAATAAACTAAAAAGTAGAAAATAAAATAAATGGTTAAAAAAAATTTTCTTTTAAATTCTTTTAATTAACTAAAAAATGTACTGAAAAGTAAAAAATAAAAAATATTTAAAAGAAAGCGTGAAATTTCAATTTTAATGAAAAAGTTAATTAAAAGAATGGCGCATTTTTCATCAAAAAATTTTGTTAGAATTTTCTTCAAAGTGAATTGAGCAAAACAACAAGTTTATATTAATTTTTTTTACTACGCCTTATAAATTAATACATAAAATCTTAAATATGTTGAAAAATAAAACAAAATTAAAATGTGAATTTTAAATTAACAAAGCAAAAAATTGAGAGTTATTGTAAATCTCACGCGATTTACAGTTATATTTTCAATTTTTCATGAAAAATGCGCCATTCTTTTAATTAACTTTTTCATTAAAATTGAAATTTCACGCTTTCTTTTAAATATTTTTTATTTTTTACTTTTCAGTACATTTTTTAGTTAATTAAAAGAATTTAAAAAAAAAAATTTTAACCATTTATTTTATTGAGATTAGAGATCAAATGCTACCTTTTTATAGTGGCTAGTGTAGTATAAAATAGAGGTTTTCTTTCGTAATTACAGGATGAAATGAAATAATACGCGATTCCATTTGATATATTTGATTTTCCACCTTAATTGTCATCCAACACTACGCAACAGAATACTGACAAGGAATGGCTTGCTCGCTTCTTTTGTTTATAAGCACGGCTGTAGAGAGGAAAGAGAACTTTGCTGCAGATAAAGAAAAGAAGAAAGAAATAATGGTGGCGGAATGGCAGATCTTCGTGATAGTACTCGAGTGGTTTAACCACTAGGCTCCAGATGCCCCAGCTAGTTGAATTCGTTTAATCATGAATGGATTGATTTTACACGGTTGAACTTTGTCAATCAACTCTAATTTATAGGCTCGTTGGTTTAGAACTCCCCTTTTCTTTTTTTGTCCTATTTTTTTCAATTAAGTTTATTTCTTTTTTTCATTGGTGTATCGGCTTCAAAGAGTACCACGACCACAGTTTATGCTTATTTTACCCGAAGCAGCCCATGTGCCTCATATTTTTAAACCATGCCTCTAAAACAAGCTAAACAGACTTCCTAGATATAGAGCTGTTTGGTTAAGCAACGTCGGGTTATTTCAGAGCAGTGACAAAGAACGTTAAGAGCAGACTCGCTCGCTTTCCTCGAGGTAGAGCCTACAGATAAGGTCCTCCGCCATTTAAACCCACAGGTAGTAAGTTTTCGGAGATTTCAGCAATTTTAAAAAAGGGGCAATTACTAACTTCTTCTTGAAAGCAGCCGGCGCGAATGGCGTACTACTTGCCAACTAGTGTCTTAACATCAATTCTACTGCATCCTGCGTCCCGGCAATGTAGATGAACCTCACTCTGCTTTAAAGATAACATTAGGGTGGAAAACTAAATGTTCTGCTAAACCTTTGTTTTCCACCCAAAACTCGGTACTCAATACGAGTTCAAATTGTAGTATCCTAAGGAGAAGCTTAGCCTGTAGGTTCACGGAAGAAGGCTTAAACTTTGAGATTTTCGCGGCTTGCAATCTGGTAGCATTCCCGAAATCTCTTCCACAATGCTTACAGAATGTCCTCGATGAAGATTATTGTCAAGGTGGCCATATGATCTCAGTGTTAATGTAGCGTTTGTAGCGGATTTCTCGAGTTTTATTATTCATTTCCTATTAATACAATGATTTAAACTTTTTCTCAATTTTCAGAACCCGAACATTTCCCCACAATCTCTGGCTAAAGCAGGCTTCTATTATCTCAACAAATCTGATCAAGTTAAATGTGCATGGTGTCGCGGTGTTGTAGCAAGATGGGAGAAAGGAGACAGTGCTTTCGGAGAACATCAGCGATTCTTTCCAGATTGTCCACGTGTGCAGCTGGGACCACTTATAGAAATAGCTAGCGACGGGATCCGAGATTTAGGAATACAACAGATTTGCCCGCCACGTAAACCAAAATATTCCAGTCTTGATGCTCGCCTAAGGACATACATAAGATGGCCTATTGGTGATATACAAAAACCCGAAGTACTAGCACAAGCTGGATTCTATTCTCCGCAAATAAATGATCAAGTGAGATGTTTTCACTGTAATGGAGGCTTAAGATCATGGCAAAAAGAGGATGATCCATGGTTTGAACATGCTAAGTGGTTTCCACATTGCCAGTTTATAAGGCTGGTTAAGGGGCCAGCATATGTTAGTCAGGTACAAGAAATTGGCAGCCAATCGTGCATGGATAGTACCAGAGAATCAGTTACGGAAACTTTAGATCATGTGTTAACTTTAGATGAGGCTATGCTAACTGATCCGGTAAGAAGAGCGCTGGAGATGGGATTGAATGAAGGTAGAATAAGAAATGCAACACGACGACACTTAGAGTATACTGGAAAACCTTTTGATACCACAGAGGAACTGGTCGAGGCAGTTCTTGATCGGCAAGCTGATGAAGAGGATGAAGATTCGACAGAACAGAGTTCAACTATTGTTCGAGAGGTTTCTAGGATTTTAAATAATATTTTCAATCCGCGAAATGCTACAGATGATGATGACTTTGATAATAATGACTCATTTGATGAGGGTGATGATTCTCTTCTACGTGATACAGATCCAAGAACACCGGCAGCAGCAACAAATGGAATTGGTCAGGGTGAGAACAGCACTTCACAAATCATGCAACAGCACTCGGGTTATCCAGCTGAAGTATTCAACTTAAATGCGAGCATAGCTCATGATGTTAACGAATCGACCGCTTCTGGGTCGCCAATCTCAAATAGTTCGAGTGCTAATGCTGCAAATGGCTGTGGTGCACCTCCAATTAAAACAATAGTTAAGCAGTTATCGTTAGAGGAAGAGAATCGCCAGTTGAAAGATGCTCGATTATGTAAAGTGTGCATGGATGAAGAAGTTGGAGTCGTGTTTCTGCCTTGTGGTCATTTGGGTAAGAAAAATTTACTGTTTGTTAATATGAACTTAGTAATACTTACTATTTTTTTTTTGCAGTTACTTGTGTACAATGTGCTCCAGGGGTTGGTATGTGCCCACTGTGCAGGACTTCTATTAAAGGTTTTGTTAGAACTTTCCTTTCGTGAAATGACACTGTAGTTCAGCTCGAGTTATTTAAAAATCCATTTTCTTACCAGCCAAGTTATAAGTGGTCAAGAAGGTAAATTGATTTTCTTGTAAAATGATTGGGTTTTCGCAGTAGTTATTATGTACTTGAATTAAATTATATTTTAGAATTGTTAAGATATATCGAAAAAAATAACATTTAAAAAAAAAGTGAATGTAAAAAGAATTGAGAAAATTTTTGTTGTGATTTTTATTTTTAAACATATTTTATATATATATTTTAAAGCTCCAAAGTTATATATATCATCTCTTATCAAATATGTATGTTCCTTTGATCTCTTGGTCACGCCTTACAGTCTATTTCCCTTATATAATGCACTATTAAAGTTCCTACAACAACAAACAAAAAATAATAAATATAATATTTTCAATTATGTAACTAGATGAAGTTATTTATTATTTAGAACAAAAAAAAACAAAAGGAATTTTCAGATAAAGAACTTGGCTGGTTTTTTCCTTACTTTATTTCTTTTTTTATATAGAAAATGTTTGTGATTTATTTTTCTCTTCTTATATATTTTTTTTAGTATTTTAGTTTTTAATATTACCGCCTTGTTGTATTCTGTCCATGAATTTTGTCAACATCACGATATGCTTAGCAAGGGAAAATTAGTTAAGAGTGAAAAAAAAAAATAACTAAATAAATTATTTAAAATGTTGTGACTTATATATTTGTAGTTTTATTTGTATTGTTTTTTTAACTCTACTAATTAACAAATAATTCTTTTTAGTTTTAGTATAAAGTATGTACAGGAGTACATACATACGTATGATACATACGTATGATACATACATAACTTTTTAAAGTGATTGAGGGCAGTAAATCTCTGGAGCACCAACGACGAGGTGTCCTACTTTCTCAACGGCGCACAACCAAGATCTTACTCTTCTTGGGTAAATTGTGGTTTATATCTGACTTCTCGATTGATATATCTAACTGCGAAGAAGTCAGTCAACGAAGTAAGAAGCCCAATACCCCCAGGAGCTTCAAGGTGGCTTTGTCCTCGAGATACGATTGGTTGCACCTAAACTCTGTGAAGCAGGCATCTTTACCTGGAACAAGAACTCCACCGTTGGATAGATAGGCTAAATTACAAACCTAATATAGCTAAGAGTAGCCTTAAGCTAAACCCCACCAACACTAACGCTACTAATGATCCACTACCAATCACCAACCCACTAACAAAGAACACTAACACGAATAATTCACTACCAACCACTTACCCTAGGCTAGATAGGTTAATTTGCAGCTCTAATATAGCTAAGAGTATTCCTAAGCTAAACCCCACCAACACACTAACTAAGAACACTAACGGTACTAATGAACCACTACCAACTAACACAAATAATCCATTACTTACCACTTACTTATTGTTGGCGGCCGTTCCTACGCTAATATCTGCAATGCAATTCCACCTCAATCAACATTGCCACAGCCAATGTCGTCAGATTCTTCGGTAAGATGCAAGTCACCTTTGTTGAATCTCCTACAATCCCCGGTGGTAAAAAATACCATTATATCTGCTAATTACTCAGAGAGTGGATATATCCTTTCGCGCTTGAGAGAAAAGAGGGGCTTTGATGATGTTCGTCTCTTCCTGGCTTACATGCAGAACAAACCTCCTTGAACTGTTTACAAAATTCTATGAACAATTCCAAATTTCCCATCAGCAGGTCAGCAAGGACCTTTCTGCATATGCGTCTCATGTCAGAACAAAGCATATCTCCCAACTTCAAAGAAGTCGGGGCGAATCAAATAGATATTATCGTCCTTAATTAGCTTCCTCCCGAAATTCAAACCGTCATTCTAAATTAATTCCTTCTGATAACTTAAGGCTCTTCTATCATAACTATAGTGGGATGAGAGGCAAACTAAAGTATCTTTTTATCGACTCCAAATCGTGTAACTTCAATGTACTAGTGTTAACTGAGACTTGGTTGAATGACTCCTTCCTTAACGAGGAGATCTTGGATGGCAGCTGATCAATTTATAGATGCGATAGAGACTATATATCTACTGGTCTTTCAAGAGCTGGTGGTGCCCTCATAACTGTTAAAGACTCCTTAAATAGTGAACTGATCGCGACTACATCGTCACAAACTTTTGAGCATATCTTAGTACGAGTAAGGTTCGGAAAGAAACACATTGTCACCGGTTCTTTTTACTTACCTTCAAACTCCGACGTATCTATATATCGATGGGTCTTACGAAAAAGATACTGTTTCAAAATGTTGGTGAAAAAGATTGTAACGGTCAGTTTTTGCACGGAATCCCTAAATAACTACTTGACTCAAAATCACTGTCGGGAATGAAATCTAGGAAGTTGGTCGGAAAAAAACAAAAAGAAAAGGGAGAAAAAATTGGTAATTGAGAAATTCGGAAAACATCAATAAAATTTAATCTTCGAAAAGTTAATTTTTTTTAAGCCAATTTTGCAATAGCCTGGGACTCTAATGTCTCATAATTTTCTTTTAAATAAAAATGAATAAAAGTAAATAAACGAAGCCGAATATGTATTTTTGAAACAAATTAAATCTATTTAAAAGTGGTAACTTTAACAAATAAATATAAAAAAAATAAAATGGATAAAAAAAATACATTTGCTGTACCGAAGAACATTCTCGCTGGTTTTTATTGCTTGAAGAATAAATTAACAGGGCCGCCGAAGAACTTAAATGTTCCATCTAATATGGGGATCATCAATTTTCACCAATGCAATAGAGAAGATTTGATGAATTTAGATAGAAACAATATTTCAGCGGAAAATATAGTCTTACAACCTTTTGATGAGATTAAATTAGAAACGAAAGTTGAAACTTCTGTGAAGATAGAAAAAGTAATTGACTGTAACATTGAAGAAGAAAAACCAACCGCTACGAAGACGTCGTCATCTTTAATTTGTTCTATTTACAACAAAATAAAAGGTATCGACATAAAAACCATTATTAAAAAAATCGAAAATAGAAAATATACACAATACAACTAAATAAAAAAATACAAAGCAAGCATACACAACAGAACATAAAATATTTAGTAATGCTTTAATTTATTAATATACAATAATTCTGAGTGTCGTTAGTAATAATTTTGATCTTATTTATAATTGTTTGTAAATTTGTTTGCTCCTTGTAGGGAAATTTTTTTTCTTGTTGTTTCCAGGCAATTTGTTATCCGTTAAATTGAACCATTTATTTGTGATATCTTGTGTAAAAAAACGGGACGTTTTGGTACCAACGCGACACGTTTTTCAGATTAATGTTTTGGAAGTTGAGTATATTTAAGTGGTTGCATTTGACTATGATTCTTGTCCCATGCCGTTGACTATTGATGTTACCTCGTTTTGTTCGTGTGTTGATAACTGTTTTTGAAATAAACAGGGAAATTTAATATTTATAATGATTAACTCAATTTGCTAGATTTTTTTTGGGAATGGTTGGGGCGGAATTTATTTCTTCTCAGGGTTCTTAGGTGGTGTATTTCCTTGTTAGGTGATGGTTATCCATACTATCAACTGGCAACGGAACGGACTACAATGACACGGATCAGGCGATGCCCGAAGGATGATTGGAACTGAAGATGAATTTTCATAGTCACAGGTAAGTGGTGAACCATGAGAAGTATAGGCCACACACCCCACGACCCCACCCGGCGAGCTAGTGAACTCCGTGTGGCCGGCAGCAATCCCCCTAACAGAAGGATCGGCGATTGGGGAGGATACGAGTTCCGATTTGTTTTATGTCTGGAATTGCACTCTTGGTCAGGCTTTTCCGGGCTTCTGGCTAAGTGGGGCAATACCTCGCATAAATGGCGCCAATTGCATACTCGCGCCATTATGCTGTTACAAGATATTGTTTCAATTTATTGCTGAAAAAGATATTGTTTGGGTTTCTCGGTGAAAAAGATATTGTTCCGGTTTCTCGGTGAAGATCATATTGTTTCGTTTTCTGGCTGATATGTTTTGCAGCCAGAAAACGAAACAATATGTATAAATATTGAATACGAACATGAATATGAGCATTTTGAAACAATATCTTTTTCGTAAGACCCATCGATATGATAATGTGATTCATGTAATAGATGAAATATCCAACGATAGCAAAGATATATTAATCATAGGCGATTTTAATAGTCCTAATGTATCTTTTATTCGCCACGAAGCAGACAGTTATTTACTTCCGATTAATGTATCAAGTCTCGTCGATATAAAGTTTGTCGACAATCTTTACAGCAATGACTTACAATAGGTAATTTTCCAACCAAACTCAAATGGTAAATGGTTGGATTTAATCTTCATCAACCTCTATAACGATTTGAACGTACTTCCTGCTTTTGAAGAAGAGAATCAATTTAATAATACTACCCATCATTCCTTTAACAACTCTAGCCTACGATTTTAAAAATGCTGATAATATTAGTATTAGCACTGAATTATCTGTTATTATCTGGGAGAATATACTTGATTGTGATGATATTGATGAGCTAGTTACTAGATTCTACGATGTTATCTTCAACACCATTGGCAGATTCTTATCCAAAATAAAAAAAAAGATAAATTGACGGAACCATGGCTTGACGAAAATATTCGGTCTCTTCGTAACAGAAGAAATAAATTGTATCGCGTAGTGAAAAATAACAACAATGCTGAGCTGCAATCTGAATACGACAGATTAGCTTCAGAATTTAATCATAGGTCACGGGAGGCCTATACTACCTACGCGTTCCATAAAAAATAGAATCTGTCCAAAATAAGTTCCTTCTTTTCGCCCTTAGGAACCTCTATAAACTATCGGATTTTTACAATCTTCCTCACTTGATTCCTTGCCTATATCCCTTAGTCGGAAATTACTCATATCTTGTTTTACCCTGGATGTCCTGAACAATAACCTCATGGTGCAGTTCTTGTCTGACACCATAAAATTTAACGATACTCGACAAAGAAGACATTGCAAACTACTTAAAAGTACCCGCATCGCACTGAATATGTTAGAAACGAGACTGAGTGCTGCATTTTAGCTTTTTCAAAACAAAAAAAATTATACAGAGGCTCTGTCCGTCTGTCCATTTGTGACTTCTTTCATCTCTGAAAGTACTGTCGCTACAGACTTGGACCATATCTCAAATTGTAGCTCTTGATGAAGAGACCTAAAACTGAGAAAATGGTCTGGAAATTCCAACTGGAAGTATATTTAAAAGCAAAAAAGAGATTTCTAATAAAGTACATATATCGGTAGCCTAGAGCTAAGGCGCTGGAATGCTACCCCGGGGAACCAAGTTCAATCCTCGGCCAGCCGTGGTGAAATAATTTTTTTTTTACTTCGGTGGAACATGTTTTGAATCTATCACTAAATTATATTATTTAATAATGATACTCAGGAGAACATAAACAACATTTACTTATGTAATTAAAAGTGAAAAAATATCATTTTCTTGATTTTTTATGGTCATCCAGTCTGAAGTGTTATTCAACAGAAAGAATACCACGAAAAAGCGTAATTAGTGGCTAGTCTCTAGGCATAACATCCTTCTAGTTTTTTTATGTGATAGACTAGAGGCTTAGGGAAAGGCCCTTTGTACTGTCGACAATCTTTCGTATAAAGTGCAATGTCGAATAGCAGCTCTCGTCGGAAGATAGAGGGAAAAGAAAAAATTTAAAATTTTCGTCTGAAGCCGACGAAAGGCACTCGAAAGGTCTTGGGCTATCGAGTTTTTGCCTTATTATGATTAATAATTTTCAAATAATGAATAGTTGTATATTTTTGCAGCATTGCTTGTAACATTTTTCGTGTTTCAACATTGTGGTTTCTATGGAGCACACGAAAAAATTTCTTTCGACCTATGCGAACGCTGAAATTTTCGTCGACAAAATTTTTCGACTTCAATTGCTTTTCGTACGATTATCGTCGTTCGCCATACACGAACCGGCCCCAGGAATGTAAAGAGGGAAGAAGAAGAAAGAAAGTTACATATGTAGGTAGGAAAGTGGGAAAGGCGAAAGACCGTGGCGCTGCCCAGGACCTCGGCGATGGTAGTCAGGCGCTGTACCCCTAGACTACCGAGGCTCCCTATTTTCAATTCCTAAGCGGCCTGTTTCTCTCCCTGAATTAACAAAATTAGACCAGTGCTTTCTAAACACACTAGAATATCCCAGACCACTTCGTTTGCTCACGTAGGACAAATTATACGACCGCTACCCTGTTATCTGCGAACTTGATCGTAACTACTCCTTTTGAAAGAGGCGTCGCCTCAACCCATCATTATACATTGTTATCCACAAGAGGGCCCAGGACGTACTCCTGTAGAACTCCGCATTTTGCTATGACGCTGTTAGCCAATCTTCCACACAACAGAGGTGTGTTTGTCTATCTACCTACCCGGGCTTAGCACGATCCGCCGGCACTGCTCCTGCGTTATATTTTTTTACCATGTTGTGTGCGAGATCCAGTGTTTCTAGATAAAACCGATGCTTGTGTTCTCTCTTCTACAAATATTCATTCAAAAGCGGTCTCATGGAGGTTCTGGGACACCTAAACCTTTTTACAGTAGCTGGTTTATTTATTTATTTATATATTTGGTAGAGTACACGAGATTACAATCTTTTAGAGTACATTTAACAAATGGTAAATAATCCTAAATTCTTACAACTAGCTTAAGATAGAAGAGCGAAGAATTTGAAAGAAGTAAGAGAGAAGAAAGAAGAAACGAAAGAAATAGGTAAGGACAGTAGAGTAGTAGTACTACTGTGGAGCTGAAAGAGAAGCTAAAAAAATATGTGCCTGCTTTTTGAACATCGTGGCTGTGCTGATTTTTTGGATGGATAGAGGAAGTCTATTCCAAAGTCTAATCGCATGCACAAAGAAGGAACGACTACCAACCAAGGGACGATGGAAAGGGATAAGCAGCTTGAATGGCCTCAAGGACTGCATGGGGATAAGGAAGTCAGCGAGGTAGCAAGGACATTTAGAATAAAAAATTTTATGCAGAAGAGTTAGTGCCATGACATTGAGAAAATGAAAGATCCCACATCCCAATAGTGAATTTTGCACGTCCGACATATGATCAGATCTACGGAGGTGAAAAACAAATCTCAGACAATCATTGAATGCGATCCTGAGTCGATGATGACAGGACGAATCAAGAGACAAATAAACAAGAGCGCCATAGAGAAAATGCGGCAGAATAAGTGATTTCACTAGCTTGGCACGGATAGAAGGTGAAAGCAGATCCGCAAACAGCCACAGTTTTCGCAAGGTACCATATATCTTGGACAGCATGAAGGAAACATGATTACAACAGGAAAGCTTACAGTTAATAAATATCCCAAGGCTCTTGACACAATCAACAACAGGAATAGGAACATCATCTACTAATAGATTAGGAGTATATTCAGAGGATATAGGACGATGACTTATAAGCAGTACTTGGGATTTAATTGGATTAAGTTTTAGGAAATTATTGGAGCTCCATTCACTGATTCGAGATAAAATATTATTCATATCGGCAGTACAGGGAACAATGTCACTAGGAGGAAATGATTTGTACAGCTGAAGATCATCAGCATACATATGAAAAGAACAGCCGTCAATGACAGAAGGAAGATCATTGATGTACATATAGGGAAAAAAGAATAGGACCCATTATCGAGCCTTGAGGCACACCCAGACGCACCTGCAGAAGAGAGGATGTTCTGCCGAACACATTGAAATCTATCAGAAAGAAGAGAGGAGAAAAGACGCGTGGCAGAGGAAGAGAAATGATAGAGTTGATTAAGTTTGGACAACAGGAGCGGATGCACCACCGAATCAAAAGCCTTAGAGAAGTCAAGCAGAACCAATAATGCAATTTTACCCTAATCAATCGCAGCCCTAAGATCAGTTGTAACCCTCAACATAGCAGTCTCACAACTGTGCGATTTTCGAAAGCCAGATTGATAAATAGAGAGAAAATTATTACGTTCTAGATGGCCCATCACTTGAGTACAAATAATTTTTTCAAAAGATTTAGCGAGGAAGGGTAGGATGCTAATAGGACGAAAGTCAGATATATCAGATGGTGACCGTCTTTGGGGTAAAGGAACCACAATGGCTTTTTTCCACAGCAAAAGGAGTTCAGATGCAGTGAGGCAATAGTTAAAAACATGCGTGATAGGTTCAGCAATTAGGGGAGACAGGATTTTGAGAAAACGTGGAGAAATTCCATCAAAGCCGATACTGTTCGAGGAGATAGACAGAAGAGACTCAAGAACTTCTAAAGGCTCAACACAGCGGAAGTAAAAGCTACCAGGACTGAGCGAGTCAGAAGAGGAGGAGTTAGAGAAAGAGAGACGATCATATCTCGGGGGAGAGAGTATGAATGATGAGTTGAGGAGCTCAACATCAACATCAAAAGGGTCAGATACAGAAGAATGAACACCAAGTGAGCGAAGGTTAGACAAAAGTCGTTTCGGATCTAGGTTAGGATTAAGCTTGTTAGCATAGAACTCACATTTAGCAGCTTTGACTTTGAGGTTGATGCGATTGCGAAGCACTTTGTACTCAATTAAGTAACTACGAACTTTAGTTCTACGGTACCGCCTGTACATAGACTCGCGCTGGATTATCAGATCACGAATATCAAGTGAAAACCATGGACAAAGAGAAGGCGAAATTAGGCTCACCTTGAGCGTTCCATACCTCCTGAATTTGTCCAAGAACATATGCTGCTCAACTGCAGATGAGAACTTCACAATGAGCGGTTTTTTCATGCCAGAGCGTGCACGAAATACGTTGGCGTACGGAGACAAATCATGCCCAACAGCAGCACAGACAGTCGCAATCAAATCATTTGGATTTTCATCCGGAGTGCTAGGAATCCCGGTGATAACAGCATCGGTCAATCGTCCTTGCCTCTGAGTGTCATTGACCTCTTGATGAGCAACTTGCAGTTCTAGCTTTAGGTCCTCGATTTCGCCTTTAATCTTGCTAATTTCAGCGTTCATTGAGTTTATTGTTTGATCGAACCTTGAAATGAAGCGCTCCTCAAACTCGGAGAATTTCTCCAAAAGTATAAGCGTTCAAGTTTCTTCTCAAGAAGCTCGAAGCTGTCGATGGAGCAGATAGAACAGGAGCGCCTCCACAGGAGGTTGTCAGCTGCCCGAACATTTGCTCTGGAGGAAGATATTTCGTCCTGTAAGGTTTAAACAGGATGGATGCATTGGATGGGGTTATCATTCAGACTAAAGCTTGCGGCACCAAATAATAATCGCTAGTGCCAAGGGGCTTTCTGCCGAGCACAAAAACACGTCGAATATTATTTTTATTTATTATTTTGTAGTGATTGATTGATATTCATAGAATGTCATTTGAAACAAGAATTTTAATTATTAAAGACATAATTCAACCAAAACTTGATCACAAAGCCAACGAATAGAAAGTCCAGTTTGTTATCGCGGATTGCAGTAAAACACGAATTAACAGAAAATTTGTAAGTAAGTACGGATCGTTTTACATATATACAATGTTGGTTCTGTTGCTTATTTTGTTTCTGCTATGACACATCGAACTTGTTACTATGACTTCAATTAAAAAAAACAAACAAAATTTCCCTTAACAGTTATAAAATACAATAACTACACTCCGTGACATAATTGGCAGGTGTTTGACTCAACCCATGAATGCGATCATTTCCGGCTCATTCATAATTATAAATGTTCTTAAATTTCTTACCTGCCTTTAAATAAAGACCATGCACCTTTTCGTGTACATCCATCCAGTCTACCTTGATTTGAGCTTGTTGCTTTGTGTGATAACTTAACATTTAAGCAGCGCCTGAGTTATCCAAAAAATCTTCACTCAAACCAGCAAAGTTCTTCCTGTGCAATTGGTAGTTCTGGAGTATACCTATAAAGAAGGTAAAACTCGTATTTCGCCAGCGATGATGGTAGCAAAAGTATCGTGTTTAAACCAGTACCTGTGCCGCTCTAATATATGTAATGTTGCCGAGCATTGTTTTACCTTCGGTTTAAGATGTGTGTGGATGATAAAAAGCCTCAAGAAATGCATCTTGCATATAGTATATTCATCCATACAGGCGCAGGAAATCTCTCGCAGAGTTTGGGATTGCTGGGTTTGAATCTGTAGATTTAGATTTTATAGTCGGAAGCTTGGAAGCTGGTCTGGAAGTGTGTGGACACTTATTATATTGTGGGATTCCAACCAACTCTCCAAAAAAACTCTTGCCTGTACCCCGAAAATGCACTTCTTCTTGGTGCATTCAAGTCGACCTGTGCCTGCCTGTTCGGCGTGCACTTTTTTCGAGAGAACCAGAATAGCATGCATGTGCACTCGCGGTGCACTATAGAACTAGTAGATGTAGCCGCAGAGATATATAGCAGCAACGAAATCGTGTAGTATGTATACGGGTGCGGCGGATGTGATATGTGGTGCGGCGAGAGCTTCCAGCATTTTGGTTTCAAGCAAGTCTACCTAAGCGCTCTGTTAGTCATATTCCCCAAGTTTCCCGCATGGACAGACTTTGAAGGAACGAAGCTGAGAAGACGGAAACCAGTTTGAGTTCAGTCGCCAACGCGATATTACGGGCTGCCTCTATTGTTAGTCGCGCTCGTATCGATCTCGAATTCGAAGGGGAGCAAAAATCTGTTTATTGTTTTGTTTTAAATTACAGCAAAAAAAAAAGGGTTGAACCAACCCCTTCTATACCAGCAAGCGGCAAGTTGGTGAAGTGTTTCATGTATATAATATCATATACGAAGTGCATTGTATAGTGAAATCTGATTATGGTGATGTGCAGTGAATAAGAAAGTAAAACCCGCAAGATAAAATTTTTTTAATAGGATAGTTTTTAAGTGGTAAAGAAACCGGAACACCGGAGAAAGTCGAAGACTCTTGTTGCAGCATTTTGGTGACAAAGGAGCTTTTCGGATTCTTTTGTTGCCAGCATCTTGGAATTGCCTGTATAACGAATATTAAAAACGATTTCATGGTAAGAGATCTCTTAAAATAGACCATAAATAACCGAGAGTATACAGCAATTATCACACTGTACACCAATTGCGAAAACAAGAATTCGTCAAGTGCTAATAATTATTTGTGCAGTTGGTGTCTAGATAGACGACGTTCGAGGCTGTCTGTACCAAACAGAAAAACACCTTTCCAAGATCTATGAAACTCTCTTAGTCAAGCTCTATTGACCTAAAATGGCACGAAAATTTCTAGCATAATGAAATCGATGAAAAAGTTTAATTTTGTTTTGTGTTTTTTGTTTTTACATTTATACATGAATTTTCGAAAAGCAGATAATCTTTAAGCAGAATAAATTATTATTGTAGAATGGTCGTTAACCTCTTTTAAAGTAAAGTTCGTGATGTTCACTTAGTGGGACTAACTCCGTATAGTTTAGCTTTTTTGCATTTGCTCTATCCTTTGCGCGGATTCTTGATATTCCTGGTGTCTAACTATAGTGTATGTAGTCGTTGGCTTTTACAACGACTTGTAGCTAATTGTTTCTCTACTTTGCGCGCTTCACCTCTTCATGGCCTTTTAGAATTATGTATATGGAGGATGAAGAGGTGAAGTGTTAATTAAAGAAAAAATCGTATGAAGCAATTTTACGTTTTCTGTTGCGCAAAAATTTTTCGTGATGAAATTTTTTTCAACATTTTTAAGTTTATACAAGAATTTTTAGATTAAATTTACCGCAAAAAAATTATAAAAATAATTTTAAGGTAAAAAATTTAATACTAGTTTCGAAATAAGATAAATTTAGCTTAGCAATTATTATTGCAATATAGAATACACTAAATTACACTTTTAGTGGTAATCTACTACTAAATATCACACTAAAAACATAAACATACTATAATTGGTCTAATCAAAGGCAACTCTACAAATTCGGTTCGAGCTATTTAGTTCTTGGATCTTATTTGGTTGGTTTTATTGGGATCAAGGGTAAAAAATAAAATGATTCCTAACTATTGAAATGATTGCACAAATTGATTGGTTTCACAAATAATATCAGGTGAATAGCTTGGTGCAATAAAAAAATTCAACTCTGCTGGTGAAATTTTAAAACAATATAATTATTGCTTTAAATATTATATTGAAATATACATATACATATTATGTAGATTACTAATGAAACTGTTGTCTAGTACCAACAGTACGTTGTCAAGTGACTGTTTCTAATAGTGCTAAGATCTTCATACTATTTCTAGTTCCTTCATATGGATAAAGCACGCCTTTTTATAAACATTGGATTATGATACTCTGTATATAACAGATTAGGAACACATGCTAAATATACTTGATGCAACACGAGCATCAACTACATAATTGAATATACTGACTATTTAGAATATTTTTGTTTTAGCTTTTTATGAGTTTATACCACATGTGTTTCACGTATGCACGATTTAGGAAGAATACGCGAAATATCAACACATTTAAAAAGGAATTTTGATTTGAATGATGATGCATTCAACGGCTTCTCAACTAGAAAGATTGAGCAAAGTATGAGGGCCGATGCTTGGTTTTTTGCGCCCGGTGCAGAATGCCATATTGCGTCCCATTAGTCGCATTTTTTAATAGCGGGAAGGCCAATGGAAAAATAGAGAAACAAAAAATTGCAACAAAAGTAAAAGATGAACTTTTTTGAAATTTAATAAACCAACCATTTTTCATTGACGTACGGTAATACCTTAGATTAATTTTTCTTTTATTTGTAATGGGGAATTCTATATTTGAAATTTTTTTCGGGCCTTCTTTCATAATTTCTAGAATAGTTATATCATTTAATGTTGGTTATGAGCCCGGGTCATCCAAATTTTAACTACATCTGTAAGTTCTTGTCAGAATGGCGTTTTGAAAATTTGGATCATTCGTAGGCCAAGGAATATATTGAGTATTTACCTGACTTTATCCAACTACATAAATCCTGAGAAATGAATTTAATAAAGGCACCTAAAGATATTTTTCAAGTTTTTTTGTTGTAAAGATTTAAATTCCATCCAATTGCGCCGGGTGCAAGTGCACCATTATAAACTATGAAAGCGCCGCCTGAGTATATATTGCTAATTGAAGAATATGATTACTGCAATATCTCAATGAAGCCAACTTGTAACATACGAGCACTTACATATTGTTTTCACCAGTTGTACCAAGCGGGGAAAGCAATGGATACGTCTCATCTCAATTTAGAAAGTGCAGAATTAGACAAAGGAGTCGCAATGATAGCCTTCTTCGGTATTGAGAAAGACTTCCGCAATACATCCTTTGAAATTACAGCAAAAGGTTTTAGCAAATGAAGTTTAAGGAACACTTTTTGTGACCAACGTAGCCGTAATAAGCCATCTCATCGGGTTAGCCGGTTATGGTGTCGGCTGGTTAGCGAAATTCATTTGTTTGAAAAGGCATAATACCATGGGCGTAATTTTACGAAGGCCACGGTGGACCCGCCGTTCCCACAATGGCCATGCCCCCCCCTCGGATGTTCAATAATATGTGGAATAACATAAATAATTTCGCAGAGACACAAGAAATTTGTTTGGAGTCTGTCAGGGTTTCAAAGAAGAGGATGCAACCGCAATTATATTATGCTTACCCAACTGAAACAACCCAAGTAAAAAATATACATTTACTGCCAAGTAATGGACAACATTTTTTCAATTTGAAAAGGCGATTCGAAAATCTTCCTTTTTTAGATTTAAACCGGATTAATTCGTAGTTAATGTTAATGCACTTACTCCGCCCCGACCTTCACATCAAACATCTAGCCTCGTGTAGTACCCTCAGACTGAAAACCTTAGGGACAAAGTAACATCAAAGTAACACAACCACGGACTACCTTCAGCCAGATTGACATTTAGAAAGGTCTTCTCCGTCGAAAAACGGTTAAGAAGAGATTAGAGAAACGTCCTGTGTCCAACACGTCAGAGGGCGTCCGAGCAAGCGTTTATCTACATACCACTAACAGTTCATGGTCCTGGCACCTCCCGGTGTGCGCTAGTATCTTTCAAACGGAAGTGCTAGCGATCCTAACAGCCTGCCAGACAATGAACTTAGAACCTACACAAGAGGGAATTTCCGTAGGCAGCCAAGCCAAGCAGGGAGTCTCTCTACGAGAGTTTATCTCTCGCCCTCTTGTGCGGAAATTGGCGAAGCACAACGCATCCCGAAGAAACCAATGAGAGACTGGCCCAGTAAAGCAACTCTTTTAATGCGCCGGTCTAATAATGACCGAAAGAGATGCATCAACTAAAGTGAACGACTGAATAATTTCAATTAATTATCCCTCCATTTTTCTTTAGACTTTTGGTAGAGACTCTCGACTCGGACGAGACGAGACGAGATTAGGATGGGCAAGATCCAAGGAGAGTCGGGACGAAATTCAAAATGACTTACCGATGTCGAGACGAGAGTCTTAAAAATCTCGTCTTGTCTCGGGCTCGTGATGCTCTAGACTGCTTAGATAGTTCTCAGGTTTCTGGGTGCACTTTAATGCACAATCTCTCTCCACATAGGGGAATTGGAATTTATATTAGGAAAGACGTTGCCTTCCAGAAGGTATACAGCAGTACATCAATTGATTGTTATCATCTCGGTATTAAAATTTCACTTCTAAGCGCGTCATTTCCTTCTGTTTTCTAAACAGAAGTCATAATATTAGTAATGAAACTTCCTCATTAGCGTTCGACGCTATCTCTGAACGTATCTCCGAATTTTTATCCTCCCATCCAGAGTGGGAATTCATTGTTGCGGGTGATTTCAACGTTCGCAACGTAAATTGGCTGAACTAGTCGAATGGCACCAGTGTTCTGGCAAGGATGCCGAGCTCTTTGCTGAGATCAATAACCTGCAGCAAGTGGTGAAACATCGTACGCTTGTTCTAGACGCTGCAGGCCAAGGGTCCCACCTCTTCACCTTTTTCTTAAATCCCACCCGACACCTTACTCCGTTGAAGTCGATTCGCCTGTTGGCAACTCACATCGCTTAGTCAGCGCTTACATCCCTTATCCCTTATCCAACCCCAACCATGGCAGCTCCTAGGAGAATTGTTTGGCATTATGGGAAAGCCAACTGGTGGGGGCTGATTCGTTTTTTTTCCAAGCTGCTGACTGAGATCTGTGTTTCCAGATTGGCGATGTCAAGATGGCCGCCGCCTTCTTTATTACCAAATAAATATTTGCTGGGATGCGTTTATTCATTTTTCATTTCTCCAAATCCATAAAGCTTAGAACGCAATTAAAACCAAAGAAGCCACCTACAGAGAGTGCAAACATTCTCCGAGTGAATCATCTCGACGTGAGTACATCAGGTATTCTACGTTACTTCTATGGCTTCGATAATGTAAAACAAGCATGCGACAGATCTGCCAGACTTGCCCGCGAACTCTTGTCCAATTCAATCAACAGGGATATCGAACTTAACTGACATTTGTCGGAAAAACGAATTCAGGCGTACAAAGTTCGCCAACTATGATAACGCCTGAATTCGTTTTTATTTGACAAATAGCAGTTTTTTCGAGAATTATGATCCCGTTTTCACTTCCCGCGCCATTTGTCACAAGCGCCAACCATGATAGCTATCTGTCTCATTTGTTCTATTGTGGGAATCTGTTTTTCAGGTTTCAGATTAAGTGGAGGATTATATTTATTCAAGTCAGGGTGGAGTATGTTCTTTATAGTTTGGTGCAGTGGAGCTTCGAAATAGTGCATACTCTTGGTGCAGGATTACATTTGCCGTTCGTTCTTCTATTCGTTCTTTTTAACGAATAAAATTAACTAGTTTATACTTAAAAATTTAGTGTGTTTATTTTAATCCTTACACCCAGTAAAACTAACATTATTTGACCATTCACTTCAGCAAATCCTGCATTTTCTAGTATGAATTTCACAATCAGGATCTAAAATGAAGAAATCACGAATAAAGATTTACACTGCTACCAAAATTTAATGATGACACATTCCAGAGCAGCTTCAATAAAGTGCCGAAGTTAATCTAGCACGAAGCACAATTAATGAGACTGCGGTCAATTAATTTTCGGTAACCCAGAAGGCGCGAGGAATCTAAATTAATGCCAAAGCATCTTCAAGCGAGATAAGATGCATTCGTCTTCTCAATCCTATCTACTTGCTACGAATTTAGAACTCACGTCAACTAGAATTAAATTAGTAAACTTATCAGACTCACCCAAAAACATGACACTCTTCTACGGAATTTCTTTGAAGATTCCAATGTATCTTTCCTGTAATTTTGATGGCAAGAGGAAATATTAAAAGGAAAGTAATTTATATTAAAAACCGCCAAAAAATCTATTTTTATACCAAAAATTAAGCATTCATCGCCCAATTTGCAGGAGTTCAACGTCTGTAACAATAACGAAAAAGAAACGAAACATTTTTTTTAGAACATGGGGTCATGAATCTGAACGAGTCCACTTTTATGGCTGCGTCTGAAACTGGATTTACGGGCCACCTGGAGATGATTTGAGGCTCCGAAGGTGAGAGACGGTAATGTTATCTTTACATTTCCTACCAAAAAAACCTCTCCTGAAATGGTGTCAGGTCAAAACTTAACATGGGAATTACCGTTAGGAAGGTCGTTTTATTTTGTTGTTGTTGTTGTTGCTGCATCTTCAGCTCAACCTGAGGCGACCAGCGACCAGGTGTAAAAGCCTACTTCTTTTGCTGTGAAAAGAAGTGCTAGAGATAGAAATTCTGGCACACGTGTGCTGTTGTGAATAATTATGGAAATTCTGCGCCCCCGACTTTCACTGGAATCTTTCTAAATAAATCTGTCGGAGTGTCTTCCCGAGATTAATCATTGCCGGTTGTAAATTGAAAAGATTACACCCAGCTTGAATAATAATGGTGAGATTTTAATGATTCATCGTTTTTTTTGATGCTCTAATAATTAGTGAAGATTTTTGACATGTAAATTGGTTTGAGGAAAGGTAGGAATTAGGGCACAGTAATGGGCCAAGAACTAGTCTTTATAGTATTACATTACTATGAATCCAAATATGGACTCTTGAACAACGAACTACCAACCAAGGTAAAACACAATTTGTTAAAATAGTTTTGATTTTCACAGAGGTACATTTGGCGTTGAAAGGCACCGTTTAGAACCGCACTCGTAAAAACCTTTGGCATCTATGGCAATATGTTTAGAGTGACTTTAGATCCAGATCTTTTAGTTTGTCTTACCGAACACCTCAACCGAAGTTTGCATGGATCTGGTGAATCTAGTTTGGTTGCTTAGGATATCTCCACGGCTTTGGATAGAGTATGGCACTCAGTCTTATTAGCTAAACTCAAAGCTATTGGAATTGACTCGCTTCTGTACAAGTGGGTTGAGAGTTTCCTTGGATTGGATGGCGTTAATTCTGAATCTCACCCCATCTCTGCGGGGGTCCCCCAGGGGTCAATTTTATCACCGGCCCTATTTCTCATCTTTATAAATGACTTACTTTCAATTCCCTCCAACACATTTCTCAGCTTCGCTGACGGCGGTACTCTACGTTACTCGTACAGCTTCGATACAGGACAGACCTATGCCAGATCCTAATGTCCAACTCTATTAAGGGGGGAGCCTGCTTTAGAGGCTTCAAAAAATCTATTTTTTTGAGGAATTTTTAGGGAAGGAAATAAATATTTAATTGAAACGAAACTTTCAGGTATTATTGTTATATATTTCAACATTTTTCTCAAATTTTTTCATTAACATATATGTCATAATATGCCGGGTACAAGCATTTCGCCGAGGCGCCTCGAGCGTGCATGTGTCGTGTTGGCGGGAAAGATAGGAACAAAATTTAACGTCCTATCGAAACGAGACAAAATTGATTGTATTCAGGATTAAATTCTCTTCTACTTGAACCTAAAAAACCTTAAAAAAAGTTATAATTAACCCACTTTTTAAACAATCTAAGGTGAAATTTTTTTTTCCAAAAAAATTTTTTTTTTTTAAGTTGCGAAAAATTGTTGAATTTCTCACTTTTTTTTAGATTTTTTAGGTTCAAGTAGAAGAGAATTTAATCCTGAATACAATCAATTTTGTCTCGTTTCGATAGGACGTTAAATTTTGTTCCTATCTTTCCCGCCAACACGACACATGCACGCTCGAGGCGCCTCGGCGAAATGCTTGTACCCGGCATATTATGACATATATGTTAATGAAAAAATTTGAGAAAAATGTTGAAATATATAACAATAATACCTGAAAGTTTCGTTTCAATTAAATATTTATTTCCTTCCCTAAAAATTCCTCAAAAAAATAGATTTTTTGAAGCCTCTAAAGCAGGCTCCCCCCTTAATAACGACATTAATCTCATTGTAGAGTGGGGAAAGAAGAATCGTGTCGCCAAACAATCATCCCAATGCTTGGGATTTCTTAAGATGTGCAAGTTCCTCCTCCAACCATCGGCCCGTGATGTTATATACAAATGGTACATTCGGCCTCTTCTCGAATATAACTCCATCATGTGGGGCGGCGCTCCAATAACCATCTTGGCATGGTTAGATAAGGTCCAAAAAGGGCCCTTAAACTATGTAATTGATGACGACACCGCTTGCTCCACCATCGACCCTCTGAGCCACCTTAGGAATATAGCAGCACTGACATAATTGTATCGCAAAACGTCAAGACTGGTTCGATGAAGAGTTCGCTAGAGTAGCGAAAGATAAGAATGAAACATATCCTAATATGCTGCAAAGATACAGAACTAGCATTTCCGTAGCGGCCCATAAGGAAAAACGACGAATTGAAAAACGTAGGTACAAAAGAACGAAAAAGACGTGGCTGGAGGAACAAATTGCAGAGATAAACGAACTCGAAAGTAATAACGAAGTCAGAAAGCTGTATGAGAAAGTGAAGAAGCAACGTAGAGTTTAAACCCAGAGAATCGATGTGTAAGGACAAAAATAGCAATACCCTGAGCCAAAAACAAGAAGTCTTAGAAAGATGGGGGGAATAGAGACGACGAAAGTGAGGGTGAAAGTGATCTGAACCAATTCAACAGAAACCCACCAGCCGATAGCGATAGTAATACTGGTGCTGCTAATGAAAGTGAGGTGTTAACAATGGACGACGTACAAGAAGCATAAAAACAATAAAGCCCCAGGAAAAGATAGCATAGCCATGGTGGAAATATGGGGGCCAAGAATTAAGGATCGGATTACACAAGCTTATAGAATCGATCTGGCGTCAAAAAAGATCCCACTTGAATGGACGGAAGGTGTGATATGCCCCCTGCATAAAAAAGGAGATAAACTCGTATGTGCGAACTATAGGGGTATAACCCTCCTCATCTTAGCGTATAAAATACTATTCAATATTTTGTACAAAAAACTTCGACCCATCGCAAAAGTCATGATAGGTAGTTATCAATGTGGCTTTAGACCAGGTAGGTCCACTATAAACCATATTTCCACTTTAAGAAGAATTTTGGAAAAATCATGGGAATTCAACATCAATATTCACATACTGTTTATAGACTTCAAGCAATCATATGACAGCGTCATGAGTGAGGAGCTATTTAAAGCTATGAAGTGCTTCCGATTTCCAAAACATCGAATCGAAGTAACAAAAGCTACAATCGAGGTAGTCCGATGCAGAGTAAGAGTTGGACGAGACCTCTCAGAAAGTTTCACATCACAGAGAGGCCTGAGACAAGGTGACGATGACAGCCTCCTATTTAACGTTGGAGAAAGTGGTAAGAGACGCTGGGGTAGAAACGACGGGATCCATCTTTAACAAGTCAACACAGACAATTGCTTATGTTGATGACGTCGCTGTAATGGGTAGGTCTTTTGCAAGGGTGAAAGAAGTTTTCATCAAACTGGAAACAACTGCGAAAAGAATTAGATTACTCATCAAAGAATTTTGATTCGCCATTTTGTTTTTCGAAAAACAGATATTAAATTCGGAATCAGTGGATTCAACTAACGTGGTGTATAAATGTTGGTGTCGATAGAATCAAAACTTCACATTTAGATCACGCTTTTGGACTTTTGGGCTACTGGGTGACGGGCCCCCAACTTAGTACTAACCACGGCAATGCTGCTTGACCTACGCAATCGAATGTAAACCGGTTTATTGCGTATGCGAATGGCACCCTTTAATAGCGATGTTTTGAGACTAATGGAATGAAATTGCTTGTTGTCTTTGGCTGTTCTTCATTCGTCTCTCTACCAAATTTCCGGTTAAAGCTTACTATTCGAAAATGCAGTCAATTAGGGAACCGTCGAAAATATAAAGGCAAAAGCCTTTCACATAAAAAGATAATTTGTAGTCTTCTATTTGGTTTAAACTTACTAAAAACCAACAGACTTTTTTTGGACGTCTAAAAGTAGGTAACTTCATTAGTTTGAACCATTTCAATCTATCAACCAATTTGTCCTAATCAAACTTTAAATACAATTTTCCGTCTATAAGTTCTTAAAAATAGTTTCTTTCACAAAATGAAATACTCCGTGTGTATTCGAACGAATGACTAATTTAGCACTGTCCTCAATTATGAAATCTTCCAGCCAATTTTAATCCTTACGGGCGGGCGCGTAACTCACTGTCGGCGCAGTCGTATTCTATTTTAATTTTCTATTTCGGATAATCAAGCCCTTGTCTCGATGTCTCTAAATCATTTCTATTTTTACAGCCGGGGAGCTCATGACTAACATGACCAGAACCAGGTTACATTGTAAGAATTATTACCGGATAGCGCCCGGTGACCAATGGGACATGAGGCAATAGAGCATAAATCTTGGGCGTAATTTTGTAGTCTCGGTCGCTTGATAAGGACTGGCCTTCGACCGTTTGTTACTATTGACGGAAGTGCAATTAATAATATTATGAATATTTCACATAGTTTAATGAGAGTGCCTAGAGTTACAGCTGTCCCAGATTAGTCACGGCTCTAGAATCTCCAGCCATGTTGTGTTCCCTTAGGCCGATCGAGCATGCGCGTAAACAATATTGCCTGACTGTTGTTTTTTTTTCGAATTATGTTTGCTCGTTGAAGTTATTGATGATGTGAAGCTAGTCTAACGCTCCATGGTCAATAAACTCCGTACAAATAAGTCAGTCTTTATCATGAAATGTAATTATTGACGAGCGATTTGATGTTATGTATGATTTTACAGTTGAACAGATATTCATACCCCCGGTGGAGGCCCCGGGGAACATGGAATGGGAGACGCATTGCCCTCTAAATTGGATGATTGTCGCACTCGACCTCTTTTCTAAGCACGAACCCAGCATAGAATTGCTACTTTGGTGAATTAATAGACGTCGGTTTTTGGCCTAATGCTGCAGATTACAACTTAGCAACTGCAAAGCATAGAAGGGAAATCCGCGCGCTTTGCTCATTCATACTTTACAAGTCTAATTGACGATTTATGTAATAAGAGACTGTCGATCTTGAAGGTGAAATTCGAGGGCGTTGTGGTTCCTGAGTTATTAACAAGGTATTAAGCAACAGCTTCTATAATAATTAATCGGCAATTGTTAAGTGGCAATGAAGCGGGTGCTTGCATAATCTTATAGTGCTATTTAAAAAGAAAACTCAATGAAAGATTTTTATTGCCTTTCTTCCATTGGTATGTTTTTAAAATTCAAGGAATTCCATGAGAATGAAGAAATTTTTTTTTAAAAGAGACATTTTTACATAATGTTAGTTTTTAACAATTTTTAGTGGCACTAAAAAACCCTAGAATTGCATAAAAGTAGTATATTTAAAGGAATTCCATTGGTTTACGATTGTAACAAACAAACAAACAGTGATTGTCTTTGTGAAAGTATAAACTTCTGATCTATACTCAATTCTATCGACTTAATCATCTAAAACCAAAGTAAGCAGAATGTGAATGACCAAGTAATGTGCATTTTATGTTGTTTACAAATCATGTTTTTCAATATTTTTTATTGGGTAAAACAGCTCCAAATCGTCGGACTGTTCTGCACCTTAATTTAAGCGATGATCCATCTTTATGTCAAGAAAGGGGCTCGATCTTATGAATAATGTCGTTAATTGGTTGCTTGAAATCGTGCTTGAGATGTTAATGAGTTTACAAATTTCATTTTATAGTAGATTTCGTGTAAATAACCCGAAATCTCCACTTGTGCAGTCAAATCACCACTGGTCACCTTTTGCAGTGCGAGTCCGTCATGTTGTACAGTCTTGGTGGAATGTCTAGTGGTAAGCTTAATTCGAAAGATAGAATGTGGATATAATAGGTTAATAGCTGGAGGAGGAGGTAATGAATATTGTTTTTAAACTCTTCAATGCTGTTGGAACAAATGACTCTGTCTCGGATGAATTTTAACTCACGGTTTTGCACCTCTTCGTTCGAACCCCTGGCCTAAATAAACGAGTTCTATTCAAGGCTGGGACGAATGTATGATGCGAGGGTAGATAATAACGGACAGCGTATCCAAAGCCTTCCTTACTAGCTCCTCTGTTCGCCTGTCGCAAGTGTTTTATCTTGTAAAAAGGTCACGGTCTTCTTCAGGATTCGAGATATGGGTGCCAATCAACAAATCCACAAGTCTTCCTAATCTTTATGAGCAACCTTCTCTCAATCCCCTGCAACTTTTTTCATAGCTTCACTTATGACAATTCCCTGTGTTACTCCTAAGCTTTCGAATTGTTATTAATTTCCAATTAATTTTTTTTTGCATTGCACCATTTCGACTAACTTAATTTTGAACAAATCGTCGAAATGGGTAAAATTCAGCTAACTTCATGTGGGGCACGTCAGCTTTAGGCGACATCTGTGGCCAAAAATTAACTAAAAGTTTAGTTTCTGCTACCTATCCATTTACGATTATTTTCCCCATAAGAGTTTGAACTCCTTGTATAGTCTCCCTGAGCACAATACTGAAAAAACTGTCATTATCGTAGTAGTTTTGATCTACTTCAACAAGCTTTTTTCTGTTTCGGCTCACACTAGTGATGAGCAAACGCAAGAACAAGACAAGACTAATCTAGTCTTGTTCTTGTTCAGTCGGTCTTGTTCTTGTTCTTGCAATCATAACCAAGTCTTGTTCTTGTTCTTGCTAAATGTGCAACAACAAGACAAAACCGCAAGAACAAGACCATTTTTGCTCATCACTACTCAACACGAGTTACAATAAATCTGGGGTCGGATGTGACTCATTCTAACATAAGCGTTTTCGTTGAAGCGTGTTAGAACAGATTTTGAAGCGCTGAATAAGAACGCCAACCAATGCGCTTCCTATTTACATTATGATATTTGCTTTCCTTTTAACACAAGCATTTCATCAGAACAAAGCGTTTGTATTTTGTTGTTGAAGAAGCGCAATTGAATCTGGGAAATTGAAGCTCTTGTGAAGCTCCGAAAGCTTTCGTGATCCATAGTGTCAATATTATCGCTATTTTTCTGACATCCAACTCAAAATAATTTTTCAGGTTGCTGGAGCTCGACCAAAAGTTGCCATGCTCCAACCAGCTACATGGCTGCAACATTTAAATCTTTTGCTTGGTTAAATCGCTTTCGGCCATGCTTTACATGGCTACAAGTGACCAGAAAAGGGTGCGCAACAAAAGTGCGCGTGACGCGAGTTTCCATTTTTTACCCCCGTCCAAAAAGTGGCAGTCGTGCCTAAAGAAGTTATCACTCCAACAAATGGTAGTACAATATAGCGTGCTTCCAGAGAGCTTCCATAACATATGAATTGGAAGCGCTGCATTCTTGCTTCTTCTGGCAGCGCTTGATTTATTTCCCGCTGGGGATCTAAAGATTTCATATGGAGTTAAACTTCATGTTCCCCTCTTAGTTACGCCAATGGCCCGAACATACACAAACTCACCGCGACGAGGGAATTAAGTTTGTAAATATGTAAGGATGAAAGCAACCGATAAGGTTAACACCTCCAGATATAGGCAAGGAGGTCGTTATTGAAGAATAACGGACCCGAGCTGGGCTCAGAAGTTCTCTAATAAACGTTAAGCCACAGTTCATAGAGAACATGTTTGAAAGTCTTGCCGCCATAAATGCAGAATCGGCATTCTGTCTCCTGAGGCAGTCCTAAGTTGTGGAGATGATACCGCAGCCACATAATCAGCTTGGTATACTACCAAGAGCTTAAGGTCCGCTCTTAAAGTAAAAGATCTTATTAGTTTTTTCAGCAAATCTAAAGCCTGGGACTGATTCTCTATAGACTAGGTTCAGTCCTTTAACCTAGTCCTCTATCAGGAATTTGGAGATGGACCATAAAATGCTAGAAAAGACACGGGGGCTTGTCCGCAGCCTCCTTGCATTCATAACCCTAGTGTCCATGGACTTTTTTTATATATTAAACTGTTACTTAGAGGCCTTAAATGGGTCCACCGGGGCTCTAGCTTGTACCAAAATCTTCTTTTGAAAAAAAAAGTTGCAGGTATCTAGCAGAACGAGACTATTTTCCCCGCTAGGCTCTAGAGTACCTCGAAGCACCCTGCAACTATTTTGAAGGAAAATTTTCCCGTTGAGAGTTCCTTGATGGCAGCTTGACTTTGGGAAAAGTTTCTAAAGTTGGCGCTTTTTAAACCTTTCCTAAATGAAAGTCTGGAAAATAGAGGGCCGCCTATTTATTGAATTGAATCTATGATATTGGTTTCATGAATGTTGGGCTCCAGATCGTCAATATTTTGTGAACCATTGCCTTTCCTTAACCAATGGCGCAAATTTCCAAGATCCCATCAGTTTAGTGGCATAACTTCTTCAAGAAATTATATCGCGTTTGAATTCGATTTTTGGCATCATTTTCCAAGTGTACAGATAACATACGTCAAATTTCAACCCGCCATTTTTCATATTTTCAAAATGGCGGGTTGAAATTTGACGTATGTCATCTGTACACTTAGAAAATGATGCCAAAAATCGAATATTTTTAGAATTTTTGATATACTTTTGAGACTCGCCCTCAAAAATCAAGTATGTAATTTGAGAAAAAAAATTCCGCTTGGATCAAGAAGGCAAAAGTTTTTCCTTTCTCAAATATGTAAATTTACTTACAAAGTGTTCAATACTAAAAATTTTTATTTCCACCCTGACTTTTATATTCAATTACTGTGTCCCTGTCCAATTGGGGCCCTAAGAAATTACCTGGTTAACCTAGACCTAAGCTCGACCCTCGGTAGAAAGGTATGTGGGTATCGATTGTTGGACTTATTTGGAACTTAGTTGACAAGAAAATTTGAAATTCAGCGTGATCAGCCAAGAAGAAAATATTGTTTTTTTTTGTAAAAAACAATTAATTTCTACTACTAATTGCACTCGTGAGTGAATAATATCAAGTCATTCTGCATCCATTAAAGATTTCCCAAGGAAATACAATAAAAATTTCAAAATTAAAACAAATCATAAATTTCAAATTGATGTAAGATTAACATAATTATTCAGTATCGTGGTGCTAAACTTGAATGGAAAAACGTCGGATGTCTTCTGGATTTGAGTTGAGAATTTTTACGTTCAATATTTTATTGATCAACTTGCAACGCTTTAATTTATTATAATTTAAGTCAATAATAGCACGATGTGATAATGACATTGAACTAATAAAAAATAAATATTAATAATAATATTAATTGTTACAACAAATCGCAAAAAATATTGCGGATTTCAACAAAAACATTTTATGAGACTTTCTTCGAAAAAAGCTAGTTTCGTTGAGAATTTCCATAGTTTCCTGGTATAATGCAAAAGATTAAAAATAAAAGTCATGTAATTTTAAATTAAAAACTTAAATTATATGAAATTAATTTGAAAAACTGAAATTACTTGATTAGGTGAAAAAACGAGTTTTCAGCTTTGGTGCATTAATTTTATAGCAGTTCGTTGCTTTCCATCAAATGATATAAGAAGTAATTGATTTTTTTTTATTTGTTAGGTGTGGTTAGTGTAATGGCGGGAAAATACATAATATCAATTATTTTTTTTACAAAATTTACAGATCTATTTGGAAAAATTTGATCCTGTAACCTGTAACAATTTGATCGTCACATACTGATCTTATTTTCGGTTGTGCTAAGTTCTAGGGGGCTATGCTGTTAATAATAGATTGTTCTCTTTCTGCGTAGTTTTACGGTATCAATAGTGATGTCCTATTACAGCTGTGTTTACTACAGTAGCGTCTGTCTTGATGGAATTTTTTAATATGGAATATGATTAGATAACGTCATGCTGATACGTAAATTAGACTCACCACTTTTCCGTGTCTTTATGGAAATTTAGAAATGTTGCAGCCAACAAACATGATCGGACAGTAAAGGAATTTAAATGGGTAAATATAATGTTAAACAGAACTTTTTTATTGGGGTGAAACCCTAGAGAAGGCGTGCCAACCGGCTGATAAAGAAGAAACTTACCATTCACAATAATGAATATGAAGACCATTTCAACGTTAGCGGTAGTAAATTATACGTTATTATACAACACAATTCGCAATTTGGTGAAGAGTTTATTTGAGTAGTGGTCTGTAGCCACTCACCAGCGTCCCATTCGACCGCTCCAGTGAAATTGTTGAACCGGTAAGAGAGAGTGGTGCCGATGATCCAAATGTATCGTATCGCCGTAGATATCAGGAGTTAAACGTGAATGTAACGACTCTAAAGAGGATTATGAAGCAAGATCTCTTCTTCCTCAATGATTGTTGCAAACGGACAAGCCGCGGCGTTTGTAATATGGAAATTCCGTCGCAAGAATGATCGATGCCACGTCATATTTTTGGGACAAAATTTTGATGACGAACGAAGCTCATGTTACACTGGCGGAGTCAATAAACAAAAGTGCCGACAAAGAACCCCCACATAATTCACGAAACACCACTGAACGATGAGAAAGTCAGTGTGTGTTTCGAAGTCTGCTCGACAACCATCGTCGGACCATTTTTCTTCAAAGCTCGAGACACCCTCAATGACGTACGATACTGGTGCACGTCGTGTGTCCGAAACCGTGTGAAAAGGGTTTGACGATCCTGTTTTCAAAAAGACGGCGCACCTTTCCACACCGCAGCCCCTACGATGAAGTTTTCGCAAAAGTAAGTTTATTCCACCAATCCGAAGATTATCGACGACCTCAAAGCTAACATACGAGTCGAAGTAAATGCTATAACACCCGAAAACAGCCGCTTTAAGCGTATCGAATGGAGGTCATTTAATCGACATTGTATTCAAAAACTGATTTGAAATAAATGATAGAGAATATCTTAAATAAATCTTGCTCATTTGTCAAAATGGGCAAAAAAATGTGGGAGTGTTCAAATACCGAAAGTCTAGATGGTGCACCCCACCGAGTATGCAAATTTACATATTTTATTGGGGGCCCAAGGGTTTTTATGTAACAGGAGTATCAGCCGCAGTATCATAAAGTTTGGAAACCACTGATCTAAGGCAAACTGCTAGAAAAACGTATCTTGCGGCAAATCGATCTGCACTCTTAGTACTTACATAGTTAGCTTATACCGAAAGCATGATTCCGGTGATATTGAATTTATTGTATTTCTTGACCTCTGTGAGGCATTTCGCAGTATTTTCCATAAGTTTATAGAAATTGAGCTAGCTATTAAATCACAAGAGATTTTCATCCTCAGCTGTACTTACTGTAATGAAGCCTCGGGTTGGATGCCCGAAGAGACCAACCTCCGACTCTCACACAAATACTAACAATTATAGGCTCCAAAAAGTCACACCAAAGTGGTATTCTGGGCCTCCCGAGAAAAGCAGCTCGTCAGGGGGGTCGTGGTTATACCTCTATGGGTCCATTTGGTTTCTTGAAGGGCTGTGAGCTTTATGTATATTTTTGTAGTACTAATAAAAGCGAACGAAAAGCCCTCGCTCAACATACGTCCTAACGTTCTATGTTCCGAGATCGAATTCCATATTCCGCTGCCTGAGTTGTTGCCGTTGAGTCCGTTCTGTCCGAGCCCTGCCTTGAGGATTCGTGACGGGTGGGTTTTTACGATGGGTTGTCAACCAGTAGCCCAACCCGGAGGATCTGTCCGGCATTTGCTTCGTTTTGAGGCGCGAAACAGTCGCCTTTCAACCTCCTCCGTCTGCTATTCTTGTATAGACAAGAGCATCCAAGAGTCTCCCAATGCAAAGTCAACATCTTCATAGAGGTGGAGGTAAGACTCGGTAGCATATCGGATCACCTTAGATCACAGATAGCCTTTCTCAGGATTTATCTCTTTGATGTACCGGTACCAACAAAGGTCCTTGAGACCATCACTACCATGTTCAGGTTAAAAGGTTTTTTTTATATGGTAGACTAGAGGCTTAGGGAAAGCCCCTTTGTACTGTTCGACAATCTATTTTTTTTTCGTATAGAATGTCGAACAGCAGCTCTAGCCGGAAGATAGAAAGTAGAAAGAGAGAGATAGAGAAGTAGGAAGGAACTGCCACAACCTAGCCGCGATATTATTATTCCACCTACTTCCAACCATTTCGCGACTCTGGCATCGGGGCATTTGAGAAACAACTCGCTGGAGTGTTATGCCCCCTGAAACGAGTTGAATCTCATCAGCCAACCGATGACATGCGCCTGGTGGAGCGGAGAAGGACTGGCGAAGGCTATGACAGGAGGAATCAGGAATGTAAAGAGGGGAGAAGAAAGAAGGGAAATTATGTGGGTGGGAAAGTGGAAAAGGCGAAGGACCGTGGGGCTGGCCGGGATTCGAACCCGGGACCTCTGGGATAGTAGTCAGGCGCCTTACCTCTAGACCACCGAGGCCCCCTAATTCTGGTTTATACAAAAAGAACCCAATTCACGGACCACTGTCTTCACAGGTCTTCCAATTATGCTGCACGGTCCACTACTGTCTAAAAACGAACCAGTAACTGTCCGAGTAAAAATAAAAGATGACTTTAAAACGGGCGAATGCCGGCCGTGATTGAAACATAGTCTTCGGCCATGTGACGGGCATCAGAATGTTGTTTGCAGGTCTGTACGGCCGTACACCACACACACCGAAGTGTATACGCTTATATAGCGATATTTTTACACATCGTAATGCATCCTGATATTTTGTATGATATATATTTTTAGTGATATTTTTACACATCCTAACCGCATCCTCTTTAATAAATCAGACGCATACACAAACGAACAGTCGTAATCTCCTCATCCTCTTTTATGCCAGGCCATGTAAGCTCGAGCAAAATCCAGTCGCTTTTCCATGTGGCTAGGTTTTTGAAGTGTTAACTTCTTTAGGCGCGTTTGGCACTTTTTCGCTGGGGGTAAAACAAAGAATTCGCGACACGCGCATTTTGTTGCTACACGCGTTTCTGGACACTTGCTGCAATGATGGCGACACGCGCATTTTGTT
Organism: Thereva unica; assembly: GCA_949987705.1. Taxonomy (NCBI): domain Eukaryota; kingdom Metazoa; phylum Arthropoda; class Insecta; order Diptera; family Therevidae; genus Thereva; species Thereva unica. The sequence goes on along the minus strand of OX465281.1, from coordinate 43,399,917 downwards.
GCTACACGCGTTTCTGGGCACTTGTGCCTATGCAGCTGGCTAGAGCCAAAGTCTAGTAATAACAAGTCTTTCATCTTCATCAAGACCCTCTCAACTACAGGCCTCGTAGATGTATTTTTCGTGGTGGTGGTAATGGTCCCAAAAGTCACCACACACCGGAGTAACATGGCGCGGAAGCCGTACGCGCAGAATTTTTGTGTTTATTTTTGCAGTAAAAAGTGATAAAATATTGTATTTTAACACTTTTAACTGCAATTGGATTTATCAGTGAATAGTTTTTTAGTGATTTCATTAAAAAAAATAAAACAAATTTGGTGATTAAGTGTGTTTAAGTGTTCAAATTGTTAAGGCGATCAACTTTTTTTTCACATTCATGGTGTTTTTTCATGTTTATTTACGAAAAAAATGTTAAATATTTAATGTTTTGTGTAGTTATGGAATTAAAAGTGATTTTAAAGTGATTTTAAAGTGATTAATACATATATTATGATATTATTATTAAAAATATAGGTGCCGAAAAACACTTCTTTATTCACTTTTCCATTCGCACTTTTCTGTACTTATATGTTTAGTAATAATTGCAAAATAAATTAATTAATGACTTTAAAATCACTTTTAATTAAATATTCAGCATATTTTCCCTTAATATACACGAAAAAAACACCGCGAATGTAAAATAAATTTATCACCTTAACAATTAAGACACCAAAAATACACTAAATCACTATTTTTTTTATATATATTTTTATTAAATCACTAAAGAAATAATCACTGATAATCCTTGTATGGTTTAAAGCGATAAATTTCAATAATTTACCACTTTTTACCACAAAACTATAACGAAAACACTCGCGAACGTACTCTGCGCCATTAAATTCTCAGCAACTGTCAAATTCTGGGACCATTCTCAGCAATTGTTGTATTAGTGCCCGATACAACTGCATGGCCTGTAGTTGAGAGGGTCTTGGTTGAGCTCCACCAAGACCGCTCCACTTACAAACAGCAGCGTATAATTATAAGTGTGTGAGGCAAAATAGCCCGCGCTTGGTGAGAGGGATTGTGTTTGAATGTTGCAATACAGAGGCTGCTCTCAGCATTCGTTTTATATTCTCGCGCCGCTCTCAAAATTCATGTCATATTCTCGCACGCCATCGCAAACAGCAGCGAATGTATGCGAGAGGATGAAATGAATGCTAAGAGCGGCGTCTGCATTGCGAAAATATGAAGTGAATGGGTGCGAGAATATGCCATGGATTTTGAGAGCGGGTCTGCATACATTCATACATTCGCTGCTGTGTGCGATGGCGTGCGAGAATATGACATGAATTTTGAATCCCTCCAAGACCCTCTCAACTACAGGCCATGCAGTTTTATTGGGCACTAATACAACAATTGCTGAGAATGGTCCCAAAATTTGACAGTTGCTGAGAATTTAATGGCGCAGAGTACGTTCGCGAGTGTTTTCGTCATAGTTTTGTGGTAAAAAGTGGTAAATTATTGAAATTTATCGCTTTAAACCATACAAGGATTATCAGTGATTATTTCTTTAGTGATTTAATAAAAAAATATATAAAAAAATAGTGATTTAGTGTATTTTTGGTGTCTTAATTGTTGAGGTGATCAATTTATTTTACATTCGCGGTGTTTATTTCGTGTATATTAAGGGAAAATATGCTGAATATTTAATTAAAAGTGATTTTAAAGTCATTAATTAATTTATTTTGCAATTATTACTAAACATATAAGTACAGAAAAGTGCGAATGGAAAAGTGAATAAGAGAAGTGTTTTTCGGCACCTATATTTTTAATAATAATATCATAATATATGTATTAATCACTTTAAAATCACTTTTAATTCCATAACTACACAAAACATTAAATATTCAACATTTTTTTCGTAAATAAACATGAAAAAACACCGTGAATGTGAAAAAAAAGTTGATCGCCTTAACAATTTGAACACTTAAACACACTTAATCACCAAATTTGTTTTATTTTTTTAATGAAATCACTAAAAAACTATTCACTGATAAATCCAAGTGCAGTTAAAAGTGTTAAAATACAATATTTTATCACTTTTTACTGCAAAATAAACACAAAAATTCTGCGCGTACGGCTTCCGCGCCATGTTACTCCGGTGTGTGGTGACTTTTGGGACCATTACCACCACCACGAAAAATACATCTACGAGGCCTGTAGTTGAGAGGGTCTTGGCTCAACTAAAAGTTTCCATGCTCTAGCCAAAGTCTAGAAATTAACAAGTCTTTCATCTTCATATGGTTAATGAGTGAAAGGCGAACAGCTGCATGCACAAGTTTTTCAAATGACGATGTCAGGCTATCAGAGAGAGAATGCAACATTTTTATACGCGCTGGAATACAACCATAAGTCGGAAAATTTTATGAGTTTATATGGGGATGTATTGGTGCATATTTGCTCGTTTGTTTTGATTTGTGAAAGAAAACAGCTGATTCAATTTTCTTTCCTTTTCTGTTCTGCATACTTTATCGTATAGAGAGAATCTGGCTTTGTCTCGCTGAATTCACGAAGTATGCGTTGAGTTTTGCTCAGCAGTGATGTTCATATATGCACGCACACAATCAACGGTCGGAAATTTTTGTATGAAGACAAGACCCTCTCAACTACAGGCCATGCAGTTGTATCGGGCACTAATACAACAATTGCTGAGAATGGTCCCAGAATTTGACAGTTGCTGAGAATTTAATGGCGCAGAGTACGTTCGCGAGTGTTTTCGTTATAGTTTTGTGGTAAAAAGTGGTAAATTATTGAAATTTATCGCTTTAAACCATACAAGGATTATCAGTGATTATTTCTTTAGTGATTTAATAAAAATATATATAAAAAAAATAGTGATTTAGTGTATTTTTGGTGTCTTAATTGTTAAGGTGATAAATTTATTTTACATTCGCGGTGTTTTTTTCGTGTATATTAAGGGAAAATATGCTGAATATTTAATTAAAAGTGATTTTAAAGTCATTAATTAATTTATTTTGCAATTATTACTAAACATATAAGTACAGAAAAGTGCGAATGGAAAAGTGAATAAAGAAGTGTTTTTCGGCACCTATATTTTTAATAATAATATCATAATATATGTATTAATCACTTTAAAATCACTTTAAAATCACTTTTAATTCCATAACTACACAAAACATTAAATATTTAACATTTTTTTCGTAAATAAACATGAAAAAACACCATGAATGTGAAAAAAAAGTTGATCGCCTTAACAATTTGAACACTTAAACACACTTAATCACCAAATTTGTTTTATTTTTTTTAATGAAATCACTAAAAAACTATTCACTGATAAATCCAATTGCAGTTAAAAGTGTTAAAATACAATATTTTATCACTTTTTACTGCAAAAATAAACACAAAAATTCTGCGCGTACGGCTTCCGCGCCATGTTACTCCGGTGTGTGGTGACTTTTGGGACCATTACCACCACCACGAAAAATACATCTACGAGGCCTGTAGTTGAGAGGGTCTTGATCCCTCTCACCAAGCGCGGGCTATTTTTCCTCGCACACATAGAATTATACGCTGCTGTTTCTATGTGGAGCTAAACCAAAAGTTGCCATGCTCTAGCCAGCTGCATAGGCACAAGTGCCCAGAAACGGGTGCGAACCAAAAATGCGCGTCACCATCGCTGATGTCTGTTGCTGGACCTCGACTAAAAGTTGCCATGCTCTAGCCAACTAAATGGCTGCAATATTTAAATCTTTTGCTTGGATTAATTCGGCGTTTCGCCTATTCGACTGGGCATCTGTATTTTACGTACATATCTGAGGTAGTATCCCAGTAGGGAAAATCGCAAGTATTTACTGTGGGAAGTCAATTTGGAAGTACTTCTTTAATTAGTGTTCTCTGTAATGACTTATAAGTAATGCAGAGGAGAATGGGTTTGGTGACCAAGCGTTTGATTTCGCCCAAAAAGCGTGTTGAAAAACTTCGTAGCTGCTCGTTTTCTTTGTTAATCATCACAGTTGTCTCAGCCATTAAGTTTTATGTCTTTAATGTATAAACATATGTATATTTGAATTTATGTTTATGATATAAATATAAATCGCTTAATTTTACTTCAAGCTACCCCACCCCTTCACGCCTACGCCAACTAAATTACATTATAAAAATTTACAGTATAATAACTTTGCATTATGGGTTTAGTAATAAATGTAGTATAAGTACTTCCAAATGGAAGGGAAAAAAGAAGTACTTCCCAGCCTAGGCCATCGCCGTGTTAATGTAATTCCTTTTTTGTACTGGGTGGAAGTACTGAACTGCTTCTGTAGAAGTAGTTTTTCCAGTAATTCCATTCCCTAACTTCCCTATGTTATATTATTTTTTATGTATTATATATTATCTATTACGTACTATATACAATGTACTGCATATTATGTACTATGTTCTGAAAGAATTGAAAATGAATCCAGTGGATTCCCATAAAAATTTAGATCCGTGACTTTGGCTGAATATAATATGACTTTTTTGCATATTTGCACAATGTTTAAAATAGCAAAAATTTCTGTTTCGTGACTATTGCATCAACCCGAAGACAAGTACTATGTACTACATTTTTCCTATGAACTATGTACTATGTATTTATTACTATATATGTATTATCTACTATTTTTACCAAAAACTACATTATCCCAGTCATCCATCGTCCGATCTTTGTGTGATAAGTTTAAGATAAATTGTTTAATTTCCAAACATTGCAACACATTTTGGAGGGGGTGCATATATAAGTAACAATTAAATAAACTTTAACAGAATATTCATAAATAAAATATATTAATCCTTATCGTCTTGTAATAAGATTGATTTGGACATTTAGACTTGCCATAGAAGTTAACACTTCTAAAGTGTGGTCCTACGCACACTCGTATTTTTTTTTCATAGTTCAGTTCCAATTTATCTGGCCGCCATGGATAAATTTGACACTTTTTTCTATAATTGTCTATCTCGTTTAGTAAGTTATTGATGATTCTGCGGCTTCTACCCAATCTAACAGCATGTTTGCCTGTTAGAATACACAATTTTTTAAAATAAAAAATTATAACTTCACTAACAAGAGTTTGATGTTAATCTGAAAGAGAAATGGTTTCAATCTAGTGAGGTCAAACTTGTGCCGCGACTGGTTTCTCCCATTCTTTTACAAATGTTTCCTTATTTCTTGGAACAGTTAGCAAAAGTTGGTAACCAAGTCATCGATATCTCATAAAATCAACCCGTAACTCTACAAAATTAATTACATTGCGGTCAGTACACTCCACCTTAACTGCTTCCAATTTTTCTACTTGAGGTCAAATTTTTGTCGAGCAGTATACCACCTTTCTTCTACAATTTTTTGTAATTCTCTTCAAATTTGATAAAGGTCCACTAGCTTTTTCTCCACAAACAAATCTTCATCACGAAGCAGCTAACATAAACACAAATTCACACAAATCATACGTGATCTTTTGCGTGTTTATCAAAAATCCAAAATAAACAAACTGTCGAAATTCTTAAAATATTTTGGAAAATATGTTAATTATTTGCGTATTGTTTATGTTTTCTTTTTCTTTCTTAAATTAATTTGTATTACAAAAAAAAGTCATATTTCGAAACTCATTTACCCGGACATTAAATACAATTTTTTAAGGAAATCTCGAGTTTAATAGACAACAAAATATGTCGCAATTTTATTAAAACAAGTTCAAATCATTCAAAAAGTTACAAAACATTAACAGCTTCCGTCTTTGATCACACGAATTCCAACATTGATCAAAAGTTATTGCTATTAGAATTTCGTAATGCATAATATATGTACTGAATAAATATTTATAAATTTATTTTTATTTTAAATTTTGAATTCAAAATAGTTTTAATTAAAATTGTAGATTTACTGGATATGGAAGTATGTATTTTTGGCTCCTACACCGTGCAACCGATCTTAATGAAATTTTAACCATTTACATTAAAACTTAAAACATAGGCTATTTTATTATTTTCTAAAGTCACGCCTAGATGGCGCTGTCATGGAAAGCTTCGTTGAAAATCATCGCAGAGCTTTGAAATTTTGCATGAAGGTAATTGGAGGTCTCCTATGAGATGCCCTTCGATTTTCGAAATTCAAAATGGCCACCGAAATATGACCGAAAATCAAAATTGCCGCAGAAATATGGTTGAATTTGCCAATTTTATTTCCATTTCAATGAAAGTGTGTTTCTGAGGGGTTAAAGGTCGCAAGTAACGAATTTGTGGTCAAAACTTATAAATTCAAAATGGCCGACGAATTTTGCAAGTTGTGTTCCGATTCGAATGAAAATCTGTATCTGAGGTTTTTTAAGATAGCAAATAACGACTTTATGATCAAAATTTTATTTCAAAATGGCGGCACCAATATGGCCGACGAGTTTGCGAATTGTATTCCGATTCCAATTAAAATCGGCATATGGGAGTTTTTAAGATAGTAAATAACGAATATATGATCAAAACTTATAAATTAAAAATTGCAGCTGCATTATGTTTTGACCCGCCATTCAGCTAATAAATTAGTTACCAGATTTCGATTTTGCTCTCTAACATGGCATATATTAAATTCCATCTGGTTCGACAATTTCGGCGAAGAGATCTCGTAAACTCAGCTGTTCTGGTTTCTTTCATAGAACATCGTTTGCCACGTTTGAATGTTTAAAGTGTGTGACTAGTTTACTAGATTCATTAATCATAGCTTGAATTTATTCTTGTTCAAGGGCCTTAATAATGGCTAGTTATAATGTATAAGCCGCAAAAGTTTTATCTTGATGGTCTTTATTGAGAATTATCTTGGTAGCGTTTACAATATTTGCAGCATTATCAGTAACAATCGCCTTTCCTTTGTCTTCTATCTTCGCAGATGCTTGTAATTTAATTTGTTAAGGTTAAATGCTAAATGACGGTCATCCATTCCACATGTTTCCAGTGTAAAACTGTGAGAAACCCAATTTTCATCCATCATAAGAAGATTGACCTGTAGATGATTCCTCTTGAGATACTTGCTCCAGATAAAGTCTAGATGATGATCGATCTTGATCCCTACTACTTGGTGGCCTCGGTAGTCTAGGGGTAAGGCGCCTGACTGCTATCCCAGAGGTCCCGGGTTCGAATCCCGGTGGTGCCACGGTCCTTCGCCTTTCCCACCTAACTTTCCTTCTTTCTTCTTCCCTCTTTACATTCCTGATTCCTTCTGTCATAGCCTTCCTAGTCCTTCCCCGCTCCACCAAGCGCATGTCATCGGTTGGCTGATGAGACTCAACTCGTTTCAGGAGGCATAACACTCCAGCGTGTTGTTTCTCAAATGCCCCGATGATGCCAGAGTCGCGAAATGGTTGGAAGTAGGTGGAATAAAAATATATCGCGGCTAGGTTGTGACAGTTACTTCCTTCTCTTCTCTCTATCTTCCGGCTAGAGCTGCTGTTCACTCTATACGAAAAAAATAGATTGTCGACAGTACAAAGGGACTTTCCCTAAGCCTCTGTCTAGTCTGTCACATAAAAAAAAAACAGTCTCAACCCTTTCTGTTTTTCATGAAATTTCTGTAAATTAACATCATAAATATTACACTCGTTAAAAAATCTACTCCGGTTACCAATGATTTGAGACCAGATTTTATAAATACACGTGTGAAAGATATATACGCAGGGCCGGCGTTTGGCTCTTTTGCGCCCGGTGCAGTATGCCATATTGCGCCCTCGTCAGCTGTTCATTTTTGATCGCAGTGACGGAAAATTGACAAAGAAACAGATGGTCTGAGAAGTTCCTTTAATATATGAAAATAAAGGCAGGGGAACAATTTTTCCACTTTTTTTCTGAATTTGCGCCCTGTACCGCCCTGCCTTTCTCCATTCAGGATTTGCTTCGCGATCTTGTTTTTGTGCAGAGTTTGCTTGCGCTTTAACTTCACCAAGCTCTCCCGCTAATGCTGTTTAATGCTCCAGGATGTTTTTCGGGGATAGCTTCCTTCCCTAACTATTTCCAGGACAATACTGGGCTCCGAAAATCTATAGTGCTATACACTCGAAACTCCATAATAAATGTCTCTATGTCGTTCTCCAAGCCTTTATATTTCAAGCGATAATAGGTGGTGACTGCACTAAATGCATTAATTTCTACTGTAGGATCTTGCTTAAAAAAAACAGTCCACTTTAACAGCCTTCCTTGACATAGAAAGAGCTTTTAACAGCTTCAGAACACAGACGATCCAGGTGCTTCTTCGCCGAATTACGGATCTGTAATAGTACGACTAGTACGAATTACTACAATTCAAGAACTATGGCAGCGTACCAGCCAGGAAAGGATAGACAACGAAATCCGGCAAACGCAATGGAATTGGATTGGCCACACCTTGCAGAAGACAAGGCGCAGACACTCTGTACAGTTCCTTTAATATATATGACAATGAAGATACGGGAACACTTTATCAATTTTTCTCCGAATTTCAAATTTTTTAAAAATCTTAATTTTTGAAATTGCGCCCTGTGCAAGTGCACTATTTGCACCTATGAAAGCGCCGCCTCTGTATACACGTCTATAAAAATTGCACGTGTATCAAGTACCATGTCATTACACGTATTTTATACACTTTATTTAAATACACTTCAAAATATTGGACCTCTAGTCCATATATATTACAGAAAATAATACTTTGAAATAACAAATATTCTCCAACAACTTTCCTTTGTTATTATTAGTATTATATTTATGTTTACATCAAAAGTATATATATTTAAAATAAAATTTCATTCCGCTGAAAATACATACATATATTAAATTTCATATCCAATCACAGGTATATCATGGCATCGAATATGACTAGCCGTTTGTATTTGTACTCTGATCAAGTTCAAACATCGTTTATGAAACCGTTTCAGAAGGCCAATATACCAATAAAAGTTTTGTAAACATAAAAATAATATTTACACACTCATCAGATTTGCTTACAATCTATTTGGAAAATAAAAACAGCATATTTATGCATCCATGTTACAACCTAAGTTTTTTTTTGTTGTAAAGAGCATTAACTTTTATGTATTGTGGATATGGCATTCGATATATGTATTTAAACCTATTTACAAACTCACAAAACACCGGTTTTAATCGACCTTGCAGGTTGAAGTTTTTGATTTTAATTTAATTTGTTTCGTTATCAAAAAGAAAATTTTAAAAAATAAGACCGAGAAAGCCATGCACCGATGCCCCCGCCCCGTATAAGATGTAAACAACTGCTTGAACCAACAATTCCCCAGTAATGTTACAACAGCACTTTTGTTGACACCAGATGTCAACTTGTCTTGCGCATTGCATAACTCACCAAAACCTGCATATGCTGACTTTGTAATTACTTCCTGCACCATCGGAGCCATGTGGATTATTGTTTGACCCTCTTGTATCGCATACATACCTGAAAATATGAGCCGCAAATCACTTGTTTACCCGCATATCAGGTCTGCTCTCGAAAATCGCTTATCAGTTTAGGCCACACCGACCAAGTATCTATCTCCACTTGAGGCGGCCGGGCGGGCGCCCATATGGGTTCGGCGGTTACATCCGGTAAGATTGCACGGAAGTTGAAGAGCATGTTTTGGTTTTTTTGGGAGGAATTAATTAGAATTTTAAAGAAAAGATAAGGAAACATAATGCACAACGGAAAAATGTAAACAATGACAACATAAAATATAGCACGTTCATTTTTTGTGTGGTATTGTGTGATAACTCTAGAATCAGTCAGTTGTTGTGCAGCTTCAGCAATGGTGGTAGTCACGTACTGAATGCCTAATTATTCATATTAAATACAAATCGGGCGTTGAATGACATCATGGCGAAATGACGTGACAAATCCTGCTCAATCCGTCATTTAGTTGCAAATTGTCCACCCCCACACACACCGATTGATACAATCTTAGACCTCTAAAAGATCGACTGCCATGGTTTTGATTTCATTATGAAATTGATTTCCTATGTTGTAATGGATTATTAGTTTTGATGTGGAATTTTCAGACATGGCTTCGAAACGATTTTACATTGTTTACATACCAAATGTAAACAGATTGGATTAATTTTGATTTAGATTTGTTGAACTTTCACTTTGACGTACTCTGGAAAATATTTTTATTTTATAATTATTTATTTATTTATTTATTTATTAATTCGCCAAACAAGGCACACTTAAACTAGGTATACATATAATTAAAAAACATATGCAGTGTTTTATAATATAATATAATATTACTATAACTACTGATAGCTACTAAAAACCTACTATTGTCAAAGGGGGTTGTGTTAGTAGGGATTTGAGTATTTTTTATAGGAGGCCTTGTTGAGGGAAGGGGAGAAAGAGGAGCTATGGCTATCAAAAACCATACAGCATCTGTTGACGGGCTCGTTCCTTGCGTAATCGGGTGCGGTGTGGATATTCCCTAAGTAGTTTAGTGTGTCGTGTGTGTCGAACTACATCATTGAATTTGATTCCGTCCGACAGAGACTGCACTTTAAGCTTTCCACTTAGGACGTCAAAGGCAACGCAAGATATGAGCAGTTTCCTCCTGCTAGACAGCGACATGAGATCAAGCACTTTGAGCCTGTCCAAGTAGTGCGGCAGGGTTTGGTAGTCATGGGGGTTGTGTAGATGTCTCAGGGCAAAAAGAAGAAATCTCTTTTGAATGGATTCGATCCTCCTACTGCTCACTTGGAATATAGGATCCCAGATAGGACACGCATATTCCAGGATAGGGCGGACTAAAGAACAGAAGAGTGTTTTTGTGACCCATATACATTACCAAATTCTTTGGCTCTCCTCTTAATGAAACCAAGAAGTTTGTTGGCTCTGGCAGTTATATTATCGTAGTGCAGGTTGAAATTGAGTTTTTTGTCTAGGACGACGCCTAGATCTACGATATGATCAACCTGATTCAACATTATGCCATTGAGATAATAGTTATGGTTCTGTGTGTTTTTTTAACCGGGAGAAGGTTATTGCATGACATTTGCTGGTGTTAAGTTGCAGTTTGTTCATGGTGCACCAGTCGTGTAGGGCATTGAGCTTTGTCTGCAAGAAGGAAGCATCAGTTTGGGTCTCAATGACACTATAAATTTTGAGATCATCCGCGTAAAAGAGATGTGGAATATTTGCTAATTTATCGGAAAGATCGGAGATGAAAATATTGAAGAGAAGGGGACCGAGATGACTACCCTGAGGAACGCCAGAGGTTACTTCGATCTCATTAGATAGAAATCCTTGGAATCTAATAACCTGTGTTCTTCCGTTCAGATATGATTTTAACCATTTCAGGGCAGAACCTGATATACCAAACTTTAATAGTTTTGCGTGGTCCACTCGATCGAAGGTCTTGCTGAAATCAGTGTACACAGCATCCAATTGATGGCCGCTCTCCATACACAATTCGGAAATAAGAACCATAAGGTTAGAAGTTGTTGAACGTCCTTTCCGAAACCCATGTTGTTGTTCGTTTAGGTATGGATCGATAAGAGGAGCAATCCTGTCATGAACAAGTTTTTCAAAAAGCTTAGGAATTGATGATAAAATGGCAATGCCCCTATAGTTGTCTACCGAGTGCTTGTCACCGGATTTATAGATTGGCGTTAGGTAGGATTTTTTCCACAGCTTGGGAAACCTTCCTAACGATAAAGATTTGTTGAAGATGAGATAAAGAGGACACGCGATATGTTGCGAGCAGCGCTGCAGGAAAATAGGAGGGAGATTGTAGGGACCATTACCTTTTTTGATATCAAGATTGTTCAGACCCGCCATGATCTCATCAACAGAAAGGGATATACCATTTATAAGGGAAGTGTGAGTGTGCGAGTCAGTTACATCGTGTGCTGCGCTGGACAAGGGGCTATAAATTTCAGCAAACCTATCAGAAAACATGCTACAAATTACTTGAGGGCACGAGGTGTGGGCTCTACCATTCGTCAATGTTGTTGGGTAGCCTGAAGTCTTCCGTTTAATGTTGACGTAATCAAAGAATTTTTTAGGATCACTTATGATACTATCACCAACAGAATTAATATATGCAGAGTAGGCCTCGCGAGACCTAACAGCAAATTCTGAGGCTAGTCTAGTGTACTCGGAATTCAATCTCTCGTTTACATATGTGTTATTTTTGATCATGTTGTATAATTTATTTCTTTGATTACGTAGGAATCTAGTATCTCTATCCAGCCATGGTTCCGACACTCTATCCCGTTTTTTAATTTTGGGTACATATTTATCGATGAAGTTGAAAATGATAGAATAAAAGCATGAAACTATCACGTCAAGATCATTGCTAGTTAGCCTATGCTCCCAGTCGACTAGGGATAATTCGAAACCAATACTGTCCAGGTCCGCGTTCTTAAAATCGTAAACAAGTGCATGTTGGACAGTCTTTGCTGCTGCTGTAGGTAAGATTGCTATTATAGGTATTTTAAGATAGCAATGGACTTACCAAAAAGGATCTACACAGATGGCTCTAACATTGGGAACAACGTAGTTATAGTTATCTTTTCCGAGGTACTGAATATAGATACCTCTCTTCGTCTACCCGACCATTGCAACGTCTTCCAAGCGGAAGGACTCTGGAAGTTGGTGGGTTGAAACCTTGACTTTCACAGTTTTAGATAGGTGGGAGTATTCACCTCGGACCAATATCTCCCAGAGCGCATTACAATATAGAAAAGCTTTGTCCGCGAATAAGGATCGGATCATTACAATAACGCATTATTCCAAACAAATGACCAGAAATACCTACGACCATGCTTGTCATCAATCAACGTCTTAAAGATACTGTCATTAGTTCTCCAGCTGTCATCTTCTAAGGCTCAAATACAAGGTACGATTTGTCTGTTCCTATTTAAAAGTATAACCTTATTTGAATAGGGACCAAAAAACAGGAAACATGCTGAGATTAGGCTGCATTCTAATCTCGTTTAATTTTTCATAAGCAATTTTACTAGGACAACGATTCTATAGTATTTAGATACAAAATCGGTTTATAAGAGGTGTTTTCTTTGAGTTAATAGTGGTTATGCAATACTAACGTGAGTATAAAAATATTAAATAGGATTATACGAACCATCTTAAACATATTACTTAACTAAATGTAGGTCTAGTTTAGTTGAAATTGCCTCATTTGACAAGATATGATCAGATATTGTTAATAGTAAATCTTGAAAAAATTTCCTAGCGTTTTCCGATAGATGGCGTCAATTTCAAATAAGTCACGTACCACTGATCGCAGTGACACCACTAAATGCTCGTTTGAAAGTGTTACTTTGAGTATATAAAATGAACTTCGAGACTGGTGCAGTGATTATAAAGTTGTTTGCGTTTTAAAATTGAGAAAAATAATGAAAAATTGCGATATAGGGAAGAACGCTGCACACGGTTGTGAAAAATTTATGCTGTGAACGATGAAGGCACTTTATCGAAATCTGTTGCGTGGAAATACTTCAAACGCTTTCGTTCTGGAAGTTTTGAGGTGAACGATGAGCACGCTCGTCCAATTACTGAAAAAGCTGATGAAATTTTTGAAAAAGTCAAGCAAAATAGGCAAGCCAACAGTGTCGATATTTATATAGAGCTATCCATTGACCACAAAACTGTTTTGAACCATTTACATAAAGCTAGATGCAAAAAAAAACTTTCTATGGGTTCATCATGAGTTGAGCGCGAGAGAACCAACATCTGAAATGCATGAAATCGTCCCATTCCTGAAAGTCTTAGGTATAAACAGTGGTGAAAATTGGGCTACGAACGACAATGGAAACGTCGAAAATCGCGGACAAGGATGATGATCTACCACAAGCGTTCGCGAGGTCAGAGGTGACGTTGACAAAGATAATGTTGTATGTGATGTGACTGGAGGGGAATCGTCTACTACAGGGATGGCCAACCCGCGGCCGTTCGCGGGAAATTTTGCGGCCCGCGAGATTCAACAAGATTTAACAAAATATTTTGTACTAGATGGTTTCAACATGTGAAAAAGAAAAAAAGAGCCAGCTATGAGCAATGATTAAACTTCACAGCCTGCCATAGAGAATTAGCTCGGTGCACCGAGGACCGGGTTAATGGATAAAAATCCAAGCAATTGCTTTTCTCTGTAACAATTCAAAATAAAGACCTCATCCACAGTAAAATTGAGTGTTATGGAGGTAGCAGAGCAGAGAAAACAAGAATATTTACAAGCAAGCACATGTCTTTGGTCAACATCAAGCTAGTGTGTTATGAGTGATGTGCAAACGCCAGAACAAGACAAGACTAATCTAATCTTGGCCTTGTCTTGTTCTTGTTCAGTCTGTCTTGGTCTTGTTCTTGCAAGCATAGCTAAGTCATGTTCTTGGTCTTGTTCTTGCAAACATACCTAAGACTTGGTCTTGCTAAATGTGCAAGGCCAAGACAAAACAAAACTGCAAGACCAAGGCTATTTTCTCTAAAGAAGTAGGTATTGTATGTTATTTTTAACTTCCCAGTATAGGAAGTTATTGTAATCGGTCCGAAAATCGAAATCGAAAATTTCGAGGTATTTTCATCTTTCAAGGTCCCAGGAGCATTTTAAGCAAAAAATTGGGAGGAAGTTTGTGTGTGTGTGTGTGTGTGTGTGCGTACGGATGGGGTCATTTTTTCCTGCACGATTTCGCGCGAACCAAAAAAGATATCAACTTCGTTGAGGTGTCGTTCGCAGCGTATTAACCGAAATATGATCTGAAAAGGTTTTCATAACATTCGGTCGAGCCGTTTTTTTGTTTAAGCGGCGTAAGTGAATTTTGTACCTGCACGATACCGCCCGAACCACAAAAGATATCGATTTACTTGAGGTGCCGTTCGAAGCATACATATTAGCGACAGTATAATCTGAAAAGATTTTTATAATATTCGGTCCAGCGGTTTTTTGGTTTAAATGACTTAAGTGACTTTTGTACCTGCACGATATCGCGCGAACTATAAAAGATATCGACTTAGTTGAGGTGCCGTTCGAAGAGTATTAACCAAAATGTGATCTAAAAATATTTTCATAAAATTCGGTCGAACCGTTTTTTTTTGTTTAAACGAAGTTTATGTTTTTTGTACCTGCACGTTACCGCCCAAACTAAAAACTATATCGACTTCATTGAGGTGCCAAAAAAGAATATTAACGAAGAAATGCTCTGAAAAAAATTTCATAATATTCGGTCGGGCCTTTTTTGTTTCAATAGAAAAGCTTCGGCTAATTGTCAGAAAGACCTTAAATTGACAAGTTTTGTTAATATCTAATAAACTCGATGGAATGAGACCCCTTCTAAACGAAGTGATCTATATTGGGCTCTGCACAGCGATAGCCTTCGAACAAAACATCACTTGTCAAAATCCGACAACCTTTCAAAATCGTGCAAAAATTTCGTTACCCTTTACAAACAGCGCGAATTTTTCAAACCTTGGATTAGCACCTTTTGACGGAAAATTGATTTCTACGCGTGATACAGTTTCAAGAAATTGCCGTATCCCGGGATTTCCAGTAGTTACCGTAAAATTTGTTCTTTTTGGTCAAGTCTGACAAGTACTTAACAGTTACAGTTTTGCGAATATCTCCGGAAAGCTTTCGACTTTCCAAATGAAGTCATTCGCATCTCAGTTTGACACTCGCTTTAGTGCAGCGAACGAAATACGGAGGACATGTTTGTTTGCTAACGTTCAGGAAAAACAAATTCTCTAGAAAAATCTTGTGGATTTACTACTATAATATAGTTATTTGAACTAGCTTCTCTCGGGATTGCTTTGTCATCAGTTCTGATACTAACCAGTTTTCCACTAGTGCTAAACGTATAACACTATTTTGTAAGAAGTCAGTTTATTCCATCTTCGTTCATCATACTGGGAAGTTCATCGTGTGGACCGAAGGGGTCAAACCCACATCCCAACTAGTTATAAAATGGTTATTAAAAAAAAGTGCCCTAAGTCCTCAAGTGCCCTAAGCTAAGCGATGTGCAACTTTATTTTCTTGTGCCAAGAGATGAAATATATATATGTGTGTGTGAAGAAGCTTGCTGTTGACTTGCGTCTAGTATCCTACTGGTCGACATTAAATTTGCTGCAGCTAAATCCTTCGAGATCCTAGTGTATTTTTCTCTCACTCTGCTACTGCTCGTCCTGAAATTTCTGTTCTCGCGTTAAATTCGGTTCCTCTTGTTGGCGTTAATAAAGCAAGAAATCTTGGGGTTGTACTGAATAGCAGCATGACTTGCTGCGATCACATTTGTTTCATTGTTAGTGAAACATCGGGATTCCTGTCTAAATGTCTTTATCATTGTGGCTTGTTGAAAAGGACTCTACGTATGAATTTGCTTAGACCCTTACTAATACTCCTTCTAATGCATGGGCTTTCCATCTATCACTTGCTCGATTCTTCATGAGCCCATAAACTTGAAGTAGCGTTTAACGATTGTGTACGCCGTACATTGCACCCTTCTTAAACTCCGTTTTGGGTTGCTCAGTAAAGGCGAGCGAGTTTACAAGCTATTGGCCAGCGAATTCATTAGCTGCTAATAAACTAGCCCAGCGTCATCATGTTCACTAGCTAACTAACAATCTGCCAAGAAAGTTGAGAGCCGGGTTATTTTACTCGCTACTCTTTGGCATGTGGGCTTGTTAGTTAGTAAACTAGCCGTGTATCATCATAGCTGCTTGTTAGCTGCGAGTATCTTATTATTTGGTTTCATTGACTACAGAATGGCAAAATGAGTTCGCGCTAGCTAATTGGCTACTGAGCGAGTGAAAAGCTTTGAGCGTCATCGCCACTATCGCACTTGCTGACTAATCGCTAGAGGTTTGTAAACTTGCTCAATGGAATCGAGCCTTATGTGACTGTCGTAAGTATTAACTTTTGCGGCTGTTTCACGATATCTTACAGGAGCGCAAACCGTCCGCATTTCCGCACGGTCATTGGCCATGGTTTTTTCTTTGTCTTCGCAGCACAACTTTGGAACTCGCTCCCTAAATTATATTAAATTTAATTTAAATCACCCCGGTCCGCGGGATCATAATGCATTTTCAAAGTGACTCGCGATACCATTTGGGTTTGCCACCCTGGTCTACTATGAGATACTTCCAGTTGGTCCGACAATAGATACATATATCATAGATAGCTAGAGGGAGCCAGCACGGAAATGACCCGAATTAAATAATACAAAAGGTGTTGTCTTCCATACACTTCTTTCATGACCCGTCAAAAATTGAGAGATTTTGGTTGGAAAGTTTTGAAGCCCTTTGACCTACCACTTGTTCCGATCTCTGTAGAACTACCTCAATCGAATTTAGCATCGTGACACTACACGAAAAATGGTGAATCAATGTCGATAATAATAAAGCATATTTGGTTTAAATAAATTCAGTTTCACCCTATCAGAAAACCAGTTCAGCTTTACTAAAACAATACTAAAAACTCTTTCGCAGACCTAATATTTTATGTGATAAACTTGATGGGTAAAGTTTAACTCTTTATGTGAATACTCCAACCTTTCTTCTCAAAATAATTTTTTTGTTATAAAACTAAAATTTTTAAACCACCGTTCCTTTAACAGTGGAACGAAGTAAACCATTTCAACTCTTTTCTGTTTAACCACGAATAAAAAAGTACAGTTTAACAATTTTGTACCCAAAGAAAACGAGATTTATTAAAGCAAAACGAAAAATTCCATTTTATTTTCACAAGCGAAAAGCGAGCAAAAAACTTCATGCTTATCTTCACACAGGTTTAATTTCAACATCAGAAGTCTTCCGCATCTTTGAACTTGGACTTGGCAGTAAACTACTAAATGTAAAGCGCTGCTTACATTAAAGCGGTTGTCATGCAACCCAGTGGATTCTAATTGAACAATCAACAACAGGGAATATAATATGAAGTGCAGTCGAATAATTAACACTGATTACCGCCGCAGCACGACCTGCAAGAAGGTCGACTTAAGTCATGAAAGCATGACGATAACGATGACGACAGTGCATCGCCACCGGAGCCGCTCTTTGTTTGCTCGTGTAACTACGCTTTTATCTTTTATCGACAATTGTTTTTTTATTTTCTTCTTTAGCACCTTAAAGCGGCATTGCCACTGCAATGCCAAAACTTCAAGGTCTGCGGCATGTTGATCTGAGATGTTGATCACAAAACCGGCAACAAACAATCGAACTGAAAGTAGTGCACTAGTCAGTCTTTACGATACGCACGTACTGCAACGACCGCTAGTGCAGCCAAGGTGGGGTCTGTTTTTTTTGCAACTATCAATTTCGGTGTCAATCTCTAGTGGAGATCAAATCCCAGAAAGTTTGTAATCTTAAACGTTTTGTGTTGTGACCTTTTTTACTTTTGCAATAATTACATAAAATTCGGGTGCTAGTCAATGCTTCTATAGTGCTGACTTTGAATGTTTTGTGATGTAACATTGATGTAAACTTGGTGCCATTGAAATCCAGTGCAAATTGAAAAATTTAAACAATTTTTGGTAAGATTAGTTGCAATTATAACATAACGTTACCAGAGTTAACAGTGCGAGAGTTCTTAAGATGTTTCGTTTTCTAATTTTCACTACTGCTTCTTCTACAGTCCCTAAGCAATGAATTAGACGCACTTGCAAAATTTATAAAAAAAAGTTTCTATCAACTCTAAATAAAGCTCAGTACATTTTTTAAGTTTTCTTGTTCCATTAATTCCTTTTCCCTTTTCGGGTTTTTAGCTTCGGAACCCCTCCCAAACTCTATAGCAAAGGGTTTCCAAAATACACGGTGGTTGATCCCAACCAAAACCAGAATTAATTTGGCTTCTGGCTTTGGGCTTGTATTTATTGCTAAGCCTGTGCTAAAGATTTTCAACAGACACTGGAGAAATTTGGCAGATATAACTAAGTTTAAGGAGAGGTGAAAACTCCAACGCCCACGCTAGAAGTTGTCCTATGCCACTCTGATGGGGATCAGGACATCGAAACCTGAAATCAGTATCGGTCATTCAGTCAGATGGCCCATATACGATTCTCAGTGGTGGAAGTCTATTGCTGTGTCCAATCTATACGACTTCTCCACTCAGCAGTACGCTTCATCGATATACACGTGCGGGTTGTACTTTGAGTCTCTTGGTTGTATGTAGGGACTTGGCTTGGCTTGGATTTGTTATATTCTTTTGCAAGACCAGGAGACCACACGGCAAAATGGTACGTCAGCACTGGTCAAATCACTATGGGCTTCTTATCCTTTTTTATGATGGTGAGCCTCCAGTTTGGGTTTGACTTTGGGTTTGATTAGAATAAATCTCAAGCTCTTCTTAGTTTATCGGCGTACGCTCTATACACGGCCATTAATTCTAGGCAGCGCCGGATTTGGACCTGAAAGGGCCCGAAGCTATTTGAGATATGGGGCCCTTTATAAGTCCAGATATTTTATGTCAGTGCAAAATATGAGGTGGAATCGTAACGGTAGCCGCTAGGGCGTTTTGAACTTTCGGAAAAATCGTGTCTAGTGGCTAGTAGGTTTTTTGGTGGTAAGAGGAAGGTGTACAAGTATACAAAATTAGTGTTGGCCCAAAGGATTCATGAGGAAGTGGCGATGAACCTCGAGTTTCAACTCTTGATGTATGAGTTCAGAGGCAACCGTTAGTGGAAGATAAGTTGGAGTCTTACACCTCTTGAAATTTGTGGAATCCGCTAACCAGCTGACAAGGGCTGTGACGCCGGCAGTGCCAGACTAGCAGGCGGATCAAGGAGGTGTGCGTCCACTAGGAAAGACCCAACCTTAGTGGAGCTCTGTTATCCCGATTAACCAGTTAAGCTGACATGATGCGTAATTAGATCCGTGTATACCCTTAAGTGGCCCATAGTCTTAATTAATTAATTAATAGTATTGTACAATAATATTGTCAAAATATTGACGGTTTCCTTCTTTGCATCGATAAACCTGTCAATACCACCCACAGACTGCCAATAATATTGCGCAAATCAAAATATTGCACAATATTATTGATAGTCTAGGAGTCCTATTCGAGTGCCGGCTAATGCCCCTGCTCTCTCTACCTCAGTTCAATAATGTTCAGTTCCTTCCACATAAGTGGCTTTCTCGGCTAAAGTCTAGTTCATGTTCTGTTCGCGCTTCAAATGGTTGTTGCTTTTTCGCCAAAACTTAGAAATGCAAAAGCTCACTGGGATGGCACTCCATTATTCCAATTGATTACTATCTTTTGAGCGAGCTTTTATGTTAACTTCAGTTCGATTTCAGTTGGGCGAACTGAGGTCTGTTTTATCCACAGTTGAATATATGGTATGCGACCTCAGGTTGTATTCACCAATTTGCTCGAACTTGCGCAGTTCGGCTGGTGAAGCCAGGATATAATGATAATTGGTTAAAACAATAATTATTTAAATACTGATATTTTATATCATTTAATGGAGTCGCTTTTCAAACATTAGGTTTGAGGAACTTTAGATTTAGTGAAATAGTGACTAGTGACTTTTGGCGAAGAGGAAAATATTTTAGTGTTTTTTTTTTGTGGTTTTAAAAGTCGAATCTAGTGGTTTCTCGGGGAAAGAGTTGGCAACCCTGCTTGTAGCCATGTAGCTGGGTAGAGCATGACCGAAAACGATTAATCCAAGCAAAATATTTAGATGTTGCAGCCTTGTAACTGGTTGGATCATAGGAACTTTTGGTCGAGCTCCAGCCACGGACAGCAGCGTATAATTCTACTCGCACCATCTGCGTTCTGACAATCTCGTGCAGTTATGAATCGGCGATTGGGCCGTGGATTTTAGTTGATATGATATCGTCTACTTCATCAGACCGCAATTTGTTCATCAGCAAAATAAGAATATGTGCGTGGGGTACAGGCCCGGCTTAAGGCACGGGCAAGCTGGGCAGCTGCCCAGGGCGCTATCGAAAGGGGGGCGGCACTGACGACCAACCGATACATTGTTATAGTTTCTTCTGTAGTCTTAGTATTTGTGATGTGACCAATAAAAAAATAGTTTATTATTACGTTGTATAGTAATTATTCTACCAATATTGAATATACCAATGGTACCATGTCTTAAGGAGGGGGGCGGGGGGGCGCCAAACACTTGTTTGCCCAGGGCGCCAAATATCTTCGAGCCGGGCCTGGTGGGGTAGACCGTGTTTCTGCCACTCGACCGAATACATCCAACACCTAGTAATGCCAAACACTCGATGCTTTCCGATCACATCCACTGACATATAATAATGGACTGCTCATCAGCAATTATTCCCATACAAACCGATTTCACCAAAAAGATGGCACTCAGAAATAAAATCAGGTTAAATCAATTAGAAAAAAATAGACGGGTATAGTGATGTTTATATCTTTTGCTCTTTTCCCCATAGACCCCCGGATTTTGACATACAGAATGTCAGTTGCTAAAACAGGCGTTAAGAACTTAAATCAGATTCACATAAAATTTGCAAATTAATGGAAAAAAGGCATTTTAAAAGGTGAAAAAGTGAAAATAGTGTTTATTAATTTTTTTAAACAAAATATTTGTGTTTTAATGTTTTAAGTACGTATTTAAAACTAGTTGGGATGTGGGTTCGACCCTTTCGGTCCACACGATCAACTTCCCAGTATGATGGATATTGAATATATGATTGGATATTTTAATAATAAATGAACAATAGGCAATATAGAATATATCTATAATACCGAGAATTTGTCACAATGATGTATTAATGTTTTTCGGCACCTCAATGAAGTCGATATCGTTTTTAGTTCGCGCGGTATCGTGCAGGTACAAAAATCACTTAAGTCATTTAAACCAAAAACCGCTGGACCGAATATTATAAAAATCTTTTCAGATTATAATGTCGCTAATACGCTTCGAACGGCACTTCAAGTAAGTCAATATCTTTCGTGGTTCGGGCGATATCGTGCAGGTACAAAAATCACTTACGTCGCTTAAACAAAAAAACGGCTGGACCGAATTTTATGAAAATCTTTTCAGATCATATTTTGGTTAATACTCTTCGAACGGCACGTCAACTAAGTCGATATCTCTAGGGGGTTTTATGTAAATGAAACACCACATTAAGATAAAACAATTATTATTTTATTATTATTAGTTTTATATTTTATTTGCACAGTTTTTAATATTAGTTTTTTATGATTAATTTATTAGCACGCGTATTAGAACCGATGTGGAGGAACCGTATCGATCGAGAGTCTAGCGGGAATGCCGGAAATTGGCTGTACCGATATGGACGGGAGAAAACGGCAAGATCACTGAACTTTGAGTTCGGTGATCGATGGAGTGTTCCGACTGATCGTTTTGATCGAGCCGGAAGTTGTTGTGTGACATTGCGTAAAGTTTGGTAATTAAACTTTACGCGGTCACTACATACTCCCCTCCCAGCGTAGCGTTAACGGAATGTTACCGCTTTAGGTGGCTTAACTTCGTTGTCGCGGTCACAACCGAAGGCTGGTTTTAGCCTGTCAATGGATATTGACTTGGTTGCGCCGTTCAATTTGACAACGAAGTGTTTTCGTAATCGTTTGATTACTTCGTATGGTCCCTCGTACGGAGGTTCGAAAGGTTTTCGAACTCTGTCGACTCGTATGAAAACGTAGTCGGCGTTCTCCAGGGCTTCTGGCACGTAGACATCCTTTTGGACGGGCTGCCGAGGATGTATTGCCTTAATGTTCTGCATGTGAGAACGAAGGCGAGAGAGGAATTCTGATTCTTCAATTGGACTCTCATCCGTTGGGATAGAAATCGAATTGGGAAGTCTCAGATTCTGACCGTATACGAGCTCGGCTGGTGAGCATTGTAAGTCGGTCTTAATTGCCGTGCGTATGCCTAACATGACAAAGGGCAAGTCTTCACTCCAATGAGTAGTGTTGTCCCTTGCCATTAAGGCTGCTTTTAGTTGCCTGTGGAACCGTTCAACCATCCCGTTTGCCTGCGGATGGTAGGCGGTAGTCCGAATTCGATGAGTGCCGAGTAATTTGGCAACTTCATTGAACAGTTTCGATTCGAACTGCGTACCTTGATCGGTTGTGATCTCAAGAGGTACGCCGAATCGTGGGACAAATTCAGTGACAAATCGTTTTGCCACTGTTGGTGCTGAAATATCCCGAATTGGGTATGCTTCAGGCCATCGCGTGAATCTATCGACTATCGTTAAGATATAAGAGTATCCACGAGATGGGGGTAGGGGTCCCACTATATCCATATGGATATGGTCAAATCTATTATTTGGAAGTTTGAAAGCTTCCAATGGAGATTTGGTATGCCGTGAAACTTTGGACTTTTGGCAACCTAGGCATGATCGAGACCACTCATTGCAGTCTTTATTGATCGATGGCCAGAAGTATTTCTTGGTAACGGCTCGTCTTGTAGCACGAATACCAGGATGAGAGAGACTATGTTCGGAGTTGAACGCTAGTCTCTGTAAGGAAGTGGGTATGTAAGGCCTAGGAATGCCTGTACTAGTTTCACACCACACTTGATGGGCGGTAAACGGTATTGGCGTGAGAACTAGTTTTACCCGTGAGCCGTTGCTGGGGTGCTCTTGTAGGGACTTCAACTCTGTGTCGCCTTGTTGAGCCTGAGCCAGTGTAGGCAGGTCGAAGGTGACCGAGTCGACGTTGTCGGTTGCTAGTGAGCGCGACAAGTAGTCTGCGACAACGTTTTGTTTACCAGACACATGTCTGATGTCTGTGGTAAACTGAGAGATTAGACCCAAATGTCTGGTCTGTCGAGGGGATCGTTCGGTCTTTGTGTGAAGGGCGCGAACCAGTGGTTTGTGATCAGTATAGACCACGAAATTGCGTCCTTCAACGAAGTAACGGAAGTGTTTGATCGCTGCATAGATTGCGAGAAGTTCGCGATCGAATGCAGAGTACTTCCGTTCGGTTGGTGACAGCTTTTTGGAATAAAAAGCTAGAGGTTGCCACCGATGACCGTTGAATTGTTCCAAAACGCCTCCGATTGCATAATCAGAGGCGTCAGTCGTAAGACTGTATTTTGCATCCTCGATTGGATGGTTCAGCAGAGTTGCTTCAGCCATCGAGGTTTTCACCTTGAGGAATGCCGCCTGACATTCTGCTGGCCAGTCAAAAACTTTATTGGCACGTGAGCGGTTGAGAAGGTCTCTCAAATGCTCGTTTATCGGCACCAACTGTTCAGCCAATTTTGGGATAAATCGGTGATAGAAATTCACCATTCCCAAAAACTTCTGGATCGATTTGACAGAAGTTGGAGGTGCGAGATCAACGATAGCCTGAACCCGATCGGAGGATGGAAGTATTCCATCCTTTGTGATGCGGTGGCTTAGAAACTTAATCTCTGTTGCACCGAAAACGCATTTCTCTAGCTTAATGGTTAAACCGAAGCTATCGAGGCGTTTAAAGAGCTCTTCGAGGTGAACGATATGTTCATCCTCGGTTTTACTGGCGATGAGTATATCGTCCAAGTATACATAAACGAAGTCGAGATCTCTCGTAACTTCATTTATGAACCTTTGAAAGGTTTGGGCTGCATTTCGTAAGCCGAATGGCATACGTGTAAACTCATATAGGCCGAATGGCGTAATGAGTGCAGTCTTATGCACGTCTTCTGGGGCGATTGGTATGTGATGATATGCACGTACCAAATCAACCTTTGAAAAAATTGTGCAACCGTGAAGATTCACGGAGAAGTTCTGTATGTGCGGGATTGGATATCTATCCGGCACAGTGACAGCATTAAGGCGACGGTAGTCGCCGCATGGCCTCCAATCATGTGAGTCCCGTTTAGGAACTAGATGAAGCGGAGATGCTGCGGGGGACGACGAAGGTCGACAAATCCCCAATTGGACCATATGGTCGAACTCTAACTTTGCCACCTTCAGTTTCTCCGGATGGAGTCGCCGAGCGGTGACAAAAGGTAATTGCCCTTTAGTTACAATGTGGTGTTGCACATTGTGTTTAACCGGAAGGTTAAAATTGGGCGGTTTTGTTAACGAAGCGTACTTCGTTAATAGCTCTTTGTATATGCCAATAACTCGGCATGGAAATGTTTCGGGGTTGTAGTCGACGGTAGCGCACACGTTAATTCGAAAATTCGTGCGCTTGTCGACTAAATGCCGATATTCAAAATCGACGGACAATTTGAACTTCGTTAAGAAGTCCGCCCCGATAATGGCTTTAGTGGTGTCGGCTATAATAAAGTTGTAAACATATCGTCGGCGTAAGCCGAGTTCAAGTTCAAGCAACTTTGTGCCGAAAGTACGGATCAGTGATCCGTTGGCCGCGTACAGAAGGACGTTCGGGCTACCGTTATGGGCCGGGAACGCCTTGGCGGGAACAATTGAAACGTCAGAGCCCGAATCAATCAGAAAGTCCATTCGATTGTTGGTGTCTCTGACGAATAAACGATATGAGCGGCCGGTTATATGCTCGCTCATGTCGACCCCCTGACTCTCTAGTTTTTTTTAGATTGGGTGGTGGTGGCCTTTTTTTTCGCCGGCTTGGCTTGGCCACCACCGAAACTGCAGGGGGCCTTACAGGTGCGAGCTTCACTACCATAACGGTAGTGAAAGTAGCACAGGCTACCCCTGGCTTGATTGGCCCCTTGTGGCCGATTGGCCGAGGGCTGTCGAGAGCCGCCCTGCCGATTGGCAGGTGTTCGGCTTCTCTGATTGCGCGGGCCACGATCGAGCTTGTCTAGCCGGGCCGTCAGTCTATTGATGGCGCTTTGCAGCGCCACCAATGTGGGCTCCGATTTGGCTGGAGCTGCGCGGACGGCGGACGAGTATGAGGCGCCTCCGTGTGGAAGCACCTCCCATACCTTGTCCGCCGTGGCAGCGAGCCCGGCTAGGGTTTGGTCAGCAGCGGTGGCCAATGTGACCTGGATGGCCTGTGGAAGCCTCCGCTCCCACAGGTTCCGGATCAGGTCGTCATTGACTGCCGATGACCCGCCAGCCAGTGCCTTGAGAGCCTGGAGGAACTCGGAAGGTTTCTTATCTCCAGGCTCTTGCACTGACAGCAACTGCTCGAGTCGGCGTTTCTCCGAAGTGCCGTACTTCTCGAGCAGGTGCCGTTTAATATCCTCGTATGAGGTGGCAGAGGGGTTTACTGTGCTAAGCCGCATTGCCGTTACCGCCTCTTCCGGCAATGCAGCTATAACGTTGTAAACTTTGAGCTTGTCCGATCTACAGCCCGCCAGTTGGAACATGATTTCCGCCTGGTAAAACCAGGAGGCGGGCTGGTGGACCCAGAACTTCGGGATGTCGAGTTTCGACACCGAAGCGGCATTAACTTCCGAAGTTCCGGGCTTTGGTTCCTCCGAGTGTGGAACGTCTTGTTCCATGCACGATTCCCCGGTTCTTGACATTTTAGAAAAATTTTTTGTAACAGGAAAGGAAATACCAAAATGTGTATAAATATATATATAATATATATGTGTGTAACCAAAAATGTAACTAAAAAAAGTTATATATATGTAGATGTGAAAAAAAATGTATATAAAAAAAAAAATATATATGTATGTAAATGAAAATGTATATATATGTGTAAAAAAAATGTAAATATAAAAAAAATATATGTATATAGATGTAAAAAAAATGTATATGTTATATTAAAAATTCATATGTTGTTATATTTAAATTATCTTTTGTTTTTCTTATCCTGTCTTCTGGTTTCTTTGTTGTTATTATTTCTCTGCCCGGTAGAGCAATATTATATTAAATCCAAATATTTTGTAATTAATCCTAGTGTTGAGAAGCAAAAATATTTCCTTTTGAATTCGATACCCTTTGTATTGTTTTGTAAAAAAAATTTTTTTTTTTTTTTTGTTTTGGCGGTTTCGGACGTAAATCCTCATGAAATTTTAAGGTTTTTTTTATTTTGACAGATTCGCCACCATACAAAATTATTTAATAATCACTCAGGTTTACAGCTTTTATTTTAATGCCCACCAAGCATGTAATGGATTTTGCTTTATCCAAAACAATGTTGTTATTTAATTTCAAGTATAATTTTAACTTGTAAAATTGTTGAGTTGAATTTATCCATGCACTCACTGAGAACAATAAAAATTTTCGAACAATTATCTTTTGAATAACGGGCCAAATTTTGTATGTGCTTATTAGTAGCGTTACTTGCCAGAATCCTAGACTTTTGGTTATTAAGTTATCTAGCGCTAGAAACAAAACTTTAATCAAAGTAAAATGCACTTCAGTATGATAATAATTAATGCACTTTAAAACTTTTTATAGCGTGCTGCGATGTCTTAAACCGCGTGTTGCGCGTCGGGGTCACCACTTCTAGGGGGTTTTATGTAAATGAAACACCACATTAAGATAAAACAATTATTATTTTATTATTATTAGTTTTATATTTTATTTGCACAGTTTTTAATATTAGTTTTTTATGATTAATTTATTAGCACGCGTATTAGAACCGATGTGGAGGAACCGTATCGATCGAGAGTCTAGCGGGAATGCCGGAAATTGGCTGTACCGATATGGACGGGAGAAAACGGCAAGATCACTGAACTTTGAGTTCGGTGATCGATGGAGTGTTCCGACTGATCGTTTTGATCGAGCCGGAAGTTGTTGTGTGACATTGCGTAAAGTTTGGTAATTAAACTTTACGCGGTCACTACATATCTTTTATAGTTCGCGCGATATCGTGCAGGTACAAAAGTCACTTAAGTCATTTAAACCAAAAAACCGCTGGACCGAATATTATAAAAATCTTTTCAGATTACATTGTCGCTAATACGCTTCGAAAGGCACCTCAAGTAAGTCAATATCTTTCGTGGTTCGGGCGATATCGTGCAGGTACAAAAATCACTTACGTCGCTTAAACAAAAAAACGGCTGGACCGAATTTCATGAAAATCTTTTCAGATCATATTTCGGTTAATACGCTCCGAACTACACCTCAACGAAGTCGATATCAGTTTTGGTTCGCGCGATATCGTGCAGGAAAAAATGACCACATCCGTACGCACATACACACACACATACTTCCTCCCAATTTTTTGCAAAATGCTCCTGGGACCTTGGAAGATGAAAATACGTTGAAATTTTCGATTTCGATTTTCGGACCGATTACAATAACTTCCTATACTGGGAAGTTAAAAATGTAAATTTCAAAAGTGATTCCGGTGTTTACATGGAGTGAAAAAAGGTTTGTAGCCTATGGAACAAATTGGTGCCATGAAAAATTCCTCATGAGCAGTCCATTCTATATGTCAGTGATCACATCCATAAGAACCTTCTACAAAGTATTGGAAAACTTAAAAAAAGATGAGTGAAATCGGTAAAGTGGTTCTAAAGTTATGTCGTGACCAAGGGAAACAGTGATTCATTTTTATATACATGGCTATTTTTTATGTTACGTTTTATTATAATGCAATATTTTTTCATGTTATGTTTGTTTATTTCAAATTATTTTTATTATTATTAGTTTTCTTAAATTATGAATATTTTTGAATTAAATTTACTTGTTTATATCTTTTTTTAAATGAGATTTTCCTTTTTTTTGTTCCTCCTAATTACCATTTCACTAGTAATTCCTAATAGGTTTCATTTTTCCCAGGTTTCCGGGAATTCCGGGAAAAATGAATTTTTTTTTACCGTTTCCCGGGAACAAAAATAATTCGGGAAATGTGACTCTCTAGACGAAAAGTACCAAAAAATCACCAAATTAGGCAAATTTTAACATGCAGGGTAAATGTAAAGCTCTACCAAAATAATTTCAATACGCCCTAGCGGCTAAACCGTTATTAAGCTACGGTTTCCAAGAGATTGCGTTGACGCAAGAAGGCGACGGAATCACGCCGCCGAACTTACGTTGTAATCAGACACAAGGAATATGTGTACATGGTTTCCAAAAAATCTCGCGGCAGTCTTGCGTGCGCCTTTGCAGACGTAACATAATTCTGAAATCAAAAAGTTTTGATTCCGACGTAATTGCGTCCGCACAATTCATCGGCGCAAAGTAGTCATTTTTGTTTTCTTGAGTGATCAATATGGCAAATCGAATTAGTCTATGGAAATGGTACTTGAACATTGCAAAATTCAGGAGAAGGTTTTATTTCTGGGATATGTGGGGGGGGCAGTGTAAGCTTAAGTTTGAGTTTACGGGATTCTAACCTTCCCCCGCAATTGGCCGCCATCTTGGAAAAGGTGTGCAAATGGTTTTTCCACTATATCTCCGAAACGGTACATCTTACACAAAATTTGCAAGGACAATTTTTGTTTAGAGTTACTAGCTCTTGTGGTAAAATGAATAATTAAGAAGCTATAAGTCTTAGAATACAAAAATTAGTCACAATATTTTCTTTTAAATGCTATAATATTTTTTCTTTCAACTTTAACAAAAAAAATAATAACAAGTTTTTTTTAGAGAGTTTCATTAGGAATAATTTTCATTCATATTTTTTTTAATTTCATTAACTACGAAGGGTTTTACAGCGCCCCGAAGGTATCAAAGTGACAGATTTTCTGAATAATTTTTTTACGATTTTACCTCGTTCTCTCCCTAGAAATTCTAAACAACAGGTCGTGTGATGAATGAATTACTGTACGTTATAAGAAATGCCGATGCGGGTTTTTATTGCTATTATGCTATGTTTTTCAAGGTACTATATGGTTTAAAATGAAATTCTTGGAATAATAACATGTATTAGTTATTCCAATCTTTTAAAATAATTTGTGTTAGGGCTGCACTCAGTTGTGATAACTATCTAACAAAATATGTATATTTTACCACAAAATTTCTTACACAAGAGAGACAAATTTAACGAAAAAATGCCCTGAAAAAAATTTCATAAGATTCGGTCTGGCCTGTTTAAATGGAAAAACTTCAGATAAATGTCAGAAAGGCCTTAAATAGATAAGTTTTGCTAATATCTCATAAACTCGATGGAATGAGACCCGTTCTAAACGAAGTGATCTTTTTGGTTCTGCACAGCGATAGCCTTCCAACAAAACATCACTTGTCAAAATCCGATAACAAAAATTTCGTTACCCTTTACAAACATCCTGAATTTTTCCAACCTTGGATTAGCACTTTTTGATGGGGAATTTCTACGTACTATAGTTTCAGGAAATTGCGGTTCATCCCGGAATTTTCAGTATTTATCGACAAATTTGTT
Source organism: Thereva unica (assembly GCA_949987705.1). Taxonomy (NCBI): domain Eukaryota; kingdom Metazoa; phylum Arthropoda; class Insecta; order Diptera; family Therevidae; genus Thereva; species Thereva unica. Next base: position 43,369,768 of record OX465281.1, on the reverse strand, counting down.
TTTTTAGTCAAGTCTGACAAGTTTTTTTCATTGGTTATGGTTAGGTTAGGTTGAAATGGCTGTCCCCACCAGGGAGCCCACTTAGGCACGCCATTGGGCCCATTGTGATGCCATTCTAGTGTTGGGACAAAGTTCAGGCCATTTCAAGCCATTTTAAGCTTTTGATAAAGCGACAGAGTCTAGGAACCCCAAAATTTTGCAACTCGCTCAATCCATCAAGGAAAGGTGAGCCAAGGAAGGTCCCTCTTTTCCTTGCTAGGGCGGGACATGTACAGAGAGGATGGGAGACAGTTTCTTCTTCTTCTTCCTTACCACAACTTCTGCATAAGTCATTGTGGGGAAATCCTAATCTTTCGGGTAGTAACCAGTCCAGACCAGACCTAATCAAAAGGGTAGTGACCATTCAGCACCTTTACGACATGGCTTATCTCCTTTTTGTTCAACTGAAAAAGAGATTTTGAACGCTTTGCGTCCAAAGTTGGCCACACTGAATGAAGAGTGCGACACCAGTTCTGATACTAGTCAATTTCCCACTTGTGTTTAACGTATTACTATTATGTAAGAAGTCAGTTCATTCCGTCTATGTTCATCATACTGGGAAGTTCATCGTGTGGACCGAAGGGGTCAAACTCACATCCCAACTAGTCTTCCATTGGTATGGGAATACATATTTAAATAGAGCTCTTTTAGGTCTGCAATTGAAATGATAGAAAAGTGTTTACTCATTTTCCTTCGACTGTTCTGTTCACGGAACCGAGTCGTGTCCGTGTAATTGATCGTTGGCAACAGCATTTTCCGTTATCCACTCAAACACCAACTCACCTGGCGAAATCCATCCGGCAACGACTCGGCGATGTTAGACTACGTTTTGATCAACGAAAGATCGACGCTTAAAGACGTACGTGCAATGCACGGTCCCGATTGCGGATCGGACTACTGCCTTGTTCGAGCGAAATTGCAGATGCGATTACAAAGAGCAAAGAAATCGGCACCTCCACCAGCCAAGAAGAATTGGACGTGCTTACGGAACCCAGCCATCGGACGAGAGTTTCAAATGATCGAGGGCCAGAGTTCACCTCGATAGAATCCAAATCGAACAGGTTCCGAGGTTCAAATATTTGGGATCATTGGCTAAGGAAACAAAAGTAGCATCGACGTCCGACGTGCACAGCCGCATCGGCCAGGCAACAGCAAGGGATTCTCTTGTTTCAGGAAGTATAACATACCAGGCTGTCTCCTGTTAATCCAAACTATTGTGGCTTAGCCGGCTGCTAAAAAATTAACTCATACAACATCCAAGAGTTCAAAGCCACTGTTTCCACCTCATGCATTTTCCAGACTACCCTTAACCTATCATATCCTTTTTCTATCTTCGAGTTAAGCTTATTGCCAGACTTTGCACCATGAAGTAAACGACATGACGGACTGGTAGTGTAAAAGTTGACACCTAAGTTTAGACTCTCTCATATAAAAAAAATAATAATCATATGTAAGAAGAAGACAATAATTATTGTGAAATCACAGACAGACACTCCAATTGTACTTAAAGATCCTTGAAAAGAGTATAATTTGCTATACTACCTTTAAGACTCGAGTTTCTGTTCTATGATCAAAAAAGACACAACCAAAATTTATACATTTATTCATTGCGCTCAAAAATGCTATGCTTCATGTCCAGATTAGGTTTGTTTATGTGATGTACAACTGATTATCTACAGTTCATCCAATGATAACTCTTTTGACTTTCCCGCATTAAAAAAATTTCATACACGACTAAGCCTGAAATGAAATTTGAAATTAACAACTCATCCTCCTCGGTTATAACATTTTTTTTCCTATGTTTGTAAAAGATAAAAACAAACAACCCAAAACCGAAAATTTACAGAAAAGATTAGAATGATAATTTTTTTTCTTCATGTTCCAGATCGATGATCGAAGATTGGCTTCATGGAATGCTAGTCAACCATAGAAGGAAGGTATCACAAGTTTAACCAACAACATTTCATAATGTGGCCGTAAGCATTAAAATCGACAGTAGTAAAGAAAGGAAGGAAATCATTAAAGTGGATCATCTGCATAATAAGCAAGAAAAAAATTGGAAGAAGGTTTAACTGAAAAAAAAAAAACGATCAGTCTAGTGAAGGTGTTTTGTTAGAGGATCGCCATAAATGATCATCAGGTATGTATCACCAAAGAAATCCGGGATCACGAGTCTTAACTGAAATGAGGTCAGAAAGTAGTGAATCCAGCAGCAAAAATAATGACGAAAGCTCAGAGAATGATCGTGACTCAAGAATTGATGCTTATTGCACGCTGCGATCACGACATTTAGATAAAAAGCAATCGTCAACAGATTCTGAAGAAAGCTCAACAGCAATTAGAAGTAATCCAACGAATTTCTGTACTGTCGGTAGGAGATTGAAAAAATTAATTAAAACGCATTCAGATGAAACGAATCTACCATACACTAAATTACAAGAGAGTGCCGCAAATTCATTTGGATCATCATTCATTAATTTCGGACTATCAAATGATCTTTCTACAGAATCAATAAAAAATGCCTGCGATTGTTTTGATTTGAGTGATGATGAAGCTGATCGATTGCATGCTGAAGCAATCAATAATACTCTGCTAGAAAAGATCGAAAATGGTTTATTAAGTAGCAGACGATCTTCACTGCGACTATCTACAAAATCTGCAACGTTCAGTCCGAAGAAGAAGCGTGAACACTTTCATCCGTATTGTACGTTGAGACGTGATAAAAACTCGGTAGTTGCCGGAAAATCTTGTATGCGAGCTTGTGATAAGCTTAATGAAGATCACGATAGTTCAATGACATTACATCAAGATTCTGTTGAAGCACTTAATATACTTAGTGAATTGGATGCGATTCTTGATAATCATACAACATCGCAAACACCAGCAGCAACTGACACATCATCACTTTCGTCATCGCCAATCCGTAGTGATCGTAGTGAGCCTGAGAAGATTGAAGATTGCCTTATGGAGCTAGATGCGTACCTAGAGGAAATAGATCGGTTATCTGCGGGCAGCTGCGATGACATAAAATCAAATAAGTCAAATGAAGCATCACAGCAGGAGAATGACGGAAAGACTACCACTAGATCGGGGAGAACTGATCTGAGATTCAAGAGATCTTACACCTTACCAAAGAAACTGCCACGATCGGATGACCGAGTAGCAAGTGTGCATAGCACTCAGTCATCAGAGGAGAACAGCGAGTCCCAATTAATCCGTGGCGATAAATTTCGAAACACCATTGAAGTATCCAGACTGGCAAACCATCGCGCGTATGCGGCTGCTGCTGACATGAAAGGTAAGCCGTGTTGTTGCTCTTTTTTATTTTTAGTGTGTGTGCATCATTTTTGCAGGTAAATATTTCTTAGTAGATTTTCACGCTTTCATGGATTTGATGAAAACGCTTCGCTTGTTTCATCAAGTCGTCGTCGTCCTCTGCAATTTTTCATGGGCATTCTCTAGCGCTCCAGCTGAACTATCCGAGTTCAATGATATCAATCTCTCTCTCCGATTCCATGTGGATGTCAAGCGCCTCTTGTGATAACACTTTAATAGCCTTCGCTTGAACTCGGTCATTTTCTAATCGCTGGGAGGGCTTCGCCTGTTACTCCAGCAGCAGTGGAATCATAGGCCAAACGTAAAACCCGTTTTTCCTGTAATTTTCTTTACATCTTCGGAATGGAGTCTCGTTTCTTTGTGATCAACTTTTTTCCTTCTGCTACGGGTGCTGATGTGTGCTTACGGTGCTTACTAATGGCTAACGCATGGCGGTTTTGGAAGTATAATTCAACTTTAATTGCAATTGAGTTAGTATGGATTGAAGCCATCAAGTGGTTCATATAATAACCGCAATGACCTCTGAACTGGAATTATGATTCTTTGGCCTTTGAGATGATCATCCAAAAAAATAAAAGAAAAGATCGACGATGACCAGCCACCAAGATCGCATGTGGTGGACACGATCACTTTTTTGGCGTTGCTTTACAGGTTGTTTTTTTACACACACTTTTTGTTTTGTTTTTGTATATTTTCTGCCATTGCCATTGTCGAATTAGGTGAGCGGTATAATTTCGCTGGGAGCGTGATTCAGCCTTATGGAATTACAGTGGGTGGTTCTGAATAAACGGTTTTCGGCCGTTTTTTTGGCATATCTTAAGAGTTAGCTTAATGCACAGTAATTAAATTTTTTCCATCTTTTTTTTATATCGTTATTGTCTATACTTTTGGTTTTTAATTTATACTATTGATTCAAGTACAAATGGCATATCATGGAAACGAATGAATAGATCGGTAGGTCGAAGAATGGGCAATTTAGCTTAAGGGGATATCTGCAGAATCTGACTATTATAAAAGACTGGAATAATGAATGCCGGTAGTTATGATGTGGGTGTCTGAAAGTCATATTGAAGAAAGATGAAAATGTACCGCCTAAAATGCACTTTGTCCTCCAATGACACCTCCATTCTATTCTACTATCTTCATAAAATTCTCAGCTTCTAATACTTAGGACTTTGTTAGGGTCTCTAATTGTGATAGCTGTCCAGAGCTTTCTTTGTGGCTTTGTTCCTTTTGCCGAACCTTTATACACTTTCTTTGGCATTCTTTTATGATTCGTCATTCTTGGCACGTTTCCAACTCATCCAGGAGCGTAGCGTTTGTGATCAAATTCTAAGGAGAGATGAATATACATACATTTGGTCTTTTTCTTCGGTCTTTATGCTGTCTTCCGGGTGATAAATGCTACCATTCAGCCCTTCGCAACATGATCGGGGAACAATTGAGGCCAGCTTTCGTGCAATCACAATTGCATTGACAGCCTTTTTTACATTTTTAAGAATATCGAGTCCCGCGAGGTTGGCATTGGCACGAGACACCATTTTGTTTTTTTTTCATCCCCACTCATTCCGGTCTCGTTTTTGCTCCTCGAGTTTAGTTTGATAGGAAAAACACTGCTTCACCTCACTCTCAGTGTTGAGCTGGCAGAATATGACCCAAGGAGTTGGAAATATAGAGGTTGCCTATTTTCGCCGCGGTACAACTGTGAAGTTGCCACGTATAGAGAGGTAAGCATGGGTTATCAGTATACCCTCATCAATTTTTTAATAATTTTTGTTATGAAATGAAAGTTTATTTCATTCCCTACCCAACAGTCGTAGGTTGCCTTAGCAAAAGTACTTAGCACATCAATGGTTGCCTAGATTTTAGAGTTCTTCTCAAAGAAGATTTAGATTTAGAAGCTCTAGATGCAATAGTCGATAGTGCATAGGTTGCTTATCTCTGAGCTCTGCGTTTCTCTATAAAAGAAATCGATACTGAATCGCTTACCTCATTCCATGTGTAGTGAGAGAATACGCTTTTCCGACGAGCTCTAGTTATAACTACGTCAACTAATTTTTTTTGGGCATGTTTAACTCAATACGATTCTTGTGGCACCACATAAAAATTGCTTAGGAATCAACCTTTGTACTACTAGTCCGTCATGTATCGCAAGTTCCAAAAAACATAATGGAACGGATAAAAACAAAAAAAATCTTCTTTGAGAAGAACTCTAAAATCTAGGCAACCATCGATGTGACTATTTGGTGAACTGTTTCTATTTAGGTTTCCATACTCACCATAATTTAAAGTAGCCTGTCCCAATCAATACTATTGCATGCCGATTGGAAATCTTCGAAGAGCTAGCGTGTATCGATTTTATATTTCCAGCTATATTTGTCGCGTTGTAAAAAGTTGGTTTGTGATTAGTCCTCCTGGTTTAAATCTGACCTTATATTCTCTAAGTTCGTTTTCATCATATAATTATATCTTTCCTTTGAGAATTGTTCATCCAGAAGGCAGACCATTCTTTAAACCTTTTTTAGTTTAAAAGCTTTGTTTTATGTCTCCACATTAAGACCCTATGGAGCGGATATATAGCTCTTCCAGGCAGTCATTGTTTTTATATAGTCCGCCTTTATCGAACGTTGATCCTTCCGATTCTTATTTATGGATCTGAAACGTGGACACTGCTCATACTGGATGCTAACGAGCTCGAAGTCTTCCAAATGCGATGCTTGAGGCACCGAGGATCTCACTACGCGATCGCCTTCGAAACGAGACAGTTAGACAAAGATGCGATCTGCAGACACTGATCGAAGAAGAAATGCAAAAACGTCGACTACGGTGGTTGGACATGTTTGCCGAATGGATGATGACCGCTTGCCACGTAAACTTCTCTGGCGAGACCGTCCCGCAGGCTGGAGAATCCAGCGATCGGCACCGAAGAAAACCTGGCTAAAGAATATCGAGGGTGACCTAAAGAATCAGCGGTTATCAGTTACCGAGGCTCGAGACATCGCCAAAAACCGGCAAAAATGGAAACGAATCGTGAATAGAGTTCTAGACCCAGCGCACCGACAGTAGCGTATCCGTTGCGGGGACGTCCCGCTCGGACCGCCAGCTAACGGATCAAAGAAGAAGAAGATATATGTAGTGTCTTCCAGAGACCTCTCAAGGTTAGAATTTGCGTTTGCGAGTTCTCAACGTAGTCCAGTCTCAAAATCTTGTTTAGATGCCGTTCGAGTCCGTGCTGTAATACCAAAGCGCAACCTTAATTCTAGAATGCATCGAAGGATCGTCATGGCAATTTCTTTGTTTAACACTGAATTTTCCAGATTAAGGGCCAGATTGTAAAGGGCTGTCTCAATGAATTTCCATTCTTAGCACACTTAGATGAGAAGGCAATTTTTTCATTGTCGGGCAAGGCAAAAGGCGAGATGCTTATCGGCCTAAAGGATTAGACATAAAAAATTTCAAATAAGTGGGATATAACGACGCGCAAAAAAACAGTGAGGGTTTTGAATAGTGAGGAAAGTGATAAGGTCGCAGTTCTCCTACGGCAGTTCTCTCTACCCCAGGAGTCTCGTGTAATTTAAATTTCCGATTAGCCGTTGTTGCGTGCACACGACACTTGCTTCTGCCCAGGCAGCTTCTGTTGCGCCACGAAGTGGGGATATTAGCTACCCAATACCATCCCCAATCTCTTGCACAAAGTGTGGAAGAGCCATATTTATTTTTAAAATGTCGAACTTACCTTTCTGGTTATTGAATAAGCACTATGTAGACTTCTAACCACCAACATCCCACTTGGACTGCAGGCTGAAGCAGTCCTCTTACATTGCATGTTACACTGGACCATCTCTTTGGATGTTTTCTGCTATTGTGTGTCAGCAGTCTTGCCCTATGCTTATCTTTCAGGCTTCGTTCCGGCTGAGAACGTATGACAGTGTTACAAGCCCTAGCTCTTTTGTTGCATCGGAAAAGGAAAATTTAAATCATTATGGTAACATACCAAGAGGTTGCTTCTAACGGATAGGCATAGTTTGCCAACCTACGAAGAAACTTACTAATCTATCCTCCTTTATTATACAAACTATGGTTACTACTTGATCTTGGTATTGTTAAGAATAAAACCAAAGCTTGAGCCTACCGGATGTCTATTTAATGCCCTGTCTGTGCCGTTCGGGAGTATTTGGTAAAAATGGACCACTAGCGCTCAAAGGTAAAGCCCGTTCATACTCTCAAAACTTCTGTTATTGACTGCAATGTCGAACAATAGCTATTCTTCTTCTTCTTCGATGGCTCTACAGCCCAATTCGGCCTTGGCCTCCATCAGCTTCTTCCTCCAGACATCTCTCTGCTCCGCAGCTTATCTCTAGTTTCTTGTGTTGAGCAGTTTTGCTGCATCGGCCTTAACATTGTCTTCCCACCTTGATCGTAGTTTGCCTACTGGTCTTTTGCCATCTGGTAGTAGGTACAGGGCTTTGTTTGGTATCCTTGAGTCATCCATTCTTTGGACATGACCGGCCCAACGTAAGCGCAGTTGTTTGGCATGTGTCGAGAGTTTACACTCTTTGTATAGATCGTACAATTCGTGATTGCGGCGTATTCTCCATGCATTATCTTCATTGATTGGGCCGTATATCCTTCGGAGAACCTTCCTTTCAAATATTTCCATCATGTCGGCGGATTTCTGAGAGATACTCCATGCTTCACATCCATATACGTAGCTACTGTACGTATGATGGTTTTGTAGATTCTTATTTTGATGTTTCTGTGGATGTCTCTGGATTTCATGACTGGCAGTAGTATGTATGAGAAGTATGTTTTGTTTGCGGCGTTTATTCTTTGTTGCACGTCTATCGTTTCATCGTTGTCTTCGCTGACTGTGGACCCCAGGTAGTTAAATTCGTTTACCCGTTCGGAGTTATATTCCCCCCAGGTGGTGTTGTGATTTTTTCTTCTTCTTTTCATCCTTGACTGAATTAGAATTTTACTTTTTTCCGCATTTATTTGCAACCCCATATCTTTGAGTCCCTCTTCTAATTCCGTGAATATTTCTCTAAGGTATGACAGTTTTCTGGCAAGGCAGTTTATATCGTCGACATATCCTGCCAATTGTTTTAATTTGTTAAGCAGGGTTGCGTTCACATCAATGTTTACTTGGCTTATTGCTCCTTCTAGGCAGATATTAAATAGCATGGGTGGCAGCCATGGAGTTATCAGCATTATCACGTGTTGATTAGGACAAAACATCATATTCGAGGATCCACCATCCGGTTACACAGGTACTCAGATATGCTGTTAATTTCTATATGTTTTCAAAACAAATGAAGTATCCACAGTACAGATTTCTTTCCAATAGTTTAAATAAGGTCAAACTAAACCACTTGATCCATTTCTAAGATAACTAAAAACCGCCTGCACCAATAATTACAGCAATTAACATTTACCAGCAGCGCGTTACGCGATTACATTTGGTGCTCGCATATTGCAAAATTCGCTAAGAACATTGACCGCCTAAACGTATCAGCTGAAAGCTAGCCACTCGAGGCACAGCAGCACAATAGTGATTCGCTGAAACTTCGCTTCGTCGGGCGTCGTTGCTTTATTATTGAACACCTTTGCAACGGTGCCACGAAGAAACAATAGCAGATACGGCCATTCTCTTTCGCAATATTAAACTTAGCATTAGTCATGCGCATTTCACTATCAAGCCGGCGCGGCGCGTCTAGCTGCTAGATTACCCAGCCGTGAATACTCTAAGGTGAACTGGTTTCATTTCTCTGCTTAATCTTGCTCCTAAGTAGGGTATGAAAAATTTAAAGAAATGTCGAATGGTGCAAATGTGATTTTCATCTTTTGGTGACATAATTCAATAATTATTACGATGTGCGAATTTGGGAAATGCGCGAGCGATTGTTTTGCAGAGATGGATAACACCTGATATAAGATCCGATTTCGTGATGAAGAAGGCACACCGGCACCAAACATGCGAATTTCACTTGTTTTGTTGGCGGTTTATGATGTGAAACGTTTGCATTATCTTGTAACAATTATGACTAGACTCTTATGAGGCAGAGTCGTGTGTTATAAGGTTAAATATCTTTCAGCAAGAGTGATAGCTTTGAGGTAAAAAAATGTTTTTGTTTTGATTTTGAATAGGAGAATAGGTAATACTAATCAAGGATACTAAAAAATAGTTTAAGATGAATCTTTTAAGCGTTTCGAAATTGATATCCTCCATTGTTTTGGATTTTTAAATTACTAGCGAGAAAATAGCAATATTAGAGCTATTTGGAGTTCTATTAATACAAGTCTGAATACACACCTGGATGGCAAGTCCCTCAGCCTGAAAAACAGTGGGAGTAGTGCCCAGACATATGAATATTTTGCTCCTTGGGCCATATACACACCAGCCATATCCCTTTATCGGTTTTGGAACCGTCCATATACCAAAAAGCCGTGCTTCCTCTAAAGAGAGTGCTGCCATGTTACCACTGTGACTTACTTTGAATTATCGTAAACGGTTTGTCAAAGTCAAGAATGGCAGGCCTTTGTTCCTATTATAGATCCGGTGGGCAAGTACTACCTGTGATTCAATTTTAGGTTCCAAGGCCAATCCTGGGTCAGTTACCGGAGAACCCGGGGAAAAAGTGCTCGTTAATAGCTTCATGGTATCCCTGGTGTTCTCCGTAGAGGACCCTTCAGGAGTCATGAGAGAGACAATGCCATTGGAGTGATCCTTAGACAGAACGTTGGGTAACCTCGTGGAGGCTGGAAGCTTGCCTATATCTTCGTAGAAAGCTTTACATGACCTTCTTTTGGATCTTCTCAAATCTTTGTTATAATTGGTGAGGGCTTTCTTGTAGAGGTCCCAGTTGCCTGAGACCTTAGCCCTATTAAGTAGTTTTCTGACTTCTCTCGTTTACCTACAGAGATCATTGTTCCACCACAAAACAAAACCTTTCGGTTGGTGCTTCGAGTTTTCGCAGGGCAGATACTTTCGAAGGCTGCGATGATCGTTTCCTGCAGATTGGTAGAGACAAGGTCGAGCTCGGCCTCAGTAATGGGATTATTATCAAGATGGCTGACTCCTAACTTGAGTCAGCCTGACGTGGAATCCTAAGTGCTTCCGAGGACATTGCAGAAGCTCTCAAGTTAAACCTTATATGTCTATGATCAGACATTGATGGCTCACTTGAGACGTGCCAGTTCAGTATTCTGGAATTAACGAATGTGCTAGCAAGAGTCAAGTCCTCTTGCCTAGTTACATTAGAAATGGTAGGTTCGTGCCCCGTGTTCATAACCTGTAAATTGTAGGTAGTATGTAGTAATCATAATAATCAAGGAGGTATTCGCCTCTAGAATTAGTATTGGTGTTTCCTCACGCAAGGGGGTGAATGTCGCAACCAATCACTAACTGAATACTCCTCCTAGTGCAGTCCTCCACAAGTCGCGTTGCATCTGACGGCGGTGGGCAGGCTCGGTGGAGCAGATCAGTCTGCCAGCATTAGTACCGAGGCCGCCATCTAAATTGCCCAAGATAAACCCTTTTTCAAGTATTGCAAGAGGCAGCCCTGGCGTGATGAAGGTGATAGGAGCGGAAAAGGTCGCGGCTGGTCGCGAAGTGCTGGCGGTCGCTGAGGAAACGTTGCAGGTTTGGCCGGGGCAACCTTGGGCATAGGCTTTTCTACCGCCTTAATCCTAAGCTGTTCCAAACCGAACTTATCGCCAATTTGGCGCTCGTCCGCCTCAGCACGTCAAATGACCTTTGGTCTACAGAGATCATCATCTCTGTGAATGGTGGACGGTGCACTTTGTGGAGTACTCTCCATTCCTGCATCCTTAGAGTCCTCTTTTGGACCCCTGTTCCTTTTAACATTAGATCAGTAGGGTCTTCAGTTGCAGCCGGGAAGTACCCGACCACGACATGGCTGCGCTTCATCTTGTCTTCGTCCACAGTGACGTGATGCGCAGATAATGGCTAGCCATCCCGGGCGCGCAGCAACACCTAAGAACCTCGGCTGCTCTGAGCTTTGTCCCAACTGGGCTCTCGCCTCCAGAAGACTCCCTGCAGTTAATTGATCCGTGGTCAGAAGAATCTGTGGGTAGTCAGTAGCGATCACACCCATATTGGCACTATCTGCCATTTGGCAGAAGGGCGGCTTTGAAGCTGCTTTTGGCTTCATTGTGGGTATGTAGGACTTCTTTGGTGAAGGCTTTTCAGCTGGCTTTCCAGACCGTGTCGCTAGAGCCTTCGCCCTTTTCGCAGGGGCGCTGTGGCCAGGAGAGGATCCAAAGGATCTATCCCTCTTCTTATTAGGATGAATGGTTTTCCTCTCTTCCTTAGGGGCAACGCAAATTCTAACAGCATCTTCACGGGAGTAGCCAGCTTCCAAAAGTCGCTTAAAACGTTTGCTCGCTACGCCACTCTGGTTTTTAAAAGTAACTTCACCTTTTTCGGGTCGCCCCTCCGATGGAGCAGAAGGTGAACGCGGTTCGGCAGGTGGGCCTCTAAGGAGATCTTCTTCTACGTGATCTCCGAGTGCTCCATGGCGGCTCGCGGGTTCAGACTGCCCTCATTGAAGAGAGATCCCGAAAATTCCCATTCACTGGAGCCGTGATCGACACCCTGCTGCCTGGGTTGGCAGGGAATGTCTAATCCGTCTTCTAGGTCGGCCTGTTGGGGGGCTATGGAAGCTACAGAAGAGGTTGGAGCATTGAGAGGTGCTCCATCCTCATTTGTTTCATTTTTTCTATATTGATCCCACGAGTTTCGCGAGAAAGGAAGGTCGCCCATGGCAGAGCTCCGCATTACCATGGGAAGGCTAATTTAAACCGGAGGTCACCTGGTATCCGGAGTCCATCGTTAGTAGCACACTTGCGCAGTCCCATTCATCCCTTCAGCACGATTGTTTACACCTTGGGATTGCGTGCATCTATCTTAGCCAGGGCACCCTTACGGGGCCACGCAAGCCTCACCACCGTGACAAGGTGTTGATACATTGGGGAGGTAAAATGTTATCTAGGTGTGAGCAGCGGGAAAACGCAAGGGTTTAAACCCCAACCTTGAGATGGTAATCTCCAAAGGAAGTATTTTTGTGCAGGTCGTTTCCTCGACAACTAGTCCTGGATAATGCGCAAAAGCGATCATTAAAGCTAGTTCAGGTGCCTTTTGCTTACCAATAGATTTATAGAATTATCGCAGATATGTAGAAGTTGGAGTTTGAGCTGTGTGTTGTATGACGCCCCTTTTCCACAAAAAGCAAGGCATGACCCGCAGATATTCCACGCTTTACATTATAGTAAAGTACATACTTGAAGCAGAAGAAGATGCCTGAACAAGTCTACTGAAGCATACTTTTAATGTTGCGTAAAAACGCTGCTGCTGCGTACTCAGCCCCGGCTTAAAATACAATCAATCTTCACACGATCTTCAATCTTAAATCAGGCAATAATGATCACTTTTAAACGACCTTGAAGAAGTTTCCACCATAAAAAATCGCTAAGAGCCGAGATGAATCTTTTGTAATTTATCATTCATTTTTTCTGGTTGTTTTTTGAAGCACTTATGTTTTTAGTGTAAGATTTCCTTCAAAGGTCGATCAATCGTGCGGGGAAAACTCACCGCCTCGCCTCATTCACTTTCTCACTTAACGAGATTTTTTTACGCAAAAATATTGTTAATAATTTCACCGTGTATAAATTCGCAGTTGGCAGAGAAAGCAGAAACAATTTTTGTGGGTGGAAAAGAAGAGAATGAAATTTTTATGTAAGCTTTGATATAATTATTGTGAATGAGTAATCAATGTGGATTTTGCAATAGCGAATCGTGCTTGTTTTATGTAATCGTATTAAGGTTTGCTGGCGTATGCGTTTTCATTACTTGCGATTATGGAGAAAGTTTTATAAACGTGAGAATTTTAGGGATCGAGATTTTTAATGAAATTATCCAAAATTCTTTTGTGTTAAATTGAAAGTCACTTTTGTTAATTATTTAATGATATAGTGGTTTCTATCGAAATATAAGCTCTCCAAACATTGCGGAGTGTGGATCATTCAAGAACATATTCGGTTTATTACTCTGTACCTTACTTACTTTGACGACTCTACAACCGGGATCAGGCCTGACCTCTCGCAACTATTCTCTTCACTGGTCAAACAGTTTGCCATTCCTAAGCTCTGGTAGTCCTGTTATATGCCATCCTTCCAGCGGTGCCAGGTAAAAATCAATATGAATGACTCACTCAATCTGAGTCTTGTTGTTATATAATAATATAATAAGGCCAAGCTCAAACCCAAATATCACCTAATGCTGACCACTTCTCCCACAAAGATACTGCCAAATTTATGATAGTTCCTACGTCTTTTGATTTTAACCACCCCTGGCTTAAAATCGTTATCTCAAACCACTTAAATAACGAAGCTTCTACTTTAGAATTTGATGTTAGGAGTCGTCCATTAATTAAGTGAGCCGTTTAATTTGTGGAGGGGGTCGAGCCGCATCTCCTCCAATCTCACGTGGGGGAGGGGTTCCAGGCAAATCTCACACAATTTTTTCCTCAAAAAACATTGTAAAATTGCTAGAAAACTGGATTAAATTAAGTAAAACATGTTCCTTCACTAAAGACCCCCATTTACTTACAGGCCGCCGGCAGGCTTAGTCTAACTAAGGCAAGAGGACTTCAGGTATCCTCCTGACAGGCCGTGGCATGCAGGTGAAGTAATTATTCCCTACATACACAAAGGCGACGACGACAGTTTAGCAGAACGGTGCAAAAATGTTCATGGCCTCAACGAAAACTGTAAAAGCACAAACAGACCGGTGATTGTAAAATTCTTTAAAATACACGGACCACCATATTTGCTGACACAAGAAGCAGGCCAAATGTTTGGAAAATTCTCTCGCAGGCGGCCGCTGTTACCGCCTCCGCGCCAATATGTTTGTGCCTTAAGGCAGCTCCAGACTAACGCCGTGAATACCCGCGAACAAGCGCGAATGTGAGTGTGGATGTTTTTCACACCTAGTTCGCGCCTTGCTTTCAGGTCCGACTGGATACGGCGTGAATTCCTGCCGCATTTGTAGGCGACAAACAATCTACGACAGAATTGTTCTTTTCGCCTATGTGAACTATGGTTGTTGAAAATTGACTGATAAAGTCCACTTGTCGTATTTGCCTTGGTGGCAGTTTCTTCCAAGCCTGCTAAAACGCGTAACACTGAGGTTGGTGGTCTGTTACGATGGTAAAATTAGTTCCCTCTAAGAAACGTCGGAAATATTTTATCCCTGCATTCATCGCCAGTGTTGCCAGTCTAAGGGTTGCCAGTCTCCGTAAACCGACTGGAATAATTCGGTACCTATCCTGTATCTGACGCGTCGGTAACTATCGAAATTGGAGCGCTATGCATAGGAAAAGCTAAAATTGTCGTTTCCCGGTATAAATGGGTAAACATTTTGTCTAATTCAGGAAAAAACTACTACCCGGGACCTTTGCCCCTCGTGTAGTCCATATCCCGAGCCTTGTTGAACCCGTGTGGCCCGTTCGACTAGTATTTTTGGTGCGAATAGACACGTCGATAAAAAACCGGTGTACACCACATCAATGCAACAAATGAACCGATTATGCCGATTGAGATTCGTGGGTTTGGATTTGGGTGGTGATGGTGCTGGTATACATGCTCATACCAAGAGCAGTAGGGCATTTTTGAAATGGAGCATTTCAAAAAAATTAGGCCTCAGTACAATGTCCCTCATTCTCCCCACTGGAGTATCCTTGCAAAAATGATCCATCTGCCGAAGATTTCGAAGAAGATTGACTATCGGTAATGGCCGTGTTTTTCTGTCGACGAATCGAACGGATTGATTTCGTTTCCACAAAAATCGGTTGATTGAGTGAACGAGCAATTCTTCTGGCAAAAGACAAAGTTGTGGATTCCTTGAAATCTACCGACTGTATAACAAACAAAGATGAACCAACCAGCTATCCAACTGAATTTTTAAACTCATTGGATCTGCCTGGCTTGCCAAACGCACAATATACAACTGGTTGGTTGGCTGGCTCGGTATTCATCATGCTTCGAAATCTGGACTATCCAAAACTATGTAACGGAACTCGTTTGGTGGTGAGAAAAAACATGGGCAATGCGATTCACGCGACGATACTCAAAGGAAAGTTCAACGGTGAGGAGTTCTTATTCCGAGAATATCGATGACCGACATGCCATTCGAGATTAAAAGAATTCAATTTCCGATTCGTCTTGCATTCACCATGACGATCAACAAATGGCAACGCCAATCCTTGATGTCCATCCTGTTAGCCCCGCCATTTTAGCGCCTAGGCGTTGTATGTAGTGGTTATGCTTAACCTACATAATCATGCCAGTTTATTTGGGATGCCGAATTTCCTCATGGCTTCATAGAATTCAAAACCGACAATACTTTGATGGGATAGGAATAAGTTTTGAATCTTTAGACGTTTTCCCATCGATTGCCTTAGTCTAGATAGACTGACTATCTAGTCAGTTGATTTCCCTGGAATGGAACCACACATACATATATTGCCGTTATATGTATGTTACGTTCGTAGGGTATGAGACTATAATATTTCATAAAAAGGAACAATAAGCAGCATAATCAGTACTCAACAAAGTTATACTACAATAATTTCTGCACATTATGATATCTCCTTTTCACGTACAAGGCACAGGTTGCTCTTCTACAGTCTTCAAACCTTAGTATCTTAGCAATTACACAATTTCGTAATGAACCACTTGGTGTAGTATAGCCCCTCCATATTTCATCAACTCCGCAGAGGTGCCTGTGCAGCTAATCCTTGTTGGCCTTCAACCCAAACCTTACATTAGCTTGGTGAGGCCCCTTTCACTAGATATTGGTGGAACCCCAAATTCCTCAGTAAGCTCGCCATTTAGTAATTCACGGAGGTGCTTTTCACAATGCTGCAATGAACTTATATATTTTTATGACAGTCTAAAGCGTTGGTAGAAGTAAATATTTAAGGACAAAAAGTAAACAAAACAGTTTTTTGTTATCAAATATATTTAATTAAAAATCAAAAATTAAAAATTGTTACTTAACATATTTACTCTTCGACAAACCGAAAAGAACTTGCCTAAAACATTCTGCACATCAATTTCAACCTCACGATGTATATTGAGGGAGGCTGAATCGTTTAGCCGATCTTCAGAAATGGTTGATCTGAAATACGTTTTAAGACGACGTAGGGTAGAGAATGAGCGTTCATTTGTCACGGTAGTGACAGGAAAACATTCGGAAATGCAACTACATTGCAAATTTCGAGTGCTTCGAGCGAATTTCAGATCAGATTGCATTCATCATCTAACAAATCGTTTCAATTTATACCAATCCTCCCTACTAATCAACTATCAGTTGTACTAATAGTGATCCGAGTCGGTACCTGGCATATGGGTTCTTTCGTACCGTCATCTGAAAGGCACTATTCGCTGCAGGCGCGGATCTAGAATTTTGTTTTGGGGGGGGGGTCAAGGAATTAAAAGTAAACCAAGAAAGCGAAACACTGAAAGCATTCGACGATTTACTTGGACAAAATGGAACGCTTTCATTTCACCAACGGAACCAATATCATTATACCCAAGTAACAAAATTCGTCTCATAAGACTCTACTAGTGTCTTATGAGAGGATATTCGACTTTTTTAAGAGAGTATCACTCTCATAACTTACTCTTATAGAACACTACAAGTGCTTTATGAGTGCGTTGTGAGAATTAAATGGCACAATTATGAGAGTTATTTTTGTCTTATAAAAATACCTTAGCTCTCTTTGCAAAGGTAACTATAAGGGCGCTGTAAGAGCTATACTCTCCTTAACAGTACTGTTAGAAAGGGAGCAATATATGGAAAGGCGATGTTGTTTAGAATAAAATAATTTTTATGAGAGTTATTTGCTCTAAATAACTGTCATAAAAATCTATTCGAAAAATATAACACTTAAGAATTTAATATTTATTATGTACTAGTTGGGATCCCCGTTACCGAAATTCGGTTACAAAAACAATAAATATATAAAATTCACGATTTGTTCGAATTTAAATTCAATTTAAATATTTTTATTTCAAAAAAAAAAATTTTACGCAATGGCGAATTTTTAATTTTTAATTTTACACAATACAACTCAATAATACTATACACAAAAGAGTATAAAAAAAATGCACGCACAAAGTGACCGAGTTTTTTTAAGTCAGTTATGCCGCCAAAAATCTACACAAACGCTTGTTTTTCTCTGTTTCTCATTGGCTTCACTGAAACGGCATTTGTGTCAATCGTAGGCTACTCAGCTCTACGTTGATGCTCACAAAAAATTCAAATTTTCCAACGGCTTTTTAAAATTCGAAAAATTAAAATCGTTATAACTTTTTTATTCGTGAATCGATTTCGTTGAAATTCCTTATTACAAAACTATGCCATAAAAAGAACATTCTCTGAAAATTTAAACGAAATCGGTCCACGAACAAAAAAGCCTTAGCGTGTACAAACTTTTTGTTTGCCTATTAATATATAAGATGATAATAAACTTTGGAATTAGATTTTTAACGAAAATATTAGTCGCAATTTTATTGCGATTGAAACTTTACCGATAATAACAACCATTCTACCTCGATAAAAATCAAGCGCCTTAAAAATAATCAAACTTTAAAATATTTTTTGAAATTTTATTTCTTAAGAAAAAAATAAAAGCTTTAGTATCGCTCAATAATTTATTTTAAATTGATTTATCATCTGAAAGAAATAACTTTGTATACTTTGCGCATATTCAATTTGGTAAATTAGGTTGATTTGTGGAATTTCGTTTCAGTATAAAATTCTATATTAAGCGAAAGTATGGCCGCTCGATGGTTTAAGTTTTTTTATAAGAACAAAATTCTGGTTATGAGAGGGTAGTCTTTTTGCACTAATAAAAGTCTTCTTATAAATGTTTTAACATTTTTCGTCTCATAAGAGCATTTATATAAGAAGGGATATACTTGAAGTCTTGTAAGAACTTTCTTATAAGTGTCATAACACTCATAAGGACATTTTTTGACAGTTAAAGCCTTTGAGAGTAAAGCTTTAATAAAAAAGACACAATAAGAATAGAGGTTTTCTTGCACTCAATATAAGAGTATAAACATTATCTCATTATGAGAATGAAAGGCTTAGTAACTCTAGTAGACTTATTATCTCATAATAATACCACTGTGAGTGTTAATTTAATTCTTATTACAAGAGCTATCTTCTTGAGGGTATCGAAGAGTGTTAAGAGAGTCTTATGAGATAATTTCACAATTTCCAAGAGTTTTTCTCTGGAGAGTTTGTTAGTTGGGTAGGGTGGTAGAAGCTGAAAAGGGTTTCCTTCAGACTTTCCATAACCCAGATCTGAAGTGGTGTGTACAACGGGACGCACAAGTAAAAGAAAGTCGAGATCGATGTCACCAGAATATTTCTTTACGTGGACATTATGTAGGGATGATGTGATGAGACTCTCTATAATCGTGACATTGACGGAAAAGCAGATAGTTTGGTAGCAAATGGTAGGAACTTCAGCACACTGTTCGCTATAGAGTTGAATTTGGTGACTTTACTCTTCAGCATCATTTGGAAACCGCGAGTTCAATCGCGACATACTATACATTAGTAAAACAACAAAATCAACTTATAGAAGCCTGCAATGAAGAAATTTAGAAAGATATTCTGGATAGAGTTAGAGCGGAAAAGTTTTATGCAGTTGTATTTGATGAGACGACTGACAATTCTCATACAAAACACCTTAGATTATTCTAATGCTGCTCCTGCAACAGAGCAATCAGAGAATATTTCCTCACATTTTGCGATGCATACCAAGCAATTCGTACCGAAGAAATACTAAAGGAGCGTCGTTTAACTGAAGTGGCAGTGGCACTTATCGTCATTGATCTGTGAGAGAAATTCGACTTGGACCTAAAATATTTGGTTGGAATTAGAACAGATAGTTGCTCGGTGATGGCATCTGATTTTAAAGGTGTATGTCATGGATTGTTTATCGTAAAAAATATCGTGACAATCATTAAAAAAAATCAAACTCCAGAAGAATATTACAGAAGAGGTATCTTCATTCCTTTATTGGACAATATTACTACCGAATTTAATAAAATACTTACTCCAGACATGTTTGACCGAGACATTGTTCAGTTGAGACAATCAAGATGTTCGTCAAGTAGCAGAAGCGTATCGGCAGCTTTTGGATTCTGCCGGCAGCTTTTGGATTCTGCCGTCTCAATTATTATTGCATTGTTGTTCGACATTCTATACGAAAAAATAGATTGTCGAACAGTACAAAGGGGCTTTTCCCTAAGCCTCTAGTCTATCACATACAAAAATAGTTCGAACTGTGCGTAGTTATGTAAGAGTGGAATCGAATTGTTGATAACGGCGGTGAACTCGACAATTCGATTCTTCCCTTTCGTGATGAGTGTGACCAAGTGTATTTATCCATGTATTAATAAACTGCTACGAATCCTTATCACACTTCCTGTAAGCGTAGCCACTGCCGAACGAAGTTTTTCAAGTCTATGCCGCCTTAAAACTTGGCTAAGATCAACTATGATAGAAAAGAGGCTCACTGTGCATTGTTTCACATTCATCGCGATATCAGATTAGATATCGATGCGATAATCTCCAAATTTGCTAAACAAAATAGACCATTGGTTTTTCTTATATAAATGTTTTGTTGTATAATTTTAACAACACCGTGGTCACATGACATTTCGAAAAGTATTCCGACTGAAATCATTCTGAAAATGTTTTTTCGGTCGAAGTTATATGGTGGTTCTCAGAATGAGTCTTTGCTGTATTTTCAGATAAAATGGATAACTTTTCTAATGAAACAATCAATTTACAAAATTTTTTGTTAATTCTATTGAAAGAACTTGATAATAATATTTTAACAGTAACAAGAACTCTAAATTAAGGTTACCAATGTACTTCAATTTTAATGATAATAACCTCACTTTCCCATTACCTGTTACATGGCATTCTTTCTGCAAACCATTCTCAACCAAAGAAAATTTTGCTTCCGAAATCAGAATACTTACGGAATGCTTTTTAGCCCAGTCAACGGTTACACGGACCAAGTCATTCCGAAAAGCATTCTCAGAACATACCCACAGTACTAACCTGATAAATAAAACTATATTCTAATTATAGAAAAAATAGACAAAATTGTTATCTATTCTGCAAAAACTTGGGTCGGTTTTGTTCGTTTGGTTATTTTTGTTTTTCTTTTTTTAGTTGGGCCAATTTCGTTTTTTAGACAGCGAGCTTTTGGGAGGGGTCATGACCCCCGTGACCCCCCCCCCCTTGAGTCCGCGCCTGATTCGCTGTTCATTCTATCTCTTGAATGGCTATTATCTGTATGTTATTTTTTAAGAGGGTATCGGGCATTTACCATTAGCTACAGCTTGAAGGTTATGGTCACACTTCTCAAATAGTTACGGTCCATGTATATTTTTTTATTACAACATGGTATTCATTCCACTAATTGCTGCCCACCTTTACATCCAATGCCGTGACCGCAATAAATTTATTGAAACAAAATTGTAACAGCTCGATTATCTCAAAACCCAACAATTACAAGATCGATACCTTTAGAAATTTCAAGTTGTGAATTTGCTTGTAAATGAAATGCCGAACTTTGTCGAAATTACTACAGGCAGTGCGGAAAGAATGCGCCTGGCTAAACACAGCTATGGATGCCATTGGTTTGCAATATTTTCCATCAATAATATTCTTAAAGAATCTGAAAGAATGCTGGAAATATTCATCTTATTATATTTAACTTTCAAATCGAATCACGCTTATTCGGACACTATTAAACGGTTTTCAAAGACAGACATTACTATCCAATTACCTTAACATTACAGGTAGTATGTATAAAAGACTTAAAGAACTTAAGAATAATTTCTACATATTTCATATATATTCATAAGTGAAAGTGGGCTTCACAAAAACAATTCGATTCAGTTTCATGTGAAAATGAAGAAACTACAAAATAAACAAGTGGATGTTAAAACCAATCTGCATAAAAATCCACTTAAAGCACGAAACGGTTCAGTAAGCGTTTCCTTATTGAAGAGTTCAGACAATAAATATTCCTACCATTTGCACAATTTCACCTGCTAGCTGGTAACTTAGCAACAGCATTTCCCAAACTAACCAAGAAGGATAAGAGTTGCTGTGGAATCTAATTGTTGGACTAAGTTGTTGAATCATGTGAAATCAATTAATATCAATTGCCTTAAAGTGAAGATAGTGAATGAGGTCAACTGATGTGATATCATCACAATATTTCTTTTACTTTATTTTTCATGAAAAATTCAAAAAAACACAAACAAATTGAATTTACATTTAATTAATGTGGAACTTTTACTTTTTATTGCAGATAAGCGACTAGCACACCCGAAGGCATGGCGGCGGCATTCAATGCGTAAAACGTCCCTTCTTGTCCTACCAGATCATAAACAAGAACCGCTTACGGCTCAGATGAGTGCTTCCAATAATGAATCATATGCAATATCAGAGCCTAACGAACCCCTGTCAGCCATAGATGAGGCTCCGCCGTTGAATCTGTCAAACAGTATTAATCTTCCTAATAATAATGCACAAGTGATTTTAAGAACCGAACAAGACCAGCTAAATGGCGGCCCTGGCATAAGGCATTGCCTGTCTCAAAATGACTGTGAGAATGCCCAGAACCTCACACATTTGAACATAATTCATGATATTTTAAGTAATTCCTCTCAACAAGAGCAGAGATGTGATAGACCGAGACAGTATGGACGGCGTGCAGACTGCAATCCTCGTATAGTGTCTATTCTAGCTGAAACTAGCGCTTCTGGCAGCCAGAGAATTATAATTAATCACGATAGGCCACGCAGTGCTCCTGCGGCGCCTCTAAGTAGAACAGTGGGCACATCACCATTGGCCACAAATAACAGCTGTTCCCGGTATATTGGATCGGAACCTAGCTCCGTTGGATCGTCACGCAATCCGAGTCCTGTATCGTTGCTTTCTAGCACAGGATCCAGTTCAATCGTTTCTGCTAGTCCCGAACAGCCTGAAAGGTTAGTCATATATTGTATTAACATGTCTTGAATTTCTGTTTGTAATCAAAAACAACAACTTCAACTTTTTAGCAATCAACAAGCCAGAGCCCCACCCCCAGATTCAGAGCCGTTTACATATGTCAGAAATCGTGGAAATAACTCACAATGGCCACACGGCTTCAGCAGAATTCTAGCTTTACTTTGTTGTACTCTAGGACTTTTTAACATATCACGATTTGCAATTTTAACAATCAACTATGGAGGCAATTTCCTTCTGCAATTCCTGATTCTATCAATTATATTCGGGATACCAATGCTGTGGCTGCAGATGTGCCTTGGTGCAAAAATAAAAAGTGGACCAATATCAATGTGGAAGATCAGTCCAATATGCAAAGGAATCGGCATATCTCTGCTGCTGGCGCAGTGCGTTATAGCGTTATATTCCACCATAAGTTTGGGATGGGTGTTGGTTTATTTTCGAGATTCATTTATATCCAGAAATGAGAAATACCGATGGCAGCAACCGTTCTCGATGTATCGCAGGCCAGGAAATATTACACATACATTGACTGAAACTGTAGCGGATTACTTTAATGGAATTGTTTTGCAAAGATGGCAACTTGGCTTTGGTAGAAGATCTGAAACTGGTGGAGTGAGATTTCAGGTAAGTTATTTATTAGCGAATTTGGGTTTATATTTTTTTTAGGAAGCACCAAAAAGAGTACGATTGAAATGCTTTAGTGAGTCTCGTACCGGGCAATCAGATGAACAAGGTGTACCGTCCGCTAGGTGAAGACCCGTTCTAATCACAGCTTTCTTTTCTTTATGCTCCTTTAATCCCTCATGGGACATAGGGCGGACGAAGATTCTGCACACAAACTCCTAGCAGATCTGTTAGCAAGTCCTAATCCCACCTCCTCCTTCTTCGTAAGGAGCTAACGGGCGAATGGTGAGCTCTCTGCGCCACAAAACAGAATTTTAAGTCGGTTGGGCTGAGGGTTAACAGCCGATCCCATAAAAACCACATTGCTACGACTCTGCAATCACAACTTTATTTATTTATTTATTAATAAGCCAAAAAAAAAGTTAAAAGGTACCCTATTGTTAACCAGTTAAGCCAGTGAGATGCCTTATAAGGGCTACCCCTAAATCGTTAGTTACGTTAAGGACTATGTCTAGTAGTAAGCTTAATACGGAGATGGAATACGTTTTGGGTTAGTTCCGCACCATCCACGGACATGGATAGGGAGATTTTGCAGATTTTATTGGAAATACGACAGTACTTCGATTTTAAAGCATCGACTATCAATACAAATTACTATCATCAGCGAAGGTGTGAAGTGGATTGGATAGGACCGACTGAAGATCGTTTATATAAAAAAAAAGAGCAGCGGCGTAGATGATGCGTCGTTTAAACGGTCAATACAATTCTTTAGAGCATGGTCAATATCAATAGCTTGGAATTTAGCTAACATAGCAGGGTTACATGCTCTATCAAAATCCTTTAAAATATCTAAAGTGTCTAAACTAGACTCACACATTCGATGCATACTTTGGCTGAAGAGTTCTGTTAGACACACTGTCGCTGCTGGACCATTTTTGTCTAAAGCCGAATTTTTTGTTATTCAGGATTTGTTTGGACAGTCATTGTTTTGGAGAAAATAGAAGGAATGGCTATTGGGCGGTAGTTGGAGGCATTGTTGGAGTTACCCTTTTCTATATAGGATGAACATGAGAGAGGTTTGAAGTGTCTGAAAAAATTATGGCGAAGTATGATAAGGGAAAGAGCTTGCGCAGAGCTATAGGTGAGGCCCAATTCTTTAGGGCTTTTGTGGGGTCTAGTGTATTTGTTGACATTAAGTTCTTAGAGCCACCTATACATCTGACTCATCACTGAGTCACAGAATGTCGACTGAGTATACGTGCTTCCGCATAGCTCCCGGTTATTTTATTTTATCCGCTTATTTCTTCAAATCAGAATTCCACCAAGTATATATTACCACAGCTTTTTTTAAATCCGGAGTGCAATTGTGTTCTTAGCCTTTTTATTTCCGTTTTTTCGCCGTAAAATGTCGAAATCAATCCAAACAAGGGCAAAACTAAGAAAGTGCGCCGAAATTGTTAACGTTACTCCTGCTGGGGTCAACACCCCCGGTAGCAGCAGCAGGCATGCCGATAACTGCAGCAGAACGCCTAGATCGACGTCAGTCGCTGGCCCAGAAGACAGATTTGAGCTTCTGGAAAAAAGCTCTTAACAAGCCTCAGCCGTATGCTGGACGATAAACTTGCCACCTTCGAGGAGCGCCTAATAGCACGCATTGACGAGGTATGTAATAACTTCAATGGCCAACTCGCAGGGCTGAGGGACGATATGGAAACTGTGCAGCATGATATCGCCGTTGTTTTTAACGAAGTGGAGGATCTGCGCCGGCAGCTACGACTCCAGGACGTGGTCAGCCGCGGCGTCCCGACATGCGAGAACGAGAACCCGAGGCACATCTTGGAATCGCTCGCCTCCACCATTGGGCACGTACCGTCACCTTTCGTGAATGTGTTCCGGCCGCATCCACGAAAACGCCAGAACTCCTCGACGTCCTCAACTAGTAGTGCTGCGGCCCCTAGCCAAAGTCTAGTAATAACAAGTCTTTCATCTTCATACAAAATTTTCACCCGGTTGGTTGTGTGCGTGCATATATGAACATCACTGCTGAGCAAAACTCAACGCATACTTCGTGAACTCGGCGAGACAAAGCCAGATTCTCTCTCTTTGATCAAGTATGCAGAAAAGGAAAGAAAATTGACATATCGAACAATCCCATAAAAAAATCAAAACAAACGAGCAAATACGCACCAATACATTAACATTATCCCTATAGAAACTCATAAAATTTTCTGTTGTTTAGTTGTATGCTAGCGCTTATAAAAATATTGCATTCTCTCTCTGATAGCCTGACATCGTCATTTGAAGAACTTATGCATATAGCTGTTCGTCTTTCACTCATTAACCATATGAAGATGAAAGACTTGTTAATTTCTAGACTTTGCCCCTAGCTCGCTACTGATTGTGAAGTTCCCGTCGGCCAACGAGCAGCAGGAGTTCCTGAGAAAAGCCCGGCAGCATGGCACTCTCAGATTAAATAAACTGAACCTGGGATTCACATCTGACAGTGTTGTTCGTTTGAGCGAAAGCCTGTCGCCAAAGAACGAAGACATTTTTCATTCGGCTAGAAAGCTGCAATTGAGAAACCTCGTCACCGCAGTGTTCTCTCGCCAAGGCTGGATTTTTGTTCAACTGGACAAAAATCAACGTCCTCAAATATTTAAGTCCGTCCTTGATCTCAATGAAGCTGTTTCTGTCAAACCTAGCTCGGGAGAAGCATCAAAGATTTTGGAGCATCCTACTCATCACCGGGAACTTTAGCACGCATCTGCAAACTTTTATTTTTATTTTATTTTCATTTTTTTCTCTTTTGCTTTTATTTTTCTGATTTTTCAAAATTTCTTTCGAATTCTTTTAATTGTTGTAATGATTAGTAGTCACGGTTTTGTTACCTTTTTTATATTTCCTTTTTTTTTCCATTCTTTTGTCTTTTCTTTTCGTTTTAATTTTTTATATACCTACTATTTCAGTTTTCTTTTTTGTAATGATGGATTATTATTGCTTAGTCTTAGAACTTCATTTTTCAAACATCGCGCATCCTTTACACTTTCTGCCACCTCGCACTGGCGACCTAGGTAGTAAAACCTTACCTTTTTGACATGAACAAAATTAGAACTTTGTTCAACATATTTCAAAGTAGGGCTCGTGGATTAAATTTTTGTCACATCAATGCGAGAAGTCTACGTAATAAAATAGATGAACTGCGGGAAATTTTTCTTGGGTCCAACATCCATGTCTTGTTGGTGTCCGAAGCTTCACTTCGCGATCATGTTCCTTCAATATCTGTATCAATCGATGGGTACAGTTTATTTAGAAATGATCGGAAGGATCGCCCTGGTGCGGAGTCGCTGTTTATGTTAAAAAAGGTCTCCGCTGTTTTAAGGTTAAAGAATCTATATCCAATGCTCTAGAATTTCTTAGCGTTGAAATTGTGTGTGGTGTTAGAAAATGCCTTGCGACCGTGGTTTACTGTCCTCCTCGCACATTTTCGTTACCTGTAGCCAGTGAACTGGAAATGTGGCTCTCCGAAGCAACTCACAATTATGATAGCATCATTGTTGGAGGAGATTTTAACGTCAATATCCTATCATACAGCTCTCTGCGCAATAATTTCCTAACCTTTTTCAAAACTTTTGACCTGAAGCCAATCAATCAACTTCCAACGTACTGTAACATCTCTAATCCATCCTTGCTGGACATATTTTTCGTGTCGGATAGAGGGAATGTCTTATTTCACAATCAGATCAGCCCCCCAAGTTATCTTGATCACGACATCCTATATCTTTCCCTCAACTTCGCAATCGAAAGCAGCGAGAATAAAACTCTTTCCTACCGTGATTATAAGGCCATTAACACTCCTGATTTGTTACATGAATGTTCCGTACTTTCTTGGGACAATGTTTTCTGGTTTCATGACATTGCAGTGGCGGTTCGTAAGGTTCAGGATGAGGGAAGCAGCTCAAGACGTCAAAGCTTATGTTATCCGCGAACGATAAAAGTAAAAGTATAGAATGCTTCAAACGAAAAAATGAAATATAAGAAATATTCACTACTAAAATCGTACAGTTTAAATATTTTAAATATTTTAAAGCCCTATTTCTAATATATGTAGGTATATTATACTTGTTTCAAATCATGCACATCTAATTCTGAAATACCCTGCATACCTCGCATACACCCGCTATTCTCCTTTGTAACCAGCGCCTATCATCATTAAATTCTCCTTGGAAAGAAATAAAACACTGCAGGCAACCCGTACTCGAAAATACAATTCATAAAAATATTCTCTAAAGGGATCATCATAAAAGAGAATCTTAAAAAATATAATGGAAGCTACAAAGTTATCAGCTTATGCATATTCAATATACACCGCCTCCCACCCCACAATAGATAAAGAGAAACTTCACCGATATTCGATCTCTTCTTGACTCAAAACACATAAACGAAAATTTATATTTTAATAAGAGTCATAAACATTTCGAAGCAACATTTTTAAGAGTAAATTTAATATTGCTCGAAGCCAGAACAGATTATCAGAAAACGACAACAAAAAAAAAGAATATGGTGTATACAGAAAATTTCTCTGCCTTTAACTTCTCACATCCCGCTGTTCGGTTCCAAAGAAGCTGCGTTTAGCTCAGCTTCTGAGGGAACTGTACTAACGCAAACCTTTGCATGAGTGTTAGTTCAATTAAATTGAATGTGTTGGAGTTTTCACGTTGGTTTTCTGGGCCAAATAAGCTGGAGATATTACAGCTTCCCCATGTTGCTTAGGCGTCGGGCACGATAAGAGCGGAGAAAGGCACCAGAACAATTTAATGTTCGGATTAGCGGAGAGCGATAGGAGAGCGGCACTTTATTATTGTCACTCTGCCGCTCGTATCTTGGCCGAGGCTTAACACAACATGGGGAAGCTGTAATATCTCCAGCTTTAGTGTTTCCAGAGAAGGAAATATATTAAGATTTTTCTTTGTGATTAATCTTGATATAATGAGATAATTTTTATGTATTTGCCTATTTGGTCAAGGGAAGCAGTGCTTCCTTTGCTTCCAAAGAGGAACCGCCACTGTGACATTGACGACCAAGTAGCACACTTGAGCTTTCTGTGCAAGCACCTTCTCGAATCGTTTGTCCCAATCAAAGTTAAACGCATACTTCCCTCTACCTCACCTTGGCTCTCCCCTCAAATAAAACGTCTTATATCTGAGAGAGAATACCTGTTTAGAAGATATAAGAGAAATAAAACTGAAGTGAACCGTACAGCTTACACAGCTGTCAGGAATGTAGTCACCTCGACTATCCGCAAAGCAAAACTGAAGTTCTTTTCGGCTAAACTCAGTCCATCCCTACCCTCGAAGAAATTTTGGGCTAACGTAAAGAAACTTGGGATTCATGGTGATGACTGTGCAGTCCAGAGCAGCCTCACTGCAAACGAACTAAACAACTATTTTACCACGATTGTCAACAATACCAGTGGCAATTCCTGCTCGAGACTAATTGATGGCAACCTTAGGTACTTCAGCTTTCGCAATGTGGATTACTCTGAAGTTCACAAAGCTTTTTACTCCATAAAGTCAGTATCCGTTGGACTTGATGATCTTCCGCCAACCTTCCTTAAGTGCATTTTTTCTGTAATCTTCCCCTATCCCCCCCCTTGGATTTCTCAAGAGATGCAAGTTCCTCCTCCAGCCAGCCGCATTGGCTACAATATACAAATCCTACATTCGGCCGCGCCTCGAATACAACTCACATATCTGGGCAGGCGCCCCAAAAACCACCTTGGCCTGTCTCGACAAGGTGCAAAATCGTGCCCTCAAACTCATTGGTGATGGCCCCTTTCGCGCCTCCATAGACACCTTGAGCCACCGTAGGAATGTAGCAGCCCTCTCCATACTTTATCGCTATTACCATGGCGACTGTTCCACCGAAATTCAGGACCTCCTGCCTGCACGGCAATACTTTTCCCGCAACACAAGACTAGCCCGCTCGGCTCACCCCCATACCCTCCAGCCCCCTCGTTCACGCACAATACGGTTTAGAAGTTCGTTTATGAATAGAACAACTCGACTGTGGAATGATCTCCCGCAGTCGTTATTTCCGAACTCGTACAATACCTTAGAGTTCAAACGTGAGGTCCATCGTCATTTTCTTCTACACCCTCCAGACCCCCTCTAACCTTTCCTATTCTCCTCTATTCTTCAAACCAAGCGTACTACTAGACATTGCACCATGAACTGTACGACATGACGGACTGGTAGTACAAAGGGTTACACCTAAGCTTGGTTTTTTCATATAAAAAAAAAAAAAAAAAAAAAATCTTACACACATTTTTAATAACTGCCTCACGAAATCATATTTTCCACTTCAATGGAAAAAAGCGAAAGTAATTGCCTTACCCAAATGCAAATCCCCGAAAAACCCCTCTGATTATCGCCCCAACAGTACCCTATGTTTCTTAGGCAAAGTACTTGAGAAATTAATGTCATGGCAAATCCAAGCCCACTGTGAAATGTGGTCTTTGCTGTCAAGTACACAGTCCGGCTTCCGGAAAAGTAGTAGCTGCGAAACTGCGCTGCTAAAGGTAACTACTGACCTTCGAATGGCTCTTGATGGTGATAACATTGCATTTCTGGTTCTTCTCGACTTCAGCAAGGCATTTGATAGTGTCAATCATAAGCTTCTCGAAACTAAATTATCAAACTATATGGGTTTCTCCCCCTCAGCGATCTCCTTAATTCGGAATTACTTAAGTAATCGTTCCCAAATTTTTTTTTTTTTTTTTTTTTTTTTTTTATGTGACAGTGCTAAGCTCAGGAGTCACCCTTTGTACTACCAGTCCGTCATGTCATTTGTCACGTCATGGTGCAATGTCTAGCAGTAAGCTTAGTACGGGGAGGGGAGGGGGGTATAGGTTAAGGGTTAAAAGGAACGGGGGGGGTATTGAAGAAGGTGGTGATGAACCCTGCGTTTGAACTCTTGGATGTTGTAGGAGCTCGGAAATACTGACTGCGAGAGACTATTCCACAGTCGAGTTGTTCTATTAACAAACGAATTCATATCTTGTTGAGTGCGTGAAAGGGGGAGTTGCAGGTGCAGGGAATGAGAGGAGTGGGCTAATCTGGTGTTGCGGTTATAAGATTGCCGTGGAGGCAGGAGAGCGTTTAACTCGGAGGAACAGTCATTATGATAGTAGCGATAAAATTTAGTCAATGCTGCTACATTCCTACGGTGGCTGAGGGGGTCGATGGTGGAGCCAGCGGTGTCGTCATCAATTAATTTAAGGGCCTTTTTGGACCTTATCTAACCATGCCAAGGTGGTTATTGGAGCGCCGCCCCAAACGAGGGAGTTATATTCGAGAAGAGGCCGTATGTAGGATTTATCGGCCTTTAGTTCAACGTCATCCACTGTCAAGGATGGTGAGGTGTTGAACTTCTTTTTTGAGATAAGACAGTACTTGGTTTTAGAGGGGTTGAATTTGACACGATTCTTCTCTCCCCAATCTAGAATTAGTTTGATGTCTTTTTTAATAGAGTTGAACATTAGTTCACGATCATCAAGACAGGATCTGGCATGTGTCCGTCTTGTATCGAAGCTGTACGAGTAACGTAGAGTACCGTCGTCAGCGAAGCTGAGAAGTGGGTTGGAGGGGATTGAAAGTAGGTCATTTATAAAGATGAGAAAAAGGGCCGGTGGTATGGTTTCAAGATTCTATCTCTGATCCATCACCAATTACATGTGGGGTGCTGCAGGGCTCCATTCTAGGGCCACTACTTTTCAGCATCTACATTAATGATATCTGTAATACTGTCAAGGATTGCAAACTCCACATGTATGCGGATGATGTTCAGCTTTATTCAAATAGTCCTCTTGGGTTAGTGGAAAACTGTGTCTTCAACATCAATGCTGACCTCGAGCGAGTATATCAATGGTCATTATCAAATCAGTTACATCTAAATGCCGCCAAGTCTACATGCATCGCAATGTACAGGAGTGAGTTAGACACCTCGTATTTACCGCCTATTACTCTTATGCATACAACCTTACCCTACCAGCCACGAGTGAAGAACCTAGGTGTTTACCTGAACACACAACTAACCTGCTGTGATCAAACTGATCATACATTATCCAAAATATACGGTAATTTGCGCCGCCTCTGGCTGTTCGCGTCCATTCTGCCTACAAGTGTTCGGTCAAAGCTTATCAAATCCTTAGTGCTACCTCACTTCACTTACGCTTGCTGAGTCTTTCCGTCCCCAGATGCCTCATGCCGGGCCAAACTTAATGTTGCCTTTAATGATTGTACCAGGTTTGTGTATAACCTCCGCAGATTTGACCATATAAGCCCTTACCGCTCTTCTATCCTGGGTTGCACGCTTGACCAATACCTTTTCCTCAAGGCAGTATTATTCATCTATAAACTTCATTGCTATGAACGTCCGTCCTACCTCCTCGAGTATCTTCATCGCGGTCGTACAACAAGGAAAATACTTTTCATCCCGCCTAGAGTCCATCACCTTGTTGGGCAAAGGTCCTTTTTTATTCACTGTCTTCGCATGTGGAACAATTTGCCACACGCCATTCAGAGTGCGAGGTCTATGAAAGTGTTCAGGAAGCTTGTATCTATTTACCTTACAAGTCAATAATCTTCCATCAAATTAGTTTTTTTTTTTTCTTTAACATTTCTTCCTTTCTTTTTTTTTCTTTTCTCTCTCTCTTTCTCTTAGGTAGCGTATCTTAATTTTAAGTCAATTTTTAGTTTAAGTTTAATTTTTATATAAACTTTTCTCCATTTTTTTGATGTACATACGCGTTATAGCGTGTTAAGATTATAATTATCTTTATGTACCAATGCATTTTAATAAATAATAATAATAATAATAATCTCGCGAGTACTGAATAAGACCCTGTGCATAGAGTATCTGCAGGGGTGGCATAGCAATGTTGGGCAAAATATAATTCGAAGCGAACAGATATGCCAGCAAGTCGGACAGTCGGTGCACAAGCTTATCATTGAAAGTGACCTTTGTGCTTTGTCGTGTCTGCTTTCTCCTTCTTTCTCGCATGTGGGTTTATGATATGACATTATCTATAATTCACTTGTGATGTTCCCCTCCGCAGCTGTAGAATATCCTCTAGTTGCCAAGGTTCATTTTCTCGTCTCCTAACTATCTGATCTCTTGTAACGCGGATAATTTTATTTTATATCTGCTCACCTCGTCTATTAGTGAACAGTGCTGAAGTTCTGTACATACTTCGCGTGTTCGATGTTCCTAAACCATTTCCAGGTGCTGTTGCCGTAGTTGTTGCCGTTTCTCCTGTCCGTTCCGAGGCTTTGCTTCGGGTTTCTTAACTGATGAGTTTTTACAGGGTCCGGTAGTTAACCCAACGGCCAACCCCACTACCAGAAGGACCGTGAAAGGGTAGCCCAGCTAACCTCCGGGCACTGGGAATGTCCGTTTGGTTATCCAGGAGGCACCAGCGAGTGCGAGAGAGTCGCAATTTTCAATCGAATCACCTTTCGATTGACGAATCAATTTTCTTATTAGAAGTCTTTGTCTACCAAGAGCTGTACTTATTTGCTGATTCTATTCAAGAGTCCTTTTTATTACTGAACCGTTATGTTTCCGGAGTGTGTGCCCTATAGGTTTGATAATAATTCTAGTTTTTGTGTAATGTCTGAAAACAAAATTAAAGGAGGGAATCCATTTTTTTATTTATTTATTTATTTAATTATAACAACAACACAATTAAGTACAGGGACTTTTAAATATGGGTAGGTAAAAGGAGAGACAAATAATAATAATAATAATATTGGTCATGCTTTCAAAATTTATTATTGGCGTTCCTAAGTAGTTAACATCCTTCGTAATTTTTTTCCATCGCCTTTTTAATTCCACCTTGGGAACTTTTACGGATATTGTATATGCTCTTGCTACATGTGCGTTTGCCTTCTTTATATCCATTAAGATCTCGAACTGCTTTTTATTTATTACCTGTTATTTTTGGCCTCCGTTTACTTTTACATGAATACACGAAATAATTCACGGAAATTACAAAATCAAGTTGAAATTTAATCAGACAAGTAAAACATATCTTCGACTCTAAATGTCGATAAAATCGAGGAATATTTTACATTATCGACATTCGTATTACGGATTAAGCCATCGACTCGACAATTGCAATAGGGACGATTAATTCTATCGACAGTGCATCGCTGAAATGCTGGAAATGTGTGATGTGCCTGAAATGTTATCTCGGATGGTGTAATCCCAATAAATGTCATATTTATATGTCACAACAATTGGCGAAAATTTGCGAATATCTTGCATCGTTCGGTATTATGCCTCTAAAGACACAATGTGCGATGCGAAGAATCACAATTCAATCGAATATAGACTATTGATGCACTTTGTTGTTACAGAAATTTCATTTTCATTCAGCCCGAAATGCGTTTTTTCAAATTTTTCTCCAAATCTTCCAGATATGGACAACAGCTCCACTTATCTGGACCAAAATCCTATCTTTCAATCTGGAATCAACCATACGCATTCCGAGATTTTCATTTAAATCGGGTGGGCGGCAGGGACGGCGCTTTCATAGGTGCAACTGGTGCACATGCACCGGGCGCAATTGGACAGAGGCGCAGCTTTAAAAATTACGATTTAAAAAAGGGATGATATGTAAAACTGTAACAAAAAAATTCAATGGACCCTACCGGATAAAACGTTACGATTTACTGCCCATCCTATACGATTTTTTATTCGTCTAATCAAAACCTATCAACAGCCAGCCGCTTTGTAAAATAAGCAAATACATCGTGTAGACACCATGTTTACAAATTTCATTGGCTTTTGCGAAAATTATGAAAATTATTTCTGACATCCCCGAGTGTTCGTGCCATTTTCCATTGTCCTTCACTGCGATAGAAAAATGAAGAGCTAATGGGGCGCAAAATGGCATTGTGCACCGGGCGCAAAAGACCCCAGCGCCGACTCTGGTGGGCGGTCTCGGAGATTAGCGTGTACGAACATCGTGACACGTAACTGTTATATATTAAGATTTTAATGTAGAAATGATTAAAATCAGAAGGTGTATTTTATACCTATAGATTTCCACACATGTTGTGTAATCCTATTTTTATTTTTATTTTACAATTTCGCACCATCTTCGATAGAAACTAATAACTCGCAGATCGTACTCAGAATCGCTAGAAAATTGATTAAGTATCAGTTGGTGTTTGTACTCTCTGCAATATATTAAATCTACAATCAACCTTGTTAAGCATTTGTAACCAATGAACAGAAAAATTCCAACGACAATAATGAGTTAATATTTCATAATAAAGTTTGTTCGGGCATTTAATTTTTGTCTTATTTTAATTTCCAGCTGGCCTTCAATCTGGCCATCATTTGGACAGTAGTATTCGTCATATTATGTAAAGGCCTTAAATCTTTTGGCAAAATCATTCTTGGCCTAACATTGCTTCCAATGTTGATTCTAATCATAGTGGTATGCAAGCTGTTGTATATTATTGATTTTACAACTGTTCAGGTAAATTATTATAAAATGCAATTATTTAAAAAGAAAAAGGTTAAAATATTTTTCTTTTAGAATATTTTCTTAGCATCTGATTTTGAGGATTTTCTTGTGAATTCAAAAACATGGACTGCAGCTGCTCAAGAAACATTTCTAACATGGACACTATTGGGGCCATCAGTAATTGCGATCGCTAGTAGATCTGCTGAAAAATGCGAAGGGAAAACAATATTAAGAAGAGACGCCATACTAGTTGTTATCTTGACTCTATTTGGTCTTTCACTAGCATCAATATTCGGCTTTGCATGCATTCAAATTCTGCATAATAATAAATATATATACTATCCCGGATCTTATGGTAAATTGTATAACATAAGGTATAAATTAATTTCTAAAAAAATGTATATAAATATTTTCAGAAAACATGGAATCATATACATTCTTGTATTCATTGGAAAATCCAATTCCTTCAGCTCTGTTATCGATACCAACAAAATGGGCACCGCATTACTCTACGGTTCTTGGTGAATGCTACCATAGGCCACCATCTACATTATATAAAGAATGCGGCTATCAAGCACTAAGATTAGTAACAGAACTATTTCCAGCAACAGTTGCAGTATCTTCGCAAGAACAAATTTCACCTGTTTGGAGCATTATGACATTCCTAATGTTTGTCATGTTTGGATTAGCGCAACTCTGTGCGATGTGGAAGCCAATATCAAGTGCTTTAGGCAATTCAACAAGCTCTGTATTATTAAGCTGCGTCACTGGATTACTTCTGGGAATACCATTTGCAACAGAAATGGGTCTCACGATAATACATTATCTTGATATAGTTATCGGTGGCGCCTGGTGGATTTTAATTCTATGGACAGCACAAATTTTTGCAGTATTTTTAATTAGAGGACGACCATATAATGGTGATGTTTTAGTAAATGATTTACGCATGACTGGATCAATGTCGGCATTTCTGGCATTGTCATGGAATGTTTTGCTACCAATTGGACTTATTACATTATCAATTATTGAATATAAAATTTCATTATCACATCAATTCTTTAATTGGCGAGGAAAAACATCATTTCATCTTTGGACTAGAAAAGTTGGCGGTCTACTTCAAGTTGGATTCTTACTTCTGGTTCCAATTACAGCACTTATACAAATTTATAGATATTTAACAACTGGTCCACCAGATATACTTGACGTATGCTTGAAATAAAACATTAAACATTTTGAAATTAAAATACAATTCTTTACAGAGAATACAATTACTTTATCGACCATCACAATCACCACAGCCACACAGAAGAGGCAGACCACCAAATGAGCGAGGTCCAATTGTTCCACAACCATCACCTAATATCAATGCAAATCCTTCAGCTATATCAACAGTACAGGACGATGCTCCACCGAAATACACACCACCCCCTTCTTATACAACAGCTACTGGAGCAAGAATAGCCAAAATGTTGAGGCAAAGTATTCGACGCAGTATGAGACGGTAAGTAAAGACTATTGCTCGGGGGTTAGTTATTAATTTTCAACAATCGAGGTTTTGTAAATAACTATGTCGTTAAAAACCTTGCAGGTCAAAGCTTTCGATAGAGCCTACAATTGATTTTGGTTTGGTATCGCAATTCTTCCTGGGAGCAGGAAGGTCGTAATAGAGGAGACTCAATCAATTACCAGGCGTATTCTGCTTAAATGATAATATTCTTTTTGTTTCCCACATCTTGAAATTTAAAAGTTTGCCGGCTTTAGTTTTATCGATTTGAATGAATCTTTTAGTTTGCCCGCCCTGGGTCTTTCTTCAGCTATGCCGAAACAGTTGATCATCCCAATTCCCGATAGCTGATTTTACGTGGCAGCTGGCTAAGCTGCAGGAAAATTCCGAGGCTAGAAGCGATAAGTTTGCCTCTACTCTAAACCGCCCATCGTGAATTCAAAGTAGCGGAAGATTATTGTTACTGCTGAGGGGTTTCAAAGATTGGAGACAATCCTGGACAGTCTTTGATGACACCCTGTGGGATTTAATCTCCAACAGGGCACCTTTAGGTTAGGTTAGATATGGCTGAGCTTTTGGTTCAAGCCCACACACTTAGGCCAGAAGGATAGGCCCATTGTGATGCCATAGTGATCCCACTTTAAACTTGATGTTAAAATGTCGTTTCTTCGTTAAACCATCTCGAGGAAGTAATGAATCTTCTAAGTTGCGGGATCCCAAACTTCGAGATTTCCGCAAGGTTGCTTAGAAAGGGTTCACCAAATGTGGTTAGCCTTATCCTGCTTAGGGCCGGGCAGTGACAGAGGAGGTGTAGTACACTTTCCGCCTCGTCAAGGTTCTTACAGCTTCTGCAGAAATCGTGGGTCTCAAGACCTAAACGGGACGCATGCGTCCCTATCAGACAGTGTCCGGTTAAGACTCCCACTATAACTGAGACTTCTTGTCTCCCAAGGCTCAGTAATAAGGTAGTTCGCCTGAGATCATAGGAGGACCAGGTTAATTTGGCCAAAGTGCCTTTATTAAGATCCCTCCAATGCTTTTTCGCTTGTGTGATTGTGTGTTGCTTGCATCGGAGTTTAAAGGAGGCCCAAGGCATACCAACTCTTTCCTTTTCTGGAAGGAGAGTAGCGGTCGTGCCTCTCCTAGCCAGTTCGTCAGCTTTACAATTTCCCTCTATATTTCGGTGATCGGGCACCCAAACGAGGAGGGTCCTGAACTGCTGAGCCATCTCGTTAAGAAATCTGCGACATTCAGAGTTAGTTCTAGAGCTGTTTGTGCAGGAGCGTAGGGCTTTCAGAGCTGCCTGACTATCTGAGAAGATGTAGACAGTCCGGTTTCCATCGCCTTGCTGGTTAATTTGCAGAACAGCTTCTTGTATGGCTAGAATCTCCGCTTGATATACACTGCAGTGATCGGGAAGTCGGAAGGAGATTTCAATCCCAAGTTCTGGGGAAAATACTCCTCCTCCCACTCGACCCTCGAGCTTAGAGCCATCAGTAAAAACGTTTATGGCATCCTGAAACCTATGTGGTCTATTTATCCATTCACGACGTGAAGGGATGTGGACTCCGTAGTTCCTCGTGAAGGTAATTTCGGGAATGCAGAAGTCGGTTTTTGTGGGGATAGTAACTGAGTTCAGTACCTTCGTGTGCTCTCCCCTGATTCCAGTCCAGAAACCGGATTCTTTTATTCTAAGGGCTGCGATGGTTGCGCTTTCCCTTGCCACGAGATTTAAAGGAGGGAGGTATAACATAACATTTAAGGCCTCTGTAGGAGTGGAGCGAAGTGCTCCTGTTATGCATAACTCCGCACATCTTTGTACTCTCTGTAATTTGTTTAACACGGTGGATTTACTCAGAGTTGGCCACCACACTAAAACCCCGTAAAGGAGAATTGGGCGGACGATCGCTGTGTAGATCCATCGCACAATATAAGGGGAGAAGCCCCATTTCTTACCAATGGATTTTTTGCAGGCGAAAAGCGCGATGTTTGCTTTTGAAATTGTTTGCGCTCTTCTGTGTTTTCATGCCAGAGGAGTTTCTTGTCCAGGATTACTCCCAGATATTTGGCACTGTTGTTAATTTTGAGCCTAACATTGTTAAGCCGGGGGGGTGTTAACGGAGAGGTCTTATACCTCCTTGTGAAGAGGACCAGCTCCGTTTTTTTTTTTTTTTTATGTGGCAGTGCTAAACTCAGGAATCACCCTTTGTACTACCAGTCCGTCATGTCGTTTGTCACGTCATGGTGCAATGTCTAGCAGTAAGCTTAGTACGGGGGGGGGGGAATAGGTTAAGGGTTATGGGGGAGTGGGGGGAATAGGTTAAGGGTTATGGGGGTGTGAAGGGGTGTTGAAGAAGGTGACGATGAACCCCGCGTTTGAACTCTTGGATGTTGTAGGAGCTCGGAAATACTGACTGAGAGAGATTATTCCACAGTCGAGTTGTTCTATTAACAAACGAATTCATATCTTGTTGAGTGCGTGAAAGGGGGAGTTGTAGGTAAAGGGAATGAGACGAGTGGGCTAATCTGGTGTTGCGGTTATAAGATTGCCGTGGAGGCAGGAGAGCGTTTATTTCGGAGGAACAGTCGCTATAATAATAGCGATAAAATTTTGTTAGTGCTGCTACATTCCTACGGTGGCTCAAGGGGTCGATGGTGGAGCAGGCGGTGTCGTCATCAATTAATTTAAGGGCCTTTTTTTGGACCTTATCTAACCATGCCAAGGTGGTTATCGACGCGCCGCCCCAGACGAGGGAGTTGTATTCGAGAAGAGGCCGAATGTAGGATTTATAAATAACAGCGCGGGCCGATGGCTGGAGGAGGAACTTGCACCTCTTAAGAAATCCCAAGCACTGGGATGCTTGTTTGGCGATTTGGAATATGTGGTTATTCCATCGCAAGTCTTTGGCTAATGTCACGCCTAAGATGTGTAGGGATGGGTCGGCCTTTAGTTCCACGCCATCCACTGACAAGGATGGTGAGGTGTTGATC
Organism: Thereva unica; assembly: GCA_949987705.1. Classification (NCBI taxonomy): domain Eukaryota; kingdom Metazoa; phylum Arthropoda; class Insecta; order Diptera; family Therevidae; genus Thereva; species Thereva unica. Next base: position 43,330,597 of record OX465281.1, on the reverse strand, counting down.
TTCTTCTTGGATATAAGACAGTACTTGGTTTTGGAGGGGTTGAATTCGACACGATTCTTTGTTCCCCACTCTAGAATAAGTTCAATGTCGTTATTAATAGAGTTGAACATTACTTCACGATCATCAAGACAGGATCTGGCATGAGTCTGTCTTGTATCGTAGCTGTAAGAGTAACGCAGGGTACCGTCGTCAGCGAAGCTGAGAAGTGGGTTGGAGGGGATTGAAAGTAGATCATTTATAAAGATAAGAAATAGGGCTGGTGATAACATTGACCCTTGGGGGACCCCCGCAGAGATAGGGTGGGGTTCAGATTTGATGCCATCCAATACTACCTTAATTGAACGGCCGGAAAGGAAGTTCTCGATCCACTTCTGTAGAAGTGAGTCGACTCCAATAGCTTTGAGTTTAGCTAACAAGGCTAAGTGCCAAACTCTATCAAAAGCCTTGGAGATATCCAAAGCAACCAGACTGGATTCACCTGATCCATGCAAACTTCGGCTGAGGTGTTCTGTAAGACAAACTAAAAGATCGCCAGTGGATCTTCTGTGTCGGAAGCCATACTGTCTGTCGTTTATGAGTAGGTTGGATTCTAGATATCCCATAAGTTTTTTGTTGATTATCGTCTCCATTGTTTTGGAGAGAATAGAAGTAATTGCTATTGGGCGGTAGTTAGAGGGGTTGCTGGAGTCACCTTTTTTCGGTATTGGCTGTACATGGGCAAGTTTCCAAGAGTCTGGATAGACTCCGGAAGAGTATGATAGGGCAAAAAGTTTGCGCAGAGGTTTAGCCAAAGGTGAGGCGCATTGTTTTAAGACGATAGGGGGTATATTATCGGGTCCAGTGGATTTATTGATATCGAGCTCCTTGAGGCACCTGTACACCTCGCGAGTCCTGAAGAAAACCCTGTCCATTAAATGAGCGCTGTGCTGGGTTTTACTGGGTTAACGCTGAGTCCGCGGGTAGCAGTCCAGCTTGAGAGGGTTTGTAGCGCTGCCTCCATGAGATCACAGAGGACTTGAGGAAATTTTCCTTTTTTGATGATAACAACATCATCTGCGTACGCCAGGACGTCATGTCCCTCTGCCTGCATGCGTCGCAACAGCTGGTTCATAGTTACGACCCATAGCAGCGGGGAGAGTACTCCTCCTTGCGGAGTGCCTCTATTTACGGCCTTTCGGACCGATCTATCGCCCAAGATCGAGCTCACCATCCTGCCAGTAAGCATTTGGTGGATAAGAGACACCAACGATGTCTCGATCCCATGTTCTGTCAAGGCCAGGGTAATGGCATTCGGCAAAACATTGTTAAATGCTCCTTCAATGTCAAGAAATGCTACTAATGTATATTCCTTAACCTCGAGGGATTTTTCAATGGTTGAGACCAGTGAGTGAAGAGCAGTATCAGTAGATTTGCCCTTTGTATAGGCGTGTTGTGCGCCAGAGAGTTCCGAGGTCAATATGGTCTGCCTCAGATATATTTCGATTAGCCTCTCCAGAGTCTTTAATAGAAAGGATGATAGGCTGATTGGCCTGAAGTCTTTGGGTGTTACGTGGGAGGCTTTTCCTGCCTTGGGTATAAAAACTACTTTAACCTCTTTCCAACTAGAGGGAATGCAGTTATTTTGGAGGCACCCGGTAAACATGGTTTGCAACCAGGGCATAATATAACTAAGAGTGTGCTGCAGTTGTACCGGCACTATGCCGTCAGGGCCTGGTGATTTGTAGGGCTGGAAGGTGTTTACAGCCCATTTTATTTTTGCTCTACTTATGATAGATCTGATCAGCTGTTGTGAGGCTGAAGAGTTGATCGTGATAGTTGTATCAACTGTAGTACTACTCGGGAAGTGGGTGTCCATAAGTAGTTTCAGGGATTCCCTGCTTGAGTCAGTCCAATCGCCGTCTTCCTTGCGTAAATAACTAAGCATTGTTGGCGCTTTAGTTAATATTTTACGCAGCCTTGAGGTTTCCGATGTGGACTCTATATTACTGCAAAAGGTAGCCCAGGAGGTACGTTTGGCCTTCCTTATTGCCGTTTTGTATCTATTCAGCTTTGACTTATAGCAGCCCCAGGCGGTTTCGCTGTTGCTGCGTCTCGCTGAATTAAATTCCTTTCTGCACTCTTTTCGGAGTGTCTCAAGTTCGCGAGACCACCATGGGGGTTTGGAAGCCTCTTTATGTGGCCTGTTCGGACAAGCTTTATTAATGGCGTAAGTGCATTGTTTCGTGAAAATGTCCACAATGCTGTCGAGTTGTTCCCGGTTTTTGGGAATAAAGGGAGGCTTGGGGGCAAGGTTTTTGCGATAAGCCTAGTATAGTAGCCCTAATTTGTCCTTTGGAGGTTTTTTATTTTGGAAGGGGTGGCTGGGCTCGAGTCCTGCAGTTGGAACTCTATAAATCTATGATCTGAAAAGGAGTGTTCCTTCAAAACCTTCCAGACCACTATTCGGTCGGAGTGGCAGTCCGAGACAAGGGTGATGTCCAGAACTTCCTCTCTGTTCTTGGTAATAAAGGTGGGGTCATTACCTTTGTTACAAATAGCAAGGTTGGTGTTCAGAAGGTAGTTAAAAAAAACTTCCCCTCTATCATTGGTGTCCGTGCTGCCCCATTGTGTATGGTGCGCATTTGCATCTCCCCCCATAACCAGAACCGTGGTAGGATGGGTGAATCTTACCAGGTCTTGAAAGGCCATAGGGGGTAAAGGGCCCTCATCATTGTGGGCTAGATAAAAAGAGACCATCCTGATTTTCTTCTGTTTCAACTCTAGGTTGACCACAGTAAGGTCTCCGTTGCTAAATTGAGGGAGAAGAAAGGTGCTTATGTTATTTTTGACCAGAATACATGTTCTGGGTTTTCCCTTTCCTTTGGTATAAAAGAGATTAAATTTAGGTGTCCTTAAGCCACAGATCCTGTCACCAGAGATCCATGGTTCTTGGACTAGAGCAACATCGACTTCGCCTGATGCCAGGTGAAGCAGAAGCGAAGCGGATGCTGCTTTACAATGGTGCAGGTTTATCTGTATCACCTGCACCATTTTCAGGGTATTTAGTTTCGACGACAGTCACATCCGCTTCATCGTCGCTGGAGTTGTCTTCGTCGAAGTCCGAACTAAGGAGTTGTCGCTCCGTGAAAAGTTTACCGACGGCTCTGCCCAGTTCGGAGTCTGTCGATGGATCGCCATCGCTCTGAGCTGCGCCTTCACCATCGGTTTCCACGTTTTCTGGTTCCTCGCCAGTGGTCTTGGTGCAGGCCGCTTGGTTAACTACAGCTTCTATGTCGGTTTTGTAGACCTTGAGTGCGATCTGTTGGAAGCCGTAGTTCACGGCGTAATTTTCTTTTGCCAGCTGGTTCAGGCATTTTTCATTTAGGAGCAGAATTACATGCATTGTGGCTCTGTTAGTCTGCTCCGTTTTGATAACTTTCCAGTTATCGGTGTAGATGTGAGGGTTGAAGGCCTTCAGCATAGCGATGATTTCCTCAGGCTCCGATGGAGCCACTGGAAACCATGCTCTGGCTCTCGGACGAGATGGTATGTCCGCGGCATTGACTGCCTTGAGTCGGGCGCCTGGGTAAACTTCCCCAACTCTAGCTACCGCAGCTTTATAAAGCTCTGCAGATCTGGTATTATCGCAGGCCGTAAGTTTTATATTGCCTTGATACCAACCGGTATCAAAGCATAAGGGGGGAGGTCCAGGGTTGTCTTTCAGGACTTCCATAGCCACCTTGGCGAGGGCAACTTGAACCCACCGCCATTGGTGTTTGGGGATCTTGCCATTCTCGTGACTTTCGTCCAGGACGCCGATTATTTTGCGATCCTTCGCTATTTCTGCGAAGGATATCGCTTTGGTGCCATGCGTCTTGGACCTTTTCGGAATTGGACTGTGGGTACTTGGTTCCTCCACAGATCGTTGGCGTTTAGAGGCTGGTGCACTTCTAGCCTCCAATGTATAGTCTGGTATGACTTGTCTAGCCCAAGCGATGTCATCTAGGACTTTGGTGAAGTCCTCCTTCGACACTTGGTCTTCCCTGATCGGGTTGGTGGCCAAGCGACGAAGGATGTTGCGGGCTTTGCGGATTTGTTTAGGACCTGATTTTGCCGGGTCTGGTCTTTTCAGGTCATTGGCCCTTCCGCAGACCATTCGCTCCCCTGATCCCCCCGCAGCGGCCGTGCCCGCAGGTGTGCGCTGGGCAGCGACGTAGTCGCAAGGAGGAGCAGGTTTGCTAGTGGTCGCTTCTGGGGCCTTTTTTAGAGGGGTGGAGCTTGTGACTCCACTTCCGCTAGGTTTAGGTTGGCTCGGGGGTGCCGTAGCCTTGTTATTAACGGGATTTGTGGTCCCTTCTTTAGGACCTGATTTTGCCGGGTCTGGTCTTTTCAGGTCTTTGGCCCTTCCGCAGACCATTCGCTCCCCTGATCCCCCGCAGCGGCCGTGCCCGCAGGTGTACGCTGGGCAGCGACGTAGTCGCAAGGAGGAGCAAGTTTGCTAGCGGTCGCTTCTGGGGCCTTTTTTAGAGGGGTGGAGCTTGTGACTCCACTTCCGCTAGGTTTGGGTAGGCTCGGGGGTGCCGTAGCCTTGTTATTAACGGGATTTGTGGTCCCTTCCGGTTTTTGTTGGTGCAATGTCTAGCAGTAAGCTTAGTACGGGGGGGGGGGGGAATAGGTTAAGGGTTATGGGGGAGTGGGGGGAATAGGTTAAGGGTTATGGGGGTGTGAAGGGGTGTTGAAGAAGGTGACGATGAACACTGCGTTTGAACTCTTGGATGCTGTAGGAGCTCGGAAATACTGACTGCGAGAGACCATTCCACAGTCGAGTTGTTCTATTTACAAACGAATTCATATCTTGTTGAGTGCGTGAAAGGGAGAGTTGCAGGTGAAGGGTATGAGATGGGTGGGCTAATCTGATGTTGCGGGTATAAGATTGCTGTGGAGGCAGAAGAGAATTTATCTCGGAGGAACAGTCACTATAATAGTAGCGATAAAATTTTGTCAGAGCTGCTACAATCCTACGGTGGCTCAGGGGGTCGATGGTGGAGTAAGCGGTATCGTCATCAATTAGTTTAAGGGCGGAGCGCCGCCCCAAACGAGGAACTTATATTCAAGAAGAGGCCGAATGTAGGATTTATATATAATAGCACGGGCGGATGGCTGGAGGAGAAACTTGCACATCTTAAGAAATCCCAAGCAATGGGATGCTTGTTTGGCGATTTGGAATATGTAGTCATTCCATCGCAAGTCTTTGGTTTATGTCACGCCTAAGATTTGTAGGGATGGGTCGGCCATTAGTTCAACGTCACCCACTATGAAGGATGGAGAGTTGTGAACTTTTTGTTGAAATAAGACAGTACTTGGTTTTCGTGGAGTTGAATTCGAAACGATTCTTCCTTCCCCACTCTAGAATGAGATTAATGTCGTTATTAATAGAGTTGCACATTAGTTCGCGATCATCAAGACAGGATCTGGCATGAGTCTGTCTTGTATCGAAGCTGCACGAGTAACGTAGAGTACCGTCGCCAGCGAAGCTGAGAAGTGGGTTGTAGGGGATTGAAAGAAGATCATTTATAAAGATGATAAATAAGGCCGGTGATAAAATTGACCCCTGGGGGACCCCCGCCGTGGTGAGATTCGCATTTGACGCCATCCAATACTACTTTTATTGAACGGCCGCAAAGGAAACTCTAAATCCACTTATGCAGAAGCGAGTAAATTCCAATAGCTTTGATTTTAGCTAACAAGGCTGAGTGCCATACTCTATCAAAAGCCTTGGCGATATCCAAAGCAACCAAACTGGATTCACCAGATCCATGCAAACTTCGGTTGAGGTGTTCTGTAAGGCAAACTAAAAGATCACCAGTGAATCTTTTTGGTCGGAAGCCGTATTGTTTGTCGTTGATAAGTTGGTTGGATTCTAGATATCCCATAAGCTTTTTGTTGATTAACTTCTCCGTGGTTTTGGAGAGAATAGAAATAATTGATATTGAGCGGTAGTTGGAGGGAAGGCTGGAGTCACCTTTTTTCGGTATTGGCTGAACATGGGCAAGTTTCCAAGAGTCTGGGTAAACTCCGGAAGAGTACAATAGAGCAAAAAGTTTACGCAGAGGTTTAGCCAAAGGTGAAGCGCATTGTTTTAAAACGATAGGGGGTATATTATCGGGTCCAGTAGATTTGTTGCCATCGAGCTTTTTGAGGCACCTGTACACCTCGCGAGTTCCTAAGAAAACTCTGTCCATTAAATGAGCGTTGTGTTCGAGAACCGGGGCTAGCGTATCAGTTTCGGGTAAAGAATGCCGTCGGGCTTCAATGCCGTCCTTTATCTTATTATTCTTGAAATATATTTCAATAAAATATTGAAAGCATTTTAACTTTAAATTTTAATACTATTTTCTAATTAACAGATTAATGGGGGAACCAAGTCGACCAAGACCATCAATCCCTACACCATCATATCAAGGAACGAGTGCAATGTATGATTCTAGTCTTCCACCAGAGTATTCAACAGTTCATCCAGATCCATCTGGAGACTCATATGATAATGACAACATCGAAATAGGCCCTAGAGCCTTATACAATAGTCATACCCAACGAACACAATCATTAGAACGGCAACAAACAAATATACGTAATGATTCAAGAAATCGGAATATAGCACCATTCACAGCATCTGATGTTGCACAAATATTAAGATCATCGAATCGTCATGAGAGAAGTGTATCAGCAATCACAACTAGAATGGATAACGTTTTAAGAACATCATCTTTACGAAATAAAAATTCACGTTCAGCTGAAAATTTAGTGCTGAATGCCGCTCCATTGGGCGAAAGTAGCTTTATTGCGCTAGATACAAGTTCATCTAATAATGAAAATACTTCTGTGATCTGATCTATAAACAAATGATAAAATATGGATCCTGAATTTTTACAGGATATATTATTTATATATGTATTCGTTTATTAGTAAAAAAAGAATATCTGATAGGCCTATAAATGTTTTGCAAACGCCGTCCATAGAGCTAATAAGAAACACAAATATCACATTTTAATTATTTAAGCATAAAAATATTATTTAAAAATATATTATGTATAGCAGGCATGCAGAGTGTAAATTTAAGGAAAATTAGATATTAAAAAAATAAATATAATTTTTTACAGTTTATATTACTTTCTTTTGACCCCACCAACATTTTTGATTAGTTCAACAACATTCCTTTGTTTATAATTTTAAATTCTGACCTTTGGTTTTTCAGCAAAGTCTGTATTAGCCAATCAAATCGTCCTTCTTTTTGGTAGGACTTCTAGTTTCAGCGCGTTTGTTTAAAAAGGTAGAAATTTCAGTTTTTTTTCGATTATCTCGGAAATCGTTGGTTTTTTTGAGCCACTGTTGTAGGCGTTTATATAGTAAAAAATTCTAAGCATTGAAACGCCTCTTTAGTGATCTGGAATATCTGTGCTCGCTCCATAGCAGATCCTCAATTTAGATCAGCCATTAGATCTACATCATCAACTGATGTATAAGTTGTGGGCCATCCCGGGTCGCTGTAGGTTTTGTTAGAGACAATAAAATAATTTTCCTTTTGGTCGATACCAATGAAGTTTAGTTAATAGAGCCGGGTGCCATATTCTGACAAATGTTTTTCAGTTATCTAGAACAACCACCCGGACTCTTATAAGCGGTAATATTCGAATTCTAGAGCTTGACTGTACTTATAACTGCAACTCTTGTTCTCTAAAGGCAAGCTTCTATCAAAGCAGCACTGAACGACATTTCGTATGATGTTGTCAGATTACAGGTGTGCAACTAATTGCCACAAAATTCAATAATGCAGCATGCGGAAATTATCTCCCCATATCGCATACGCTTTGTCGGCGATCCTTGTAGCATGATTCTAAAGCTTCCATGTAGGCAACTTCAGCTGGTGCCTCATGTATTTACAAAGCAAATTATTACTTAATATATGCTAGTGTTGACTGCGAAAGCTGATTATCTGACGGAGGTATTTTTCCAGAAACATAATTTTAATAAGATGCTGGCTAAAGGAAAGCTAAATTTCTCACCCAGGACCATTTCCTAATCGCAATAAGTTAACGCCTTATGTCCCAAATCCAGGGTGTGAAAGGAGGAGGATGGTCGACCTGCCGCATTAAACAAATTCGAGGCGCTCGCAATACCCGACGATATCGATGTAGAAGAAAGGCAATTATCGGAGTCCATTGTGGGGTGTGCAATGGATGCAATGTGTCCACTCATCCGTAAACGAACGCAACCATGGATCCCGGACAGCTGTCTGGACCTCGTCGAGCGAAAACGAATGAAACTTGTCAATTTCGTGCAATACCAACGATTGAGCAAAGAAGTTCGACAGGAAATGAAATCGGAGTGAGAAGCGTGCTGGAATAACTTTGCGGCCAACATGAAAGAAGCGGCGTCGAGGCAGGGGCACCAGACTCTGTACAAGACTGTTAGCAAAACGACATCAACAAACGACAATATCAAAAAATCGGATGGAACATTCGTCACTCTCCCCATGGGAGCCTGCAGCGGTAAAGAGAATTCTTCCACCAGTTGCACAATCACGATCCGCCACAAGGTCCAGCACCCGAACCGCCGATTATCGAACAGCCGACGAATCAATTTCTCGATAACGAACCGACAACTAGCGAGGTGAAGACGGCAATAAAATGGCTGAAAATGGAAAAGCGTCGGAAATGGATCAAGTAACAGGCGAGAGGATCAAAACCGGAGGTAATGTTTTATCACAACAACCCCATGTCGAAAGCAATCTTTGTGCTAATTTTGAAGAACGGTGTCAGTCGGGAATGTATGAATTATTGCGGTGTTGTCCTCCTTTAGATCGTCGGCAAATTATTTATGAAAACGATACAATCGAGGCTACGGAAACACCAAGAGCAAACGATTCGGAATGAACAAGCGGGATTTAAACACATCGAGGATGCATTGATCAAATATTCGCTCTCCGTCCGCTAATGGAAGAAAGAATTCGTTGCGGAAAACGAACTGTCCTCATTTTCATCGATTTCTGCGTTCGTGCTTATCCGAGGAATTCCCGATTCAAACACCGACAGGGAGGAGGGTCATCGCCACTTCTCTTCAACGTTGTGATCGACCCGATTATGCGTGAAGCATATTTGGGATCACAGGTTGAGGAAAAGAAAGTGTCATCCAGGGCCGACGTTCCCAGCCACCTCGAACACGAATAACAAAGAGATATGTCAATATCAGACCAAAAAAATAAGAAGATAATAAGATACATTTGTGCATGTGCTAGTTTTCACGCCAAAAAATTTCTGTTCAAAAAGTTGCAACAACTTTCTCTCTTCCTTTTGCTCTTCTGTCCTGAAAACCGTTTGTTTAGTGTTGACCTGACGATCCGTGTATGCCAACCCAATAATAATACCGCTGTAAATTTTGTATTGATCTTATCCATTCAAGGGCAGAACCCGATATTCCAAATAGTGAGAGTTTAGCAAGTAAAATATGGTGATATACTTTATCAAATGCCTTGCTGAAGTCAGTATAAATAACATCAATTTGATTGGCACACTTCATACCACAGAGCAGTTGAGAGTAAGATCATAAGGTTTGAAGTGGTCAAACGCGCTTTTCTGTAGTATGGTATTTAAGTATGGGTCGATTAAAGGGGAAATCTTATCGTAGTCGAGATTTTCAAACAGTTTGGGGATTGATTACCTTTGTTGTTATCCACTAAATGCTTCTTACATGCCTTATGGATTGGTGTGAGGTAGGATTTCTTCCAAAACGTAGGAAACTTTCCTAACGGCGATGATTTGTTAAAGATAAGGGGTACTTTCAGTAACGCATACTTGCATGCACAAAATGCGCAATTTGGACCTGCATCCATTAGTGAACTTGTTTCGCCATAGTTAAATATGGCGCTGTGTGTTTTCGCTACTATTATTAACTTTTCTGACCTGGGGCCGTATTTGGTTTCTCGAGTCGATGGATCGACTCGACAAAAAATGCTTCTCGATTTTCTTTAAGTTTCATATTTGGTTTCACGACCAAATCGACAGCCAAGCGCAGCCCTACAAAACCATCAAATTGGGTGGTATTACTCCAAGGCAGCAAATCACGTATATTTAATTAAAATAGAAATTGTTAAAAGTTTATTGCATGCATAAATTGAGCTTTTTAATAATCGTCAAACGTCTTTATCGACAAGTAAAGAGACGCTATCATGTCGCCAAATGCCAATTTGTATTTATCGACAGACGACAATGTCGACTCAAGAAACCAAATACGGCCCCTGTTCACCCGGACCAATTTTATCAAAAACACATTCATTGAATTCCTACGATCAACTTTTCAATACTTTTCCGCTATCTCTCCTGGACCATATTCTCCCAGTCAACAAGGGATAATTCTTAACTAATACTATTGAGATTTGAGTTCTTTAAGTCATAGAAGATTGAAATATTGTATGACGTGAGATGGTTGGAAATTGCTCAAGGACCCAAGCGGAATGATGAGTGGAGTTGGAGAAAAGTTTCTTGTCATAGGAATTAGTCAAGATAAGATCCCAACATTTACCAGGAAATTTGATATAAATCATTTCCACAAAAAGTGTCGATAAGCTTTATATCGATAGCATCGGTAAATTCCATCGAAAATTGTATTTTGTAGGCAAAACATTTTTTTCATCTACTTATAGGAAACATAATTGCCTACAAAATATAATTTTCGAAAAAAAAAAAGTTTTCGAGTGACTTTTTGGTCAAAAAAAAAATCGAAAATATCAGTTTTTGGGTGAAATTTTGGCCAAAAAGTGATTTTTTAAAACTTTGACCTTGAATAACTTTCAAAGGTTTAATCGAGTCAACTTTTTTGTAAGAACCAAAGTTGTAGAGAATTTCATTGTCAACATTTTCGAGGTTGTATAATAGGCCCCTGTGCTGAATGTCGAGTCGTAATTTGTGACAAGTTTTTTGAGTTGAAGAAAGTGACGTTTTAATCGAATTACGATTTTCAGCATAGTGGCCTAGAGTGGAAGTGCTAAGTGCGAGTTTAGTCCCCTATGCTGAAAGTCGCAATTCGTCTTAAACGCCACTTTCTTCAACTCAAAAAACTTGTCACAAATCACTACTCGACATTTAGCACAGGGGCCATATGATGGGTCAAATATTTGTTGGGTCCGTTTCAGCGAAAATCTTAAAATTCGTGTTGTTTCAGTTTTTTTCGCGAAGAAACTATATATTTTGGATGAAGTGTACGCCCCCCCTTTCAATTATAGACTTTTACTAAATAATAATAGGATACCAAAAAAAGCCCTGTTTCTACTACCAGATGGCAAAAGACCAGTTGGCAAACCACGGTTAAGGTGGGAAGATAATGTTAAGGCCGATGCAGCAAAACTGCTCAACACAAGAAACTGGAGACAAGCTGCGGAGCAGAGAGACGTCTGGAGGAAGAAGCTGAGGCTCGAATTGGGCTGTAGAGCCATCGAAGAAGAAGACTTTCTTTCTTTCTTTTAAAAACACTTTCAAACAAACCGCTGTAACTTCTGAAATATTTGTAATAGGATTATGATTTTGGGCTCGTTGGATCAGGAATTTTCCCAGCTATATATTTTGGTTTAATTCTATCCCCACTTTTTTTCAAAAATATATTTTGTACTAAATGATTATTTTTTTAATAACACTTTCAAACAAATCACTGTAACTTCTAAAATAATTATACAGTGCTGCGTAAAAAATTAAGACCACATTCACTTGGCTTTGGCTTGGCTTCATTTTCATCTGTGAAAAAAATTCGTTCGTCTCGCGGATTCCAATTCCTGTGGGCGTTACCTTCTACGCCACAAAACTCTTGCTCGGGCAGGTCTGTATGTGAAGTTTTTTATTGTGGTCCGATCAAACTATCCTTTTGCGCAAAAGATTCGTCAAATGTGACCAGCAGACGCTTGCGTAATGGAGATCTGCCGAAAGAGCAGGGCTCGATTTTCTTTAACTAACTTGAGGAAAGAACTTCCAACACGTCTTTTAACAATTTTTTTGCTTCCTGAAGTTGTCCTGTTCTAACCGGTCCAGCATTCATTTTGCAGTGCATTTTGCAGATAATTACAGTGCATTTATAATTTATATTGCAATACCGTCTTGTTTTATTATAATGAAATTAGTGCAGAAAATAGACACTAGATTTAGGTACAATTTGAGTGTTTCATTTATTTATCCCAATATATCATTCGAAAGCTGTAGGCATCGAAAGTAAAAATTTCATGATAAAGTGTAGGTGGTCTTAATTTTATACGCAGCACTGTAGTAGGATACTGATCTTGACCTTATTGGATCGGGAATTTTTGCAGCTTTACACCACTGTGAATATTCCCGATCCAATAAGGTCACACTTCATCCAAAATATATAGTTTCTTCGCGAAAAATACTTAAAATAACACGAATTTTAAGAATTTCGCTGAAATGGACCATGATACATTCGATACGATCAATTTGACCCACCCTATTGTATAACCTATAGCCCAGTCACTTTATACAAAAAAAGGGTCAAACCACTGAAAAAATGCAACTGAAGATTTATCAGCGGGATTCTCTTTATTTTGGACTCGCAAATAATTTCCCAAAAGTCCATAAAGCGAACTGACCGGCTACTCGAGTTATGCAGGGTCAAAGGTCACGAAAATCTGAGGCCGGGTTCGTGTATGTCGAAAACGAAAAATTTTTTTCGTCTCGGGTTCGCGTAGGTCGAAAAATTGAACATTTTCGTCTGAAGCCGACGAAAGGCACTCGAAAGGTCTTGGGCTATCGAGTTTTTGCCTTATTATGATTAATAATTTTCAAATAATAAATAATTGTATATTTTTACAGCATTTGTTGTAACATTTTTTGTGTTTCAATATTGTGGTTTCTATCGAGGACACGAAAAAATTTCTTTCGACCTACGCGAACGCTAAAATTTTCATCGACAATATTTTTCGACTTCAATTTCTTTTCGTACGATTATCGTCGTTCGCCATACACGAACCGGCCCCTGTTTTTCTTAAATATCCCGTAAATTATCGGTTTTATGCAATTTTTGGCTAAGTAAAGATTGTTCGTGAGATGAATTTGCATAAAAATGTCCTGAGATATGGGTTTGAATTTTTTCATAAGTTCATGTTTAAAGTGACTGGGCTACTATAGAAACCGAGATACATGGAAAACTCGGGAAAACGCGATATCTCCGGCGACCATGTTTTATTTTTTTGGATTCCGAAATTGTTTTCTTAAAAAGTCATAAGCAAGCTGCGTACCAATTTTCAGCTATTTTGGAATTTTGCCTCCTTTAAATGATGATTTCGCCGGACTATTATTTTTTGAAGATAGTTTGGAGTGTCTTTTATCAAGTCCTTTAGGGGCAAGGAACACATGAGTTGAATCAAAATTCAGTGGTGAACTCGATAGAGCAAATGATCCAAAGGACTATCTTGAAAATAGGAAGAATTGTTCCACTTAGTCGATCTTTAACTTTTAAGTTCACTTTTTCTAAAAATAGTTAAAAGCCTTGATATTATGCGCAGAATCCTTAAAAATATTATAAATTATGAGGCCAGACTACATGAACAGTAGCGTAACGTAGTGGCTAGCGACTTAGACTTGTCTGTTCGAGCAGGATCCCATTAAGCAATCAGATCCTGCTCCTTGCTATCGCGTTGCACTTCCCGAGAACATGAAGGATGAGCCGTGCTGACACCATTTACATCAGAAATTTGTTTTAATTAACCTAAAAAATAAATTGTTAATACAATTCTTGAAATAGTATTTATTATATAAAATTATTTCTGATACAAAAATCAATAGAACTATGACAACATAATTATTTTTTTTTTTTTCTTTTTATTAAAAATAGATTTACTTAATTTTTTTTAAAACTAATAACATTTCAATTCAGTCAAAGTTCATATTAAAATATTTCCACATTATCATTATCAAATCCTTATTTATTAACATCATATCAATTTTTTAGTTGTTCTTTTAGCGATCAAAAAATCCAATTAAAAAAAACGCCAATAACAAAACAAATGAACGAAGATATAAAATAGAATGAAAGATATTAACATAACACCGAGCTTGTGATGAAAAAAAAACATATTATTATCATATATTCGCGATGAACAAATTACATACATATTTTGTACAATCAATAAACTTATGATTAATGAAACAAACCTGCCCTGCAATATGGTTTTGCAAAAATAAGAGAGCCTTCACAATGCTGGGAACTTAATACAATAATGATAGAAGAGTTTTTATCTTACCACAATAGTTGGAGAATATTTTTTTTACATTCAACACGATTACCGTTCCATTGGAAACGTACACTTAATATCCAGCAAGGTTCAATTCTACATTCATAGTATGACATTTAACATCGGTCTTACTTTCTATTACAATATTGTCATTTTTTTAAAGAAAAGAAGCGAAACCGTATTCTCTATTACAAAATTGGCATTAATTTTACTTGGTTTATTTGGTGGTTCGATGAAGAATAGAGAAAAACCGAGCATACCAAGTCATGCTTAATAGACATAGAACAAGAAACTCTGAAGAGGGGTATAAGGGAAAAAGGCGAGATGAGAAGAGAATGCACAAAGCGAAAAAAAGGCAGTACCTATTGGGAAGAGCAAATGAAAAAAAAACTAGAAGAATCGACAAGCCTTAATGGTGCAAGAAACTTCTACAAAAGCATAACAACGGAAAGAATTTAAGCCTAGAGTGACAATGTGCAAGAATAAGAGGTTGTCTATTAAATACGTGAGGCGTTTTGGGGGGGCACCAAATCTCACGTGGCGGAGAGGGGGGATCGCGGCAAATATCACGTAATTTTTTTTCTTCAAGAAACAGTGTAAAATTGCTAGAAAACTGGGTTAAATTAAGTAAAACATGTTTCTCCACTCAAAACCCATCCGTATTCACTTACAGGCCGCCGGCAGGCTAGGTTGGCAGTCACAACCCGATGAAGGCCACACAATACTCAGTTTGATTGAGAGATGACGACTTCAGGTATCCACCAAACAGGCCCTGAATGAGTATTGGTATTGAGGACTTCACTCCAATACAATACTCTGTCTGACTGAGGGATAAGGACTTCAGGTATCCGCCTGACAGGCCGTGGCCTGCAGGTAACGTCATTATTCCCTACAGACACACAGGCGAAGACGACATTTTGGCATAGCAGGGGCCGTATTTGGTTTCTCGAGTCGAGATTATCGTCTGTCGATAAATAAAAATTGGCATTTGGCTTCACGATATCGTCTCTTTTCGTGTCGATAAAGACATTTGACGATTATTAAAAAGCCTAATTTATGCATACAATAAACTTTTAACAATTTCTATTTTAATTAAATATACGTGGTTTGCTGACTTGAAGTAATACCACCCAATTTGATGGTTTTGTATGGCTGCGCTTAGCTGTCGATTTGGTCGTGAAACCAAATACGAAACTTAAAGAAAATCGAGAAGCTTTTTTTGTCGAGTCGATCCATCGACTCGAGAAACCAAATACGGCCCCAGGTTGTTAATACGATCCCGCTCCGCGCCTCGTCTTCCACGCTTTCACGCCCCTCCTTAAACTCTTTATGCCATCGAAACACCTGGGAACGACTAAGAGCACTATCACCATTCACTTTTACAATTTTAGCGTACGTTTCCGAAACTGTTTCGCCCAATTTGACGCAAAATTTTATCGCGGCGCGTTGTTCTTGATTTCGTTTTTTCATTTTCGTGACGAGCACCACGAACATACGTTTACTCAACACGACAGAGCAGGCGAACTAAACAAGCTAGAGCGATGGCAAATATATCAATGGAGAGGGGAAGGATGCCGAGAGAAGGGAAAGGAAATTTCAAGGTCGCAGGGTTACCACAATCGCGGCAATATAATCAGTCTCATTACTTAATTGTCACACCTCGTACAAGTGCATGGTCTCAACGAAAACTTTAAAGGCACAAACAGATTGATGGCTGGAAAAATCTTTAAAATACACAGACCACCATATTTGCTGACAGGCGGCGCGGAGAAATTAAATATATGGAAGATTCTCTCGCAGGCGGCCGCCGCACAGTGGGCGGAAACGATCAAAATTACGCGCGGGGCAGAAAAAAACGTCCAAATTAAGTCTTTCTTTTTTTTAAATACTCGTTATTATGTCCGCTATCTTGTATCACTGCGGAAATCCAAATTTATAGGGGTAAAAACCACCCCTAAAGGGTTTGTTGAGGAATGCATTTTTGTTAAGAAACCCAGTTGATAGAAGTTGCTCTGCCCAGGGTTAGGTAGGTTAGCCTGCTTGGGGGTTGGTAGGGGTGGTTTTTAAGGGTTGTAAGGGTCTGTGGTAAGGGCCTGTCTGTTCTTAAGGAATGCATATTTGTTAATAAACCAAGTTGATAGAAGTCGCTCTGCCCAGGGTTAGGTAGGTTAGCCTGCTTGGGGGTGGGTTGACCGCTTTAGGGGTGGTTTTTACCCCTATAAATTTGGATTTCCGCAATGATACAAGATAGCGGACATAATAACGAGTATTTAAAAAAAAGAAAGACTTAATTTGGACGTTTTTTTCTGCCCCGCGCGTAATTTTGATCGTTTCCGCCCACTGTGCGCCGTCACTGGCTGTGTGAACACTCGTGACCAAGTGCGAATGCGAGTGTTAATGGCTTTCGCGACTAGTTCCCGTCTTGCGTTCAGGTCAGACTGGATACGGCGGTAATTGTTTGAAAATGAAGTTGTTTCAGGCGACCTCTTTATACAAGTATTTCAAAAAATTTTGTATGGAGTGGTCGATTGAAGCAACTTACATGCTACCACCCCATATCTTCAGACACAAACTGACGACAACTGTCCACTCATCTAAAGATTTTTTCAGTTTTCTTGGACTGCAGGCCCCATCCAGTTGGCGGCCGGGGAGGGTGGCGATAACTTTCAGGCCACGGCCGCTGTGTGAAATGTTGCCTTAAATATGGCTAAATCCTACATCAAAATTTTTATGCGAACGCCAGAAAGTACCATAGTAGCCGTAATGAAATTTCTTGTTGATTATGAGGGCTCACGTTTTGGTAGTTGTGTGTCCCACTATAAGCGGAAAAGGCGATTGGAATAGAGGAGGGGCAAGTAGGAGTTGGAATTATCAGTTATCTATAATTAAAGCTAGCGGTTACGCCCGTAAATACATATTTTTATTGTTAAATAAAAGATTTTTTAAAATCTGAAAAATCTCACGTGAAATTAGGGGGAGGGGGAGGGGGTCGAGCCAAATCTCACCAAACAAAAATCGCCTCAC
Organism: Thereva unica; assembly: GCA_949987705.1. Lineage (NCBI taxonomy): Eukaryota > Metazoa > Arthropoda > Insecta > Diptera > Therevidae > Thereva > Thereva unica. The sequence continues at coordinate 43,313,307 of OX465281.1, read as the reverse complement.
ATAATTTATGGACAACCCCTAAGGCCCTTATTCCCACTGACACTTCACTTTTATTCTCACCTCACATTTTTTGTCAGGTCACTTTTAAAGTGGTATTCTCATAGTCGAGTAGTATTGTCGAAGTCATTTTTTGTAGCAAATGCCACTGTCAAATTGTCATTTTTTATCACTTGGAAATTGTAGGTGGCGCTACGATTTATTTTAAATAGATAGCGACAAAGGGTAACAAATATGTTTTATTTTAACATTTCTGATGATTTAAAATTATTCTTATATCTTAAAATTAAAATAATGAACAGGAGGCAATTTGATTGCTTTGTTGGCTTTATCGTAAACAAAAAGGAAATAGGGAAGGGGGTAAAAGTTAGCCAAAGCAAGGCGGAATATAAAAAAAAGGAAGAAATGTTCGTTAATGATGAGCAGTTAAGTCCACCACTCTCTACAATAGGTGACTACGAGAATACGAAAATTGGTTTGTCACATTTTGCAATGGGTGACGTGACTTGGGAATAGGGGCCTACCCAAAGTGAATCGAAGTACCTCTCTACATTCTCGACTTCGACCAACTCGCAAGTAGTAGTGTAGGGCTAATGATAATTTAAAATCATTTTCTTTCAAAAAATGGTCGCATCACTTAAAAAGTTTCCGTGACAAAATGACAACTACCCGTGAGAAATGCAACTAGAAATGACTTCGAGAATGCCACCCTTTCACTTTTGTGACAGTTGTCACTGAAATGACTACGAGAATACGAAAACTGGTTTGTCACATTTTCCAATGAGTGACGTGACTAGGGGAATAGGGGCCTAAAGGTGATGAGATACTAAGTAATAAAGATGAAGTATATTGGCTACGCGCGCCAAATCTCGGAATTCAAATATTCAAGCGAGGCGACGCAAAAACCAAAATTTTCGAAATTGTGAAGTCAGCATATACTTTAGAGCAGCAAAGATTTTTTATCGTGTTCTACACCTAAAAAAGTACTTAAGACCCAGTTTTAAAACAAGCAACGATAGACCCCGACTTTTTGAGTGTTTTGTCGATCGGTTTTTTGTTTACTATTTACCTAAAATGGTGGTACAAGTTGCGCAGGACCAGGCCCAGGAAGAGGGGGGGGCAAGAGGGTCGTTTGACATGGGCCTCCGAATTTAGGGGGCCTCCATAACATGTAGCAAGACCATAGCTTATAGATAACAATCAAATAAGAGTTCTTTGAAATGAATTAGTCGATTTAAGTTTAATTGATCGATTGAATGTGTCAGTGAGAAAATTTTCAATTGCGAGGAGGATTTAACAAATCATTTTTAATATCTCAATACAATTCAAAATATTTTAATATCTTTTCCTGAACAATTGAGTCAATTAGCTCAAAACCCAAATAAATTGTGAAAAGAGCCTGGGACTGACTGCCAAATTTTCTTGGAAAGGCAATAAAAACGTGAAAAGGTCCTAGATTTTCGGCCAAATTGCGCGAATCATGAAAGATTGGTGTGGTCAGATCAGGAGTTAGTATCGCAAATATGGAATCGGTTTTGATGGTATTTTACTAATCTAAATTATAATTTGCCTATGACTATACAATACTATTAAAGGTTTCTTTCATAGTTTCAGGTAGGGCAATAAAAATAGTTCTAAAATACCAAGACCCTCTCAACTACAGGCCATGAAGTTCTCTCTTGAACTAATGCAACCATAGCTGAAGTCGGTCCAAAAAATCTGACATTTGGTTAGAATTTATATGGCGCGGAATAGATTCGGGATTGCTTTCGTTATATTTTTGTGGTAAAAAGTGGAAAAACATTGTAATTTATTACTTTAAACTATACATAGATTATCAGTGATTAGTTCTTTAAAAGAAATTAAAAATGAATGGGACTCGATTCTTTCGGAGTCCAAGAAAATTGCAGCAGGTAATAAAATTGTTACAGAATTTGCGACAAATCACCGAATAAAAGATCAAGTATGCAGATACAGAAACATATTTTCACAAACACATTTTTAACGAGATCATTGAATCAGTAATATATGGACTTATAAGAGGATTTGAAGCTGTTCCATCTATATGCAATTTATTCGAAGTTCTGTGGAATTTTGTTGAGATGGAAGAGAAGAGCTTAGTTGAAGCAGCAACAATTTTATAAAAGAAATATGAAAATGAAATTGGTGAGGAAATTGTTGAAGAAATTAAATTTCTTAAAAGAGCGTATAAAACCAATTTTAAAGGCAGCACGAAACCATCCGCGCTTTTAAAAGAAATTATTGAAAAGGGGTTTCTAAACATTTATGCAAATGTTGCTATTGCGCTTAAAATATTTTTAACTATGCCAGTAACCGTAGCAGAGGCAGAGAGAAGTTACAGCGTACTTAAACGTATAAAAATTTATTTGCGATCAACGATGGAACAGGATTGCGTTAATAGTTTAGCGACGCTAACTATTAATTGGGATATTGCCAGAAATTTGGACTATTCCCAATTAATAAATTCTTTTGCAGCTATGAAGGCTCGAAAAGCTCTTTTTAATCTGTCTTTTATACCCATTTATTGTTTTTTTTTTGTAATATTTTGAATAAGGTTTTGTGTTTTATTTTGAATTAATAAATTATATACCATCAAAAACCTAAATTTTTTTCCATAGGGGGCCACATATATTACCTGACCTGGGCCTCCAAGTGGCTCTTACAGGTCCTGCGCAGGACACCACATATATATATATATAACTATAGCAGTTTTTTGATATTACTAATAAGACATTCATCAGAAAATAAATATCAATACTCGGCAACATAAAACTATTTATTAAAACATAACATAAATGGAATAATTATTATATAAAACACTGATGTTTTTTTTTTGTAATTAAGCTTGCGATAAACATTGTAAAGCAAGCTTAGAAGCTGCAATTTTTGCCTGCTCTTTATTTTGTCCAAATCCACAAACTTCACGAATTTCATTCCTACATGTAAATTTACATTTAACCAAAACATTATCCTCATCAACAATCGGATCACTATACACAGGCCCAGCACCCTTATATTCATGCAGTTGTCTAACAACTTGCAATGGCACTCTTCTCATGAAATTTTCAATTTCTTTTGATAATAAACCATAAATGACTTTCCACGTTACATTAATATTATTACCAGAATCAAGATAAACAGCACCAATTAAAGATTCAAAGATATCACCTAAAGCTTTTGGTACATCAATACAGTCTGCTATGTATTGATTTGTTTCATTTTCTTGTATTAGAAGTCTAACTTGATCATTAACTTCAAAATTATTATCTTTTTGGAAATTATAAAAATTTGTAATAGTTTGCATTAATTTAGAATTTTGTGATAATAAAAATAAATGGAAATTATTACGAACAGTTACACAAGCTAGAGTTATGTTATTAACTAATGCCGATCGTAAATCGGTCAATTTTCCTGGATCCATATCTTGACATCTTTCAAAAATATAACAAGATATTAAGAAATCAAGTACAGCATCACCTAAAAATTCAAGCTGCTGATAGCATCCAGTTAATCGATTTGTTGGGAATGATGGATGTGTTAATGCTTGCAGTAAATATGCACGATTTCTAAATGTATAGCCAAGATTCTTTTCTAAATCTTTATAATTAATAAGAAATTCATCAACTTCTTTATCTGTTATATTAGTTTTTACTCGTGGATCACCGATATTAACTTTTAATAAATTTGATAGATTCTCATTCGGCGGACAAATGTTGAATAGCTCCAATAATGAAAATGTTCTTTCAATACCAAAATTTTTTAAACATACACCCAAAATAGCTTCCATACAGTCAGCTGGAACTTTATCAGCAACTATATGATAACCAGTAAATGTATTTAGGCTACTTTCGATTGGTGGAGGCTTGTTAGCAAAATGTGTATATAGCTCATTGAGAGTTTCATTTCTACATTCACCAGTTTCAATTTCGTTCGTGCTTAAAATTAAGTCCCAAAATGCTGTTGGTGAAGCATTATTTTTTAAAACAAGTTCCACAGCATTTTTTGGTACCGAAATTAATGGTGGCTGCCATTCTGCTCTTGGATCAAATGTTGTTATATTTATACGACCAGGTATATCATTTTTAATTGCACAATATAATAAATTTTGATTACTAACAAATTTTCCTTTAATAGATGTTAGAAAACCTTCATGCCATTTTGGATGTTTTTGTAGTAAATATAATGATATACTAAATTTAAGAAATGAATCGCCTAAAAGTTCATGACGTTCCATATCAAATACATCACCAGTTGAACTGGCTGTTAGGGCGCATAAAAATTCCCATTGTTCAGGACTTTTTGTTGGTATATCTGGTATTTCTAGAATATTAATTTTAAATTTATCTACCACGGGTGTATCGCAAATTGCGGAAACACTTTCGCTAGCCATAAATGATGGTATATCATCATCATTATCGTTATTTTTGTCATCTAACTTCATATTAGCCAAATTCGTTGTTATAAATTGATGATAGTAGTCTAATTCGATTTTAAATAAATTATCAAGATTTCTAACCAAATCACATGGCTCTTCATAAGTTTTCCACTTGTTTGTTGATTCGACATATCTTTCATTACTATCAACTTGTTTAGATACGGTATTTTCTGGATTTGGAAAAACCGGTGCCTTTATTTCGTCCTTACAATCGAATTTATTAACTCGCTTAAGATTTGAATCGACAATAACTTGTTCCGGAGCATAATTCGGATATTCCAATTTTAAGTAACTAAGAATATTAACGCGTAATTCTTCTGCCAGCAGTAAATAATGTAATCGATGTAAAACAGATGGAATTAAAACCGCCTTTAGCCACATATCGCCAGGATAATGAAAATTATAGCATAATTCTGGTATTAATAGAATATCATCAAGTTTTTTCGTTTTCTTTTTGGCTCCAGCCACACCAGCACCGGTTGTTAAAAAGTTAACACGACTCGTTATAGGCTTAACCTCGATTAAAAATTGATTACGATTATTAACTTTCTCTTTATATTTATCATAAACATAATGTGCAAAACTTTCATACGATGAATTTGGGAATGGACTAAAAGGCGTTAAATCTTCTCGTATTTTTCTTACAACATACCGTGTAGTATCATCTGATGTATATCGTGTACAAACAACACGATTCTCATAATCGCTTGATATAATATTCATATTTGGTTTAATTGTATCACGATTTAATTTTTGAAAATTTCTTACTAATTCCCAATCAATTTCGGTGCCATTTTTTGTAGGAACAATAAGATATGAATTCTCTTCATTACGATAATCATTAGCTAAGAAAGATTTCCATGTTTTTAAAATATCTCTAAATAGCATAACGTGAAAATTTCTAAGACACTTTAAATCATCTTCGGATGGAATATTAGTTATAATTGGTGTTGAAACAATATCAGCAATTACCATTCCTTGTGTCATAAAAAACGGCATTGCTGCAACCTTTGGTAGAGGTTTTGATGTTAAAATCGCATAAAATGATGAAGTATTAAGAAGATCAAGAACGTGAGCATTTTCATCATCTCGATTAAATGACGGGGTTAGTTTAATTACATAAATGTATGCTGTGATATTTGGTTTCGGTAATGCTGCTGTAGTATTTGATGGATATCGAATTTTGTGTAGTCTTTTCAATTTTGTTGTTCCGGCAAGAGCTGGGTTATCTAAAATAATAAATGAAATAAAAACATATTAAATATTATAACAAAATTTTTGATTAAGATGTATTAAACTAATGATTTGTCACTTCTATTAAAACTCGAGAAGAGTCACTGCAGACAAGCACGTAGTAGCTCGATTAGCAAGTCCTAATCCCACCTCCGTGCGATGCCCCCGCGGTACTTCTTCGGAAGGAGCTAGCGGGAGAGTTTTAGTTCGGTTGGGCTGAGGGTTAGCAACCCGCTCCCATAAAAACACAATTGCTTCGAATCGGCAAACAATATCTCGGAACCAGATAGACAACACGACTACGCCCTTCGCCCAATCGGACCATGTGATAACACTGTTTTGTGATGAACGGCTGAATTAAGGCCTCAACTCAACCTCAAATGAATCGATATAAAATCAAGATCATGAGACAGCGAAACCAGGGGTTCTAAAAAGGACGTTTCATCATATAATCATATGTTTCATTTCATAAATCACAAAAGAGTCACAAAATATGATTCATATTAGATCTGTCGATTTCCTATAGGAAACCGTAAAATGGCCTACTGATATGAATTGTATATACGCCATATTCTTCTTCTCTTCTTCTTTGATTCGTTAGCTGGCGGTCCGAGCGAGACGTTCCCGGAACGGGTACGTTGCTGTCGGTGCCGCTGGGTCTCGATTTCTATTCACGATTCGTTTCTTGAAGGTTTTGGCGACGTCTCGAGCCTTGATAACTGATAATCGTTGATTCTTTAGGTCACCCTCGATATTCTTTAGACTGATTTTCTTCGGTGCCGATCGCTTGATTCTCCAGTTCGCGTGACGGTCTCGACAGAGCAGTTTACATGGCAAGCGGTCATCATCCATTCGGCAAACATGTCCAAACCGCCGTAGTCGACGTTTTTGCATTTCTTTTTCGATCAGTGTCTACTGATCGCATCTTTGTCTAACTGTCTCGTTTCAAAGGCGGTCGCGGAGTGATACACCGAGGATCTGTCTCAAGTATCGCATTTGGAAGACCAAGCTTTTTAACGTTCGGTTTGAAGAGTTTCCACGTTTCAGATCCATAAAGAATAATCTGAAGGATCAACGTTCGGTAAAGGCGTACATTTGTTTTGATGGCAATATTTGTTCGTTTCCATATGCACCACTTGAGCGAGGCTTGATGTTCAACTTCTGAGTAATCTATACATCGAGCTTCTTTTTGTATCCAGCTTTGGGTAAATGGCTCAAAACACTTATGTGGACCACACCTAGCAAAAATAATTTCTTCATTAGGTAGAGTACAGCCTGCGCCATAAAAGAAGGGAAGGGAGCACGCATGTGGAATTGTGGAAACAGAGTGACTTGCTTATTTGTTGGGACTTGAGACGCTCATCGCCCGTTCTTCTTCTTCTTTGATTCGTTAGCTGGGGGTACAGCGAGACGTTCCCGCAACGGATACGCTGCTTTTTTTTTATGAAAAAACCAAGCTTAGGTGTAACCCTTTGTACTACCAGTCCGTCATGTCGTTCAGTTCATGATGCAATGTCTAGTAGTAAGCTTGGTTTGAAGAATAGTGGAGAATAGGAAAGGTTAGAGGGGGTCTGGAGGGTGTAGAAGAAAATGACGATGAACCTCACGTTTGAACTCTAAGATGTTGTACGAGTTCGGAAATACTGACTGCGGGAGATTATTCCACAGTCGAGTTGTTCTATTCATAAACGAACTTCTAAATAGTATTGTGCGTGAACGAGGGGGCTGTAGGGTATGGGGGTGAGCCGAGCAGGCTAGTCTTGTGTTGCGGGAAAAGTATTGCCGTGCAGGCAGGAGGTCCTGAATTTCGGTGGAACAGTCGCCATGGTAATAGCGATAAAGTATGGAGAGGGCTGCTACATTCCTACGGTGGCTCAAGGTGTCTATGGAGGCGCGAAAGGGGCCATCACCAATGAGTTTGAGGGCACGATTTTGCACCTTGTCGAGACAAGCCAAGGTGGTTTTTGGGGCGCCTGCCCAGGCGAATTCGAGGCGCGGCCGAATGTAGGATTTGTATATTGTAGCCAATGCGGCTGGCTGGAGGAGGAACTTGCATCTCTTAAGAAATCCAAGGCATTGGGAGGCTTGTTTGGCGATTTGGAATATGTGATCGTTCCATCGCAGATGCTCCGTTAAAGTTACCCCTAGGATGTTGAGAGTTGAGTCAGCCGTTAGATTCTCTCCATCCACCGAGACAGGAGGAAGGTCGGTAAAATTTTTGTTGGAGATCAGACAGTGCTTCGTTTTTGTGGCATTGAATTCGACGCGGTTCATTTCGCCCCAATGAAGAATCGATTCGATATCCCAGTTGATCGAAGCCGACATCAGTTGACGGTGGTAAAGACAAGGTCTGGCACGTGCTTGTCTTATATTGTCGAAGGAGTAAGAGAAATTCAGAGTACCGTCATCAGCGAAGCAGTGAAGTGGGTTGGAGGGGATTGAGAGCAGATCATTAATGAAGATTAGAAAAAGTGCGGGTGAGAGAATTGACCCCTGGGGAACTCCGGCCGAAATGGCGTGGGGGTTGGATTCGACGCCATCCAATACTACCTTGATTGAACGGCATGAAAGAAAGCTCTTAATCCAGTTCCTTAGAACTAAGTGTTTACCAATAGCTTGGAGTTTATTCAACAGAGCTGGGTGCCATACTCTGTCAAAAGCCTTGATATATCTAGAGCAACCAGGCTAGACTCACCAAAGCTGTGAATGCTTTGGTTGATACGCTCGGTTAAACACACAAGCAGATCGTCAGAAGACCGTTTAGATCTGGAGCCGTATTGCCTGTCGTGTATAATTTGGTTGGATTCTAGATATTTCATCAGCTTTTTATTGATTATTGTCTCCATGATTTTGGAGAGAACAGAAGTAATTGCTATTGGGCGGTAGTTTAAGGGGCCGCTGGCTTCACCTTTTTTTGGGATTGGCTGAACATGAGCTAGTTTCCAAGAGTCGGGATACACTCCGGAGAAGTAAGACAGGGCAAAAAGTTTGCGCAGAGGTTTAGCCAAAGGTGAGGCACATTTTTTAAGTACCATAGGGGGGGTTTTGTCGGGACCAGTGGATTTATTGGCGTCGAGTTCCTTGAGACACCTAAACACCTCGCGAGTCCTGAAGTGAACTCCGTCCATAGAGTGGGTGGTATTCTCGAGAGTGGGGGGTGACATAGCAGCATCGGGTAAAGAAGAATTTGCGGCGAACAGAGAAGCTAATAGGTCGGCCTTGGGTTTGCTTTCTGTTATCACTTCCTTGTTGTGAATAAAAGGAGGTGTTGAGGAGGAAGTAAAATTCTTCTTGATGGCAGTTACCAAGGACCAGAAGTTTTTGCTGCCTGTAGTGGAGTTAAGAATCTTACTTCTCAATCTATCATCAAATGATGATTTGACTTTCCTGATGATGGAGTTATGGAGGATGGAGCTGTTGATGCCGCTTTGAAAAATGCGATTTTTTGCCTAGTTTTTAGGTTTCCCCATGCTGGTCAATTCGACAAGTCGACGACCCTCCTCCTTTTACACCCTGGGCTTGGGACCAGGCGACGGCGGAATTCTCAACGCCCATGGAAACAGCGAGTTTGAGATTCCCTACTTTTATTCAGGCTGTAATTGATGAAGTTGGAGAAAGGATCTAGCAGCATACGTACTTGGCGGAAAAATGGCCTGTAATAATATATGTTGTCGAAGATGAGGAATGTATGGTTAAGGTTACATTCCGACTAACACAGAAGATTTTAAGATTGATGTCGTGGTTCTACGGGCTTTTAAGGATACAACAAACTGCAAGAAAAAACATATTTCGTCTCTAGGTTTTTAAAGTTTATTACTTAGTCGAAAATTGTAAAATATATTATGTTTACACGGTGTTTTGAGCTCTCGACTTAAAATTTACTTGATCTATTTGGATTCATTGATTAAGTCCATGATGAATAAAAGATCTAAGCTATCGAACAATTGGTACACATTGATTGACCTTTGCTTTAAAGGGTTTGGGTTGCAAAAAATTTCAGAATAAATAAAGTTTTAATTTAGAGAAGACGTTATATCTTCAATCCTTTTAAAATAGTGACAGAATATTGAAGACTTTTAAACAATTTTTTCATTAACTACCAAAGTAGGGTGCGAGTTTAGCTTTCGCCCCGGTCTACAGGAATCTACGCTACGCCACTGAATACAGCCCAGTCGCGATAAACATAACTCTCCAACTTAACGATTTTCTAAAAGGATTCTTTTATTTTGGCGTCACAAATTATTTTTCAAAAGTATATAAAAGCCAACAAAAGTTGCAGGCAGTCAAAGGTCACGAAAATTAGTTTTTCTTAAATATCCCGCAAATAAAGGGCTTTTCTTTAATTTTGATTATTATTCAATTTGACGAGGAGATAAATCTTTCATGCAATCTTTTCTACGTAAAATTTACAACGAAATAAACTTGGGCATATTACTGCATTCGTTACCGTATCATCTCTCACCTGGTCTATACATCAGGCAATAGTCTAAAAGCAGGTTCTTGGGATAGAAAAGATGTATTTATTAACCGTTTTTGGTTGAACAACGTAGAATCCACAAATATTCACTTTAACTTTTTAATTATTTTAGTTTTTTAAATAAAGAAAAAACCGAAAACAATTAAAACAATAAAACCTTAACGATTCTACAAACGGCATAAAAAAAGTTTGCTAATTACCTTTTTATTTTATTGAATGCATTTCGAACTTCGTATGCGTCGAGCATATTTGCATCTCGTACTTCTTTCAAAAGACTTACATAATCGGGGTTATAATTGTGATCCGTATCAAGAATGTGTTTAGCAAACGCTGATTTTTTTGGTTCATTGTTTTTAACGTACGAAATATGTTCTTTGAATCTTTTTTGAACTGCTCTTTTTGTTTGTCCGTAATATACACCATCACAATCAGCTTCACCGCACTTAATCGTATATATACCCGATTTTTTCAGTTTATCAGCTCTGTCTTTTGTTGAACCGAGTAAATCACCTAATTTGTTTACAATTTTGTAAACAACTTCCATATCGAAAAGTTTAAATGTTTTTTCCAGATTTTTGGTGATTTCTGCAACATAGTTCATGAAACTCGTTTATGCACAAATGTTTGTTGGGCAATTTGTGTGAAAAAGTACTTAAATTGGACCTATTCACTTTTTTCGAATGTTTCTCAGCTATTTTATCAACAATATTCGGATGATAACCATTTTTAATAGCAATTTCTTTGATGTATTCTAATTCGTTCATGTACGCTTTCACTGAGATTGGAAATTCACAAGTCTGTGAATCATAGAATGAAACCCCAAACTAAATGGGTAGGACTTACTTAATGTCCACTATACAAATTCAGTTCGATCCGGATCAAGTGGTTACTGATTTTGACAATAAAAAAGAAAGAATTCTTCTGTAAACTATTTTTAAGTTTAAACAATATAATCATTCATTTTTGCTGCCTATTGAGTTTTTTTTTTTAAATTCTGGGTCGACCCCTCCCGAAAAAAATGATGGGTACGCCTATGAGACCTATAGTAATCAATATTCACTTGTAATAATAAAACTAATAATAATGAGACGCATTTCACAATTCGAGTGGAATGAAATAGAAATCGGAATTCACGGCGGTGTTCCACAATTCGAATTAAATATATGTTACATATATGGAATTGATCGTAATGTGGAACAGCTATTTTCGATTTCGAGTGTAATTCGACAGAAATCGAATTGTAGAACACGGCCGAATATCAATAGTCGGGGGTGTTCCACAATTCGAGTGGAATGTAATCTAATCGGAATTCAATTTCACTCGAATTAAATATATGGAATTGGTCGAAATGTGGAACATCTAATTTCGACTTCGAGTATATATTCGATAAAAATCGAATTGTGGAACTCCGCCGTATAGTATTGTGAGATCTTTCTCACATATATACAAATATATCTGGGATATTTCATACATTTTTATTAAATTTTATAATTAAAATACTGCAATTACCTGTCGAAAAATTTTGCCAATGCTTGAAATAAGAAATTTGCACTTTTTCTTCTAAAGTTCTCTTTGAAATTGGTAACAAATTTTCACCAAATTCTTTATTGTGATAAAGTTGTACGCATGCTTTAAACGCTGCCGATTTCTTAGCCCAATTGGGGCTTGGCATTGCATCACTCTGTTTATAAATTGATTTATTAATTTCGTGTACAATATTAATTGAATAAATAAAACTTACAATAATCGTTTCTTTTATGGTACTTTGTAATGGCAGATTGATTTTTACAAAGCATTTCGTTTCCTTATCAATGATCTTTTTCTCCAATTCCCAATCTATGTTTGATAGAGTAAAATTGTCATTTGGTAGCGTCATACAGTATCGATTTAGTAATTGTATCGCTGAGTGAGCCTCCAATCTTGCACCAATTTTACTATGGAATGGCTTTATGACATCTTTGAACTGTTCACTTATTTGTTCATTTGTTGGAATGGTTCGATCGATTGTTTTACCAATCAAATAGTCTTTAAGCAGCTTATCGGCTATTTTATATTCATTAATTTTTCTTAGTATAGTTTCTTTTGTATTTTCGGATACCATTAGAGCGTATGTACTTTCCTCCATTCGTGCTCTTCCCTTTGTTTGAAGATAAGATGTAAAACATTTCAGATTATCAAATATTATAACGTAATTGCATGATTGAATATCAATGCCTTCTTCCAACACACTAGTGGATACTATCAAATTGCATTCATTTTTTTTAAATGCGTTTAATATCTATAAAAAAACAAAATCACATTTAAGAATATGGAATAAATTATTATTTGAAATATAATATATAAACTAACATTTCTATCCCATTTCTGTTCAAGAATGTATTCTATGGATTCTGGCATTGGACTATTAGCACCAACCATAAACTCGGGTGTAATAGGAAAATTATTATTGCATGTGCTATATCTTTTAATTATATGATATAAACATTTAGCTGTTCGTCTTCTTTGTACGAAAACTAAACATTTTATATCACTCGATTTTTTATTAGAGAATTCCTTCTTCATATATGATATAAAAGCTTGTAGCTTTGATGTTGAATAATCTAGAATAACACTTTCTTCAGTTTCATCTTCATCACTAGTATCATACATTTCTTCTACTATTAAATGCCGAATTCGCTCTGCATACGAAATAGATATACGATATAAATTTCGCTGGGCAATAGTTTCAGAGCATCGCTTTTTTGTTTCGAAATCGACCAGTAATGACATTATGGCTATCGATGCTGCATAAATACCCATATCATTCATTTGATATATAAAATCATTCCACATTTTTATTATATGACTCAATGGTTTTTTTATATCATCTTGCCGTTTTTCATCGACGATCAATGATGTTGAAATTAACTGGCACTCTTTAACTCGCTTCTCGATCGTTTCCTTAATTATAGAATTACTAGGAAATTCGTGGTATTTTATTATAATTTCCTGAGGTTTCGTTGAATATCTGGAAAGAATCGATACAAAAAATGTTTAAATTATTATCATAAAACAAAATTGCAGGTGAAATCATATAATAAATTGAATTTTTGGAAAAAAAGATTATTGACGCTGACTAAAAGATCGGGATGTCTTACCTCAAGAATAATTAAATAATTTAACGATGGTATTTAACAGGGTGGCCACTTTTTCTTAAGACCAAATTTAACTGACTGTTCCATGTTTTCCAGACAATATTTGAACTTTTTCCAGACTTTCCGTAATAACATGAAACATCTTCTTCTTCGATGGCTTTACAACCCAATTCGAGCCTTGGCCTCCATCAGCTTCTTCCTCCAGATGTCTCTATGCTCCGAAGCTTGTCTCCAGTTTCTTATGTTGAGCAGTTTTCCTGTATCGGCCTTAACATTATCTTGCCACCTTGACCATGGTTTTTCAACTGGTCTTCTGCCATCTAGCACCTACAGGGCTTGTTTTAGTATCCTTGAACCATCCATTCTTTGGACATGACCGGCCCAACGTAAACGCAGTAGCTTGGCATATGTCGAGAGTTTACACTCTTTGTATAGATCGTACAATTCGTGATTGTAGCGTATTCTCCATGCATTATCTTCATTGATTGTGCCGTATATCCTTCGGAGAACCTTCCTCTCAAATATATCAAACTGGTCTGCGGATTTCTGGGAGATACTCCATGCTTCACATCCATACGTAGCTACTGTACGTATGATGGTTCTATAGATTCTTATTTTGGTTTTTCTATGGATGTCTCTGAATTTTATGACTGGCAGTAGTGGCAGTTTTGTTCACGACGTTTATTCTTCGTTATACGTCTACCGTTTCATCGTTGTCTTTTATGACTGTGGACCCCAGGTAGTTAAATTGGTTTACCCGTTTGAAGCTATGTTCCACCCAGGAAGCTTCTTTCCACCCTTAGCTGAATTAGAATTTTACTTTTTTCTGCATTTATTTGCACCCCCATATCTTTGGCTCCCTCTTCTAATCCCGTAAAAATTTCTCTAAGGTATGACAGTGATCTAGCAAGACAGATTATATCATTGGCATATCCTGGGGTGGTAGCACGTAAGTTGTTTCAATCGAAATTCGAGATTTTTATATGAAGAGGTCGATTGAAACAAATTACGTGCTACCACCCCTGCCGACTGTTTGGATTTGTTAAGCAGGGTTGCGTTCGCATCAATGTTTACTTTGCAAATTACTGCTTTTAGGCAGATATTTAATAGCAGGGGTGCCAGCCCATCGCCCTGCTTTAAGCCTTGCTTGACTGGGAAGGACTCCGACAATTCTCCTTGTATTCTGACTGCACACCTTGTGTTTTTCATTGTCATTTTTGTTAATTTTGCTATCTTTAGGGGGATGTTTAGGTCCAGCATTGTTGCATACATTTGCTCCCTGTCGATGCTGTCGTATGATTGCTTGAAGTCGATGCAAAGTTGATACATGTCGATGTTGTATTCCCAGCATTTTCGGAGGATTTCGATTATTGAAAAAAATTGATCCATTGTTGGTCTATTTCTTCTGAATCTAGCTTGGTATTCACTTATTGCGTATTCTGCATAAGGTTCCAGGCTGGCCTTAATTATTTTGTCATTATTTTATATACATACTGTGCTTCAAAGAGATATGCCTCTTTAGTTTCCAAGTTGAATTTGTCCTTTTTCTTGTGTATTAGGCGCATAATGCTTTGCTCCCAATCTTCAGGCATGTTTTTGTTCCTTCATATGCAGCATAATAATTCACATGCAGCTGCTGAAAGTGATTCGCCTCCTTGTTGGATTAACTCTACTGGGATTTTATAAATTCCTGGAGATTTGTTGTTTTGTAAGGATCGTGTGGCAATTTGTACTTCTTCCAGAGTGGGTACATTTTTTCTCTGGTGTCATCGTTATGTTGTAAACGGGGTTCTGGAACATGTCTGATAGTCTCTTTTGCGTTCAGCAGCTCGCCTGTGACTATAGTGCCTTCTTTTGTTCTACATATACCGGATGAGGGTTTGAAGCTTTTCTTGAAGAAGTTTACTTCCTTGTATGCTTCCGTGTTTTGTTTTGGGCAAAGTTTTCCTCTGCTCTGAGGATAAAATTGTTGAGGAATTGCCTTTTCTTCCGGCAGATGTTTTTTGCGGTTCTTCTTGTTTCCTCGTATTTCTTGATCTTCGTCGGACTCTCTATGTATATTTTCCTATTTCCATTTCTGGTTTCTATAGCTGTTTTACATTCCTCGTCGTACCATTGGGGGGCCTCGGTAGCCTAGGGAGTAAGGCGTCTGGCTACCATCCCAGAGGTCCCGGGTTCGAATCCCGGCCAGCCCCACGGTCCTTCGCCTTTTCCACTTTCCTTCTTTCTTCTTCCCTCTTTACATTCCTGATTCCTCTTGTCATAGCCTTCCTTAGCCCTTCCCCGCTCCACCAAAGCGCATGTCATCGGTTGGTTGATGAGATTCAACTCGTTTCAGGAGGCATACCACTCCAGCGAGTTGTTTCACGATGCCCGGATGTCAAAAGTCGCGACAGTATTGGTTGTGAGAGTAAGTGGACTAAAAACTATCACGGGTAGGTTGTGGCAACTCCTTCCTTCCCCGACTAGAGCTGCTGTTCGACATTGCACTCTATATTAAGAAAATATATTGTCGACACAGTACAAAGGGCATTTCCTGAGACTCTAGTCTTTCACATAAAAAAAATTCACTGGATCTGGTTGTACGTTTGTACCCTACAGTTTCCTTCGTGACACCCATCAGTTTCGTCTTCAGTCTTATCCATTTTCCCCCAATTGTATCTGCATCATTTATGTTTAGACTTAGACCTATCCTTTCTGATAGAGTTGCCTGATATCTCTCCAATAACATGAAACTATGTATAGATAATGTCGAAGGACTAATATTTCAGAAACAAGTTTGTAATATAAGATGGAAAGTCAGGTATAACCTGCCGCATAGCGTAGGGGATGCAGAGAGGCCCATTGCCTCCGGCACACGCAGATCTTTTTTGGTAATCTATCACGCTAAAGACAATGTTATCGTTAACATTAATGAACATGCGATTGACAGGTTCAAATCTGCCGTAATTCGCATTAGAGGAGGTGATTTGTAAAAGAGGTGGTCCTCTCAGATTATAACGACTCTCTCTAAACGACGCCCGCCGACCTAGATAACCTAAATCAACCTTTCCATTAAGGAGCTGATGAACAAATACAACATCGGCAGCAATTAAAGGTTTTATTTTGTTCGACTGGTATTTTTTTTTCTTGAACCGCTTAAAATAACAAAATTCCCAGCCAGCCAGCTTTTAACGAACTCAGCTCAAATTTGATTAACTTCGATAAATCGTCAACTATTTCGCTGTTTTTCGGAGTATTATCTTTGGCGGATAAGTTGTCTTGTTTCATTTTTAATGAATTCTTTTTTTGTTACCGTTAAAATGTTTGTAAAAGGGCCCAGCTATCGTTAATTTCAATTGGACTTTGGACTTTTGATTCCATAATTCATATCTCTTAACTGCTGCAAGAAAAAATAACTGAAGAGCAGAAATACGCGACAACACACTTTTAAGTCAAACAGATGGCTTTTAAAAAGGAGTTGCACAATTAGAGGGCTTTCCCTGAATTGGTATCGTTTGCCAATATTACGCAACAAAACCAATAATAAATCTTCATTTCTCATCCCAAAAAAATGAAACCTGGAGTCGAGGCTATAATTTTTCACAGCCTTGGATGAAGTTAAAAATGTCCCTTAAAAGAATACTTACATTAAGACGTTTTTAAACTCCTCTATATTAAGCACTGTAACAATTTTACCGCGAAATTTCGCCTCTAAGTCATCTAAATCGCGAATAATTTTTTGTTGTGTACTAAACTTTGTTAAAATTCCAGTAAGTCCAACCACTCGTGGTAGTTGAGACTGTGGATAATATTGAAACTGACTCAATAGTTGAAACATTGGGTGATTATTTGTTGCATGATGACATTCATCAAACACCATTAAGTTGAAATCAGTGATTTTTATAAAACCGTGCCGAACAACATCAAGAATTATCTGTACAGTTGCCACTAAAACCTGGAACATTAATAAAAGGTTAGTTTTGTTTTTCAATCAATTATATATTACTAGCATTACTTGGTATGTTTCAAATTCCGTTTCCCATTTTTCTCGCTTCCAATTATCAACGTTTTGGTCACCAGTATACACAACGCATTTTAAGTTCACCGCTCTTTGTATAACTGCAGCTTGCTGCTTAGCTAAAGCTACCGTATTGCATAGAAAGACTGACCTCTTTGCTCCGTCTTTTAAGGATCTGAAAATAAAATAATTATAGTTGGTAAGTTTTATGAAATTAGATCTAGACAAATTAAATAAGTTTGATGGCAGGCTTTTTTATGTAAAAGTCTAAGCTTATATACACCAAGCAACTAGCAGAAAGACCACCTCACTGTTGAGCCTCGGTAGACAAGACCTCTTAATTACAGTGGGAGTGCTGACCGAACACTATCTGATAGGGACGCATGCGGCCCGCTTAGGTCTCGAAACCTACGATTTCTGCAGAAGCCGTCAGAATATAGACGAAGAGAAAAGTGTGACCTTCTCTGTCACTGTCCATATTATGTTAGCTTCATCTGTATGTATGCATGAATGTATGTATGTAGATAAATCTTACAACTCGACTTTGACCCACTTCCATGTAACCGATTAACTTGAAATTTTGCACATATTTTGTAAAAAAATCAAGATGGCGGTTCCAAGATAGCGGCCGGATTTGGTAATTGTGTTCTCCGGCCTCGACATCGGTATTAATACAAAGGGTATGACAAATAGAATTCAATTAGGTATGACGCGTCATTCAAAATTCAAAATGGCGGACCTTTTCTTTACAACCTACTTGAAATGGATATCAAATGGGGCGTTCGAGAAAAGTTCCGGTCTTCATAAAATAATAATATAGGTAAACAGTCCCGAAATCGAAACCTTGATCCCATAGTTGAAAGAAATCGAGTGAAGACCTTTTTTATCATTCCAATTCTAGGCCTCAACGAGCTGTATCTAAATATTTAGGTTCGCCAAAGTTGGCGTACCATATGAAACCTTTTCTTTATGGTAGAAGATGTGTGGTAAGGGCTGCCTATAATCCGATATGTACTGAGGCACCAATGGATAGCTCTTTGAGGTCTACAATTGGAATGAATATATAAGATGTAGACCAACGACCTGCAACAGAGCATAGAGGTAGCCAAAATGAACCGACTAAATATTACATCTTTGTGCTATTGGTAAATCAACCATGTGATAACCGGGACATACTACTTATTAGAAAGGATAACAAATTAGAATGAATCACAGAGACTCACTGTAATATCCCTTAATATTCGTTTATTGGCAAAACGATATAATTTTACAATGCGAATGAAATGCTGTCACTGCCAGATATGGTGAAAATACAAAGGATCATTATGGTTTGCATTTCCACAAATAATCGATGGGTCTGAAGATAATTTACTAATAATAAGATATTCTAATTCAATACGGGTGAATTTTAAAGGCCCACCAGGAGGCGCTGGCTTGACTTTCTTAATTAATCTCCTATTGGCCTAAATACGTGCAGATAAAAGGGTAACCGCAGCAGGGTCATTACCAGAGATTGCTGCAACTTTACTCACATAAGAAAAAACAGCTCAATCTATATGATACCGATCGAAGAAGATCATGGAAAATCTTGCGTGGAACAAATCTGAAAACCACCACAAAGCTAAAGTTTTACAAGACTTCATGATGGTTGTCTTGGAATGGGATGAATGTACCATAGTAAATATATGTAGTATCTATTGAAGCTGTTAACAGAACACTGCAAGATTTAAGAAGTAAAAACCAATTACTTTGGTGAGAAACTGTTTTATTGGCCTGTTTTGGTTCAACAACGTAGAACCCACAAATCCAATGATCACTTATTTAGGGACAGATTGAAAAACTCCATTTAAAACAAAATATGAGACCGCAATCGGAAAACTCAAAATTCAATACTATTCTCCTGAACATAGCATACAGAAAATGTTCTGAGATTAATGATACATAATAATAAATTTGAGCTGCTGGCTGCTCTATGAAAGTTCGTAATAGACATGGATATTTCAGTGCAATGGTATTCTTGCATAAATATGCACATTTATGGTGTGACCGCCTGCTAACATATGAAACGACGAAACACGAAAACAGGAAACAGCAACGGCCCTTTTCAGGATGAAATCAGTAGTGTCGTCTTATAATGTTTCCAATGTTCGTCTCAAGCCGAAACGTATTTACTCGATTTGCATAATGGACGGCAATTTTGTTGTTGTTATTGTATTTTAGACTTCCTAACACCGAAGTGTTAGAGTGACTAGGGCGTCATTAAAGCTAAATCTAACTACTACTTAATACATAAAAAAAACTGATGGTTGGTCACCGTGTGTCTACATATTTGTATGGAAGGGATGTGTTGACCTCCAATGTCCCGGCCGTCTCAATAAAAAACATTCCCAGGTACCTCAGGGAGCTATGAAGCATTGCACACCTTGAAAATCGCATTTGTAAAATGCACTGAACTAAAAATTGTGCAAACTTGGATCTATGCTTTTCGTCGAGTATGAATTGAGAGTATACAATGTTGTATATGAACTGTGATAGAATGTGTTACAACTGTGTTTAATTGGACAGGAACATGCTGTCGAGCAGCAGATGTCTCCATCTCACGAACCTAGTCATTAAAAAAAAATCTTGGATTCTTTTAGGAAGTTTACTAGTTCCATGATCCTTGATTCCTCGAAGGGAGTCAATGTTTCTACTAAGG
Source organism: Thereva unica (assembly GCA_949987705.1). NCBI lineage: Eukaryota > Metazoa > Arthropoda > Insecta > Diptera > Therevidae > Thereva > Thereva unica. The sequence continues at coordinate 43,293,312 of OX465281.1, read as the reverse complement.
AATTTGTAAAATTTGACCTGATGGGAAGATCGTACTCATGTCAGTTGCTTTAGTGGCAAGGTCATCCGCTTTTTCATTTTCAGGTATTCCCATATGTGACGGGACCCAAACTATCCTAACTGTATCAAAGGAATTTATGTTATATAGAATTGATTGAACTACATGCTCAGGTTTTCTATTCATTAAGACTTTGCAACTGTTTAGACTGTCCGTTAGTACGATTATGTTTCTATTATCAAAGTCGTGGGCCAATTCAAGGGACATTTTGATTGCATAGAGTTCAGCTGATAACCAAAAGGACCTCAACATTATATCCTCGGATAGATTATAGAAGGAAATGCCTAAACCCACTGTATTGTTAGTGATGGTAGCATCTGTAGAGATGATTAACGAATTTGGTGGGAAGGAGTTCTTTTTTTCATTGAAAATCTTTAGAATAGTGTTTTTGGGTAGATTATCCTTTTTCCCCAAGACCCTCAAGAAAGGACACATCAAAGATGAGGTTGGAATTTACAGGCAAGATAACTGTATGAAGATGAAAGACTTGTTATCATCAAAATCTACGCGCAAAGACGTATTCTGAAAATGACTGACTTAGTGTCTAGTGTGCACGTTGTACCAATTTTTTTTCGATTGGTGGTGCTTAACCCCTAATGGGAAAAATGTAATAGGAACCGTATTCTGAAAATGACTGACTTAGTGTCTAGTGTGCACGTTGTACCAATTTTTTTTCGATTGGTGGTGCTTAACCCCTAATGGGAAAAATGTAATAGGAACCATGTTTTTTATAGGTAACTCTAAATTTTTGTATGTACCCAAAATCATATTTTGCAGATTTTTTTTGTTTCATTATACCTTTATCTTATCCCGGACTACGCACAAACAATTCTTTTTATTAAAAGACTTTGCAACGCACGCGGGTTTTTGCTAGTAATAAATATAATAAAAAAATTATGCTTAAATGTATTAATTTTTCAATAAAACCATTTGAGAATTAATTATACTTTTCACGCAGCTTCCTTCATTACAATTTTCAAAACCCTTAATAGCCCGGGATATGATACATTTTCCTTATACAATTGGTAGGAAAGGGAAAATGTGATATCTATTACAACCAGTTGCACTTGTTACCGCGCAGAAGTTGAAAGTACCAGGCACCTTGCAATTACAAAAATAAATCAAACAGAAACCTAAATCTACAATAATAAAATAACGCCAGTTGGCTGATATATTTATTAGTTTCTTATACAATACCATAGGTTGGAATGGGAAAATGCTATATATCTGTTACAACCGGTTGCACTTGTTATAACTTCTGCGCGGAAGGTACGCATATTGCAAAAAATGCAATTATTAATGCTAAATTTGTCGTAACTTTATTTTGGGATGCAACTTGTAGAATATATTCATATATGATAAATGTTACCGCATAGACGAAATTATTAATATATTGTTTTATTATTTAGGAATACATCTTGCCCGATTTTTATTATAGCCAGATCCTTTTGCCATTTAAAATTAATTTGCTTTTTTTTAGTTTATAATATTATATATAATATTTAAAGACTTTTTTTGTATACCTAGCCTTCCATAAATTATAATTTTTGATTATTAGGTCAGTGATCAGTGTTTATGGAAAATTGTTTTTCGTCGTTCCTTGTGAGTCACTTTATGCCAGATTACATTGTTAGGTCTACCATTAATAAAACAAATCAACATACCCTGCAAGATCCTTGGAATAGTGCTTAATAGCCATTATGGCAATAAACGTTTTACCGCTGCCGGTAGGTAAATAGACAATGCTATTATTCTTTAACACGTAGTTTAAAATTTGATCTTGATATGGCCTAGGCCTAAAGTTTGACTCATCGGCTTCATCCTGTTGAAATGAAAATAAATTAATAGTAATTAATATTATTAAGTTTAATGCAGACTAGAACTAACCATATTCCTTTCTTATGTTTTGAATGTTCTCAAGGTACTTTGATCCCTTCAATTTCACAACACTTTGTCCTTGTTTGTTCACAATAGTAGTGTAGCGCACACCCTTGCCTACCGTCTTCTGGCTATCCACTGACTGACGAAATGTTATCTCGAACGAATTGACCGACCCACCGAACACTTGAAAATCCTATAAGGCCACGTCAGCGATTATTTTCATATATTGCGGGGAATCACATGGAAATATTTTCACTAGGGTATGTTTATCTAATCAAATAGCAGATAAATTATAAATTGAAGATTAAGGCCAGCATAATTGAAGCTGATTAACAAATAACTAATAATAATTACAATCGAATTAATAAAATCAAAATAATTGAAATTTTCCGAAACAAAAGAACACAATTCGCACAAATCTTCTTCTTTAAAGCGGCTAGACCACAGGACCTGAGACCGCATTGCACAATAAATTATGCAATTTGTGCAACATATACAAATGGAATAGAAGCATGATTTCGAGTAATAGCATTCGATTAGCAGAATAAGAAACTAATCATGCATATTAATATATGAAATATGTTAAAGAATTATATTATTACAATTAAATTATATTAAAAGGATACATTTCACACACAATTTGCGAATAAAATGCATACACCGGCTGCAACTTGTTTACATTTTTAGTTTGCTATTTCAATGGTACCAACATCTTAGATATAAAACAAAAAAATCTATGTACCGTCGTGTATATATGGTGTATATAGAAATGGCTGCCGTGCACGAATATAACTTAACTCCACCAAAAAATCTCTCTAAAATTTTGTGAAAAGTGAACAGTTTAAGTCTTAATAAATATAATTTTGTAGTTATGGATTTCATCTAGTATTTAACATACATTTGGAGCAGTCCAATATAAAAATGTTCCTATATTTGATAACAATAAAAATATCTTCAACCTGCAGTGTTTGCAATTAAATATTGATTTTTGCGACAACAATAAAAAAAAACAAAATAATCTGGAATTATATTGGATAATTAATAATAATATAATATAAGTGATGGTCGTTATATATTTGAGAATATTTTCTGTTTTGTTTTGC